>OY754884.1:5712090-7070590 GCA_963576445.1 Lithosia quadra | reverse complement strand
AAATATCGAAGTCCAGCCAAATCTGTAGTTAAGACTGGTAAAGCGGACCGCAGACTCCGAAGTGAAAGCTTTGGATGCGACTGGGATTAACGCTAGGTTGAAGACTGTACTGCAATTTAGGTAATGTAAATGTTTAAGTAGGTACTGTATGTCGCATGTATGGTTTGTAAGTAGGTACCTGTGATACAAAATTAGTTCGAATTTAATTGAATAGTTAGTGGTTTTTTTATCAATATTTTTATGGCAAAAAGTTGATCTGATCAGTCTGTGAACTGCACAATCTGTTAATCCTATCTGAGACCAAATTATTGGCATAAAATTAAAATTTATTTCTTAACTCAACAGTCATGTTAATTTTATTACTTCATTAGAATTATTTTCAAATAAAATAACTAGGTAATATAAAATACATGACATGTAATAATATATAAATAAAGTTTCCACGTGGAACAACTATTTTCATAACTCATACATCATAGACATTGACTGCAGTCTAGTTACTAAGTAATGCTATGAAGTCGTCCGCAGTATAAAACGGATGTTGCTCTTCGGCCAAAAATGTAAGTGGAATTTATGAGCAAACTGTACGATGTTCGTTTATCATGTTGTCTTCAGAAATAGAATTTAAGGTAACGTAAATGAAGAACTGCAAAGCGTACGTTCAAATAAACTTCTAAGTTATCTATTTCACAATGTTTATTCAGTGGAGAGACCTACCACCGTAGGTAGCAAGCTGAGTAAAGTTACATCGTTAAAAATGCTTCATATTACCATTTTTATTAGAAAATATACTTACAGAGTGTATAAGAGATAGGCTACCGCGAATAAATTGTGTGACGTTCACGACAGCATTTGTCACCGTTAGACCCTTGGCACTTGTGAAATTGTGCTCATATTGTAAGGGCTAATCCTCGACGAGAATTCATCAGGTTCTAACGTCGCCCTTATCGGCTCGACCCTCGCTTTTGCCATCCGTCCACATTATTTTTTGTCACACTATAAGTTTATAACAAAGTTAACGCTTCCCGGCAAACTGTGTAATAAAATTTCCCTCGTTTGACTATAACTTCTCCTTAAAATATAGGCACGTATCTGCTTTGTGCGTCTTGGTTATGAATAAACTCTTTCTTTTCATGTCATGTCTGGCGCGAGTGTGAATACTTAATATACAGGCTAAGTTTTAAATCATACAATTCTCTTAAATAGCGTCACAGAACGGTGATACTACATTTGTATAATATTTATCATGAGAAAGTTCAGAAACAGAAAAGTTATTTTATTTCATGTTTTATGAAAACGGTGTCTTTCTGGGCAATAAAGTTAACAAGTGACTTCTTTCAAATCTTTTGGTTAATATTACTTTATAAAAATCTAATTTTCTCTGTTACTCGGTACTTCTGATTTTCCTTTTTTTTTCATGTGCTAATCCCCATAGATACCACCTTAACGACCAGCAGTGGTGGTTATATCGGACTTGGGCCGACCAAAACCGCTTTTTTCTTTTAGAATTGTCATAGAACAGAAATGTCCCAGTAGTTTTATTACCGAGTTCCGAATATTATCAACTTTTCAATTTCACAAACGTTTCAAGAGCACTGTCACTTGCAAGTACATCTAATTCAATAAAAACCTATGGTACTCTAAAAAAAGTACAGAGTACAGTGTGCTGCTACTTAAATATAAACTGATATTAATAAGTCAGAACATACAACTTCCCCGATATACCCGACCTATTTGCGCCCGAAAAAACTTGGCTCTACTACCTTCTAAAACGCTCTTAGAATTTTACTGACGATGAAATTCCGATATACTTCAAGAAGGTTTAAGTGGGACGGGGTGCGAATAGAACTAGATATTGTGTGTTTAGGAATATACCATTTTTTCTTACAATTGAGCTGGTTGTTAGCAGAATTTCTTCGGTGAAATTGTTGTAGTTAATTGTCAGTTATCATCATCATTATAGCAAAAAGCATAGCACAGCGTAAATGACTGAAGAGTGTTTTTCACCCTTTCTTCGAAGTACATCGTGGGCTGAGAACAATCTTGAAAATTCTTATTAATATACTATCCATTACGGTTGAACTAAAGTTTGCATTAGCATTATCCCAGCAATGGAGTCATAAAAAGTAAGTTATTAAAAGGCGAGTGCTTTCGCTTGGAAGTTAATGAGTCGGTGCGGTAGTGTTACAACGTAAGCATCTATTTTTGTAAAAAAAGGCCTGTCTGACGTCTAGTTCTCTTTTTAATACTAAAGGCAGCTTATTTGCATCATTAAGGCATCATAGGTATGAAATGAGTAACACATTTTTGTAGTAGGTACAAACACACGCTATACCTACATGCTATGGATAAAATAATAATATTATATATCTGTTTATTGTACACAAGAAGACACTTAAAGAACATACAGCTGATACATGCATAGGTATACAATTGGCGGCCTTATCGCACAGGGCAATCTCTACCATACTTAGGTACATACAAATTAAATTATACAATACATAATAGTCCTTACGAGCTCTAAACTTGCTAAGAATACAATATCCATTATGAGTGTTAACGTTTTCAGTGTTCTAAAAATACATCATTTTTTGGAAACCCTAAAATAACAAATGACATCCTACCTAAGTTCCTTCTTAAAGGTTATAACTGAAGGTACAACCTTCTAGTCATTATTTCAATTCAATCTCATACTAAATAAATTAGTCTTTATTCTTTTGTAATACAGAAAAGAATTATGTATAGACATAACATTATTCTTACTTGTAATGCCAAGTATGGAACTCATGGTTTATTTAAAACTTTGATCGGTTGGGTAAGAAATTCACAGCTTCAGTTGAATATAATATACTTATATATTATACTCATACCATATAAAGATAGACAAGAAATATATTCTATTCGTGTAGAATATAGATATTTATGATGCACTTACGGCCGTGTCATAAAAACATTTTTCTGAAATTTCTTTTGCTATTTTCTTTATGTATAAAGCCTGCTAGCAGAAAGAACTTGTATAATGTCGTTAAGACGTTTCGCATTATTACTTCTAAGATTGGGTAGATGCATAAAAAAAGAAAAACAGAGATAAGCTCCGTTGGCTATATACATTACAAGTCTATTAAAATTTAAATAAATGTACTTATAAATACAATGGAGGAGGTAACGAGTGTTCGTGGCAATTAGCTTTACATGGCTTGCCTACTGAAGCTAATATTAATTAAATTTAATAGCGTTTTCATTATTATCTGAGTTTGAACATGTTTTATATATTTCAGTAGATACATAAGGTAGCACATCAACTTACTAAATGTTACCAATAAAATTTTTAATATCAGTGATGTTTTATTGAGTGTTACATTTTACTTTTTTTATTACATACTTTTTATTTAGTTGTCTTCATTCGCGTATGTCGGATTCAAACTGGTTGAAATCCCACGGAGTTTTGTAACATCTGCTTATATTGGCCAACAACTGTACTTGGACCTGTCCTAGATAACTAAAACTATAATCTAAATTACGACTTTAGACTGTGTAAGTGTCATCTATCAACAAATTTCTCGAAGTAAGGGAAACAATTTAAAGGATGTTACAAACATTATTTTTAAATAAATTAATGGTACTAAATTGTAAGTTTTCTAAGCGATACCTTTTAGCACCTTAGGTACCTATATAGATAGAGGTGTATGCGAATTGGAAGAAGTGGCGTGCACGAATAGTAGGTGAGCAATAATTTGTAGAATAATATTGTAATATGACATGTTTTTAGGAAATTGCGTGTGTTAAGCCGACAGAGGTTGATTGATTATACAACATCCGTCTAGGCACGCTGACATTTTATTGTAATTCATTCCATATTTTGTCGGTATTAAGGGAATAACCGTGTACTTTCACATGCTTTTGCGCGGGAATTTAAGATTATAACCAGATCGAATGGTGTATTTTGTGAGCCCGTTATAAACGTATATTCCGTGCTATTTGTAATAAAAATATATTTACCAAATACGTCTCGTTGCTTATCACTTAACATAAATGAGCTGCAAATTGCTCCGTGCTTGTTAAATTAGATATATTATTTTCTTCTTTAAGGTTTAAGTGATTGCGTAATATATTTTTGGCATATAATCCTACTAATAGGTATTATAAACGCAAAAGTTTGTGAGTATGGATCATTAAACAAGTATAGGGGTATGTATGGATGGATTTCTGCTATTTTATCACGAAAAAACGGCTAAGCGGATCGGACTGAAATTTGCTAAAGAGTTAGATTAGATTATAGTCTGAAACAACACATAGGCTACTTTTTATCCCTCGAATATGTTTCCATAGGATGCGGAAACGGGATCAAAAATCCACAAAGCTAGTTTTTAGCTAGTTTATCAAATAAAAAAGAATCATCAAAATCGGTTCACCCAGTCGAAAGTTCTAAGGTAACAAACATTAAAAAACAGTCGAATTGATAACCTGCTCCTTTTTAAAGACACTTAAAAAGTAGGTATGGCAAGAATAGGACGCCGACAACTTACGTACCTACGCATCTTTTCGCATCGACGGCGATGGCGAACGTGCTCCCATACTAATCATGACCTTTGTATGGACAAACCGTCGATCACCATCGATCAACGTGTCGTGACCTTTAACCACCTTTCTACTATACCTATATATACTACACCTTTAGGGATCATCAGTGAAACGAAATAGAAGCCTGCGGGCATTTATAAGTATACAATTAGTAAAAGCAAGCTTACAAATTTCATTACACAGTAATATAGAAATTCAACTTGTTTCTTTACGATTATTGTCTGTCGACTAAGGTAATGAGGTAAGGCCAGGGTTTAAGGTGGCCCAAAGAGCACGTCAGAAGATCCTAGACGGCGTGCGGTTTTAGTCGCTAAGAATCCGACATAACCAGCCCCGCTGGCCGCGGGGTGGGTATCCATGAGGATATCCGCACGGAAAAAAAAGTAAGGAGCATTTTATACAACCTATCTGTCCAATGAAAAGCTGCTGTGTTATAATTTACTTAGATATTAAACGTAGTTTGTAAGTTGTGCAAACATGGCCCCTATGAGGGCAACATTATTCGCTTCGTGAAGATAGAAAAAAATTTTCCACGTGAATGTTAAGGAATGGAACTACTAGATAAGTCAGATAAAAAATGCTAAGGAATAATAAACCATGTTTTGAAAGTGATGTAATGTTGGCTAAGTGTATATTTACATTATTAATTAGATTTATGTTAAATTCGAATACTTAACCACGGTGATAATGTCAACAGTGATAAATTGGTTGCGGATGGGAATCTTAATAATCTACTAACATAAACGGTAAATTAGTTTCTGAACAAACGTCAAAGTTACAAATTTAAACACACAGACCGTAGACAAATAAGTTCATTATCAGTCTACTATACAGACACATATTGGTGCTGCTAGATTTATTTTAGAAGCTTTTATTTAACTTACTCTGTTATTTGTTAGTAAGGTTGAAATCTTGGAAGCCCAAGTAGAATCACTTCCCTACTTTAGATTGGACTTAAATTTGGTATACATACCTACCTACTAGCAGTTCTTTGACAGTGACTTTTCCGCCTTAATTCAGTTTATTTGTTAGTTTATGTTTCAAGTTATTATATTTTTATTTATTTTAAGTAAGTTTTATTTTTGTGTTAGAAATAGATGCCAGTTTAAGTCCGTCTTTGCTTAAATACCTACGTAAACTCTATTATAAAAATCTTAGTTCTTGAAAAAAAAGTGGTAAAAATCGTGTACACCTTTTTATTATAATTGTTATAGCAAGCAACCTTGTATCTTTTTATAATGGAAGCATTATAAGATGTTTGAGCATGTTACTGAATGCGGAGCCATGTAAGTACAAAGGAAAACAATTTCATCGTTTTTATTATTCTTGAAGCATTTATTGTGTGAAAAGGCTTGTGTCGTTTTTTACTAAGGTATACACAAACGGTCCAACGAAACGAAAACGAAACGGAAAATAGTCATTGCAGCCTATTACATTTTGCAACAATTACTTTAAACGACTTTAAACGCCATTTTGTAAAATTCCTGTTTCTGTGTCAAGTTGGAAAACAGGTAGAATGTGAGATTAGATGGGAAGCCGTTTGACAATTTGAGCGACCATTAGAGGACTTTTATGTAATGTACGTACTACCCACCTAATTTATCTATTTTATATATGATTTTTATGTTATGAAATCTCTTGCTGGCGGCGAACAGTCACAACTAGCAATAGGAACGAACAATTTCTTCTGAATATACAAACATATCTACATACAAATCACGCCTTTTCCCATTGGGGTAGGCAGCGACAACATCTTTCCACCTCTTTCTACTTGCTACGATCTTGGCATATGCCTCTCGCTTCTTCAACTTTCATAATTGTTTTCATACATGCACATCGGCTGCGGGTACTCTTGATAGTAGTAGGATTGATGTAATACTGTTTTAACCAAAATGAAAATAAAAATAGCGGGATGTAATTTAGCTTAGCGATAGCTCATTAGATACAACTAGTTGTAGGTACCTAATGAAGTTAAATTTTTAGAAATTAGATAGCTCTCAAAATTTAAGGAAAACTAAAAAACTAAATAAATGTGAATTCGTCTTAAGAATCCAATACAAAGTCTCTAAAGCAGTTTCATCTCACATCTTTCATGTCCTCGACTGGGAGATAGCGACCGATCGACAAAACGATAGATTGCTCTCCTTCCCGTCTATTGATTTTCCGTAGGTAACGGCGACTGTCTAATATTCAGGGATCTTTGTTCGATGGTCCTGAAGCCGTAAGGATTGACCGATATAATGGTCGTCTTCAGTCTCGACCCTTATTCACTGTCCCCAAAATTTCCGGTAGTCGAGTGCCTGTGTTCTTGTGTTAATATTTTTTTCGCTTTGATATTCTCAAGCAGTCTCCTCTGAAGTTGCTCCGTGAGTACACAGTGACAAAGCATCTTTTTGCGTACTTATCTATAAAACTAAAAGGTACTAGTGATCCCTAATAATAATTAACGAACGATATACAAATCACTAACAGTCAGATTAAGTATAGATTCAGCTCTATACTGCATATGTATAGGTAGTAATATAGACGAAGGGTAGGTGGGGAAAAATATGTTGACAATTTAGTTCGCACGTGTGTACTAACTAGTCAATAAAAATACTATCAACCAAAGACCGCAATCCCTTTGAGTAATTGATTAGTTTTGTATTCTACGATTGATTGACTGGCGCCTAAGAAAATTGTCAAGATTTTCGAGGCTACCTATATCAATGTAATTCGTTCACTGACGGAAATGTGCAGAAAGACATATTACCGATTTTGTTTTTCATTCCATTTCAAACATGACCTAATTATTCCATACGCCACACCGGTTCTTTGAGTCGCGCTATTAGTTTCGGCCTCGGCCCCCGGTTTTAATTTTGGCAGAGACTGATCTTCAGTGAACCATAGGAAAGACATGTAAGCCGCCGTCTCCGGATACTCTTTAGATAACGAGCAAAGTTCCACCTAAAGATCTTGTAAATGTTCCTTCGCCGCAGCCAGAATTCGTAATTCAACTTTCATTTTGCTAGGGCCCATAAAAATAATGTTATATATAAGAGCGTGATAAGATTTTATCATTTGTAAGTTGTTTATTGCTAATCGAATTGATGTTTTATTGCGTTCATATTTGCTGACGGAAAGATTACAGTAGGAATTATGATGAGTTTATTTTATTTTATTATAAAAATTTAATCCTCTGTCAAGTTGAAGACATGTAAATTGCTACAATAGAAAAATAAATATAATATACCTAATATGCCTATGTAACATGATTTGAAATAATTTTGTAACTTACTTATATAATTATTATTGTCTTGAAACATTTAGGATACATACCCTACCTACCTACAATGTTTTTACATTATAATTATATTCGCTGTGAATTATGACTAATATCTTTAAGTGCTTTACAATTTCGTTTGTAATAATACACTTCAAAATTATGATGTTGAAATATCAATTATTCTTCAAAAAGGTGAAAATATGAGTAAATCAACGACTCTCATATGAAAGAGTGGATAGTGGTGACGTCACTAACAAAACGAGGACACAAACCAAAAACCGTACGTGTCTAGGTGTTCCGGTCTCAGGTACAAGGAAAGGGACGTACTTTTCCACCATTAGCTGGTCACCACTCAAACTGACCCGCCAAAATTGCACTTACAGAGCTGCTTCAGCTACTCGTAAAACCTAATGTCTTTTAAAAGATATTTTGCGCTGTATTTTTGGCGATATGTGACTTTGATTGGGATTTTGTTAGACTCTGGACTTTGCTGGTGCTGATACTTGATGATTACTTGGAAAATTTCTTTATTATAACAATATTTATTTATTTGAATCTTTATTTGACAATTGAGTTGATTTGAAATACCTATTAAATACCGAGTATATGGTACTCGAAGACGTATTCCGGTCACAGTCATCTGAACTCAGTCTCGTTACTACGATACATTTATATCCATTTATTTGGCAAACATCCTTCGCTTGAAACTACCAGCGATCGAAGAACGGATGGGTACGTTTCTATTGCCTCTGAGATATTTCATTGACTTTACAAATGCGGATGCCTCAATGTCATGGGATCGAATCCTAGTATAGACTAAATTGCGTCCATAACATTGAATTTGTTCCTTTGTTGGCAAATGTTATAGAAAACGAGAAGGCAATGTTCTTTTTTGGAGAACCCTTTTAAGGAAGCTTTTGAACACTTACTGAGGATAGCTGTTTTATTTTTATAACAAGTAGAAAATACTATTGTCATAAATTTTAGTCAAGTAGAATGTATTAAAAAATACATAACCACTCCTTTGCGACACGCAGTCGGGTAAAAAAACGAATTCGGGACGTGTCATGAATACACCGCAAGCACATGAAATGATAAAACAATCTGCGATCTAAATAGTTGTCTTAAATTGCGACAAATATATTAAAATGGCAAGTAATCCCGTCCGTGGTAGGCGGGCCCAGGTCTGTAGCAGCCGACAGTTGGGTTTGCGACAAGGAAAGGGTCGACCTACTGAGCCGGAGGCGTGTTATCATGGTAATTATGATATCCCAAAAGAACTCCCCACATTCAGTTGTAGTTTTTACGACTGTCCCAACTCTTTTAGATGACATTTCCAGATTCGGGTCGGAGATTGCGTTTTTATTGAAATTTCACGCATATGTGTTTTAACTGATAAGCGACGCAATTTCGTACAATGGCTACCAGATTAATCAGAATGATTAAAATCTCTGTAGTTGCGCTATGGGAAAATACCTGGCGCTGATATTTTTTTCTTATTACATTGCATGTTGTATTTTTGCTACCACAGCCCAACTGTATAATAATAATTATTATAATGCAAGTGCGGCACAATTTGATATTACAAACGCAGGTAGTCTTTATAAGGACTTCATAAAAAGATATAATAGAAAATTTAGGAATAACGACGACTATTATGAGAGGTATTTGAACTTCGTAAAAACTTTGAGGACAGTTAATAAAATTAATGCAGGGGCAGCGTATAATGAGAAAGTAGGACCCAATCAGTTTGCTGATTGGTCTGACGATGAGAGGAGAGCTCGTATGGAGAAATTAAAGAAACCAAAATCTATGGACCCTGAACTGAAAATTTTGCAAGATACACAGCATCAACCTCAAATGGAGTACGTATTTTTTTCATTATATTTTTCACATGCAACTTACTACATAATATTTACAAAAGTTACTAAAATATTTTTTGTGTTCAGCTTATAGGTAGGTAACTTTGACATTATTCCTAAATATTTAGATGGATTAGAGCTTGGAATGTGATATTGTATTTTGATATTCAAAATGTGTGCGAACGACTCATTAACGCATTGTTAAAATATAATACAATATTTGCATAACAAAATACCACAAAGCACCTCATTGTGATGCTATGGATTTTCGCGGCACGTGATAATGGAATATGGTGTGCATTTTGTGACCATTAACGGTTATGTAAACATACATTTTAAGTATTAATAAGTACTTAATAAAAAAAATATATTTTAAAAAAAAACAAGCTTTATACGACTTTAGACTTAGCATGACTATGTTAACATTTCAAATAATTTATTTAAAAAATAATTGATTTCAGACTTGTGTTCCCTGGATCTGAAGCATATGCAAAGATGATGAAGGAAAAAAAACTGCCAGTAAAAGTATCAAGTCATCGTATAGGTGTTTAGAAGAATTTTTAAATTTTTTGGAGCTTTTGCTGTATGGGCTATTACAGTTTCAGAATATTGCAACCGCTTGAAATATTCACCTATAGGTACCTATACATAAATACATTTGTTAACGCCTTTTTCCCTCCGAGGTAGACAGAGACAATAGACCCCCATTTGCTTCTGTCTTCATCCTTATTATCAGTATTCATCTTCTGCAATACTAAATTTTAATATACTTTTCAACCTATATAAGTTTCAAAAATTAAAAACAACTATAGTAATAGAAACATAGATAACTCAAATGTCGAAGTTTTATTTTTGTCAAATATTCATTATTTTCGTTTTTTTTTTTGTTTTGTAGTGTTTTTTCATGTGAAATTCAACATTAATTCAGTGAACTACATTTTTGATTAACTGCACTAGTAACATTGATATTGAATACATGCATATCCATGTAACTCGAACGTATTTAAAAAACATTTCAAACACGTTCGAGTTACATCAATAAAAAGTATAAAAGTCACATTTTGGTGATTTTAAGGACGGACCGCGCCTTAAGCGTAGGCATCCTCTATGTTTAAGGAATGTTTCATATCCAGTCCTAGAGTAAGAGCTATCGAGGTGGACTTGAAATAGCTACTAAATGAGTAAATGAAACCCGAAGACTGAAACAGAACTGTTCAATTCCTACGAAATTGTACGGATTTCCGGCTAGATGAGAGTTTTCCCAAAGGGTTAAGCTAGTTTTGAACTTTATGTTTGTATTCAAGCGGGGAAGTTGTCATAAATATTGGAGCCTCTGCTTGTCTAAGTTGGACAAACTACATCAAACTGCTTTGTTGACGCAAAAGTTAGGCAGTTCAATATCCTGTACCTACCTCGTAAAGTGAGTGATTATGAGCCCTCAAGTAATTGTTTACGATAATAGGCTCAAGCAATTTTATTTGGGTTCGTTAGGTCGTTATACTTTATGCTTCAGTCAAGTTGTTGCGTTTTATTTTGAGTTTGTTTTCAATGCCATAAAATAATATAATAAGAATGGGCAAACCAAATTACTGTATCTAAAAAGTAATTTAAATTTTGAAACATAATTTAGCAAAAAAATTATAACATACAAACGTTTATATAAATATTGTAAATCTAAAGTAACCCTTCCATTAAAAATTATAGATAAAATAAACAGTAAAATACCAATTAATAATAACACCTGCAGTTTATATTGGGGTCCCTAAAGACTCCAAGTGACGACTCGTGTTACAAAATAGGCGTGACGGGTGGAGGGTTAATTTTAACCATCAGCATCGAACAAAAATGCTTTTCATTTCCGGAATATCTTTTGTAAGCACAGAAATTTAATAAAAATATCACAGGACATACCTACCGTTGTATATGGTCGAGAGTATATTGGAAATATCCGAAAGGGAAGCATCAAAAACTTCTGAAGCATTCTTTTGTTCTATTGGAAATGGAGAAACATAATCTGTGTAACGACGGGTTATCTGTGGAATGTCTTTGTGAAATGGTCCCGCCATACGTTTTGCAGTAAGTATTTTTGTAGGGATTAGCGATTAAAATGTACATTTATGTTTTGTTAAATTGTAGTACGATTTTTACTTTACAAAATGATTTAAAGTAAAAAATCGTAGGTACTACACTAGTGCACATGTAGCGTATGTGTCAGACTCAGAGATTTAATGAAATTAGCGCACTACATTACCTATGGCTTTACATACCTCCCACCTTGAGTAACGATAATGGAGAGGTCTCTTTTATACGTGGGAGGCGTGGCTGTTTCCAGCTATTGCTCTCCCGATGTGGGACTTACAGAACATTATAGTGAGGTGATCAGTGTTTGTATAAAGATAGACTTACTAGCCAACGTTAAATATTATATTCTAGACAGACAGGTGGGTGTGCTATAATTTTTTGTTTGTACAAATATAATTATTACAAAACACTGTATTGTGTTATTTTAGTACCATTTGAATTAACCTGAACAAGCCTGGCAGGTATACCAGTAAGCTATTTAATAGTTTCATTTGTGTCACGCCCTTCGAGTGGTTGGTTAGGTGTTAATAGTACTCACGATCATTATTATTAGGTACATTGCCGACAAAAATATTACATTTAAGTTAACTGTGCATAAACATTTCTAAAGATAACGATTTTACATTTATGTTAGAACCAAGTATAAGTATTGTCTATTGGAATAAAATTATAATTTCATCGTAAAAATATTCAAATTTCAAATTCATAATTTAAAGCAGTAAACGTTATCTATCCTTTATTAAGTTTTGTGAGAGCCAGCCACTCGATAACCAATATATAACCGTCACTGTCTACGGTACGTGACTTTTAACCTGGAAAGAGAAAAGCACCCGCTAGATGCATTTTTCACGGGAATAGATTTTATGCGAAGAAAAATTGCAAATATCTGCCGCATGAAAGAGAAGCTGTCACACGCCATCGTGGTGGCTTGAAGAATATTTGAACTTTAATTGCTAGTAGTATAATATATCTTTTTTGTGCGAGTTTAAGCTTTATTCTTAAGTATAAAAGTCTTTTTTAGAAACTAACCGTAATACTTACGATACAGATACATATTTTTACTTCTTCAGAACAGGCAGCTATGTCTATATGTTGTATAGGCTCCTCCATTATGATTAAACAGACATATTCAAATACTTTTGAGCTGTATTTTTTATCACTGTGCCAACATTTGTCCCAACAGTTCCAAAATTTGGTCTTTTGTGCTTATCAGTACTTATGCGTTTCACGTGTCTAAACTAGTGTAACAAACTTATTCATCTATATTGCTTCTTCATCCACATCTTCTTCAGAGCCACACAACACATAATAAATATGCACAAAGTAACCTTACTCTATGCCTATTTTATTATAACTTCATCTCAACTACGTGGATTCCAATTTTAAGCTTCCTACTACCATGCGTTACTTTTACTACTACAATATACATACATTCAGGTACCAACAAGCCATTATGTCTGGCGCCCCATGTCTGGTACCGACGACGGCCGGCTCAAAAAGACATTATTATTATTATTCCACTCATATGATTTAATTCTTCTTTCATCCAATATTTCCGTCACACCATTCCTTCCGCGACAAATTTCCCTCGTCTTTGAAAACGTGATTTATTTTTACTACATCCATAATAGAAATGATACTCGGTGGGAAGAGCAGTCTGAATGAGCAATATTTATGTAAAATATAGGTATGTACGTTTTATATATTTTTGAATTCCAAAAAAAAATTTGTGAAAAGTGCACTTTTGGGTGTACTTTTATCGTAACTTATGAAGCTCTAGTAGAATATAGTCTTTCCTTTCTATTCCCTGGTAAGTTCAATTTTGGCGCACGTGGGTGTAGTGTACGCTATCGCCTATCCGTGTGTACTACCTACAGTTGGATTATTTACGAAAACATCAGAAGGAAAACATAGAATCAAGATTCTGAAATGAGAGGGATTCAGACTAGGACTGAAAGGCTTTTTTGTATATCTATCATTATGTATATCTATTAGAATCTGAAAAGTATGACTGAAAGTCATACTTTTCAGATTCTATGTAGGTAATGCATGAATTGCATCGCCTGATACCTACTTACCGATGATCACGACGATTTTCATCACTATTTACAATCAAATGAGCTTATTAACATAAAAAATATTTAGGATAATAAATTAATATGCTAATGGTGTAAATATAGAACATTTTTTTGTAAAATCGGAGAGAATTTACTTATATCATTTCATTTTGGATGCACTTTCAGGATTACTGTTATAACGTTTTGTTTCCATTTCCACTCAAATCAAACATGGGCTACTAATTCAAATAATTTGGGTTGAATATCTGATTCTTATCTGACCCTCGTAACTCAAATAGATAGGAATTCAATGGTTTGTTTAATTTATTGGAACATTAAGATGATTATCTACTATCTCTTCTTATACACCGTCACGAATGCCAATGAAAAAGTATCACTTTAACTACACATTTTTTCAATTTAAAAGAGTTCCTAAGTATAAAGTAGGTACCTAAGTTCAAAATGCAAAAAAACATTAAGGGATAGTGCGAACTCTTGAGTTAGTAGCTGGCGATAACTACAAGTACTTCTTTTACGAAAACAGGGTTCTAGAAAGGTAAACCCTGATTTGAACCAACCAAAATAACTTGCTACATAGTACATGAAAGTTCATTTATATTATGAACTAGCTGTTGCCCGCGGCTTCGCTCGCGTGGAAGTCGCTTATTGCATCCACTCCCACTCCTGCTCCCACTCCTGCTCCAGCTCCTACTCCCACTCCCACTCCCACTCCGCTCCAGCTCCCACTCACACTCCCACCCCCACTCCCACGCACACCCCCACGCACACTTCCACTCTCACTGCCACGCACACTCCCACTCCACGCACACTCCCACTCCCACCCACACTCCCACTCCCACTCCCACCCCTGCTCTCGCTTCCACTCACACTTCCAACCCCACTCCCACTCACACTCCTACCCCCACGCACACCCCCACTACCAATCCCACGCACACTTCCACTCCCACGCACACTACCACTCCCACGCACACTCCCACGCACACTCCCACTCCCACTCCCACTCCTACCCCCGCTCCCGCTCCCACTCACACTCCCACCCCCACTCTCACTCCCACTCACACTCCCACCCCCACTCTCACTCACACTCCCGCCTCCACGCACACTCCCACGCATACTCCCACTCCCACGCACACTTCACTCCCACTCCCAATCCCACGCACACTCCCACTCCCATAAACCTATTTCTGATGATAACTAAGCTAAACTAAAAAAATGTAATAAGTATTTTTGTTAATAAATACAAAAAAAAAACAAAATCCCTAAAAACTAATAACACCAGTATCCACTAATCTTACTTGAACCCCACTCATAATTAACCTACTCATAAAAGAACATAATTTCATCTAAATAATTTATTTATTTAATATTTATGCACACACAATGTTAATTAGTAAAGAAAATGGAAGGTGGAAAGAATAGTACAATTATTATATACCTATTTCGCAATTTAATTTGTACCTAGTGTGATGTGGTTCATATGATTATACTATTATACGTCTTATCAGACATGCTACGGTGATACTTTTATGCAATTGACAACATCTTCTATCTACTTGTGACCTTTATGAATTTTGAATTTTGAATTTTGAACTGTGAGTGACGTAACCTACGACAAACTTATTATTTGCGGTTAGTACAGTAATCGGGTCTAGGAATTGAACCGCAAAACTAAATTTGTCTTTTATTGTATGTACTTTTCCGGGATAAAAAGTATCCAGTGTGCTGCCCAGGATATTAAAGAATAATTATACCAAGTTTCATCGTAATCGAACCGGTAGTTTTTGCGTGATGCCTGAACAAACAGACAGACAGACAGACAGACAGACAGACAGACAGACAGACAGACAGACAAAAATTTTTTTAATCACATATTTGGGTTCGGTGTCAGTCTAGCAACACCCCCTGCTATTTTTTATTTTTTTATTTTCAATGTACAGAATTTTCACTTCTACAGATTTATTATAAGTATAGATTTAGGAGAATGACACAATATCTCGTTGTTTCTTATAAATTTGTTGCAGTATTCAGCAAGTATTATAGACGAATAAACATAAGTAAAAGACAAACAATGATCCAAATATTCCGATGAATCAAGTGGTGTTTTGATCTTCCACAAATTATATATTTATTTATTTGAGAAACAAATTATACTTGCTATGTTATCTAGTATTTTTAGCATTATGAAATGGAATGAAATGAAACATAACTCGGATACTGGAAATAAATATAAAAAGTGTCATTAGGGTTGCTTTAATATCTCTCTGATGGTTTAATGATGCGAACAGTGCTACTGGCACAAAGTTAGCTACTAATTACACTAAGAAAAAACGTCATCTCTTACTTCTTTTCAGTGGATGAACACGATATAAATTACATTATACGGGTATCTTATTAATTGAGTCTAGTGGTCTAGTCTTGAGGTTTAAAGACTTTTTATTGCGCCTACCCCCCTCTGGAGCAGGGCCTATTTTTGCCATTCGACCTTTCATGCTCTGTTGGGATATGAAGGCATCGGGGGTTAGTGTATCTAGTTTCATCTGTCTGCCATTTTTCTTTTTCTTACTTTATTTTATTTCAATACAATTAAATTGACATAAATCTAAATCTAGTTTATATTACTAATACAGTGGTTATTTTTAAAAGGCATGAACACATTTTATTCTTCGAAAAAATTTATCTTAATTATTTGAGGTTTAAAGTTCGAAAATATCTTCTCAGGTTGAATCACACTGTGACCATCTTGGTTTCTTCAACTCTTCAATTAACAACATGAGTTAACTTGATCCTGAATTCATATACGTTATCAGAAGTTGGTATTACGGGGTCCTCTTGAAATTTATGTAGCCCGCGTCCTTTAACATTTAAGGGGAAATTTATTCTAAGGATGAGTTTTTAAAATTTTGTAGGTTACCGATTGTAATTACTCACTTATTTAAATGATTTTACACTAAAGGAGTGCACAGTGAGATTTTGATACAAATATTTGTTCATTTGCAGTTTGTCTTATGAAATCTTGCATGCGTCGACAGAACTTGACGAAAATTGGTACTATCTCGTGTCCATAAATTTTATTTGGAAGTATTATTAAGTGTTTACTGTTGGAGCTTATTTTTAACAATAGGCTAATAACACAGTATTAAATTAAAGTTTTGTAGACAAATTATAGAGATAATTGAATGTATCCGTAGTTCCGGGGGAACATTTTCCAATAATCTGGCGTTGAACCATAAAATGCTTTTAAAGCGCAATTTCAGATCAATTCATTTGCAATGAGTGTTCAGTAAGTTCAATGTTGTATGAATGAATGCGCCAACACAAGTGTATAAAGAGGTATGGTGGTTCACAAAGAGGAATTTCTCCCGGTCCACATTAGCGGCGGTTCACAGAAGCTTCGTATAAATGTGGGCAATTTGCGAGAACGTTTATCACCTAAAGAAAAGTTCTGGTGACGTCTGTAACTGCCGTAATTCCGTGCCGAAATTCGAGGGTTAATCACGCTGGCCATACATCAACACTTAATTTAATACGTGCAACTGTGTTTGGGATTTAGTTCGCACTCGTCCGCAAGCTATTATTCCTCATGTTTTTATAGTCTCTAGATATTTAGAGATACCCATTGTTTGTTATAAATTATACTAACCTTTTATGCTGTTCGTAGTACGGAGCCTTACAGCTTTTTGTGTTATCACGGTCATTCATAAGAATTTCAAACACACGTATTTACACACCTATAAAACCCACATTTCTTACCGACGTTCTGACTCAGATACAATTTGATCAAAACTAATATAATTAACTATAGTCATTCCACGCCTTATTTTTGCGTTTGACAGCAGTTTTAGAATGTAACTGTTGCATTAATCCTACAAGTAAACTTGGAAATGCGTGACCAAGAAATTATATAAACTGGCGTATCATATGTATCTACCCTATTTATAACTCATTACCAAAATTAAAATGCTTTAATTGTTTCGGTTGATTTAAAATTTACGATTATTTGCTCATTCAATGAAAACGGCTACACTCTACCATGTCTAGTGTTGGGATCGAATGAAATCGCTGCAAATTACGAATCTAAAATAATCGTTCAAACTGACTTACATTTACGTCAACACAAAAGTTGTTGTAACAAAGCTTTTCGTTCGTTCGTTTTTATAGTGTATTATGGATTCGTGTACTCGTCTTCGACGGCCTTTTGAAACGCAGCCTCAGCTTCTTCGGCATCCATAAAACGTTTATCTCGGTATTTTCTTCCTTTTTCGGAAATAAATTAAAATCGCAAGGTGTGAGGTCAGGGCTATTATACGGCGGGTGACCCAGTAATTCCGCAAATTGTTTTTACCATGACAAAACAATGGAGCCTAAACTCGATAGGCTTATCTTATTGGCGTAAACCCATGACAGATGATCGGTATGAACAGCCTATAAGTGTCGCCGAATAATTGATACATTCAGGAGGAGGAGGATGGACGTAAAAAGTACTGAACGGGGTTTGATGCGGTTTTTTTTTATTAGAAAGGTCTTGGTTAGACTCAAAATCTTACGCATATTTGATCACAATCGGCTCATTAGAACATGCGATATAGTAAAAAAACGCGCAAATCGACGTCCACGCGCGCGGAGCCGCGGGCAACAGCTAGTACAGAATATAAATGATTTTTGACTTTGATTTTGACTTTGACATTGTACACGAAAAAAGAATGTTTATTACAAAACATAAAATTTTGTAGGAAGATCTAATAATAGCCATTATTTAATATTATCATTATTATAAAAATAAAAATATTTTTAACAGATTTTATTGCGAATTATTTTATTCAATTATACGTCTGGCACGCAAAAGAAGTATAAAAATTTGAATATCGAGCAGAAATAAAATAAATTGAAGTTTGAATTCGATTGTAACTTCTTCAGAGACTAAGTCGATTATTGTTTGAAATCGGTCAGGTTACGCATTTGGACATAACTATTTGACAGAAAATTGAAATGTCAAACGCAAATTAAAGGAGTGGATTGACTATAGTGGAAAATAATGATGAAGAAGTTAGGTGAAAACATCACTATTATATTTTGCTGTTATCTATAATTTATATATTTTATGTGTATCTTGCTACTTTTTAATGATTTGTTATGTATTTTATGTAAGCGACTGCCGTTTGATCTCCCAACCGCGCAGGAAAAGCCTCCACTATAGCCACGTCCGTCAAATAGCATGTTCCGGTTTGTAGGGGCCCCATACAAACCCTTACGACTAGACACTACTAATCAGCTAGATTGATAAAAAGAAAGACTATCAACAAAAGACAATCAGACAAAGCTTCACAATAATTTACTGTAGGTAGGTAATGTAATGATACAATGAAACGACTAAGCAAACATAGATAGCACCTGATGTAAGTACAACATAACCCTCAAAAACACATTTACAGGCATGCCAGAATAGATACACTAAATACGAAAATATTTATGTCGGACCTCAAGTCTTAGCCTAAGTTGACGAAGTTTAAATTACAGAAACATAGCGGCTAAGTTGTTTAGCTTGTACTACGTTGTGGCTAGTAGGGTAAACTGTCGTAGTCTCACTTCGGTTAGTAGTTTGAAAGGTGATTAAACAAGAAGCATCAACATGTTTGTCGAGAAACTGGTCGTAGATAACTAGTTTTTATAGTCAGTCAACTATTTTATGTAATAGATGTGGGTCCTTAGCGATTTCTAGTAAGTGTTACTGTATTGTCTGAACTAATGTCTTAGCTATTACTATGGTGTTGGATTTAAATACCATATAAACGCAAATATTTGTATTCCCTTATCATCATTAATTTCATATATCAAGAGATTGGATTACTTTGTCGTAACAAAATATACTTAACTTAACAAGTTGACATGTAATGAAATATTTTTAAATTTTCAATATCACAATGATAAAAGTTCACAATAAACGGCTAAGGTATATGTGGAGTGCCTCGCATTATGTACTGCGAGTGTAGTAGGTAGGTATAATTAGTACTTTGCCCAAAATATAACCATCGTTCCTTGTAACTATCGCCTATTCGAAACCATATAACAATCTGTGCAGTAGAGTAGAAGTTTAGAGAACTCTGAAGTGTGTCTACATTATATGCCTACAGTACTAATAGAAAGTCGGCAATCATTCCTATAATAGTAATTTTTTCTCCCTACAATTTTGTTACCTATATGTAGGTACCAAAATCTCAATGTAAGGCTTGTCCTTTTCTGTACCTACCCTCCACAAAATGTACTCAAATTTCATGACAATCTATCCAGAAGTAAAACCATGAACCACACAGTAAAAACATTATTAGTTAGGATTATTAAAATTGTATAATTATTCTTTATAACCTTTGCGTTACGAATTTAGCTATAGTTCCATTTTAATTATTCATTACGTAATTATAAAAGCATTACTTATTAATAATGTTAGAGAAGTTCCTTTGTGTTTAATTACTGGCGAGTAAACATCTGTTAATGAAGAAATGGATTAATAGACGAACGAACTTTACGAACGAAGATTATCTTCAATAATATCTTTTGATACCTAGGTTTATGTCTTAAGTACTATGAAATGCTATTAGAACTGACAACTATGTTAAGAAATGTATTATGATAATAATTAGTGCTGTTTTTTTTTTCATCTTTTGCATCACCCATGTGGGGTCGATACTGAAGCAATGTAGCCTAGTTAGGTAAGTTACCCGGAATACCGTAGGTAGGAGACACATCCATGGTCAACCGGCGATGGAGGATGAAAGGCTATGGAGATGGACTGCACCATAATGACCGCTGTGGTGTAGCGTTATCTATGCATAGTGACTGCTAATCATTTCTGCAAGCAGTATATTATTTGAGGAGAATGGCATGTTGCGCCGATCCGAAATAATTGAGATAAGGGCAGATGGATGATGAGATGAGAGAGAGAGAAGGGGAGAAGATAATAGAGGTATTTTTAGTCGGTTTGATCCTGAAATAATTACCTCACGAACCCTGGTACTCGTTGGGAGTTAACACACATAATCTTTTTTACGGTTCGTTGTATGTATTCTAAACGAAGACTTTAAAATAATATTAATGATGATGTTTAAAACTATAAAATGTTTATTTCTGCTATCAAAACTTTGAACCAATTTTATATCCAAGATGATCTAAGTACCTGATACGGTGCTTAAATCGATTGTGCAAGTATTACGGTATATACGGTAGTAGTATCACAAAGTACCGTTATCGAACCGTATCACCCCCTGACATTTTGCTGAGACTGCATTTATTTTAACGCTGCTTGAAAATTTACAATATTTCCTCTGCAAAATCAATTTACGCCGATAGAGTGTTAGCTGTGAGCGCCTGTCTTCTCATCTGTGAACAAAGTCACGTATTATGTACGTTACACGGTTACTAAAAGAATAACAGCCT
This sequence comes from Lithosia quadra, assembly GCA_963576445.1. Lineage (NCBI taxonomy): Eukaryota > Metazoa > Arthropoda > Insecta > Lepidoptera > Erebidae > Lithosia > Lithosia quadra. Next base: position 7,049,294 of record OY754884.1, on the reverse strand, counting down.
CATAAGGCAGGTAATCGTGATCACACGTCCTATGTTTAAACGCCGACACATCTCGACTGTACTCGACTAGTACAGACAGGTAAAAAAGCTAACATACCTTTCAAATCGTTATACCGAATCGTTTTCATCTTCGTGTTAATTTGCTGAGATATTTTTTTTTGATTACCAAAGGGATTTTGATTACGGTTGGACATTCGCAATCATAGGCCCAGTTTGTTAAGCGCAAATAATTATGATGACGTCATCCGTTACGTGATCCCTTTTACGTTGATCCAATGGTTTTTCATTTGAGTTATAAAATACAGAGATTTATGTTGTGATATTATTTGGCAATACAGTTTTGGGCGTCGAATCGTTTTTCGGCGGATACCCATGCAACGACATTTCAGTGATAAATCATCCATGAGGTTTGAGTTTGATGGTATTTGAAAGGGACGCGAACATATAAAATCATTCGTATACAAGTGCGTTGAATCGAAAAAATGGGAATCAATATAAGCCTGAGCATTTCCTTGTGAGGGAAAATATTATTGATACAAAAGTTTGGTTTCTATCATCAAGTTGTTTGTTATGATTACTTGACTAATAGTTGTGACAATGCCGACACATGACATATTCTTCGGTGAGTTTCGTCAGTTTTATTGACACATATACATATACTAGCTTCCGCCCGCGGCTTCGCCCGCGTGGAGGTCGGTATCGCCACCAAGTCTATTTTAATAAAACAACTCTCCACTCCACTCACTACTCCACTCTCCACTCTCCACTCTACTCTTCACTCCACCGGTCTCCACTCGTCTAACCAAAACCTTTCTAATAAAAAAACCCCATCAAAAGCCGATAATCGCGATGGACGTAAAAACTACTTAACGTATTTTGATGAGGTTTTTTTTATTAGAAAGGTCTTGCTTAGACTTAAAATTTACCCTATGTTTGGTTGTAATTGGCTAAGTAGAACTGGAGATATACCTAACTAAAAATTATGACCTATCTTAAAAACACGCGCGGGTGGAGTCGCGGGTATCAGCTTGTATAAAAAATAGCCTTTTTTCCGTGCGGAAATCCTTACGGATACCTACCCTCCGGCCAGTGGGTCAGGTTATGTTCCAACATAACCTCTTATATACTCTTACTGACTAAAACCGCACGCTGTCTAGGGTCTTCTGATGCCAGGGTGTAAGGGGGCCAACGCTCTGGCGCAGCTGTTGCCCAGCATGAGGGGCCGGATGACTCCTGCAGGAGGCTCTACGCGGGGATCGTGCTATCCATGGCCCTGTACGGGTGCCCGATCTGGGCGGAGGCCCTGAATAGCCGTAACAGGTGTACTCTGGGAGGGCCGCAGCGCGTTATGCCTATATTGGTGGCGAAAGGAAGCGCTGGAGAGGGGACTGGACCCGGAGCCTCGAGTCCGTCGAGGCCGTCTACGCCCAGCTCCGCCGGGATACCGTGGTGGAGTGGAAGGACCAACTTGGGCAAACGCGAGCCTATCGACTATAAAACAAAAAAAACCAAGCGCGGGGTACGCCGTTATAGCCGTGGTAATATCCGTCATGGAGGACTGGCTGGAGAGGCCTCACGGGGGCCGATGGCGCAGAGTGCGGACGCGTCATGGTCGGCCGCCGCCTTCATCTGCGAGCAAGTGATGCTCGAGAAGGAGGTGGCGAAAAGGGTTCGGGAGAGGCTGCACAGAGCTCTTCCGGACGGCGGTGACGAAGCCTGGCAGAAGCAGGCCGAGGCGGCGGCGCGCCTAAGCGCGCCTCCCCTATTCCGGGGGCATGACGGGAACACCGTGGTTGCCAAACCCGAGGGGGTCATCTCGAATCCGGATGGCCCAGGCCAAGTCGGGGTGCGAGTGAAATGCTCTATGGGCCATCTTACACCCTGGCGTCAGAAGACCCTAGACGGCGTACGGTTTTAGTCGGTAAGAGGCCGATATAACCTGCCCCGCTGGCCGCGGGGTAGGTATCCATGAGGATTTTGTACGGAAAAAAAGCGTGTAAGGGGGCCTATTAGAGCATTTCCCTCGCACCCCGGCTTTGTATAGAAAGTAGTCTAAGTATATGTTGTCCTGTAAGCGATGGCAGCTTAATGGATAAGGACGTTGCCTCTACTCAGAGGCATCGAGTTCGAATCCGGCCGGACAGTACCAATGTGAATTTCACTTTGTGGAATTTATGTGTGCTAATCACATGATACCATCTGCTGACGGTGAAGGAAAAACATAGTGTCCTAGAAGAAATTCTAAGGACATGTTCGATCGACCAAACTCCATTAGGCCAGCGTGTGTGGATTAAGGTCTAAACCCTCTCAGCTCTCTTGTTAGAGGAGAGGAGATCCGTGCCAAACAGTGGGACATAAATGGGGTGATATTATTATGTTGTCCAGAAGTATGAACTATAAATCGTACCAAGTTTGATCAAATACAGATAGACAGACAGACAGAAATACAAAAAAAAATACTGATTGCATTTTTACCATTGGTATAGATCACCAATCATCCCCGAATAGTTATTTTGTAAATATTTCAATGTACAGAATTTACCTCTCTACAGTTTTATTGACGTAACCTACGACAAACTTATTATTTGCGGTTGGTACAGTAATCGGATCTACGGATCGAACCGCAAAATTAAGTTTGTTTTTTATTGTATACATTATCGGTCAAGTTACTTATAGTGTGAAGCTAGCTTATAGCATGTTTAACATAATAACAATATTCAAATATGCGTCTTTAGATTACACGTTGTTACAGAATGCGTTGAAGATATAAACGTTCACTGCTCGTTCCGCGTAGGTGATGGCGTGATAATAAGTAGCCTATGTGTTGACCCGACTTCTTAATAATATTCTTGCCAAATTTGAAGTAAATCCATGCAGTACTTTTTGAGTTTATCCCGGACATACATACAGACAAACAGACAAACAGACAAACAGACAAACAGACAAACAGACAAACAGACAAAAATTCTAAAAACTATATTTTTGGCTTCGGTATCGATTGTAGATCACAACCCAAGTATTCTTATAAAAAAATATTCAATGTACAGTTTTGACTTTCCTACCATTTTATTATATGTATAGATATTGTAATACAGCTTTTATTGTAAGTGTAATAAAGTAAAATCGGATTCTGTTTTATTACATCTGGAACACATTATTAGCGATAGTCTATACATATAAATTGGGCGAGATGGAATCAAATTGTGTTGTCTGTTATTATTTATTGACGTTGGATAGTTTCATAGGATCAAATACAATGTAACAATGTTGCTATAATATTCATTCTATAAAACAATATTAGGTTGGGGCTTGGGACGAAGCCAACCTCATTTACAAGTCAGTACACATGCTGATTGACAGACGATGCTCTGGTATAGGCTTCCGTCTCGGGGTTAAAGGGTTAGATAGCAGTTACTCCTGTAAGAGATAAGACAAATCAGATTATGACAAAGAGTACGTTGTAGGAGAGCGGACCCTGAGCTCCAAGTTTAAACCTTAGATGTAACCAAAATTGGCACTCAAATGGTAACACAATAATTTAGGTGTATAGAAGTAAACTACGCATGTCTCTTAATATGAAATTATGGAATGCACTATTGTTTAAATTATACAAAGAATACCAATACGAACATATGCATACAAATATTTTCACTTAACAGAAATTGTTCTAATAATTTCTAACGTAACTGCGCGTTTTACTGTCATGCTACAAATTAAAAAATAAATATTTTTAAACATTGTGACGCCAATTCCACTGTAAACCGGTTATATTATTTTAAAAAAGGTTGACGTCGGTCCCTAAAACTTGCTCTTTTTCAGACAAGAGTCACACGAGCCGACCCGTGACGGTTGACGTCAAGCATTGCCATGTGCTCGAAACTTCATGAAAATAAATTTATTTAGGACCAAATTACTCAAGTGAGTTTCCATTCATTCATCTCCGTTGGTTAGGAAATCACGAAAGTTCTAAAATATAAATTGCTTGTAAAGTTAAAGTAACTCTCAATACATTTGATGTATTGAAAGTTACTTCACTAAGCTTTGCCTTACTAAGTTAACGCCGAAATTAATGTATTAATTAGCCGGGTAGAACCGCCATTCAAAATCATACCCCTAGGACCACATGCAATCTACCCATTTACCTTCTTAAGATCGGAGGTCCATTTGGCTCGAGGGCACCCCATCTAAGTGAAAACCGCAATAGAATCAAGTTTAAGCTTTTGAGTTGTAAGTGAACATACGTTGATAGTTATGGTGTTGGACTTTAGGCTGTAAGCCCACTGTAGAGTTAATTCTCTTAGTAGAGTATAAAGATTTACCATTGTATCAAACGCTATAGAAGCTACTAAAGTACGGTGCCCATCAGGATCTTCAGAGCCGAAGTCTACACACTTTTTTACGTTTTATTTTTTCACTAAACCAGACACGGCCAAACACCAAAAAAAAAATTATTCGTACGGAAATCCCGTGGTTATGTTGGACTTGATCTACTAAAACGACACGTCGCGCGTCGTCGTCTCGGATCTTCGAGCCCCGGGGTGTAAGGTGACACAAAAGGCAGTTTCCTTACACCCCGGCTGACCCGGGCAATCACCGGTTTCGAAATGGCTCCCTCGGAATCATGTTGTCCCCCTCTTGAACCGGAAAAGGGGGAGAGGGAGGAAGGTTTCACGCAGAATTCTACAGTCTACACCCTATGCCATGATAAGAGGTAAGGTCATCTGCTATCTGGTACACTGCTAATTAGAGTTTCGCTCATCAGAAGGTGTTATTTCGATGGCAATATTGAAGTTAAGGCGCTTTGTAGTTAGGCTGAAAAACAATCCGACTACCTACAAATGAATTGAAAAAAGGCTCAAAATGTGATGTTGATGATGTAGGCAGAAGAGAATAAAGCACAAACATAACTAAACTACACAAATGTATTCATCCCCAAAAATTAAGCCACAGTGAGCATAAATAACGATAAATAAATCCCAACAAATTTAAATTGATCCGCATTGAGGACACGAGATGATTACCGATGGGTCTAACGCATTTAAAGTTCGGCCTCTGAATATTATATTACATCAAAGGGCCAAAATTAAATTCGTGCCCTCCGTATTGATAGCACAAGACTTGACTATGAATATATCATATGCATAAATTTGGTTACCCTCATACAGAAATGTGTACATAGTTCGGTGGGTGTATTCTCTATATTAGTTCGTGACTATTTCGAAAGTTTATTTCATTTTGGAAATAAGAACAAACATTTTGTCCCGTATTGGGTACATCGAAAGTTTCAACTAAGTAATCTCGTATCTTTACAATGTAGTTATTTTTGAAGCAGTGGTATTTACTGAGGAAAGCAATTGAATCAATATAGTCATAGATTCATAATTGTACCTATGTAATTGTAGGAAGTAGTGTGCGCATTCAGCTTCTAGGAGAGATTTCATCTGAAACTTTGGATTGTTCCTGCGAAACGAGTAAAAGCTTATAGTTATTTAGATTATGTAAACAATATCACTGTAAAATTTAGTCGAAATTTGTGAACAGTTAAAGACAAACATTGATTTATCCACCCATCCCGCATCCTAACAAACTTTCACGATTATAATTGTTGTAATTTAGAAGGTATTTTTTTTCAAAAAGTACTGGATACGGATTTTAAGAGGCGATATAATAAATAAAATTAAGCCACCGTTCGAAGTGCTCAATAAGCCCTCTAAGGCCATATTATTTTGCGCTGGCTTTACTGAACCATGATACGATCCCAACAGTTGTAATTTCACGTTTGGGATGTTACTTTTCTCTTTTTGTTTGTAATGTAAATTTTCCTCATTCTGTTAAGAGCTCCGTCTGTATCGCTCCTTTTGTATCGATACAATGTCGGATAACAAGAGATTTAATAAAGACCACTGTTTGCCTATTAAAGGGTTTCAATTCATCTGTTTCACGCTGAATTAGATGATTACACAGTGGGTTTTTAAAGTCGAGAATTGTGTGTTTTTCAATTAAGGAAAACGTTTCTTTTATTACCGATGGCTATTATAACTTCCAAGATTGTCTACTTAATTAAACTTTAGACGAAATTTAATTAAAAAAAGAAATGCAACCGATTTCATCATCGGTTGGACCATTATCATCAATATGAACTTCATAATAGCACTGTTGGTTTTTCTTTTTCTAGTTAACTACACGGATTCAGGTTATCATGATTTGTTCGAACAATTCCGGAAAACATATCAAAGAAAGTACCGCAATCCGGCTGAACAAAAAAAAGCAATGTTAAATTTTAAAAGGAACATTATAAAAGTTGAGAAACTCAACGAGAAATCTGACAAAAACTTTGAAAATACAGGAATACATAGTTACCATTTAAACAGATATGCTGACCAAAGTCCTGCAGAAGTTTTAGACCATTATGGTGTTTCTATGAAACCTTGTAAGTTATTATTCATATTTTTTTGGGTAATTAGCCATCTTGTAAAAACTACGTGTTTGTGTGTGTACCTGTGATGAAATTCAAAGAGAACAAACCTGATCTCACGTGGATTAAAACGTTTTATTGCTATCTTAAAGCTGAAGCATCTAGATTCTAGTAAGAACCATTTGGCCTAATATAGCGACCAGCTTTGGGGATTGTGGATGAATTCAAACTCACAAACAGTATTAAATTGGCAGAGATTTAGCCTCTTTATATGCATTCTACTGCTTGTTTAATCCCTTTTAGTATCACACAGCTCACTATCGGCAACTTGAATACTAGATCAATCGCGTACCATACTATTCTAGACTATTTATTTCCTTGAACTATGTATTCTTCGAATACTGGGAAATCATAGGTAAGGGATTTATTCATTAATGTTTATTTACCTACACTACACACTCAAAGTAAAGGATTATTTATAAAACCACAACGTGGACAGTTTCAATTTTTTTCTCCTATGCAGTTCTGTTTAGTCCTATACAGTTTTACCACTTTAGTTTCACACAATTTATTTTAAAAATAAACTTCTGAGGTGCTACCCAGTTCTACTTTGCATCATGCATACATCAAAAAGGAAAAAAAAAGTCATAATTTTCAATTTCAATTTCAATTTCAATTTCTTTATTTTTCAAAATAGTGCAACGTAATTACATCTTTTTGACGTCAAAAACTACTTAATACTAAGTTTACCACCTTCATTTTCAATTTAATTTCAGATTATTATGCAGCTAATGAGCGCGATTACCTAAAACAACATGAAGAAAATGCAAAGAAACTAGCTATAGAAAACATGAACCTATATAACTTAGATGAGACAGAAGAAATATACAACCATTTTAAACAACACTTTAAAAAGAAAAACCATACAAGCAAGGCTGCAAATGCAATACTGTATCAAAGATTTTATAAAACTCTGATTGAACTTAATAATAAGAGATTCAATGGTGAAGATGTGTCTATAGAAGAAGATGCTGATGTAGTTAAGAAACCTAATGAATATTTTTTTGATAAAAAATAAAATAATTAAATATCAAACCAGCATTTGAAGGCATACTTTAAATAAATTTAAAATCTTATAACAAAAGCATGCTTTATATTTTACACCGATATTTCATGTCATAATCTATTTACCTACTCATATCAATAGAAATACGAATCTAGATGTATTTTTGGAACTGAACTCAATTGAATCCCGACAATATTATGAGATAAATATATAACAACTAAAGTGAATTCTACTAAAATGGCTCTGAATTATTTATTACACATTTATAAATCATATATAGCATAAAATAGCACGTTTTACTTTAAGCCATCTGAAACTATTGAAAGTAATGTACGACATGTCTACTTGGATTTTCTTGGGCCCGTGGCTTTAAAGAAATAAGCGAGTGAACGCAAGCTGAGTAGCGTAGAGTTTTTAGACGGCGACGGCGATACGTAAACAAAGATTATTTCGCTTTTCTACTGTTTTAGTCGCTATTCTTTCAAAGTCAAGTTAAATGTTTCTTGTTATTCTGCACAAATATTTTCTTATTGTTTTGGACTTTGGATTCTGGTTTTGGACTGAATTATTATACATTGATAGCAATATTATTATTAACTGAGTAGTACTTCTACTATTAAAAGTTATACAACAATATTTTTTTAAATTTCTCCGATGTTCAGACTAAGCTACTATTTTACAATTTTATAACAGCATAGATTTAACTTTTAGAATTTAGAACTTCGCTAAAAATATCATCACGCAGAGTGCACTCTAATTGACCTCACATAAAAAGAATTCATGTAAAAATATTAAGTATTGATAAAACTAAAGTTTTATCATAAAAATATGTTTCTATGAGTCATGATAATTCTACAGTGACCTTGTTTGCAGAGAACAAACGCTGCCAAATAAATGAGTTATTTTATTCGTTGTTTAACGTTTGCCTCGCAGAGCTCTACTGTATAGCAAGTTATGTGTGATCCCGTTCAAGTGAGCGGTGGATTGAAAGCTTTACATTGAGCGTTATTCTGCCACTACGGAATTTCTCCTGGGATGAATCTATCCTGAAATAAATGGTTTGAAATACGGACGTCGTTACGTTTGCAACTGTTTTATTGGAGTCTTGAATATACTTACTCGTACATATGTAATGTTACGTTTGTGCTTTGATTTACTACAGTTACCATGACCAAGGATAACCTTTTTTATAGGTACCACTTAGGTGCCAGATAAAACTCACGACCCATCTGATGGGATGCGGTCACCGTAGCCTATGGACGTATACAACACCAGAGGCGTCACACTCACGCTGCCGAAACTGCTGATTGACGAACGAGGTTCTGGTACAGGCTTTCCACTCGAGGTTGTAGGGTCAAATGAAAGCGACTTCCATATGACCTCCCGAACCCCAGAAAAAAACTGTCATTGGAGGCTTGTCCGTCAATCAACAGATGTACATCCATAATGATAATACTCAGTCGTAAGCAGAATTTGTCTTAAACAGAATCTGACTTAAACCGAATAAACCCTGTAATCTAACTTGGATCTATTATTTATTATTCAAATCTAATGATTTGAATAATAAATCAGTTCGAAGAAGACAAAAGAAAATTGTACACGACACATCAATATACCAGTAGATTGTTTTCATTACTAACAATCGGAAAGTAGTCATAAACTTGATTATAAAAATAATTAGGTTTATCACTAACGTGGCGATAAGCATGGATCAAGATAGAGCGCACGGTTTAATTAAAAATTTAACTACCTCTTCCATAAAAATCATAAAGAAGTTCTCCCATCTGTTCATAAAATATGGCTGAAATAACAGTAAAAAAATTTACGGCATATCTTTTATCTTTATGCTAAAATGATCACTGAATGCTTCACAAATGAACAGTAGGATCCCTGGTTCGAATCTTGGACTTTTACACTACACCGGTATAAACAAATTCCTAATACAAGCGCTTCAGCTCAGCTGAGGGGTTAGTACTACTAAAATATCTACCTATTTAACTAGCGGGTTTGTCCCAAGTCATTTAAGCGGCGTGACAAAGCATTTGATGAGGCCGCGAAACTGATGGTCACTATTGTTACACTATTAGTGTTTTTGATGGTGATTCCAGAGATTTAACTTTTAGCTTACCATCAGCCGAGGTGAAGTCATATTGTGACCAATACCTATATATAAATAATTTATAATATAAAAGTTACCTTTATTTTAGAGGTGTATTCATTAAACAAACTTTGAGCAAGTGCAATATATTCTAACAACTTGATGAATATTTCGTTGTGCATAAATTCTACCTTTTATTACTTCTAAAGTCATAGAATCCCAAACCCCACAAAGTTCAATAACATAGAAATTTATGGCGTCATCGCTTCGTAGAAAAATACTAAAACTAACACAAGTGGCAATATAATCGTATATGAGATTTTCTAACACCAGTGTGCGGAATCATTTTGATCGGGCTTGTTTCTATAGTAAAACATAAAATAACACAACACAAGAGGAGGTATAGATTTAGTCGATTCGATTTCGACATGACCACCCCCGATGGCTAACCGGGGTAGTATCCGTGGGGATTTCTGCACAGCAAAAAAGAAGTGTAGATTTAGTCGTCATCATTATTTTCATTAAAATTACAGTGGATACTACACAAATCTCCATCTATAACTTTGTTAGGTTAATTTAATGCTCAAAAAGTTTCATTTAATTTTTCTTCAAAAAATTAAAAATTTAAAACATTAAAAAGTATTTGTTTTTACATTTTGATCATAAAAAGTCGTAAGTTAAAGACCGCCGGCGCTATACTGAATATCAATATTGATGAATAAGACCATCCACACAATATCCAAGAACCTATCATGGTCAATTTCAAGGAAACGCGGATGTGTAGCCCAGATTGACTATTATTAGTATTTCCGTTATTGGCAAATCTGGAGCAAGTCTTGGAATAAGAAAACAAAGAAAAACGCAGAAGAAAACTAAGATCTATGAAGACAGCCTGCGCCCGTGAGTATAGGTACTAACCATCATCTACGGATGTCAGTACCGGGGTGCGGGGGTCGGAACCTCCACGTGGTGCACTCTGGGCAACGGATACGGCAGCGTATGTGAACGCGGGTGAGAAGACGCTGCCGCTGCACGGTAGTTGAAACCCGAGACGGCAGTTTTAGTGGTTCTGAGTCCAATATTAGCACCACTAGTGGCCGACGGGGGTGGCATCCATGGTACGAAACGCATGCTTTTGGTACGAAAAAAGTACTTCAGTACTTTTATCTATTCTGTATCTAGGTGTATTCTACAGATAATTTGGTATGATTGTAGATAGTAGAGCACAGAGTAAACGTCTTAACCAAATTGTAAGTACTTAATTGATTAAAAGGAAAAGTAGTTAATAGAAATCATGACATTATGACAGGATGGCATATAATCAATAAATTATGTACCATCCTAGATTTAAGGGTAAGACTAACGTTCCGTATATGTAGCAGATTAAGTTCTAATAACTTAGGCATCTATGTTTTATTAATTGATGTACGAGGATGCAGATTAATTCATCAGGTAATTGGTTCACTGAGGTAGTTACTTCCTTCAGATTTAATCAAAGCTGTTGCATACATGGTTATGCCGAAGCTCAGGGTATATTATTACTTTAAGGCTAACAGGGTAATGTGTATGAATATGTAACGCTTAACTCACAAAAACCAATTTATTCGCTTTGTTTTCGTGCGTCAGAAATGTCAGAATGTATGAAAATCTTAAAGTTATCTTAGCCTTAGTCGAGTTAAGAACTGTGCAAGAACAAAAATCCTATAAGTATACCTACATAATTATACTTAATATATTCGGTTGTTCCCTTATAGATAAACATTGACGTATGTTTAAACAATAAGGTGTACTTAGTGTGTAATATTTAAATTATGAGTTCAATATACTTTGTTTGAAGAGTAGGTATATAGGTACGAAGAGAGAGTACGTTGTGGGTACCAAGGGAATCTAATTAATTATAACAGTGCGTGACACCATGGTTGCCGGTTGCTAAAATACATAATTATTATGAACGTCCTAGTTCATAAACGAGTCGGTAATTTGTTATCTTGCAACAATGTTGTATCTACGTGTAAATTTTAGTTTCCATAATAGGTACCTACCTAACGATAGATTTTTTGTAACACAACAGAAAAATTAGCTCGATAAGTTTGATAGTAACAAGAAGTTATTGTATGTTTAGCTAATTAAGAAAGAGTGATCGCTGTGTAACTGCGTTGTAGTAAAATTTTTATAAATTCAATATAGTAATTATAACAACATTGCATAATGAGTGATTATGATGATGATGTATCTATTTAAAAGCGTAGTTTTAACTTTTATTTTTGTAATAAAAAGGAGGGATCATTTTAGTGACAATTAAAGAAGACAGCAGTTTTTAAGTACTGTGTAACGCTCAAGTCCTATTAAGCGCCGCCCTACAGTTGTTACGGAAAGGTCTTGTTTAACAGTCATTCCGTTAGTATCATATAATTTTCTGCACACAATAACCTGAACATATAAACCATACAACACTTTGTTATACTCTTTTGTCCTTACATTAGTATACCAACTGTATAATAAGTTAACTTAAGCCTGCTACAGAAACTGTAAGTAGTAGGTATTTAACTCAGTAGATTCTAAAGTTCTTTATGCCTGTACCAGATACCACGGTTTCATCCATCGAACTCCGTTGTTTGTCTTTGAGATTATGGTTCTTGCAATAATCTCGGAATATAAAAATTTCGATAAAATAAATACGTAATTGTAAATAATATATACAAAATTAAGTGTATCTGTATAATTTTCATGTTGACAATATAGAAAAAAAAATATAAACCGAATGAAAAAAGAAAGAATAAAACACCAAGATATTCATGCGTTTAAATGTTTGCACTAAGCGAGAATCAAAATTTGTTACCTCTTACTTAAGTTAGCGTTCGAACAATATACAGCTGCTACGCCACATACGTCATTATTTTAACGTATCTTTGAGAGGCTCCATGAAAACTTTCCAAGATTGGCAAACAGCAATTCCTATTCAATCTTGTACATACTTGCAAGTTTACGGCTTATAAAAGCAAGTTGGACAGGTGTAATCCCGTATGTATCGCGTTCATCTAGAAGCCAGTGGGTACTTGACGTTTTACGGGCTCTAACATTGGTATAAAGTGTAGTCACATAAACCGGACCGTTCTCGGCGAGCGTCGTATCCGGTTAGAGTAAAACCTGCCTCTTGGTAAAGGGCGATGTGCTAAATTTTTGTTCTTTTACGTCGCTTACAGTTTGTAAACTTTCAAATATCAATGACGAGTTTAGTGTTTGTCGACTTGTCATATTTTAGGAAGTCAATAAAACACTAAGATACATAATAAGGCGCTCATGGCTAAGTTATAACTAAGTATGTTAGCACATTGTAGGTTTCACGCTCCCATGGTTTTCAAAGAGACTTTAAGATTCGGTTAATTATTCTGGAATATAAAAGGAAAAATAAATAAAAAAAATTTGAAAATAGGTAGGTTACCTATATTTTTTTACTTTTTCAGAAATCTCCATGAAAATTTTGTAGATCTGTAGAACATTTCCTTTTTAAATTAACTATGCAAAGTATTTTTTACATACACATAAGTTTTTAAGTATTAAATCTTTTTAATTACTTTCATATTCACCTTACCACAGAGCATATGATTCGGCTATTGCAGCAATAGAGTCAATAATAATCAATTTATTCTGTGTGAACCTGTTAGCATAACAATATCTCGTGTTCTCCAATACTCTGAATCCTCTATTGATTAAGGCAATAGTCTCAATAGCTCATAAATTACTACCCAATATTCAGTAATCGAGATCTACACCTATAACTGTAATTCAATGAAAAACTACTGAACAAAACTATTTATGACCCCTTAGTTTATAAAAAAATATGAATAGGTCCTATCTAAATATGAATAATCCTATAGGTGAAAAAAATTGTGAAGTCTAATTTAACCGCGACTTTTAAATATGAAATATTCTGGTTATTGTGGTCAACCAAATTCGTGCAAAATTAAACGTGAAATTCAGAAACGCTAAGCGACAAACAGAATTTAGTACGTAGGTAAAATATTCAAATCAAGATCATTAATTTATTCGGTTTCATATTATTCATCACTTATATTTGATAGTGAAATTTACTGATATTTGACTACAGTATAGTAATCGTAATAGTAGGCAGTGTGCATGAGCTACCTACAAGGAAGCAAAACGAGATTATATGCTCATTTACCATATTAGTATTACAAAAAAAAAACCGGGTCAGGTGCGAGTCGAGCTCGCGCTCTGAGGGTTCCTTTTACAACTGAATTTATGGACAAACTTACGTCATGACCTAAAATTAATTGATTGAAATCCGTTTTTTTCATAATCTAAGTAAGTAGGTATAGAGATAGCTACATAATTACGGTTAGGTACCGAATTCTTTCAAAAATAAATTAGCTGTACTTTAAACTTTTTAAAATTGTGCATGTCTGTGTTGATCAGCGGCTATGAGCTAGCCTTTGTGTTATAATTCGTCTAATGCCTCCAGAGGCATACGTACAAGCATATAAAAAATAGGTCATAGACAGACTTATCTTTGGATAGCACTTATTAGATCAAAAGTCTCGATACACTGCTTACATTATGTTTAAAGAAAAAATAACCACGATACTAGCCTTATCATAACTGTGTTAACCAGTGTTACCAGAATTAACAACATTTTGCTTAACAAGGGAACTTTTTATCTTCAAAATTCTAATTTAAAATTTTAAGCATAGAGTTACTCCTCGCAAAGGTTACTTTCAAAACTTTGTCACGCTTCAAACACCGAAATTGGAGAACACATCTAAAATTTATACGAAATTTTAGTCCGCCAATGTTCCGTCACGTAGGAAATTTCACTATTATGTATACGCGTAAAGTAGGCAAACTTTATGAGGACCGCGGGGTGCAAAATATGACGTACGACGAATAAATTACTTTCTCTCTTTGTCGAATGTTTGTCCCAAGTTCTCACATTTTTTTATCGATATCTGAATTGTTTACTTGGTAGCTGCAAGAAAAATATTGTACTTTGATAGTTTACCACTCGGCTGTATTGAAGTTTGCAAAGCTGATGGATAGACCAATCTCACTATACAGATTTTATGTATCGTACTACGTTACTTTACCATTTTATCTATATCCATCGCTAGAATGAAAAACAATTTATTTGAGTGGACAGTTAGGTATATATTTCAAAAGTACATACTCGTATTGGAGTAGGTTGCATGTCAATTAAGTTTTTATAAAGATTAATAGTATTAAAATTAATAAGAAGGTTATCGACATGTGGAGAGTGATGGAAACAAATTGAAGCAGTCTGTACATCTTGTGAGGTCCGGATACGTTGGTCGTAGTCGGGTGGTAGTTGGTGGCAGCCAAGATGCAGAAAGTGGTATTGTGTGATAACGCCGAAATAGTCGTTCGGTTCCTTTGCCAATCGAACTTTTATAGAATTGCATTACTGATCTCGTTCCTGCAATCTACATGAACCTATTCGTGGGATAAAAACTCGATATTGCATTTATTCTTTTACTAAACGAAACGGCGAATGATGAAATGGAGTAAAATAGTAAATAAATTAGGATTGACAGGAATTAAAGCTACCGATAAGCAAATCTGCCAAATTTGTTGATATTCAAGACTATTGCTACGCTCGCTTGCATAGTTGTGTGATTATGACATGTAGTCTATGTCACTTACAAAAAAAATGGCTTTTTCTTAATAGAAGAATTTTCAAAATCGGTTCATTAGATTTAAACATACCCCCTGAAACCTCACAAACTTCACCTCTTTATAATTACTAATATTATAAAGAGGTGAAGTAATGATGATAAGATGAGTAAATATTGTGTTCTCACACATTTAGCTCTCATTTCCATTAATTTAATATTAACATTTCAATCTTATCCACTACATTGAGAACCATCAACTTACACAAATATTCTATAGTTATAACATAAGAAGACGAGATTCTATAAAAAATAATTGAATTGATAAGGGTGTGACAGTCAAATTTCCATCAGATAATGGTATAAGAAAAATGACATTTGCAGACGAAGGATGTAATTGTTGGGTTAAAAGTGACATCTTTCAATATTTTGTTATCATTACATTATGTGAACTTCTATAATATAATTTCGTCATTTTATTTATAACTAGCCTATGCCCATGGCTTCAATCACGTGGACGTCGGTTTTCGCGTTTTTGACCGATTGTGATCAAATTATGTGTAAGATTTTAATTCTGACCAAGACCATTCAAACAAAAAAACCGCATCAAAACTTCTTCAGTAGTTTTTGCGTCCATCAAAAAAAAAAAGATTGTGTTCAGAATCGTTCATGTAACATAACCCAAGTATTTTTTTAAATATCTCCAATGTACAGACGTAACTAAGTTACAATTTTATAATAGTAATAGATGATGAACGAGTATTGCGTCAGTATTGTTAAAATGATGTAGGTGAACAGGAAACATGTTTTAGATGGACTTACGGCGCTCTGGCACGGTGTAATACTATTATTTTGTGGATTTCTCTTCGTTATTCGAAAAAGAACACAATAAGTGGAAACACAAATCTTCCAACAATATCTCACTGTCATAGTACCCCCCAACTTTATCTTAATAGATGTTTCGCTTATTCAATGGAACAGAAACGTAATTGCAAATAAATCGAAATTTACTATTTCATTATTTATTCTTGTTATGCTTATCCTTGCAATTTAAGGAAATATAATTAGAATGACTATTTTAATTGATATCTAATATAAGAGTATTTTTCACAAGTCAAGAGATTCTATGATATTTTAGAAATATATTTTTTGCTATTAATTTAAATTACTTAGAAAGAGTCAACAATTGGAAGGCCAATGCTCTTAAAAATGCATTCTTAATTCAGTCTCAGTCTAGTTTTGATCTCATATCGATTTCACAAATGCAAAAATATAGTAGGTATTCCTGTAACCAAAAGAATATTTTTTGGACATTTTGGGAGCATCGACATTTACTACGACTCCGTTGTCCGTCAATCTTTCTATCACCAGGCTGTATCGCATGACCCGTGATTACTGTTGCCGCTATAATAACAAATACTTAAACAGAATAAAATAAACATAGAGGGGACTCCCACACAACAAATTTGATTTTCAGCCTTTTTGCCGCAGGTATAATGGTACAGAATCTTTAGTGCGCGAGCCCAACTCATACTTGACTTAATTTGACTTTTTTTTAATTTGAAATATGCAGAAATAAAAATAGAGCAAACTTTTCAACCTTTCTACAAAGTCAAAAGTCATTTATTCTGTATAGACCATTATTTGCGGTACTTACAAAACGTCAAAATCAAAAATATTTAAAACTAGAAGCAAATGGACTACCACCGGTTCGAAACGCGGCCCAGACCTGAGAAGACTCCGGCAAGAAATTCAGCGGGCTGTTTTTTTTTGTCTATTTACAATAATTTCCTTAGTCTAGATATACCTACAGTTTTTAGTTTGAGTAACATAGTTGAATGAACAGTTCATTTCCAAACTTCTTTATCATCTAAATTATCTTGAATTTTATAGTACCTACGCTTTTTGGGAGAGTTTTCTTTTAACGACATTTTTAATTTTCCGTATCTTTTGGTAATCATTTCAGTTTCGCCAAACACTAGTAATTCTTCAATGCTTTACTTTCTTACCACTAATTAAGTAATTATGTTATGTAGGTGATTTTTTACTGAATGTGCCTGTCTATTGGTAGTAAAGAACTCAGGGTTACACAACAAATGGACGGGAGTTTATATTAGTCCTTCATCACCGTTTCTTAGTTAGAGAGACAAGGTGGTGTAATACAGTGGCCAAATGTGTGAATGTACTATAAGGATATCTGTTGCGTAAAGCACTATGATGTGTTGTTCCTATCAACTAATCTTTAGCCGATAGTAAGGGGAATGCAGATATACATAAGCCGCTTATATGAGTAGGTTGAGGAAGCATTACCGAGAGAGGCTCAATCCCTACCCGGAGGGAAGAAAGTGTCACTTATGTAACATTTCGTACAAGTTTTGTGATAATTTTGTAGCTATATAATTTAGTATATGATAAAGTAGGTACTGTAGTTACATACTTTTTACTTACAGGATGAATTGACTCAGTCTACCACTTAATTCAAGAACATAAAGAATAATATGTCTAATGTTATATTATACGGTGCAAGTAATTTAATTTAGTTATCTTTACCCCAGCGCGGTCTAGTCATTAAATCCTTCAAAAGTCGTATAAAAGTTAAAGCAATTTCAGAACGATACACTAGCCCCTACTACAAAACTTAGTGAGTATTTATCATTGAAAAGAACCTATGCAATTTAATATTCTGCAGGCAGTCAGGTTCAGACATTTCATTTTGAAAATATTAATATCTGCAGATATCTGCATAGTAATTTCTAATATTAAAATATTCTGATCACGTGTTCCAACAAGCTTCGGGAGTGCATTAATTTTATTAATTAAAGATCTAGCATTACAACTTTTCACTTAATGATTTCATCAAAACAAACTGGATCTCATTTTATCAATTGTCAAAGTTTTAAAACTTAATCCACTTAAGGGCCCTTAAAGGGGAGAGCACACTGCGCATGACGCGGCCCTAGCGGGAAACTCCAAGGACATTAGGCGGACGGGCCGCGCCAAGTGAGCACGCCACGCTACCCCTCTACATTCAAATATGGAATACGCGCGCGATCGGTGCTGTGAACCAACTGTCAACTTGCAAAACTAACTCGGCTAAAAAATATATATTGTGTAATAAATATTTTTTTGCATTGGCAATGTCAAAAAGTGCAGTGTAATAGTTAATAAAAAGGTACGTTAAAAGTGTGAAATTAATAGTATAGAATGTGACTGAGTTTTGTTCAACTATACTGTGGGAAGACTAAAATGATGTAAATGCATTCGTTTTGCATAAACATGAAGTTTTTAGCGTTCATTGCATTTTGTGGTGAGTATTTCATAATATTTACATGTTTTAAAATTAAGGTAATAAAACTACGTAATGTTAATGTTTTTACATTAACTTAAACTATTTTCACGGATTTTATCGCGATTTATTTGGCCTTATAACTATTTAAGTTGGCTTTTCAGCAGCCCTGATCACGGTGTAAATTGAAATATTTAGCTACCTACGTAACATAGCAAAGCGTTGAATTTAATATAAATTTAATTTATTTCTTAATAAGTAGGTAATATACTATATTTTATTCTTACTTAATAAGAGTTAGCTAATTACAAAAACCAAATAAACAGCGACGCTATAATTATGATTTTTTTATCCACATACATTTTATAAACCACCAATGTGTACCTCCCCTAAGCTACCATAATTATCCTCCTACGTAACCTAACCCCCAGCCAATATCGTGGCGTGAGATTTATGATTATATCCACAATAAACGACCCCAAGTTTTAGTAGGGGCACGTTGACCGGCTGCTAACCCTACATCAATACCGCCCATATTTACTATTATAAAATATTTGTAAAATACACCCCTTTTGTGGACATAAATCATCCCTCGGAATAGTTTACACTAAAGAAACAAGAAGGGTTAAAATGCTAAGGTCGTATTCGCAAAGGGTTATCGGGTCGTATGCAAAGCCTACATTTGTGATGTAGGCTTAGTGTACTACATAATATAATGTATATTTAATATATATGCTGAAATTTGAGAGAATTTTGAATTAGGCGAGAGTTTTTTTAAGAAAGTATTGAAGGTAGGTACCATACATTTTAAAATAGGGCTAATTTTGGTATCGTCACTGAGCTGTTAACATTGCAATTACATTTTGCAATAACATTATTTTTATACTATTATAAGAACTATTTAATAAGGATCAACTATTTACGTATATTGTGCGAGTATACACGAACGTGTGTATTATATTATACTACTAGCTTGTAATATAAGTTCTTGAGGGCAGAACAACAACTTAGATATTTTTTTGAACAAGCATACAATGCAAATCACACAATACAATATTACGTAATATCAATCTAAGCAATGTATAATAATTATATTATAGGTAGATTCATAGTCTTGCACACAAATATTTGCACTAAACTGGAATCGAATTCGCAACTAATTTACCTTATTTTCATAATTTTAATTTAGACTGCAATCTTCAGAACGTCATCATCATGAAATATTTTTATCGCCTCTATAAAAGTAGAAAATAATCACCCTCATCAGCAGGCCTGAAAAATAAACACTGTTAACCATAGAAATATTATTAAATTTCTGTGCCGTTAACACTAAGATATTGAAGGTACAGGCCAAAGGTAAAGCAGAAAGCAGATTTGTGTACAGCCTAGGTTGCCATTTCTAAAAAAGTTGTCAATCTGTTATTGAGAACGCTTTAAGATATAGCAACCATTTACATTGTCGTATAGCAATCGATAGCCAACCCTGTTTTTTTTTTCAAAAACGATTCTATTCATCAGCAGGAATGCTGATTTTTGTATAATGATGATATTTTTCTAACCAAACCCAGTACTGATTTCGGTTATCGGGGCAGTTAGAAATAACCGTATATTTGCTAGCGAGCCTCTATTCGCTAAAAATATACTACAAGAGCTTCGATAAAATTCACAATACAGAAGTTATTTTTATGTTATTGTGAGCATTTAAGAACTATTTATGGCCAAACTTGTCATCCAGTGGGTTACGCACTATGTGCTACATTTTAACGTAGCATATAAACGCGTAACCGTAACGTAACGTTTTAACATGCTACGTCACTGTAATATCTAATAACAAGGACAGAAGGAAATAAAGAGAAACCCAATACTAATAAAAATATGAACTTTGAGAAGGTACAGGACAGAAAATTAGACAATTATTATTAGAGAGCTAAAAACTTTTTTTCAAGACTCATTTGTACAATTATCGGCAATGACTGAATCAGTTAAATCATATACCTTTTGTGATACATATCTAGAGATTAAGTATTACGTTATTATTTACAACAAACTTTGGCATTGCTTGCGAAGCTGAAATTTAAATGGGGTAGTCATGTAAAGTCAGAAGAGCAGGTTTGTCGGTCCCGGTTACCATACAAACATTATTTTATGACAATCGTTACATACGGGTAGTTCGAGTCCAAAAAGTCTAACTACAGACATTTCGATATCAGAAATCGGTTGTCAGATGCCAGTCCATTCACGAAAAATATCGAAGTTCAACTACTTACTTCGTAGTGAGACTGTAAAGCCGACACCAACTGAGTTCAAAAAAAGGCTCTGAGAATGATTTTAGCAGCTCAATTATTAGCAGTGGTAATAAAATGTGTATGTGCTGGCAACATAAATCTAAAAATTTATCCTGGTCAAAGAGGTTCATCTATGATCCACATTACAATTTTTTAAAGGCTTTTTTGTGTTGAATAGTGCCTACCATTTTAAATTAGATAATATAGAGGAAAATGCTACGCAATTTACGAGTCTCAAATACGGGTAGGTATGTTATGGGCTTTGATCAGACTTAAATAAAACCAAAGGCCTTAGGTTTGCAAATTTTCTTACGACGAATACTTTCAAAGCGAAAGATAAATCAAATTTTGAAAAGTCATGGGTGAAGGGCAGAAAGCCACCTGGGTCTATTTATATCTAATCAAAACTTCTGTTAGACTTGATCTGACAAACCCACATTTGTGACCATTGACATTTATACATTTTCTATTTATGGTAGGGGTTTAGTGGCTTAGCGATAACCAAGTAGGTTAACATTTCAAGATAAGTTAATATTGAATAAAAAAGTGGTATTTTCTTTTATAGGTTGCCCCATCGTATAAATGCATGGTTAGTTGTATATTTTTCTGTTAAATAAAAACTTATATAAAAAAATCACATAAAACATTCAAAAGCGATGAAAAAATTTAAAAATATAATCCAACAAAATATATTAGTTTGTAGGAATTATATGGATGAAATGCATCCTGTATCAGTTTACTCAAAATAGTTGAGTACATTTCCGTGTTTAGAATAGGCTAACGGTTTTCCAGGATGATACACAGATTTCAACTTTAAAATTTTAAATGAAAATTGATCATCATATTGCAATCTAATTTAAAGGTAATAGAGCCCTCTAAGTAATTACACCAATTTTATTAATAAGAAACTACTCAGTTTAATAATTAACATTATTTAGAATCTGAAAATGATCATCTACTTTGACGCTGACTATACGTGTTTCTAATTTTAAGAAAAGACAATTTATATTTAAGACTTATTTATCTGTTAACCTAGTGGCAAACTCCAATGGAAAAGGTAATAGAGCCCTCTAAGTAATTACACAAATTTTATTAATAAGAAACTACTCAGTTTAATAACTAACATTATTTAGAATCTGAAAATGATCATCTACTTTGACGCTGACTATACGTGTTTCTAATTTTAAGAAAAGACAATTTATATTTAAGACTTATTTATCTGTTAACCTATTGACAAACTCCAATAATTATCTAACATAGTCATATTATTATATATGTTAATTTTTGGTATTTTCACTACAAGCCAAGAGCATAACAGGATTGGTTGATAGTGTTTTGACTGTTGGAGGCTTACATAAACACGAAATTCAGAGACTGAAAGTACAGCCAAACTACGAGTAGTAACATAAATATTTAGTGGTTGTGTGGGCGTCACAAGCACTTGTTTTGTGCTAGTTGTGATTGATGTTAATGTATGACTGTACTAATTAATAGAATAGTTCCTTTGAAAATAGACGGAATACTAACTGAATAGGTACAGCTCGATAGCTGTATTGATTAATTCAAACAATGTATTTTGATTTTATTAGGAACTAACTGTCCCGGTAAACTTCGTTCCACCTAAGAATCACGTTATTTTGGTTAGGTAGGTACTTTATCAGTTGAATTTGAGTGGAACACCTTGGTTCCCAATATAGATACGGGTATAGTACTAAGTAACTTCTTCAAGGCCCAAGCCAATCTCAAATTTTGAGTGACCAAATACTTGATATTTGAGATTTGATTGACCAAAGATATTGTATTTATATTTTCTCCCAATCCTCTGCCAACATGCGACACAGCACCCGATTCTTCACCATACTAGCTACCTTTTTAGGCCATCGGTCCGTACGGCTGGGAATAAATTAACGAAAGATTTTAATTACTTAATTCATTTTTAGCTTCCAAAAGTTTGAAAATTGATGACTGTACTTTATCAAAAATGTGCTGTTAAAAGTTGACGCAAATGTGAAACATTAGAATACTTAGGTACACATGACGGATTTTTACGGTGTTATTTCATTATTAATACTGATCCTAAAGATTCCGTTACTTTTCAGTAGCTATGGGGTTGCTGAAAGCGACCGAATTTTTCCGGGAAATAAAATTATTCGCGAAACCTGGTTGAAGGGGTCCATCCGCCCCATAAAGTATGTATGAGAGAGACGTTTGTCATCCGATTTTTTGCGCAATGAATATTCGCAGAAGAAATCGTATAAATAATATAACTGACTTATGAATCAAAGGAACAACTCACAGGATTGGAAATAATCAGTAGCTACGAAAACATTCCGTATTTCTGGCCGCCTTTTATCCTGCAATTATAGAGCTTATTAGATTATTTCAAAATAAATGTTTTAGAGTTCATACCATCTACTATTTTGATATATGCACGCCTAGACCGCAGTAGCAGAATACGTCAATGACTTTGCAGACTTTTAATAATCAGCAAAAATTTGACTGATATTATATATTATAGTTATTCAGTAAATCATAATATATTTGCTTATAATAAAGTACTTTCACAATAATAAAAACTTTGCATTTTCTGCACAAGAACTGCAATCACTAAAAATATTAATCCGTAATCGTAACATTTTTATAATAAAACAACTGTTACATACATGTGTAAAATCACGCTTGTTTCTCATTGGGGTAGGAATAGCATCACGATCGTAGCAAGGATCGTAGGAAGGATGTATACTTGCTACGTTCCAAGCAAATGTCTTTCGCTTCTTCTACTTAAATTTATCAATTCATACACGACAGTTGCGAGTACTCTTGACCTCTATATTTGACATGAAGTATGAGTAGATAGCAGGTAAAAGTAAAACTATTGGAGATATTTTTTATTAAATGTACTGTACATGTACACCCGTCAGTCAGACATTATTTCGCAAGGGAATAGAACCTATAAATTTAATAAGAATAGAATAATTGATACCCAAACTTGTTGCTCCATTAAAGTATCATCTTTCAAGGAAATCTCATTAAAATTTAATGATTACAAGTAAAGCAACTTCAAAGTATAAAAATACCTTAGATTGGTTTAAACATAATCTTCAAGTTCAGGATAAAATTCAAAATTAATGTTGACTTTCTCATTTAGTCAGTTACTCTGCCAATTAAACTAATATTTATATATCATAATTATCCTGTGTAAATTAATTTTGTATGCACATTTATTATTTAACTGAAATGTCTGCTTAAATTAACGTTTAAATTAATTGAAAATATTTGCTATCCGCTTTAATATGGCCAACATTTGTCTGACCTGCTTCTAGCTCATCTGGGCTGGTCACAATGTGTTTTTCTATCTTATTTATCTCGGTCAAATGTCATCAAGTGGGTCACTCCCGTTTCTTTTATATAAATAGATATAGGTACCACCTATAAAACAATCCGTCCATTTTTAGCCGACTCCAGTTAAAGAGGAGGTCATCATTTCGACTGATTGGGGAGAATTAGGAAAGGGGGTTAGTACTAAAATATTTACAAACCGTTCGTTACCTTCGATCACATACCTATACCATGATGCATGGTTTGCGTTAAGGTTTAAGACCGAAGATGATCAATAAATTAATAACAAAGATTCTTATTAAAATACAGATTACTTTAACTTATTAAACGTGGAAATTCCTCGAAACACTGTCAAATGCTACGAGTACATTTAAATTCATGAGACCTATTACATTTTTGTATAAAATATTATTATAGGAATTAGGTACACAAAGAGTGTTACAGATAGTTTTCTCATTAATTGATAAAATGGACACTTCATTTAATTTTCATCTTTTTTTATACCACTTATCACACTCGAGCTGCCGACCCTCAGTAGTTTAAGAAAAAAAACAGAAAATGTTCTGCGTTTATTCCAAAAGCCTTCATAGCAGTAAAGTCATAAACGAAATACGTTTTGACAATTTGTAAACCAGACTTAAAGTTGGTCAAAAGATTCAACTTCATTCTAAAGAAGAAGAGTCTCTGGTTTTTAATAAAAGGAAAGAAGTTTACGCTGTTTTCTTCACAATTCTGTAGATCAGTATGGAAATATGCAATAAAGGATTTTACTGAGCGTATAATAAGAAAAGCTGTATTTTATAAAGATTTCTCCCTTTCTCCCTGACCTCTTCTTTAAAAGAATAAATTTGAAAATTTATTCCAATTGTTTTTCTCTAAGTTTTTTCAATTTTTTACTTGTGACTTGTAATTAACATTTTCTACTTTACTTTAATACATTTGAAATTGTTAAAGGCAATGCTCCAAGTTTGAAACTTAAAATTGACTTGAAACATTTTGACCTAATATCGTAAAATTTTTAAAACAATTTAGATGAACACTAAAAGTAATATTTATGCATAATATCCTTTAAGACTTATGGTTACCTCGCGGCTAGAAGGTAATCAGTAAATTCCTTACCTTACATTTTTTAGAAGACGTAAATCCATTAGATACTTTGCCAGAAAAAATCTTTTTAGGAATTTTTTCAAAGCAAAGCAAACGCATCTCAGAGGAGCTTAAAAATGTTCCGCCTCAAAAAACCATCGGCTCTTTGGCCGATATTTGGAGTATGTAGGTATCCGAAAACTAACGCACCTTACTTACATGTATTGTGTATGCTTGTACCCTTCGATTCAAATTGTGCGGACAAAATAAACTAAGTCACGTGAATAATGCGTCAAAGGATATAAAAAACGCTTATTTATTTATAAAAACTAGCCGATGCTTGCGGCTCCGCACGCGTCTATATTGGTTTTCACAACTTTTGGCCATATCTCTGGTTCTACTCAACCAATTGCAATAAAACATTTGGCAGATTTTGAGTCTGATCAAGACCTTTCTAATGAAAAATCCGTATCAAAATCCGTTATATAGTTGTTGCGCTCATCGCGAACAGATAAGAATTTAAAAAAATGTGGTCAGAATCATTCATACCTCCAATGTAGGTATGTATAGATGTATACCCAATGTGAAGACAAAGCTACTTTACAATTTTATAATAATAGATAAGGTGATTAACCAGTTCGTCTGTTATTGAGGTTTTGAATAAGATGTAATGTAAGAGGGTGATTGTGGATGTAATTACAAATAGCTGATATTTTAATCCTATCGCAGCTCAGAAGTTGAAATAACATCCACTGACAAGTTCGTTACCGTCTTAAATTAAATTTTCGTTTAAAATTTGTCAATTGACGACGAAATTAAACGAAGTTTGCTGTTTCTTGACAAGACTGGCTCTCAGCCAGGCGCTGTTTTATACAGAACTTTATTCGTCCTCTGTACAGATATAGTTGCAAATTTGCAAGTGTCATTACAACGAAAATATCATAAATATTAGGGTTGCATACAGTCAAAGCATATTATAAATCAACAATATTCAAATAAAATTTAATTATAACCCCATTCTTTAATACAATGTTAACGTTGCGTTAATTTTCGTTGTTAAGTTCGACCCTACGATTGAGTAGGTAATCCCGGTTTCAAATCCTACAGTACACTACTGACGCGAACCTTCTCCTAACAAGAGATTTATCTTAACTGGGAAGGGGGTTAGGGGAATACCTTCCTACTAGTAAGTTCGGTTACTCATATATATAACTCATGTCGTTCTTCATATTGAAATTGAGATGGGATATCTCATACCAACCATAACCCTGCGGTTTCATTAGCGCTATGGTGTCAATAAAATTATCAATCGAACTGTCTTTTCATAAAAATCGAATATTCATCGATAGCAACCAGTATCCTATAGCAATTGCATGGGAAATTGTTAATTCTATTGGAGCGAAACACACAGGAAGGAAAGCGCCAGAGTTGCTGGAATTTGGCAGCAGTCCAGTCAACGACTTTGCTTTACTATGGTGATTATTTTCACTGGTGCACAATTCAAACTGCTTTGGAATACGTTTGAATAGACACGAAATAACTTTAGTGCAACGGCCGCCTGTAATGACCGTTTATTCTTTGAAACATGCTTGATGGAAATCCGTAAAAAGGTACAAAGAACCGCCGGTAGACGCGACGTTCAAGTTCCCCTTTTGAATTGTTTACAATTGTTATTTTATTGGCAGCCAAACAAAAATGTATTCCTTTTTTGTTACAATGTTTTCGTGAAAAATGTATAGGTTAAAGAATAGATTTTGTTTTTATTATGTTGCGTTTAGGGTTCCGGAGCAAAAGCTACGGAAACCTGTTTATAAGGCCTCTGCAGGCTAACAGTTCGGCCGTTTAAATTATTGTTTTTATGACAGATTTACATCCTTTTAACCATAATATAATAGCTATTATGTTGTTATTTTTTTTCAGAATACAATTGAAACTGAATGCTGTGTGGTAGCTTGTAGGCACATTGCATTTTTCAAATCAATATAATTTTCGTTACGAATCGCAAGTCTTAGTATTTTGTGGGCATACGACAAAATATCAACTTCAATAGTATTAGAACAGAAAAATAATTTATTATTCTGAAGCGGTCCGAAAGCTTTCCCGTCATGAGTGTAGTTTTCGTTACATATTTATTGAAATATTTAGATTGTGGACCGAATATCTGGTAAACCACATAAATATTTGTCTGTGACAATTGATAAGTGACCCTTGCCAACAGTTTAGATACCACATTCATATGATTGATTTATGTGGCAACTAGGTAGATGCTACCCGCCGCGCGCCGGTTCGGACACGACTTCGGACACTGTGGTGTACCGGTAGAGCGTTCAGTTGCTTCGTCGGAGATTGAGGGTTCGATACCCGCTCAGTGCAAATATTTGTATGCATGAATATTCTATTTGCATTAGTCTGGATGTGTTATAATATGTATATGTTTACAAAAGAAAATCTAAAACCCATAACACAAATTAGTTAAGCCATCGAAACTCGTCTACGAAATTCAACTACGCGAAATCAGGACAGTTTTGCCACAACACTCAAAAATGAATAACTATTATAATGAAAACTATTTTTTTTTTATATAGGACACGTCAAAATGACTCCACCTCACCTGATGGTAAGCGAAAGGCAGAGTCTCAGGACTGGGGCCACCACCACATACACCGATAGTGCTAAAGTGGCGGCCCTCAGCTTGACGGCCACATCAAATGCTTTTTCACGCCCCGCTTAAAGGCCCCGGGACTATAGGAGGAAGGAAACACATGCGCTGGTAAAGAATTCCAAGCCTTTATGGTGCGGCAAATAAAAGAGGCACCGAACCGCTTGGTTCTTGATGGAATTGATTCCACCGTGTGCGGGTGATACCTCAGTCTGGCACGTGTAGTTCTGTGTAGGAAAGGAGAGGGTGGGATTAATTGGAAGAGCTCATCGGAACACTCGCCATGGTAGAGACGGTAAAAAACTGTCAAACATGCTATATCTCTACGTAGCTGTAGAGGCTCGAGGGTGTTCGTGATTTCTGGACTCCCAATAATGCGGACTGCACGTCGCTGCAACCTGTCGAGAGCATCTAATAAGTACTGTGCAGAGCCATCCCAGAGATGAGAACAGTATTCCACCCCGGAACGGATTTGTGTCTTGTACAAAAGACACCGCTGCTCCGGCGTGAAAAACCGCCTCACCCTGTTCAGGACTCCGAGTTTACGCGAGACCGTTTTAATGATGCTCTCGATGTAGTTTTTGTTGTTCAGCTTGCAGCGAACATCCATGCCGAGTATATTGAGATTGTCCTGCAGTGGTAATGGTGTGTCCCGAAGAGTAGGGAGCGGAAGGAAAGGAGATACCTTTGCTGTAAACGCACAGGCCTGCGTCTTCTTGGCATTGAACTCGACCAGGTTCTCAGAGCCCCATTGAGAAATGTGATTCAGGACCCGGTCAAGCTCAGTGACAAGAAGCTGCCTTTTTTCCTCGGTGTCAGCCTGTTTAGCCGCAGGGTGACCGAGATAACGCCCATGCACGGTACTATCATCTGCATAACAATGAATGCTGCCTACTGACAGCATGTCATTGATATGCAGAAGAAAGAGAGTGGGCGATAAGACGGACCCCTGCGGTACACCAGCATTAACCTGCAAGAACTCCGATGCTTGTCCGTCGCAAAGCACTCGAATTCGACGCTCCTGCAGGAAGCTACCAATCCAGTTGCACAATCGAGGAGGTAAACCAAAAGCAGGCAGCTTGGAAAGAAGCGACTTGTGCCAGACTCTATCGAAAGCTTTGGCGATGTCAAGGCTGATAGCCAGTGACTCGCCATGCTTGTCCATAGCCTCACCCCATAGATGGGTAACGTACGCTAGAAGATCACCCGTTGACCGTTTCGGCCTGAAGCCATATTGCCGATCATTAATTAGGGAGTGATCCTCTAGGTAATTATATCTATTATATAATCATTTGTAAACAAGATAATAATAGTAAATATTGATTTCAAATTTTGCAAACACTGTTTGCTAAGTTCAAATTACAAATCAAAAATCAAACAGACTATCGCTCATTAAATATTATTCTACATCCTTTTAAAAGGTTCTATTACTCTGTTATTTATAAATCCTTCCCTAATTTGAATGCATAACTTATATGAATAGAACTCATAAAATTTGATTGAACATGGTTATTGTTTCAATTATTTCAAACTGTGTAATGGAATTTTATGTAAAAGTTGCAATGTTTTTTTATACTATAACCTTATGGATAATTTCTGTATATTGGGGATTTAAAAACTTATCACTTATGTATACACAAAGTACTCCATGACTCACCATTAATTTACTTATCGCTGTGTACCCTAGTTAGGGGTCGAACACATAAGTGATAGTTGGTAAGATCACCATAAACTGATGCGGTATCCTGATCTATAAAATTTTGTTCAGTACGAAAATTTGAACTTTAAGTATAACATTAAATTTGTATTTATATTTCTATTTTATT
This sequence comes from Lithosia quadra, assembly GCA_963576445.1. Lineage (NCBI taxonomy): Eukaryota > Metazoa > Arthropoda > Insecta > Lepidoptera > Erebidae > Lithosia > Lithosia quadra. The sequence continues at coordinate 7,019,586 of OY754884.1, read as the reverse complement.
ACTTCTATATTATTGCAATGGTTTTTCTATTAGAATGTTCTTGATCAGATTGCCTTATATTTGATTGTAATTGGTTAACAAGAACCAGAGATATGACTAAAAAACCTTACCTGATCTTCGCGTGGGCGAAGATCCGTGGGTGACCATTTTAAAGATAATAGTTGGCAGCAATATAATAATAATGTTTAAATAGTTTTCATTCCAGCAGAAAAAAATGTATATTCACTTTACGGTTGTCCGTAATAAAAATCTAGCAAATATAGGAGTAATTTACCTATTGCTTAAGCTTGGAGAGATATTGAGCAGATTTTACAACAGTGTTTGCAAAAAGAGAGTCGCAGTATTTTAGAGACTAACCAGTGATAAACAATTATTGTTTCAGTGATGGATAGGATGCGAGATAAGAATAAATATTAGCCCCTCTGGACTCACAACCAACGTAACCTATTTAGCAAAGCGACTAAAAAGATACCGCCTATCTGTTCGCTATAGCGCATTATTCTGGCTTCACTCTAGCCGTGAAACTTCGTACAAATGCCCTGTGGAATACTGCTCGGTGTATATTGCTATCCACAACGGTAGCGAATATTGCGTATACTTTATCCGAATAAGCTGTCATTGTTTTCTTTGAAAGTGTAGGATATCTAGTTGTTTCAGTTACATTTTAACCGATATGGAATTGGTATCGGTCAATGCGTAAATTGAAATTTAATGTGTTCACAATCTGTACTTTAACGGCTATTGTTATTTGGGTAAATAAACTAATATTCATTAGTCTGACAAGTGTAGCGTTAGTGTGTTAAAAAAAACTCATTCTACTCTTACGTTCCTCTGTCACAAATAGATTAAAAGAAAAGGAAATTACAATTTTAAGTCTTGTGACTTATTCGCATTTGTATGATAGTACAACTACGATAGTAAACTATAAATTAATCGTCAGTGAATAAAAATAGGGTGATATTAATCGCGAAAATATTACGAATGCGTGAAGGTCCATTAAAATAACCTAAGTCTTTTATTTGGTTTCCATGCCAATGGTAGGTACTTACCTATTACGTCACGGACACAAACTCTTATAAGACCAATGAACCGTTTTTTTAGCTAAAACCAACAGTGATGGATCATGTTTACAATACAGAAAGATTATGTATGTGCTACATCTCTTGGATAAAATATATTCATTATATTGTATGTAAAAGAATATTTTATATAGGTAGGTACATGAGAAAATAAAGAAAAACGTTTATCTTTTAGATAAAGCAAAATGGAGACTGTTTGATATTTTCAGGTTTGGATACGTAGATGTTTATGTAATTTTCGTACAGCCTCAAAATATCTAACTATTGTTTGGCACCTCAAACCGCCGCCGCCGTTTCAGTTAGATTTCCAGCAATACCAAAAACTTTTTGATGTTCATATGTCCTAGAAATTGATATACGGAGGAAAACTGAAACCTGTATTTTAAACACAATAGAAAACTTTTAGTCCACGCGATTTTCGCAAAATTTTAATTCCGCCAATTAGCAGTAGGGTTCACAAACTACCATCCCCTCCCCTCGCTCCTCTGTGGCCTTTAAAACACTAATTTCGTTAAAATATATTTACTAATTTTATGCTAATCATAATGCGTTCAGCTATCTATTTTGTAAAATCTTTATAGAAGCATATAGCATAGCAGGAAATACGTGTTTAATTCTATTTTAAGTGTTATGATAATATTATAAAAATAATGAAGAACGTAAATTAATTTTATTCTGTTGGTTGGCGCCAAGCAGGACGCAGATTCACTTTACATTATAAAGACAATACACACTAAGTAACCGCAAAACACGTTGGCTTATGTGTCCTTATTTCAGGTTTCTAATTCTTCTTCTTCTTCTTCTTTTTCAACGTTGCGTTAATCCCAGTCGCATTCAAGGCTTTCACCTCGGAATCTGGGGTCCGCTTTACCAGTCTTAACTGCGGATTTGGCTGGGCCTCGATATGTAATGCCTCTAATTAATGTAACAATTTCTTGCATTCTACTAGCTATTCTGCTAAAAAAGCTTTAAATTATGGAACAAAAAAATATTTTAACGACAGGTTTTAGGAACGTTGATTAGGTATACAAAAATAAAATTATTCTACTTTTTAAAGCCAAACTCTCCAAATAGACAACAGACATTAAAAGTAACAAATTGTTAATGATAAAATTCAGAAGACAGATTGTTCAGGAGAAATAATTCTTAAACTTCGTCCAGTCCCGTAGGACGAAGAAGAAATAATGAAACTTTCGCGGCGGAAATAAAATTAATTAGATAACTACATATTACCTTGCTCCTTTAGAATGTATCTAATTTACCATAAATGTTCTATAGGATATTCAGGTGACTTTGTATAAAAGATAAATAATATTTATTGTATTGAAATATTGTCTAGATAGGTGTTCTGTAAAATTTATAAACGCAATTATTTAATTATTATTTTCCACGAGTGCCTATATCTGGATTACTACAAAACAGGACTTTTTAGATAACAGGATATCAGCATCATCATCAATATCTTAGTATTTCTGATTGTACTCGAAGCTTTAACCTCGTGGCCCTGGGTTCACTTACTAAATACTTCTCCTTCTTTCGGTCCAACCTCCCAAATTTAAAGGAGAGTCTGCACCAGAGCGGACCCAGGTAAGGCCCTAAAAACAAAAGACCTAGATTTTGTGTAGGTATCTTTGTATGAAAACCTTTATATATATACATAATTCTGTATTTCCTTTTATTTCTAACAGGTGTCATACGGTCATTAGGGTGTATTTTGGGCGTATTCAGTTGATTCCCCTAGTGTTAACTACTTTGAATATTCACCTATTGATTTTTTTCTCTTCAAAAATTGTTGGGCACTAAAACTAAGCTACCAATCTACTAAATAAATTAACTATCAGATAACTTATCAAAAAATTCAAAGAGATTGTTGAATAGCGGAAGCTTACGAATAACATTTGCGAAAATGTATCAAAGAAAAATTATTTCATCGTTTCCTCTCTTTGGTTCACATGTAAATATATGGCGACTGTAATTCAATGGCTTCATCTACGTGATCATACAATAGCTCTTTGAACGAATACTGTTTACACAACGAAACCCCTTTTTTATATTTCAATACGAGTGTATTGAGATTGTTGTATTCAGATGTGAGAGCCTATGTGTACATTATACAATATCAGAAACAGCGCATTTCATATTTTATATCTTATAGACTAAAAACAATCAAATCCACCTGAGTAAACACTCTAAACCATTAAACTGTGTACTGAAATGTGTAAAGTATAATAACAGAACACAATACAATATGGAAGAACATTCTAAAATAAACAAAGGTAAAAACAATGAGAGAAGGTTTTGCTAACATCTGAAAAAAAAATGGGCTAAAATAAAACCGTCGCCAGCGCTGCGTGTGAGGAGGTACCTACGTTTGTAATTCATGTAATATAATATTAATAAATATTAATTAAAGGTTAGCTACTTATATCTTTCCATTTGTAATGTTGTAATTTTTCTTATTCTTTGTTTATTACAACATAGATAACACTAAACTAATATGTAAACGGGAATTAACGCGATCATGGTATAGGTATATTAGTTTAATCATGGAACGTGAAAGTTTAAAAGTTAATATAGATAACACTAGTTTTACTACTAGCTTTATTTGTGAGTATCAAAACGATATTCAATATTCTAAATTACGTATATGCATATTTATTTCATAGAAGATTGGTAATGACCTAAGTAAACTAAAGCTTCACATAATATATCCTGTTCAAACTATTTAGGTAGTAGTAGGTAGTCAGATAGGTACCTTGGTATACTAACTAAAGGTAGCAAGTAAATTAATAAATCAAGTTATTTACTTCCCCAACAAAACTTACCAATAAATTTGAATTCGGAAATTCGGTAATACAATTTTCACCAATAACCACATTTATGGTAATTACAAGCAAATTATATAAGCTACACAGACAACAACTCGCAGTTAACAGAAACGAAACAACAAGAGGGTGGGCGGTTCGTAGCAAAAACCTTTAAATATTAATGGGCTATCTCGACGAAGGTCTCGCTAAAGTTATCAACTTGGGACGCAAGTGACGTAATCAGCATTCCCGGTTCAATGTTCTAGTGATTACGTAGTTTGCTTAGCAAAATTGTATAATTTGATATGAGCCCTGCCTAAGATTGTTTTATCTTTTGATACATTTCTACACCTAGTCATTAGTACTAAGTTTGATTACCAATTACTTAGGTACCTGAATTATCATGTATGCCAATTGTTATAACATTGAATGGTGAATCTGTTTAAAATGTGTAAGTATATTATATTTATTTTTTCTTATTATTTTTATAATGTAGTTAAAATATCACACCACATGTAGTTTTCTTTAACAATTAGGTACAACGTATTTTTAAAATGTAAATGTTTATCTTATTTCAATCACATTTAATTTATTCCTTGAAAATTTGTTGTCTTACAAGTTAGTTTTCATTAGAAATAGCTAGAAGCTAATAGTTCTCTCTCTCGTGTTGTATTTATTAAAACTTAAAAATAACTCACGGAAATCTTCTAGTTCTGTACCTACCTTAAGTTACGGTTTTCTTCTCATAATAACAATTGTTATTATGATTTTCTTAGAGAACCGTAACAGAGATTTTTTTAGGAAATAAGAAAGATCGGTTATCTTTTTTATGATGATATTGATAATTATGAATATGATGGATGATCAATAGAATGGTATATTTACATTTATAGTCAGAAAAATATTTTAGATTGACGATCCTAGATTTGAAAGTCAGAAACTGTAAAGTTTTAATTAGGGCGACACCATCACAATCACTTTGTCATTCCTTCATCAAATTTGTTATTTCGGGCAGTTACCATTATGTTAATCTTAGTTTCATTTATTAAACCAGAATTAGAGCCTGAATACATTTTAGTATAAGACTAGTTTAGATTCCTAACTGACGCAACCTCTATTAAAAATACGGTAATAAAAATAAACCCTGAACGATATATTGAAACTTGAAGTGTTCATAATTTTCTATACCGTCCTATCCTAATACATTGTAGATAATACGTACCTTACTTACCTAAACGATTTTATGGATAGTAGGTACCTAATAGCCCTTTATCAGTACTCTTTGGGTGTACCTCCTCAAATTCTACAGAAGATTAATTAAAGTATTAATCACGGAACACGTAACCTAGCTACATCCTAATCGGTAATCAATTCAACCACTAAATTCCTGAACCTACCTGCTCTGAATACGCCAATCTATTATGCGAACAAACCCTTGTGATCATTCTGTCCATTACATAGTAGTAATTACGCCGAGGTGTGTAAAACAACATGATCTACCTTTCACGAATAAGCTTACGAATCGCTAATTTTCCTAATGGATAGATAAGTAAGTACGTACAAATAAAACGTAAAGTATATCTCAGAGGTCGTGAATTATTAAAGTAAATTATTTATTTCTTACCATTTATCATTTTCTGTTTCCCTTGTCCCAAGTAGTTGAAGTAACGTGTCATTTCTCTCCTTACCTTCTTGTTAGACGTTATCTACAATTTACTATTACGAACCATTACCAGTGCCCGTAGCCAAGTGGCAAAATTATTCTATTCGATCGAATCGTATCGTTTCGAATAGTTTAGGTCGACCAATCACACTCCAGCTCGTGATTTCGCCGCGGCGCGCGCATCGTACGCCGGCGACGAGCTTGGATGTGATTGGTCGACCTAAACGTTTCTATTCGATTGCTATTCACGCTACGGAATACACTGACATTTGTCTACGGGCCCAGTTTATACCTACTTATTTATTGTATCTACTGTATTATACATCTGTGTTGCTGAACCAATGACGTTATTCTGTTCATGTCACTTGCAAACATTTAACGAGTGACCCACGAAAATTTTCATGACACTTTGGTATCCCTATACCTACATACATTTTTAAGTTTCCCTTAAAATGGAGTCAATACACAGATCAGGTTTTTTACCTAAGCGTCAACAGATGAAATGACATCAAAACATCGATGAATAATTTCGAAGCCGTAGTGCATAAGTGATTAGCCTAAAAATTTAACAAGTCTTTGACTTGAGCAATAAAAGGGTGATAATACTTTTTCATTTTGCTCTGAATCGGGTTTAAAAATATTTATATTTCAGTGGGAAATACGTTTTTGGTCAAAAATAAAAGTGGATCGGAGTAAACACGAATTAAAGTTCTTACTCATAATAGTAAGGTTATATGGTATTGAATATAAATAATTCGTACCTACTTACAAAACTCGATGATTAAGGTTTTACTTTCATATTTTTAAATTTAGGATAAATAATTATATTTTTATCGCCTTCCCATTTCAGTCATAACAAGGTTTAGATAATGGAATTGAGAATTATTGTAGGATCGTGTTTTAGGTTAAGAAAGTTTAAGCAAGTTTCTTGTTTGTAAAGCTCTGTGTTCGAATTACTTGTTTTTCTGTTAAGTATTATGTATTGCGTTGTTATATTGTAAGCTACTATAATAGTACTTTGCGAAATGCAAAGAAATCACCACTACTAGGTACTATTATTATTCTGTTCCACTACTTAATGACTATAGAGTGTCATCATTATTTATCAACTTAGCGTTGTTTTCGGTTGCATTAGAGGTTTTCACCTCATTCTCCTCCTGTACTAAAATAGTTGTTCAACACCTCAGTACCTACCAAAATTTTGAGTCTTTTTTTTTACTTACCCTTTGCTTCATGTTTGACGTAACCCAGTGTCACTAGATAAATGAGGAAGAACTTGATTTGATGTGATGCATCTGTAGTAATCGCCAACCGCGTTGTTCGGTTATTCTGCACGATTGCTTTAAACATTAATCAACATTCGTTACCTACTTATATCTCCACATCTCTTCTAATAAATATTTACAAAAATAAAATCATTATTCTTCTTTCATGCTCATCCTTATTAAAGAAATAATTTCTCTTCGTCCGTTGTGAGTCGTGACGTAGTTAGCTGGCTCACAGAAACAAAATACATATCATCAAGTGTTTGTGTCTTCTGTCCTTGATTCCAAGAGAAACAAGGACAATAACGTAATGATATGACAGTTAAACGATGGCTCTGAGCCAAGAACAGTGACAATACTTCGTAACTAGTATTTTCTCTGCATTGAGATAACATGTAAACAATATTTCTTTCTAATGCTTGATCAGTTTCGTCTTGGTATACTTTGGTATTTTTACAGATACCTAAAGTATTTCATAAGAATGACTTTTGAAGCATTTACTTTGCAAATACTTTTTAGAATTTTAAATCACAAAACTTTAATACTTTGGATAATATTGAATCTGTAACGATCCCAATACCGTCGGGATGCTGTATAAACTGTGACGACTGAGATCCATTCCGATTATTTAATATTTTTGTGTTAAGAATATTATTATGTAAAAGGTACAAGTAGGTAATTCTTGTTAATGTTAGAATAATTCTCTGGAATGGTGAATAATAGATTTCTACTCCAAATCTACTTTATTACAATTTTTGTTTTTACAAAATAATGTGAATCCCAAAAGTTAGGTAATTTCACATAATTCTTTTTTTTTTTCATATTCGCCCGTGTTTCAGGGAATCTTTATTACGTACTCAAATAGGTAGGTATAACACGCTATATACATATTTTGTCTATATATAGCATCCTATAGGTACATAAAAACAAAAGTCACAATAACAGTTTCACATTTATTGTGTTTGTCGTGTACGCTTTGATCGCGAATAGTCAGAAATATATGTGTTGTAAATAAATTTGTGTTTGAAAGCCATCAAAGTACAGATTTATATTCACACGTTGCCTCCACCAGCGGATATATTATAAATCTACGTACCTATTATGTTACTTCCAACTGTTAACCTCCTGAATACAGTAATAACTCATTCAGAATTACCCAAAGCGGTTGCACTGTGACCATACAGTCGTACTGTATTGGCCATTTATCAGTCGTAATCGTCAATCAATTATGAGTTCATCGATATAGTTAACGGGACTTTTGGGACACAACGTCTATTAGATATTATAGCTCATTTAATTTAGTCTCCAAACTATTTGGTTGCAGTTAATATACCAGGTTATATCACTGTAATCCAGATAGGTACTAATAATATAATACAGGTGAGTAGCAATTTACAAACGGGTATTTTATCAATATTTTAACAACTCGTGTAAAAGATAAGTATTTGTAACATTAATTTCAAAACTGAAGTAGGTATATTTTAGCATATGGATGCAATATACTGGTAATTTTAAAAATACCGCAAAAGAGACAATATCCATTTGATTGATTTAGGGATAATATCGGTTTTTCTATTGTTACGCAAACTCTATACGCCACGACTTCCGCATTTTTATTAACCTTAAAGCAGCTCTTTCAGATATTCCTTTCTTTTAACCAAAATATTTGGTTCGTAAGGCCATTCGAGTTACGATATGGGAGCAGTATTAGAAGTAATAGTAGCACATTAGCCGGTTATCTTATCGCGTTAGACATAAGGGCAAAGAATTGGGTCACTGAAGCTCGCAAAGATTCTTGCATGGATATTATCTGTCGATAGATACCTACAGAGCAGATTTAGAAAGTCTTGTGTGAGCAAGTGTACCTATAAAAATAGTAAAATTTTGTTTTTGTTTTACCATGATTTCGAAAAAAAAAACACGTATATTGCGAGCTGCTTGCTATATATTTACAATAAGAATATTATAAAAAACTTCGAATTGTTTATACCTATAACTTAATCTGATTTCTAATTTTGCCGCAAAGATTTACGAGTATTATACTATCATACTTAAACACTACGTCTGCATTACGGGTTTCGTTTGAAAATACAAAATCAAAGTAAAAGACTGTAGAGGATGAAATAGAGGTTTCTGTTTCTGTCTACCCCACAAGGAATGATAATATGAACTTCATTAATGTTTTCATTAACTTGAGTCAGCCAATTTTCGTTGTCTATTTTATTGTCTTGTTATTCCGCGTAAATGTCACTGTTAATTCCCTGTGTTTGGCTATACTGAGTTTCAAACGATGGTAAATAATTCTATTATTTTATTTTATTTGTTAGTCCCATTTATTTTTCACTCGTTATCTTTAGTAATAAACTCATCATCATTCTCTGAACCTTTTCCCAACTCAGTTGGGGTCGGCTTTCCAGTCTAACTGTGATGCGACTGAACTTCGATATTTTCCGTGGAGCGACTGCCATCTGACCTCCACAACCAATGGTCCAATGACCAATGGTGATATCGAAGTTCCAAGTTAGACTGGTTGGACTTTTGTGGGCTCCAATTACCCGTAACGACTGCCATAGATGTTTGTATGGCAACCGAGACCGACGGCTTAACGTGCTCTCTGAGGCACTAATAAACCTGCGATAAATACACACATAACTTTCGAAAAGCATCGAAAAGTCATTGGTGTGTGCCATGGTGTACCTGGGATCGAACCCGAGACCTCGTCTCAGCAGTCCATTACTCAAACCACTAGCCTACCGCGGCTTTTTAGTAATAAACTATCGTGATAAAACATTGTTGAATAATATTTCTCACATCATCATCATCTTAGCGTTGTTCCTGGTTGCATCTGAGGGTTCACCTCCGTGCCGAGGGGCAGTTATTTCCTCTCCTTCTTTTTATTTGGCTCACACAGCTATTATGGTGGCGACTGTCCCCAAGCCCATAGAGCTGGTACCTTTTAATTTTTCTCTAACGAAAAAAAACAAAACCTCTGATTTATTTACGAAGCTTAACATACTACACAACTTCCGAGTGCTGTGATAAACGGAAAATACTTAGCGTCGGGCAGAACCAGGTAATTGCATTGTTCTTAGTGTCGGTTACAAAAAATATACAATTATTTTTAGATTTTCCGCATTGTGAGAAGCGACACTCGGAAGAAAGATTACATTAGGGAGAGGGAACGAAGTCTTTATACAATATTATGTACGCCCTCGTGTCTGTGAACATTGTGTGTATTTGTTAAACCAACTGCGGCAAAAGCTTCGCCTTATACTCGACACGATTTCTTTTCTTATTTCGTATTACATATTATAATGTAATATAGACAAGTACTCATACATACTCTTATCTCTGTTATGAGAAATATTGGAAACTGTGAAGAAGAATTTGAATAGGTACTCGTAAAGAAAACAAAATGTAGGTACCTAATTATGAGATCAAGAAAAATGTAAAATTGTTGTAACTAAAAGAGATTATAATTTATAACAAGTAAATTGCTTCAAGGCGTAAAATTCCGAAGAGGTAATACAATAATACAGGTAAGACAAAATAAATAAATTGAGGTATCCGATGGTAGCCATTAAATAAGCAAATTATGATAAAATAGAAAGCGGACCTGGGCTTGTAGACAAAGTTATATTCTACTAGAAGAATCACTGAAATGTATGGATGTGACATTATTTCTTGTAATGTCGATAAATAACCCATACATTTCGAACTTTTCAGTGTTCGATTCGAAGCGATTACTTAGGTAAAAAGCCTCGAATGCAACCAGGAACGTTGCTTAGATGATGATGATGTTGATGATGGTTGAGTCCCACGTTTTATAATCTTTAAAACTAAAATTAGAATTGGAATAGGTATCATTTGAAACGAGTTGCGAAATGCCTACTCTCCTTTGCGAGAAACACAGAAAGCCCGCAGTTGCTACACTTTGTAACCCACCAGCCGGTGTTATTTTAATAATTCATCTCTTGGACATTTGGTAACAAATTATGTTTACATACTGCTAAACAAGTCTGAACAAACAAAGGCCTAAAATATTACTCGTCCTACATTGAAACTGTCAGCAGTGGTTCACTGAAAATCAAACAGTTGCAATGTTTTCATAATGTTTGTGAATATCATTTGATAGACCCTATTTTGAGAGGGTTCCGTAAATATTGATTTTGAGAAGAAATTTTTTATTGAATATTTGTGTGACTCCCATCAAAACCTTGGGGGCCAAACTAAGCTGATCTATAAGCCGGTACACATATTAATTGATGGATGAGTTCCTAACGGAGGCGTTCCTCTGGGGGCTAAGAGGTCAGACAAGCCGTATACAATCAAAAGGAGGAGAAGGAGTAAGCGGAACCCAGACTTCAAGGTGCAACTGGGAACTTCCAACTTCAAACTTCAAAGCCCAAATATTGAAGACTTTGTTTGTTTTATAGGTCACTAAGATAAATAAGAGTTGAGCAGAAACTGATTTATTTGAACTTACTTAATGTATCATATAACAAACCTAGATTGAGTTACTAATAGGTATACATGAAAAAAAAATCTAACCAAGAAACAAGCAACAGTAATTCTTAGTGGTTTTTATTTACAAAAAGGTTCTCAAAACATAGTGGCTGTTATTATCAGACAGAAGATTTTTTCTTTTTAAACGGTTTCATATAACTTGACCTGTTTGTTTGGGTCCAATCTAGTACCTAGGTAATTGAATTTTGACCAAAAGGGGTCAAAATTCACGGTTGTTGGATTGATCTGATATTTGGCGGAAATCTTTAGTACTGATGACAATACAATTTAAAACTATTTAACTTAAAAAAAATCTTAATTTATTTTTCACTAAAGTGGTTGTTACTTGTTTTAATATTTTATTGGGATTAGTATCGTGTTGTGAATTATATTACAGCGTGTGGCTTGCAGTAATACCATGTCGCTTATGTACACTGAATGACCAATCAATTATATAAAAATGGTAAGTATATCAGGTAATGTTTGTTCAAGATCGCTTAAACGTAAGTAGTTTTGGTAACAGTTTCTTCCGCCTTAGGACAATATCATCATCATTCCAAATTTCCCCTTAATATCTTGGGAGTTGCTTCTAATCTAATGAACATGATGAATAATGGAATAGCCCTTCCTTACTGAACGTACACTTTTAATCCCCTTCTGCTGTAATAAAGTTTTATGAAAATTATAATATTAAAATCAATGGACTGAATTTTAAGAGTGCCTGGGAACAAACTGGAAAATTATATTATACTTTGTAATATTATTCAAGTATCTACCAATTAAATATAAATTTTCATAAAAAGATATTCAGAAAAATACAACACAATATCAAACCACATAATAATATGCGGTCAGCTAAATGAGATGTGAAGTGAAGAGTACCTAATCGGTTTTAGTAATAATTATACGGTACAAACAATTATGATTTATGATGAATATTTTTATACTTCCACTGTTTTTACTGTATCAATGTAACTGACCAATATTTATACTATAAATTATAAAATATAAAAAAAATATAGAAAAAACGTGCAGCACGTAGCAGAATCTTAATATCTCCTCCTAGAGTAAAGTAGAGTATCCTAGAGTAGAGAGAGATCCAAACAGATTAACCATTTGCATAATCTTACTTTGAAAAAAAAATGATGAAAAAAACAAACAAACAGCCCTTTAACGATTTAAAAACACCAATCCGTGAATTGAATAAAATTTATAGGTAGGTACACATCATCAAAATATTTACATAAAAAATCTGTCGTATAGTGTCTAAATATTTACATGACACAAACATGCAATTTTTATTTTCATTTCAATTTAGCTTAAATACGGCAGCTCGTGTAAACAGTTACACGAACTGCCGTATTTAATCAACAGTCCAAAACTACATACCTATTTATCAATAAAATAAATACGAGTACAAAAACTAATTAGGTTAATAATATTGATCATGCATGTCCGTATCGCGAAATTACTTTATCAGTAAGGTCCCAATAGAAATGGGCAGGGTTATATACACGCGAACAATAGTGTTTGTCAGCTAATTGTACTTTTCCGTGACGTCACTTGTGGGTATTTATAATAGCTAGGTATTATAGCTGTAATAAAGTAGAGATAGAGAATAATGCTTTTGAATTTGAATTCAGAACGAATGTTATTTCTTTATTGGGGGAGTATTGAACTTTATTATGGTATTGATAAAGAACTCCATCGCTAATCATAGTCTGAATGTTTTATCTGTTTTGATGAAATGGATTACGAAAAGATTTTATGTGCTCATGGAAACTGTAAAACAGCGTTGATACAAATATAAGTACTATGTAGGATTGTAGGTACTTAATGAAATGAATTACTTAAATGTGAGCAAATGGTCAATCATCTTTTACGTTTTGTGTGTGTGTGTGTGTGGAAATTTTATGTAGACTAGCCTGCTGTTGTCCGCGGCTTCACCTGTGTGAATTTCTTTCCCGTTCCCGCTTCCCAAGAGAACACATTCCAGGGATAAAGCCTATTTTTTATTCTGTACTATATTGTATTCCTGTAAAAAAAATCAGCCAGATCCGTTCGATCATAAGAGCGTGATAGACTAACAAATATCCAAATAGCTTCACAAGTCTTACAGTCTTCAAAGTCAAGAGGTTTGATCTAGGCAAGCATGCTCCAACGTCGACCACATCATCACTTATTACCATCAGGTGAGATTGGGGTCAAACACGAACCTAACGACTATAAAAAAATTGTCACCGTGGAAATATCAGTTGCCTTAACTAGAGTGAAGCTACAGTTCCGTCTGTTTTTAAATAAAAGGAGTCTCTAAAAGTAATCTACCTTTTCCTTTTTTCATAATGTACAGTGTATTCCTCAGTTGCCAATGAAATCCTCTTAAACTATCTCAAGTCTAAAAATCGTAAAGCTCCTCTATTATCTGAGATAGGTGTCGCTTTAGCAAAATTGAAATCGATCGTTGCGCTACAGTGATCAGGAAAAATTGCTTCGGCAGGTATTTATCAAGTAAGATATTGGACATACTCGTAACTTTTTGATACATGATTTTTCATACAAAATAAGGCATAAAAATTGATTTATCTATCAGTTTTCATAAGCTATTGATGCAGGGACATCATCTATGTAGGTTTATCGGGAAGAGTAGGTATAAGAAATGCGTATAGGTTTAAGATAAGTGAATTTGTATTATTTTACTTGTACTTATGTTTTATCAAACTAGTCCAAGGTTTCGTACCTAGAGACTTTGCCCTAAGAAAGGGAGGAAGGGTATTAGAAGATTTTTACAGGGTCAACAGCGTGAGTATGATGCCCGTGATTTGCACATGCCCATTAGCTACGATAACCACTACTTATCAGGTTAGGCCATGTGCTTGTCTGCCACCTAAGTGGTATAAAAAAGAGAAAAATACGCTACCGCGCGTACCCCATGAAATAACTATTTTCTCTGTACAAACAAAATAAGTTTTAATAGTGTATCTAACTCGGTCACAAACTCCCGAGGGTTAAGGATACTGCAATAAACCGCACGTAAGTACCTCGGATAGCTAGCAACGATTTCCTCATCGCTCAAATATGGAAGCTAAACTGAAAAATTATGCAGAAACCCTTACTACTCGCGATCTCAATATCAATCTGTAAATATTAGACACCATCCTTTGCAACTACGTCACTGCTATAAGATGTTTACGTCACCCACTATTAGAAGTCTGGGTCTAGTCTTATCAAACAATTGGTAGAATTAGACACACACTTTCGTGTTAGTCCCGGTTGCAACCGAGGTTTTCTTATTCCTACCGTTGTTTGGTTCTAATCAACTAACTTTTATCTATAAAAGTCAGATAAATGCATCAAGTCTTGCAGCTTGAAGTGATAGATATAATTATCGACAATACCTACAGAATGCAATAAACTAGAAGCGATGCAGTTAGAACCGGACGTATCGACACACAAAAAAAACCACATGAGGAATAGTTATGAATTTTAACAAGCGCTTTTTTGTCGTCTCGCTAGAAATGAATAGGTAATTTAACCTTTTAGTTTGAATGATCATTTTAGTTTAGGTAATTGCATACAAGGTACCTACGTGTAAAGAGAGTAGGTACTAAAATAAAATTTAGATAACTTTATAAAAGTTACAAATTCAACGATTATTCTTAAAATTCAAATATTTTGGCACACTGATTTTAAAAAATGAAATTACCATGAGTGTGAATGTATTGTCTGGTAAAGAGCTCTCGTGACCTTTTGGGCACTTGTACAGGGAGCAATAGTAAAATATTATAATTTACATTAATTTGATCTAGACACTCAATTATTATCATAAGCCCGAAGAAATAGGTACTTCTATAGGTGTATGTGTAAGTAACTTACAGGGGGTAAAGCATACCCAGTATTTTCAAGCTAATATTTAATCATTTTAATTCATCACAAACCACTCCCCTAATCAAAAACTTTTAATAATTAGTGATTTCAATTAAATAGGGAGTGGAATTAATTTGTTTGTCTACTAACGGCCTGATTTGATTGACAGTACTTGACTTCTTAGAATAGAGCCGATTTGGGAAAGAGAATGACATGAACCTTCGCTATCAAGTAGGTGCTATTTATAAAATAATCGAACTTTGATTTCTGTTTCTTTTTTAAATTTTAATTTAAAAATTCATTTTATATTTAAATTATTCGTCCATACTTTAAAATCATTATCCTGATATAAAGTTTCTGCAGAAGGGTTTGGTTTGCTGACGTACCTACTACAAAGGACATCGACCAGTGAAAGAGTCAAAATGTAAACAGAGCCATTATTGTTCGCTTTGTCTCACATTCTTGTAAAACACTGTTGAATAACTGCATTATACTCAATGTAGTGGTTTTCCGGTCTTTTTATTAATAATTTATTATGTACATAAAAATATCTAGAGAATAGCAAATGTGCTATGGATCAAATTATCTTCACAAGTTTACACACTTAAATTTATAATTCTAAAAATTACCAGTAACGTAGGCTACACATTTTTGTTTCTAAGCTAAGCTAAGCTAAGCTGAATCACTTGTTATGTGTAGTCACACATCAGTGGTCTTCTGAATGGATTTTGGTCTCCCAATTAAGTCGTTTTAATCAGTATGCCACCGTCGCTTGATCAGCAAATGGGCTCATAATCCATTGAGGACCGAGTAAACTTCTACATGAAAGTTTGCGACAAAATTCTCGCATTTATATCTCAGATGCAAGAGAAATTATTAATTACTATCCCTGTAGATTAATAAAAACATTAGTCAAAGTAATGAAACAATTACATTGATGAATATTCAGGAGGTCCTAAGCTCGTTGAAACTTTTGATATTTGAAATGCCACCGTCGCGTCGCAGTCATGTCAGTCTGGAACTTCGATCGCCACAGCGCTCACAGCAAAGCAACTTAAGTAAATTACTTAGTTGGAGCCCTCCACCATAATTATTATTCAACCTTTATCCGACGCAAATCGAGTAAATTTGTTCTGAAATTACTTTTATTAAAAGCATTTCTTTCCCTTCGTCGAACCAAAGTGCTAAAGTAGAATAAATGGACCGGAATTTCCGTTTCTGGAATAAATTATACGAGAATATTATAGTAAATAACTCTTTAAAGACGACAAATGAATTTCGGGCAAATCACAAAGGGTTTCCTTTGAGCAGTTAGTTCAACCGCGCTAAAATAACTTTTTACTAAAAGCTTGTTATGATCTGACATAATTTTTCTTAAGTTGTATTATACAACATCAAAAGCAAGCAATGAAATTTCTTTTTTTCTTGAGAAAAAAATCTGTTTACATCAATAAAAATAGGTAACTTAAATAAAAGCTAATAATGACAGATATTCAATTAACAAGTACTACCAATACAGGCGAAATTAGTTAGAACCCAGACGCAATATTAAAAGCTCATAACATCTTTGCAAAGTCAGTTAAATAACGAAATAAAAAATATCAATGATAAATTATTAGGCAATCCACAGACAATCGTCTGTAGTATAATCCTTATAATCACAAAACAAAGTCTCGCAAAGGCAAGACTTAGTTACTTTTTTCAAATAAAAATGCCATAATTGTATATTAATTTATCCCTTAATAATTTTAAAGGTATTGTCAAGGATCAGTTTACAGCTTTGGATATCCTGAATCCTGGCGTTTAGTGCAACAATACAGCCCATTATGTTATTTAACTTCATGAATAAAATTTTACTGGTGATGAGATTGATGTGAAACCCACATCACAGATTCACATCTTTCAAACACGATGAATTATACCGGTTCCAGTCTCTGCTATATCTGCGAAGACCTTCCAAATACCCTCAAGTTATTACTTCTTGCTAAGGAAAACATGTAATAAAAGTAGTAGATTCAACACAAAGCTAGGCACGTAGTTAATACACTCTTGGCCGAGTCAGGAATTTGCCATAATGATTATTTAATCAACTAAAATGTCACTTGAGTTGAAAACTTAGAGAATGATCCCTTGGCAAATTACCCTCTACAAGTTTACTTACTTTAATAACTTAATCATAAAGTAACTGCTATTTGACTTTAATTTAGAAAGTGCTCTGAAAATTAGGATTAAGTGGGAGAAGTACTTAAACTTAAAAGATACTAATTTCTATATCATATTTTTCAAAAATTATTAAGTACTAGTTCAGTGTCACACAAAACGTGGTGTGCCTGAATCGGGCGTCAGAACCGTTTTAGTACGACGTAAATACATTATATTATTATGTACAGCATTTTTACGCGACCAAAAAACAAAAATTAACTTACATACATCCTTAAAGAAAAACGTTAAATATCTTAAGACTCAAATCGATCCTAAGCGTTTTACTTAATAATGCACGGTACATTACCCCAGGTCTTCACGTGTAACGCTTCTTCAACAAAATATTCTTGTGCTCATGTCGTAATCGATATAATATTATGTGCTAAACACCGTCATCTTTAACCTATCGGTATTTTTTTTCATAAAAATTAAGCTAACTAAAATATTTGATAGATTACGCTGGTTTTTGCATGAGCAAATTTGCTGGAGAGCAATCTCTCTCCGAATTATATTCACCCCATTGCTCTTTGGTCAATCATTAGTTTACGGTTGAGTTATATTTTTTTCTTTGTACTTTTTGAAATCCAATGTATGGATTTGATTTCAACACGGAATATATATTTGTATCCATACTATTTTACTTGAGAAATATAAGAATCATAAAGACTATTGTAGGATTGTAGGGCATTGTGTAGTTCTTTATCTTTTCAATAAATTATATTCGTTTATTACATGAGTACAAATTCAAGGTACGCACTTTTTGCTCTAAGCAATATTATGTATCAACACTTTTTTTTTCAAGTAATCAGCAAGAAATTCGGGTGACAGAGTGAGAGCAGCCCTTGTGGATTGAGTCTAATCAATATTCGCATACCTACAAAGCCGGGTCAGCTTTTCACAAAGTTAGCAAAAAGGCAAAGGGGAGTAGAAATCCTGTTTTCAACGACCTTGCCTTGTATTTTTGACGTCTCTTTT
The DNA here is from genome assembly GCA_963576445.1 of Lithosia quadra. Taxonomy (NCBI): domain Eukaryota; kingdom Metazoa; phylum Arthropoda; class Insecta; order Lepidoptera; family Erebidae; genus Lithosia; species Lithosia quadra. The sequence continues at coordinate 7,001,225 of OY754884.1, read as the reverse complement.
TAGTTCAAATTTCATTGAACGGTGGTGGAATTGAAAGTTTGAAAACATTGAGTGAACACAACATACCTACCTGCTGTTAAATGATTTTATGTGAAAACTGGTAGTTATTCTACATCTCTCTATATAAAAAGGGATTTTGAACTCTCGTTCCAAATAAACACAGCATCGTTATCAAATACACACACGTGTGTATGTATGTAGTCATTTAGATGCGTGAATCATCATCATAATCTTAGCGAAAATCGAATTTACTGGCGATAATAATCCGCTTTCTATTTTATAATTGACTTATTTGCTACAACTCTCGTTTGATTAGATCTCCAACCTCGAAGAGAAAGCTGGTGCTAAAACATCGTCTGTCATCATTGCAGATGTTAATAGGACCTCATACACAAATAATGCGTAATTTAAAGTAGTAACCTAGCCTCCCCACCCCTTCCCAGCTCTCCCCCTTTCCCTACAGGGTAGGCAGCGCGTGTGTGACACCCTTAGTGTTGCACACGTTCATAGGCCACGGTGACCGCTTCCCATCAGGTGGGCCGTGTGCTTGTCTGCCACCTACGTAGTATAAAAAAAGTAATAATAATATTAACTAGCCGATTCCCGTGGCTCCATCCGCGTGAATGTCGTTTATCGCAAATTTTGGTCATATCTTCGGTTTAAGTTAACCAATTTGTAATAGACATCAAGAATTCAAAGACTGTTAACTAGCACTTTATGTTATGTTAAAATGTTGAAAACTGATACGAATCAAATTTATATTTAAGTTGTAAAGGGACTAAATAAATATTTTTAAACGGTTTACACTTTTCTGGCGTTCTGTTTATACACATTATACAAAGCTGAATGTTCACAAGGTCAGCCCATCCTTCTCAAACATTTACCCCTGTGGCACTGGCATAACGACTCGTGTACGTTTTGTAAATAATAATTTTTCAATTCCGTTAAAAATTTTAATGTATCAACATCAAAGGAAAAAATTTCATCTTTATCATAAGGTAGACAATATTGGAAGCAAATCGTATTGTTGTATCGTTTTATTAGGTAAGTCCTTACAGGATTTCACTGTATTTCATGTTACTTGAAATGATGTAAAAAATAAATACAGGAGTATTACTATTATTATCAGTCAAAATGGTAGTCAGAATAATCTTACTAACTGCGAAAGTTTAAATGGATATGATACTCAAAACAAAACGGTGACCGCTTTCCATCAAGTGGGCCGTGTGCCTGTCTAAAATAGCTGAACGAATCTAGAAAAAAGATTTAGTACCTATACAATAATTTACTGCGGGTTGCGGAACCATTATATCATACAAGCGACGCAAGAGATCCAAAGATCTATGAGGAAAAACTCAGTAATTACCATTCTCGTTACTTTTTTCCAATGTTCAAACTACAAATGGTTGTTACCTAGGTAACTCGTATTTGTCGCAGTATAAAGTAACATCTAATCAATAACAACCAGCCAGGTGATGCAATCATTTACAGGTCGAGTCAGTAGCCATTCAACATCAGACCTATGCAAGTATTTTGTAGTACAATAAAAATATAACAAACAAGTTACCCAGTTATGTAAAAGGAAATTTCTAATGTTCTTGGTAAATACTCTAGTGTGATTGCAGGGTTATTTAGCGGGTCCAATTAAATAATAATTATACTGCGCTGTTTTACCTTTACACAGGTGTAAATAATAAGTGGACAAAGTTTTATCGCAATCGTATGAACGGAACGTAATTATAATTTACAAAATATATTGAAATCAAAATAAATTATAATTGCTACGTCGTAGAGCTTCTACGAAATTGCGTAGCAATTATAAGTTAGTCGGGTTTGTGGATAAAATAAATAGATGTACCTACTCGTATACCTACTTATTTAAAGAGCGTTTTTCGTACTTGCCTAACAAAGTGATGAAACATACTTGCTGTAGTTCACTACACCCTTTTTTATCGTGCCCCACTGAAACTACACCAAAATCCCCACTGAAACTACACCTGCGGTCTGCGGGGGCGGTTATGTCGGACTAGAACCGATTAAAACTGCACACCTCTTGGGTCTTTAGACACCAGAATGTTAGGACCCAGGACTATCTCCAGTTTCGAGATGTCCCCCTTGGGTGTGGGAACCATGGTGTTCCTATGTTGCCCCGGAAATGGAGAAGAGGGGTGGGGAGGGTTCCACACCGGCCACCCTGGTCCGTTTCTGCTGGGGTGACAGGTTGCCACACCTGTCTCCCACAGCTGTAGTAAGTACCTAAGGTTTGTTTCATATAAATAGTGTGGCTAAGCTCTTTAATTAATAAAAAAAATAAAAAACACTGCGCTTTAACATTTTCCCACTTCGTATGCTTTTTGTACTAAGCCTGTTAAGTGAGATGTACGCGAAACGTTAGCCAGATTAAACTAGAAAAAATGTCATGTGCAGCTTCCAAAATACAGATATGACACGCAAAAAAATTTTTCCAGGGAAAATTATGGTAATTTCGGAAACATAAATTCTGACGCGCCTTTTAGGATATTTAGAATTAAAGAGTTGTCATGTGGTTGTGACGGGTTTCGGGTTTGAAATTTCGTTGTGGCCTAAAGGCGAACAAGACTGTGTTCGTAAATTTTAGGAAGTTTTTTTTAATTGATAATAAAGTGGGGTTTATATTTATGTTATTTACATCCGGTCTGTATGAGTCTAAGTCAACCTCGCTTGTAAGTTAGTAGGTCCAGTGCAGTGCTTTCTTCTCAGCCTTAGGGGGTTATAAGGCAGTCACTACCGTAAAAGTCAAGATAAAATGTTCCTAGAAGAGTAGAGTAGGACAGAACCCAGGCTCCAAAGTACAACTTTCGAATGTTATGTGTCTTTGTACTACAATAAAATAGAGGGAACACTAAGTAACGTTTACTACAGTTTATATTCAAGCATTCAAAATTTATAGCCTTCCTTTCTAATCATTAAATTCATTATAACAGCAACGATTTTATCATTATTGACATTCAATATTACAGGTAGTCAATTCAATTGCCTCAAATACACAATTATTATCAGCAACCGCACGATATTGATCCTAGTGGTTACGGAATTTAATTTACCACAATATTAATTTGAAATTTATCAGTAGCGCTGTCAGAAGATCGAGCTTAGTACTTTCCAAATCACGCTTTACATACATATAATCACGCCACTTGCCCATTAAGGTAGCCACAGACAACATGGTATTAAGTTGCTGCGACCCTGATATTTTTTTTACGTGTGGAAGCACCTACAGGTGCAACCTCATTGGGGATAGCGATGACGTGGCTTAGTCGGAATCGAACCGACTAATCGTGAACCCCGTGTTGAGCCGTAGGTATTTGCAAACAACCGATATCGGTAAAAATTGTCAATCTGCGTTGTTTTGTTATTGTATCGCAATATTGTTTTGTATCTCGTTGCGTATTTTCCTTGATTGTGCTCCCAAATTCTTGTATGAGGTATATTAGGATATGAATGTCTGATATTTCTATTATTGCTACTCATTGTTCTGATTTCAGTTAATTAAGCTTGATTAATGTGTAGACTTATTAGGAAGTTTAATTATTGTTGTTGTTATTGGTGTTATTATAGCTTCTATAACAAAAACAATAAGTTTGAGATTCGATAATGTTCTTGCAAAATATGTAATACTCTTTGTATCTATGTTATACATTTTATTGATAATTCGTTCTTTCTGCCATAATAGCTGATGCAATAGGCACTGTGTGGTTTAAGATGATTCAATTTCCCAATAATCACCTCATCGTTAGCTCCACAAAGCTGAAGCCCAAAAGGGTATCCACAGACAAAAAAAAGCCACATATACTGTTGTAAGGCACGATAAAATGATTCAAAAGACAGTTAATGTTCACTTTACTTAAATACCTATATACAATACGTATTGAACCACGAAAGGGTTTTCCTAATTCTAATTTTACCTTTTCTTTGTTTAACAGCAATAACTTCGGCACACGACATCTCGCAGCTGAAGGTGCCGTTGTACGCCGACCCGCGTCGTGCAGCGGAACTCAGCTGCCACTTCAAGATGGATGAGCAAAAGCTCCACTCCGTCAAGTGGTATCGTGACACTAACGAGATCTTCAGATATAATCCACAACAACAGGTGAGTGAGTAAATGTTATAAATTTAATTCATATTTCTCGAGAAAACGACTCGAGCCCTTGAAAGTGAAATGCCAGCAGTATTTTTACAAAATAAATAATAAAGAGGTTCACGACGTTTCTGGTTTGGTAATTTTATAATAAAAAAATACAAAGTGTACCGTATGACATATCAAATAAGGGTCAATTCATGCTAGCGCAGAGTGAAACGCATCGAAGCGGCAATCTAAAAGCTCATGATATGGTAAATTCACCCTTATCTCAACAGTGTAATGCTCATCTGTTGAAATGGAAAAATATGCGCCAGTTCGCGCGTTTTTTGCGCGCGTTGCTAGAGACCAACGCTAATTGGTGATTAGATTTAATTGTGGAGAAATTGACGCTTCGATACACATTAGCTGACCCTAAAAGGTCTCATTCTAACGTTCACAAATAATAATACATTATATAGATATTCTGTATAATGTATTCCAAAAATTTTACAATAAACCGTTTTCTTATTGTGCCTACCCCATTTACCATTACTATCCTTTTATTGATATAACAATGTCTCATCGTTTTCTTAGTTTGTTGGCAACCCACCTGACTATAATTGGTCTGAATAATAAAATGTTAAGATAAATTACTTACTCTGTTTTTGTTCGGCGATGTTTTGTATTTATACAATAGCAATTTTACTTTACATGTGTGCTGTTTAAATATGCTACATTTGATCGAATCTTTGCTTTTGACATACAAATGAGCTGAACTAAAAGAAGCAACAAAAAAGTACACTAATTCCACTTTACAAAAATTTTAGTACAACCCAGTTGTAGGTAGGTATAGTCATAATCTACCATTATTATAAAATTTGATTTGAATCGATAAAAATCTGCGATTGTTAAATTTTGTATTTGTATTTGTATTTATTCTTTATTGTACCTACATATAAAAATTTTATGGTAAATACATAAAAGGATATTTAGGTACAAAGGCGAGCTTAACTCAGTGTTGAGTTTTCTTCCAGCAAACTTTAGAGTGAATAAAATTATAAAACAATTATAAAATTGTTTAACATACACAAACAATGATTTAGCTAATAACTTTCTCTTACGCAGTAACTTCCTTTCTAGATTCAGTAATGCATACTGTTTTGTTCAATTCATTAGTGTTGGGACTGTAAAAGAAAAAGGTGCTAGTATATATTTTTCTTTGAGGATGTTTATTGCCCTTTCACAAAATTAAATACAGAAATTGGTCAAATTCACATTCTGCCTAAGCCTAACCCGTCTAAGATAACTGACGATGCTATAATATAGGTACGTATGTAATATATAGGTTATGCCTATGTGTGCAATGAATACTAATGCCTTTTTCAGTTGAACTGACACTACCTTTGTGAATATGTACGCATAACATTATTATTTAATAATGTCATGCGTAGGTACATATTCATGAAGGTAAACTATGTTGTGATTGTAAGCCTCAGGCGTTCTTGGAACTCCTTTTCCTAGACCGTGCATATAATTATTATATTTGTAGATGTCGTACACAGAGAAAAAAAATATAAGTGTAATATTGGATTTATGTAGGTATTTTATGTACACTGCTGGACATAATATACTTATAATAAAAATATTATTTTAAAATTATAAGTATATGTCCAGGCTAATAAATAATAGGCTAATAAAATTGATTGAAGTACTAGGTATGCCACAAATTGCCTATTACTCCAAAAAAACTATTGAGGCGCAAGAAATATTTTTGACACACAAATATATTTCGATAGATCAAATCTCCAATCATCAGTCTTTAATATTTAATGCGATGAATGCCGTTTTGTCTAAGGCAAGAAATTGAAGCCAGATCATTACCATCATTAATCGTGCTAGCCACCACTGGATGAACAAGGCGGCCGACTTCCACCAATGGTTTGCTCCTGTACATGATCCGTTACAGTTTATTAACGATTTCAAGTCAAATGGTTCAAGATAAATGAACAAATGGATTAGGTGGAGTCGTCGGAAATTGCGTGAATAATATTAGGTAGAAAATGGAAAGAGCTTTATGAGGGATTTATTGGAGTACCTAACGATAATTACACCACTGGATCGTATTGGCGTCTGTTGGAAACATTTCACTGGGTTAAAGGAAGTCTTATTTTTATTTTAAACCAATATCAATACGAGGAGATTCTAGTGTCGTTGGATATTTTTTTTTAGTTAGTGTTAATTCATCATAATGTTGTCCGATTTTATAAGACTTCAATGTTTGAATTTAATCAGAAAAGATTAATTTTAATTTGCATTAGCTTATCCTTGAGAATTAGCTTAATAAAAATTACTTAATAATTTTTTTAAGAACAAAGACTGGCAAATGCAAGTTGACTAAATTACAGATTTAATTCTAAAGGCAAAAATACGCCTAAGACTTTTCTCTTGAAGTTGGTACTAACGCCGAAGCACTATGTTATGACGTATCACTCTAAATTCAGTATGCAATGTACCGGTTTACATTGCATACAAACTTTAGAACATTAAATTTATTTAAACTTCAAACTCTCGAAATTTTAAAATAATCATAAAATCTCCCTACAGAAGACTGCGGCCATAATAACCATCGTGTTGTGTTCGTACCGGTAAGTAGGGTACTCTGGCTACCCTCACAACCTCCCATTCGGCAGCGCGAGTGTGACCGCTTGCCACGATGACCACTTGCCATCAGGTGGGCCGTGCGCTTGTGTGCTACCTAAATAGTATGAAAAAAAAAATTCTATCCTATATCATTTTAGCGAAACTCATTACCTCAGGAATTTATGTTTTTAGTCCTAAAACAATGCCGAGAAAGAATCTCAGTGACGCAATTCCAAGAACTTGAAGTACTAGTTTATACAGCACAGAGATAGTACTGAGTCGTAAATATGGCTTTATTATTTTATATTAGTCGTTTAGTTATCCTCTGAAGATATATTAAACGTGTTTTGATTTCCCACGGTAATCTTAAATTCGCGTTGTCCTTTGCTAAACAAACAGGATAAAGATGGAGTAATTTTCTTGTATTCGTTGCTAATAGTGACATAAAGTACTGTTAAAATTTAATGTATCGTGTAATATTGCGATAATATGGCTTTTCGGGTCTTCGTTTCTTTTTTTTAGAATATTTTTTCTAGGGAATTAATTATTTAACTACTAAAATTGTTTATGTATACTTACACAAAATGTTATTAATACTACTGTTTATGATCTATACGGTTGAAAATAAATGATATATTACTATTATTTAAATACAATTAATTAGTTAGTTAACCATTACAATGCTACTAGATAGAGAGCTAACAAATAGACAAGCACGGGTAACAAAAAAGGCTTAACAGCATACTGTGTTACCTACTTTTTCATAGCATCTATAGCGTTTTTCATGAGAAATTATACAACATAAATATTATACACCGATTTTATAAAACATCAATTTCTAGTAGCTTTTTTTACCATAAATCCATCACAACAAATAAAATTAAAAATTACTTGTGGCGGAGTTGCCTTCATATATTGAATTATTTGAACAGACTGATAAGTCTATGAATGTCGTAATTCCCTTTAAATGACTATTCATATTAAATATCATATATAATATTACTCAGGAAGTGATTTCTGAGCACAACAAAGGGTGATATACAAAACCACGTAGCGGTTGTTCACATTTCTAAATTAGCTGTATAGATCCTCCAACTGAACTGAAGTGCTTTGTATGATGTTTTAGTTATAAGGGTACTGACAGTCGCTTCTATTTATTAATGACTACATATATTATTATATTTATTTATTATACTTACTATTTTATTGTGCAACATGTAAACATCTATTTTTAATATTATATTATAAAGCTGAAGAATTTGTTTGTTTATTAGGTTGAACCCACAAATTTCAGAAACTACTGGTTCGAATTGAAAAATTATTTTTGTGTCGTATAGCCCAATGATTGAGTTGATTTAAAGAAATAAAAGAACTAGACTAGGTTAAATATTTCTTATTACGCTGCTACCCAGGAGAGTGGAGTAATAATCATATTTTTATCATCAAAATGGTACTATTAGAGCATTTAGTTTCCAATAAATAATGTATAAAACGTGAGTTTATAAATATTCCGAACTCAATTTTCATGACTCGATCATGACCGGCCCTACATGAAAGTAATAAAGAGGTATTTTTTTGTACGCAGGGGATTCACATAAAAACGGTTTATCAAAAAACATGAAACCTTTACGATTGTGTACTTCATTTGACTCCTTTGTGCCAAGTTTAAAAAAAACCTGTAATGAGGATCAGTCACTTTTTTAGCTGAGTATGCAGTTTTATAGACCTAAAAAAAACAATAAATTCTGTAAAAAAATTATTTGAATCGGATCAAAAATGACGAAGTTATAGCCATTTTAGTGCGGTAATCTCAAAAACGCTCGCCACCGCGTAGAAATACCCTGTGACGTCATCGCTCGCCTCGTCGTGCGTCGCCGCTGCGCCGCGCCGCGCCGCCATGGAGAATATAGGGCTATTCGGATAAAACATTTGATGATTTTTTTTAAATTATAGAATTAAGTATTTTTTCTTTTTTTTATACTACGTAGGTGGCAGACAAGCACACGGCCCACCTGATGGGAAGCTGTCATCGTGGCCTATATGGACGTGTGCAACACCAGGGGTGTCACACGGGGTGTCACCAGGGGTTCTGCCGGAAGGGGTGGACGGAGGGCGGACTAGGAAGGGGTGGAGAGATAAAGATAAAGATAAAGATAAAGATAAAGATAAAGATAAGGATAAGGATAAGGATAAGGATAAGGATAAGGATAAGGATAAGGATAAGGATAAGGATAAGGATAAGGATAAGGATAAGGATAAGGATAAGGATAAGGATAAGGATAAGGATAAGGATAAGGATAAGGATAAGGATAAGGATAAGGATAAGGATAAGGATAAGGATAACGATAAGGATAACGATAAGGATAACGATAACGATAACGATAACGATAACGATAACGATAACGATAAAGATAAAGATAAAGATAAAGATAAAGATAAAGATAAAGATAAAGATAAAGATAAAGATAAAGATAAAGATAAAGATAAAGATAAAGATAAAGATAAAGATAAAGATAAAGATAAAGATAAAGATAAAGATAAAGATAAAGATAAAGATAAAGATAAAGATAAAGATAAAGATAAAGATAAAGATAAAGATAAAGATAAAGATAAAGATAAAGATAAAGATAAAGATAAAGATAAAGATAAAGATAAAGATAAAGATAAAGATAAAGATAAAGATAAAGATAAAGATAAAGATAAAGATAAAGATAAAGATAAAGATAAAGATAAAGATAAAGATAAAGATAAAGATAAAGATAAAGATAAAGATAAAGATAAAGATAAAGATAAAGATAAAGATAAAGATAAAGATAAAGATAAAGATAAAGATAAAGATAAAGATAAAGATAAAGATAAAGATAAAGATAAAGATAAAGATAAAGATAAAGATAAAGATAAAGATAAAGATAAAGATAAAGATAAAGATAAAGATAAAGATAAAGATAAAGATAAAGACCTCGGCGCTAGAAAACCCGAGACGGCATGCGGTTTTAATCAGTTCGATTCAAACATAAAACGCCCCGGTTGGGGGTGTTTTTATATTTGTCAGTCCGCCGAATTGACTGCACCCCGCCTGATGGTAAGCTGAGGTGCAGTCCTCAAGTAATGGACATCATTTCATCGAAACTTGAACACTTTCCCAAATAACGGATGTCTAGGTATACAACCACTATACCCTTATTTGCCCCCTTAGGGGTGGATTTTTGAAAAACCGCGATTCCGGGGTACGTTTATTTTTAACCAGAAGCAGCTGTATCAAATTTCGTGCTTCTTACTTTCAAAATAACGGACTTTCATGCAACCAGCCATCGCCTATTTTACGCCTTTAGTAGTGAAATTTTGAAAACGCTGGTATACATGTATATTTATTTCTAATCAGAAGTAGGTATATGAAATTTAATGCGTCTAACATTGAAAATGAAGAACTTTCATATAAAATGTTTATGCCTTATTTTGCCACCTTAGGAGTAAAAATTCTAAAAATCCGTTTTTAGTGGATTCCTACAACAAAAAAGCATCTACTGTCAAAACTTCAAGTTTGTAGGTCCAGCGGTTTAGGCTCTTCGTTGACGTATCGGCCTGTTTATCATAGGGCATCGCACACGAGGCGAGCCATGACGTCATCGACAAAAATCCAGCGAGAGTGTGCGTTTTAAAACAGCCGATTTTAAATCTTCGATAACTTCGTCATTTCTTGTCGGATTTTAATCATTTAAAAAACAAAATGCTTAGAAATTTGTAGCGCATACGTTTCATTAATTAAAAATTAAAAGTTCTGTTATGTGACTGATCCTCATTGTAAATAACCATGAATACGTTATTTATTACAATAGTAAAAAATAGATACGAGTTTTGTGTTAACTTCTTTTAATATGTTTACTTTTGATTTCATTGAATTACTTGATTTAATTTTGGTATTATTATATTGTAAATGTAATAATATCGTTTTAATATACTGAAACTCAATGTTGATTTCAAAATATTTATACGTATATAGTTGAACACTTTTACTAAAATCTATGGTTCTCAATTTCTCTGATTTAATTCCATGTTTTTATTTCATATTATTGTGTTTTTTATAGTAGTTTCTAGTAGGTTGGGGTTCTACCTATTGGATAATAATAGCATTATACTATTCGTGTGATGCCGGTATGGGTCAGCTAAATTACAATAATATTGTTCTTGTCAGCAAACAGCAATGAGGATCAGTCACATAACAGAACTTTTAATTTTTAATTAATGAAACGTATGCGCTACAAATTTCTAAGCATTTTGTTTTTTAAATGATTAAAATCCGACCAGAAATGACGAAGTTATCGAAGATTTAAAATCGGCTATTTTAAAACGCACACTCTCGCTGGATTTTTGTCGATGACGTCATGGCTCACATCGTGTGCGATGCCCTTTGATAAACAGGCCGATACATCAACGAAGAGCCTAAACCGCTAGACCTATAAACTTGAAATTTTGACAGTAGATGCTTTTTATGTTGTAGGAATCCACTAAGAACGGATTTTTAGAATGTTTACTCCTAAGGTGGCAAAATAAGGTATAAACATTTATATGAAAGTTCTTCATTTTCAATGATAGACGCATTAAATTTCATATACCTACTTCTGATTAGAAATAAATATAGATGTATACCAGCGTTTTCAAAATTTCACTACTAAAGGCGTAAAATAGGCGATGGCTGGTTGCATGAAAGTCCGTTATTTTGAAAGTAAGAAGCACGAAATTTAATACAGCTGCTACTGGTTAAAAATAAACGTACCTCGTGTAGAGTGGTTGTATACCTAGACATCCGTTATTTGGGAAAGTGTTCAAGTTTTGATGAAATGATGTCCATTACTTTTAGGACTGCACCTCAGCTCAGCTCAAGCGGGGTGCAGTCAATTCGGCGGACTGACAAAAATAAAAACACCCCCAACCGGGGCGTTTTATGTTTAAATCGAACTGATTAAAACCGCATGCCGTCTCGGGTTTTCTAGCGCCGAGGTTACATAAGGTTGCCCAAAAGGTATGTCCCTCGCACCCCGGCTGACCCGTACCCTCTCCGGCTTCAAGATGTCCCCTCGGGTTTACGAGCCACGGTGTCCTCTTCTTTATCTTTTTATCTCTATCTCTATCTCTATCTCTATCTCTATCTCTATCTCTATCTCTATCTCTATCTCTATCTCTATCTCTATCTCTATCTCTATCTCTATCTCTATCTCTATCTCTATCTCTATCTCTATCTCTATTATCTCTATCTCTATCTCTATCTTTATCTTTATCTTTATCTTTATCTTTATCTTTATCTTTATCTTTATCTTTATCTTTATCTTTATCTTTATCTTTATCTTTGTCTTTAATCTTTATCTCCAATGGCCGACAGGGGTGATATCCGTGGGGATTTCCGCACGGGTTATATAAGTACTTGATTTCCAGCATGCCTTAAAATGCTATCGAACCACTACAAATGAAAGAAATATTTCATATATCCTTAATACATCTAATAATAGGTGGGACCCGACGGTACCGTATCTCCCGTCCGAACTGAACAGTCCGACTGACTGAGGTAGTACCTCCACCCAACAGAACACCGCAGCTATAATAACCATAGTGTTGTGTTCCCCAAGGTAAGTAGGGTAGCCAGAGCGCACTGTACCCCTCCTCCCCCCCTCTTCCTAGCCTCTCCACCCCTTCATAGTCGCCCCCCCCCTTCCCTTCAGGGTAGACAGAACCCCTGGTGACACCACGTGTGACACCCCTAGTGTTGCACACGTCCATAGGCCATGATGACAGCTTCCCATCAGGTGGGCCGTGTGCTTGTCTGCCACCTACGTAGTATAAAAAAAAGAAAAAATACTTAATTCTATAATTTAAAAAAAATTCATGAAATATTTTATCCGAATAGCCCTATATTCTCCATAGCGGCGCGGGGCGGCGGGCGGCGACACGCTACGATGTGAGCCATGACGTCACAGGGTATTTCTACGCGGTGGCGAGCGTTTTTGAGATTACCGCACTAAAATGGCTATAACTTCGTCATTTTTGATCCGATTCAAATAATTTTTTTACAGAATTTATTGTTTTTTTTAGGTCTATAAAACTGCATACTCAGCTAAAAAAGTGACTGATCCTCAAACCTACTGTTGCCTGAGGTTCATAGCTTATGTTCTTGCCCAAGCTCAAGCCTATCTCTGTAAATTTCATCCAAATTGATGCAGTATTCTACCTAACAAATGAAAATACTCCCGAGTTAACACTGATATAAAAAGCCTTCGTAAAAAAAACTTGTCGAGGTTGTCTTATGCAGGATACAAAACCACCCTCGAGGGTTTTACGGTAATGTTTTTAGTAAGTGACTTTTTATTCGTTATTATCCTTGCAGTTTTATTTGTAAAACAATTAAATGAATTTATCGCCCAAAAAGCATTAAGCTTTTGTCAGCGTCAGGCCCTTACTTTAAAATATCGTAATAAATGCTGACAAAGTCACTTGTCGTTTATATAATCAGTATTTTAAACGTCAAAGCTTTTGAAACTCATTGTACATTACTATGTAGTACGTACTCGTACGATGTAGTTTTAGAAACTTTATGGTATAATTCCATTTTATCATGTTAGCATATGTTTGCATGCGATGCATGTATGTAGGTCTGTGCCTATAATATTCCACCCATTGCATCTGTGAATTTTAAAATATGGAAAATTCTGATAATTTTAAATATATAGCTATGCTATATTCACTGATACTATAGCATACCTACATAGTACTACATAGTCCTACATACATTACATTCGTCCGAAATGAGCAGTCCGACTTGGGTAGTAGATACCTCCGCCCTATAGAAGACTACGGTCATAATAACCATCATGATGTGTTCCCGCCAGTAAGTAGGGTAAGCCAGAGTTTACGGTGAACCTCCTCTCCCCACCCCTTCCTAGCCTCCCCTCCACTTCCTAGCTTCTCTCCACCTTCCCTTTAGGGTAGGCAGCCCGTGTGTGACTTGTGTGCTTGTCTGCCAGCTACGTAGTATAAAAAAAGCATCAGCTTTCTACCTTGTGCGTATCTTATCAATCGCATCCACCTTGTTTTCAGGTCGTGCGTCCATTTGCTGTGGTTCTCCGTCCACCTTTTATTTACTGATTCGCGATCTCCATTCTAGGACTAATATGCTTCTGCACTGTGGGCCGAGTTGACAAATGAAAAATAAATTATTTATAATAATTTGGGGCATCTCGACACCGAGTGCCGAGTTTTCAAGTGCCGAGTTGACGAATAGGTCAAAATATGTGCGTGTGTATAAAAACTGTTTTATATTGTTCCCAGCCTGCTATCCGTCTCTTTAACATAACAGACGTGATGGTCCAAGGTGGTGAGTGCCAGCCCGACTTCTGTATAGTAAGAGTGATGCCTCCACCTATATCTACCCGAGCAGCATATACGTGTGAGGTGTCCACAGAAGGTCCAAGGTTCCAGATAGCAAGGAAAACGAAGCATATGACTGTTGTTGGTGAGATTATATTTTTGTAATTTGTAAAGATTTTACCGCTATATATTTGAATGCTTTGCATGTCATTAAAAAGTAACTGTGCCCGTAGCCAAGTGGAAAAAGTCTAAATCGCTAACGATCGCTAAGCAAACGAATATATATTAATTAGGTCGACCAATCACATCCAAGCTCGTCGCCGGCGTACGATGCGCGCGCCGCGGCGGAATCACGAGCTGCAGTGTGATTGGTCGACCTAAACTATCCGTTTTCTAAGCGATCGTTTGCAATTTAGACTTGTCTACGGGCACTGAAGTGTTATTGTCTATGCAAAATATTATATCGTGTTCGTATCTTACAAGTTTACATAAAAATTGCAAGTGAATTTTATGAACCAGAATAGAACTGTACAGTACTGTCAGCATCACATGTTTTTTTTTTAAGAATACTCATAACAGAAATAGTTTCATATATAGGTACTATGTATAGTTTTATCTTACTTCATAAAATATCTGCGACATTTTTCAAAGAACCTAATGCTTTCCACATCAAATAATATCACACTACCCTTCAGGCTACGATTACGAATGTGACGGAGCGTGAAGACAGCAAGGCCTTGAAGCGCTTTTGTTTAGAGCGCTTTTACATTTTCTAAATACCAACATGTTATTAGATAGGAATACCCGGACATATTAATGTAAATAATTAATATTTGCACGACGAATATATTATATTTGTAGACAATTTGAGCTCTAAATAAAATAGGTTTTTATAATTAGAGTGACAGCATTTTATACGTAATCGTTATTTTGTTTCAAACTTAAAGTTAAAACAACGCATATAAGATGACATACATAAAAAGATTTGAAACAATGACAATGGAATAAGCAATAAACACCAGACAAACTGAATAAATAACATAAAAGAATACAAGGACATTGACGTTGAATAAAAAGACATTCGGGGCAAATTTTCCTCGTATAGCACCTGCCCAACATTGATTAGATTAAATAAACAATAAAATGTAACAGTCAGATGTTAAGTTAGATTTTGTTTCCTTTCATACTAAAACAAAAGAAGAGAACAAAAAACATGACACATGTATAACATTTCGGCATGCCTCCTGATTTAAAAGGACTTGCCAAACTTTGTAACCTGGGGTCCGCTTGGCCCATGTTGAGTGGTGAGTTCGCTATGAAGGAGACGGTGTGGTGGGTTGGCTTAAACTGTGAAACTATTAGTAATTATCTCGTATACCCTAGACTTTGACTATATACTTGTATGTCTATTAATTTATAAAAAATTAAAATATTAAAATTTCAGGCCAGTAAAAATACAATACAATTTACAGTTATAGCGGAACAAAAGGCGGCCTTATCGCAGACTGCGACCTCTTACACCTAATGATAATGTTTATGGAGATAAACGGTTGTTTACGCCATTGTTGCCACAACTATAAAACTCCATTGTTTGAAATGAGACTCGGAGACATAAGAATGGAAGAGTCTTTTTTATTTCAATAAATGAAATAGTCACATTACAAATTAATCAGTAATCACATGTACTTAATTAAATTTGCATCGATAACTTTCCATATTCTTTAGTTGCAATTGGGAACACCCAAATACTCCGAAATACTTTATTCCGAATTTCAATATTCCGACTTTCAAAAGTCCGAATTTCATAATACCTAAGAATTTTAATGTCTATTATTAAAAATCACGAAACTTATTTTGCCGAAAGTCATAAATGCGATTTGTTTGTTTTCCGATTTTCATATGTCCGAAGAGTCAAATGCTCGAAGGGTTCTCGGTCCGAAACACAACATTCCGATTTTCAATACTTCGAATAAACTTAAAAGTCAATATGTTGTGCTACAAAATTGAGTGACAGAAACGAATTGCTGTAAAACCAACTTCACGCAGTCTTGTCTGCCCTACCCTAGAGTGTAATTTAAAACCGCGTAGGCGCGGAGGGGTGGGGCGGCCCGCGAGTTGAGGAGCAGGTGGTTTGAATGCACGCCGCCGCGGCTGAGGCTGGCCGGCGAAGCCGGCCAGCAAGCCGAAGCTGCGGTGGTGAGCGTTAAAACCATCTGCGACGATAAGCTTGCGTGGGGCCGCCTAAACCCCGCAGTGCCGGAGCCGTCACAGAAACAATGATTGCTGCATGTTGCATGTCTGCTTGCATGCTGCATGCCTGCTTGCATGTTGCATGCTTGTTTGTAAGCTGCATGTCTGCTTGCATGCTTGCTTGCATGCTGCATGATTGCTTGCATGCTGCATGCTTGCTTGCATGCTGCATGCTTGCTTGCATGCTGCATCCTTGCTTGCATGCTGCATGCTTGTTGCAAATCCCCTGTATTATTGAATCACTTCGGTTGGGTTAGGTTAGAACTTTGACTATTGAAGTGCGAAGGCGAGCAAGCTAGGCGAGCGTACCGCGACAGCAGCCGCAGAGTGCCAGATTCCTTTTGTTGTTGGTGAATCATTTGGGGTAGTCTTGATATTTCGGTATTTTAATAATCGGAATTCGTATTTTTGATATTTCGAATTATCATTAAGTCGGACTTTTTGTTATTCGATCTATTGAAGTTCGGTATTTTGACAATAGTAATTATAAACGTTAGGAATATTCAAATTTCGGAATTATAAAAACAGGAGTAATGATAAATCGAAGTTGTTATATTCGGAAATTTGAACCATTCGGAATTGTGAAAATCGGTATTTTGAAATTCGTATTTGTGACTGTCGGAATAAAGTTTTTCGTATTTATGTAGTGTACCCGTTGCAATTGCACAATGTGAACTCGGGTAGTATTTTTATAGGATCAATCCCCCCGTCATTTCGACCCACTGTAACAGAAATGACACATAAACACACCGAGTAATTACACTCGGGGAGTCCCAGGAAACATTGAACTGTCTTGGTGCCTGCATCGAAATTAATCAAAAGTAAATTGCAGGAGTTAGAAACATAATATATCCCGTTTTGCTAAGAAGGAAAGTTGAATCTCATGTGGTAACTAGAAGTTAGGCGGAAGTTCGATGCTTACATTACTAAAAATAATTCTGATCCATGGGACTAACGGTGAATTACGTCAGTAAGGCTCAAGGAATCTGTAAAAAAATTGACATAAGGATAAGTTCCTGTGAGTTGTGGGAAAAACAATGGTAGGACACGATGGTATCTCCCGTCCGAAATGAGCTGTCCGACTGGGGAAGTACCTCCGCCCTACAGAAAACCGCGGCCATAAATAGCCATCGTGTTGTGTTTCCAGCAATAATTAGGGTAGCCAGAGCTCACTGTACCCCTCCTCCCACCCCTTCCTAGCCTCCGCACACTTTCCTACCCCCGCCGCTTCCCATCAAAGTCGGCAGCGCGTGGGTGACGCCCTTGGTGTTGCACACGTCCATAGGCCAGGATGACCGCTTCCCATCAGGTAGGCCGTGTGCTTGTTTGCCACCTATATGGTATATACAAAAAAAGGATTCACTATTTAATGCAGGGGAAGCTAACAACAGTTAGTAGTGGGTTTCATAAGCGTGTTAATACGAGTGGTTAAAATACGTAACTTTATTTTGGTATAAATAGACGGAACGGATATTATAAAACATTTTAGAATATAATAATAAAATAAAAATGCCTATACTACTCAGAATGGACGGGATGAGAAATAAAAGTTTCCTTAATATCCCCAAATATACCAGTACAACAATATCCGAGCGATGTAAGGATAAAATACCTACAAATGTGTGGTCGTGAAATGACCCCAGTCGTTTTATTATCTCCGGTACCCAAGTTTAAGCAGTATTTGCTTATTACATTTATTATCTTTATTTATTCTGTACGTTTGAAACTTAAATAGATCATTCAAATATTTAAAGCTCACTTTTTAGGTAAAACATTCACCAATTTTATTATTAGTTTGACCTTTTCTATCTAATATAAAAGCTATTACACTTTTTAGAGGACTTTATCGGCCTATTTACCATACAAATGTTAGAAAACTTTTATTACCTGATAGTAGTGAAGATGTAACCCCACACTGGAATTTACAAAATTGTACACGCGTGTTGAGAATAGCATTAAATGGAGGCTTAATTTAAATAACGTGGGAGTTTGTTACAAGTTTAAAGCCCTTGTAAGAACACATTTTAAGGACATTCGAATAATATAATATATAATATTTAAATGTGAAGAATAATTATATTATCCAAATTCTATGGCAGTTGATGGGGTTCGCGGCTTTATGATACCTACCTCCAATAATTACTATCATTATGAAACATTAAATCGAATCAATATACATAAAATATCTCTACAAAGTGCAGTTGCCATGTTTTAATAATCACCAGTCAATAATACTAATTGCAATATTGTGATTGTCCATTTCACTGTAAAGGTTATTCACATTTATTACATAAATTATTATAGTTATTTAAATATGTTTTTGTTGAGTATTACCCAAATACAATAATAATATCTCGTTAATTTATTCACCCATTTAATGTATTATTTTAATGAAATAGAACTGGTATTGAAATAATGGGTGGAATATGCATTAATTTTGAATGTTTTGCCATCAACGCCAAACGATAATAAACGTAATTACGTATTTATTATTCAGTCCTAAATTATCATTCAGCAATATTTAAATTTCTGTAGGTTATAAAAAGGATAAACAGACTGTCAAATGATTTTATTACCACAGTAAAATCTAATAACATCATTAGATTTTACGGTGGTAATAAAATCATTCTAATTATTGGCGGTTTGAGGTCATTAATGCCCAAAACAACTTGATTTGCTATTTAGTATTTCTAAAGATCTATGGGACCTATTTCGAAATCGTCAAAATACACCAAACAAAGAGAATTTAAAGAATTGGATAAAGTAGAAAAACGGATTGCGGAATCCGAGGAGAAAGCCTCACATGTAACGGATAAGATCATCTGTCCATCTGCTCATCACTTTATAAAAATGTTGCAATTTAATCAAAACTGCAAAATTTAGTTCTAATTATGGTATCTCTAGTTCAAAAATGGCAGTTAAATATAAACAAAATGGATTATGTGTGGTTCAAAGAAAATTTAGTACAATTAAAAAAGGTCAATTTTAATATTTTAGCTCTATTTAACTTTTGCTTAGTCTGCTCCCTTAACGCTACACTGTTTGTAGCATTTCGGAGTGTAGTCAACGTAGATAGAATTAGCACTAGTACCGTCACCTGAACCGCTTTGTGTACCTATGCCGAATTCACCTAAATGCACGTATCTAAGGTAAGCCATATACTGAGCTTGCATGTGTAAGCAGTGTGATCTGAATAGATAAAACAGATGCCACGTTTTGAAGTGCGGTTTACTGCTTACAGCTTTTGTTGAACTAGATAGTATGCAAGTCACATCCCTTTTGTTCTTTAGCCTTTTGTTCGTATATTTGTTTGGCTAATTTTTACATAACGGTCTCTCGCTTATATAAATGCCACAGTGTTGAATAGAGGTGTATTAGCAGCAACGTTTACGTTTTAGGCGCTATTACCATTACCTAAGCATGTTTTTTGGTTCGTGTAATTCGTGATTCGGTGCCAAATAATCAAATAAAATGAGTATAATTTCTAAAACACTGGGTGCTTGTATCATATATCATACACTATTAGTAGGTATTCTTGCTAACCCCTCAAATAAAACCACATAACTTATTTTTAAAAGTGGGCTCACAACAGTGGTATATTAATTGAGTTTCGAAGTCGCTATCTTTTTGTTAAGAAGTGCGATATCTTAACCTTTACGCCACCGCCTTACATTGTAGAAATTGTTTTAATTAAAAGTGAGAAAGTTGACTTTGATAATGCTACCTCCGCTTTCTTATTAATTAAATATTCTCTCTTTTGCTTCGTTCTGCTAAGATTCAATTTCATATCCATTTTCTGAATAAACTTTTAATTCGCAGCAATTTAGTTGATTTATAACTAACATAATATAATGGCACCATTCTGCTGTTACAAAACTTTCTAAACTTGACTAAAACACTCTAAAATTAGGTTCGGTCCTTTCGAAACTAAACTATACAGATGTACTCGTACATTAAAATTCATATCGTAATATTACGTAAATCAAGTCTAAACTTATCGAGTGACAAATAGATTTAAGTTTTGAAATTCTAATAAAAACTTTAAGAGATTTGATGAAGATGCACAACAGAATTGGTAGCCTTATTGCACATGAAATACAGAGCATCTACGGTAAGCCTTTGTTAATAGCCGGGTCACATTTCCCTCTTGAAATAACAAGTTTTATTGGCTCAATTATCTGAACAGTACAAACCGCCAGCCACCGACATCAATATGGCCTTAGCTTAACAATAGCGCAACTCCGCAGCTCGAATTTAAGGCTTTTAATTAAGTTTAGCATTCCGGTCTGCGATTGCAAAGGACTTTGAGATACTTGAATCCCTCTGGCATTTTATAAACTTTATAGATAGATTCAGATAGTGTAATATCTTAACAAATTTAGACACCTTGAAATAACTTGTGCGATGTATGCAAAT
This sequence comes from Lithosia quadra, assembly GCA_963576445.1. NCBI lineage: Eukaryota > Metazoa > Arthropoda > Insecta > Lepidoptera > Erebidae > Lithosia > Lithosia quadra. The sequence goes on along the minus strand of OY754884.1, from coordinate 6,980,464 downwards.
CTATTTTGTGTTTAGCTATGCCGGAGGCGGACCCGATGATAATTGGCGCCCAGAAGGTATTAAAGCCAGGCGATCAAATATTCCTGAACTGCACGTCTGACTTCTCGTTGCCGCCATCGGAAATTAATTGGTACATCGACGAAGAGTTACAAAAGGTTTGTATATTTATTTACTAAATAGTTCTAGCTTTTACTATTTTACTTTATTTCCATTTTCAAATATATTTTTGTAAATTAATTTTATTGGCTTGCCTTACAAAATGTTTTTTATACATTTAGTGCCATACTTCCACTCGAGTACCTATTGATTAATTTTCCGGTAAGCTATACTTATTTTGGATGAGCTCAGAATTGGATAACAATGGACGAATCAAGACTAAACAGCAGAATATTTACTCATTATCAGAAGATTTGATTGACTTGGACAATAAAATTGACGTCAATACCTTTATACGAAATTCATGGTGAAATTAATCTCACACATGAGGGATTTCAGGGTTCGTCATCGTTTAGAGTTTAACCCGGTTAACAAATTCACCACCGGTTCAAAATCCACCGGTTTCTGGTCAAACATCCATTAATTATATTTGCAACAAAAAATAAACTTGAATGGATATGAGTTAATTTAGCTAAAAATTATTTCTTGAAACAATGAAAACGATACGAGAATGTTGTTGAATGCTGACTGTTTATTAATTTAATCAGTTTACATTTTGGACAAAGCAATGTTTTAAAATAGTACCTATTAATCTAAATTCCAATAGTGGAGCTAGAAGTAAAATCATTTGAAATTAAATTCCATAATTTATCCTTAATTTTACGGACTCACGCAATTACTTATACGTCCTAAGGATTTTTCTTTGTTCTGTGACTTATACTATACTTTCAGCCTCTTTTTAATATGGTGTATCGTTGGTGAAGTTATGATGTATTATTTTGTATTGAAATATTATACCTAACAATTTCTCCCAGATAAAAAATTAAAATACCTTGCAACATATCGGTCGAAGTTGAAGTAAAAAGATATTTTACACATTAAAACAACCTATATGGTCGATATTCCACTCATACGCACAAAGCGCTTTGCTGACACGTTCATCGTGCGTACAGCTAAGGAGTGGAATTCTGGGAGTTTTCAAGTCACGAGTGAATAGGTTCCTTCTAGGCAAGCGTGATTCATCGTAGACCACATCGTCACTTACCATCAGGTGAGATTGAGGTCAAACGTAAGCCTATCATGAATAAAAAAAAAAAAAAAAAATATTACGAGTATATAGTCCACTGTACATACACCGCTCTTAATTTGCTTCACTGCATCTGATTCTTTCATCATCTGCATTTGAAAGACATTTAGTAATCTCAAATTAGAACTTAAATTTTCCTGCTCTAAAATTTCAGCTTTTGTACATTACAGACGATTACTACTTTAAACTGGTAAACATATTTTGCTTCGTATACGAGCAGTCTCCATCGTAAATGTTAACATCAACTGCTGTATACTTTATAGATCCATCCAACAAATAGTAAAACTGGTTTTAATTGTACGACCTTTCGATCACTATGAGTTTTAGAAAGTAACCCATTGTGAAAAACTATTAAATTATTTACTAATATTGCTTCTCCTGTTTTGCTCCTGGGCTGTTTGTTTTATAGGCACTTCAGAATTATTACTCCTCTCGTAATTTTCCTTCCCTAACAAGGCACTCTTGTTATTTGTTTTGTAATATTCTCTGCGTTTTTGCGGAATGGATTATCTAAGTAAATAGAAGGATAGAAAATAATATGTAAATAGGTATTATAATGATATTTTCTAATTCAGTAAGCGAAGTCAGCTTAGTTTGTCGAAAGCGATAATGAATGATTTTTTACTTAGTGTTATGCTGGAGACAACGTTATTTGGATTTTTTTTATTTAATTTCGAGATTTTTACACTTGCTTTGTAGATATAGCCAATAAGCTTGAAAATGAAAGTGACAAATATAAATATTTAAATAATACGTATTACACAGAATAGTTAATTATTGCACTCAAAAATCTTTATTTTGAACCCAATAATACCTTTTTTATCTGTTCCATTTATTCACTTTTTGTATCTAAATTTATAATATTAGCAAGACAACCAATTACTCAGTACTGGGTTAGGAACAGACAAGATACATAAATTTGAATTCTATCTTTATTATAATCGTAGAATTTCATACCCTTGATATTAGGTACATTTCTTTGGGTATATTCAATTGATTCAAATGAAACCTACACTACATATGACTGCGTCCCTTTAATAGTACAGAAATCTAGTAGATGCATAATGCAGACCTGCGCTGCGAGTAGTATGGAGTTACTCCGCAGAGCCACTTATTATTAACTTGTGCTGCATGCTCATTTACTTGCACACTAGAAGAACTTATGAGAACGCAATCCAGGTAGCACACTGAAAAAACAAAATCTGACCGTAGAAACGCCATCGATAGGAGAATGAACTTTATACCTGATTAAACCGCACTATTGAAGTGCAGCTGATATTGTATATATAAGTAATGTGATTATTAGACATGCGGCAAATTCTTCGTTTCGTCTTGTGAGGAGTCAATACCCGCTGAATAAAATATCGAAATGAACCGGACAAGTATGGCATTCGCCCGTCTCAGAAAGATGTAGGTGCTGAATGAAACAGCTGAATACTCTTAAACTCGTTTCTAAATGGGTTCGAGACAGCAATGTGACGAGTGGATGTCTGCAAGTTGGACAATTTGTTAAGTATCTCGAAATTTAGAATCTCTTCCTTGCTGAAGTATACCTACTTGTATCTTACAGTTTCCAGTTCTCATGATGAAATCTCAAACATTTAGAATCATTTCGTGTCTAGAAGGATGTCTTTATTGAATTGAATATAGATATTATTACCGTTTCTCGTAATACCTTAAATTCGAGGTAGAATATACCATATTTATAGTTACCCACTGAAAATAACAAATCAAAGACAATAATAATATGCAGGCCGTCTCTTCTGATAGAATAATAAGGCTCCTTCTTCCTGTTCCATTGTTTAATCAATGTTTTATTTGGTATTCTTCTTTTCAGTCTCGCAGGTTTGAATACTTAAACGTATTTGTTGATGAAGATTGTAGGCTTTATTTATTTTACTTAATACTTATACGTAGAGATTTTTCATGTGATAAAAATATTCCACTTTATAGTTGATTGTTTGTTCATATTAATTTGACCATATGAATATTCAGGTAGTTATTATTATGACTTCCCACTTGGAACTGCCTTTGTATGAAGTGCTTATGCATTGTTTGCCATTACGATGGCTCATTGTTAAGCGACTCTAAGCAGCAGAGGTACTCTTTAAATCTTCGCTAATGGCCTTTTAAAACGCCCAGTATATTTCGCCGAAATGCTTTTCATTTATTCAGTAGTGCAACCCTAAGTGTTTACAATTAGAATAAATATACTAAAATGTGGTTTTTCACTTATACCTATTTAGAGTGACTTTCATGCTCATAATTTAAAACTTGTTATGATAGGTTATATTTATAGATAATATAGTATAGGTAATCATACAAGTGGCTCAATTAACTTGTACAAATTAAATTTGTTAAGGATACATTATCAACATAGTAAATATACTGATGAATATTTTGCTAACATTATTGACATGCCTTTATAGTAGAACTCGAGCTCTTAATATAAAATCGTTGTATTCAGACTGTCTAGATTTGACAGTGTAGATAAGAAAAAAATCTTATTCTATATTTCTGTATGTATTTAGACTATTCTGCATTACTTATGGAGATTTATCTTATACAATCAATACTGTGCTATCAAAACAAAAAATGAGTACCATCGTTCCGTACAGCTAACTTTTGATAAATGTCAACACATTCATCTCAATTACAAAGTAATGGACCCGGAAAATTCAATGTTCGTGAAATCGGGTTTATGTATTACTTATTTTAAAAATGTGCGACATAAAAATTACGACGAAATAAAATTAAAAAAAAAGTGTTCATGGATTTTGTTAAAAGGTTTTACTGCTTTAGTGAATCATAGCAATATATTTTTATGGTTTAGATGGTGAAATGACATTACCACTGAACTACAATTTTGTGGACATTTTTTTACGTGGAACCATACTTGTAACGTTATAATTTAAAAATAAAACATTATGAACTTTGAGGTAAGGGTAGATTTTGTTAAAATTTGGCTACCTAACCTATCAAATTATAGAAAATATTTAAAATTACTTTGACGTGTATCACACAATACTCGACCCGAATACAAACCGGTGTCCCTAATATTATAATGACTTTTATTATAGTGTTTATTGTCAGTTTTCCAGAACCATTTAGAAGACTTTGTTTGCTATACAAAAAAAATAAACTATAATTTTTCTTCCAGCCAGAAGCATGGCAAAAAACGGAAGTGACAGGCAACCAGCCAGGTGGCCTCCGTCGGTCGTGGCGCGTCCTGCGGCTTCGTGTGCCAAGTACGGCCAGCGGCGCATTGCGTGTGCGCTGCGAGTCCATTCTCCTAGTCGAGCCTCCAGTTGTACGAGATGTAGATACCATAATCACAATACATTCTCGTACGCTGCTTTCTAAATACGTGTCAAATAACAATAGTGGTAAGTAGAAGTTTAATATTTTGTATTATATTACATATTTATTATACTATCGTGGCTAAAAATATTTAGGCTTATCCCAAGAACTATTATAGAAGATTATCTAGATCTGTCTAACCTAACATTGAATTTAATCTGGCATAGTAAGAAATATATTTAAAAAAAATATTATGATAGGTACTAAGCAACACTTAGGCTTGTAATTAGCATGATTGTTAATCATACTGTAATATACAACGTCGTTATTAGTCTGTAATAACAAAGCCTACCTACATGAAATAATTAACGTTAAAAACTTGCATGAAATAAGTATGACTAATCTGCACAAAACGTTAGCCTGGTATTATTAATAAAAGTACCCTAAAAAAAGAAAATCTTGAATGTGTATAACTCTGAAGAAAATATTTTGTTTGAGAACATTTAATTTTCAGAAATTGTGAAGGGATAAAATTATATTTTTCAATTATTTTGAGACGTCAATATGACGTCAATATGTTTTAACATTACTTGCTCGAATAATAATAGGTATATGAGCAAAAACTATCAAAATATATGATTCCGACATGCGACAGATGTCAACCATCATGACGTTTATAATCCGGGTGTAAAGGGCCCGCAAAATACCCAACATTTCTCGCCGGTGCTGACATAAAATCGGTGTCAGACAAGTGTGAAGAGCTTCATATTAAAATATGCTCTGCTTACTGGAACATTCGATTAAAATCCAGACCCGACAGTAAACAAGTTGGAATCCGCTCTTACTATACATGGATTTATTTTATTAAGCCGGACGTACATCGAGATACGTAGAGTAAACAGACGATTTTTTGGTTTGCATTTTCTTGCCGATTTTATTTTTTTTGAATAAGGTTTAGAATCACTTTCTGAGTTGACACACAATTCTGTCAGATTCTGGTGGAGCTTCAGGCGCTATCTTGAAACAAACTTTACTATAAATAAACGTAGCAGCCTGAATTCAGATCAATTCTTTCAATTTTTACGTAGATATTCTTGAAATTAATTATTTGAGTCTGATTTACTTTCCAATGTTGTGTTGCCAAAATTGATGGTCATATTAACGCTCATCACATTCTAGTACCAAAAGAGTGATTGGTTCGTTATTAGTTCTCACAACCTCTAACGGAAGTCCACTGTTTGATACCCGGTGAAGATAGATCCGGTTTCAGTAGACGAGCTTCTGACACAGACGAGTTACGTGTGACTACGGTGGCAATTACTCCCTCAACTACTGGGGAATTTGCTGGCCATGAGAGCGGCTTTGATGTTGTCGACGGTGACGTCACTTTCGACGGCTTTGCAAGTGGAGGGAATGGCCCAGGTTGGCTGGCATTACTTGAACTATCCCACTGATTGTTACCACACTACACCACATGATTTGTTTGATAATGTACACATTTTTGAGCTGTTGGTGTGTTTCACTAAATTTATAACTTCACCTATTTTGTTTTAAGATTCTTTTACACTACATATTTTTATTTATATATCTACTTTTTGTACGAGTATATCACAAATCATATTTTCAGAAATTTCATTTTGTTTTGTTTCTAAATATTAATATTGTTGATTTCGCATACGGTCAAATACGGTGAATGACAATGGTAGTGATAGATAGATGGTAGTGGTAGAAGACTTTGGATAAATGGAGTCCAGTTACCTTAACTTTTAATCTAACACTCGATTTGTTTTCCGAGTATTGGTCAAGCGACTCAAATAACGAATAGTTCCTATAATGTCTCTGTGTATCCCTCTATACCCAAGTCCTCCGTTCTCTTATTGTGAATTTCTACATTGCACCTTTTACTACACGTTTGCTTTTAGGGCCCAATCATGTTAGGATGCTATTACTTGGTTGCAGTAGATGTACATACCAAGTAGGAGAGAGTATTTAATAATGAACAATGTTCATATATTCTACTGTGCCAGTTTTGGGTATGTAAATTTATGCCAAAGTTCGACATGCCAAAAACTATAATAGCGCAGCTTTTGTTCACGAGAATTTGAACTATTTTGCGCGTGAGTTGCAATCATTTATAGCTGTTTTCTCATTTATGGCCAAAAGCAGATTTAGTTAGTGTGTATCGTAGATTTATGCATTTAAAATTCCAAATTATACTCTTGGAATGGAAGTTTATAATCGTCAGCACTGATTGATATGCGAATAAAAGGAACAAGTGAAATAATTGCAAGCTTACAATGCACTGGATTTGATCTTGGTGTCAAACAGCCAATTCAAAAGAGGCCATTCTGCGATTCACACCATGGTCCGAATATTTCTTGGTGTGAAAGAGGAACGACCCTTTTACAAAGCTAGCTGTTGCCTAGTATTAAAATACGTGAGGAATGGTGAACCACACATAATATGTAGGTATATGCTACATTCATATATTTACAATAGATATATTTTTTATCTTTGAAATAACAGAATTTATCGAGTAGGTACTTCATGTAAAATGGTGTTAATCTTACTTAAAGCATGCATTTAACCCCTACTAACCCCTACTCAAACACAACGTGAATAGTGGGAAATTGGCGAGAACTGCATGTCTAAATTGGGTCATTTAAGGATGTATACGGATATTGCCGATCTGAGTTATGCACAACACAAAATAATAAAACGTACGCACTGGTTAATTCATAACCGTAGATTATAAATTAATTAATATATCGATAAAATCATTAGAAACAAGACAGTAGTCTGCTGAATTAATGAAAACAAAACATATACATTATATAATCGAGTTCAGTGTTGTTTGTAAAAATACAGTTTATTTGTTAGTCAGAATAGTTTCGGACCGTAAGTACAATAAAATAGTTATGTAAACTATGCATACTGAATAAAAATGTATACCAAGAAAAACATCTTCGGTAGGTATTCCAATGAATAATTCGATCGAATCCCATGTGATACCATGTTGTAATTTATAAACTGTACAGCTAATAGATAAATGGTCTTTTCAAATGGCGTTTTTAAATTCTTAGAAACGTAAATAATAAATATACAATTAAAAACTTGTCACAAACTATTGGCCTCGTCAGCACGATATTTTCAGCTCTGCCTGCACTTTGCCAACTTTGGTTTGCGGAACACATATCAGTAACAGATATTTAATATTAATTTATTTTGTGGTTTCTAGTGCGAATGACGGTTGTGGTACTGGTGTTAACCGAAGATTATTTTGTATACGATAAGCCTAAATGGTCGCGCAGTTAGTTGATAAATGCGAGTAACATTAAACGCATCGATAGTTTTGGCAGCAATGCTTTTATTTTGGAATATACTCAAACTGTGTTCATTATTTATGGGTTATCATGTAAATATTTGCAATAAACAGTAATCAGTGAGTGCGAACAAGAACAAACCAAGATTTATTTATTATTAATGTGGTATATGTAGCTACTTTGACATCGCGATAATAACAAAATCTATCCTATTTTAATATGACATCATTAAAATTTATGTTATAAGTTTGAAATCCCCATTCACCGATCCTCACAAAGCAGGTTCACTAGAATTAGATTTTCCAGTTTAAGCCACACACCGGCTATTCTCTTTGCTAGTACTAAATTTTCAACTGGAATTTATCAAGCCTAGATTGTTGAAATTTTGGATGTCTGAATTCTTTGTCTGAAGGATGTAGCCTAGGATATACTTATACACAGCATTCAACAAAATTCTTAGGAATTAAGTATGTAACAATTATGGTTTAGTCTCAACTCACATACCATGTGACAATTTGTTCAACTGAGTTCGTTTGAGGTTTTACACGCTATGACCGTCAAATTTTTAACAATGTTTAAAAAATAAACAAAAATTTCGAAACTTTGTTTCTTTAATTAAAATATGAAAAAAAATGAATCCTTTAATCAGTATTCTAAAAGACCTGCTGTCTCATTTTTTTAGTTAGGATCCCTTTAAGCACAATAAAATTGATGTTGTGTTTAGTACGTATAGCACGCTTATTGCTATAAATTATATAATTGAATTCAAACAAGTATTCTGGCGATAGAACCTCCTGATACTCACTAAAACCTAAAACGGCGTCTCATGCATTTGGTGCACTGCTTACTGACCGTCCGTGAGCTATCGGAATCGGCTCAATCGGCACGCCACCAGTAGCAAGGATCTTTTTCCTCGCTCACGAAATTTACGAAACGTGAGCGCTTTAGCAAGATAATTTTGTCAAATATGCCACAAGACCTAACGGTGGGCTACGCACGTAGCCCGCGCGTGCTCTCTACTGCTACGAAAAGAGAAATTATGTACACAATTTTCTAATACGGAACTTTTTTGTTGCAGGTACAAAAGTAGTCAATACAGTTGTGTTAATAGCATCAATTATTATATTATTGACTTTTAATGAAATATCAAAGTTTACGAGCTTATGAGATTCGGTGTGAAATATTGTCTGGTGATATTAGTTTTAAGTGTAGATATTATCCAAAACGGCCTGTATTGAAATAGGTACATGAAAATTAACTATGTATACAAATAAACAAGTCAGGCTTTTGAAGTATTCAGTAACAGGATTTTTAAGCTGAAGGATTTTTCACTAAATTACGGTAAACGATATTTATTTCTATACATGGGTTTTTATGGAGTGCAAAATTTGATAGAAGAAATTAAACTCCTTGCTTACTACACTCGAGAGCAATGAATCCGGGTCACTTAAAGAATGTTAAAAATCTCGGAAACTAAAAATGATAGGTTAATGCAATAAATTGTATTTAATAGACAATGTAATACTCCTTAAATGAAAGTAAAAAAAATATGAGTCACCATACATTTTATTAACACAAAATTACATAAAGAAAAAAACTGCTGATCTCTCCTTAAAACAAAAATAGGAAACAGGGCATATCTTAGTCTCGAAATACGATGCCCACGCTCCAGTTTAGGGCCGTTTGCAGGTCTAAGGGTTTTAAGTTAGATTCAGCAAGCCGACGTCTTACTGTCCATGCACTTGGGTTACTTCCTCCGAGGCGTCGAAACTGATTGGTGAGTTCAGTTCCTGTGAGAAAGCGATTTCGAAGCATGGTGTTCACCAAGTATCGGTCTTCTCGTGCTGTGGTACACCTGGTTCTGCCCGTTCCTGGTCTGCGTAGGTTAGAACCAGTTTCTTCGTTTAAGTGACCCGGATTCATTGCTCTCGAGTGTATATCTATGAATTTTAATGGGTCTTTAAGTAAATGCTATGTAAACGTGTTACTACAAGTAATAGATGTATGAAAAAATCTACATTATTTTATGAATTACATGCAAATTCATAAAATAATACTAAACTTTAGAAGTGCTTATGATTGAGTCAATGTTTGTCCTACAGAGAAATATCCTGTTACTTTGTATCAGAAGTAGCTATATTACAAAACTGTACATTATTGATGAGGTTACACTTATTATTTTCAACTACGTGAATCATAGTAAAAATACGAATGCATTTACAAATGCTTTTCGAAACTGGTTTTCGAGAGGTAACTATGATAAATCAATACAATTTCTATAAAAGTCGTAGTTGCTTTGTTTAAATTAATTAAAATTATTTTTGGATTGAGTTCATAGACTATCCATGATTTAGTTTCTTACAAAAAAGAAACAAATAAATTATATCTACTTAACTATTTGCAAAAAATTGTGGTAAAATAAATATAATATAATGAGCAATGAACAAAATTACAATTATAAAGTGTAGTAATAAAACCCTGTAGAAATAAGGCAATTTGGACATGTATCAAGGAGAATATTATTTTTTGTACGTTTCAGAAACGTAAGTCAAAACATCAAAATGTGTAAAGTGATTTGTTGATAAGTTGATAGATAACTAAATATAATAAAAATAAGTTGTAAAGCAATTTGTTTTTGTGTATGAAGTATTTCATGTGAAACCTGACTACGGTTAAGTTTATGTATTTATAATGTGTGTCATACTTTTTTTTGGCGCAAACATTTAGACTAGGTTCATAAATATTACAAAAATATCACAGTTTTATTGTTTATGGTCATCTCATACAATTAAACCATTTGAGAAATGAGAATTTACGAATCCATGTTGATTTTAAATTAGATAGAATGATTGAGATAAAATCTGAGAGTAAATTTTAATGCTTTTTTTTTGTTTTAACATGCTGTATCTGTGTTGACTTGTTTTCTTTTTATAATGCTTCAAAGAGCACAACGTTAAATTCGATTTTATGTTAAACAATATACAATTAAAACATGACAAAACTTAAACATACATGTTATAAGGTACATGAACCTCAGGAACATTTACATAAAAGCGAGTATTGCTCAATGACGTCATGATAATATTGCTCTTGTATTCGGAGAATTACTTGTGATATGCTTTATGACTCGGAAGATTGCCAGCATTTCTAATTTTCCCTCTAAACTGTCCATTAATTTTCGTAGTCAGGTAGATAAGTTTTCTAGCTATCTGAGCGTTAATTAGTTTTATCTATAAATATTTCTAGTTTTAATAAATAGGCGTTAATCTATGGCTGTGTTTTCACTTAAGGTAACGTCAATTCTTTGCACGACATCATCTCTTTAAATATAAATGTACAGTGACACGAGATTGTTGTTTTATTTTTAATTTACCATAATTTTATTATTGTATTTAATGTAAATCTTAAATGGGATACGTAAATAAAGTTATGATACAAATTGTTGTGAGATTTTTTATTGCATACTTTCAATCATATCTATTTCATATCTATTCTTTTAACCTTTGCTAGAGATAAAACGAATGAGGTAACTAAATTTATAACTTTACTAGCTGTTGCCTGCGGCTCCGCCCGCGTGGATGTCGAAATCCGTTACAAAAACTATCCTATCTCTCAAGTTGGATCGAACTGCACATGGTGTGCGAATTTTATTATAATCGGTTAAGTGGTTTAGGAGTCCATTGAGGACAAACATTGTGACACGAGATTTATATATATTAAGATAAGATATTAAGTCTATATTATATTTTAGCTCCTTTTTCACTTAACAATTTAATTTTTAGTACTAAACTTACTTTCATTGTAATATAGCTCGGTACAATAACAATTATTCCCAAGAGGTGTCAACCGTGGTGGTATATGATTTGACTTGAAATTGAGACTCCCTCGGTAAAAACATTTAAACTGCGACAGAAAAATGCCAGTGTAGGACTACGTTTCGGTGACTTCTAAAACTTTAATTGCCAATAAAACTGTCAACAACCTGAATCTTTTACAGTTCAGTGTTTACAAAGTGTAATAAAAACGATAACGCTTTTTCATCTCGTACGAACTCACTTGTCAGCTATCGATTCAGTAGTATAAGTGCACGGCATCTAACTTGGCATGGTTTTGGAGTAGTGTGGGCCCCACTATAGTTGCTTTATTCGGACCACTGTCAGGCATCTCTGACATAGTTGTCGGTCACATCCAAGGCTTTTACAATACCTCGTCAATCTGTTGGTATACCAGCTTGCAGGTGAAGCTAGCTTTGCAGTGTATGTATGTCTAGATGGGGCCCGAAATACCATTATTAGGTACTAAGGTTTAACTCACCTTGTTTTTTGTTCATTTATATATAATAATAAGTGCAGTTTAAAATATATATATATATATATATATATATATATACAAAAGATGAAACTGGAAAAGCTTATTTCGGTTATCACTGCTTATTAGTCCCATTATTTGAATTATCGTTTTGCTATATTCTACATAAGTTTCCTATGTTGAACGTAGCAATAACTAAGTAGGTATATTTTGGAAGTAAGAGTAGGTGTCTCATCACATGATTCTCATCTACTCCAAATTTTCCTATTTCGAACGAACTCCTAAGTCGGGCGTAAATCCTAATGGAACTCATCGGTGTGGGCAGTAGGCAGTTCGCTGAAACTATCAGGAAGTACGCATTAACAGTAATGTGATATTTCAAAAATAAAATGTTTTAAGTACATTCTTAGAGACAATTACGCTGTTGAATTGATAACATTAAATTATCAAAAGTACTTGATTTATTAGATTTGATTAATTTTGATTCATAATACATACACTAAATTGATTTTACACAGTTTATTTATTTGTGAAAACCTTCGTGTTTTCATATAAACAACTACCTACTCCTCCTCCTTCGAGCCTTTTGTCCAACTTAGTTGAGGTCGACTATCTCAGTCAAACTATTATTATTTAAAAATCTAAAACCGACTGATGATATCAAAATTCTGTGGTTGTCGGACTTTTTAGGTCTCCAAATACCTATATCAACATGAGTGACAATTGAACCAATAACGACTTAACGGGCTCTCCGAGGCACGAAGCGATCTCGATTGTGTTAAGAATGGTCACCCATCCTATATATTATAGTGACTGATTACTCTGATTAGTGTTAGTTAACCTTGCGAAGTCTTAACCTACTCGGTTCCCGCTATGAAATTTCACGTTTCCAATAATTGTAAAGGTCAACTCACCTCATTACTATTATTTGGTTTTTAATATGAAACCCAAGCTCTAAAATTGGATGAAGTACGAATTGTATACTTTAATTGCTGTTTATTTCCTACTAATTGCCAAGGTTGATTTTAACAAACCAATTACGCTTTTAATACCACTATTGCTATTAACTACAGTCAAAACAAACAGTTGTTGGTTAGAGACCTCTGAAATCAATTGCAGCTCAGTTAATCCCGGCTGTAATGAGGATTCGTGGTGAATAAGCCTTATGATCTGCTTTGTTTATCCGTGCGTTATTTACGATGACCCGACATTTTCATTGTTCAATTCACATTATTTAGTTTAGCCTGACAGTTAGGTATAAGCATTCATCCTGGGGTCCACAATGGGGTTCTACCCTCGTGGCTAACCTCATCTCCACTCGGGGTTAGGAAATCAGACGGCAGTTACTGGCTTGGCTTTGTGAAGACGTTTGGATGTTTGTCATTATTGTCTGAAATAAAGCTTAAGCTTCTCTATTCCTGAAATAGATTTCCACGGGCTGCGGAAACAGGATGGAATTCCATCGGGGCCGCGGGCAACATACCTATTGTTGTGTGACTTTCAAGAAAAGTAGCAGTTCGTATTGCAATACCCTTTCCTTTGATATTATCAGATTATTGTAACATAACAAACGAGGAAAAGTTTTTGTTTCCCTAATGCCTTGTCAATCCTCAAATATTTGACTATAGCATAGTTATAGTCATAATCATATACCTATTGTTAGTGTAATAATGTCAAAATATCGAATTACCCGATTTAACGTAGGGCTGGTTACATTAACGTTAGGTACCTACCTATATCCTTTCTTTTTTATCGCACCTTCGTTCGCAACCATGGAATCTGGTGCGCTCTAGGAATAATTTCCTAGAGATCTCGATCGAAAATAGGTAAGTATATCCTTCAATTCACTTCATTAATCCAAATTCTACTAAAGTTTTCGATGATTTTCACCCATAAACGCCTTAACTGATCTGAATGAAATTTTGCACCGATATAATTTTATAATTCGGAATAACATAGGCTATTTTGTATCCCGATAAAATAGGTTTCTGAGCGTTGCGGCAACAGTATCCGGTATTTACGCGAGCGTGGTCACCAGCAGGCAGTTAGTATGCCATAAAATAAAATTATTCTTTTCACTAAATGTTTCAACATCCCTAACAACATAGAAATAACTTCAGTGAATTGTATAATTAAATTAAATTTTCAGTTGATTTTTACTAGTATGACTTCTAATCTCTTGGAATCTTATTACCTAGTGACGATAAGAAAAAAGATGGTTACAGCGCTAATTACTGCCAGTTGCCAGTCCAATCGAAAAAAAACTCCTTTGCAGCGGTATGAATCTTGCAGCGGTATGAATCATCGAAAAGTATGGCATGCAGATTTTGCGCTAATCACCGTTGAGTAATAATTCACGTATTCACATAAAGTATGAAAAAAATGATTTTTAGCTTTGAGACACATGTTCCCAGTGGTGTACCTACTATTTCGTCTGTATAAAAAATTAGTGAGGTGATCACCTAAAGGACTAATCAACAACGCCTAAACAAAAAATGAGATCACCCGTTAAGCGTGAACTCTATTAAGCGTCAAACCACTCTAAACAATAACCTAACATAACCCTTCATAATCCAATGAAGTAAACTATAACTAATACCTATTAAATTAATTCGTATTATTTTACCACGCAAATTAACATCTAACAAACATTAATTTCTAATGTTCGCAACTACTATAACAAATAACGTAACAAGATTAAATTACGGGTACCTACCGGTTCAAACAACTCGAGATGGGGGCAATGGTAGTTTTAGATTGAGGAACATACAATATTAGAAAATACGTATTACTGTGAATAAAGATAATATGATAACTTATTTCATTTACAGAGCCCTTATATAAATATCAGTAACTTTCTTTAATCTCGATACAATACATTATTAAAATACTCTACTAAGAGAAATCTGCTCGTAATATTGTTAGGCGATATTAATGTTGACATAACTGAGTATGGTATAATACATTGCGTACTTTCATAAAACGCTTCCCACACATAATATCTCTGACCCTTTACAAAACATACGTACAGGACAAATTTAAGAACGAGGAAGATCTTCAGGGCCAAACCAACCTCATCTGCAAATCGGCAGGCCTACTGATTGACTGACAAGGCTTTCGTCTCGATGTTCCGATGTCAGATGGTTGGAGTGGGTTTGCCTCGGAGGCAGTCAAGAACAACACTAACATAATATTAATGATACTGATCCCAAAAGTGTCCAAGAAATTAGGCGTTAGGTTGTAGGTGACATCCAGATTCGGAGAAATTAAAATGTAAAGGGTTAAAATATTTTAAGTACCCATCTATGAAATTGGTTTATGTACCTATTTGCTTGAAGTCTTGACATATAACTATAGCGGTTTCATGCACAGTGATACGTAAAAGGACTTTGAGCATCATTCATTCAAAAACAGGCACTGTTCTTTAGGGATATAAAAATAACCACTGGGAAAGGTTAGTACTAAATTATAAATATACACTTGTAAGTCATGAAACGGGTGACTTTAGGTATTCCTAAAAGCCATTATAATTAATATAATGGCTTGGACAATGCATGACACAAATACGATAAAGTAGACGGCCAGTTATTAAGTAATTACAGTCCGATTGGGCTTCTACTTGCTGATATAACTGAACGATACTATTCTATGATATATAAGATTGCGATTAATTTCAAATACTGTTTAAATTTAATGAACGGCATTCTAATAATCTGAACTTTGTTACCACAGAGCTTTCACCTAGGTGAACCGATTTTGATGATTCTTTTTTTATTTAAAAGCTAGTGCTTCCAATATCAATTTCAGCCGGTTTCAATTTGGTCCATTTTTTTTTTATTTGTTTTTACGACTTTAGTAGGAGCAATCATGGTGTGACTTCCTAACCTCAAGGCAAAAGCAGCAAGGTCTTCTCTGGGGTTTCGGCCAATGCATTCCGTCCGTTAATTAGAAGCCTCATCAGGTGAGATTGATTTGTTTAGAAGTTTTTAGTGATGCAGGTTTGTGTCACAAATATTATTTTAACGTATTATGAAATCGTATTTGTACAGACACGTTTTTAAAATCAGTTATATGGAAAACAAAATGCACATTATCTCTTTTTGCCTGATTAACTGACTCACTCGTGCATCGGCTAATAATTTTGAACAGATATCACAACGAAATTGCAGGTGAAAATGCTAGTTATGTAATTTCGAAGCAAAACAATGGATGCTTTGGTTCAAAGCCTTTTATGTCAATGCGAATAAAATTCAGCGCTGATAACATAGGCTTTCATACTGATCTCTTTGTTTTCGGTCGTATGTTTTTTAACTAGTGTAGTATAAACATATACTTACTTAAATTAAATTATTTGGAGATGTAAAAATAAGGTAGCTTCATGTTACAGTCAAACAGCTACGTAATCTTAGAACTATAAAGTGGTTTTAATCTTGGAAATCTTCTAAGCTGTCTACACATTACAATGGCACAATGAATTTTACTGTACATTATAGTTACAGCTTGACACAACAGTGTATAAGGAAGTGGTCCCTAGTGGGCCGAACCTTCTACAGAATCCGTAACGCTTTCTCGTACAACATAGAATATTTGATATAAATTATACTAGTAGTTTTATATTTCTTTATTGTACCTACACCAAGGAGTGAAAATGTTCAGTTTCTCACTTTATGACATACTATTCATGCGATAACTAAGGTAGATTTATCTCAATATGTTAACAGAAAATTACTGTAGAGAAGACTTGGTTTATACTTTAACCAGAAAATAAATAATAGTACTACATACAGATAAGTCCTTTGATCTTGAAGAAAAACTATTGTGATTACATATTTCTTAAAAATATTTTTACTAAACAATGTGCAGTGTTACTAAACTGATTGTTTGCGAAAAAAGATACACTATAGTAGGGACCCATACGCAAAATGCTTTTCGCAGGAGATGATACAACGTATACCTACGGCCAACATAATATAATGTAATTATTTTTCCAAAGTACAACCGCGGTTTTATGTTTATAGATAGACCTAAAGGCGTTCGTGGGGCTTATAATAACGCAAACGACTAATTCTCCAAGGGCCGTCAAGTAATTTAGTCGTCGCCTCTCAGCTCATATTATCCGTATTCCTAATACAAATGATCCGCAGTTCCGTCGGGACGTGCCAAAATGGGTAAATTAAAACGTAGTATCTTGTTGTAGAATTAGGATGCGTATAAAAAAACTATATCGTCGGAAGCTCTGGCTCGCCTCCAGGTTGGCGGCTTCCAACGAAACTATACTCAATAGATTTTATCAGCCTCTTTTAGGTGGCCACAAGTAATGTTCGAAAATTTTCCTAAATTAGGTAGGTAAGTACTTAGTTCAAACAAATTAGTAGGTATAAATAAATAATAAATAAAAAAAAAAAAAAAATTATATAAATAGAATATATGCTCCTAATAAAAAATACTTTAAAAATGAATAGGTACCAAAGCCAACCCCTCCGAATATACCTCTAACATATTTGGTTCCTATAATAGGTAGACAGGATCATTTAATACAGAAAGGTAATGTATAATGTATAACACGTTCTATGAACTAAAATTTTGTCTGTCATACGGTTTTTCGTACAATATAATATTTTTGTTTTATTTATGGCTTTCACTACAAGCATCATGCCTTTATCATCATTACCATCTTTTCACGGAGATTTAAAGGTTGCGCCATAACGGGTAAATTATTTAATCAAATTTTAATTTTGTTTAAATAATTTACCCGTTTTTTTACTTTTATTTGCGATCTATGAAACTTGTATAGTTTGGAGCTCTAATTAGGTACCTATATAGGCAGATATTTTAAGTTTCTTATTATTTTTATCACACAAATTTTACTATCATTATTTACAATGTTGATTATTTTTGTTTTAAGTATCCGATATAGGTACTTATCCACCATGTTGATTTAAAATCATATACCTACCTAATTCACAAATCTTATCTAAATAATACATATTCACTCAATACATTCTCTTTCTTATATTATACAAAATTCAGAACAAAATAAGTGAATTATGGCTTAAACATAATAATAGCGCACGAGTAGTTTGTTAATCTATCGCCTACAAGCACACTCTCGCCTACTAACCTACTTCCCACAGTTGACTCACACTTGTGCGGGATGATAAACCAGCTGAAACCTTTTTCCATTCATAGATAAATCTAACTACTATACATTTCGTTTCGCACTTCAGTGCTCTTGTTTCTATAAAATACTGTGCGTATAATTTAAATATGAGCATTTTATGCTACCATATTAGCACCTACCTCAAAGTTACAAATGAATAATTAAAATAACAGTTGCTCGGTTATTCACTATCATGCTTCGTAGAAATGGCGTCAGGAACACAGCTCTTACGAATATGAGTTTTACTCCAACAATGATAAACTACATAGTTCTGTACTACTGAATGCGTCAAATAATATAGGGGGTTTTTATGCACGTTCCATTTTAAATTGGAATAAGCGGGATGAAAAGGAGAAAAACATCGCGAAAGCAAATTACAGGAAGCGAAAGAAACTAAAATGCGGGACGGCTCGCTCGGGCTTGAACTATAAAATATTTGCATCCAAACGAGGGCAGAGCAACAATAAGATGGAAATGCAAAATCCTGGTACGATGCAATGCATACTGTCCGCTCTCGCTAATGGCCACCCGTATATTTTATTTGAAGCTGGGACTTGGATTAAAATTAGCTGTATGTAATTTAAATTAAACTCATTGTACAGCATATAAAATAATCTATACATATAATAAAATGGTAGAAAAGTCAAAACTGTACATTGAATATTTTTTTAAAAGAATACTTGGGGTGTGATCTACAATCGATACCGAAGCCAAAAATATAGTTTTTAGAATTTTTGTCTGTTTGTCTGTTTGTCTGTTTGTCTGTTTATCTGTTTGTCTGTATGTATGTCCGGGATAAACTCTAAAAGTACTGCATGGATTTACTTCAAATTTGGCACGAATATTACTTATAATAGACCAGTGCAGATAGCTATGAAAATGGTAAAAAGTAAAAGAAATTTATAGTAGGATGAAACCTGTTGTAAAAGGAAGAGAATACAATAAAAATGATAGGAAAAATAAATTACGGGCGATCTGAGCTCGGGAAGGGGGGAGGGGGGTGAGTTTTAAGGGTAAAAACGGTTTATCTCGATTTCCGGCAAAACTACAAGTCCTATGGAAAAAAGTTAAATGACAAAGTTGTAGGTAATAAAGAGACCTATAACTTTTCTATTTACAATTTTTTCATATAACCTCAAAAAGTATGTGAAAAATTCAAATAATCAAGTTTTTGGTTTTTTATTATTATCTTAAGCAAAACAAATTTGTTTTCCACGAAATTTGGTGAAAACTTAGCTTTTTATGTCCCAAAGACACTGTAATTTTTTTTATTTGAAATACTCTTTTTTTCAGCTTATTTTGACTAAATATCGAAAAATCACCCCAATTTTCAATCGAAAAATCTCACGTCAAAATATCAGCTTTTTAAAAAAAATTAAGGAGTTTTTTGTTCTCTGAAATCTCTTCTTTTTGATAATGTAAAAATATATATACATTGCTATGGTAAATGTTCCCAGAAAATGCAAAGAAGAAAAACTCGAATTCGAAATTAACATTTTTGTATTAAGTCATTTCCTCGTTGAGGTGGGATGAAAAGTTACATGTTGCACTATAACTTCATGGTTGCACTCGAGTGCAAAGATTTTTCACCTTGTGCTCTTTTGATTCCCTCGCTAAAGCTCAGGGTTCTATTTTGTGATTATTGTATTTAGTCATTTCCTCGCTGAGGTGGGATGAAAAGTTACGTGTTGCACTATAGCTTCATAGTTACACTCGAGTGCAAAGATTTTTCACCTTGCGCACTTTTGATTCCCTCGTTAAAGATCTGGGTTCAATTTTTAGAACCCTTCGTGTGCTCAGTTTTGATGACCGAGCAAGCGAAGGGTTCATAATTTGAATCACGAGCGCAGCGAGCGATTCACAAAATAGAACCCTGAGCTTTAGCGAGGGAATCAAAAGAGCACAAGGTGAAAAATCTTTGCACTCGAGTGCAACCATGAAGTTATAGTGCAACATGTAACTTTTCATCCCACCTCAACGAGGAAATGACTAAATACAAAAATGTTAATTTCGAATTTGAGTTTTTCTTCTTTGCATTTTCTGAGAACATTTACCATAGCAATGTATATATATTTTTACATTATCAAAAAGAAGAGATTTCAAAGAACAAATAACTCTTTGACTTTTTTTAAAAAGCTGATATTTTGACGTGAGATTTTTCGATTGAAAATTGGGGTGGTTTTTCGATATTTAGTCAAAATAAGCTGAAAAAAAGAGTATTTCAAATAAAAAAAATTACAGTGTCTTTGGGACATAAAAAGCTAAGTTTTCACCAAATTTCGTGGAAAACAAATTTGTTTTGCTTAAGATAAAAATAAAAAACCAAAAACTTGATTATTTGAATTTTTCACATACTTTTTGAGGTTATGTGAAAAAAGTGTAAATAGAAAAGTTGTAGGTCTCTTTATTACCTACAACTTTGTCATTTAACTCTTTTCCATAGGACTTGTAGTTTTGCCGGAAATCGAGATAAACCGTTTTTACCCTTAAAACTCACCCCCCTCCCCCCTTCCCGAGCTCAGATCGCCCGTAATTTATTTTTCCTATCATTTTTATTATATTCTCTTCCTTTTACAACAGGTTTCATCCTACTATAAATTTATTTTGTCTCAAAGTCTATCGGCACTGGTCTATAAGTCGGGTCAACACATAGGCTACATATTATCACGCCATCACCTACGGGGAACGAGCAGTGAACCTTTATTTCTTCAACGCATTCTGTAACAACGTGTAATCTAACGACGCATATTTGAATGTTGTTATTATGTTAACCATGCTATAAGCTAGCTTCACACTATACTTATTACTAGACCGTTAATATAAATAATAAAAAACAAACTTAATTTTGCGGTTCGATCCCTAGACCCGATTACTGTACCAACCGCAAATAATAAGTTTGTCGTAGGTTACGTCAATAAAACTGTAGAGAGGTAAATTTCTGTACATTGAAATATTTACAAAATAACTATTCGGGGATGATTGGTGTTCAATACCAATGGTAAAATGCAATCAGTAATTTTTTTGTCTTTCTGTCTGTCTGTCTATCTGTATGTGCACGCATGGATAAAAACTACTGGAGGGATTTTGATCAAACTTGGTACGATTTATAGTTCATATTTCTGGACAACATAATAATATCAACCCATTTATGTCCCACTGCTGGGCACGGGTCTCCTCTCCTCTAACGAGATAGCTGAGAGGGTTTAGACCTTAATCCACACACGCTGGCCTAATGGGGTTCGGTGGATCGAACATGTCCTTAGAATTTCTTCTAGGACATGTGGGTTTCCTTACGATGTTTTTCCTTCACCTTCAGCAGATGGTAAATCATTTGAGTGCTAATCGAATTTCACTTCGTGGAATTTAAGGAAGGTACTATCTGGCCGGATTCGAACTCGATACAGTCTCCGAGTAGAGGCCGCGTCCTTATCCATTCAGCTACCATCGCTTACAGGACAACTCATATAGGCTACTTTTTATACAAAGCCGGGGTGTGAGGGAAATGCTCTATAGGCCCCCTTACACCATTTTTTTCCGTGCGGAAATCCTCATGAATACCCACCCCGTGGCCAGCGGGGCAGGTTATGTCGAACTCTTACCGACTAAAACCGCACACCGTCTAGGTTTTTCTGACGCCAGGATCTAAGATGGCCCATAGAGCATTTCCCTCGCACCCTGATTTGACCCGGGCCATCTCCGGATTTGAGATGGCCCCCTCGGGTTTGGCAACCACGGTGTTCCTGTCATCCCCGTAATTGGGTGGCCGCGCTTTCACGCGCCGCCGCCTCGGCCTGTTTCTTGCTAGAGTGCGGCGGCTCCGACGGAGGTCGTCAGACCTCCAACGCCTTCATCGCCACCGTCCGAGAGAGCTCTATGCAGCCCCCCGAACCTATTCCACTGCCTCGAGACATTCTACGAGCAAGTGATGCTCGAGAAGGAGGCGGCGGGCGACCACGCGTCCGCACTCTGCACCATCGCTGCGATCAACACCAGCAGTGTGAGGACTCCCACCCCGAGGGCTGCCAGGAGGGCCTGTCTCGGCACCTCCCACGCCGGACACTCGGCCAGCGTGTGCAGCCCTGAGTCCTCGCCCGCATCGCAGTGATGGCACTCGGGCGTCGGCTCCTTCCGAATCAGACACAAGTGATCCTGAAGCACCCCTTACCATGGGATCACCTGCGTCAGCCGATACGAGAGGCCCCCGTGAGGCCTCTCCAGCCAGTCCTCCATGACGGGTCTTACCGCCGCTATAATGGCGCGCCCCGCGCTTGGTTTTTTTATAGTCGATAGGCTCGCGTTTGTCCAAGTCGGTCCTTCCACTCCACCACGGTATCCCGGCGAAGCTGGACGTGGACGGCCTCAATTACTCGAGGCTCCGGGTCCAGTCCCCGCTCCCGCACCTCCTTTCGCCACCAATATAGGCATAACGCGCTGCGGTGCTCCCAGTGTACACCTGTTACGGCTATTCAGGGCCTCCGCCCAGATCGGGTACCCGTACAGGGCCATGGACCACATGATTTCCACGTAGAGCCTCCTGCAGCAGTTATCTGGCCCCCTCATGTTGGGTAACAGCTGCACCAGAGCGTTGGCCCCCTTACATCCTGGCGTCAGAAGACTGGAAGAATGGGTGGAGACCAGTGGAGTAAAGAGTTAGAGTGGAGAGTGGAGAGTGGAGAGTGGAGTAGTGAGTGGAGTAGCAAGTTGTTTTATTAAAATAGACTTGGTGGCGATACCGACCTCCACGCGGGCGAAGCCGCGGGCGGAAGCTAGTACCTATATAATATGAGAGTCCAAATTATCACTTATTTCGGCGTTCGTCTGAATTGAGACTACAACACTTTTTGGACGTGTTCCATTTTGGCCAGCTTTGTTTCGAATAACTTCAGTAAGCTCGTTTTTATTGCAAATTTTAAATTACGAAATTAAAGCTCACATTGCCAAAATGAAAAGGCATTTCTTTATAAATATTCTAAATAGATTTGATTAAAGTTCAAATACAAAGGAACACTAGTCAGTGTATTTTAATAAGATAGTATTGTAAGCTACGCCAAAATTTTGTACTATCTCGTTTCAAACACATTAAGTCAAACAATTTATTCCTTATGTTATCTCATCTACTCTATACAGACATAAATTGAAATCGCTTCTATTGACGTTATGCAAATACCACATTACAAAAAGCAGTCTGCTAGAATCTTCGCTGTATCGCTTCATTCTGAAGATTTCACGGTATTCGAGCATCTTGTAAAGTATTTGAATTGAAGACAGAGGAATATAGCCGAATTTAATACAGGGAAGGTCCCATGAGGATGGTGTAGGGCTCTCGCGTCGCAGACTGATATTGTAAAACTTTTCTTCGACGCAATCTACATAAAAAATGAGCGGAGGGTTTGCGGTGACCCGCTGGTAAATGAGAGCCTTTTGAACTGTTAATTTTGTTTGCATACGAAATGAAATCTGACATGAAAGTTATTCGCGCCTTGATCTTAACTGGGTACCATGTTTTGATGATAAACATTTATGTGTTTATTTTAGCTCCTTGTTTTTATTACAATTTTTTGTACAGCAAATTTTATTCATTTTGTTTTGTTAATTTAATGCGTTCTGGAAACACATCATAAGATTTATAATCGTGCAATGTGCAGTGCAATGAAATTTTGTAGGTACATGAAGGCAGGACCAGCTATTGTTGGCTCACAATTTGATTATTACAAAGAACAAACTTCTAAAAAGCTCTGCAGTCTAGTGGTTTGCGCAGCACAACTTTGTTATAATTACTTGGCACTACTTAGTTAAATTACCTGATTTAGGCATGCTTTATTGTATTGAGACTTTTATTGTTGATCGTTTACTGGTTCCCTAAAAAGGGCGAGTACTTATGTATTATCTTATGACTAGTTTAATTAATAATTTCCAATACTATAAGATTATCAAAATCGTTCTGAGAAGACTCCGGCAAGAAACTCAAATCATCACAATGTTTTTTAGAATAGCCTAGTAGACACAACAGTTCCTTTCATACTAATTTTCTTTGTACATATGACTGAATTTCATAAATGGCCTTTTCGGCAAAGTTTTACTATGATTAGACTTTTAAATTTATTTATTTGTAGATCTCTATTCAATTAGGTACCTTGTTGGAGGAGCGTATACAATTACCCTGGAATAATTTAATTAAATGGAATTGGATATTAATATTTTAACAACTACTTAGTTGTTTATATCAAAGTGCAAGCAGCACACGATTATTTTGGGAGTTAGGAGTGATACGATGCTCAAATACCTAAGAATCTCTAAATAAAATTATGCTCTATTGTATTCTGTTTCTTTCGTTGTAAATTTCTGAACGTGCTCGTATTACCAAAATAATTGTGATTCTGTATCGATTCTTAAGTTATCAAGCCTAAGATCAAGTCTGGTAAGTACTAAGTACTACTATAGCACAAGTTTCATTAACAAAGTAATCAAACTTCGAATATGTCCATATTAAAGTTATGAACAAGTTAGGAGCTGTAAACGTGTTCAGACAACGGTTAATTGGTATATCAAATTAGACACTTGTACTTATTGAACCAACGGTGCCTCCAAATGCTGATATCCGACCATCTTTTAGGTCGATATCAGCAGTTTTTCATTATTTCTCAAAATATAACTATTCAACTGCAACGTTACAACTTTTCTACGCGACGCGAAGACCATGACTGTAGCGTAGCGGTAGAGCATTCGATTGCTAAGTCAGAGGTTGCGGATTCGCTTCCCGCTCTGTGCGAATATAATTATGTGTATAAATATGAACATTTGCATAGATCTGGGTGTTTCTATGAATACCAAATACGCTTGTATGTTTTAAAAAAGGTATCTAAGTAGGTATGTTTATCCGTATTCTATAATCCATAAAAAAAGCTTGTTAAGCTATGCTTATTTTGCATGTAGAATGTCGTAAAATAATCATTTATTTATTTTTGTTAGTTGGTCAGTCATCTAAGATTTTTTGTTTTTATTTTGCAAGTAATTTTCTTGAGACAAAGAATAAATTTTGCGTGAACAATACTTTTTTAAATTAATTAGTCTACAAATAATTCTTGTAAAATAATCCCACAGATTTAATGTACCTTACAAGGAATACGAGGATTTCTACCTCCTTATTTACTTTAAGCCAAGTCTGAACTAGTAATTAAGGCTAAATTACTACAAGCGATGTTATTTCCTGCTAATTAACAAATGCATTCCTTAACAGGTTGTTCTAGCATTGTTTGTACAGAGACTTGAATACTACTATATAGAACTACTGAGGTGTACAAGTATACCACCGAGAAACACCTGAGCTTTATTTTAAAACTATTCAACATTTGTTCATGTTATTTAGTAGGTAGCTTTTTAATAAAATGAAAATATAGAATTTCAACAATTGCAGAAATTATCTAAAGGTGGCGACAAAATAAATTGTAATTCTACGCTTTTGATTCGAAATTAAAATATTTGTAAAACCATTATGATGTCAAGTTCCGTTGACGAGCATGATGCATACCTTAGTCATTTATTCTCTTACTATTTTATAGGAAACCACGACCTTTCAGCAAAAGCGTATTTACAAAAACATTAAGATGCAGTTAACGACAGTTACAGTCTGTTTATGACCAATAAAAATAATTTGATTGCCTTTCTCGTGGTCATCAACCATCATTCTTGCTACATAATATTCACGAATGAATATTTGATGTAATTTTTTTTTATTAAGTTTTTTCTGTTTGTAAATACTGGGTCCTAAAATGTAAAACCAAAATTAATTTTGGTAATTTATCATTAAATACTTTATCAGAAATCGGTATATAGGCGTACGTTATCATGAAATAGAATAGAACGGACCTAAATTAATAGTTTCAACATTAAGAAATAACAAATTTGTTTGCGTACTTTATCTTAAAAAACAAATTGATAAATACCTACTTCAAACGTCATGCTCCTTCCCTTTGCCTCGATCACCATCTGCGATGTGCGTGCTCGATACCATTGAATCTGCATTGAATATACGAAAATTGTAGATCATAGAGTTCGTTGTTGTTAAAAATATTAAGTAGTATTTCTTTTTCTTTTTTTATAGTTGATAGGCTCGCGTTTGAACACTTTCTCACCTGATGGTAAGTAACGATTTCTCTACGAAACATCTAAAATACAAACAAATCTGTTCATGAAACGCAAATCTGTAGATATTAAAAGAGCAAACATGATGATCTTACAAAAAATGGTTTTTGATATTGTATTGAAAAATAGTAAAAAACACCACAGCTAATAAGTCGTTATAATGTTTATTAAGCTTTTAGGATTTCGTTTAATAACATTTAAAGTTATCACGGTAACGAAGCTATAATTAAATTAAAAGAGGCAAAGATATATTATACAGTAACATAGAAAATAATAAATTATCTATGCAAGTATAAGAATTAAATGGTTCTGCAGAACGCCTGTTTTCTGAATATTTATCACCTACTAGCGACTACGTTTCGTATAAAACTCCATCGCACAGCCGTACATTAGGAAGTTTGTGTTATTCAATTTACGACATACCCGAGCCGGCGGACATAGTCATCCTAAAAGCCAAAACCCAGAAACCAAGAGCGTAATACAATTAGTTAGTACAAGAAGGCTTGGCTAGTACCATTAACAGCGACCACTTTAAAGGAAAAAGGACAAGGGCACATACAAACAGAACGAAACTATTTCAATGGGATAACGAGACTAAATTATCCGGTTTGCGGGTGTAAGCCGTATCTTACTTTGCTATTTGTGTGTAAACTTGATAGGCTGTTGTTCCTGGTGTTCTTATGTTTTTGGGTTAAAGAGGTCTGGGTTTAAATTGACTGTTCTGTCCGTTCTCGTTTTGGGGAATGCTTTTATAGCCAACCGTGCGAGGATTGCTTACACTGCATATCTAAGAAAATATATCTACAGAAGTTTTGGTTTGGGAACCTTTATCTTTGATTGTTTTAAAGGTAATTTGTATTCTTATTTATAAGTTAGATATCTTTGTATGTGACAGTTTAAAGTTTAAGGAACTTTCATTACGAGAAAGCTGAATCCGTGGTCTACTCATATGTAAGATTCTAAAAGGGTAGGTTGGCTACAGAATACCTAATAGTAATATCATTCAATATACATACAAGAGCAATATTTTTTTAATAACTATCATATTTTGATATGCTGAACAGGCGTACTATAAAGAGTTTGAATGCAGTCGGCGCATTCCATAAAGGGTATGCCAACAAAGTTTGACAATAACAGTTAACAATAACAGAATGATGACCGTTTAAGTATGTGTGATGATTTGTATGAGCGTGTCTCTGTGAGAGGATTTATGTCTGTGTGTCAGGGTGTGTATGCATCTCTTTGGTCTGTATGTTTCTATTTGTTTATTCTAGGGAGGACGTGCATTGGGCAGTTTATGCTCTTAAAGACTCTATATCAACGTAATTTAGTATAGAATCCATAATTTTATTAGATAAGTATACATACTTGCATACAACCTGTAAAAGTGTAAACTTGTCTTCTTGGTCCTGCGTACACTAGTGTTAATACGAATAATAATAATATAAAAGGTAAGGTCTTGTAATAAGACATATTATTATTATTTAACCTTTTCGCAGTAAAGGTTAAATAATTGCTGCCAGTTTTAGTTAAAGTTACGAAACTTTGGCTGAGAGAAAAGTTTGATTCATCAGTATCCACGAGTCATGAAATCTATTGTTCAAATATTAAGCAATTCTAAGATACCAGCGAGCTGATTCTCGTAAAAAAACTTATTCAAAAGCCAGTCTCAGTCTAGACTCGATTATGTGTCGATCTTCCAAATGTCAAAAAGGAACTTTTGGCTACAATAATATCTTTTAGACATTATATCGCAGTTATATTCACCAAATAGGGTAACCTTAAAGCTGCTTAATTATGAATATTATGCAAAGTTACCTAAATTTTTCGAGTGTTTTCCTAGGATTAATTGGTTTATGTACTGCAAGCCTCGTGTTTTTATATGGTTTCTTTGAGTATAAAGCTGAACGGTATGAGCATTATAAAAAGAGTTCGGTGCAGCATTGCAACACAAACAAAATACCAAGGCTCTTGGCAACGCTGCTATTTTATTAGAACTGAAATCCTTGAAACATACTTCTAAATATGCTAGCACGCGGTTGTGTACCTTATACCAGCCAAATCCAAATTATCTCACGATGCTGACCATTTGTCGCGCTCTTTTAAGATTCAGATGGCAAGCCCACCCGTTTCGCTGAGTGTAATTTTAATAAAATTTTATGGGCCCCGTCCAAGAGACCCTGTTTCTGACTCTAAACGAATACAGAGGCTTCGAGTAATTTATTAAAAGATATTGTATTTCTTGCAATTTCAAAAACTTTTCTGTTAGTGTCCACTACTTATAAAGGATATTATCATATTATGAAGAACGACAGTCTGTATCCTTTAAATTAATTCAGAGATAGAAACCCATCCGCTCGATCACAATTGTTCCACTATTTCGTATCCTATTCTCTCAAAAGGATATGTAAGAGAAGCAGATAGTGATAGACAAGGCAAGACGTTGCTATCTTCCATTAATCACACTTTACTATGTAGGCATTTTCAGAACAAACACATCATTATTTTCACGTCATATTTTATCTACCACTAATCGGCGTTACAATAATCATGATTCAATTAATACTAGGCCAAAGCTACTGCCTAAATCAAAACAATCATGATAATAAAATTATGTAAGGTACCTCCTATTGTTTCTTCAGCCTGAACTGCGCTGCGATGAAGATGCGCCAAGTTGTCAATCCACAAACCATAAATGTTTAAATCCCACGTTGTAAATTTTCTAAACTACAACTACCTCCGAAACAAATTACAAGAATTTTTAGTGGACTTAAAATACCATGAACGTAGGTATGCTACCAAAGTCACGAGTAGTCTTCTTCAAATAAAGGTGCTTAAATACTTCAGTATGTTAGCCCCATTCATTTATATGAAGGTGTAATAAGTCCTCTACACCGTCGACTATGAAATCATAATAACGCCGCAACTTGAGCGGTCGCTATTTCGATGGCTCCCTACACCGAAATTAGATTTCAACGTTTGAAGGTACTGTTTCCTCTCAAAACAAAGGGTTGTTACGGGAGCGATACGATTAAATAAACATTGATTTCGCTGTTCGGGAATGTGGCAATAATAAAAGGTAAATGACATTTTACAAGTTGTATTTACTTGGAGCGCGACAACTTCGTTGAGGTTGATAGCTGTTGCTGTAATTCATTATTAATTTAAATTAACTAAACACTGTCTTTATTTAGATACTAGCTGCTTCAACAGATTTCGTTCTGTCAATAGACCTGTCGCAATCCAATTGAAAAAATAGAGTTTTTTTTTTATTTCTATTGTTGGGTTGTAGACAGAGTCTCTGTCTACAGAACGGGTATAAAACTATCGATGACATCACAATAAATTATATTATGAATACCTATTCAAGATATACCTAATTGGTTGAGTATTCCAGTCCCAAATTAATCCTTTATTGCTGGCTGAACATATTATATTATGTTTGTAACGTAGCTTAATCTAACACATCAATTATTGTATCGGTTTTGATAATTAGCGCGACAACTTCGTGACACATAAGCCTCTTCTAGCTGCTTCCATTCTTTTCTATTGTTAGCTATTCGCGTCCAAATTATGCCTTCTATTCTCTTGATTTCGCCAGCCCATCTCTGTTTTCCTCTTTTCTTTTTTTTCATCGCATAGTTATAAATTATTGCATTCTGTAATTATTCACGTCAAAAAATAATCTTAATCAGCTATATAACGTAATCATTCAATATGAAGTATAAATATTGTAATTTAATATAAGCTCTACTCAATCTATACCATCATATATCTTGATTATTCAGATAATTTGTAAAACAAACAAGAAACAAGTTAAATGAAATATATGGTGCATGGAGCAACTTCACTTACAGAATATCCGCTCCTTCTTTTATAAGTTTGTATATCTTTAATGTGTTTATCGTAAAAGGTGATGTCATAAGTTTCCGAAACCGGGTGCGTGCGAGGAGAAAACTTTGTACGGAGAGAAAAAGGGTCCCTAATGGACTCGTCATGACAAGCTTTTTATGATAAAGGGGGCTTATTAGGTGCAGAATTTTTCAGTAATTTCTGTTTACGATTTGCTAAGTTGATATAATTTTTAAAATATTACTTATATTCAAAAGGGTGAATGCAACACAAAACAAACTTTATGCTATCAGTGACAATTGAAAAACTTTGAACGAAGCTTTTCTCACATCCGCGAGTGCCATTGTTCACATTTAACCAGTATTGCAAACATCTTGAGAAGAGATTATGTAGAAGAGTGTCAGTATAAACTGTTTGACCGCCACATAATAGGATTGCACTTATTATGTGGAGTCAATTTTTTAAATCAACCGCAAATGTCGTTAGTGTTCTGTGAATACACAAACAGCAAAATTCAACCACCTTTCTACCTGTTCAAAACGAATCCAGGTAACCATATGCATAGCAAACCTATCCACCTATACGACCAACACCGAAACGTGGGTCGAAATGAAATGAGCCAGCATTAATTAAAAAAATTCAAAACTTTGACAATGTGGTCACCCTACTGCCCTCAGGATTGTAGTACTTTTAAGCTAGAAATTACAGGCTTCCTTATGACAACTTATTCAATGTTATTCCTGTTGAATAAGGGAAGTAAGATAATTTTATATTCATTATAAAATACTTGTTAATAATTACAGTTTTCTGTTATAATTACTAAATAGGTTGAACGAAAAATGCTAATTACATTTTGTGAAATAATATTATTTTTGTTCCTAACTAGGCTACATTATATCTAAAATTATTCAAATTAGACGAAACCTTTATTCATTTTTCATGATTGTTTAAATAATTACTTGTTACAAGATATTATATTTATATTATATTTAGTTGGACCTTTCAGCAAAAATGTAACTAATAAGTTTAGATTGGATAGATTTCCTTCTATTTAATTTCCCATACTTTCTTAAATAGATGTGATCCTTATGATTGACCCATCAATTTTGATGCCATAAATTGTAACATAACAAAGACTGAACGCTTAAAAATATTTGGTGAGTTAATATTTTATTGTAAGTCTTTTTTTTAGTTAAGAATTCTATTATAAACGTAAGTTTATATGCAGATATAAGGTATATATATATATATATGTATAAGGTATATGTTATATTAAATATGAAGTATTTACAAATAACTCTTTTGAAGTAGTACTGTACTTTCGAAAACCCTATATAGGTACATTAGCTTTGCATGCTACACCAAAAACGTTTCAGCCTAAATTACATCTAGCTGAAACTGATCCAGGTTTACCAGATTGACTTGTATAGACTTCATTCCATTGTAGAAGAAGATTGTTTTCCAACTTAGTGTAAATAGTTGTTGAATAACGTATGAGCAAGCCCATCTAGTTGTTGGGTAAAATTTACAATTCACTAGACAGGATTGATAAAGCACAGAACATAGCTATATTTTTAAATATGTTGTTCTTACTGACCTTTTCTTTCTCAGGGTAAAGGTGACTTTAGGGTAGAGGTAATAGGTCATTGAACTTTAGTACTGTTAGGTATATAACTCTCTGTAAGTACATAAGTACTCCAATAAACTGGTGCGAATTAAAATCACTATTTGGCAACGTAGATAAGGCTCTTGGGAAAAACGAGGATCATAATGTGACTATACGTATTTGAAACCATTTATTATAACGTAATAGTTTTTCAGTAGGTACTAGAAATCATTTTGGGAAAAAATAATTGTGTGTAACTGCGTCGGATAGACACCGAACAGAATGCTTACAAAATAGGGACCCTGGAGTGGTGTGTAGGCATAACTGAATGATCCATGCCGAAATAGAAATATCGAAATATGCGGACCCTGCGATGGAAGGCCTGCGACCGCAGCCAGTGCAACCTGGTCAAAACATCAGGCCAATGTAATGCAAATCCAATCCAAAGGTATAATAGAATAATAATAATAATAGCTATAGAATATTAAAGTCGAACTTATGTCTACGTCTTATGTCAAAATATTTTAAACTTATGTCTGTGTTTATGTATATTAAGAATAATTTAGTTAAAAACCGGTGCCCTAAAAGCGAGTCAAACATTCTTGCCTTTTAATTTAGTCGGATACTAACTACAACAGTTAAGTTAGTTAAGACAGTTAAGAGTTACAGTTGTAAAAACTTGAGCGAATTCATCTACATGAAAAATTAAGTGACAACCCTCGGTTCGCCTCACGAATTTGCCTGGTTAATCCGCTTTGCCGATAAACGTGGGAAAATAGCTGTTAAGATTTTTAACAATGCGATTTATAAAGCTAAAAAGAGGCGAAATAGGATCTTTGGGTTTTAATGTCTACAAGTGAGATTTATTTTGAGTTTTTTGTTACGTAATCTAGGTTTTTGAAAGTAATATTGTTGGTTTGCTTAAAAATTAACGGTGAGGCAGTTTTTCGGTTTGACATTTCAAAATTTTGTCTTAGTAATAAAATATTATGGTCTAGTCTAGACTCAGTCTTAATTTTTCCTGAAATCCCTTTAAATAATTATTGTATTCTGTTTTTAAAATTTGTTACTAGATATAGCAGCAACGAAAATACATACTATGTGAAAATTTCAACTGTGTTCATGAGATACTATTGTGATAGACAGACGGACGGAAAGATAAGGACAGACAGACAGACGGACCGCGGAGCCTTAGTAAAAGGATTCCGTCCTTATCCTTTGTTTCCTAAAAAAATAAATTTGGAATTTGAAAAAAACACCTATACTCTTTTGATAAAATCATATTATGTAGTTATTATTTGAAGGTACTTTGAATTCACAAGCATAAGGTAGATATTGGCAAACGACTTATACAAGTGGTCTAAAATGTCGTTCTTTGAACAATTTTATGCTAAACTGCCATTTTATAACCGATTGCCTAGTTTCCAATGCATCGGACTGTAAAGTAAATGACATAGGAAGATTTGAATATTTCTATTTGTTTGAATCTCTTTGAAATCTTTTTCTACAGTAGAGTGAACAAAGAGTAAATTTCTTTTACTTATTTTTCTCAGCGTTTAGTGTCGTATTCTTTAAGTAATTTACTTTCTTTCGATTGTCGATTCACTTCCTTAACGTGGTAATTATGGATTCCCATGAGGTGGATAGAGAGGCGTAAGTTCTACAGGGAAAATTTATGGTCATGACGAAAGAGGGATTTTGAAACCAAAGATATATGGTTGCAGTTTTTTATGCTCAACATAGTTACGACTTTTCTAATAGTGAATGGTTGCTAAGGTTTTTGTATGCTAACAACCTATGCTTGGTAAATTATGATTTATGACGTGTTATTCGTTAATTCTACTAATATTATAAATGTGAAAACTTATGAACATATTTCTTTGTTTAGTAGGTACTCAATCATGCTCTAACGGATCTGACTGAAATTTTGTACATGAATAGGTTATAGTCTGGCTTAACACATAATATGCTATCTCTGATCTATACCAGGTATAGTATACCTACCAGAACCTATGTTCCCATGAGTAAAGTGAAAGCCGCTTACAACAAATTAGTGTCCTCTCTCAAACCTGCCTGCCTGTTTCAATTGCTCTCTACATATATTTTGTTACCTATTTATTAGTTCATACTTCATATACAGATCAAAGTAGCCACATAACAATTAGTATTTACGTATGTGTATTACAATGGCGGAGGTAGGTACTAAACATATTGTGCAGATTTGCATGTTGAGTATAAAATTATTCCTTTGCATTTTCAATGTGCTTCGTAACGAGAAACATTATTAACTTTAATATAAATTGCTGAGCTACTAATAAAGGCTTTCTTTGAGTTTGTAAGTAAATATTTGCACAGGTTCCAGACTGCTTGCCCTAGCACTTACATGTTTAAAAAAGCTATATGTACGTAAACCGACTTTTCTAAACAACTCAAGACAGTGTAGACAAATAGTAAGTTAAATAAATAAACCCGAATCCTTTCAGCGACTTAAGTGACAAGAGAAAATAAATAAAATTTTTTGATCAAAACTAGGGTTCGTTTTGTTCTCTTCAAGGACGACTAGACAATAAAATTGATAAAGAAAACATTTTTATTCTTACTAAGTTTAATACCTAATGTGTTATTGCTTAAACTTAGGTACTGTGTGTCACTTAATGTTTTTGTTCACCGTATCTATGTTTTATCATTCCCGTTAAAATGTCTTTTTTTTTCTTGGAACCCCCGCTTGGAATATAGCCGTAGGCATGACGAAGCGGTTGTGTCGGAGTCGAATCAACCCATCTGATGACTCCAACTATTTGAACAAGAACAAGTCTTCCTGGGCCATTAAAGGTGCATCGCCTTGCCATCGGCATGGTGAATTGGTAATGACTTGAATACTAAACGAATGGTTTAGTAGGTATGGTATAGGTAGTTCTTATTTACTATGAATTAGTTAGTTTGCATTTCAGATAACATAATATTTTTTTGCAACCTCTCAGATATAAGGCAGTTTAGTAGGTATATATTATGTAGTTCATAAAAGAAAGCGATTAGTGCTAGTACTCGTATAACTTGATCGGAAAAAGTAAACATCCAGGACGGGACGGGATTCCGATCAAAAATCATTAGGAATATTTAGCATACGAAATGCTTTAAAATTTCATTGGATATTTATTATTTAATGCCTATAAGATAGAAAGTTGAAATAAAATACTGCCAGTGCAGTGACAGAAATGTATTCCCTTACATACTCTATTCAGTTACTTATATATCTTCACATAGTAATTAAATTTCAGTGACTGAAAGCCTTATTTAAAGTGTGACACCAAAGTCAAAGATCAGCATATCAACTGATGCCTGTAGCTAATTTATTCTACTACGCAGTTATTATTCCAAAGAAGATCGATATTGCGGCTCAAGTTATACAGTTGGCAATGAAAAATTAATCCTACTGCACCGTTTTCGAAGCGAAGAAGAACTATAATTATTTCTTGTTGACGTCGGTCTCAATAATACCCATTTTAAATTGCATTTTCTCGATGATACACGACTTTTCTTATTCTTAGTGCAATGTGGTAACAATTCCTCAGTCCTCAGTACAACAAAGGGCCAAGAAAATGGAACATTTATTTTATGTCAACCGCGGTCCGCCCCACTGGTCAGATACAGTTTGCTTTAATGATTTTAAAAGAATATAGTTATACTTTGTTCGTTGCTTTTCTAAATTTAGACCTTATTTTTCTATTGCTCTGTTTATTAGAACTTTAGTTTTACTTAGGATAATTGGGTTAAAGACAATTAAGAAAATTAATCTGCCCACACAGTTAAGTAAAATTAACAGCAGTGAATTACAATAAATAGATGTTTAGTATGGTTTTATGATTTCACATTGAAATTTGCGTCTCCCAAATGTCAAAAAAGATATTCTTGTAAGTAAAATAGACTGAGACTGAATTTTGAACATATTTTTATTACCTACACGAATTGGGCCTCAGATATGAAACAATAGAAATCTAGGTAAGTACCTCTATTATTTTAGTTATAAAAACACCAATGGCATTGGACAATATGAAATAGCTCAACTTTTCTTTTGTTATTTATCGCATGCTCAAATTATTGAAGGTAAATGATCTTACATTATGTTTGTTCCATTAAAAAGGTCCTCTTATTGAGTGGCAGTAAATTTCATTGCGTAATGTACCAAAAAAACACAGCATAAAATTACATTCGCATTTTATTTCTGTCTGAAAGCAACATTTTTTCCTTGATATCGTCACCCATTTCCGGAAATTAAATTCCTATTTTTCTTTCTTCGTAATTAGTCATTGTCAGTCACCCGAGGGAGGTTCTAGATTGTTTCTGTCGTGTCAGTCTATCCTGTCCTACTGTTATATAAAATGCGTTACGATCTTTGTATATTTATACATCGTAAAAGGTAGAGCTAAAATTATTTTGGCACTTTTAGTGCCCATAGGACTACACCGGATACAAATATTTGATACGACTTCTAGTTTCTAATAGTTGACTATTACAACATATAAAATATTAAGTATTATTAATATATATATAGCTGCTCGTGCTGATTCACTCACTCATTGGTCACCTCTCCTGAACAATTTTGTATGAAATTTTTTTTTTTCACCGATGGTTACGTATAGAGGATGGAAATTCATTCGGAGGAAAAATATGGAGAGAGCTGATGATGGAGGATTTCGGAGACGGGTGAAGAGCACGCTTAAGGTATTGAAGATAGGTTGGTGGTGCTTGAGCAAATGTCACTCGAAACGTCATTCAATTGCCAGTGACCTGAAAAAAAATTCAAAATGGCGAAAAAAAAATGGCCGCCATAGAAATTTCCTCGGTGTCCATCTCGGAGAGTATAAAAGATGGAAGAGTAGTTTCTTCGCAAAAGATGATCAGGATCCAAAGGTCTACTCGATGAATAGAAAAAAAATTCAAGATGGTGGAATTTATTTTTCTATAGAAAATGTATGGCGAACATTGAATAGACTACAAGTTTTGAACTGTGCAAGACTTTGATTTATACATAGTTTCTTTTTAAAATGTTTTTGTGGAAGAACTCTTAGTCAGAAATATGTAGATAGATGATGATCGAGGGTTTGGAAGATGGGTGAGAAGCACGGCCAAGGTATTAGACATAGGTGAGGGCTGCTCAAACAAAAAATACTTGGAACCTCATCCAATTGGCAGGGAGATGGAAATAAATCCAAAATGGCGGATTCAAGATGGCGTCAACACAAATGTCATGGGTGTCTCTCTCAGAAAGTATTAAAGATGGATGAATTGTGTTTCGGTTCACCTCTGCTGTATTTTTTTTCCCTGATGCTTTCATATAAAGTACGAAAATTCATTTGGAGGAAAAATATGGAGATTTTGGAGACGGGTGAAGAGCACGGCCAAGGTATTGAAGAGAGGTAGGGAGTGCTCAAATAAAAACCACTCGGAATCTCATCCAATTGTCAGTGAGCTAAAAATATAACCAAAATGGCAGATTCAAGATGGCGCCCATACAATTTTCGACAGCGTCTATCTCACAAAGTATAATAGAAGATAGAAGAGAGGTTTTTTGGCAAAAGATGATAAGGACCTAGCCTAGAGGTCTACTCGATGAATAGAGAAAAAATTCAAAATGGCGAAATTTATTTTTCCATACAAATTATAAGGCGAATAATAATATTGAAGAGACAAATGTGCAAGACTTTTATATGCTTTTAACCGACTTTCAAAAAAGAGGTGGTTCTCAAAACGGCCCGTTTATTTTCATTTTTTTGCAATGATTTTTTTAAATAAACAGTAGAAGTTTTCGTCTTGGTCGCATAAAAAAATCTGGATCCAACTCCTTAATCCTGATGCTGAAAGATTACTGCCCGCCTTGGCCCTAGGTTATCAAGATTCAGAAAGTGTTCATTGTGAATTAATATTATAGGTACCAAGCAACGACTTCATGGTTAGACTTCAAGTCCCAACCCCTCAACCCTGATAATACAGGGTACAGCTGCGCTCACAAACTATAGTGATTCAGAAACTGCGGATGGTGCAATGCAATAATATTTTAAGTACCAAGCATAGACTACATAATTGAACTTCGGATCCCGACTCCGCAATCTTGATGCTGCAAGGTG
The DNA here is from genome assembly GCA_963576445.1 of Lithosia quadra. Lineage (NCBI taxonomy): Eukaryota > Metazoa > Arthropoda > Insecta > Lepidoptera > Erebidae > Lithosia > Lithosia quadra. Next base: position 6,942,405 of record OY754884.1, on the reverse strand, counting down.
CTGAACTCTTAAACCATGGGGATTCGAGAATTTCTTATATTTTTATTTATTTATAAAAACTTCATGCACATATGCAACAGGCATTCTCTACCAGTCAACCTTATAGTTGGTGTAGAGAATAACATAGCATAGCATAGCATAGAGAATAACATAACAGCATTTTAGGCACCAAGCAACAGCTTCATGATTACACTTCAAGTCTGAATTCCACAAACCTGATGATGCAGGGTACAACACTCCTAAACCATAGAGAATAAGGAACTGTTCCTGGTGAAATAATAGGTACCTATTGTAAATGCCGAGCATAGACTTTTGTTAGGTATTGAATTCCAAGTCCCAACTTTTCAATCTAACCACAAATTCACGGTTTTCAGATTTTTCCCCCTATCTCTGCTATAAGGCATACCGATAGGTAGATATGCCAAAGTGATTTAATTCAACGGGATTTCTTGACACGACACGACAGACAGACAGACAGACAACGATGTGATCCTATAAAGGTTCCTTTTTAGGGTTCCATACCTCAAACCCTAAAACGGAACCCTTATAGGATCACTTTGTTGTCTGTCTGTCTGTCGGTCTGTCAAGAAACCTACAGGGTACTTCCCGTAGACCTAAAATCATGAAATTTGGCAGGTAGGTAGGTTAGGGGGAAAATCTGAAAACCGTGAATTTGTGGCTACATTATACAAAAAAAAAAAAATTGTGGACATGAACTAATAATTAGTATTTTAAGTAAGATAACTATATCAAGTGGAGTATCATATGAAAGGGCTTCACCTGTGCATTCTGAAACAGCTTTTTGTTTATTTTTATACGTCATAGTTTTCGAATTATCGTGCAAAATGTCGAAAAAATACGACTGTAATACGGAACCCTCCTTGCGCGAGCCTGACTCGCACTTGGCCGGTTTTTTCCTTTTGAGATACGGAACCCTAAAAGTGACTCCTCACGATCCATTTTAACTTTTTGTGTTAAAATTCATGTTAAAAGTACAATTTTAGTTCTTAATTTAAAGGTGAACCATGAACCGTACTTTTGACATGATAGTTGACCCATAGAGTTAAAATAGCGGGTGAGAAGTTATTTTTTACGCATTAAAAACACCTTTCTTAAGTTAACCGTGACTACTGTAGTAGGTACCGCTAGCGGTACTTTAGTGTTTCTTGAAAAGAATCAGTGCTGGCAAAATAATGGGTAATTGTTATCCTACCGGTTATTAGTCAGGTATGCAGAATATTTTTATTTTATAATATTTTTTTTATTTTGTTTTGAATGTCTGACAATGGGAGAACCACGTAAAAAAAAACGAGCTGGGGCTATACCTCCTGGGTGGCTTGGAAACTGGCCCACTACTCTTTTTTATATTATAACTAGCTGTTGCCCGCGGCTCCGCCCGCGTGGATGTCGAAATCCGTTTCAAAAACTATCCTATCTCTCAAGTTGGATCGAACTGCACATGGTGTGCGAATTTTATTATAATCGGTTAAGTGGTTTAGGAGTCCATTGAGGACAAACATTGTGACACGAGATTTATATATATTAAGATAAAGACGTATTAAGTACACGAAAAAGTTTATATACGTAATACTAGCTGTTGCCCGCGGCTCCGCCCGCGTGGATGTCGAAATCCGTTTCAAAAACTATCCTATCTCTCAAGTTAGACGAACTGCACATGGTGTGCGAATTTTATTATAATCGGTTAAGTGGTTTAGGAGTCCATTGAGGACAAACATTGTGACACGAGATTTATATATATTAAGATAAAGAATTGTAGAGGGCCAGTTTTCAAGCCACCAAAGCTAATATTTTACTGTTTCAGATATTCATTTTGTAAGAGTTCACTGTTCAGTAACTTATGAGTTTCTTTAGTGTTATAGCTCCCCGGGGTCACGTGACCTGAGGAATATAACTACATTCTTAATATAATATTGAAAAATCGGTCAAGTGCGAGTTGGACTCGCAAAGAAGGGTGCCGTACCACCGTACAAGAAATAACACTTTATTTTTTAAATTTTCATGCTATAGCGGCAATAGAAATACACATTCTGTGAAAATTTCAACTCTCTACCTATTGCGGTTCAAGAGATACAGCCCGCTGACAGACAGAAGGATGGACGGATAGCGGAGGCTTAGTAATGGGGCCCGGTTGGAACCTTTCTGGTACAGAACCAAGAAAAACTGTTACATAATTACTTACACACCAAAACTTTAAATCCAAACGGACCCCTGTTCCAGGTTCCTGTTGTCCACTCATCTACGTGGTCCGCTTTAGCGGGCCGCGCACCCACGCGCCGTACTAGTATATTATAGAGCAGTAAATATACCAATGCTTATAAAATGTTACCATATTTTAACAACATAGAAAGTGCCCAAAAACTTATCGAATGTAATTACTTTAATGAGAAAAAATATAAATGACAGAAAACATAATGAGGTCGGCGTTTCTTACGGTATTATTCGGGATATTGAACGAGAATTAGATGAAGATGCAATTCTACAAGAATTAGTGAGTAATATACCCATAATTAGTATAAAGCGTCTTTTTGACATCAATAGATTTATAACATTCACTAGACCACCGAAGTTGCAATCGAAATATTTCCAACAGTAATACCTATTCGGGGACAATATAACGATTTTAAAAACATCAAATTTATAACATTCACTCGACTGCCAAAGCATTAACCAAAATATGTAGATATTTACTTGTAGACTTTATGTCTTATAATATTAAATAATTAAGAGGTTTTGCATCAGTATTCATATTAAGATATGATCCTTAAACAAACGAAAAGTTGGTAACAACAATACGATGTCTGTTAAATAATACCAAGTAAAATTTCGGGTAAATTCTAGTCTGTAAATGCTGACTGTACGTTATACAGTTCCTAAAACAGCGTTTGCAGTTAAATTTCGGCACTGGAAATATGCAAAGATAGCTAATATTTAGGAAGATGTTATATTTTGTGTGTAAATATTGATCTCAACACAACACTGCGTTAGCTTTGTAGATAAATTTGCTTTTATATGGTCAGCGTTTTGTGAAAATATTACACTATGTTGTGTAATACATTATGTAGGTACCTATAGTAATTTTTACCTCATATATTATTAGATAGTACCTACCATAAGGCTGCTTTACGGCGCTATCTAGTCCAAAACGAAGTAAAACTTGTCATATTTACTTATAACACCTAAAAAGACTCAGACGAATGTAATGTAAATGCATATTTTCAATATATACCTACACATTTTTATGCAAATAAATACATAGGTATATAAATACTGAGCGGGAATCGAACGTGCCACCTTCGACATAACCGCCCGCCGCACGATACTGTTTTCGGATTTCTTTCCGCGTGATAACTCATTTCACGTTATTACTGCAACTACATCTCTCGAGTGTACAACGTCATGCGCTCTTTTAAAAATCATATAGAACTACGGATATATGACAATAATGACTGTGGCTAAACTCGGCAAAACTTTACACACACACACACAAACGTACTCAGTGCACATCAACGTAATGACATCGCCCCTTCTGAAGTTGTGAGTACTTTTGATGGTTAAGCCCCAAAGGTCATGTGCCTGTGTTAGATGTATTTTTCATTTTGTTTTTGTACATTTTTCAAGTATTTGGAAAGGTACTTCGATGTGGGTAGTTATTATAATGTTCTTATGTCAAAGTCAAAAGTTGTATCTTAATGGTGACATTTGGGTGACAGTTATTTAGATAGGCCAAAATATGCTGAAGTTGGTAATAGTGGTACCCGTTCAGGTTCACTGCCCCTTGCCGTTTATCGAGGACAGTTATAAGCTATATATCATCACGCTACTACCCTTGGAAGCAGAGCAGTAATTATACATGTCAACAAATTGGGCAAAGCTAGTTTAAAATACAAGTTTAGATTGGAATCTGACAAAGAATCTACTTTGTAGGATTTCAATCTAAAGGTAGGTAGGTACTACTCTTGTGGTAGTGGTACGCGGACCATAAACCTCCTACAAATATTTTCTCATTATATGTCTACTGAATTATACATAGAATTAATTTTAGCTTCAACACCTTTAAAACACGGTCTCCCCTTTGGATTCAAAGTTTGTAATTACATCTTTTCCATTAGCGGGTTGCGTAGGGGTGAGATGGTGAGATATATGGCTGCAACTTGTTTAGAACGAACTGTGGTTACTCTGATAATTACTTGTATAAGTGAGATGAAGGGAGTACGAATAAGCATTTAATTGTTTTTTTTTCATAACAAATATTCTTTAATATTGTGTGTATATATAATAGTATTCTGACTGTACTTGTCTACTTACTTAAAGTAGATATAAATACTCTTAAAACAGTTCGTTATGAAAATAGTGCCCACACATTGCTCATTCACCAACAGAAACATAATACTTAAATACCTACAACTAGTCAGCAGCTCCATTTCAACGAAAAATTTCATTTTATCTCTTAACATAGTTTTTTCATTCTAATTTATTTAGGAAGGCGATAGGAATTAGAAGTTCATTAAAATTAATACCCTTGAAACTAGTGAAGTGTTAAAGCCATACAAAAAATTTAGGTAGGTAACACCCAACAAGCTTTTACATTTCATTCCCTTTTTTTTTCACAAAGACGTAACGTCTGTACTTTTGTAAAATCACCAAATTTTTCAACAGATTTGTAACGCATGATCGCCGGCTGATACGAACTTTGAATCTCCGCTCCTTACTCTAACGGGGTAATTTTTCAGAAACTTTAATATACATTGTATTATTTTTTGATACTAGCTGTGCCCGCAACTACACCCGCGTTGATTCTGATTTTAAAGATTTTAATTGTATTACGCGGTACCCTAATTATTTTTCAAAGTTAAAGTAGTCTATTTTGCGCCTTATAATATTAGGTACCTAGTGAAAGTCCAGTTCAAATCAGCCCAGCCGTTCCAGAAATTATCTCTTTCAAAGAGAAAAACCGACAGACAGAGCGACAAAACTTGCTTTTGCGTTGTATGTACCTACCTACCTATCGTACATCCTACCTACATAAACGTTGATTTAAAACCTTTTATTTGAATATTACAAACGGGCACTCTAATTTTATTTATTTGTATAGAAGATGTACCTAAAGGATTTTTCTTTGTTCTGTGCTATTTATAGATCCGTTCAGTTGATTGATAAACAATTCATCCTAACTTCAGTAGCAACAAATTGCTGCAAAATAAATAATAATCATAACATTTTAACAAAATTTCTCTGTCATTACTCCTTTAATAGTATAAATTTTGTTCTAACTGAACCCTTTCCATTGACTGTGGTTACGGAAGAGGTTCCGCGAAATGTTTCAGGAAGTTTGCTTAGTTCAATATTATTATTATTATGGTAACCGCCTATTACAACTCTGTTAATGAATGCAAAGCTCTGTTGGTATGTAATTATGGAACCATGAAAGATAAAAATAAATAGACGGAACATGAGAGTAGGCACCCACTGCTATCTATATCTATCTATACTACATATTATAAAATTGTAAGTAACCTGTGTCTGTACATTGGAGATATTAAAAAAAATTGGAATTCTTGTTTGATTGTTCGCAATGGATCCAAAAATTACTGAACCGATTTTGATGCGATTTTTTTGTTTGACAGGTCTTGGTCAGACTTAAAATCCAACGCATAAGTTGGGTAAAAGTGAAGATATTAGTCAAAAAACGCTAAAACCGACGTCCACGCGGATGAAGTCGTAGGCCAGTAGAGAAATAATTTGAAATATCTCAGGGCCCGGTCTAACCTGATTTAAGTAGGTCTGTATTTTTATTTCGGTAGTAAGATCATTAACGGCGAGACGAATCGATTTATGACTTAACCACTCACAAAATAAAAACCTTTCTGAGATTTTTCTAGGGCTGCCATTCAAAGAATTTCTCAGAAATAATAATATTTTTTCTACTAAGTATATAAATCAATGACAATGCTTATATTATATTGCTGATGTAAATAAGTTTCTGGGTAAGCCCTTGAAGTAAATTCTCAGAAATGTAACAGGCTTGAAACTTATTCTATGAATATGATTAACGGATATAAATAATTATATTTAGACTAGCTATGCTCCACGGTTTCACCCGCCGTACTTAGTTTTCCACTCTCACCTGCATTTTTTTTCTTACTAGGTACTCGACTTCTAAGAGCATAGCGTGATGTTATAATACTATGGCCTAGTGAACTAGGCTATTGATTACAAAAATAATTATTCTATTTGCATGATGTATTGTGTAGTTCTAGAGATTGGCATACAAACAAACATAAAAACCTTCAGTTTAACCTATTATTAAAAAACTAGGTTATGCGCGCGGCTCTACGATAGACGATTTCTTCGGTTCTACTCAACCGATTGTGATCAAATTATGCGTAAGATTTCAAGTCTGACCAAGACCTTTCTAATAAAAAAAACCACATCAAAACCCTTTGAGTACCATCCATCGCAAACAAACAGACAAACTAACAAAACATTGTTGTGTTCCGAATCGTTCATATAAAATAACCCAAGTTTATTTTTTAAATATCAATATGGGCAAAAAAACCGATCTATTCCCACTAGTTCAGCCTACTTAACAATTTTATTGTATACCTAATAGGTAGTATAGATACACCTAAGTATCTATTTGTCTGTACATAACACGGATTTGTCAAAAAAGTACCTACAAGGGTAGAGTGCCGGAACATTATTCCAGAAATTCGCACCACTAATAGCCCGGGGAAAATTACGAGAAAATTTATGTTGGCTCGGAGGTTTAACCAGGAAACTTCTATAAGAGTCAAGATACACTTAACATACATATTAGACTACATTTTTCACGAGCTTTTATTATGATTATGAGCTTATAGCGATTTTTTTATTATTTTATACCGCTTCATTCATCATTATATAAGGTTGAATAAGAATGCCTATGACATTAGTTTAGTAAAATATAAAAAAAAAATAATGATGAAGGGTATTAAAGAAAAGGAGAATCAATATCGGGTAAAGTTGCGACGGAAGCTAGTTTTGTATATAGAAAAAAATTTCAGGTTCTGGAAAGTTAAAGACCGTAAACATGTTTCTTAGGTGACGGGGATACATGGAAGTACCGATCTAGAAAACATAGTGCAGGTTGGGCAACAGAAGCGCCATTGCATCTCTATTCAACTATAAAAATCCAACTATCCCTACCAATTCGATCGGAAGGGATACAAGACGCTGCTGCCTGCGGCCAATCCTTACACCCCGGTAATTAAGGCCTGAGACGGCGTGCGGTTTTAGTCGGTTCGATCCCGACATTACCACCCCCGATGGGCGACGGGGGTGGTATCCATGGGGATTTCCGCACGATAAAAAAGGGATATTCGAACTAAAATTCCTTAATGGCAAACGATAGGAGGGTTGAATATGGGCGAGAAATTTTATTATTATCAAGAGTACTCTCGAGGGTCTGAAGGTAAAACACGATCATTAGAACTTATTGACCTCAAATGAACTATAAACTCCAAGGGAGTATGAAAACCAAAAACATAATTAACTTTACCGACTGTACGATCGTATAGTCTATTGTTGAGCATAAACAAAGAAACTTCTCTTTCTTATAATATTAAGGTAAGTCGACAAAACGTCTAACGATTGTGTAGTTGTCTATGTTTATAACTTCATCAGATGTGTTTCTTATAACCTACAATAATTATATTTTACATTAGAACTTGTGTGTAGATGAACTTGTATGTTTGAAAGTATTAGCTCAATTTCTCTATCATTACCAAGTGGTGACTAGAACTTGCTAGAACTAAATAAATATTTAGTTGTAGCCACCCGTCCCAGTTTCGCATGCGATAATTTCGTCTAGTGCCCACTTAGGAGTGAAATTACCAAAAAGTTCTCCTTAGTCGATGGATTCAATAATTACTCGGTGCATATGTGGTTCTAGCGCAGGTTTTCTTAATGGGGTTAGGCTATTTTATTATTAGGTATATTATATTTATATGAACCATGATTATTTTTATTAACCAGTGTTATGACAAATTCATCAGACGATAATAGTATGTACTAACATAATTATACAAATGAACACAAACTGAAAGCTGTAGAGTCAGAAACTGAATCTTGTCGTTTGAAGTTAATAATAAGTACCTACCCGCATATTTTAATTTAAATTTATCATACTATCCTTTACTCAAATAGCTTTTAGCGGTGAGTTAATTAATTTAAAACTTGGATTACTTTTTATTCAGCACGGTTACATCAAAGAAGGTGCAGATTATACAGGAATTTTCATTTCAAAATAAGTTTTAGCTAACGTTAAAAACTACCGGACGCTTTTACTGCAGAAAACATATTCAAAGTACAGAGGTGTTTCAGACAAATTAAAAGGAAAAGCGTATATTATGGTTATTACTAAGAGCACTGGTGTTTTATTCAGTTGATAAATTGCTGCCTCAATTCTCAGAAAAACAGAAGAAGATACTTTAAGTTGGAAACAATATTAAAGATCTTTAGACGATAAATGGATCATAGTGCGCAGCTAGGAATGCTATACATAAAATTTTATGTACTGTAGTTTTGGCTTTATTGCAAATGCAACGTGTTTCAGTTCAAGAAAAGAAGTAATTTCTGTATTACGAAGAATTTGTGTCCTTGTGCTACGAAAGTAGGGACAAAACATATCAAAAACAAATAGTATGAATAACATAAGATAGTCTTATGTAGGGATTGAGTCATGGTGGTCTGAGTGTAGGTATAAAATTCCACGTAATAAAACTTGGCGAGGTGACAATGTAGATCACTGGGTTATCGGCATCGTAATAATCCATGGATACTTATAACACCACATAAAGATAGGGACAACTACTTGAACTCGGCTTAAACCAAACGGTTCAGTACTTCTTTTCTTTGTTACAGGATAAAGGCTTCGAATCCTTTACCCATACACATATCTGAGAGGGACTTCCTATAATCCCGATTTCTTGAAGTGGGTCGTGAAAGGGTACCTTTCCTCTACCTCAAACTGAGGAGCATCATTTTATAATGTTAGCATATGAAATGGCGGTCTTCCTCTTTTAAATTTCAATAGTGCTTATCGTCAAGTGTGGTGAGGTAAACCAAAGAAATAACGTTAATCTCAAAGCCAAAAGGCTGTTGAACCTTCATCAATTATAGTTTGATTAGTTTTTGTAAAATTGATTGGTTTCCCAATTTTATGAAATCATATGTTTTACAACATAATTTTACTGCATCTATGTCGCTAGTCTTTATTTATTAGGCTGTAATACATAAAACAATCGATTATTATTATTTGCAATGCACCTTATTCTTTTACCTAGGTATTAGTAAAACGATATGATTTCTATCAGATGGAATCAAGCAACACCAGATAATAAATTAACCTGTAAACTATACATTAACGAGCACAATTCCTTATAACTTACTATTTTCTCTTTACTGTTCTCTACGGTCATGAATGATCTTTGCCACCTAAATCCAACTGTTTTTGCTACTTTGATTAGGTCAGTGGTCCATCTAGGTTGTCCAGTTAGTTCCTATCACTATAATATTTCTTTAACAATAGTTATCGATTCTGCGAACGATATGACCTGACATTTCAATTTGCTAACATCAAGAACTCAAGGTTCGTTTTCTTTATGCACAAATGAGCTATTGATTTTAAGATTGCAATAGGTAACTCAGTACCTACATTAGTGTGAAAGAAATCACATAGGTACCTACTCACGTTTAAATGCTATAAATATTTTGTAAGTTCCTTTGTACCGGTTTCCAGCTGCTAAATTCAGCTTGTACTTTTCATTCATTATGTACAGTCAATTTTATACACAGTAACGAGTATCACGAGCTCACTGCAACTTGAAGCTAATATACACACTTTAGCTTTTTCCATATAAGTTTGTTTTGTTTTGCTATGCAGTAGCTAAAACTTCGAAACTCAGTGATTGAAGTTACGGAAAAAACCCAAAGGATATGAAAATGGGTTGTTGTTACAAAAAGTATGTGTAACAACAACAACAACAACAACAATGTGATTAAAGAACATAACATACTTAAAATAGGGTCACTCCGATTATTAGAACACGTAAAAAGAAAAAATACTACCTATACGTAGGCAAGCTACTAAGGATTGATTTCGGCATACATTTGTCGATTAGATTTAACAGATATCGATAAAGGTCAAGGCAAAATATACTTGCCACCGATGAGCATGATTGAAATCATCAAGAAAATAGAAGAAATAAAATTATATTGTAAAGATGTAACTATTAGCTGCGGCAGTCGTATTTACAAAAGCTCATTTTCAGAAATGGACTTCTGATGATGATGGGATGGTAAAATTAGAGAACGTATCTATCTAATTATTATTTACTATCTATTGGAAAGGTTTAAGGTCGAGTGAACTATAACGTATTACGTATTTCCTTGTTTTAAAATCATTGAAGGTCATACTGAACCTCTGTTAAAATACGCCTTCGCCCTAAATAAATATTTTGCCTATAGGTAGCCTGTAGGACTAATTTAACAAGTGGTAGCACGTAACAATGCTCTTTAAGAGGACGCCTGACACATTTATCTGTTCGTACTATTTACCTACCCGACCAAGTTTTTGTAACGGATTGGTTTAATTTAACATTCCACCTCGTCCCCTCCCTAGTCAGGGTTGCCAAATGTTTGTACTTGAGATTGTATCGTTGATTTGTATCAAACATAAACTCAATTGAAGTGCGAGGTAGGTATATTATTTCAGAGGTATATTATTTTATGTTAATTCATATTTTCAATAAACTTAGTTAGCAATAGTTAAATATTAAACTATTGCTAACTAAGTTTATCATATTGAACAAGATTAGTTGCATTACTATTGTGTCCTATTTTACTATGACCATGTTAATAGGAAAATATTTTTTCGCCGCGATTCTTCTACTATCTGTCGTAATACTATCGTAACGTGTAGTTTATCAACCAATCAAACAACATAAAAATTATTACACATTGCTTATAAATCTGTATTGACAACGCTTAACCCTTAAATTGATTCTGTCCGTTTCAAAGGACGTAGTGCTTATACGCATACAGATATAAAATATTACACGATACCACATCGCGCGCGCATTTCATTGTGTTTAATAGACTATCTCTTTCGCATTTACGCATTTTGTGCGTGCGAAACCGTCAAAAGTCGCTCATAAAACCGATTTGAAAAAGTGCAACAGGAGGGTGTTGTTGCGCTCCAGACAAAAGATTTTGAAAAGGTGATTTTTTTCTTTATTCTGTGCATTCTTTTGTTACATATTATTAAAATACGGTATAATGTATTAAATGACATAATTTGTTTCGACAAAATCAAAGTTTTTTATCACTAATTACATCGAAATAAAGTATGTCATTTAAAACGGACTATGCCAATTAGAACTATGGACTAGTGTATTTTTTGTTTGTCCCATATAACGGACCTTGCCAATGAGAACTACGAAGTAGTGTGTTTTTGTTTGTCCCATATAACGGACCTTGCCATTAAGTACTACTTACAAATAGTTCATAGATCCAGCATACTCACCATTAAAATAATATTTTTCTGAACCATAAGCTCCTGGCATACCTGGAAACGAACGTCCTCCTCAGTAATCAGCAATATGGGGTCCGCCAGAACCGTTCCACTGGGGATCTTCTTGTGTATGCCACACACATTTGGAGTGAGGCCATCGAGAAACACGAAGAGGCACAGACCCAGTCTCTTCAAGAGGCTATGGTTGAGCGTTTGGACTTGTCCTAGAAGGCTATCTCCGATTGGTGAGACGCTAACTTGGTCAACTTCAACGCAAATAAGACCCAGGCGTGTCTATTATCAGCTAAGCGGAGCCAATTCCAGCCAAACCCTACTTTCCGAGGTGTACCAGTGCCGATAACCGACCACCTTGAGCTTCTTGGCGTGACTCTCACTCCTACCCTCAACTTTGGTCCATACATTGAGGCAAGGGCTCAAGTAGCTGCCAAAAAGCTGGGTATTCTTTCGAAGGTGCGGCAATATTTCACACCGGAATAGCTGCTCAACCTTTACAAAGCGCAAGTTCGATCGTGTATCGAGTATTGCTTGCACCTCTGTAACGGCTCAGCAAAATACCACCTCGAAGCACTTGAGTCAATTGAGAGAAGGGCCAAGAGACTCATCAACTGCGAATCGCTGGTTGAGACTAAGCTTCAGAGCTTGGAACATTGGCGTAGAATCGCTAGCCTCTCTGTTTTTTATCGGTTGCACTTCGGGGAATGTGCGCTGGAATTACATGACCTAATTCCTCCAAGCCCCTTTCATCACCGAACGACCAGACGTACGGCAACGCGCCACCGGTACATGGTGGATATCCCACTCATACGCACAAAACGTTTTGGCAGTACGTTCATCTTGCGTACTGCTAAACAGTGGAATACCCTGCCTGAGTTTGTATTTCCGGAAAGCTACAATCTGGGAGTCTTCAAGTCTAGAGTGAATAGGTAATATCTGAATAGGTCTAGGCAAGCGTGCTCCACCGTCGACCACATCATCAACTTACCAACAGGTGAGATTGTAGTCAAACGCGAGCCTATTACCAATATGTTAATTACTAACTATTACCTATGGATAAATATTTAATTTCAGAGTTTGGTTTTATGTTTTGTTCATTACATCTAATTTTGTTATATAATTTTAAATGGTTCATAACTGAAACTTGATCTCATTGTTACTTTTATTCTATGTAAGTACTGTTTTTTGTTCGATTAGAAAAAAAACATATTAGGTATGTTTTTGGCAATGTCCGTTTAATGTGACATATATGAGGTCACCGCGCAGTAGCCGGAAATGGGCAATGTCCGTTTTAAGTGACATCTGAGAAAACATATATAAATACATAATTTTCCAAAAATTCTAAAGGATTATTCTTTTCTACCCCTATTACTACCCAAAACGTCACCCAAAATGTAAAAAATCTTTCAGATTCAGTATGTGACAATTTAAGGGTTAAAAGCTGTAATAAAATTCTCAGTAAGTAGCAGTTAAGAGTCAGAAAAATATGCCAGCAATAAGCTTTACTGGTGTTATAATCGTAACGAAACGGACGATAATCTATGATTCAAACATGTAGGTAGTTTTTTTAGTTAAAGTCACTATTGAAAGTACTGCACCATCTGCAATCAATACTCCTTATATATGTATTTTCTAGAAAATTATTAAATAAAATTTATTAAATTTCATGCATACTATTTCGTCTTTTGAGTAGCAACCCTAGTGTTGGTTGATGTTGCCCGTCGCCTCGCTTCGTTAATTGTGTGGTGGCTCTCATTACATTAACACAACTATTGTCTTGATTATTCTTGTTGACGAGCTTCCTGTCTATATACAGTAGGTATATAAGATATACATACTAACGGTACATGTGTACGAAACCTTTTGTATTGACATTTATTTTATTTACATCTGTTGCCAATTTTCCTTCGTATATAAATAATAGACACCTATGTATTAATGAATTAGTCTGCAGTGATCTAATCGTAGGCAGTGTTTTTGCTGAACCATTATTATGCTTTTTAGGCTTATATTCCGCAGTAGACGTCCTACGGCAGTGATGTGGCGAAAACTGAAGTTATGGATACCTACAGAAGAACTAGACACGTGATTTTTGTATGTGATCGTGATTTAACATAATATAATGTAAAGTAGGTATTTAGGGTTAATTTCCCGCTCAGTGGATATCCTTTCCTACTGGTTTGATCGTTTTTATGTACCTATGCCTTATTATTTTGAGCGTTCACAAAAAATCGAATATGTAATTATAATAACTCTTATTCCACGATATACCCATTCTTTGAGCCTTATCCCAACTCAGTTGGGGTTGGCTTTTCAGTACTACAAAGCGGCGTACTTCAATATTGTCCGTGAAGCGATTGTCATCTGACCTCCACAACCCACTAACGATACAGAAGTCCTACAGATAGACTAATTATCAACCTTTTTATTGCTCCAACTATCCGTAGCGCTTGCCATAGACATTTATAAGGCAACTAAGATCGACGGCTTTCTAAGGTATACAGGGGTCTTAATGTGTTAACCTACTTGGCTCTTCCCTTCCGCGATATACAATATAAGCAAATACTTAGTTGGATTCCAAATTACCCCCTCAATATAAACTTGAAATTCCGAGAAGGAAATAACGTAGGATATTAAAACAGTTATCAAATTAATCAGCATATAATACAAGCAGCCATACAAAATTACTCCACTCCATATTCTCTAAAACTAATATGCTAATAATAATACCTACTCGTTTAAAGCTAGTTTGCTAATCTATGTTAGACGGTAAAATCAAACAAGTTTGTTTTAATTAAATGTGCCTCCAAGTTTTCCTTACTCTGCCTTATAATAAAGTTTAATTGAAATACAATTCACCGATCACGTGGAACTTTGATTTTCTTTTCCACGGATGTTTCCAACAAACCCGTTCCCCTTCTTTTAATTATGTTTATGTTTTCAATTATTATTATTGTTTGTTTTATGTTTCTGTATCTGAAGGGTTCAAAGGAACTTTTTTGCTCTTACAGGATTGTAAAAGTTGGTAAGTAATTGATTTGTACATCAAGTTATTGGTATTATTATCGTTATGACTTATTTCTATTATTGGTTTAAGAAAGAACTTAAAAAGTACATCATCATCATTTGTGTGCCTACCTAGGTTTCATTCAAAACTTGCACCGGGGTTCACTTTCCTACACCTTCTAATTGGTTTACTTGACTTTTACGAGAATTACTGCCGTCGGAATCTTCAACACCGAGAAAAAACTTGCGCTAGAGCCTCGTCAGTGTATCAAAAGATGTATTGATTGGCAGATGAGGTAATAGTAGGGTACGGTATAATGTTTTCATGCAACTTCTTAGATATTTCTTTTTGTCTATAGTTTAGCTATAAAAATATAAAATAGTTGTCTAGCTCAAGTCATGGCACGACCTCCAAATAAATGAAAAATATAGTTAGGAAATATATATTTTTATCGTTGGTTTACCGCTCCGATAACAATAAAATATGATCATGTGTAATGTGATGAAAAGAGTTTAGTTACTGCCATCGCACACGCGAACAATGAATTGCTTACACAAAGGTTTATATAATAAGTACACTGATTTACTATTGAAGTGCAAACCAGTAGGTCGTAGGCATTGGAGTATTTCCTATTTAGACCATATATTATTATCTGAAATTAGGGGCGGCAGCGCGAGTGTGGCGCACCTGGTGTTGCACACGTCCATACGTCCATAGGCCACGTTGACCGCTTACCATTAGGTGAGTCGTGTGCTTATCTGCCACCTAAATAGTGAAAAAAAAAACAGAATAAATACCGGATTTAACTTTTAAATCAGAGTTATCATAAATACGCCTTTTATCTTAATAGCTCAATTATGGCTATATTTGGCTATTAAGATAAAAGGTGAGCTGTTAATGTAACAGCACAAGCTAAAAAAGTGCCTGGACGAAGAGCCAAAGAAACTAAAACTAAGCACACTTTCATAAATTAGAAGAATTAGGAATTTGGTCCCAATCAGACACTTTTTTAATTAAAAATAAATTAAGAGAACTGCTCACGAACAAAGCTGACGTTGCACTATGTACTAACAATTATTTTGTTCTATACGACAATATTGCACACTTAATGTAAGCCGTTTCTCTCCAGGAACATCTTTGAAGGTTAACGTTGAGGAACAAAGGCATATAGATAAAGAAGGCATAAAAAAATAAATGGTATTTTCCTTGATATAATGTAAGGAAGGTTATTTGTATATCAGTAACGGCCTATAGAGATAAAATGTAACTGGTTTAATGACGATTACAGTATACGTTACCTATGCATTTTTTTTATTTCAACGATTCAATAAATTCTACTATAAGCTTATCTATTATTCATGTAAATAGTTGATAAGTACAGATAAGTTTATTGGTACTAAATGTATAATAAATATGTACATTAAAATTGTAAAAAGTGTAATTATTATTTGTAATATAAACAATGGAATTAATAGAAAGAGACAAATTATTTTTAAAAGTGTGTACTTTAAATTACTTCCATATCAATTAGACATCCAACATTAAAGCTTACACGTCGTACATCGTCATAATAGTGTTGAATATTACTGCAAGGTAATTAAATAAAGGTAAAGTGAACTTTTGACAGCGATTCAACTCGTAAAAAAATTGTGCTTGGCATTTATTACAAGATAATGCAATGATTTTATTTTATTTTATTATTTAAGTTATTCAGGACAGTATGTAAAATGTAACAATTTGGCATAATATTGAAATGAAATTATTGTGATTGCGTATTGTGTTGAATAAGTATATTTACAAATATCTGGATGGCCTTGCCAAATCGATCTCGAATAGGCATTACCAATGTAAACTTCTCTCGACGCGTTTCCGTTCGTTTGTGACATTATAATGTCAGTCACAAAGTTTGCTGATTTTCTTCCCCTTTAACCTAGAAAGTTAGAATTTGATTGGATTGGGATTTTTTCATACATGTTAGGTAGTAAACAGGAACTTGACTCGCCGAGGAATGTTTCCAAGTAATTTGTTAGGATAATGGTAACGTTACTGTATACCTATATATAAATGTTAAAATAACGATACTATACATAGACATCGTATTAAAACCACATCTATGTGTAGTAGTACTTCTTCATATACGCTCTGGTAGCGCACTCATACGAAACTAACTTTATAAGAATATACGTTGCAGTCTGTACCTACTACGTTTTAGAGTTCCGTGTCTCAAAGGGAAAAATGTGTCCATTCCATTGGCACTTCATGTCAGTTTGCTTAATCTATGAGCTTTATTTAATTGCTAACTTTAGTTCTTTTTGTCGGATTGGACCTCATTTTTCGTTTTACCCTTCAAAGCAGCTTAAGCTCAAGCATTACTCGCTTCAAATTTCGCTTTGCGACTTTTTGTTTGTGGACTGGCCCACCATCATCAGTATCCACTTTTCGACATCGAAATATAACATAACCACGCCTTTTTCCATTTTGCAGAAAACATTATGTTTCCACTTGCTACGCTTTTGGCATACACTTTTCACTTCTTCTATTTCCATAAAATTAGTAGTCGAAAAACATTGTTAATGGAAACGTAGTCTTAGTTGTTATACTGATCGAAAAACAAAACAAAAGTTCCGCAACAGCCACGTTAAGTTTGTTCCTTAATCCAGATTTACGTATAACCCTCAGAGTACAAGTTTGACTCGCACTTGACCAGTTTTGTATTTCAGCTGGCGGCATTGTAACCATATTTTAGTTTTTAATTCCAGATTTTTCGATTTTTTTATCTAGCGATCTAACGCGCGTGCCTGGTTGCCATAAATCGGAACCTGATCGTTTTTTACCTGCACAATTTTTATTTCCGATATCCCGGATCTGGTGACTTTATTTCTACACAGGCGTTCTGTTTCATTTGGCTTTGTGTATAATTTTACAATTTAACTACTTTTTTATGTTTGCTTATATCGCGATTTATTTTTTATATCTAAAATATTACCTGTCTAATATCTGACAAATTTCTCTAGACCTACTCATAATGTGTAAACGCGTGTAAAAACTCGTAAAAAAAACTTAAAATTATTCATCTTCATCATTCTCACAGGGATTTCATAGTGCGATCATCAAGTTTTCACTATGGAAGCCAGAATCCGTTATAAATGTTTTTAATTGGTTTTTAAGACCGACGTCCGACCTCTCAACGTTGAGAGGAAAGTCCTGTGCATTGTTTAGTATGAGAGGTTGACTTGGTCTACACACCACCTAGACTAGAACATATCCATATTTTATTAACTATTCACTATAAATATTCGTTTAACGATATATATTTAATCTCGTTTGTCCCATAAATGCAGGAAAAAGACTCTAACAAAAATTTAGAATGCTATAAAATCCGTGTAGTAGGTAAATTCATTTGCTTTGGAAGTATATGAAATTGGTTGTGCTTTAAAAGGAAATTTAGAAAAGCTTGCATGAAAGCTTAATGAACTGTTTAAATCTTTAGTAGTTTTTCAGTCGCAGTTTAAATATTCTTGAGTGAAACTTAAACGTCCCTGTTTCTTTTTGTTAATAAAAGGTTTTTAGTATAGGCTAATAGTTGTTAACGTTACCTTACCGTTATATTCCTTGATGAACTGGCATTCTGATCAGACTCTAGGCCGCAGTCATAAAACCATCGGACTAGCAAATCAGTAATTGCGGTGCATATACTTGAAGCTGCCATGATCACCCCATTGAATTTTACCGTAATCATATTGAATGAAATCGCTCGATTTTATTAGAGACGGTGTATTTCAAGTGAATCATAGTTTACTGGCAGAATATCGTGACTCTTAATGAATGTTGCCGAGGACTCACCGGATTTGTAGAAAAGATTTTGTTTTTCTTAAATCAGGAAATGGAATAGTAGGAACATCAGAAACTGATGAAAAATTATTTGTGTTTATCCTTTTTGTAAATTTCAATATCAAAACAAAAAACCACTGAAGTTTAAAACAATGGTTGCACTATACAGGGCCCTATCATCATCCTTGAAGCCCAGGCTCAAGGCCCAAGCCTCATCTGCTAAATCAATGCACCTGCTAAATAACTGATGAAACTCTAGCGCAGGCCAGATGGCAGATGCTCCCGGGAAAGTCGACAACGACGCTGATTGGCATCAAAATAATAAGCAAACCTCGCAAAGGGCAAACTTTAGACGAGACTGGGAAATAGCTATGAGGATGGTGATAAAACAGAATATGCAAGCTGCTCTTTTCTTTTGTTTGCTTGGAAGCTTATATTCAACTCGACGTTGAGGATAGGTACGCTGCAGTTGGTTGATTTTCATTCGATTGCTTTAAATGTAGAGACGACACTTTATTCAAATGTACATCCGTTGATTACAAAGGTACCTACTACAATTTAACGGGGTGTAGTATAAACTCAGAGTTCTCGGAAGCGTCGTAACCTGCATTTAAATTGTAAAGCAAACAGCACCGAATGGTACAGACAAACATAACGAACTTCGTGTTTCGTGTGTTGAATTTGCGACCTGAATAGTTAGCACTATTGACAACTTACAGAATGACTGAATTTGTATAATTTCTTTTAACCTCGTTATAAACGGCTAGTAATATTCCGAGACCTGGCCAATTTTACCTTCAAACCGATATCTTATATTTAAAAAACGAAGCCTTACGGGATCAGCATGGTGTGCAAAGACATTATGTGTTCAGTTCCCTCGACCAATGAAATCGCAGTAGTCAGTAAGTACGCAGTTTTTTCTGCGTAGATTAGAGAGTTGAGGTTTAGTTGACTTTTTGGTCAGGTAATTTTTTTTTCTGTGATTTCATTGGTTCAGAGAAAAGAATACACTACGCACACCATGTTGTTCCTGTCAAAGTCAAGACAAGCTAAATATAAAAAGTACTAAAGTGCAATCTTTGAATGCGCCCAGGAGCAACGCTCTGAATCTTTATTGTAATTAAGAAAAGAAAAGTAAAATCTAATATTAAATATATTTTGGGTACATACCTAGGTGAGTTATTTACCGATTAAAAGTCTTGTGGTGACAAAGTGGCGTAGCCAATTTGCTAAAATCTCGTTCAAGAGCTTTGCATATTTGCGGTACAACACGTGGTTTAAAATTTGCTCATGATATCATGGTAGGAACCTATATTTTATCGAGTCTTTACCCGACTGCCGAAGAAAGGAGGGTAATGTTTTCACCTTATGTAAAGTGATGGAAACTCAGAGTGATCAATAAACTTATAGGTGTACGTATATTATGTTGGTAGTTTTAAACACTAGATACGATTGTAAAGTTCCATAGAAATTATCATATTTCTTGCGCAACATTGAATATTGTCTATATTGCGCGGCGTTTATGCAATACTGAAGCACTCCAAATTTGGCAAAGGCAGCATCGGTAAACTACGGTGCGAGTTCAAGTATGCTCTGTAAATTATATAGGTATGTACTTATATTTTTTATATCGTTTTTTAATCTATTTTTGAGTATTAGCCAGAACTAAGAAACTATTACATAAAATTTTTCAAAAGAAAAATATAAATTCAAAGTTTGATGAGCTGTATTGCGAACGCCGAAGATCAATAATAAAACGTGCGGCTCCCTGTTGGATTAAATAACAATGAAACGTTTAATATTGTAAAAAATCATAATATGACTTTACCATTGTATGTCAAACTTCCTCCTTTGTGTTGTTTTAAAGAGAAACAAATTACTAGGTGCTTTGTAAGAGATTTAATAGTTTTTAATACTTTACTTCTATATTTATAATAGTTTAAGAGGTTCGTATCAAGCTACGTGTTCACGCTAACTTTACTACAAAATTTTAACTTTGTAAAATGTAAAATCATTGGCAAAGGAAAGTTTTGAGTGCTCCAAGCTGTAAGTAAAAGGTTGGGTATCAATGTTGTTAATAAAGTTACGAATAGCAAAATATACGCCCATATACAATATTTTAATAAAGTAAAATGTATTGTTAAAAATCATGAAATCTCTTTGTAATATTTATTATATCGATGATTATATAATATTTTGACCATAGAATAATAATATAACAAAAAATAAATTACGATAAAATCAGTTCAAAGCTAACTGGTGCCCGCGGTTCAGCGCGCGCGGTAAGTACCTAGTCGGTTGTTATTTTTCAGTCAGTCGACTTTTGCACTTCCATTCCTAATAATAAGTACTTATTTTTACACAAATCTCTTTTCACTATGCCGACTTTTGTATAAGATGTTTGCTGTTCATTACAATGAAACAAGAGTTCTTCTAGAGTAAAAAATAAAGAGCATTTATGAATAAAAACAGTCTTTGCATTGTTTTAAAGTGAAGAATATTGGCATAAGCCTATAGTGAACTCAAGTCTCAAGCAAATCTAAACAAGCAACTTTGAATTATAAAAGACACGCATGTTTATTGGCGAACCTAATTAAAAGTTCGCGGTAAAGTACCAAGTCATTGAGCCAATAAACTGGCAGTTATAAAGGCTAAAATACCTCTTCATCCTTCCTATCACTTTTCGCGTACTTGGTTGTAAAGTTTTCGCTTCCAAGGCGAACTTAGCGCTGCCACGGCTCTTCCTTACTAATTAACGAGCAGCTACAGGATTGTTAGATGCATCTTTTGCTCGGTTGAGCAAAATAAACTTTATATTTTGTAGTGCAGGTGGAAACGATAACTTTCAGACATAAAATCTATTTACTAACATTATAAACGTGAGGGTTTATAAGTATTAATGTTTGTTGCTCTTTCACTTTAAAACTACTGAATAAATCTGAAAAGTATTTGTTACACAGATAGATAATAGTCTGGAATCATACATAGATTATTTTTATCCCAGAAATAGGTTCTTGTGGATTGCTGATCTGAGACCAGCATGTTATAATAATTACTAAAATATTACCTATTTGATACGAGAGGTGCGAAGAGTACCTACGTCATAGATTCGTACTTTTACTTACCTACGTAATTAATCTAATGTGTTTTAAACGCTCTTATTTAAGTTGACCTGTTTGTTTTTATTCACTAGCTTCAACTTGGTTTTGTTTACTCATTGTTTGCATCACTTATTGCAATAAAAACTACGCTTAAATTTCGAACATGACTTTAATAATACAATGATTTTAAAAATAAAATAATGCCGAAAAAAAATATTAGGCTCAGGTATTTCAAATGCATTCCTCATTTTCTAGACATTACTTATTCAAATTTTGCAGATTAAAGACAATGAACTTTATAATTACTGCCAATTACTTTTAAAGGATTGCTTAATCGAAATTGCATTTATTTCCGTGAAATCCCCGAGTCATGTAACTTTTCACAAAAATAAGGGTTGACCTAAATAATGCAATCTTTTTGTACTTTTTTCGTACCATGAGCATATTGCCGCAAGTAGAAGTTTACCCGACTTTAAATTGCTAGCCTTCCGAAAGGGTAGCCCTAATTAACCTACCATGCTTAAAATGCTTTTAACAAGGTTCTCATAATGTAGTGTATGAATATAAATACCGATGTTTATCCAATAAATGATTAGTACTTATTCAGCAGTCAGAGCGTTTCATTCCGTCTTAATCCCAACCTTACATGGCGACCCTGCCAGGCGCCAGGTTTGGTATGGCGTTTCGGGTGACAGTCGGTGTCGGTGTGATACGATATAACTCTTTAAGCGTGATTACCTATCGATCGTGTGTGGTCCGAGTATTTCAATAATATTGCAATGTGTAACTCAAACTCTCAAAAACCTGAAGAGGTCGTGATTAACCAAAATGGTATTGGATCTTCTATTGGAGCTAGCACAGAGCAGCTGCAGTTCCATATATCAACAATCAGCACTGTGATGGTGATGCTCCTTGGACTGAGTATGTTGGTCGGAGCGTACTTCTTGTGGAGGTGTTATAAGAAATGTCACCACGGATGGATAAATGACCAACTACTACGTGACAATTTGAGAAGGTCATTTTCCAGGCGCAGAGAGACCGTAGCTGTGGGTGATGTGAGATATTCCGCGTGCACAGCTGGACAGCCAAGTACTTCGAGTTTTGACAAACATTAAAACCAAAAACTAGTGTTCAAAAACAAAAAACCCAGTGTTCGTGTTAAAAATATAAAAATAAAATTCGTGCAAGTGTCGTGAAAGGTAACCCGACGTTATTTTATATACTATGAGGTAATGATATATCTACCTATTATGCTCGCGTATTTTAAGAATTATGTTAAACTTAATTATGCTGTAATATTATGGCTCATGAGCTTCAGACTATTTGTGAACAATTAAAACTTATTAAAGAAAATTTAATTAAACTCACTTATGAGAGGAGAACGCCAGAACGTTTAAAACAGAAATTACAGGAAGCAACTGATTTGTTTACTGGTTACACAGCATTGAGTCCTAATATTACGAAACAAATTTATGCCGAAGAAATTAGTGGAGAAAGTTTGTTATTAATACAATCTTGTAGTGACCAAATTACTAAACTTTATTCCGACATTAAGGAATTTTGTAATAAGTCGCATGTGCGTCCATCTGAGACGCGTACTTGTGAATCATTTGGTTCAACATCGAAAAACATTACTGAATCCAAGATGGAGTTCAACTTAAAAACCGCCCTAAGTTTATTACCAATTATGAATAACGAAGAATCGATGACCAGACAATTAATCGATGGCATTGATTATTATAGCTCTACTTTGAATAACGATCAATCTAAAGCTAGTCTTATTAACTTTGTCCTAAAGAGTCGACTATCCCAAACAGCCAAGCTAAAACTCAAATCTACCTATAATTCCGTAGATACATTATTATATGATATGCGTATGATCTTATTACCAAAAAAGAGTTCTGTAGCTTTGCAAAACAAGCTGCTTACTTTGCGACAGGATCAACTGTCAATTGACGACTATGGCAAGCAATTAGCTGAAATTTTTATGGATTTATCTATCGCGCAAGCCGACGGCAACAAGGCAAATTTGGCAATTCTGCAACCATTGAATGAAAAACAAGCAATAAAACGTTTTGCCGACGGGTTACGCAATAGGCGTCTAAGTACCATCATAGCGGCTCAAAAATTTGATACTTTACAAGACGCTGTACAGTCAGCAGTTGACGAAGAGACGATGGCTATTCCGTCTCAATCAGGTAATATTTTGGCATTCCATAAAAGGGGAAATAAATCTTTTCGAGGTTCACCTAATCGAGGACGTTATAATTATAATCGGGGTGCCCCCCGTCAATTTAACAATTATAGCAGGTCAAACAATCACCGTGGAACTACGTTCTACCGTGGAGTTCGTGGTCGTCCCGACCAGAGACGAGGACAGTCATCACAGAACCGAGGTAGGTCTACTACTTTTTATAGCAGGTCAAATAACGACGGCGGTCGAGGTCAACAAAACACGCGTCGAAATAATGCAAACATAAATGTTGCAAATGATGACGTCACTAATTCTAATGAATTTAGTGAGCAAAGTAATTTTTTTCGTGAATAAAGGGTTTATATGCGCAAGTAATAGTACTTGTTGCATTGATTTATACGTAGAAAATTATAACTATACATTTTTAATTGACACTGGCGCTTCCATTTGTGCTATAAAATATAAACATGTTATTGAATTAAATATACCCATCCATAAAGAGAGCATCACGATAAGCGGAATCGGCGGTGCAATAGAAGCAATCGGATATGTTTATGTTACACTGCGACATTGTTTGGACTTGACCGGACAATCATTTAAGCAGAAGTTTTATGTTTTTAATTCCTTACCATGTAAGGCACATGCTATATTGGGGCAAGATTTTCTTACAACATTTAATGCTGTGTTGGATCTGAAGTCTTTGTATTTAACATTGACTAAAAATAACTCGAATAAACATATTATTTTGCCTCTTAAATCTAAACTTGAAGAAGGAACTAATTCTCGTTGTTTTATATTACCACCTAGATCTGAATCAGTTCATTATATAAAAACTAACTATACAGAAGAATGTCTGGTTTGCTCGTCTGAATTACATGACGGAATATTTTTAGCAAGCGTACTAGTGAAACCTTTAAATGGTGTGATACCTATTTTAATATTAAACACCAGTGAGAATGAAATTCGCCTTAATAATATTCAACCTGAGATGCAATCAATTAACGATTATAACTTGTGTTCTTTTGAGCAATGTAAAAATGTAAATGCAGATCGTGTCAAACGATTGTTTAGTTTATTAAATTTGAGTCATTTGAATAAAGAGGAACAAGTCGCTATAGAAAATATTTGTGCTAAATATAGCGATATATTTTTATTGCCAGGAGATCAGTTAACTACAACTTCTATTTATAAACATAATATTAGTTTAAAACCGAATTCTCAGCCAGTTTTTTGTAAACCATATAGAATTCCGTATTCACAAAAACGTGAAGTAAACGATCAGATTAGTAATATGTTACGAGATGGCATAATTGAACCATGTCGATCCGAATGGTCCAGTCCTTTGTTGTTAGTACCTAAGAAACTAGATAATTCAGGTAATAAAAAATGGCGACTAGTGATCGATTACAGAAAATTGAACAATTGTATACAGGATGATAAATTTCCTCTACCAAATATTGTTGAAATTTTGGATTCACTTTCAGGTTCTATATACTTTTCTACTCTTGACCTTTCTAGTGGATATTATCAGTGTGATCTTGATATTGACAGTCGTAATTATACCGCATTTTGTTCAGGACAATTTAAAATTTCGGATAATAATGACGTAAGTAAGGCTTCCGTTTCGGGACAGTACCGCATGACGAGAATGCCAATGGGAGTAAAAACGTCTCCTAATGCATTTTCAAAAATGATGACAGTTGCAATGTCAGGCTTAACATATGAAAAATGCCTAGTATATTTAGATGATCTAGTTGTTTTCGGAAATTCACTACAAAATCATAATAAAAATCTTCTAGATGTTTTCAATCGATTACGTCAGGTAAAATTGAAGCTAAATCCTTTTAAATGTAGTTTCTTGAAAAAGGAAATTTTGTATTTAGGTCATATTATATCAGGTGAAGGCGTCCTTCCCGATCCTGCAAAAATACAGGCATTGAGTACCTGGCCTGTACCAACTAACGTAGATGAATTAATTAAATTCGTGGCGTTTGCAAACTACTATAGAAAATTTATCAAAAATTTTGCAAACATAGCTTATCCTTTAACCCAGTTAACAAAGAAAAATAAACAGTTTATCTGGGACAATGCATGCCAAACTGCATTTTCTACGTTAAAAACTATTATTTCTTCCCCCCCAGTACTTCAATATCCAGATTTTTCGTTAGATAAAAAATTTATACTACAAACTGATGCGTCAAAACACTCATTGGGAGCTGTTTTGTATAACTTTAATAAGAAACCAATTGCGTTCGCAAGTAGAAATTTAAATAAAGCGGAGCACAACTATCCCACTGTAGAAAAAGAACTGTTGGCGATAGTGTGGGCCGTTAAACACTTCCGTCCTTATTTGTATGGTCGAACTTTTATAATTCAAACTGACCATAAACCTCTAATATATTTATTTGGAATGAGAGACCCATCTAGTCGTCTCATGAAATTTAGACTTTTACTCGAAGAATACGATTTTACAGTGGAATATATTAAAGGTTCAGATAATATCCCAGCGGATGCAATGTCACGATTGCCTGTCACATCAGCAGACTTAAAAACAATGCACGAAAGCATTATCACGGTTATGACAAGATCTAAACGTAAAGAATTACGTAGCAAACTGATACCTCCGAGTGCTATGGCTCCTACTGACGATTGGCCTGCGCAACCAAGAGTTGTAGAGATTCATAGTAAACCGAGGAAATCTGTAGAACTTAAATTTTTAGACAATTTTAAACTAAAAAACCTACGTAGGTCTAACACATTCGATTTAGAAAATGATGTGTTTTGTTATTTGTCATCAAGAATGACATTATTTATAAAAATTCCAGTTTTCCAATCACAACTGACGCCAGCCGCTTTTGTGAGGGAGCTGAGAAATTTTTGCGAGAAAATAAACGTGCACGAGTTAGTTTTTATACGAAATAAAATGTATGATGCGATTATACAAAAGATGATTAATGAAATTAAATCATACAAGAATTGGAGCGGTCCGCGATTATGTATTTTAAATGACGTGAAAATAATTCATAATAAAGACGACCAAAAAGTAATATTAAATGATTTTCATCTTTTACCAACGAGTGGCCACGCTGGTATAAGACGAATGTATAATAATATCAAGAAATATTATTTTTGGCCCGGTCTTGAAAATGATGTTACAACATTTATTAAAAAATGTGAACAGTGCCAAAAGCAGAAGCATAGTTCTCATTATGTTCAAGAGCCTATGGTTATTACCACCACAGCCAATTCGGCAATGGAAAAGATTTTTCTTGACGTCGTAGGTCCTTTGGATAAGGATAATTATAATAATTCTTATATTTTAACTATCCAATGCGAGTTAAGTAAATACGTAGAAGCTTATCCTATGATAACTAAAAGTTCTGAAGAAATAGCCAAGAACTTGGTTAATAATTTTATACTTAGATTTGGGATACCAGCTAGGGTTGCAACTGATAGGGGTTCCGAATTCTTATCATCAATTTTTAAAGAGATGTGTGCATTACTAAATATATCTACTTTAAACTCTACCGCATATCATCATGAAACTATAGGATCCTTGGAAAACAATCATAAAAATTTAGGTAATTTCTTACGAATTCAAACTGACAATCATTCGAGTTCATGGAGCACATGGTTACCTTTTTGGTGCTTTGCATACAATACAACAGTTCATACTGCTACTAAATTTACACCTTTTGAACTATTATTTGGAAAAAAATGCAACATTCCCTCCAATCTGACTAAAAATACAATAGATCCTCTTTACAACTATGACAGTTACCCCCTTGAGTTAAAGTATAGATTACAAACATCCCAAAAAGAAGCTTATGAAAACCTATTACAAAGTAAATTACAGCGAAAAGAGAAACTTGACCTTAACTGTAATCCCATTACGTATAAGAAAAATGACTTGATTTTAGTGAAAAATGAAACGGGTAATAAATTCCAAAGTATCTATAATGGTCCATATTTGGTTATTAAAGATGTTGCACCAAATGTCGAAATATTAAAGGATAACGGAAAAACTGATTTAGTTCATAAGAATAGAACGAAGTTGTATTACTCATAAACAATGATGTTAACCAATATACATATTATACATAATGTATCATCAAAAATTGTATCGTACAACATGCAAAGTGTAATGTGGTATAGTCTATTGACACTTATTGTTGTTACTTATAAATTTGTTCTTTTACACTTATACAATATATTATTTTATTCTTGTATACTTTCATTATATACACACTTGTATTTTTAAAACAATTTTTTATTGTAATTATTTTAAAATTGTTTAAAAAATGTTGTTTGATCAACTATGTTTTATTGTATCAATACAATGTACCTATTACATGTGTAGATGCTAATAAAATACCATACCTATGTTATCTAAGCTAGTACATATTGATACTGCTTATTTAGTGGTTGTATAAATAAAATAATATTATATTAATTATTTTATTTTTCCTTTCGGGGAAGGTGTAGTGTATGAATATAAATACCGATGTTTATCCAATAAATGATTAGTACTTATTCAGCAGTCAGAGCGTTTCATTCCGTCTTAATCCCAACCTTACAATAACAAGAGTAAATAATGAAGGCAGGCAACGAGTTTATTTTGGTTAAACATTTTTCGAACATCAGTCTTCTTAAAGAAAAGACCCGGACTACGTCATTATCTTATTTCATTCATTTCTGAACGCAGCTGCCTGAACCGACATCTTGCATCTACGAAGTCGACTAACGAACTTAAGTGAAGTTAATGACTCCCAACTTAGCTAGTTCTCTTCCGCGATCGCAAGAATTGGTCGGTAGAAAGTTAATCCGCAATCGACGGACGTATTCGTGTGAATTGTTCTTTTATCGAGTACTTTTTCTTCTTGGGTAATCTGTTTTAGATTTGTACTGACATTTCTTTTATGAAGATAGAATTTTTTTCGTTGGTTTATCTTCAAGTGATCGAAAATTTATTATAGACTGCTTTATACATTTCTAGTACTTACATCTTTTTCCTTACCGTGCGAGGGCGAAAAATATCTATGATATATAATATTTTTAGTTTTCGTTTGTTAATAGGGGTCTTTAGAGGTAGCTTATAGATATATTTTGTATATGAGAGTGTTATTACAGTATAGTGCATAAGTAGTTAGCAAAATGGTGAACATGTATGAATAGTGCAGGATTCTCACTCAGTTTTCCAGCCCCGAGAGGAAAGCCTGCCCCAGAGCCTCGTTCATTAATTAACAGGTGTACCAGCTTGCAGATAAGATGGACTTAGCCCCCTTAGTTCTTGTAGGTAGGTGCCCCTTTGTTCACATGGGTGTAAAAAGTAGAATAGGTATTATCTTCTTATAACTTGACAACCGATTTAAAGAGGAGAGGACAAACAGTGGAAGTTCCGTGTGACCTCTCCTCTGGAAATCGGATAAAAACTTATGATAGTGTGGAATATACAACATCATGATACGAGTTAAGTAGGTACCGAACTATTTTTAATTCACACCTTATTTATGCCGCAAAGAACACGTAGGTACTACACGCTTTCTACACAACTTAGGGCGTAAGTTTATACGCTTCAGCTATATCCGTGATGCTGTAGTGTCATGTGTTAAAGCCCTAAAGCCGCCGTCCTCAACTGTCATAAACATAGATATACGAAAGTTAGGAGTTTATGTCGAATTGCAGTTGCTCTGCAGACAAACTCATAAATATACAGCCGTCTCGGTTAGAAAGCAAGTCCAACGTACTAGGGAATTAAATCGGGAGGATTCACGTATTACAGATATTTTAAGTTTATTTATGTAGTTTAAGAATGATAAAATAACAGTGGTATGAACCTATATCGCTCGTGTTTATGTACACTTCTTTGTAAAAATAGCTTCAAATCAGGTGTATAAGGTTGAATTTGCAAAAAAAATATGTTTATAACATAACTATAACTACCTAACTTATGTGGGTTTGAAGACAGATTCGAATGTCATTTTAGTTTGAAATGGATTACTGGATAATTTTTCTTGCTGTCACTACAGTTTTCAGACCATTTCACTTTTCACTACACAAGACTTTTCATTCATTCTAATGAATCAAATGACGTTTGCTGTATAGTGGCTTACTAGTATGTGAATGTGTGCGTGCGTGCTGACTTGTACGTATAAGCAAATGGGCTGACTCTAATATCGTCAATTGTATTCTTCAACGCGATACGTCCATAGGTTTTATAGGTCCCTGTATAATGGTAAGTATCTGTAGAAGTAACACTCAGGTCAAAAAAAAAAAAAAAAAAAAAAAGGTCACGTAGCCTACTGCCTCGAGCATATTGGAGATAAAATTCATTCAGAGCTCTTACGCATATGCACCTGTGTAGATATTTTGCACGTTGCCTAGCCATCTGATACTTTTGGGTATACCTAAAATCTCCCACCGGGCCAAATGAACCTCACCAGCAAACCGATGTATGATGATGGCCGTGGCTCTGGTACACACTTTCCCTTTGGGGTTGCGGTTTCAGACGACTTTCCGCTGCTGTAATACCTAAGATAAAATTTTGTGGAAAAATAGGAAAGTGGATTATACCTCCTATTTGCCCGTTCCTGTTCCGTTTCCCATGAGAATTATATATTCTATCAATGTGGTGAATTTCAGCCAGATCTATTTAGATGTTAGAGCATGATTGAGTAACAAAAATTCAAACAAATTCATAAACTTTCACATTTAAAATGTTAGTAGAAAGTAGGATAGGAAGCAGGATAGCGACGAATACTGGAGGAGCAGGCGTGTAAATAGCCGTATCTTCCAAAGCGGGTTGATTACAGGTTACGACTGACCGTGGAGTTCGTCCAGTCCAAGATGTCTTTGCCGACAACCAGAGGGGCCATGCAATCAACACAGTAAAAATGAGTATATCACTCACCCAGCGCTGGTGTTCGGCTGCTGGTCTGGTTCTGCTGCTGCTGGTGGCCACCAGCCGATGTCGTCTCGAAGCGGTGTCCGGGATCCGCAGTAGACCCGGGGCGAAAACACTAAGTTGTGTTTCAAGCGGTGAGCTGCTGAGACCTCCTTATCGTAAGGAGCTCCAGGCTTGACTAATTTGTGCAGCGCGAAAATCAGCTGACTCGCGCCGCTCGCAAACTCACAGCCGTTATTTTTAAGATCAGCGATATACCCACTTACCGGTCGCTAACAAGTACCCCCCAAGTTTGACAAATAAACATATGGACCGGTACCCGCCACAACACGCTCCCCGCCTTGACGAGGTCCAGAGCAATAAGTAAAGAGGAGAGCTAAGTAATTGGGTGACGATAATCTGAGCGGTTAAGTTAAGTTAAGTAAATAAAATTATAAAACGGTCTGAGTACATTAATGAACTGTTACAGCGGATGCAACAGCACACAACAGCGGTAATAAACAAAACAAACAGATATTCAAATTGAATTCGATTGTTGATTGTTAATTATGATACTTATAACTAAATACTAGGCTAGGCTGCGGGTGTAATTAAATATAGTGAAATTAAGAATTTATTGCGTTGGCAAAGGATACAGCTTAGTTACAGGACGTTTATATAGTCCTGACGCGGTTTTAATAGAAGCTACTCTAACTACGCCATCCGAGCCCGGAAAAACTTCGGTTACAATACCCAATGGCCACGACAAAGGTGGTACATTATCTTGACCCAAAAGTACAATAACACCGATCTCTATCGGACGATCAGGCGTGCACCATTTCTGACGAGTTTGTAACGTGTTTAGGTATTCAACTCGCCACTTTTTCCAGTAGGATAATACAAGTTGATCAAGAAGTTTCTTACGATTTGTTAGATTTTTGCCTTCCTCCGTTAGTTCAGAAGAAGGCAAGTACGTTAACGGGCTAGCCATTAAAAAATGCGCCGGTGTGAGCACCTCGGGGTGAGGGTCCGCAGACAAAACGCTAAGCGGTCGAGAATTTAGAAGACACTCTATTTGTACTAAGACTGTTAAGAGTTCCTCATAAGTGAGAAGTTGTTTCCCTATGACTCGGAATAAGTGAGTCTTTACGCTTTTAATATTTGCCTCCCAAAGACCTCCGAAGTGCGGAGCGCGCGGTGGGATCGTAGTCCACTTAATGCGAGTTTTGAGAAGTTCTTGTTTGATATCGGATTGGACATTCGAATCTAATAAAAATGAATATATTTCATTAAGCTGTGCCTTCGCACCTATAAAATTAGTACCATTGTCCGAGTACATAACGGACACTGGACCGCGGCGAGCAATAAACCTTTTAAAGGCGGAAAGAAAAGCCTCGGATGTAAGATCCGAAATAAGTTCGATATGTATGGCCTTAGTGACCAAGCATATAAACAAACATATATATACCTTCTGCGAGCGTTGACCTCTACGACGAGTAGGTATATAAGCAATAGGACCAGCTAGATCCACCCCAGTATGCACAAAGGCCTTAGCATCGCAGATACGATACCCAGGTAGATCAGCCATTTTGGGTGTTGGATGTATAGGTTTTAAATGAAAACATGTATTGCATTTGCGGCAGCGAGAACGAATAACTGTCCTACCATCCAATATCCAAAACCGCTGCCTAATAATTGACATTAATAGTCCGGGACCCGTATGACAGTAAGCCTTATGATAGTGATCAATTATTAAATCAACTATCCGGTCATGTTTAGGTAATAGTGCGGGATGTTTGGCTTCGCATGGTAAGTCAGACTTAGAAAGTCTGCCCCCAACGCGCAAGACACCGCAGTCGTCAACAAAAACCGACAGACCGCGCAACTTTTTAGACGGGAGTTCACCGGCTTTAATCAGATTAATTTCATTGGAAAAATGAATATTTTGAACAACGCGAACAATAAACTTTTCAGCGGCGTAGATATTCTCAACAGCGTCCCGACCGGGTAGTCTGTTCGTGAATTTGAGAATCCACATAAATATACCTAGTATCTTATTCCACGAACTGACGCGGTTAGCTATGGACTCCAAGGCATGCGGTTCAGTCTTTGAAGCCTCAGCCAGGAACGCCTTCGCTTTCAACTCCGGTAAAGTATTAAATTCGGTCGGTGTGAATTTCAAAGGCCATTCACTTATAGGTAAATGAAGCCAGGTAGGGCCGTCCCACCAAAGCGCATGTGCGATCAAATCCGACGGCAGCATGCCGCGTGATAGACAATCACTAGGATTTGTCTTTCCAGACACGTGATTAAAACAAGCCGCGGGTAAGTTTTCCTGTATTTTAGCAATACGATTGCTTACGAAAACAGACCATCTATGGGGAGATGAATGGATCCACGAAAGAGCTATAGTGGAATCTGAAAACGCGTAAATACCCTGAATAGGTACGCGAGCGGAAAGCTTATCTTTGACCACGCGAACAAGCTTGGAAAGAAGCAAAGCGGCGACAAGCTCCAAACGAGCCAGCGTCGTAATCTTAGCGGGGGAAACTTTAGATTTAGCACATAGGAGCCGGACCGTGATATTCCCTTCAGGGTCGGTTATGTGTAGGTATATACAACAACCATAACCACTAAAGCTGGCGTCGCAAAATGCTACAATATTTACCACAGACTCCCTAAAAACCCCAATATGTCGCGGTATTTTTAAAGAAGAGAGTGCAGAAAAATCACGTGTAAAAGCCGAGAACCTATTGACTATATGTTCCGGAGGAATCTCATCCCAATCTATCTTAGCCAACCAGAGTTCTTTGATGAGGATTTTAGCGTACAAAACGACCGGAGCCACAAGACCCAGCACGTCAAACAAGCGGGCCACCAATGATAAAATAGTGCGTTTAGTGCATTTATTTTCAAATATGGCGGTAGTCAAAGAAAACTGATCGTCAGCGGGTTCCCAGGATAAGCCAAGGATTTTAAAATTATTTGAATTTTTATCTACCGGAGAGAAACATACCGGCGAGCGATGAGATTCCGGAAGTGTCTCTAATACAGCGGGCTTATTACTTGCCCATTTTATCAGATCAAATGAACCTTTCTTAAGTAAATCAATTAATTGGCGAGATAAGTCAACTGCCAATGGTTCATCGGGCACTGAATAAACATAATCATCCATATAAAACTGAGTTTCCACTAATTTAGAAGCCTCAGGAAAGCGGTCACTATGCTCACACGCTAAGCTACGCAATGTGCGCATAGCTAGGTACGGACTAGGTTTTAACCCGAACGGTAAATGATTAAAATGAAAAGTACGTATGTTTTCACTTTTATTAAAACGAAATAAAATTCTTAAATATTTACGATGGTGCTCATTTACCCCGACTCTCAAAAACATTTGTTTAATGTCTGCGGTCATAGCTACAGGAAAGGTGCGAAAATCAAGTAGTAATAAAAACAAATCAGCCTGTAAATTAGGTCCGACATGCAGGACATCGTTGAGTGACAACCCTGAGTGTGTTTTGGCACTAGCGTCCAAAACCACCCGAATGGTGTCCTTGTCCGGTCTAATAACGGCGTGATGCGGTATGTAGTAGCCTTCCTCTATTATTTCAGAGTCGGGTACCTCCGACAAATAACCCTGAGCTATATACTCGGCGATGGTTTTATTATAATTCTCGCGTAGGGTAGGTGATTGTGCGAATTTTCGCTCGAGTGCAAGCAGGCGCCTATGAGCCACTCCGCGAGAATTACCCAACTCCGAAGGGCTTCGCGAGAAAGGTAAATCAATAAAATACCTACCGTCTCTAAATAAAACTGAGGAATTAAAACTATTTTCGCATTCTAACTCTTCCGGACTAATAAATCGCTGAGTCGGAATTTCCTCCAGCTCAAAAAATCTTCGTAAATTTGACTCAATGTCAATATTCGTAATCGCGGTAAATGAAGAAAAGGTAGGTTTCGTATCATTACGACATACAATGTCTCCCATGAGTACATAACCTAAGCTAGTTAGTATTGCGGGTGGTGCGCGATTACCCGAATCAACCCTATCTCCCAAATAAATATACGGAAATAGTTGTACACCAAGAACTAAATCGAATTCACCAGGTACATTCCAGCTTAAATCGGCAAGCGGTAAATTATTCAAGTATGAAAAATCATCATTTATTTTTATATAATTGGAGGGTAGTCTGTCTGTAATGCAGTCAACCACCAACGCATGAATATAATATTTATTATTAGGATTAATGCGCGATTCGATTGTAAAATTAATAAACCCATGTACGGGTCGCGAGGTATTGCCTACACCTTGCAGCGACGAATTGCACAACTTAACAACCGGTATGTTCAAACGTTTACAACAATCCACGGTAATTAAATTATTTTGTGACCCGCTATCTATCAAACACCTAATCATCCTTCTATCTTGGCCCTTGCAATGCGCATAAACTTGCGCAGTTGATAATAAAATCGTAGTGTTCGACGAATTAGCGCCCACCGAATGCGTCTCGCTCAGCGACAAAGCAGGTGTAGTCAAGTACTCAGCTTGCGCGCTGTCGCTCTCAACGGCCGGAGTTCGAACCGGCTGCGTCGCCAGCGCGGTCACAGACTGATTATTAGTCGGGATATTATTTTTACTCGAAAAATGCAACAACGAATGATGTTGTTTGCCACAAACATTGCAAACATTACGCGACTTGCACTTATATATCGAATGTGTTAAGCTCAAACAGTTTATACAGCCACGATTCGACTTAACAAACTCGAACCGGGCCCGCGGTGAATCAAAATTTTTGAACTTACCACAATTGAACAACCTATGTTCCATATTATCGCATAATATACAGCTGGACTCGGAAACCGGTTTTTTACTAACGACGAACGCTTTCGACGTGCTCTGTGCGCCACGACTGTTAGACGCACTAGCCTTCGCACGCGGCTCGACCTTAGAATTTTTATTTTGAGACCTCTCAAGTACTTTAATATATTCTTGTATAAATGAGATTAATTCGCTACTGGAAGGGAATTCTTTCCCACTGACGCTGTTCTCGAACTGTTGAATTATTTGTGAGTCGAGTGGTTTCAACCCACAATACAACAGAACGAAATCTAATAAGTCGGGTATGCCTAATTGTTTCAATGCAGCGACAGACGCGGAATATTTTTCGATATAAGCACTTAAACCAGCGGCATTAACGGTGCAACATTTAGTATTGAAAATATTGTTTAGGTAATGTTCACCTAAACTGCGGGTGTCTTGATATTTTTTTATCAGACTGTCCCAGATAATTTTATAGGTATCTCCTGATGGAATAATACCTGCGGTTATATTTGATGCACCGTGAGTCAGATTACTAATTAAATACTGCACGCGCTGTGCATCCGTGAGATCGGTATTAAGATGTACGTTAGTTCGAAATATCTCATAAAACATCGGCCAATTCTCGGTATTTCCGTCAAAAGTACGCAACTTAATAGGCGGTAACATAATGTTGACTTTTTCCGGAGCAATTGTGCCTGATTTAAAATTAGATTTAGAGAGTATGAGATTGCGTTTATATTTGATACTCGAGTATAAATCCTCAATCGAACTCAAACATGAATAATCTGGTGGGGTACCGTCTACTTCAAAATTTATTTGATTAATTTTATCGATTATTTCTTCAAATTTTCCGTACAGTTCAGTAATTGACTCCGATTGCGCCAAAAACGATTCGTTCGAACGCGAATCGTAATTCGAAATATTTTTACACGAATTATACAAACGATTCATTCGTTCGAAGATAGTCTCTTTTTTAGCAGTTAGCTGCGTTATATTTATTCGAGACTTTTCGATAGACATTGTAAAGTTGGTATGTATTTAACAAACAACTCAAGCAATATGAAACGATTTAAATAAATGCGGTATGGCGCTCACACTTACCAAGACTTACGTAAGTATGAAACGGCACTAAATTAATTAAAGCGGGTAGGAAATTTTAACTACTAAAATTGCCTATTATCAAAATAATACTGAAACCTATCAGGCTCGTAAGGACCATAAAATGGAGGGGCAGGCGTGTAAATAGCCGTGTCTTCCAAAGCGGGTTGAGAACAGGTTACGACTGACCGTGGAGTTCGTCCAGTCCAAGATGTCTTTACCGACAACCAGAGGGGCCATGCAATCAACACAGTAAAAATGAGTATATCACTCACCCAGCGCTGGTGTTCGGCTGCTGTTCTGGTTCTGCTGCTGCTGGTGGCCACCAGCCGATGTCGTCTCGAAGCGGTGTCCGGGATCCGCAGTAGACCCGGGGCGAAAACACTAAGTTGTGTTTCAAGCGGTGAGCTGCTGAGACCTCCTTATCGTAAGGAGCTCCAGGCTTGACTAATTTGTGCAGCGCGAAAATCAGCTGACTCGCGCCGCTCGCAAACTCACAGCCGTTATTTTTAAGGTCAGCGATATACCCACTTACCGGTCGCTAACAAGTACCCCCCAAGTTTGACAAATAAACATATGGACCGGTACCCGCCACAACAAATACTCCTTCAACTAGTTTAACAACCAATTGAAATTCACAAACTTCTCACGTTTTGACTGTGATTAGAA
Organism: Lithosia quadra; assembly: GCA_963576445.1. Classification (NCBI taxonomy): domain Eukaryota; kingdom Metazoa; phylum Arthropoda; class Insecta; order Lepidoptera; family Erebidae; genus Lithosia; species Lithosia quadra. Next base: position 6,905,213 of record OY754884.1, on the reverse strand, counting down.
CTCGATGTCAAACATAAAATGTCCCAGAAGCTCTTGATAGGTATGTGGCGATATCGCATAAGTCCTTTGCACGATTTATTATCCAGCGCCATCTATCGATGGTGGCTGAACTGCTGCCATTCTTCTATAAAATATTTCAAAATATGTTGCAAATTATTATAAATCTATAGCGCTGTTGCTAACACAAATTGAAGTAACTTTGTAGGTATATTACCGCAATAACGACTCTTTGAATAATGGCCTCGTGGGTACGTCCCTTAGGATTGTGCTTGGCAAGTGCCACTATTATTCATCAAATTCCGTTCAGTAATATTCATTTACTTTCTCCTTTAATTCAAAAATTGGAAACTGTGTTCTAGATATTATAATAATATTATGTTGTATTAAACTTGAAAGCAAAAAATAATGGCTTAGATCATGTTCACACTGATGAGTTCGCGCTGAAATGAATAATACAAACAACTATCCTATAAAAGATGTTGGTAGCCCTACCAACTTCACAATAAATCACAATTTGATATTTCAAGCTTATAAATAACAACCTGTTATATCTACTAGAATTATCAGTTTATCTTATAAAATCTAAACATTTCGTTGCCACATTTTATAAATAAATAAACACTTCATTTAACAATAACTCCAGGTGTTCTGCTATAATTAAAATGAAGTCAAACGGAAAAGGTTTGGTCAAACTTTACCAATCAATAACAAAATAAGGAGGTGGTCTAAATTATCACTTAACAATTATTTCTGTGATTTACAAAGTAAATTCCAAATATGGTTATAAAAAATGTCCTTAATTATTCATCTAACATGGGAATTATACAAACTTCGCCTCTTTCGCATTGGGGTGAGCAGATCTTTACTCGCGTAGCATTTTGCTTCATCTGCTTTATTTACCGGTTGCAGGTATATCAGGTTACATAGTATCATTCTTTAAAACAAGGGTTTCGGGCTTTTTACTGTGCTAATAGGTATATTACTCTGTGTAATTATTTCCATAATTATTTCATTCTTTCATTAAGTAGTCTAGTAAACGAATGATTCTAGATGGAAAAGTCGAAAGCAGAAACTTTGACTCAGGAACTTTGTTCGGACTAGTTAGGAGATAAACATACTAAAAGTCCTGACCCCTCCGAGGTGAGCCGGAGGGGGGGGAGCACAAAGAAGGTACCATTTTTTCATTTATTGCTTACTTCTCGAAGACGGTGCTTTGTACGAAATTGTGTTGTAGGACATAATAAAAGCTAATTAAATTCTCTACAACTTTGTCATTGCACTTTGTATTTATCTCCAATCATTACCTAGCTATGAGCTTCTAAAGGTGGTCGATTTTCAAAGCGCTCATATCAGTTTTCCCAAAAATGTATGGGTATCTACCGGAATTGTTCACATTTATGATTATTGCTCCGCTCCCTTGGGCAGTAGCGTGATGATATTCAGCCTATGACATTCACGGATAATGTGGCTTTCTATTGGTAAAAGAATTTTTAAAATCGGTTCAGTAGATCCAGTTCTTGGTCTAGAGTCCTTGGTATTTTTATTTTTTTTATTTTTTTTAAGAATGAATGGTGTTTCTTAGTAGGTTATGTTATAATTTGTAATGGAAGGTACTTTGATTTTCATACTGTTTTTTATTTTGATGTGACCCGAAGTATGTCGTTGGTCCTCGTCTGTTGATTAATTGCCGTCGGCGTCTTGGTCTCAGCTGATTGATTACATTGTAATCTTGTTTGTGACTTGACTGATGTCGGGAATTGTATGAGGCTTGTTTTTCATACTTGCCGGTTTTCACTAATGATTAGCAGTCGTAGTTCTATGAAATGATGTCAGTGACAGTTTTGATAGGTAATGTTTTGGATTATTAGTGATGTATTTTTAAATTGTGTTGAAATTATTTCTATAGGTACTTTATATACCTACTAAATACTTGACTATTTTACGTATATACCTACATAAATCTGATCTGTTTATTGACTGTATTTTCTGTTGTTACTTTTTATTCCCAAAGGCGTAGTCGCACTTACGGCTACATTCTCGACCCGCGTTGGTTTACAATAATAGTGAAAGTGTTTCTTTATAAAAGTAATCTATTTGTAAATTGTTTTATGTAAAAACAATCTTTGTAGATTTGGAACATAAACATAGGTAAGTACTAATATCTAAGTATATTGATGTTTTGCCAATTTATAACCACCAAAATACCTACCTAATAAATGTTTATCTTTTCTACTACCATGTATCAAGTTAATACCACGTTTGTAATGCCTAATAGCTTTACTGGATCTCACGCATCATTGCATTATTAACCGAGTAGTTACTAATACCTATAAAATATATAATATAGCTGTTGCCCGTTGCTCCGCCCACCTGGATGTCGGTTATCGCGACCTATTTTTGGTCACGTCCTATGTTCATTCTCGAGGTCTAATCTAAATTTCATCAAAATAGGTTCAGCGATTCAGGCGTGAAAGTGTAACAGACAGACAGAGTTACTTTCGCATTTATAATATTAGTATGGATGGAAAAGTCAACATTGAGGACCAGAAGTGCCTATATGGTAGTCCATGAAATGACTTGGTCCAATCCTTACTCAAGACTGATGCTGGTACCGTGTTTTTTAAAAAAAATCAACTAGGTATATAGATAAGATCTCGTAACTTGAATCTAAGAACTTTTAAAACCAAAAAGTAAAGGTAATCAAATCCGAAAGTCCAAAAAGCACACGTAGGTCAACAATTGGAGCTTGAAGACAAAAGTTTCTTAATTTGATTTGAAACTAGACTAGACTTAGGCTCGTTAAACACATCAAACCAAACTTTAACACTAGTATGAGTTTATGGGTTACTGATTAGGCTACAGTTATAGAGAGCCTGAGTTGTAACAGTAATCGTATATGCAACAGCAACACATAAAGTAGGTAGGTACCTATATATGTAATTATAATAACTTTCTTTCCGTAAGCTATGCACTGTGAATACCTATTATATACGACTTATTAATAAAACCTATTTATATCGATCTAGAAACATACGCAATATAATCGAAATCAAATTAATAACTTGCGATATTGATTGAATGAAATGACTGACAGAGATACGTTTTAATTACCAAAAAAGGGATGTTTTTTTATTGAATGGCAGTTTTTACATTGACAATATTTTCGTGTATTTCTTTATGTACTGTAACAATACTTAAAATTGAAATTCAAAAGCCTATATCAAAAGATAATATTATGTTTACAATTGTTGCTATTTTACTTGATATTTTAAGTTTATTTACATTTAGGTACTACCAAAAGAGCTAAGACAATATTATGAAAGTCCAAGTTTTTTCACATTAAACATGAATTTAATTCAGAACAGTATTTATTTACTCTCGTGGACTACGGACTGAAGTTGCTTACTTAAATATTATTAAACATTTTCTACAAGCAAAATTGCTAACATTTTACGATATTAAATTTAAGGTTCCTTAGTTTTGCAATGTAAAAATTAATAACAATATATTTAGTAAAATTTACATTTAAAAACTTACTTACTATATTTTCATAATCAAATGAAGGCTCTTGTCAAGTAGGTATACCACAGAACAAAGAAAAATCTGGTTTTTTAATGTTCTGTGAGGTATACAAATAAAGCAGTCAGACAACCAAATCAAACCACTTCTTGGGTAAAAGTGACTATAGGGTGATTATTTCAGGATGACATAATAAAATTGTATAACTTTCTCATATAAAATACATAAATTATATGAGAAGCATGAGTATTATAAAATCTCTTGTCAACCTTCAATTTAAGTAGTACATACTTTCAAAGAGATATCGGGTTTTATTGTATTTTGATACCTATTGTGTGTCACTTCTTATAACATTCCTAAAAAATGAGCTGCATAAAGAAATATTGCATTCCAGATTCCTTTGTTCTGTGGTTTGTAATGATACAGAAAAATACTATAGGTATTTGGATATGTTGAAAACCAGTACCCCTTTATCTCGTGGGTCTGGAAAACAACCGTGTGGTTGCATCCTAGGCAATGGAAATGCCAACGACTCTCTGTCTTCCTCTGCGAATTTCATAATTTTATTGTTTTCATACATACTTGCCAATTAAAGGTACTCTGGACCTGGCGTTTCCTAATATTTAAATGCGTAAAAAATCAATAATTCATATATCAGTTATACAAAGCAAATACCTAAACCATTAATAACTCTAAATGAAAGCAAACATGTAAACACCTATAGGTAGGTACTGAAATAAAATAAGTAACGTAAATAAACCATAATGAAATCGAAACTGGCCAAGTGCGAGAATAACTCGAGAGCCGAGAGTTACCAATACCAATATTTGAAGTGTTGATTGCTGGATTAAACACGGATATACAGCCTTGTGCCACTTCCGTGCTTCTGATGTTATCATCAGAGAGATTAAATAATTACGCTCCCAAATCTCTCTACAAGTTGAACGTATTTTTGTCAATATATTTTACCATCATTTATGTGTAAGACCGCTTATTGTATACATAACTTTTATGTATTGTCGTTCCATGTATCCTATCTTTGGTGTGCAATAAAGAGTAGGTATCAATCTATCTATTTAAGTACGCTAAAACTGCTAATTTTAAATCATTGTAATGAATAAATTAGTAGTATCAGCTCATAAATACATGAGTGTTCTCTTTAAACGATTAACATAGAAATGATACATACCTACATTAAAATCAAACAATTTGAAGATTTTATTTTGACAACTTGTGTAGCTAGGCAGTAGTATTTGAACATTTTGTCAGGATTTTTCTGTTTGGTTACCATTAAGTGATTTCTTTTTTCATTTATAAATGTATCTACCTATTTCCATAGTTTTGAATTAACCATAGCACAAGCCATACTTTAGTTTGGGCATAAAGAGCGCTATATTCTAGAAAGTTACTGTTGTTATATAACAGTTAAAATACGAATCTTGAAGTGTGGTTAGAAATCAATAATAAATGTTATCATTGTGTGTGTTCACTGTCCCGTAGGTACTGACAACGCTTTGTATCGAAAAATATGTTTCAGAATATTTCGTTTATTGGCGATAGGCAGAATAATACAATAATACTTTATATATTTTTCTTTGTTCATTTTAGTTTTCTTTTTATTGTTTTCTCCAAGCAGACATCTACGTCTGCCGGTGTTATTAAATTTAGCGTATATATCTATAGTTGTCTATCATTCCTAATACACTAGTTCATTTTTTCAAAGAAAATATCACTGCAATAATACAAAAGTACTAGGTTCCATATTATATGATAATAGAAGAAACATAGCTAAAAAATTGTATCTTATATTGTTCCAAATATTATATTGTTCAACAGCGTTATACAGGCCTAGGTTTTACTTTCAAGGCCCCTTAATGCCAGCAATACTACCACCGCAAACCCTTAGTTGAATAATATGCAAATAACCAAAATCGTTTGACAAGGAAACAACCAGATTAATCAAGCGTAAACAAGAAGCTAGCTACAATTGTTAATAATTACAAGAATAAAACGAAAGGCCGAAACTCCAACAGATTGATCACAGTCGCAGATTTGCGGAAACAAGAAACTTCACTGACAGATTACACCGGACGAAATAAATCAAAACGTCCATAGTTTTTATGTTCCAACGATTGGTCGTCTAATAAGAATGATGTTCACAACTGAATTTCTTGGTCCTTTTGCATTTTCTTTTTGTTAAAACTGTGTAGGTAATTATTCTATATATACTATTATAAACCATTTACTGTATGTTTAATTATTATTATTTTTTATTACGTTCTCATGTAAGTGACCTTGTATGTCTTTTTGAGAATAAATTGTTTAAACCTTAAAGTAGCTATGTCTCTACATTGGAGATACTTAGAAAAATAACTACTTATATAATACGATTATATTACTATTTACTATGATTTTTATCTGTCTTGGTCAGAGTTCTGCCGTATGTTTAATTACGATGGTTAAGTGGAATCGGAAATATGACGAAAAACAATTAACGACCTCCAAACGGGCGGAGCCGCAGGCGTCAGCTGGCATATAACAGAGCTCACTGTACCCATCCTTCCCCTCCCCTTCCTAGCCTCCGCCACCCCTTCCCAGCTCTCCCCGTTTCCCTGCAGGGTAGGTAGCGCATGTGACCGCTTCCCATCAGGTGGGCCGTGTGCTTGTCTGCCACCTACGTAGTATAAAAAAAAAAATATAATAATATATATTGAAGTTGGATAAGGATTAGTACCAGTCTACATTCAAAAGCACTGTAGATATTATACGGTCCAGATAAAATAAAATTTAGTTAGGTATCTATATTTTAATCTGCAAAACGATTGGTTATATATTTTAGAGCATTGAATGTAAAGTGAGGTAAATGCCGTAAATGTATTGTAAATCTATACAAATAAATAAAATTGAAGTGTCTGTTTGTAACGCATATGAGTGTATTTACGATATAAATGGGTACCTAAGAAAAAAACAGTTTTAACCGATTTTTCTATCGTTTTTTTGAAAGAGGTAATCTATTGAACGGATGGGCTGATTTGGTTGGGATTTTTGCTGGTAGATAGGTAATATTACAAGCCGTAATATAGGCTACTTTAAATGTGCAAAAAGAAATAGTGTACCGCGCAAATAAATAAACCTTAAAAATCTAAATACTTGCGGGCACAGCTAGTACAACATAATAATTCTCGAGAGCAAAAGGATTACTTACCTATGCGATGTTTCACAAAATTTCATATTTCCCCTTCTTTGTTATCACACAACACAATATCCTGACATCCTGACATTTATTCGTTTGGTATCGTTTATTTTCTAATGATTAGAACACAATAAAACAGCTCTTTATTGTAAATGTTTTGTGATAGACATTGTTACTGTTATTTATGTACATAACATACAAATAAAATTCCAGCCATCGAATTTCAAATAGGTATAAGTTATAACCAATTTCAAGCTTTTTACTTCTCAATTGTCATTTTAGTTATTAATAACACTTATTTTTTACACACTACACTTAATAGATTACAAGTGTAGTTTGTAGAATATCTGTAAAATCACGTAAGCAGATAAGAAGTGTGTGCGAAGGTTCCAAATATTTTAACAACTGCTAATTTATTTAATTTACAACGTTATTGTTACGATTGTCGACGAAATGGAATGTTTCAGGCATCTCAGCAGATTAAATCAAGTGACTTTTTAGCAAAATCTCAAGAATGTTTATCTTAGAAATTACGTCATTGTATGCTTCTTCTTATATAGTGCATACCACAGTGCATACTCAGTATTCTTAGCCTCTTCGTTAGACTACTTACGATAGCATGTGTTTTAACCGACTTCAAAAATAGAAAAGTTATTATTTAATTTGTGTGTATTTTATTATAATATGTTTATATAGGTCTTTTGCCTGCAATAAATGATTATTATTATTATTATTATTATTTAATATTACTAATGTTATTTTAGCCACTTTCCAGGAAAGTATAGCGCGGTCGGTCCGCGGTATTACTCAGTCAGTGTGACCAAAAACGTTACGGGAATTATACATACATACATTCATACAAATCACGCCTTTTAACGCCATTATGTATTTTGCAATCATTCATCATGCAACATATTACTGAACTCCTTCTTTTATTTGTCGGGATAATTAACCCCCTGCAGTCTGTCTTTTGGTCATTAAATTTTAATGAGCATAAACTTAAAAATGTTGTAGACTATCCTTATACTCTATCAGAATCAACTAATTATCCCTTCGAGTGTCATTTTGTTAGATGCTATTAAATTTGCCGGCAAGAGACGCGTTAGCTTAAAAAAGTGTTTCATTCCTTGTTGTCAACAAGAACTTTTAAGAGCACTTTAGTACCATCGGTCTCTGAAATATTACAAAATGTTTCCAGCAAAAATAGACATTCAAAAACAAATTTAAAGTTTTAATTTCTCGGGACTCAGATGTTAGTACCCAGTGGGCAGAGTACGTACCTACTCGTTTTGATATTTTTCTATTTAACCTGCGTTCCCTTGTGCACGGGTCTATGAGACCGACGATATTATATTCACCTTTTTTGTCTTTTTCTTTGGCTTTTTCTTAGTGTTTTGTGTTTCCTAGGAGTAGCTCCTAACCAGTGCTATGCAAGTGATATTCCAAAGAATTTACCAGAATTTACAATCAAAATAACTAGTATTGTCATTTAAACCCTTTTACGCTAAACTAAATTGGTTGTATTAGAGATTGAATGCGTGTTGGCAGGACACTGGATAGGGTTCAAAAGGATGAACATCTGCATCACCAGATGGTATTGGATACTGTCGGTCTTATACTCTGTATACCTACTAATATAAGTATTATATAACATTACTATTACGTATATTGTATTATATTATGGCCATAGGTAGATTAAGTTATATTGTTATTTACCGTAACAGTATTTTTATATAGGTATACATAAAGTCACTGCATTAAGTTTCCCTTAAATTATACTTTTCTTTATTACCTTCGTTAACGACTCGAACTATCTGTAATTAAACGCTGCCGTCAAAGAAAATACAACTAATTGTCCCATCGCCCCGTTCAATTCGCGTTCCCAGTAAACGCTTTGAGGGTTAATTCTCAAAGTCCTTTTTCCTTATCTCCCCCAATACTTTTAGGAGCCGGCTGTCTAACACAAAGCAAATTGCTAATACTCGATAGCTGTGGGAAAGGGCGCCGAATGGTCCATTTCCTGAAGCAGCTTTATCTCATTCTTTGCTTGAAGTTGGATTGTAATAGACTATGGTAGGTACAACTGTCGGAAGAGCCCTCGCCCAACAATTAATCCTTGCTTTTTATTAGCTCGCTAGTAAACTTCTAAACTTTACAGCTTCGTTATGCGAAAATTTAATCACAAGCCACGCAGTTTTATAACAGTTTTTCTTTTATAGTAAAGTTTTTCTTAGGAAAAACAAAAATTCTAGTCTATGTGTTCGCGATGGACGCAAAAAATACTAAACGGATTTGAAGTGGTTTTTTCTACTAAGGTCATGGTCAAACTTAAAATCTGCCGTATATTTGATTGCAATTGGTTAAGTAGATTTATATATATCCATCCTACGCACAGGCGGAGTCGCGGGTATCAGCTAGACATATACCTACTATGTCTGTTATAATACACAGTACGATCGCAGATTTCTGGCACTTGGCGGTCGTTTAAATTTGGTAGTCAGTTCTATAGTAGCAAGAAATGTGTAAACGTAAATTTTATAAGAGGCCTTTATGAGAAGTGTGAATGTGGATGTTTTTGAATACGCTTGCTCCTTCAATCCTTGGCATTGATCCAAGCGTTGTTGGTTTTGTACGCAAGAGTAATTCATATCAAATGTGATAGGATGAGAAACATCCATTTTACGAATGTACCGAATGCATTGTTTCAATGTCGTAAATGTATGAAGTCATAGCATTGTGTTGACGTCTCTTTCCAGTCGTTATGTGCAGGCAGCTTAACTGAGACGTCGGAACCTTCGCCCCTAATACGAGTTTAAGTTTTACGACAGCGAGTCTGCGGTCGTTACGATGTTATTATTATGCTGATGGCAGTCCGATATTTGAATGTCGCTATATTTTTCCCTATCACTCTATCTTTAAGGATCGTCTGCTATAAACTTTTGGGTGACCCCCGTGTCAGAAGTAAATAGGTTTTTCTTTTGCATTCATCCCATTTGCGTCAAGTAGAAAAACAGTCAAGAATATGAAAAAAAAATGTTGTGTTCAGTATCCTTCATTTAACATAACCTAATTTTAGTTTTAAATTTTCCTAACGTACAAATACAGCTAATTCACAATTTTATAATAGTATAGATATAGATAACATCCATGGACGACACTTATAACAACTTTAGACTAGCTACTTTAGACGCTACTTAAGATAGCTATATAAAACGTAAGTTGATTTTATCGTAATACTCTTAAGAAGTTTTTAGAAACTCTTAGTTTTAACATTGGTTTCGCCTGCTTAGATATGAAAACTTTCGAAATACAGTCAGCGATAAAAATTGTAAACTTTCCGCAGTAATCTATATGGAAATATATTTATTTCAATAAATTTTAATATAATTATACCTAAGTATACTTCTTACAGGAAAAAGTTAGTATGTTTCAGTTTCTTTTATTATTTCATGTAAGGTTATAAAATTAAGGTGATCCGTTAATAGGAATACATGAAGCTACAACTTTCGTCACACACACCTTCCAACAGATAATCGCGTAATCATTCGAAACCGAATAGTATATTAGGACTGTTTGCCAAAGCATATTTACAGTTTCAACAATGCTTCTTCTCTCGTGTCGATGTTGCCATCGTAGTGTAGTAATTGGTTAAATGGCAACTCTATCGAGTAAAACAGAATGGCATCTATGAACTGCAGAGTACGTGAAAGTGTCAATGGTATTCTGTGCAGTTTTAAAAAAGAAAGCATAAATGCAGATGTGTTTCAACAAATAACTAGATTAATATGGCAATTCTAAAAAATGCAGTCATTTAAATTCAGGAAGATTCAACAACTCCACTCATTTGTATATTGTATTTTTTTTTTAATTTCAAATAGATATAGCACTTTGCTATAAATAAAAAGTTTCAAACAGTTGTGCTATGGTATCCATGTGCAGGACTATAAACATAGCTACAAAAATTCTGAACTTATAAAATACAAGAGTGTAGTATATAAATATGAAATTGTTTACGCAACAGTTTTATTTCTAAATAAAATTAATCTTTAAATGTTCAATAAAGTTCTTTATCAAAAACCTATTTGAGTTCTTATCTCTATTTTCTTTAGACTTAATTTGCTTTTTGTAACGCACTTTCTGAAGTACTTCAATTGAATTCACAACGACAAAGTGATTAATTTTATTTCAATCGTACTTAAGAGATTGAAGACGACTACATTTTATAAAATAACTAGATTTTTTTAACAGTTATTGAAATCTAAATTACTTGTTTTAGATCACACCGATAGGGTAACGACCTGGATTTGATCCTGTGACCTCTCGATAAGTATAATGCCTTTAGGATATGTTCAAACTTTCTCCTATTATTCTCTCATAAATCTTTTTATTTAAGGATTGCTAAACGAGGTTATAATGTCGATAAATTGTAAACAACTTCAGATTTTAAGTGAACGAAAAGAAAATTGTATGCGTTACTTTATTTTGGCTAATATACCATAAAGTGTTTATCTGCCTACCGCCAGGCTACATAAGTCGTTAAAATTTAAAAAATATTGGAACAACCGATAACTTTTAATAATATTGCGTGGTGGTAATATCACGTTCAATCATATTCTGAAAGTGGAAAACGGGTTTTACATCATTAGATACCCTAAACACTGCTAAAAGTAGGTTGTTACGAGGGACTGAATACAACGATTGGTTAAATGTAGGATTTTTGACGTTTTATAAGTTCCGCTTCAATGGTCTACAGAAAATATTAATTTTGACTTTGATTTAGACTCTTGTGTAAATATATCGTACGTTTTTCAGTAGTTAATAGTTTAGTTAGTAGGTTTAAAAGTTAGTAATAGTAGTTTCTAAACAAACCGTAACACGACTACTGATCACCATAATACACCGTTTTTAAATACAGAAAATTACTTGCAACTTTCTTCATATACTCTCGAGTGTATTCAAATATATAGGAGAAAATTTACAGTAAACTGACAAAGAATATTGAAAATGCACGACCCACTGCTCTTGCGGGATGTCTTGTCACACGCTACAACTTTAGAGCAACTTGTCCTAGAGTTAACAATTGTTTTGTAAACTGAATGTCAAGAAGTTCGAGTTGGTAATATAACGATAATATGGTACCAAAATGAGATATTAGCGCATTTTCCTTAACAATACATATCTATTTAGAAAAGAAACTCATTTATATAATAGTTATTAAACAGAAATAAGTCAACAGCGCCGTCAGAGGGTCTAATTTATATGAAGGTACGAAATTCAGGCTACGCGGCTACGGCGTAGAGCAGTTTAGACGCATAGCGTATTTTGTAACATTCATACTCCGAGTTCCCATATCATTTGGGGTCGGCTTTTCCGTCTAAGTACTACCAAGTAAGTACTACGAATTTGCCGTAAAGAGACTGCCATGCCATTACCCATTGATGATGCAATATCGAAATTCTGCAGTTAAACCAGTTGTGGGACTTTTTTGGTCTCCAACTAACCATAACGACCGCCATAGATGTTCATATGGTAACCGGAGCGATGGTGAAGGACATTAAAAGGATAAAATAATATTTTCACTGTTTCTAAAACTGAAATTACGTTATGTAAGTAATATTTTACTAAAAACAACTTTTGTGTCACAGGAGACTTAACAAGACGTTCAATTGATGGACATGCATATACACCCAACGTCAGAACTATATACTTAACTTAGAACTATCTATGAATTATTAAATCGATACAAAGATATCTGGTAAAATTTTATAACAACAACCTGGCAAACGATTCAGTACAATCTAGCAACAAAGTGACGATTATATCTATATATATGCTAATATAGCCTATTGTAAAGCCTGCAGAAGAATTTTTTTATTTGTTTTTATCAATATCAAGAACTACTGGTTCGAATTGTTTTTTTCTGCATTAAATAACCTATTTATCTGGAAAGCTATATATCATTGTGTGTCACGAAATCGGTACAATTTCATACATTCATACATTGTTGCAAAACTTTTAAGTTACGGGCATTTATGAGTAAAATAAGTGTAAGTATTGACGAAGGATTGCTATAGTATTATATAATAGAATAAGAGTATGAATAAATAGTAAAAGGCAACTGTTACCGTTTAGGGATACCATAACGGCGGTTGAACAATAACCATAACATTACCCGTAGCCGACTCCTGCATTTTAGAAAGTTTGATAAGCCACGAAAGTATTTTACGAAGCTTATTACTTTGAGTTTAGAAGGACTGACTTCTGATTAGTTTTACGCGATAGGGAACAACGAATAAAGGTTATACAAAGACAATAGGTAAAGTTCATCTTCTACCTATTCATTATCTGTCACGTGGTATAAAAAAATAAATCATCATCAACTTTTCGATTAAATTTTTTTATGAGTAATCAGTAATTTATCCGCATTCTAGAGCCCACAACACAAGCTAGGTAAACTGTGCTTTGAAGTCTAGAGAGCGCTGTGTAGAATTTCGTAGAATGGTTATTTGTTATTTCAGTTGCATCTGAAGTCTTCACCTCAAAGTTCACGAATAGCTCACTGCTCCTGTTTCCTTTTGATTTGGCTTAAACTAGTTTTATAAGAGCGAGATTTTCTCCCAGTCCCGAGAGAAAACCTTACGCTAGACCCTCAGCCCCATCTTCACATGCAAGTTGGTGCATCAGAAGGTGCTTCAACTTGCAGGTGAGGTTGATCTGGCCACGAAATTCTTGAGGGGCGGGTGGGGGGGGGGGGCATTTTTAATGAATTATATGAAGATGGGTACCTTGTAAATTTTAGGTCATATTTCTTCTTCTATCGCATCGTTGGCGTTTCTACTCTCAGATTTTGTTTTCTGCGATTGCGTTCTCAAAGCCACTCATGAGTTACTCTGGTGTGCGTGTACATGGGCATGCAGTACAGTAGGCCATGGTCTGCATGGTAGCTCCACATTCGTACCGCGCGCTGGTCTGCATCAACAGATCATTTGTGAGTTGCGAAGTAAGCAGGTTTGATTCGAGTCAGAATTGTTTGCACTATATGAGGTTGATCTCAAGCTCTTCAAAGCTCCTCAAGCAATTTATAGAAGAAAAGATAGCGTTTGATTGATTGAAAGAGCCCACCAGAGCACTGCTAAAAGATTAGTAACAATTTACGAAATATTGACCGGTAGTTAGATAAAAAAGTATTTCTTCTATTGTGCAGAATAATGTACCCACTACCAATTAAATTGGATACATAAAATGAAAAATATTGTTCACGCGCCCATAGAAGTAACAAAAGAAATAACATATATGAAGGTCGCGAGAAAAGTCAAAGGCTCACCTTCTTTTCTGGGATTTGCAAAGAAAGAATGTAACATAATTCCAAAACTGTCGCAATGTATACTATTTTTTAAAGAAATCTTGATTTGTATTTATATAACCAAAAGTAAACCGTAACGTTCAGAAATAGAGTTACCTTTTGTTTGCGGAGCTACTGCTAACTTATAGATAGACCCGGTGTCGCGCCAAAGGATTTTCACGCCTTTGAAGAGGGTCCAACAACAAAAAGGTTTTCTGGTCAACAAACATATCAGTTCTATTAATAGATACTTTTGGATTAATTAAAGGTAAGTAGATACAACCGAGGGTTTCACGACCTTTTGAGATGGAAAATACAAGTACATACACACTCATGCCTTTGAGCATTTAACACGTACCTACATTTCACCTGCTTATATTCCTCGGTCTCACGTAATTACCGAGGCAAAACTATTCCGTCAATTTTCATTTTAATAATATTACACTTACATGCGAAACTATTTTTGTCTCTCTGTCTATCTTTCTTTTACACTTTGACGCTTAAACCACTGTACCGATTGTGATGCAATTTGATACAAAAATAGACTAGGCCTTAGAAACTAGACACACCTAGAACATCTTTTGGACGCGATAACCAACATCTCTGCGACAGCTTGTAGACCATAAATTATATTTTTTTTATGAAGCAAAGTAATTTATTCACTAGAAGATCTGTCTAGATCCACTTCGCTGGAAACTACTTGGCATAAATGTATTGAAACAAAAATTAAGATTTTAATTATTTTCTTTTAAAAGCTGATTATTAATATTTTTTTAATAAACCTAATATAAATTATTGACAACGAACAGCCTAAAAGGGTTAGTCTAAAAACTTGTTCAAAATGTTAATTCAATATTTATTTATACATGCAAAAATTTTGGCTGTAAGTTAGTACACTGAGATGAGAATCAATTTTCAATAAGTGTAAAGATATCCGGTACATGCTTGTAACTCAACAATAGATATACGGAGATAAAGGCTAAAATACACCTTGGCTTGGAACACAATGGTTGATTTCACTGAAAGTAAACTGATACCGAGTATTGAAACCGTCTTCCGCTCACTAATTGAACAATATTGCTAGCAGTACCTACTGGCTAAGTATTTGTTACAATCAATATCGTATTCTAATGTTTTCGTGTACATACGTGCTATGGTTTACATTAAGAGAGGCCAGCAGTTTCTCATGCTTTTATTAATTTATTCCCTCTAAAATGCTATCTGCACCGGACTGAACAGGTATTGATAAGTTATATTTAAAGAGAAATAAGTTACTACCGCTGTTAATACGTTCTTCTTCTTCTTTTTATTAATCGATTAATATGTTCATTCATCAACTTTTATTAAATAAAATACCCAATAATTTGTTCGTAAAGACAAATAGTTTACATACTTATATTTTTTTAGGCTACTTTCTATTATTTACTAGTACGCATCTCATTGTTACGCCCAACTATATATTATACTTAAATAAACAGATATAACACAAATAAATATGTAGGCTTTATACCTAAATGGATTCGGTCTCACCACTCTGACCGCTAGAAGGCTTTATGTAACAAGGGACTTGACTCACTTTGTTTCCTTTTTCGTATAAATTTCATAATACAGAATCCAAACATCACTCAGAGTCTGATGAAAGTAAACAAAAGCATTGTTATATCTATTTTCTCTTGGGAGGTTGCCGAAAAACGTATACACAATTTCGCTTGAACACTTCTTGTCATGAAGAGTTGTGTGGACTGTCTCGCGATACGTTCTTCAGTTACATTGTTTCGGTACAAAACATCACTCATATCATATACGAGACTTTCGGTTATGGAAACGGATGCTCTAGGTGAACAGACAAATCTGTGGAGTCTTTAAAAGTAGTTTAACAAAGGAAGCTTTTCTGCTGCTGTTGACATTTTTGCCAATAACGAATTTGTTTTATCATTTTTCTGTTATAAACAATAAGCTATATTTCATTTTAAAATTGTTTATTTAATTTTTACCAAAGCCATTGTGTTACACAAAAATAAAAGAAATGTATTAGATAAATCATGTGCTGGTGATATATTATAACTTTTTTACAGAATATAACTGGAATCAATGATTTATTTACCTGAGGCCGGGGGATCGAGGACTAGGGGTTCGTTATCTATAGGTAATAATAATAAAGCTAGAGGGATCACGTAGACCAGTTCATCGGGCTGGTAGTAGTATGTATTTAGAAGCTGTTTGAAATTTTCTTTCAATTTAATTTTTAACCCCCGACGGAAACCCGAACGGTGTGTTATAAGTTTGACGGTCCCCAACGAGACAAACTGTTAGTTAAAAAAATGAATACGTAAATAATATAGCTACCAATAATAATAATAAAGGTTCAATACTTAGGGTAATAGGTCATAATATTATAGTTATTTTTTTACTTTTTACAGACTTTTTTATTGTTCTTTTTTTCTTTAAAGTATTTAGTTTAGACCAGGATTCGAACCTGTCCCAGGTCTCTCTCGATTGCAATATCGACTCCCTAAACAACTAAACCTCTGAATTAAAAGTGAGTGAAACAGCGCGAGCTATCATCAGTAAAACTAAATAAAACAACTGTATAAATACAAGTATTGGCAGTATTGGTGCGTGTTAGCCATCTGATCGAAATGTCTATCAATCCACAAACGAACTTGGCATAGCCGTATTCAGTCATTCAGACATTCACGCGTGAACTTTTTCACGCGTGAATGTCTATTTATTTCAATTATCGGGTGTTTTTGTTGTTGCATTAAAGAGAAAAGAATTTATAGTACATTTGTCGTACACATGTTTCATATTTGTGTTGCATAATATTAAAATTATTTTGAGGAGATTACACGAATGTTACACATTGAAAGCATGGCTGCTGAAAGGTAACGAGATCAATAAAAATATCAAAATATCACCAAATAAATGGCATAAAAATGGATAAAATATAGAGAGACTAGTACCTAGTCAGAGGGTAAAATTTTAGTGAGAGGGTGTGAGGTTCGAAGCGCATCAAGATCTTTAGAGCTTAAACCAACCTCACCTATATATTGGTATATCAACTGAGTTATGTGTAAAAAGCTACCTTTATGGCAAATTTTAAATAAATAACAGAAAGAGTTAATGGCAGTAAATGTGAAAAAGGAAAAAAGTATTACAAATACTACAATAAATATAGCTCAAATCCACAAATAGCTGCAATGCAAGATAATGAACAGTCCTGCAGGTTTATAATACAATTAGGTAAATTATGTAAGTGTAAATTCGCTACCACTACGCGTCTAATTAGATGCTAATTTCAGTTTATCTCATTGCTTATTAAAATGTGTTAGCTGCTGCTCGCAGCTCCATCTACAAACTGGAAGGTCTTAATTATGGAAAATCACTATTTTCCGCAATAGAAAGTATTCTTTGCTTTTCTACGAGTCAACAGCTATTTCAAATTTTAACAAAAGCTATTAAGTAGTGCAGGGCCCCTAGACAAGTGGCACAAGCTTGAATCGCTAACGAAAGGAATAGAATGGGTCGACCAATCACACCCAAGCTCGTGATCCCGCCGCGGCCCACGCATCGTACGCCGGCGACTAGCTTGGATGTGATTGGTCGACCTATTCTATTGCTTTCGTTAGCGATTTATGCTTGTGCCACTTGTCTAAGGGGGCAGATGTGAAAAGGTAGCGATGCCCGCGGCTCCAATCGCATCAAAATTCGTTCAATAGTTTTTGCGTCTATCGCGAACTAAGAGACAAACACACAATAATTCCAAAAAAAATATTGTGTTCACAATCGATCATATATACAGGGTTATTTGTAATTAACTAGCATCCTCGCAGGGGTAGATAGCTGACATCATAACTGACCATTTTTGTTCTACGACTTTTTATAATTCGTTACATTTTATTTTCATACATACATAAATATTAGTTTAGTTTTGCGTCTAAAAGTTATTAACTCTACCGACGAGTTTGTTTACCTAATTTTTACGATGCGCGTAAACTACGGCGGTGGCGCACGTAGAGCTAATAACTTTTAGACGCAAAACTAAACTAATATTTATGTATGTATGAAAATAAAATTTAACGAATTATAAAAAGTCGTAGAACAAAAATGGTCAGTTATGATGTCAGCTATCTACCCCTGCGAGGATGCTAGTTAATTACAAATAACCCTGTATAGCATAACCCAAGTTTCCAATGATTTTCTGATCGGAAAAAATGAACATCCAGGACGGGATGATCATTTTTTCCGATCAGAAAATCATTGGAAACTTGGAAAATTGGAAAATTGGAAAATTTCATTCAAATAACCCAAGTTTATTTTGAAATAGTTACAAAGCACAGACACAGCTTTTTTACAATTGTATAATGGTTATTATATACATATAGTAATTATATACAAGTTTATAATAGTAGGTAGATAGGTGGTTCTTGATGTTTTCATATAAGCAACACGAACCACCAAACAGAAAACAGAAACCGGGCTGTATACACACTTCACGCGAAGTTTTGTTTTATCTCACGATGTCAAAGCGTCATCTCGTAACGCCTTCCATCTCAGCGTGCATTTCCCAACATTAATTATGAATGTTCTGGTTTGGGTTATAAATAGCAACTTATTTCACCCGTGTAAGGAGAAAAGCTTTAAAGAACCTTGTAACAATAGATATTAAGGTTTATATTGGAATATTCTTGAAGTGTTGACAAATTTTAGCTGCGGCTATTAGGGTACTAGGTTAAAATGTAAGAACATGTAACTTTTACTTTCATTCAGTCGGTGTACTGTATTTTCTTCGTGTGTAATGTTATGTTGAGATGTCGGTATATATTCCAGATAATTTCATGCTAAATACCAAATTATACGGAGCATGCTGCAATGAATACAAAACTATCTTTGATAGGGTAGGTACTATCGTTTGACTTGGAATGCTTTATAATGACTGGGTTTAAAAAATCTTATATAATGCTCTCGCAACACAATAACAACTTTTGTCTTTTCTTAAAGTTTTGTGGGCCAGAGCCTAATCCATCGCTCAGCAGGTGTGGCTATTTGCAGGTGAGGCTGGCTTAGACTTCGAAGATCTTAAGGGCCCTATAAAAAAACACATTAATATTGTTTTGCTGCTACTCTATACCTTTATATTTTAGAGTATTCTTTTTTTTTGTTTCTAACTCTCTGACAGTTACACCATCCAAAAGTTTTTAAAACAAAATATAAATCATGACAAACTTTTCCACGGATAACATCAAGTTTTTGAATCCAATTCATCTATCCTTAAAGTAGTCTCGTATCATGAGATACGATGGTATTCCCATTCAACTATTCTGCCAAGTGGCGTTGAGCCTCGGGCACTCCCCCGGTGCTTTAGGACTCTGGGGCCGCCATTGTATTCTAACATACACTTTCTACGACAAACCTACAAAGATACCTTAGAATGATATTTAGGTTAAAAACACTTGGGATTTCCTTCTTTTTTATTCAAAAAATTCTTTGTCTTAACTTTATTTATAGTACCGTGCTAATGTTAGGTAATGCTAGGTAATGCTTACTAATATTGTAAATGGTGTACAAATGAAGTGTTATCTAACTATGTATTTATATTGAATTAACGACACTATGCATTTAATTTGTAATTACGTGAAACTGTGATTATTAAAAGATTGATTGATGAGATGTGAGATTAGAAATTAAGTTATAATTAAAATCCTTTTTAATTCTTTCCTGCAGCTCTGTGATTCGTTTCCGTAATTAAAAACTAGATCATTTTTACGAATATGGGAGATTCAATATGGGAAGTACGAGCCTGACATTCCGACTAAGTACAATTTAAGTAGCTTACAATTTTTAAACAGGAAATATCATTCAATTCCACAACAAACGATACAAAAGCAGAAAAATCCTTTGCAACATTTGTGTCGCTACTTATTCATTGTTGCAGACAAACACTTTTATGTACAGTGAAGCAAAATATTCAGTTCGAAATACTTGAGATTTTATCAACCTCAAGAAAATGCTGGACGTTGAAATAGTCTCACTTTATCCAACGAACATAATAAAAAGGAAAATTTAAAATCACTGTTTATGTATTCAAAGCGCAGTCGTCGCAAACATTTTTGTCATATTGGTCGAATAAAAGTCTAGAGGAATTCACATCACGCATGCGATAAGGGCCACCGCTTCTCCCGGCTTACACTGACTTTAAAGTATATTGTAGTCACTTGCGCCAGTTATCCTGGTGCAGGAACGTAACTTTATATTCAACTCGTGCTTCAAAACTTCACGAAGCACGTATCAGCGCCAGAGGTTATTTGCATCCTACCTTTGCATACCACGTTCATTTACCATTAGGTGTCATATTGTTATATTATACTACGACGGCTTTAATCTTGAGTACTCAGTATTATAACGTGGCTCAAGAGTACACTGCTACGTGTGAGATCTGCTGCGCAGTTTTAAAAGTTGGCATGAATTTATATACCGGTTACTTATTTGTCCACAGTGGTTATAACAATGAGAAAAGCTTGTAAAATACTTCTGAGTAATATTTCTTTGGAGTTTAAAGAATAGCTATAAACTGCATGATGAACAAAAGCACATTTAATCTCGTGTTCGATTCTGGAATTAAAAGCAACACGGCCTTAAATACCCCATATTACATTACGTAGGACTCAAAAATATAATAAGTGAAATATGGGTTTATAATGCTCATAGCACTGTCTATACATGATATTATTTTTATGACCTTTCTTTGCTTTTTTATCATTTGTTTTTTTATTAAGTAAATATTTTGACCGATAAAAGCCTAAAAATTTTTTGAATTGGAGTATTTTGCTGCTTAAAGTCAATCAGTGAAAGTTTTAACTGTCCCAGTTGAACCAGCAGTCGTTTCATGGTATCAAAACCATAACTCTACCTTCCTAATTATATTATTAAACTCCAAAAATATTCACAGCACACAGTCAGGTTAATGCTTAATTAAATAATGTTTTTATAAAATTAATAAAGCCCGAAGCCATTTGTACCCGCTGTCGCACTCGTAGTGCGGTGTTACAGACAAAAACAATTATCTAGCAAGTGCACATTGACTCTTCTACGACTTTCCTGGTAATACTTTTGTCCAGCCAACACAAATTTTGTCGGAACTTCCGCGGGCTATTTTCCAACAGGAACTTTCTATTTGAAATCGCTTTCAATTTTATTAGTAACTAACCCACAGAACATTAAAAAACCATAGAAGTAGTAATTAAGTAAAAATACAAAGGAATAGCTGTCGCCAAAAAATACACTCACACAGACTTCTAGGACGTCTTATTGGTTGCATACATTTTACCTTAAAATATAAGAAGAGCAGAACTACACACCTTATTTTACTGAAAATGAATTTAAAGTACGTTTTGACAAGGTATATACTTCAATTATGTTTACAGAGTACCATCAAATCTGCCCCCATTTTGACGTAATATACAACAGAATTATGTTTAAGGCACGTTGGAATAGAGCACAAATTTATTTATCACAATAATACCCCATCTAGCGGTCAATAGCAAAATCAATGTACATTATAGTTTTGCTATCCACCAATAGATGTCTAAAATTGTATTGTATTGCAAATCAGTCCTTAAATATAACAATGGTAAGGATGAAATTATCAATCAATCAATCAATTAGCCTATTGCAGTCCACTGCTGGACATAGGCCTCCCCCAATGTACGCCATAGCACCCGATCCTCCGCCTTGCGCATCCAGTCTATCCCAGCTACCCTTTTCAGGTCGTCCGTCCATCGCGCTGGGGGGCGTCCTACTTTACGTTTGTAGGTAGGACGCACTGATTGAAGACCTTCGTTTTCAGGCATTGCGGTAAAGGGGAGGAGAAAACCCGACGCAGTTTTCCAAATGCTGCCCAGCCCAACTGAATCCTCTTGGTGACTTCTTTCTCGAAGTTGTTTCTACCGAGCTGGATAATCTGCCCAAGGTAGACATATTGGTGAACAACTTCGAGTGTCGATCCCTCGACGGCTATCGGTCTCGGCGTGACATGTTCATTGAACATGACCTTGGTTTTATCCAAGTTCATGCCAAGACCGACGCGTCGAGAGGCTCCATTTAGGCTGTGCAGCATTTCGCCCAGCTGCTCCAGCGACTCCGCAACTATGACGATGTCATCAGCGAACCGAAGATGTGAGATGTACTCACCGTTTATGTTTATACCCCGCCCAGTCCAATCCAGAGTCTTGAAGACGTCCTCCAGCGCGTTGGTGAATAATTTGGGGGATATGACATCCCCCTGTCTCACTCCACGCTGAAGAGTAATGGGGTTCGTCTTTTGGTCTTGGAGCTGGACGGACATAGTGGCGGTCTCGTATAAGCATCTCAGCACTTCGATGTATCGCCAGTCGACACGGCACCGCTGCAGAGCATCCAGAACTGCCCAGGTTTCGATGGAGTCGAAGGCTTTTTCGTAGTCCACGAAAGCCATACATAGCGGCAGACTGTACTCCTCAGTCTTCTGTACAATCTGCCGAACAGTATGGATGTGGTCCACGGTGCTGTAGCCTTTTCGAAACCCGGCTTGCTCCGGTGGCTGGAACTCGTCGAGCTTACTGGCGAGGCGATTTGTGACGACTCTCGAAAACAGTTTGTAGATATGGCTCAGGAGTGAGATGGGTCTATAGTTCTTCAGCAAGGCCTTATCACCTTTTTTGAAGAACAACACCACCGCACTCCCGCTCCATGCCCTGGGTGTTAAGCCCTGTTGGATGACGGAATTAAATAGGCTCGCTAGCTCTTTCAGGACTGGGGTCCCGCCTGCCTTTAGGAGCTCAGTGGTAATTCCGTCATCACCAGGGCACTTATTATTCTTCATTTGTTTGAGAGCCGCCTCTATCTCGCACTGCTCGACATCGGGTATCTCCTCGGTGTAATGGCGCGTGAGTGGGGCTCTGTGGTCTTCATCGCTGTGTCCCGTCGGTTTTGTCGTCCGTGAAGCATACAGCTGTCCATAGAACTTCTCGACCTCTTCGAGTATCTCGAACTTGGAGGCGATGGTTCTGCCATCTTCAGTTTTGAGTTTCGTCAGATGGGGCCTTCCTAATTGCTGAGCGAACACTTTCGACCCCCTATTACGCTCGATCGCATCCTGGATGGCGCGTGTGTTGGAGCGTCGGAGGTCGCGTCGTATCAACTTTTTAATTTGATGGTTTAAGGCTCTCCCACCTGACGAAGACGACTGAGTGGAGGGCTCATCACGCCTCCTCCTCATAAGTTCGAGAGTCTCGGAAGAGAGTTTGGAATCAAGCTGTTTGCGTTTTCCGGGAAAAAACTTTCGGGACACTTCCTGCAGAGTTTTGACCACTGTGTCGGTTTTCTCATCAATGCTGCCAGTGGTTTCCAGCATTGCGAAACGATTTTGAAGTTCAAGTTGAAACTTTTCGGACCCTATAGCTACCTGGGGCGGCGTAGGTCGGAGAGTAGACCGTATCATCCGGAATCTTTCAGCCTTAAGGTTGATATTTAGAGAGCCTCTGATAAGCCTGTGATCACTTCCGGTTTTAAACCTGTTGATCACGGAGACATCTCTAAATATGTGCTTACTATCCGTGATGAAAAAGTCTATCTCGTTCCTTACCATGGAATCCCGCCTTTGCCAAGTCCACTTCCTGTGGGGCTTCTTCTTAAAGAAGGTATTCATTAAGAAGAGCCCTTGGGATTCTAGAAAGTTGACCAGCATTTGGCCCCGGTGGTTTCGGCGCCCCACTCCATAGGGTCCGATTCTCGTTTCACCGCGCTCTTGTACTCCCACTTTAGCATTGAAGTCCCCCATAACAACGTTGTAGGTGGCCTTGGTGGTATGATTCATTGCCTTGACAATGTCCTCATACACAGCCTCGGCAGTTTCGTCGGGGTGAGCCGAGGTCGGCGCATATACCTGAACCACCTTCAGGGAACGCCTGTTGGTGATTTTCAGAACAAGGTACGCTACCCGACTCGACACACTTCCGACTTCGACAACGCTGCTAATGAGGTCCCTCTTGATCAGAAAACCGACACCTCCCTGGGAGAGCTGATCACCTTCTCTGAAGTAGAACAGGTCGCCTGACTCAAGGGTTATCGTGTCCTCCCCCTGTCTTCGGATCTCGGACAACCCCAAAATGTGCCAGTTTATGCGACCTAGTTCTACCTCAAGTTCGGTAAGGTGATGGTCCAGCCGAAGTGTGTTGCAGTTAAACGCTGCCAGCTGTAGTCGTTGTTGGTAGCCTCCCGTAACCCGGAGATTCTTAGCACCCCCCGCCCCGCCGTTACCGCGGCCGCTACCGTAACCGGGAATAGCGGGACCACCGGGAACTGGGGGCCTGTTGTCGTGGCTTGTACTCATTGGAAGGGGTTTGGCCTACGATTACCACGCTGGCCAGACGGGTTGGTAATGGGTTTTATCTCGAGTTTTCCATCTCTGACCTTGGCAGAATGTTAGCCTGAAGTGGCAACTCCTCCCCTAGATGAGAGGGAAGTTGCCACTCCCGTTGCCCGGGGTGCACCACGAGGAGGTATTCTGACACGCACCACTTAACAAGAATTAAGCATGAAATTAACTTAACTCAAAATACGAACAACACTAGAATCGACCCCCATGGTGTCGATACTGTTGTACATTTTCACAAACTTAACTAAAGTGATAATTTTGACAGCTCTAAGTAGAGTACCCCATATAGTATAATCGAAAATGAATTTAATCGATTTTCGATTATCGTTCCCGTAGAATATGGAATCGATAGATATTTATAAAAACACAAAAGCATTTATTTTTTTATTATTTTAGGTAACTTATTTCAGGATGATAAAAGAGAAGTTTTATGGTACAGTAATTATGTCTTGCATTATACTTAGCTATTACTTTTATTATTATACTAGCTGTTGCCCGCGGCTCCGCCCGCGTGTATGTCGAAATCCGTTTCAAAAACTATCCTATCTCTCAAGTTGGATCGAACTGCACATGGTATGCGAATTTTATTATAATCGGTTAAGTGGTTTAGGAGTCCATTGAGGACAAACATTGTGACACGAGATTTATATATATTAAGATTATATTATTATTAGCTATATTACAAAAAATTGTATTAGATAAGTACTTAAAAAATTTCAATAAATTAATTTAAGTTCGATTCATTCGATTCCTTTGTGTCATAGTCAATTGTGCTGAATTCTTGCAAGACGCTTCACTACGAAAAGTGGGCGGTACTTGTCCATGTGCTACGATAATTTTAGAGGTATTATTTTGTATATAAAAATACGATACTTAATAGACGTGAACTGTCAACATTATCATTTAGCATCCTGAATTGGACAGAGTATAGAAACTTCTAGAATATTGAAGTAAATATTTCGTGAAAACTTATAGGAAAAGAAACCTTAAAATCAATCGCATAAACTTATTTTTTGATTAGAAGAAAGTATTTCTTTATATTTTAGCCTGCTTCATGCATATACACAAGTGTATATGTGTGAGGTAAATGCAATTACACTTAGGTTTTTGGCGACACAAACACGCCCCCATACGATTTCTAGTCCTAAGGATTTTTCTTTGTTCTGTGAACTAACCCAAGGCAAGACCAAACGAGAACGGATCTGTTCCTTAAGAAAATTGTAGTATGGAACAGAAAATACAGAATAGTTGTTTTGTGTATTCAATTCTATTTGCTATTTATTAGAGACAATAGAAGTTGTCTCGTATTTCAACTACTTATTAATTCAAACTAACTTTAACGGGTTTAATTTTACTGTGATATTTTTATAACTAACGTAACGACGTTTTGGTTGCTTTTAGCCATGATGAGCTCTTATGAATTAAGTAGATGGAAAGGATACTAAGGTGCCTTGTGGTACATGGATGTTTATATCATTCATCAACATCAGGTTGAATATCAGTTTAGCTTGTAGCTCAAATACTATTAAGTGTTTACTGTCGGACTAACTTATATTCGTTTTCACAGTTCTAGTTGTTTAGATTCCGCATCAACAGCGGTATAAGCAATATTTTTTCATAAAATCATCAATATGGTCGCCTTGTGAGAGTATTGTCTGATCTTTCAGCAGAAGTTATCCCTAAGACTGATTGTGCCTCACCGTGGGGAACACAAGTTTACAATTTGAATTTGCATTTAAATTTATTACTTGAAATTGCAAACGGGAGTCGTGCTACAGCAGCTAGTAACTTAGAACTACAACAAGACGATGTTTGTAGAAGTGATTAATTAATTATTAATAACTCACTGTTGCCCACGACTTCGCCGGCGTGGAATTTCTGTTCATGTTCCTGCTTCCCATAGGAACCTATTGCAGGAATTAAAAGTAATCTACATTTTCGTCCCGCCTTTAATCTATACCTGTACAATCAGTCTCAGTCATTTCAGCCAGATCCATCCAGTCGTTAGAACGTGAGTAACAAACATCCGAACATCTCAAAACATTTATATTATTAGTAGGAATGAGGATAAGATAGGAAGTAGGATAATAACTTTCTAAGAAGGAGTGGTCAATGTTTTGAACTACTACTGAATGTTTTTCCATGAGTCTTCTTGACGAGACAGCCAGGGAACGAGTATTACGTTGACGTTTTCCTAAGCGTATACATTGCGGTGGATATTGTCTGGGTCCGATCTCTAGCCGGCTAACCTGTAACACTAAACGGTAGCAGAGTGATGACTTTCGGAGTTTCGAGAAAGAAAATCTGTATAAAAAATAATATTAGTGTGAACGGGATATTTATAATATTGTGTAGTTTTGAGTATCCGATATTTCATGCAAGCGTCATGATCACACACAGTATTTAAATTTTGTGAGATTATTTAAAAGATATAAACTTTTACTACAACTAAATCTTAGAAAAAATATAAACAAAGTCGAATAATTCATAAACAACTATATATTAATAAAATTGTACAATGGGCGGTCACATCAAAATTTGCACTTGATCCTTTACAACAGACAACCTTTGTATGAACAGTAGCGCGAGACAATAGCTTAGGTACGATAATTTATGTGCATTATTATGTGTCAAAAAACGAGGGTTTAATACTTTCCCTGTCAAGCAGTTGTTTTTTATGAAACATATTCTAAATATCAAATGGCTCATAACCTGAAATTAAATAAAACATAACTTAGAAAACTAGCCATAAATTTCTAGAAATACCTTTCTCAGCACCATTAAACCCGGGTTAATAGTTAACTCAGATTGAAACGATATCTTTTTTAACAAAACCAACGCCGCATACCTAAGCCTAAAACTTGAATATAAGGAAAGGAAAGTCGCATTTCACAACCGATTTCCTCTGGCCGCAATAACGCCAAGTCACAGTAGCAGAGGTGGCCATTCGAAAACTAATAAATTTCTCTGGGACTGTGAATTTATTTGATAAACGGCCTAGATAAAGATGCGGTGGAAACATCTTAACACTTCTTTGGTCAGCAAACGCTAGTATGCACCGAGTTTTCTTTAAATATACGGCTATCTCATTCTTGTTTAAGCAATTTGTTCGAATAATGGAGGCAACATAGGTTTAATTCTTTAAGCTTGTCTAGCATGCATTATAGGATGTTGATGTGTGGCTTGCGTATAAGAAGAAGTCAACAGTATGAAAGATAAACTCGGAGGAACGATGAAATGAGCAAAGTGGCAGAAAGTTTGACGTAATGTTGGCTAAAGTATTAACTTTCAGAAATATGGATAGAAATATATGGAGTACTTAGTATAAAATGAAACAAAAAGAAACGTAATGTGCTGCTGAAAATAGAACTGCTTGTAGGTAGGTACATAAGAAGCTATCTATATAAACTAAGTATTTAATTCCTTTCTCAACTGAGTTCATTGCCATCCCTACTATTATCCTGGTGGCCTCCAAAGCTTGCACTTTGAAACCCAGTGTGTATGCTCTCCTATGCCATATTAGCTGATATATCTTGACTTTTAGGGGCGCGATTGTCATTTGACCCTTCAACCTTGAGTGGACACCGACTCGCAGGTGAGGTTGACTAGACCCTTGAAGTTCTTAGTGGGCTCCAAAAACCTAATTTAATCGACTGGTGCAGCATACTGTGTCGTCACTGCTGATACTATTTATGTATGAAGGTTTTTTATTATAATTATATTAGTTCCTATATATAACTAAATGTACACCTAGCTACCCCAAGATCATTTTCTCTTTACCTCTCTCCATCCTATGGTTGCCTGGCAGAGATCGCCATGGAGTGATAAGGCCGCCAATTGTACGTACCACTAACTGTACCTCTAACTTGTGTTTCTTTTTTTCTTATGTCCTTGGTGTACAATAAAGAGATTTATTATTATTATTATTATTACTAGTTTCTAATAATTATATTTGAAGCCACAATTAAAGCAAGTACCTAATGGTGATAACCTTAGCACTCGGTATTCTGTCCCCCACCTCTCATATACCGACCGACGGTTTAAGTGATTGGTTCATTGAGAACCCAATCGAACAAAGACCAGGGCACAACACCATAGGTTCCAAGTCGATAGCCAAGAAGATCTGGCATCGTCATCTTTTTACTCAATCTACCAGCAGGTTGCGTACCTATCTAAACTTGATAAATTTGCGCTTTCGATATTTTTCGTAACCATAAATTATTATTTGAGAAGTCCTTTTATCATTAATATCTGTCTTTTACGACTGAATCGATTTCATTTGACCTTCCTTTAAGTATCAACTAAAACCAATTCCGTTTATTACTAACGAGTGAATAAAAGTATCAATATGTCTGTTTGGTTATAAATGTAGATATTTATTTTCTTGTCAGAATAAATATGTCTTCCATATTTTATTGACGATATGATTAAATTATGGTAGTTATGAAATGAGTATAGATAAAAAGTAGGTACTACTATAAACTATTGTATCGTAATACTAGTAATGTATAAATATTATATAATTTGTTTTATTCTATTTCCTTGAAAGAAAAAGAATAAAGAGATTTTAGCAATTTAAACATTGTAACATATAAAACTCAAAATTACATAATAATCCCAAAAAAACTTATAAATGTTATTATAACCTTTAACCAGCCGTTTCCCGCTAGTGAACACATTATCATTTTAATCGGCTTACCGCCTACCCTACATAATACTTTTACAAAAGTTTATCTCATTTCCGAAGCAGTTTTTCGCTTCTCACTCTTTGAGTTATATTTGAAGACAAACACATCAAAAATACATTATGTGTCATGAAAATAATATTGTTTTTTACTAGTCTTTAGATTTATCATCGTGAGATTGTCTTCGATCGTATTATTGTTTGATGTACTTGATGTAGGTAATATGATTTCTGTCTGTATATAAATATTTTTTGTCGGTGATATAAAGTTCATTATTTCAACGCGTAACTTTTCCTTTGATGCGTCAGAGCATTTTTCAAGGTCTTGGCACTTGGATGAATAGACTGAACAGTTGGATCTAAAGATACCTCTTGATTCTCTTTCGGAGAGGCCTGCCTGGGCCAGAGTCATGATCTGTCAATCAGCAAATGTACCGGCTTGAAGGTATAGTTGACTTGGACCCCGAATATCTTAGTCTAATAAAATTAAAGAACGAAGAATCAACAATTCCTCGTAATTTTATATGTCCCGTACAAAATCAAAGAATTGTTCACCCTAACAAATAAGTAGAACTAAATATTAGAAACAAACAATACAATACTCAACTCATGATACGACCAAGACTATGAGGACTTATTATATCGTATTACTTTATTTATTACTTTCTTACGTGAAAACATCTCTTTACTCGCAAACTACGAGTGATAGTTGATCAAACTTTCTTATGTGACGAAATTCCCTGAGATTTAATCGTTAGTAGCTGATTACGCGTTAATAATGATTGAACCCACAACGGGTAAAGCATATCTATCTACAAGAGTTTATCGCGCGATTAGCTGAGACGTTACTTCAACGCATCCATGTAGAACATCGTAAAATCTTGCTCGCGAAGCAATATTGGCAATTGGGAACCAAAGTAAAGTTGTAAAACATGCACTAAAATAAAAAAATGGAAAAATAATTGAATTTTTAAAAATGGATGGACGCGAAAGGTAAGGTTACAAAGTGCGAGCTGCTGATGTGACTGTAGACAGCTACTGCTTCAAACCAGTAGCTACTAAGCAACTCGTACATGATAGTAACTTGTACGATATGGTTAGGTACGCAATCCCAGTAGCTGCACTGCAGTAACTGACCAGACCGGCTGACACACTAACTTGCATTGTGCAACCTCGGCATTAGCTATTTGCTTGGGAGTGCGTTTATATTAAAATCATACTATAATGAATCCAACAAAATGTGAAAGTTTTTGAAGATATTATTAGGCACTCAATCACGATCTAACGGGTGAATGGATTTGGCTGAAATTCGGTACAGGCACAGAATATAGTCTGGTTAGTTATTATCCCTGGAATAATATCTCGTGGAAAGAGGAAACTGAAACAGAATTCCATGCTAGTGAGGTCACGGGAACAGCAAGATCGGAAAAATCAAGACTGTTTCCAACTATTACTGTCGAATATAATAAATGTGTCATCGTTAACTAACAGATGAGGATATAATCCTCATCTGTTAGTTAAGTATATATAATATAAAATAATGTTTAATAAATCGGATAATAATACTTAAAACTTAGTTTTATTGCAATTGAGTCTATTTAAGTAACTTGTATACTGCATAGTTATACTCATATTTAACAAACAACATTCAGGGTGTGTTGAGAGAATTTGAAATAAAAACACAGTGTCTTGGTTCTGCCACCCTAACAACATATTATGAATACCAACAGCTCTGAAAATCCGTAACCGCACTCTGTTTGTCATAACTTTACCTACATAGAGTATATAACAAATAAGCTGGGACATTTACGTCATAGCGCTTCACATCAGATATTCAAGATGCAGACGGAGATAAACCACACTTGCACGAAATGCATCCGCTACAATTTACACCAAACACTCCGCTGAGTTTTAGAGATTCAAATGGAACACCGCAGTATTCACAGCCGACTAGAATACTAAAATAAATACAAATCTTAGTTAGAAATGTTTGTCACAGACGAATGAAGCGTTTAGGTTATTAAAACGATAGTGTAACTATTATAATTTGCATATACAAGTAGGTACATGTACATTATATTTTGATTTGAGTACTACTTTAAGACCCTTAGCTAAACATGCTGTATAAAAAATATAACTACTTCTTCTTTCGTGTCAATGATTCATCATGCTAAATTATTCGGGCATAGAATTAGGCCATCTTGACGGCGGTATCAGTGGCCTTGTTAAGGTCCTGCAGGCGGTAAGGCATAAGGGACAGGAAAGTAGGTGCAACATTGACTGCACAAGGGCTCCGCAGTGTCACTGAAATTCCCTATTGCGGCCCGTGGTGCACCAACCAAATTGGGACATTTTTCAAATGGAATTTTCTTCAGTGAGAACAAATCTTTATTACTTCAAATATTATAGGTAATATTAGAACATCTACGAGTAAACTATGAAACAAAAACAAGATAAAATGACGATAGACTATATTGTAGCTTTGTAACTTTGTAGTATGGTCACTTTTACCATACATTTACCTACTATAAATGTAAATCGGAGAAAGTGACATCTTGGACGGGACTGGAACATTATTCATTGTTAGATTTTGGCTGTAAGACACACGTCCGAGTTACTCACAGATGAAGGGGCACAGTGGGCAAGAGAGCTGCTAAGAACTGAGTTTAACAGTAAACTTTTATAACAGCTCTAATAAATTGCAAATATAATTCACATATGAATAAAAAATTAAATAAAAGGCCTAGGGAACTCATGATTCGTTATAACTTTATAATCCGTTTTAATAAACCAAACTATGAAATTGTACGGGTTGTAGGTGCACGGAAGTAAATTAAAATTTAAAGGTTTAACGGTTCAATCTCCGGAATATTAAAATAATGATGAACTAGCGGAAGTGGGGGCGTCAATGGGTTTGAGAACTTTATTCAAGCCATGCAAACTACGTCTTAATAAAGGCCATTATGATGAATGTGGAATAATGTTCAATTTGTGCACAGAGGTGCCCATATTTGCGTGTATAAGCTGAAACTATAAACACTGTCGTTAGAATGATTCGTCAGTAGTGAGAATTTTAACTTCATAGTGCTTCGAAGACCTAAAAGTTTGAGGAAAGAAAAAGGTGCATATACAAGAGCAAGTGATCCCATTCTTCCAATACAACTAAATGCCAACGGTAGGTACCTACTATTTTAATACATAAAACGATTCTATTTACATCTTTTTCGGATCGGTAAAAGTCTGATGTGAGTGATTTTTGAAGATACATTGTTAATCTGAAAATCAAGGAAAAACAAGCTTTTTACAACAAAAATTACCTTCCTGTAATAGCTTAGTGAAGAAATTATGTAGGTGTATAAGATGTTATATCAGATTTATTAACAAAGTCAACAAAACACCCGAGATACCTTTTAACACCTCGTCAACAGTAACACTTTTATTGTACAAACAAACAAATATAGCATCGGTATTATTTTGTTTGTCAGTCAACGTGAATGTTGAGGCGTAAATATTGTCAAATAAAAAACATGAACCGTTGGCACGTGTCATATCACAAATGGTACAAAATAAAAATGAATATCAAGAAAAGTAATTAAGTATGTAGCCATACCTATATCTTTTAAATCTAATTTTTAAAAATCAACATCAAAAAGTATAAGTCCAGCTCCTAATTAAAGAACCATAGAGTTTTAATTTATTTAGGTATTTTTTCATGAGCTGTTAATCTTTCTGAACTACGAGTATATTGGGCCTATTATTTCAATTTTATCAGAATTCATGTAATTTAATTTAATGGTTTTACAGCGACAACTCTTGATGTTTTTTTGAACAAAAAATTAGAAAAGCGTTGATCTTGCACTATCGCTATGATTTTTGAAATGGTAGAATAAGGTATCAGACTGCAGGTTCTGAGATATTTTCTCAATTCAAAATTTAATTTATTCAAAGATAATTAGGTATAGTTTTATGATAGACGGTATCGGTATAGCCAGTTCATCTACTTTATAATCGTTTATTGGCTTCTGTGTTTGATTTATGTAAACAAGAGGTTATGCTAAAATCATTTCACATCATACCGACGATTTATAGGAGTGTTAGTTCATCATCGTTAGAGCGCCAATCCCGATTAGGTACGTTCAAAGCTTGCATCGGAGTCCGAAGTCCGAAGTCCACCTATTAACTTGGTTTATTTTAGTGTTACAAAATGTACCATCGATTGTGGAATCATTGTGTTCC
Organism: Lithosia quadra; assembly: GCA_963576445.1. Lineage (NCBI taxonomy): Eukaryota > Metazoa > Arthropoda > Insecta > Lepidoptera > Erebidae > Lithosia > Lithosia quadra. Next base: position 6,871,825 of record OY754884.1, on the reverse strand, counting down.
AAATAGACAAGATACCACGTGTCAGAATATGAAATTGATTGTATAATGTAAAAAATACTTGCGGCTAACGTTGTTACTGACTGCTTCTCTGACTATGCGCTACCTATACAAGCAATAGGTAGGATAAATCTCTTTAACCCAATTTCAACGAGGGAAAAGTTTTGGATTCCAAGTCCCTTAAACCACAACTCAAAGCGCAAAAAGAAGAACAGAGCTACGGGTAACGTGCGCACTCATATGTCGCCTTCCAAGAAATAAGACATCCTGTACTAATTAAAGGTATAGAGGCTATCATGTTTACTTCAGTGCTCGGGGGTAACGGTATTCGAGTACTTTAGTCAAAGAAAATTGAAGTAGGTATAGCCGAAGAGTTTCGACTTATTTCGGCTGGGAATAAGCTAGCTCGGCTCACCAATGACGTGAGGTGTAGCTGAATTCAGGTCCCTTTGGGGTTAAGACGGTAACTCCTATGCAACTACTCCATGTTAAAACCGAGAGTAGGGTAGACCGGGGGCAATAGAACCAGTTTTGAAATAATGACCTATAACTCAGAATCTAATGCCACCACCTAAAAACCACTTTGGATGTTACATTGTAGTCTAATTGGCTATAACAATCTACAAAATAACTTTCATATGATCGCATCAGAATGGTATAAATTGAGTTTTTGTTAATGAAGTCCTTGTGTTACGATTGACCCCTAATACGGGTTAATAGTACCAGAAAAACAAAGGTAAATAAAAGCCAAAATAATGTAATAATCAATCAGAATTTATTGTTAATTTCTTAACACGAATTAGTCTGTTACGTTACATAAGTCTTAATTGTAAAGACTCGTATTTAGACTAGACAAACCTAGCATTTCAGTTGAACTAGACGTATTATAAAAATCTCCAAGTTTTTGAAATATATTAAGTCGACTTAATATAAAAAACACTTAAGGCTGCTCATAGCACACCTTTCGAATAATAACAACATGTCAATATAACAAAAATAACGAATTATTCAACAATTTCTAATCCCATACAGTTGCAATTGACCCCTGGTACAAACGACCCCATCCTTCACAACAAATGATTTTTAAATAATACATTGTATTATTCGATTTTGTAGAAAGAGACAAAATTACGGGTATTATAATGTATATAAAAAAAGTATTGAAATAAATCGTCAGGATGAATCAAAGGTATAAATTAAAATACCCAAGATGTAATTTATTATAAAAATAATTGGTTTCAATTGTATTATTTTAAAATAAGTATTTACTTATCGCGAGCTTAAATCTAAGAGATCAATAACTATTCGTTATTAATCAAAATATAATCAACACAGTCATATTACCCAACATTTTGATGCATAACATGCAATATTTCACCTCACCAACTCCATAAAAACAGGCGGATTCCTTGAAAACATTACACTCCTTTTATTAGCAGTAGTGTAAAAACTATGGGTCAATTGTAGCACGGGGTCAATTGTAACGTTACAATTGACCCCAAGTGCTGTGGTACAATTGTCCTTTTTTACTCGCACTCACTAAACTTCACAAATCTCGATTTCTAAATATCCGACTGCCCCCACACTGACACATTACAAACTTCAATAACTAGAGAATCAAAATTCAGTGAAACTCTCACACTACGACTATTTCATTATAAACACTAGTACAAAACATAAATCGTAAATACTTACTTTGGTCAGTCAAAAACACAAATCGTCATCCAGCAAGTGCGTCTCGCGCGTCAGCGAGTGGCCGACTGGTGAGCAGGTGGAGGTAAGCTCAAGGCACACTTGTGTATACACACACACGTATATTTCGATATATTTTCAGAGTTATACGCAATGATACTATTGACCCGTGGTACAATTGACCCCGGTCTACCCTAGTTGCAGCCCCGCGCACCGCACAAACCAGTTCAGGAATGCAGCATTAAGAACAAAAAGAAAATATGAAATACAAAGTCGAGGCTTGAAAAAGATTATAAAATGTAATTTTTTGAAATGTACCTAATTATGATTATTATCATCAAAATAGCAGCTGTATTGTAACATTCGAAGCTTACTTGGCTCAGTACGTCTTGCGTGATGAATTTATTCTGATTACAAAGAGTTCAGATTACAAGGGCCACTATCGCCTTGTAACTCAATAGTAATTAATTGCGCGTTATGTTTGGCGCTCGATGTATCCAGGTGCGCCGTAGCTCGTATCTAAAGTGATGGATGGCATAGCCTATCGCGATGCCAGGTTTGCTAAATAATTTAGGGGTCATGATTTTGTCGTCTTCGTTCGATAGAGATTTGGAAGCGATCAAGTTGAAAAAATATATTTTGAAACAATTACAAATTGGGCAACAGACGGTGGTTTGTGTTTTCAGTTATTTAATTTGATAACAATCTGTATTAGAAGTTAATCATTTACTTCTTCTTCTTCCAGCGTCCTTTTCAAACCATAGTTCCAAAAAAAGATCCTGAAATATAAACATTTTTAATAAATATTTGCATGAAATTGCAAATATTTATTAAAAATGTTTTTTTCAGTCAATTTCATCGGTCAGGGTAAGTTTCTCGAATTCAGTAATTTTTCATAAATAAATAAATAAATATTCTACGACATTCTACACATCGCTCCCTAGACCCAAAGTAAGCTTAGTTTAACTAGCTTGTGTTATGGGTTCTAGAATGCTGATAAACATATTTATATACGTTTTTTTTTGTAAATACATACTTATTATACACAGGAACACCCAGACTAATGCAAATAGGCATATTCATGCATACAAATATTTGCACTGAGCGGGAATCGAACCCGCGCCCCCTGCGTAGCAGTCGCATGCAACACCGCTACGCCATAGAGGCCGTCAGACATTTATATTCTTTTATACTAAATTTTGGCTTGTAGCATAAGGGACCGACACAGAACAGCATAATAATAATAGAGGCTAAGCTAACATAAATGCGAGGCCAAATAATAGAACGTCAATATCAAAAAGCGTCACTGACAAAACGATAAGAACTTTTGGTAACAATCGTTTCAGGGCAAAATGTTTAAGCGTAAAGTGGTTAACCAACTACGTTTCCCTCCATCCAATCCGAAATAACACTTTAATTACAGTTAGCATTCTCAATTCCCATTTAAAGGTGATTACGCGAACTAAATTCAGTGGAAGCTATTAAAACGCACGTCTAACGGAAACATTGCCGTCGGTGAAGGTGAACACATCACAGACATTAATTAAAGTGTCAATCAAGCTCCAATACTCCATACAATGGTCGCTTTGATACATGCTGCATCAATTTTCGACAACGTTTCTGAAACTGGTTTGAGACAAGTACTCAGGCAAATGGCAATTTCTCTGGCAACCGAACTTGTTAAGTAGTAACGTATTTCTGGCTATTGATCTGAATATCGATTAAAAGGATTTATCTTCACTATTGTTAAGGGTAATTTTATTCATGAACTCGATATTTGAATAAAAATTTAACTCAGAGAAAAATGGCATTTAAGTTCTTTCTTCGATATTGAAGTTTCTCTGCTTTGTAACCAAATGATGTCCTAACTAAATATAAGATAACACTGTTAACTTATTTGCAGACAATTTTAAATTAAAATTTGGATACAAAAATAATACTTACATGTTAGACCTAAAGGCTCAAAATCAATACTTTGCCGGAAAAGCAAATAAATTATGGTTAGGTAAATACCTAAATTCCGATTAGGTCTGTTTCAGGCAGCTTTTAGACACCTTGTTAATTTCACTCATAATATTTATATGACTTGAACTAAAATTTTATAAAAGCAATTTAACGAAATGTAAAATAATTATAGAAAAGTTAAAAGAAAATTGGGCACGACGCATGACGCTTGTAGAGAAAATATTTTTTGTGCTCAATATACTACAATCAGTTCTTTTTAATCTTGAAGTAAATTGTACGAGTACTTTAAATTGACTGAGACAGAGAACATGGCTGGTTTGAGAAAATAGTGCTTTAAAAGCATTCCTAACGTGAATGGACTAATGGTAAGAAAAACTTTTCATTTTTATTAGTGCTTTGCTTTACAAAACATAAATGAGTAGCGTTTTAATATAAATGGTCTAAACATTATTGACGGTTGTGCTCGGATTTTGTGCTTTTATCAACTGCAGCTTGTTCATGTGCCACTAGTACAATGATATACTCTCGCTAGGAGATCATCGCTCCTAAAGAGATCTTGCGGCTATTAGGTACCCGTTACTGACATTGCAAAATTGTAGCATTGCAGGCCCGTAGACTTTGCACTCATCACTTCACACATACTTTACACCATACAATTTTACAATAGCTAGTAACTATGGAATCTTTCGTTAAGGAAATATGCTATCTTATTAATATTCTAAATCAGTCTAAATCATCCATTTTCACACAACACATATTCATCTTCAAAAAATTTCTCATGTTTATGAAAATGGATCATGGATTTGTAAATGTTTCATTTCTGGATAAAATTTGGCACAGGAATAGTATGTAGACTACTGTAGAATAGTACAATCCTTCATACTGGTTCATACTGGTTATAAGAACGGAATCTGTATTTGACACGGACGAAGTCACGGACAACAATTTTGTAGTTATTCAAAAATATAGGAATCAAAAATGGCGAAAAAATTCAGACCAAGTACATACACTACCTAGCAACAACATCCATTCATATAACCATAATATAATATAGTTAGATAATAATATTGATATGGCATGACCAGTTCAAATATTGAACGGGGACATAACATAAACATTTTATATTCACCCAAAGCGATTACTTGAAATTACAGCCAGTCGTCATGATATTATAAATTATAAGATCGTGCGAAACCGTAAATCGGATTATAGGGGTATGTCGTTAGGGCAAAACAGTTTTTGATGAGAGAGCAAATAAAACGTAGCACTGCCATATCTTTGAGATATTTTATTTTGTTGTACCTTACTGTAAAAAGGGATTAACTAAATATGAGGTTTTATACTACAGTAATTATTGTAATGTTTGATATTTACTTTTTACTTTATGAGAAGTTAGTTTTTATACCCTTCAAGAAAGGAGAAGAGTGTCCATAATATTATTTATGAGAATATCATATTTCCTTTTTATCACGCTCATAATATGAAAGTATATTCCTAGGAAAAACGAAATTAGTAACACTTTTAGCCCAGATTTTTTGTATAAATAGTCATACAAATGATTAAATGAAGTGCTAGTGCTTGGTGACTTTCAGATAACATTACATTTTATACTAAAATGTTAACGGCAATTAACGCGATCATGGTATAGGTATATACATACCTTTGGAATGCCTTTGCCTTTGGAACAAAACATTTTAGTCAACAATACAATTAAATACGTCCCAATGATTCACTTCTCAAACAAAAAAATACAAAATCAGAATCGATTCATCCGTTCGGGAGTTTCAATGCGACAGACAGGGGTCTATCGTGTGTGATGATACACACAGATAATAATTAATAACAGTATTATGCTAGCAGTCACTTCGTGATCAAATGGAATATATTTAAAATATGATTGAGAAAAAATATAAAATAGGTATTTAGATCGGTACCTTCTGCGTAGAATGCAAAAAGGAATTATAAAAAGTAAGTAGCTGTAACAAGAAAGAAAATATAAAAAATAAGTAGCTGTTACACGATATGTCGCTCTTTACCACGTTTTTTCGCGAAAATAAATACACAAGTCATAAAAAGTAATTGACACTTAAGACGCCCAAGCTATCAATATTGTGATAACCTTGTTATGATGTCTATAAACCAACAGTATAGCTACTTGACCCACTTTATCTAATGCAATATACTAAGCTTATTTCGTTTAATGAATTTTTGTAATCGATCAAAACATCAAACCAGAATAAGTAGGAACAGTCGCCATTGGTATCAGCTTAACACATTCCAAGTTATCGACCGAAGTTAACAAGTGCTAATTTTGGGCTTTATTAATGTTATTATTTATTATTATAGTGTTAAATGCGTCCTTGGAATATTACAATAATAATTGTAATATAATCAATTATTTATTTATTGTACTTAAAGCGCGTTTATAAATTCGTTGATGTTCAGTTCTTCTGAGAGTGATTTTATCTAAGAAATTGCTTTGAGCTTTAAGCCCTCTGTGCATTTTAAATTGTGATTTCCATAATATGCCTAATAATGTTATTTTAAATTTATATTACTCGTATATTCTGTGGTTCTGATCAGTCTTCTTGTACAGTGATGTATGAGCAATTGCAACTCTGCAGTTGCATTAGTTCGGTTGTCAAAAAGCACCGAACTATTGCTACGCCTGTACTGAGTGTTGCAGTAGTTTGATCAACTGAGACCCTACTGCTACCGTAAAAAGTAGAACATGTCAAATTTTGTAAGCTGATTTGATGGAGTCAGAAGGTAAATAGTAAACCTTGTCTTCTACTCGTACCTAAACCCCCATGAATTTTAGGCTCATTTGGTTTATGTTGGCAAGTCTCGAGTGAAAGGTTTGATGAAAAACAAAAGCATGTTTTTCATTTTGTGATATTGATTCTTGTAATATTGAGATATTATCTGAAAATACTGATATGTTAAGATACCTTGTCAGTTTCCCAAATATGTTCCTGACATCTCTAACGGCCATTTTATACACCAAGTTAAAGAGGGTCGTCTGTCAAGTACTATTTTTGTATACGTCATTAAAGGAACTATAGAAGAAGGCGGAAGTAAGTTTAAGAAATAGCCTTAATTACTTAAGTTAAACGAATTTCACAGAATATAATAAAATAGTCTTGAAATTCAAAACCGTAAGCAAAAATAAATTTATAAAGCTTTAAAAGCCTCCTCTTATATCGTGATCCAGGCTATGAATGGAGCATCCTATTACTTCCCTTGAGAGTAGTTAGCGGCTATAAAGAGATTATATCTCGAAGATGGATCGTAATATGTCTTGAAGTCGTTTTATGGTTACCAAAGTTTGCAGATGGCATTTACAGAGCACTATTTAAAGATCTCATTTCGATTTTCTTATGGTCCAACGCTGTTAACAAAGCGAGTTAAAAAATTAGAATGTTTTAATTCTGTTTGCTTTTTTTTTCATTTTACCTATACCTACCTATTCGAAAAAGGAAATTACTGGTGGATTAGTTATTTTTTTCGGTATATGGATGTATTACAATTAATTTAAAATCGAAAAATTTACTTATGCTGAAAGGGATAACTAAGATAAGTACAAAAGGCTAACATCAATCCCACCCTATAAAGGCTTATATATAATTTGATCAAAAATAGTAATACTCATACCTACATTACGATAGAATAACGATTAGAAAATAGAATAAAGCGGAAAATACCGCTCCTGTAGAGGAAAAAATATATATTACAGAGAAACATGTTATATCAAACAACAAACATGTCAATTGATTTTACAACACTGTATATTTAGTATGCAAAAAACGTTTGGGTGAAGTTAGAGGAACTCAATTGTACAGGACTGTACATACGCAAATTTGATTATCAAAGTCGTCAGAACTCCTTCGGCTACCGAAAAAAAGTTGCAATAGCCGTCCTCCTCAGTTGGTTCGATAAAGATTATTGAATTTTACCAACATAATCTGGCAAGCGCCAGATGCGCCCGTCTCTTTCAAGCAAATGATCGCCCATTCCTCTATTTACTATAGTGGGGTGAGCTCGGATAATGGCATATTTATTAAATAGAAAGACACATTTATTAGGCGCTTTGAACACAGTTCTTGTTGTTCCAAGTTTTTATGGCATTTTTGTGATAATTAATGTAGGAATAATTTATTATGTGGAAGTTATTCTTTCCTGATTGTGGGCAATAAAATAATTTTGTTGAGCCGTGGTGCTTATGTGTCGGCAATAAATAAGAGGATGAAAAATAATTTTTGTGATAAAAGTAGCTGAAATTCGGTTATTGTTTGGTTTTATACCTAACCGTATACTTGCTCAAATAGTTAGTGGTTAAATTTTACTTATTGAATTCATCACCAATTATGTCCTCATTCCTAATTTGTTCTATATGTGTGATGGTGCTGGCATAGAACCAATATCTTGTCTTTATTTTCACATTTCTTACAATAAATTATTTAAAAGAAATCCGCTGAGTTAATTAATGGTTAAATATTCATTAAAGAAGCTGATTTATTTAGGACCGGTCAATTATATTCTCATGAGTCAAAAGAATGAATGAAATGGAAGATTTATAAAAATAAATGGCAGATACTCTATACATCGGAAGGATCGTGCGCCACTCGTTTCCGCACTTAGCCATCCCGGACATAGACTGGAGTGCAACAGTGTACCTACATCGAAGTTCAGCTAAGCTCAGAAAAATATCAGAGTGTCTAGGTCAGAAGCATAAACCTATAAAACCTACCGACGACACTCGTTGATTATGAGGCTGTGTCACAGATAATATGGCGGTAGCTAAAATATGTGTAGGTAAGTGAATATTGGATTGCAATGTGTCTCCAAAATTTGCTTGATAGACATGCGATTCCTAGAATTTTTAACACAATTTCATTACACATGACATGCTGTATTTTTTTTGCCGCTTATTAGCTGACTAGTGTGTACCAACTTGTAGGTACGTATAAGCAAGTGGGCTGACTTAAGTGTCGTCAGTTGTATTGTTCAAAGCATTCCCTCCATAGGTTTTATAGGTTCAAGTTCAGAACCTATGTACCCACTTTGCTGTTAATAATAGTTTCTACAAATTCATATTTACTGTATGCTAACTGTACAATTTAAATTACAATACTACGAAACGTATCTTTTGTTTTTGGACACAGCGTACAGCTTATAATTGCAACGGAACGCAGTTTCTGTATTCTGAGCGCTTATTGTAGATATTTATTCATTCTAGGCTTGCTTATAGGATTATAATATATATGCAACAAATTGTATTTGTAGTGAATATACTTTGTGGCCAGTTTTTAAAACAGTATCGTTAAATCTACGAGTTTACAAATGGTAGAGAACGCAGTATTTAAAGACAGAATCAGACCGATTATTTGGGATTAACTGATTCACATCTAGAAAGAAGCAACCCAAACGCAAAATAATGCAGCAAAAGTACGAGTAGTGTGCCATTTTGTATTTAACGACAGACACATAATTTTCAGATGATACCCCGATGGCTAGGAAATGCATTATAAAATGAATAGGACAACACCGTATAGTTTTATCGGTGTTATACAATCCGTACTTAAACTTTGTGTGTAGTTAATCGCAATGCAAAACATATTCTTCTAATATAAAAATATAGTAAAGAATGTATGTGATACAATTATTAGCATAGGTATCAGGCGCCCGTGAGTCGGGATCAAATTATAAAGACGTTAGTCAGCGCTCAAAGTCACTTTGATTATACCTGTCCGGTATGTAAGGCATGATTAATGTCTTTCATTGAACTAAGCAGTTTAATATTATTTTCTAACAATATTCTTCTATATTAAAAAGTAGGTGCTTTTTAATATAGAATAATACTGTTTGAAAATTAAATTTCGGCTAAGTACAGGAAAAATATAGAAATAAAAGACGAATGTGAAGCCCGGCCCACTAGTTTTTCATATAAAAATATCTTATTGTATCAATACTATTGTTTAATATTATGTGTTTATAAAAATATCTGTTCAGATCGTCATGACTTTAATAGCCACTCTGAATTACTTAATATTATATTCGGATAAGAATACCGGGTTAAGATTATACCACTGACAACATACTACAAATTTCTTAGCAGTGTGATCCCAAACATGCTAGCGCCTCATAGCAAGTTATCAAAAAATAAATAATGAAAGGCACAAATACTGTGTACCTTATATTGTCTACTTTACTGAGAACTACGCAGCATCAATCTGCTGCCAATAAAGTAAAAGCCGATACAATAATCCGAGATACACGTGCTCTCAGCTGGAAGAACCTTCTCAAATTGCGTAATATTGCGAAAAAATCTTCAATGTCGTTTTGCAATATTTATTGTTTGGTCCGCCACGAGACACAGTGCCGTTTCACTTTTCACGTCACAATAAATAATTTGTGCTACTCTTGAAAAGTTCAACTACTTCAAGCGTGTGAAATAATAAATGTCGCATATTGAAAGTCATATTTCACAGGCAGCTTTGCTAGAAGTATCTAACAATACAGCATACATTTCGCGTAGATCCCAACTACCGCATCTCCATACAAAATAATGAAATTGTTTCAGGCATCAAAAGTCGAATGCTATGCTGCGGTATATGGGTACTAACCCATGTACCAACACTTTCCGAAACTGATATTCAAAAGAAAAATCTTGGAGACACAATGTAAAATGCCGGTCCTATTCTTATTGGAAATATTTCCATTCAGACGGAAATAATATTGGACGTATGAATAAAATTCTCATATGGATGAGACAAAGACGGTCCAATCTATTATAAAGGGTATCTGACACAAGTAAATAATTGAAAAATTCCTGTCTACATATCCTTCGATGTTACGATTGAATAATACGCGTTACGAACGTATCATACTTTGCAGTGATGGGAGATGATAATTATGAAAATATTTCTGTGGTTTATTAGGTCTTAAAGACATTATTTGACTTTACTTTGATACCTGATATTTGAACCAATTATTGTGGCATACCTATTTAATTCAGTGAAATATAAAATTATTATTAAAGTTTTGATTTTCATAAAGCGCGGCGCAACGAGCGTATACCTACATATCATCGTGTTACACCTTCTGTAAAGTTGTTTCAATATAATATATTAATTTATCAGTAGTTTATCCTCTCAGAATAAATTTGAGCGTGGACTTATTTTACTATTATCACTTTATATTTCTTTTTCTGTGATACAATTTTTCTATTCCATAATTTATTTCGGGTGCATAAAATACAAGTAATGAGTCTGAAGAATTAATTTTAGCTTACCAAGAGCAAGTTCACGATTTTTAGACTAGAATTTTACATGGATCGGTAGAACAGAATCGCATCTGAGATATATCAGAGTCATGAATATTTCTCATAATATAAAGTCTCTAAGGAGAAAATAAATGGATACCTAATGTTAATTTAATAACTTTATTAATTAGTATTACGCTCTTTCAAATGGCTAAACGTTAAATTAACAGGGCTATCTTAATTCTAAACATTTTAAAGAAATTACCTTAAATTCCAAAAGTAGATTAACAACAAAAGTAATGAACGTTTTCAGACGTAAACTCTCTTAAGATCAACTTAAATTATGAGCCATTTTAATGGGTACTTTAGAAGTTGGAAGGTAAATAAAAAAATATATAGCGGTACAAAATAAACGAAACGCGAAAGTATAGGTAGAAAGGTAGGTCGAACGTGTAATATGTTGGTAGATGATATTATTTAATGTATAATACATGAAGACTATGTTTTACTTTTAGATGGAGAAACGAGGAGCCCGGTCTTATGATGAAATGAAAATGAAAACTGAAATTTTCATCAAACAGGATTACCGCCTATTCACACCCGTCTATTTGCGCGTGTTAAGTTTTTTCAGAATATTGCTTGTTATATTTACCCGCTGCCAGCAACTAAATAATCCGTACATCCTCCCCAGATGTAATCCTGACATGCAATCTCCGGCGCCATCAATCAGGGGTGAGGGGGGCGAGGACAACGGGTAGAGGGTGGCGAGACACCAACATCAGAGACACGGCCACGATTATACGAACATAATTATTCCCAAAACGTTCACCGATCGAATCGAGGATTACATCTTGCACAATCAAATCCATACCATAATTAATGTCATTACCAGTCTTTCAGTAAGTTATGAACTGAAGTGGTCCAAACAACGAAATATAGTTTCTTCTATAGATGTCTACATTTAGAAGTAAAAATTTGTACAGTACCTAAGTACATCATCACCATTATCCAAGTACCAATCCCGGTTGCATGCAAAGCATTATAAAATTGAGAACCCGGATTCCGGTCTTTTATTCATCTAAGTTTGGTTTATCCTCGAGAGACAAGTCAGCATCAGAGCCTCAATTCATCCGTCAATCAGTAAGTGTATCAGCCTACATGTGAGGTTGAGTTGGGCTCCAAAGATCGTGATGGGGTCACAAAAGCTGCTTCTACCAATCTTTAAGCTTAGCTACCCGCGGTTTTGCTCGCATGGAATTTTGATCCGGCATCTATAACTAATAGGAACCTATTCCGGGGATTAAAAGTAGTCCAACTATACTACTTATAGTCCGAATTTTAATCGATCCCTGTACCAAATTCCGTCCAGCCCTTTGGAGCGTAATTAAATAACAAATATCCACACATCATCACAAACTTTCACATTTATAATATTTTAGTAGGATAAATAAATCGATGGTAATCAGCTACGGCAGGTTATGTTAATGATAGTAGTGTTCAAACTGGAACCGAGAGTATTTGATAGCCATCTTACTCCGAAAATGACTAGCGATAATAACGAGTATTACAGATAGGTATGGCGATATTTCAGCTCCGACCGCCTTTACCTCCACTCGCCTCGTTATGGGGGTTTTGGGCGAAATTAATACAGATCGTTAATCAAATACCCTCTAAGCGCTGTACGATGAGGAACTCTCATAGATAATCATAATTATTTTTTGAGATAACTTTTACGAGCTTTACTCAAGTAACCGGTTTACTTTTAACAAGAAAACGAATATTCAATTGTTTTTCCACCTGGAATACCTATACCAGGTGAAAAAAACCTATACCACCATAACTATACCTATACCAGAAAAGTTTTTCCTGTACTCACACTCAAAACAATAAGAAATGAGATGGTTATTATGGATGGAAGCGCTAATCCCGATTGGATCCAAAACTTGGACTTTGGAGCCACGATTCGCTCTTCTACTCCTTCAAAATATATTTTACTTGACTTTTACGAAAGGAACACTGCCGTCTGTCTCTCAACCTGGAGAAGAAAGCTAGAACTTTGCCAATCAGGTTTGCCGGTAGCAAGTAGGAGAAGTTGACTAAAATCTGATTTTGATGCAGCCCCACATCCTATAAATCATATATAAATAATTAAAACAGAACAATTACCTATATACACTCTCACTTGTTTTTATGTTATCAGTTTAGTGCTAGCCAGTTCCGTAATAAAGTCATCTGTCTTCGTCAGCTCGTGACTCCAAGCACCCATAAATCTGTTGTTTACAGGTTCATATCAAGAACTAGGTGACTTGCCGTCGGGATACTCTCACCCGGCGTTACTGCCGGCTAAAATCACATGACATTAACTCATTTATCAATGTCTGAAGATCTTATATATCTACATCTTAGTACTAAGATTTTATTAGGAAAAGACGATGACATAAATACTACCGAAAATACATATATTATATGAACCACATCGGTTCCAGTTTGGAAGCAAAATATCATGTTAAACCATTCAATCACTAACATACCGAAGCGCTTTTAAAATGTGGCTTGCGAGCTGGAAAGCTGGGGTACAAAATTGGCACGTCAAATAAATTCTTGTCACTCGTAAATACTTTGCATAAATTGGATTCAAGGGAATTCCCGCAACAAAGACGGCAGACGGCTGTTTCAATAACGAGAACGATTGGATCGCTTTTGACGGAACGACAGAGGTCTGATCGTGCCTGGCCCGCATTGTTTCCTCTTTAAACTTTTTCTTCAAAGAATGACATTGTATGTAACGGTTCGTGGACCGCAAATCGTTTTGTGATTCGTTTATTTTGCATATATCGAAAATAAGTCTGTATGATTAGGATATTGTATTTGTCCCTGTTTTGAGTTCTCATTTTGGGACCGTATACGTTATTTCCTATTGTAATAAAATTTATAAAGATTTTCCTTCAATTTATTATCAGCTTATATTTCAAACGTGATATGCATGAACAAAAATAATAATGAACTTCCATTTCTCATTGCAGGCTCAAGAATATTTTACTCGTAAAACTTTCCCTTTACAGGTAATTTATAAACTTGTTTGATAAAGTTATTTGATTAATGTCAACCTTTTGAGCGTATAATAAATAGAACCTTGGTCAACTTTGGTAAATAATCATAAATCGAATATGAAAACAGTTGTATAGGCTATCAATTCAATGATGACAAAAGAAAATTCAAATCAGACTAGATGTAAATGCCCTTCTTTATAGTTATTAGGCTCTTGGTCCATCTCTTTTTTAATATAGATAGTTTCACAAAGTGGCAGGTGGTCTTCCTCTTTCTCGAGGCTGGTTGGGTAAATTGAGTACCTTCTTGATAGGAGGATGATATCATTTTTTAAAATCTGTAGTAGTCCAAAACTACTACTAACATTTTTTATCTATGGTTATTAGATAACCTCTTTTATAATAACTGTAGGGACGCGTTTTGTTAGCAAATATAAATCAACTCATCGTTGCTTAAGTTTACATTAGTTTGATTGCATTTGAATACTTAAATATATTCTATTTTCGATTCTGGTTGCGTTCCTGGTGTCGTAATTGATAATTATGTACAACAGTTATTTATCGATGTAATTTATAAGATTGAACTTAAAGGACTCGGTTCCTATGCTGACGGTTGTCAATGTCAATATATGTCATCGATAGAAATTATTCAGATATTCACTTGCGATATGGACGTGGCTGATTATACATAACCTTTTCGAGTTCATCATAAAAAAAATCATATTAGAAAATGTAATTGGAAGCCGATGAAGACTCCAAAGACGATGAATCGTTGAGTACTTCATCCATCCCGTCCAATAAGAAGAAAAGATTGTGGCGTACACCGAAAGCGAGTGTTGGCGTGTCAGCGACATATAATATTTTGGAAGCCACCTCGTGTCTACGGGATTAACTCCGTAGGCTGGATCAGTGGCGTGTTCCATGCTGCATCTGACGGCCAGATGCAGCGATGCCAAGGAGCGGACAAGCCTTTAACGTCCACTTGCTGCGAAGCTGTGGATAGCCGTGGAAGAGACGGAGGCCGAATGGCATCGAACTGCATCGTGTCGCCGTGGTGAGATCTGACATCCGTTGGATCCAGTAAGGTACCCATCCACGTTATTTCAATGGCCATTGATCTAGTGCTCGTGTTCGCGAACTTTCGATCGCAAAACGCAAAACGTGTCGCGTGTGCCGCGTGGTAAGTTGATCCGATATCAACCTTTTCTTCGAACTGGACATTGCTCTAATCCTGTATATTTTGCAACCTATAGTCCTGATAACTTAATGTATATCTAAACTTTAATATATAAATTGTACTTTGAATGTCATCAACTGCAATTTCATTTACTCTCCCGAGGTGCCCCAATGGTTCATCAAAGTAAATAAATATCTTCCAGGTACTATTCACAAGAGGTCCTTGAAACAATAGTTCAATGTAAACTGCCGAGAGACTGATCCGGAAGCACTATTTGTACAATTTTCTATATTTCAATATTGTAACGTACCTACTCTAATATCACACCCTTTATACACCTTTCATACCATTTATACTAGTCATCTTATTTTTTATACGTTACAATTGGCGCCCGAATAATAATAATTACCTTTAATTTAAACCTATTTGACCATTGGTATGCCTCGGAGAAATTTTTTTTTTGTATGATGAACACTTTATTTTGATAAAATTACACAGGTTGCTTAAACTATCTGTATCAATAATAATGAATAACTTAGTTTATTCTATCTATATGTAGATTAACAACATATTAAATACTTTAAATACAGATATTATTGATTATTGTTTGCATAAGTTCATATCATGAACATACTTAAAAGTTAGGTTAACTTTTTTCTGATAACATTTGTTTACATTGGGTTATTCTGAAACTTTTTGCAAATGAACCAAGTGTTTCAAAGCCTTTAGCTGTTGATGATCAGCATCGTAACGTCACTCTTAGGAACCAACACCAAGATGTGTACCGAACGCCACCAGAACTTGACGATAGTACTAGCTGTAAATTACCTTTAACTAGTCAGTGTGATAAAGTCATGCATGTTGTGCGCGATGAAAATCTACGGTCGTGGAACATTAAGTATTCCGGTGATTCTGATGTAGTTGACTTTTTCTTGCGTATACAAGATTACATGTGTAGTAGAGACATGTCTGAGAGTAAATTAGTTAAATGTTTTGCGGATTTACTAAGCGGTAATGCCTTAGATTATTATAGGTTGATCCGAGATTCAGTCACTTCGTTTGCAGATTTAGAGTTTAAATTTAAATCTTTTTTCTTGCCATGTGATACTAACTTCATTTTAGAGAAGAAAATTAGGTCACACATGCAATCTGATAATCAATCTGCTAATCTGTACGTCTTAGAGATGTTGACTATGAATTCTAGGCTTGCTAATCCGATGTCGATGACTACTCTTATGGAAGTTATTACACACAACATGTTGCCAGCTTATGCACAGCTTTTCGCCTTAAATGACATTGACAATACAGATAAACTACTCGCATTAGCTAAACGATATGAAGCCTACACTAATATGTCACCACAAAGTAGTTCTAATGTGAGAGGCAGTAAACGTGATAAATCTGTTACTATTGTGGAGACACAACAGCGATCATCACCCAATCGGAAAACTACTTGTCTAAAGTGCAAAAAGGTTGGTCATTCATATAAACAATGCAGATCTATACGGGGTATTGCTTGTTTCAATTGCGGTAACAGGGGTGTATTGACTTCCACTTGTCCTAAGTGTAAACCAAACCGTAAAGCTGAATCACCTAAAACAGCTGATCAAAAAAACTAGTTAGCTCAGGAGTGTCTAGGATTAAACTAGCATCACAACACACAGGTACTGTCACTCCTGATATTTCAACTTTAGATAGTGATAATAGAATTTTTCTAAATTTTTCTATTAACAATCACACTTTCCGTGGTTTGTTGGATACTGGAGCTAATATTTCCATTATAGGTAATGATTACCATTATCATTTGTTATCTTTGGGTTTCAAGTTAATTAAAACTGATATGGGAGCTACATGTGCAAATGGTTCTAGGGTTAAGGTAGTAGGCCGAATGTCTATACCAGTTAGTTTTAGAAACCATATTTCTTATATATCATTTATGGTTGTCCCGGATATTACTAATGACTTCATTTTGGGCATGGATTTTGTTCAAGATTTTAGACTTTTAAATTCTATTTTTGCTAATATTCAACCTTCCTATGAGGTCAATGAATCTCAACAGGATAAAATTTGTGCTATTATTCCCATGAGTGAACTCTCACCTTTAGAATCAGTAGAATTAAATAATATCATTAATAAATTCAAATCTATTTCTACTGAAGAGAAAGGTTTAGGTAAAACTAATATTATTGAACATAGGATCATAACGACAGGTCCACCTATCAAACAAAGGTACTATCCTTTGTCACCAGCTAAGCTGAAAGCTTTAAATGAGGAAGTGGACAGAATGCTTGCGCTGGATGTGATTGAACCGTCTAAATCACCATGGTCCAATCCTGTTGTTATGACTCCTAAGAAAGATGGTTCACTCAGATTTTGTCTTGATGCTAGAAAATTGAATGATGTCACAGTTAAAGATTCTTATCCATTGCCTTACATTAGTTCTATCTTGGATAATCTTAAGGGAGCTCGTTATTTGACTTCCATTGATCTATCAGCTGCTTATTGGCAGATAGCTCTCTCTGACTCTGACAACATTGATGGCTATGGTACATCTTGTCAGAAGACAGCTTTTGTAGTTCCAAATCGAGGACTGTTCCAGTTCAAACGGATGTCCTTCGGTTTATCCAACGCTGGTAGCGAAATGCAGCGTCTTATTGACTCTCTATTCCATCACAAATATGGGGAAAAGATCTTCGGATATTGTGATGATTTATTAATCGCTACTCATTCGTTCACTGAACATTTATCTATTTTAGAAGAAGTATTTGAAGCATTGAAAAACGCTGGTTTGACCATTAATTTTGGCAAATGTGAATTTTGCAAGTCACAGTTGCATTATTTAGGTTATGTTGTCGGTTCACAGGGTTTACAAACCGATGAAAGAAAGCTAGAGTGTGTAAGGAATTTTCCTACACCTACTTCAGCCCGTCAGCTTCGTGCATTTATAGGTTTATGCTCTTATTATCGTAGGTTCGTCAAAAATTTTTCTACTATTGTCGCTCCAATGACAGCTTTATTAGGTAAAAAGAAGGGTAAAGAAGCGATTGTTTGGAGTGAGGAAGCTGAAAAGTCATTTTTAGCTTTAAAAGATGCCCTCACCCAAGCCCCTGTGCTTGCCTGCCCTGATTTTTCCTTACCTTTTCAGATACATACTGATGCTTCATCAGTTGGTATTGGGAGTGTACTAACTCAAGAAATTGACGGAACTGAGCATCCTATTGCCTTTCATTCACGACTCCTGTCTAAGACAGAGCGTAATTACAGCACTACTGAACGTGAGCTGTTAGCTGTTGTTGATTCTGTAAATCATTTTCGTCCTTACATTGAAGGCAGTCACTTTATCTTAGTTACAGATCATATGTGTCTTAAATGGTTAAAAACTTTAAACAATCCTTCAGGTCGTCTGGCTCGTTGGGCCATGCAGTTAGCATGTTTTGATTTCGAGATTCGACATAGAAAAGGTAGCTTGCATGTTGTTCCAGACGTGTTGTCTCGAGTTGAACTTAATGCAGTCTCTTTTTCTGGGGGTAGCACTTCTAATGATGATTGGTATAATAAATTATTTAAAAATGTAGATTCTAATCCAAATTTTCACAAAAACTACCAAATTAAGGACAATATTTTGTTTAGGTATTCCAAACCTTCATCTAGATTACATGAGGACACTTCATGGAAAATTGTCATTCCTCATGAGGTAGTACAGGATTGTATCAAAGAAAATCATGAAATTAATGCTATACATCCTGGTACATTTAAAACATTGGCCAATATTAGAGCTAATTATTTTTGGAAGAATATGTATGCTGACATTAAAAACTACGTAGCTAATTGTGATAAATGCAAGTCTCATAAGCATTCAAATACCATACCACATGGCTACATGACCAATCAGAAAAAGGTAGATCGTCCCATGCATACATTATCCATTGATACAATTGGTCCGTTAGCTAAATCTTACTCTGGTCATGTGTATATTTTGTCTATCGTAGATGTTTTTACAAAATTTTGTTGGCTTCACCCTCTCCGTACAGCTACCACTAAAACAGTTACATCTTTTATTGAATCTGAAATCATACTTAAAGAAGGCACACCCTGTGTAATCATTTGTGACAACGCTACTATTTTCCAAAGTAAGGAATTCAAATCTTTTTGTATGAAACATTCCATACCTAAAATTTTTTATAATGCTTATTATGCACCTCAATCTAATACAGTTGAGCGCTATAATCAAACGGTTCAAACTTGTCTTTCTCTCTTGGTTGAGGATGATCAGCGTAATTGGTCTAAATATATACCTCAAATACAGCTCTTTTTAAATACTTCTGTTAACATTGCTACTGGTTATACACCATATTTTTTGGCTAAAGGTCGTGAGATAGTCGCGGATGGTGCACTACATACATTGCGAGGCAGTACACCTGATTCGTTAGACAATCTTCAACTCTCAAGTAGGCATTCTAAAGCTGAAGCCTTGAATGATCTTGCTGATATTTTCCAACGTGTAAGTACTGCTTTGACCAAGGCGTACAAACAGAACGCTCACAGATATAATCTGCGCCGCCGTGAGCTCCGGTTAAGCGTAGGTGATATTGTGTGGAGGCGAAACTTTGTACAGTCAAACGCAGCTAAGTTCTTCTCGGCTAAGCTCGCACCGAGGTTTGTCAAATGTAAAGTTGTTGGCAAACCATCCGATGTGGTTTACCATTTAGAAGACCTCAATACAGGCATTATAGGGAAATATCATGTCAAGGACATAATTAAAACGCCAGGAGGTGTATAACGCTAGTGTGAGTCTGTACAGGTGTGGGTATGTTTGTACCTACTTTTGTCTAACTGATGTTGACTTTTTAGTCAATGTCAAGTTACTTTTAGTACCTGCATATGTATAGATTCGCATGAGCAATGTATTTTTGTTAGTCTGTCTTCAACTTTTTTCTCAGTAATGAAAATTAAGTTTGAAAGATAGAATTTTTTTTCAGACATGAAAATTTTTTATTTTCTGTTTTGACTTTTTGGTATTGGCTAGTGTAAATACACATTTCACAGATCCTTGATCTGCTTCTCTGATCATTTTTGATCAGTACTTTTGCCAAACCAATTGAAACTAAGTTTCAATTTCTTTGTGATCACACTTATCTATACTACTTGTACAAGATTCTTATTTTATGGATATCCACATATTATGACTATTCAGGAATTACTTGTTTCACAGTTTTTCTACCATTCTAGGTTTCAAAACAATGAAAAACAAGTTTTCTTGCTTGAAATTTTTTTTGACTTTGTCTTAAAAATTCTCTTTGTGATTTTTCATCACTTTATTTATTCCTCACAATTTCTTAATTGATGTTGTACTCACGGCTTATGACTAATCTAATAACACTTATTTGATAGTTCTTCAACCATCTCAGGTTTGAAAATAATTCATAATAAGTTGTTTTTTTTTTTTTTCTGATACCATTTCTTAGACCTAGTCTATAGAAATTGGTTTCCTTGTTTTTCATATCTAACTGCGCAGTGGATATGATTAACTTATGTATATATCATGCATCCCAACAGTTTCTAGACCTGTTGTGGACTTGTATTAGTATAGTTCTAGCATAGTACACACAACACTCACCGGCTTGGGTAAGCAGTGTTGCTGCTGTTGTTTAGTATTTAACAATTGGATTGTGTTAAATCCTTAGTTAAGTTAATTTGTTAAGCTAGTCTTTTATACATCTTAGCTTAGTTTTTTTTTCTTTTTCATGAGCATGCAAAATCTCATTGCTTGGTAAGCAGAAAAAACTTTTCATTGACATTCAAAGTTTTTTCCGGTTACCCCGGCTGCTTCGGATAAGGGGTTATCCTCTTTGCTCCGAAGGGGGGTATTGTAGTAGTCCAAAACTACTACTAACATTTTTTATCTATGGTTATTAGATAACCTCTTTTATAATAACTGTAGGGACGCGTTTTGTTAGCAAATATAAATCAACTCATCGTTGCTTAAGTTTACATTAGTTTGATTGCATTTGAATACTTAAATATATTCTATTTTCGATTCTGGTTGCGTTCCTGGTGTCGTAATTGATAATTATGTACAACAGTTATTTATCGATGTAATTTATAAGATTGAACTTAAAGGACTCGGTTCCTATGCTGACGGTTGTCAATGTCAATATATGTCATCGATAGAAATTATTCAGATATTCACTTGCGATATGGACGTGGCTGATTATACATAACCTTTTCGAGTTCATCATAAAAAAAATCATATTAGAAAATGTAATTGGAAGCCGATGAAGACTCCAAAGACGATGAATCGTTGAGTACTTCATCCATCCCGTCCAATAAGAAGAAAAGATTGTGGCGTACACCGAAAGCGAGTGTTGGCGTGTCAGCGACATATAATATTTTGGAAGCCACCTTGTGTCTACGGGATTAACTCCGTAGGCTGGATCAGTGGCGTGTTCCATGCTGCATCTGACGGCCAGATGCAGCGATGCCAAGGAGCGGACAAGCCTTTAACGTCCACTTGCTGCGAAGCTGTGGATAGCCGTGGAAGAGACGGAGGCCGAATGGCATCGAACTGCATCGTGTCGCCGTGGTGAGATCTGACATCCGTTGGATCCAGTAAGGTACCCATCCACGTTATTTCAATGGCCATTGATCTAGTGCTCGTGTTCGCGAACTTTCGATCGCAAAACGCAAAACGTGTCGCGTGTGCCGCGTGGTAAGTTGATCCGATATCAACCTTTTCTTCGAACTGGACATTGCTCTAATCCTGTATATTTTGCAACCTATAGTCCTGATAACTTAATGTATATCTAAACTTTAATATATAAATTGTACTTTGAATGTCATCAACTGCAATTTCATTTACTCTCCCGAGGTGCCCCAATGGTTCATCAAAGTAAATAAATATCTTCCAGGTACTATTCACAAGAGGTCCTTGAAACAATAGTTCAATGTAAACTGCCGAGAGACTGATCCGGAAGCACTATTTGTACAATTTTCTATATTTCAATATTGTAACGTACCTACTCTAATATCACACCCTTTATACACCTTTCATACCATTTATACTAGTCATCTTATTTTTTATACGTTACAAATCATAACAAGTAAATCCTTGAAATGATCCACAGAGATATACTGAATTACCACATTTCAATTCAAAAATAATTAAAGAAAGTTTATTGCAAAAAAAAAATAAGTCGAGAAAACTGGACAGTTAATTTAAAACAAAATAAACTGCAGATGATATGATCGCGTCTAAGTTTCTCTAACTGCGCACATCAATCTTAATTGACTTGGATTTACAACATTATTAATCTCTTTTTTTGTTTCAAATTCCGTAGAACCTATCAGTCAATTATGTAATACTTTTGACGGTTTGTCGATTAAAACTTAAGATGTGACACCAACCGAGCAAAAATAATTGATGAATCGTGTATCTGTAGCAATAGACGTTCAGCCAATGTTAAAGTTAAAGATTTAACATATCCACGACCGAAATATATTATCTAATGTATCGAACAGCTAGTCGAAATTTAATGCAAACTGCAGCCCGAACTAAGCATAAAAGTCATGAATACAAAGTTCCTACTTTGTATCCGTGACTTTTATGCTTGCTTGGTACAGTAGATACCATGTTCATGAATTGTTTATTTGTTTAGTTCTAGAGGATGGTGAAATCTATAGTCTACAGCAACTTTGCTAAAGTTTTATTATTTATAAACTTGCCCACTAGGTTTTGTGTCTAGAAACACACAACATCACGCCTGCAGGGCAGTGGCGGGCGCGACGATCGGTCGTCGTATGTGTGTTTAGAAACGACGAATTTCTTCACCGCCTACCGTGGCGTGGTGGTGCACGGTGCCGTATGTAAACTGCCTAAGGGATACAAAGTTCAAGATGTATATGAACTCATTTTCTTGGATTCAATCTCTTATGTGTTATTGTATACCTGCGTATAATGTGTAATTTCGCAAACTTAAGTTCTAATTTAACAAAGTAATGAAATAAATGTAATAACTGACGAGCGATACTAAGAGAGAAACAACATCATTCACAGTGCACAATGTATTGGTATGAAATTCTATATGAAATGGCGGAACGAAGAATATCAATGAAACAGCAAATATATATTACAAAACAACATGCAACAAATTCCTGTTCAAAATTACAAATCAAACGAATAAACAGCTAGAAAATTTCCGCCAGACGTAACACATTCGACAGACGTGATTCAAGCCCAAACTGCGCACAGAATGGACACGCCACTCTGTAATCTGTCCCGGCAAACCGTGCACTGCATAAATTAGCTGTAGTTAAAAGCTCCCTTTTAATGGCAAGACCAAATGAATGGGCAGCGTTGGTCGACGGCGATGCTTTTCCAAATTTTGGCTGGAAATCGTTGGAGGCTAATAGCAGATTGAACAAACTGGTTCGCCAACCGCAAGCATTTAAAATTGCACTCTGCTTCAACGCGTTTGCTGTAATCGACAGTTGAACCAACTTGATTGACTTCTTTTAGGACAATTGTTTCAAATTTGTTTTTAATTTAGTTAATAGTGTTGTAAATTATTTCTGTTGTGTTCGACATCTCAATTTTGTTTATCTTCTTCTTTTCAATTTAACGAACTGTCCACAGTTTGTTTACTGTCAATGACGACACATTTAATTAAAGCCTTAGCATATTTGTACGGTGCTTCGTCTTTGATAAAGTGACTAACATCAGTGTTTACATTTAATCTTAGCAAATGCAAAGCTTTCGTCAGCTTTTCTCTGGGGGTTTGGTGATCAGACGGTAATAACTACCAACGTAAGAGTCAAAATAAACCCAAATTAGAGAAATGAATGTTTCAATAGATATGGGAAAAAACTTCCAGTAGTAGTCATTGACGTTCACAATATTTTGAACGAAATCGCTTAGAAACTTTAGTCTGTAAAAGCATAGGTACTATAAAACTCCTCAAAAAAGTGCCAAGTCGCGAATAGCCAGACATAAATTTTTGATACATTTTAAAGGTAAGCTCTTAAAAAATGAAAAAACAAACAGAGTACCTACCTCAGTACTTGAGTTCAATAGTAAAAGTTTAAAAAATATTAAACTGCAACACGACTTCAAATAAAATCTCGAAAAGGAGAAACATATTTTCTCCTTAATGCCTGAAGTGATTATCCAGTTCTCCAAAAGTATAAAAAGAGATAGGTGTTTGTGCTTAAAAAAAGCATAATATTATATTCAATTCTCATTTAAGATTCAGTAATTTCCATACTAACCACCATCTAGACTTTATATTTTCATAAATCAAGTTTTTGTAAAGATCCCGGTAAATATGTTTTATTTTATAGAACCTTTACTTGGTAATTAGGTAGTAGATACTTTTCTCAAGGCATCTCAAAATAGGTAATAATTTGAAAAGCGAACCACGTTATTATATTTATTTTATATAGATTGAATAGCTAAGTCTCATTATAAAGATAAATATTATACGAGTAGAATACTCAGCGCTCTCTTTACCCAAAGTAAGCATATCTTAACTAGCTTGTGTTATGGGTTCTAGAATTTTGCTAGGGTGCGTCCCACATTCCTCCACTCTATGACTCTTCTCCATGAGTGTGTATAGTATTAATATACCTCTTTGTCGCAATTTCTCTTTATGTATAGAATATTATACTAACATTTTATCGAATTACTTATAACAATAAAGATAGTTATGTTCATAATATTTTGACTGCTGGGGTTTATGAGCGAGGATAAAAGATAAACCATTTATAGCTCTACTGTCTCCTTAAACTTGAAGTCTTCAAGAATGAAGAAATTCACATGATTTTCATACACATTTTCATAGCAGTCGTTTTCTTCGTACTTATCGTTTGCTCACCTCTAAAAGGGCGCATAGGTATACGTGGCACGCATACTGATTCTACCGAGAAATGTAAATCTCCGTGTAATTCCTTTGTATAATGTTTTTGTGAATTCCTGTCTATTTTGCCCTCAACATATTTTTAATAAACATTTTCAGGGAAATTTATTGTAATTACTTTAACTAAAACACGTAACACCTTAATTAACGATTTATATTTGATCATTTGGGTTAATTGAGGGTGAAACTTGAAATTTGGTGTATTCAGTGTTGGTTACAGAATTTTTAAAAAGCACAATATTTTCTGTTATAATATAATTACATTATATTATATAATATATTTGTGTATTACTCTTTATAAAATACATCGAATTGAATTAAGAAAGAGTTAATTTGTGAATTTTACTAAAAGGGTTTATAGTGCTTCGCAATTTTATTATCGCTGTCCTGTTTAAAGAAAATTGTTTTAGAAAGAAGAGTCTTTAGAATAAATTGGTCTTCACGAAAATGAAACCAAGGTTAACTCAAACTTAAGTTTAAAATTGAGTTTGAAATTATATCTACTCGTATTTCAAAATAAAACTATTTTCTTTTATAAAGTTAGTAACTGTTACCCGTGGTTCTGCCCGTGGGAAATTCGGATCTCGTGCTCGCATCCCACAGGAACATGTTTCCAGGATGACAAGTTTTGTGTTATTCAGAGCATAATCTATATCTGTGCCAAATTTCAACCAGATCCGCTCCACCATTTTTGCTTCAAAGAGTAACAAACATCCAAACATCCATTCCTACTAACATGAATATTTAAGTCTGCCTTTACGCTACCGGCTTAGAGTAAATTTGACCAACCTTGTCTTTGATTTCTGTACTTAGATCTCCCTAAACGAGGCCTAGTGCTCAGTAAGTCAAGATTATAGGTCATGATACTCCTGTGAAATCCATCGGGCACGGTATATGTTCGTGATTCAATCACAGAGATTGATTATAGTCTGGCATAGCACATAGGCTATTTCCCATGTGGTAAGCACAGAATTAGTTTTTTACGCAGCAGGGCCCCCAGCACAGTTACCTATAACTTTCAAAGGCAAACGTAGCAAATGCTCCTTAAATATTGAATAGATTGTAGACAGTCATTCGGCTTCATTTCAAAACGATACAGCAATCATTACACCGGAACGTTAACATTTACGAGAGAGTGATCCCTACTGAGATATAAGCATTGAATAATAAACCCCAGGTGTACAACACTAATGTATATCTTTGAACGACGGAGGTTGTACCCATTACTGACGACAAACATCTTAAAATAGAAGTACGATTTCAATTCGCAGAAACTGTGCTCGAATTATTATTTGTTTTTTTTTTCAAATCCTCCGTTTTCAGTCTGTTATGTTAGCGAAACTGTGCCCAAAAGATTTCGTTCAAAATCGGATGTGAACGGTTTATTTGCACGTAGTGGGAATCCCCTTGACGTAGCTGTCGAGTGCACTAATGAAGAAGTTTATGTTTATTATTATTTATGTTATGAACTTCGTCTATATGCTATCATAGTCAAAGATTGTGAGTACCTATGTATTTTGTCGCAATTTTCTTTATCAACCTGGCCCCATACTATGAGCTCTTATGGCAATTCAAAATGCGATGCAGCCTGCTCAACTCCTCTATCTCTCAGCAGGAGAGAGATGGAGATATGCACCATGTATAGCGCCGTCTCTCTCCATGAGCTGTTAGAGCTCATAGTAAGGCCTCTGTACCATAGACACGTACCTTCCACAAATAAATAAATAAAAAGTAAACAGATATTCATAAAGTTAGTATTGCTAGTAACTTATACACATAAAATAGAACGTTAATAATAACATTATTTAAATGTAATTTAGAGCGGTCTGGAGTCTTCTACGTCCCCTTTAGGAAAGCTCACATGATACTATAAACGCAATACATTGCTTCATTTGCATGCCACAAGTCCTGCGAATGCCAACAAACCTAGAACTATTGCGCACGGTTTCACAATAATTCAACAGCACATGTCTTCCTTTTATTTTCCTCCAAAATGTTTCATGCTTCCAACATTTTGAATTAAATTAAATTTTAAGTCAACCAGTATTTGTTGCCGGTAGTACTATAAATATTTCGGTGAATAGTAAATGATTTTATCTGTTTATTTTAATCTCAGATCGAATAGTTACTTCTAGTTAGTTCTAGTCTATACTTAATATTATAAAGAGGAAAGGTTTCATTGTTTGTTTGTCTCGAATAGGTTCCGAAACTACTGGACCGATTTCAATAATTATTTCACCTATAGAAAGCTACAATATCTGGGAGTAACATACGCTATAATTAGTTTTCAAAAAATTATGGAATTCGAAATCCACGCGGGCGGAGCCGCGGGCAACAGCTAGTAGTTTATAAAATGGTTTATGGGTATAAATATGTAATGTAGCATGGGTGAATGCAGGCCCACGTGCTGCATTTGGTGAAGTCAAATTTACGTGTCTTATATATAAAAAAAAAGTTATTGTTAGTTCTAAGTCAACTTGCATAAGTATAACCTACACATGAATTCAGATCATTACGTATACTTATCTCGTATTCTCTTGTTATATGTAATGTAGGTACCTAAGGCAGGTTCATATTAGGTACCTACATTTCATCAAGATTATGCAAATGTACACTTTCAACCAAGAGCGCCAGGTGCAACTATAACGAATACCATTTATGCAGAACCACGATGTTTAAACCAAGCTGCTGATGGGTACTGCATATAGCTATACATACTTTACGAAATTATCAGGCAATTGGAATAATCTAGTTATTTAAAATTTGGGTGGGGTAACGGTGAGGTATAGGCAGACAGGCAGACGTCCTGTCATCCAACCGTCGTCGGTGCACAAACAATCAGCTCACCCCCCGCTCGCTCCCCACTGTGACCTCTACTAGATCAGAGGGTCACGTGGAGAGTCTCGGAGCAGCCCTCTAGAGAGCCACTCCCACCCGGTTGCTCATTCACACTCACCTCATACCCAAATCTGTTTCGTTACTTTTTGTTCGCATCCTATTATTGTCTAATTGATTTGGAAAAGGAATATTGAGTGAGATGTGAACCCGTCTGAAATTACTTCTAAAATCCGTAATGGATAGGTATAACCCATAATACAGCTACCTTTACCTCATTAAAATGGGTTTTAGACTAAAACGGTAGACTTACTTAAACTTTATTATCAAAAACCCTTTTACGTAACTTTACGGTAATAATTAATTTAATTATCGCCAAAGTTCAATTTTCGTCAATATTTTTTTCTAACGTTTCGACCAGGTTACACCGGCCGTGGTCACAGGTATGTATATACCTTTAACGTGATCGCGTTAATTCCCGTTTACGTATGTATAATAGTCATGGAACGCGAAAGTTTAAAAGTTAATAATTTTTTTCTAATATCGTAGTGATGCTGATTCACTTTTGTCACAAAT
The DNA here is from genome assembly GCA_963576445.1 of Lithosia quadra. Classification (NCBI taxonomy): domain Eukaryota; kingdom Metazoa; phylum Arthropoda; class Insecta; order Lepidoptera; family Erebidae; genus Lithosia; species Lithosia quadra. The sequence goes on along the minus strand of OY754884.1, from coordinate 6,843,361 downwards.
AAATTGATTAGTAATTATAGCAAAGTCATCGATAAATACGGGGTTTCCTAGCAAGTTACCCCACAGTTTTGAATATACCAAATTTTAATATGTTTTATCCGAATTTCAACTTTACAGCTCATGGGGACATTTAGTGTAAATAATAAAGTAAGAGTCTATAGCTTATTTGATTAGGAAGTCGAGTTTACCATCGAGATATCCCGGCTTCGAATCTGGTCATTGCACTACCAACGTGAACTCACTCCTAATACAAGATAGGCCAGCTGAACGGGTTAAAGGGAATACTAAGTTAGGTAATTTTCAGTTCCTGAAGTCTCGCATCTAGATAAATACACTGATATAGAGTGATAATGTTCAATTTTCCTTGAATTTGCATAAATAGGTATCCCGATAAATTCTTTTTAGATATTCAAACCACGCCGGACTTCGTATTGGAGCTTAACACATCACACATCAGACCGAATACTTTGGTGGTAGATACTAGGTAGAACAGATATCTGGTATGCAATATAAAATATTATACCTTTCTCAAACCACACAATAATGGTTCTAATTTTATTAATCAACACAGCCATTTGCTGTAACAAATGTAAGCAAGTAAATGGCCTGTGGTCGACATAAAACAGCATGAGAGTAATTCCTTACGACTATCGCGAAACAAAAACAGCTGGCATTGCATAAACCTACAAAACTTATGGACGGAAAGCGTTGAAGATGAGACTGTGTCACAAAAATGGCGGCGGCTAACCATGTGTGGGTGAATTTTGGGTTGCAATGTGTTGCAATTTTATTGAAATATAATTCCTGGACATTTTTCTTGCTGTCACCGTAGATACGGTAGCAGGTACTATTATGTATTCTGTGCTGTCGCTACGGATTTTACACAATTTCAACAAGACATGCTACATTTTTTTCTCTACTTATACTGACTGAATCGAATGACGTTTACACTGCGTAGTGGCTGACTAGTGTTTCAGTGTGTGTGTGTTGACTTGTACGTATAAGCAAGTGGGCCGCCCCTAGTGTCATCAGTTGTATTCAACGCGTTCCGTCCATAATACTTTGTAGGTTCATGTGGCATTGTATGTTTTTATTTCGAAATCAACATAGCAACCGTGCACACAGATATATGAACAAAAAATATGTACACAATTTATTTTGCCACCTACGGTGTTTACTGCGTCCCTTGCCGCCAAAGTAAGGGAAATATTATTTTATTTTACCTGCTTTGCTGTTGTATCTCCTTTATTATTTAAAGGGGAAGGCGGTTTATACGCAGACGTGAAACAACACCAGACCTGTGTTGAAGGAGAGATCAGATTAGGTTGATCAATTTACTCTTCTATAAATTCTGAAACGTGCAAGCATTGTAAATGCCCCGGTAACTGACGGTAGGGTGTTAAAATAAATGTGTTTGCTTGGAAAATAGTATTCAATGTTATATGTTTCCTTTTGTTTTGCTTTCTTTTCACATTTACAAGATGTGATGGCTGATGTTATCAGCAAAGGCAGAATATAACAGAAAATTGTGTTTCTGCTGGTGAATAGAATCGCTAGATTTTCTGTTGGAGTAGTACAAAACACATTACTCTCGCTAGCGCAGTCTAGTAAAAAGTGCACAATATAGATCTGCAGCTCCAGATTCTCTACCATCAATCACATTCATGAGCATCGAGGTAAGATTGCTAGCTCTCCCGTTAATCAATTTGTGTTGACTTTTATGGGAGCGACTGCCATTTGACTTTCCAACTCCGAGAAGAAGCCCACATCAAACCTCACCCGTCAATCAACAGAGGTACCTACCGGCTTGTAGGTAAGATTGACTTGAGCACTTGATGCGTCCCCATATATAGACATTCATTCTTTTTATACATATTATATCCAAAGTACTTGAATTTGTGACGTTGCACTCCAGGTTAGTTACAAAAACAAAAAAATACAGTAGTTGAAAGCATAAAATTATGTTCCTAATTTTCTTAATCATCGTGGCCATTTGTACAAACCTTATGAGCGCGTAAACCGCCTGTGGTCGACATAAAACACTGAGAGTAATTCCTTGCCACTTTTACGATTTCGTGAAAAGAAAATCAGCTTGTATTGTATGTTTTTATTTCTAAATCAGCATGGCAATACACAAGGATATGTGAGCAAAAACTATTTACACAATTTATTTTGCTACCTACACTGTTTACTGCGTCCCTTAGCACCAAAGGAAGGGAAATATGATTTTCTTTCACGTACTTTTCTGTTGTATCTCTTTTATTATTTAAAAGTAGAGGCAGTTTTGTATTCAGACGTGAATAAAACGAGAAATCCTGTCAAGTTCATCGGTTTATTCTTCAACAGTCTTTGGAGGAGCAAGCGTGTAAATAGCCGTGCTCTCCAGCGGGTTGAGAACAAATTTACGATTGATACCATGGAGGGCGGTCAATCCAACATGTCTTTACAGAGAACGAAAGGGGCACTATGCCACAACCAAGTAAAGCGAGTATATCACTCACCCAGCGCTGCTGTTCGGCTGCTTCCCTGGTTCTGCTGGTGGCCAACAGCCGATGTCGTCTCGTATGCGGTGTCCCGGGATCAACAGTAGACCCGGGGCGAAATCACTACAAATTGTGTTTCGATAGCGGTGAGCAGCTAGGATACTTCTAGCGCGTATGAACATGCTCCAAGCGAGACTGGCTGTGCCGCGCGCATCAGCTGGCGCGCGTCACTCGCAAACTCACAGCCGTTATTTTTGTGATCATCAATATACCCACATACCGGTTGCTACAAGTACCCCCCAAGTTCGACAAGCTAAACATAATATGGATTGATACCCGCCACAACAGTCTTCATGGATAAGTTAAAACGGCTGAAAGCATACAAGTTATTGTTTGGACTCTAAATGACTCAAACAGCATGACCACTTATATTTATCCATATGCAATATTACTTCTTCAGTACAATACTTTAGAATAAACTGTTGTTTCTACTGAAGAATTTCCTCAATACTGGTGATAATAGTTTAAAGTAATGTTAATTGTATTTTGTGTAGAATATTTCAGTGCCGCCGCCTGTGAACCTCCCTTAATTTATGCTCAGAAAATTTATTATTGTAGAACTGAGCCAACAAAACCACACAAGAGTTATACTAAGTATATAAATAACGTAAAAATTGCAGTTAATCGTTGCACTATCCATTGGTTCTATATTTGTATTCTTAATGAAAGCATTTACAAAACTATTACTGAAATGTATTTTTAAGCTTTCGTAATTATGCATCGTTATCAGCCACCCAGCGGGTGTCCAAATTGCATCAGAAACGTCATCCTGAGAGCCTGGGGTCCGCTTTATTGTTTTCTTCACCACTTCGCATGAAATTCGGCATCTCATGGGCAGTGAAATCATTTCATGCCTTACGACCGACGACGTCAAGCCACAACTTATTGGCTCTTTCTCTCCCACCAGGGCTTGGTGGAAGCAATGAACCAATATACCTATATGGATATAAATTATATTATAATATGTTCATGTTAGTATTCAAATTACAGTCATCTTAAATACATAGGTTGAAATTCCACAAAATTGATTTAAATAATGTTTAACAGAAGTTTGCTTCCTGCATAATAACTTAGCGAAATTAAAAATACTATTAACTATATTTTTTTCATAAATTTAAAACCAAATCGCACACCCCGTACAACAAAGGAGTATATACACATATGCATTTTTTTTTTTATTTCGCCAATCGATGTAAAATACTTCGACACATGTTCTATATTTTTTTCGTAATTTTCCTTACAAAACTAAGAAAATGGTTAAGAAAAAACACAAAAGCTACTTCCTTAAGAAATATCATAATTAACTGGCAAAAAAAACGTAAATATAATTGCTCGATGCATAATTTATTCAGACCATTAACAATATGTACGTAATCGCAATCCAGTCTTTATTGCTCAGGCCAAATTTAAAGATTTGCACTCGTAAGTTTACTTACTCCTTTATTGCACGATATATTTTTGAATAAATTTTTCGTAACTTCACTTAAGCGTCACTGTTAAACTTATTCTGAAACGTATGTGTACTCAATCCTTTATAATTGTATAGATTACTAGCTTACCCGCGCGCGGCTCCGCCCGCGTGGATGTTGGCTGTCGCCACCAAGTCTTTTTAAGCCTTGGTAAACAGTGGTAGGTAGTAGATAGTTCTGTCAAACCCTTCAAGGTTCCTTACAGTTCCGTGCATCGCGACAGAAAGTCGTTTTCGTCGTTTTTTGGTGATGTGGGTAAAGGTACGGTCTCTGCACTTTTCCTTTCGCAAAGGAGGTAGGACACGACGTATCTCCCGTCCGAAATGAGCAGTCCAACTGAGTACCATCCTCCATCAGGTGGGCCGTGTGCTTGTCTGCCACCTACGTAGTATAAAAAAAAGTTGTGCCAACAGGAATATGCTCTTTCTTTTTTCGAGTGAAAATTCCCTCGAGCTTCACTTCACCGGAGCCAACGTTGAGGTAGGCATGTCGGACTTCAACCGATTAAAATCACAATATTGGCCTGTGTGATCGAGGAATCTGGTGTGTCCTAGTAAGAATATCCCAGAGACCCCGACCGGTTCCAGCCGCCAGCACTGCCGACACCGACATGTTATTAGGAATCTAAATCTGCTTCAAAGATATTTCATCCATCTACCCTGGGTACTTTGCCAGTGTGTGAATTGGCGATGTGTCCACGGAGCAGCCCCAACAGTGACACTCGGACGTCAGCTCCTTTCCCATACAGTACAGGAACTCACCAGAACAGCCATGCTCAGCGAGCACCTGCATCACCTGGCAGGAGGGGCTATCGTTTCGCCCCTCCGATAATTTCTTCATAAACGGTCTTACCACCACAATCGTGGCCTGCCCTACGCTTGATTACCCAAGTCATTCTTTCCATTCCATCTAACGGAATTGGGATCGCTTCACCTCGATTTCTCTTGTGGCAGACCACAAACCTTTATGCACAGGAAGTATCCTGTAAATAATGTCGAAATATGCTGCCTGAATTTTTAAATTTTTTCATAGCTTCAAGACGTGCAGATCTAAATATTTCATGCTAGTTTCGACTTAATTTCTCCACGCCTACCTACATAATGATATATTTTTGTGTGGTAGCTAACTACATACTCAGGTATTACAGATTTTTTTCTACATTTGTACTATACCTTGCTTTACACCAAATTAGATGATTTTATATCAACGGAAAGTACTCTTTAGATGCATTTAATTCCTTATATAGCATCGTCTTCTAACATAATATATCTTCAGCACGAACCAATTGATGCCTCTATGTGTTCCTGAGAAAGAGGCCTTGACAGACGGACAGAAGGACAACAAAGAGGTCCTATAAGAGTTGTTTTTTCCTAATAAGGTATATAAACCCTAAAAATAAATATAATATTCTCTTTGTCTTTTAGCAATAAGAAACAAAGTATATTACTCTATGGAAATTTAGACAAAGTCACTTTTAGTTAAAAAAATCCAAAAAATCATAGATCATGAAAATCTGTTCAGCCGTTCTTGAGTTCTAACAAAAGCACGTTTTTGAAATATTTTTAGGGCTTTAGGGTTTGAATTTTAAAAAATCCTTTCTTAGTACACACATACGCATCAAAACACAGACATTCTGCTAATTTCAAGTCTCTACGACCAGCGGTTTAGGCTGTGCGTTGTCTCTAGGTCAATCAGTCAATCAGGACTTTGAGTTTTAGGCAATGATATTGGTTTTAGGTACCTATAAAATGTATTGATTATTGTAGGTACCTGATTAATTGACGTGCTGTGGTATAATTATTATGTAAAAGTTACTTACCACAGTTTTAAAGACCGTTGCGTGCCATTCTGATTTTGTTATTGTTTAAATATAGCTATGGTAGTGAAAATATAATAATAAGAATTCATATTTTTCGTTTTGTAACTTTCATAGATGTAAGAAATTGCTTATAGTTAGCAAAATAAGTACAAAATAAAGAATTATTAAAAATATCTATACTTCTGTACTAATAATTATAAAGAGGTAAAGTTTGTGTGTTTCTTAAATTGTAAGGGGTAATCTCGGGATCTACTGAACCGATTTTAAAAATTCTTTCACCAATAGAAAGCCACGTCATTCGTGAGTGTCGTAGGCTATATATTTTATTGGAAAACTGGAATTTACACCCAGCGAAGCCGGCTCCCGGGTCGCTAGTATATTATAAAGAGGTAAAGTTTGTGTGTTTGTATATTTGTTAAATTGTAAAGGGTTATCTCGGGATCTACTGAACCGATTTTAAAAATTCTTTCACCAATAGAAAGCCACGTCATTCGTGAGTGTCATAGTCTATATTTTATTGGAAAACTGGCATTTACACCCGGGCGAAGCCGGGTCTCGGGTTTCTAGTAATATATATTTATAATCTTGTTGTATTCCTGCAATTAATCACCAAACTCTTTTTGATATATTGTACAGTAGTTGTAAAAACATAACAAATTAGATACCCACAATTCTCAAATTAAAATGTAAAGTTATTTTTTGTTATTATGAAAATATAAGAAAATATGTATTACTCTGTAAAATATTTCTTCGTGCAATAAATGAGTGTGTCACATACATTAAAAAACCTTAATAAATTATCACTGCAATATACACTTATATAAACTTACTCATTATTTATTTTCAAAAATAAACGTGCTATAAGTACTTAAAACTAAAAGCTCCGAGGTTATATCACGAGGAAAAATAAGCAATAAAAGCGTATGTACACATAAGATCCATGTTTTGTATATACCTAAACAGCAAAAAAGGTGTATGTTTATTTACCAACAGTTACTTAAGGAAAACCCTAATACAATAAATAGGTAATTGTTAATTTTCCCTGTACTATGAAAATAGTAAATCTATCTTTAATTTCAGTAAATACATATTAAAGAGCTCATTTTGAGGCTTCTTATGATATATGATACAAAGTACTATCATTATTAGTTCAGGCAATATTCCAGAAACAAACTGTTTTTTGGCTCTCCTGTAAAGTTGGTGTTTTTCAGATACGCCTTTGTTGTACGGGGTGTGCGAAATAAGCATAAACAACTAGGTAACTAATCAATTTTATTCTTTTAGAGTAAAGGATATATTGTACGGCTTCTTGGTACAATCAAAGCTATTCTGCAATTTTAGATGAAAGAATCAATTTTTGCGTCCGCAGCAGAAAATTCTTTTAGAACCGTGTGGTACGCGACTGAACTTTTAAATTGTGAGGGTGAACCTCCCTGCCAAGGCCAAATGTTTGTAAATGTCAAACAAGTAAGGTAAACATGATCAAAGGCAATTGCTATTTATTCGTACGATTTCTGATTAACTAGCGAACATAAAAACCTGTACAGAGAGACAAAATGTTCCTATTCACAAACAACTAGATTGAACGTTTTATACATTGAACACTAGTTCTGAATATTAATACTTATACTGGAAAGCTGGGTAATTTACTGATTTGAAAAATCCAGCTCAATGTTCCGTTTGGGGCGGGGACCGGTCTTTGTGTTTTTAAATAAAGAGCATCATTTTCTCGCTTCAGCGTGCTTAGTTCTTAAGACATTAATTTAATATTATAAGAACTTGTGGATTTACATTGTGTTAAGTACCCAATATTGTAAAAAGGTTGTACTATAATTTCGTATGTTGTCATTAACAAAATCTATTATCTATACTTATAATAAATCTGTAGAAGTGAAAATTCTGTACATTGAAAATAAAAATAAACGCTTTTATTTAACTCAGGGTGTTTGTTTGGGTCAAATCTAGTAATTGAAAATAGACCCCCTTCCTGCGGAAGGATTGTTCTGGAATTTGGCACATATGTTTGGGTTAGGTGACAATACATGTTATTGTATTTTGTATTATTGTAAATCCAAGATGGCCGCCGCTACAAAATGACGGCTTACGTATTTTTCCACCACCACTGCAATATGGATATCAAATGAAAGGGCTTGACTAGTAGAATATAGTTCACTGTGAAAAAAAAAAGAAAATCCAATATGGCCGCCAGCAAAAAGGCAAGTTACAGATTTTTCACAACCCTTTCGATATGGGTATCAAATAAAAGATCTGGTCTGTCAGAATTTTAGTTTTATGAAATTCAAGATGGCCGTCGCTACAAAATGGCGGCTTACATATTTTTCCACAACTACCGCAATATGGATATCAAATGAAAGGGCTTGACTAGTAGAATATAGTTCACTGTGAAAAAAAAAGAAAATCCAATATGGCCGCCAGCAAAAAGGCAAGTTACAGATTTTTCACAACCCTTTCGATATGGGTATCAAATAAAAGATCTGGTCTGATAGAACTTTAGTTTTATGAAATCCAAGATGGCCGCCGCTACAAAATAGCGGCTTACGTACCTATATTTCCACAACTACCGCATTATGGATATCAAATGAAAGGACTTGACTAGCAGAACATAGTTCACTGTGAAAAAAATCCAAGATGGCCACCGCTACAGAATGGCGGCTTACGTATTTTTCCACAACTACCGCAATATGGATACCTAATGAAAGGGCTTGACTAGTAGAATATAATTCACTGTGAAAAAAAAGAAAATCCAATATGGCCGCCAACAAAAGGGCAAGTTACCCGACTTTTGTAATAAGTGAGTTAGGGCTCCTGTACCTAGAGCTAAAAACACTACCCTACACGAAAACAATCCCCATTTCGCAACATGGAACATTGTCGCGATCGGTCGTGCGCGGGAGTTAACCGAAGTACTTTTCAGGTAGAGGGTTGCCGTGGCGTTCCAGCAGGATACTTGGTGGAAGGAAAATTAACCCCAGTTTATTGGGGACAGCTATCACTTGATCTACACTGGTGCATCTAGTGGGGAGAATCGAGTAACTGAGTCTGGATGTCCGATATTTTGAAGGTGACACGCTATAGCGAAAGGATTATGGTCGTGCGATGCTTATCGATGAGATTGTTACCCGTATGATAAATGTCTACACGTCAAAGGTGGACGTAGCGAAGCAAATGGATCTCGTTCTGCAACGAACCTTGCGGTTCTAGGTAGTGACTTGAAAGGTCATGTGGGTGTACGGAGTTTGAGTATGTAACTACACAGTGGTTTTGAGTGCGTTAGTCGCATCTCGACAGTGGGTTTTCAAAAGGAAACCCAAACATCTTATCACTTACAGAACCACGGTGCGCGCTACTCAGGTCGATATCCTATTCACTAGGAGACATCATCAGCAAAGTGGCCAACTAAAAATTTATCTTGAACCTGTTCAGAATTCCTGGGACAAAATTAAGTATTCTAGGCTCGACAAAACTAATTCTCGACGTCTCTAATGATGGACACAAGTGCGGTGAGGCTAGTGGCGCTCTTATTACCACGAGCTGTTGAGCAAGCAGCATAAAGAGCAACTACGCATCTCCTTCCAAATCAAGGTATTTTGCAGTGGCATAATGTTACCAGTAGGTAACGCCATGCAGAATGCTTTTTGCCGCATGAAAGTGACCGCTTCCCATCAAGTGAACCACGTGCTTGTCTGTCACCTAAGTGGCATAAAAAAGACTTGGAAAGCTGGCGGAGCTGATGAAGTTCCCATCGAGGCCTGGAAACCGTGATGTGGGCATCCTACCCTCTTCAACCGCTTACTTCTCACTAGGAAGGATGGCGGCTGTGAAGCGTAGGCGTTACTAGAGCGATATATGTATGAGCCGTGTGTCACGGAGATAAATATGCTGTGTATCTGCGGTAGCCTCCATGTCCGTGAGTCCGTCCGAATAACAGAAAAATGGACCTCGGGCTCCAAGATATAGGCCTCAGTTGCAATCGGGACGCAACGCTGAGATATTGATGATGGTAATATAAAAGAATATTGTACGCAATGACAACTGAAGAGTTTAACACGATTAAAAACTAAAAACTTGAAAATAAGTTAAGTAAAAAAAGTTTTTAAGTTAAACGCTTTTATGCACTAAAAGCTATAAAATAATATAGTAGGTCCTAGGTACCAGTCATCCCACCACTCTATTTATCAATCTAGAGCATTAAACAAACAAAAAAATAAAAACGTTGGGCGTTTTGCATATTCTACCAAAGTTACACTACGCCCAACGTTTTTATTTTTTTTGTCTGATTAATGCCCTATATTTATGAAGAGAGTGGTGGGATGACTGGTATCTACGACCTACCAAATTATTTTATAGCTTTTAGTGCATAAAAGCGTTTAACTTAAAAACTTTTTTACTTAACTTATTTTTAAGTTTTTAGTTTTTATTCGTGTTAATCTCTTCAGTTGTCATTGCGTAAAATAGGTATTCTATTATATTACCATCATCAGTATCTCAGCGTTGCGTCTCGATTGCAACTGAGGTCTACACCTTGGAGCCCGAGGTTCACTTTTCTGTTTTCCGGACGACTCACGGACATAGAGACTATCGTAGATACAGGCGTTCCTCATGCGAACTTTACGTGTGACTCCGCACATCCTCCACAGCATATTCATCTGCGAGACACACGGCTAATGCATATATCGCTCTAGCAAAGCCTACGCTTCACAGCCGCCACAGGCCTATTGATTATTTCATAAACCTGCCTCTTCAACATACCCGCAGTTTTGGGGTTGCAGATAACAACACTCATCTCACGTCGCTTAGCCTTTGCATCTTAATGTTGCAATCAATCCGCAGTCACTTGACATACTGAACTCAAATACTTAACTTGGTCTTCACACTCGCCATTCGCTGTTGAGTTCATCACCAAATAGGTACTCAGCCTTCGTCAAATTTAGCTTGAGACCACCGTTCAAGCGCCTTAGTTCACACGTTGCACACATCAGGCCCTGTCCGTGTATGCCAGCGCGTGCTTTGCGCCGCAGTAGGTAGTTGGTTGCCCCGACCTCTTTATCTTTGAAGACTGGAGTAAGGATATTTAGCCCCCATTTTCTTGGGACCTTCCTAGTGATAGTGATAGAGGTGCCCACATGACGGTTTCCAGGCCTCGATGGGAACTTCATCGGCTCCGCCAGCTTTCCAACTCTTTTTTTATACCACTTAGGTGACAGATAAGCACGTGGTTCACTTGATGGGAATCGGTCACTTTCATGCGGCAAAGAGCATTCTGCATTTTCCTGGTGTTACCAGTGGCATAATACCTTGATGAGAAAGGAGATGCGAAGTTGCACTTTATGCTACTTGTGCTTGTTGTGGGGTTTAATTTTCCTTTCACCAAGTATCGTGCTGGAACGCCACGGCAACCCTCTACCTGAAAAGTACTTCGGTTAACTCCCGCGCACAACCGATCGTGGCAATGTTCCATGTTGCGAAATGGAGATTGTTTTCGTATAGGGTATTGTGTTTTTAGCTATAGGTACCCGCTCTAGGTATGGGAGCCCTAACTCACTTATTACAGAAGTCGGGTAAAGCTTCTACGCACCGTTATGCGGCGATGCCCTCTCCGTGACAATATTTATAATTTTATGTGTCGTTAAAAGATTGGCTATTATTATATTGGATTGCGTTAGTGGGGACGACTATCGTCAAATTACCCAACCCAGAGAGGAAAACCTACGCCTCCTAACCTAGAGCCTTGTCTATCAATCAGCATGTGAGGTTGGCTCGGGCTCCGAGGGTCTTGTTGGGGCCCTCATTAATATATTGCCTTTTTAAAGTATTCCACTAGTCAAGCCCTTTCATTTGATGCCCATGTTGAAGGGGGTGTGAAGAAATATATACTTAATTCGTAATATTGTTAGCGGCCACATTAGATAAACATTTTTGCATAGTGTAGGTACCTACTACTATAATATTGTCCTTGTCAAGATTTTCTATTTGATGCCCATATCGAAAGGTTGCGAAAAATGTAACCTGCCCTTTTGTTGGCGGCCATATTGGATTTTCTTTTTTTCACAGAGAACTATATTCTATTAGTCAAGCCCTTTCATTTGGTATCCATAATGCGGTAGTTGTGGAAATATACGTAAGCCACCATTTTGTAGCGGCGGCCATCTTGGATTTCATAAAACTAAAGTTCTATCAGACCAGATCTTTTATTTGGTACCTATATTGGAAGGCTTGTGAAAAATATATAACTTGCCTTTTTGCTGGCGGCCATATTGGATTTTCTTTTTTTTTCACAATGAATCATATTCTACTAGTCAAGCCCTTTCATTTGATATCCATATTGAGGTGGTAGTGGAAAAATACATAAGCCGCCATTTTGTAGCGGCGGCCATCTTGGATTTCATAAAACTACAGTTCCACCAGACCAGATCTTTTACTTGATACCCATATCGAAAGGGTTGTGAAAAATATGTATCTAGGTAACTTGCCCCTTTGCTGGCGGCCATATTGGATTTCCTTTTTTTTTCACAGTGAATTATATTCTACAAGTCAAGCCCTTTCATTTGATATCCATATTGCGGTAGTGGTGGAAAAATACGTAAGCCGCCATTTTGTAGCGGCGGCCATCTTGGATTTCATAAAACTAAAGTTCTATCAGACCAGATCTTTTATTTGGTACCCATATTGGAAGGCTTGTGAAAAATATATAACTTGCCTTTTTGCTGGCGGCCATATTGGATTTTCTTTTTTTTTCACAATGAATCATATTCTACTAGTCAAGCCCTTTCATTTGATATCCATATTGAGGTGGTAGTGGAAAAATACATAAGCCGCCATTTTGTAGCGGCGGCCATCTTGGATTTACAATAATACAAAATACAATATCATGTATTGTCACCTAACCCAAACATATGTGCCAAATTCCAGAACAATCCGTCCGCAGGAAGGGGGTGTATTTTCAATTACTAGATTTGACCCAAACAAACACCCTGAGTTAAATAAAAGCGTTTAAAAAATGGCAGGGGGTGTTACTAGACTGACACCGAACCCAAATATGAGATTAAAAAAATTTTTGTCTGTCTGTCTGTCTGTCTGTCTGTCTGTCTGTCTGTTTGTTCAGGCATCACGCAAAAACTACCGGTTCGATTACGATGAAACTTGGTATAATTATTCTTCAATATCCTGGGCAGCACACTGGACACTTTTTATCCCGGAAAAGTACATACAATAAAAGACAAATTTAATTTTGCGGTTCAATTCCTAGACCCGATTACTGTACCAACCGCAAATAATAAGTTTGTCGTAGGTTACGTCACCCACAATTCAAAATTCAAAATTCAAAATTCATTTAAAGGTCACAGGTAGATAGAAGATGTTGTCAATTCATAAAAGTATCACCGTAGCATGTCATAAGACGTACAATAGTATAATCCTAATATTATCTACCACATCACACTATATAGGTACAAATGAAATTGTGAAATATATAATAATTTGTACTATTCTTTCCACCTTCCATTTTCTTTACTAATTAACATTATGTGTGCATAAATATTAAATAAATAAATTATTTAGATCAAATTATGTTTTTTTATGAGTAGGTTAATAATTATTAGTGGGGTTCAAGTAAGATTAGTGGATAGTGGTGTTATTAGTTTTTAGGGATTTTGAGTTTTTTTTTTGTATTTATTATCAAAAATATTACATTGTTTGAGTTTAGATTAGTTATCATCAGAAATAGGTTTATGGGAGTGGGAGTGTGTGTGGGATTGGGAGTGGGAGTGGGGGTGGGGTGGAAGTGGGGGCGGGAGCAGGGGTGGGAGTGGGAGTAGGAGTGTGCGTGGGAGTGGGAGTGTGCGTGGAGTGAGAGTGTGCGTGGCAGTGGGAGTGGGAATGTGCGTGGGGGTGGGCGTGGGAGTGGGGGTGGGAGTGTGAGTGGGAGCGGGAGCGGGAGCGGGGGTGGGAATGGGAGTGGGAGTAGGAGCTGGAGCAGGAGTGGGAGTGGATGCAATAAGCGACTTCCACGCGAGCGGAGCCGCGGGCAACAGCTAGTAAGTAATATTATTTTTAAGGTTCAATACACTTTCAATTGAACCTTTCGGTTTATTATGAATTGGTATAGTTTATTATTTTGGTACACATATAGGACCCATTGTACCGCACTAGCCTAGCTAGCCTACTTATACTCTATAGATAGCATACATCACTCGCGTACATCTCATCCACCCATCAACATTCGTTCACACATCATCATACACCTCATATACATTCATACCTTATGCATACATCCTCTCATACTTACATTCCTACCTACACTGCAACGGTTCGTGTGTTAGCTTCCCCTCTAGAACGCACAAGTACCCTGCCTATAACCTCTCTTCATCTACCTATGAATAAATTACAACTAATCGTCTACCGTTAAACTACTAGTTTGGCCATGTGATCGTTTAGCGGTATACAGAACCCAATTATGATCCGAAGTCTCCCTGACTCTATAAGATCTCTGGAATAGTCGGTTCCTACCCTCAACTACTTAAATCTGACGCCTAGCAACAAGCTATTAATCTAGATAACCTACCTATATTCCTACTACCTTCCATTTCACATTCCGCAAACCTCAACAAACCTACCCTACTGTTCATTTTTATAATCTATGACCTTCCGTATTAACAGTCGATCTCGTCAAAGTTACCCACACAATATCTCTCACTACCCAAACTATGTTTAAGACGAGCGTCCTTAGAAATAAATACTTAGTTTTAATATTAGTTATTATAAAATATCAGTTGCTAAACATTCTTATAAGATATTTGATTAAGTTATTTGTTTCCCCTTTTGCGTGTATCATTATATACGCCTACCTACTCTTTTATATTGCTTTGATTCCCCTTTTGGCGTATAGTTGTATGAGTATACTTTACAATATTTGTGTTCCCCTTTTGGCGAAGGCTCCAAACCACGCCTATCGCGATGAGATACAACACATGATGGAAATATCTCCCCCCTGTCTTTAGCGAATTACATTCTAGTTATACAACTAGATATGCAAGGGTCGCACAGAACCGAGACAGCCGGAAATCCCATCCCAGTGTTCACATAATCTTTATGTTTAGAACACATAGTGTTACAATTGTAGGTATTATTAATCTCACTTTCTAACTAGATACGATAGACTCGTGTAAGGGTACACTGAATATTTAGTTCTACATGAAACTAAGTCCAATGACCAATCCATCAAACGGATAGTATTTGTGTAGGTATTTTGCCTTAAGTAAGGACTTTTAGATCGCTCCAATACTTGACACGTATGAGGCAGAATTCTACAGTATCCCTGGTTTAGAAGATATCTGTACAGGTGGGTAACCTGAAGCCAATAGATTTCGATGCAGTTCTCAGATTTGAGAGGTCTCAGCTAAACGTGAGGGTTGATCTAGATCTAGTTGACCCATTCTAACTATTACGATACAAGTAATGCAGAATAGCAAGTTTGATTAATGATTGATTCAAACGTCCAATCGATCGGTCACCAGATAATAGGTACTTAAGTCTTTCGGAACAAACTCAATACAATTACAAACTTAATGTAAGTAATGTTAGGTATATCAAATAATATTGATTTAGTTAAACAAGGTAAGCCCTTACAGATTCTGTCGCATATAACTAACTCTTAATGAGTAGTCAATGGTATTTATAGACATTAACTACGTCCAACAAACAATATTTCATGACAACACATCATACTAGTAATTGAAACGTAATAAAACATTAACCTTCAGTACCGTGAACATACCTCCCAGCACTAGAAGTCACCTCTAACACTCTCACTGCCTAGTCTTGATAAAGACTTAGGTATAGTAACCAACAGTCCGCACCATTTATACCTCCACTGACACAACTAGATAAGTTTATTATTGAACACTTGTTTATTAGAAACACAATGATTACAGTTTTCACTAACGAATAACCTCCCTAATAATTTAAGAATGAGTACCTAACCTACCTTCAATAAGATTATTATGTAAAGCAAGTTGGGAGAACGCCTCCATATTTGAATTAAACGTGTGGTGTGTGATGTACCCTGACTACGCTGTAAAAATGCAAGCTGGTCAGGCTTGGCTTGAACCTAGTAACGACCGTGTGATTGCCCATATCCACCAGCTGACGCTGAGGTTGTGAATATGAACCAACTAACTACTATTTTAGTGTATATATACATAGATACATAGAAGGCCAGACTGAACGTCTGAAGGTAAGGGCACTCCCTTCAGATACATCCATCTGGAGAGCTCTCCGACCCTGTAAACAGGAAAAGTCGAAGTCCGACCCGCTCTAGAGGGATCTCGGAACCCTAGCTATAAAAGATGGATATGGCTTGTGTTGCCACCGTTAGGTTTCCGCCACAACCCAATACCATGACTGGGGTTTTCCTATTTGGTCATCCCTAGTCTATTTCGGCAGCCGCAGCCCCTATTTCTAACCTACAACTATTCCCCACCTACTCTCGGCAAAAGACAGATTTTTATTGATCGCAGAACTGCCAGGCTCAGCAGCCCTGCAAGAGTACAAATGCTACTACATTCACATTAGTCCTCCCGCAACTAAAGGTGTCTTGGTTACGATCAATCCCTACCCCACTTCCCTTACGCGCCTCAACTCTTCGAAACCACAAAACAATTTATTAATGCAACCCCCTATTAATCTAATAGCAATTATAACCCGCACAACTTTACAATATATTGGATGTACTCACATCCCACGTGATAGAACATCCCACCCAAACTCGAACTTTAAAAGAAATTACATGTAATCTACAACAAGTTTCGTATCTATTACCCCGTTAATATGACAGAATTAACCCATCGCAATACAAATTTAGAATTAACACTATAAATTACAACTCAACAGTACTTACAAAATGGCTGTCTAAACCTATCTTAGAGATATGTTCGACTTTCTTCAGCTGGAGCCCGATGCCGAATGAACGAGAATTTCCACCGTTTCAACTACGATCCTATTTACCCCTTATACACTCTGCTCTCCTCCTATTGGTCCCCCCAACGCATCTCAACCACTTCCACTTATTCGAATAATACCTTTATTTGATAACTTTTAATCCGTTGTTTCGATAAAGTGTAATCCAATAAAAAAATTACTCAATTAATTATTTATGACGTAATCTAGTCCTATATTTCCCTATTTCTTAATATTTAAGGAAATCACATTAATTCATGCTATTATGATTACACATTTTCGTCCAATTTACCAAGCCACGCCATTATCAACTTGATATTTCTTTTAGCTATACATATCTCATTCACGCAATATAATTCTATTAAAAGAAGTGGAAATTTCCTATTTCATTATTTAACTAATATTACTGTTCAATTTCATTATATTTATACTCAATTATTATTATCTAATTAATAAATCGAGTCACTTCCTCTCGAGACAATTCATTTTTTTTTTACATTTCGAAGCTACGACAACTAACTTTTAATCAGTGATCAGAAACGCCTTTATTATAAATAGATTTTTAAGGTAACACAATATTAGTCTAAGGTAACATGCCTATATACGGTAATTATTACTCAATTAATAAATTACTTTAAACTTAGCCATCACCATCATGTGCTATAGTATCGCCATCTATGTATAACGGCTAGAACTTCCTAAAGAAACCCAATGCAGTCATATCGATTTATTATTTCACCGATAGATGGCGGTTGTACATATTTATATCGTACTACTTTCTATCAAAATAAATATCAAAATTTTCACGCAAATAAGTAACAGAAACTCTGGTCTGTTACACCATATTCATGAAACATTGAACTAAAACTCTAATTTATTAACAAACTTGTTCCGTCAACACAACATGCATGTGTTATTTATAATTGCGTAAAAACACTTAAAATAGCACAGCTATATTCTGTAAGCTCAGCCTCAAACCAAGCAGCACAAGTTAATATGATAATAGGTGTAAACCGTATGATCTGAAGCTTAGAACGTGAAGGCTTTGTTCAGAATGTTGACGTTTAATCTCCTCTTAGAATAACGTAGTGGGAAACTAGGAAATGTTGGCGGCCATTTCTCTACGGGAAATAAATACGAGCGGGGAAAGAGCTCACTTTATACAAATTGCAGTAGTCTACGTAACTCTTTACCAGGAACTCGCTTCTTTAGTACCAAGTGATAAAGAACAGTGACTACGCTCTCGAATTGTTCTTCAAAAAGTCCCAAATTCTGAAATAATTGTGTCTAATTGCATTAGTTCGTGAAGTATTCTGTGACGGTGCTCGCCATCGTGTGACCAAACGTCCGGTCTTTTAGATTGAAAATGTCCAAATTTTATGTAACTTTCCAGCTGGCTTTATTAGAAATGTAATAACTTTGCTAATTAAGCTTACTATGTTCGTAATAAGCCAAATAATAAGTAGGATAGGTAGATTACATAAAAAGTAAATTACTAGTTATATTTTCGTCATGTTCATTTTAATTATAAACATTCATTTTAAACAAATTATATTATGATCATGGAAAAACTGTTTAATTAATACTAAATCGTAAGAAATAGGTACTCGTATGGTTTTAACCGACTTCAAAAGAGGGTTCACTGTTTGTCATTGTTTTTCCGCGATTATTTCGCGTTTGGTTGAACCGACTTCAAAAAGGAGGTAAGTTGGCTCTATTTTTGAAGAAAATTAAGATTACTGTGAGGTCTGTGTAATTCAACAGTTAGGTGGTTTCAAATTAGGCAAGGAAGTATCTTGATGCTCTGTCTCTAAAAATAATTTAATAAGGGCCTACGACTAAAGCGGCCGTAATTATGAATTGATAGTTCCTGGTTTTAATTAGTTTTAAAGCATTCTTAACAAAAATGTGGGTGACAAGAAGCATGATTTCTAGATTTAAAAAACCATACATTATTAATTGATCTACATTATCATAATGATCTTTAGTATTTTTGTCTACATCTTTTGCGCTTCTTTATACCTACGCTTAAAGTAACCGGCAGCGGCGCCTAGGCCATAAAACTTATTCGAGATGAAGAAAATACGATTTTACCTTTGCTTGCAGGATGTGCTGAAATAGGTACCTATTTCTCATACATAAAGTACGGTACGATAAAAATATTTTATCTACAAAATCAGATATTCTTCTACATGATCAGACATAATGATTTATACAAAAACTTAGATACCTAGAGACTGTCTCCAATTGTGCGAATTTCTTGCCACATTACTACAGTGCCAGGAAAGTGCCAATTTTCATATTTAGGTCTTATTCTTATAAATTTTCAGTAAAACTTTTTTAATTAGTCACTTTTTCTTGATTTCAGGATTGTCGTCTTCTTCAAAGGCCTTATCTCGGAACCCAGGGTTCATTTACCTACTCTCCCTTTTCCTTTTCTAGCTTATACGGTTTTCATGGGAGCGACTACCATCTCCAGGTTATAATCTATCTCTGTACTCAGCCTGGTCAATTCAGTTTTCATGTTGTGTAACAAACATCTACACATCTTCAAAAAAATTCTCATTAATAATATCAGTAGGATTCACTACAATTTCAGCATGTGCTCCAAGATCAAATAATATCAAAAAGATGACATCTTACAGAGGCGAAACTTTTATCCATTTCCAGTTAGGCAAAAACATGTACAAGCACGTTTCTTAGAATTGTCTCCATAACAGTCGAACCCAAACATAGTTGCAAATAATATAGTAGAGTATAGGTCTTAGTAAAGTATACTAGAGCAATTTCTAGCATCTTCTAGGTTGTCTAAACTAGGCATTAATTCTTTTAAAATAAGAAACAATACCGAAACCTAGAGATAACAATTTCGTCGCACGTACTACGATATGTTATGAAAGTAAGGAAACTTAGAACGTTAATAATAAAACTGGGAATGCAGTACAAAAATAAATTAAGACTTTTTAAGTAAAATTCCTTGAATTCTGTATCCAGAATTTCATATTATATTTAAAAGCTATATTAATGGTATCACATGGAAAAGTTCAGTATTGGATTTAATATTGCTTCCGTGCCGTCGGGTAATCCTATAAACCTGCACGAAAATTCTCGATTGCAAAAGCTTCATAACAATCTTAGGCGTATATCGTAAAAGAATATAGGTGTATAATACCCATAGAGATATTATAGGAGATAATACCTATGATAGTTATTAACAATATTGAAGATCATAAGAATATCAAATCGGTATAATTTATCGGACACTTATATAATCTTTCGTTAAGATGGATTACGGTAAATATATCTGAGAAATAGTGTCTATAGATAAATATTTTTTATTCGTAAATTAAGTTATTAGATACCATGGCGAGCCCTAACCTAACCTTTTCTCTCCAACAGATGCCTGGCTTGACGCCGTGGTATTTTAACTTGATTGAATTAATTACGTGAATATTATAAAGATCCCAAATAGAATAAGAAAACAGTATCAAAGCATTTAAAAACCTATTACGAGTATTTAAATAGGTAAATGTGAAGTTTTTTGAAACGTCACAGTTCAACGGCTAAATGGATCTGACTCTGATCTGATCTCATACCCATGGGTTACGGAGCTGAAACATGCGGGAGGAATCGGAGGCAACAGCTACTACATCATAATAAACTATTTTCTTAAACGCTTTATTGTAAGAATAAGCAGAGTTTCACAGCAAAAAATTAAAGATGGCAGGACGAAAGTACTATAAAAATATCAACACAGAAAAAGTTCTCGTTTCGTTCCCGTCGACATTATAGAACAATCAGTCAAAGATAAAGTGAAGCAAGAAAGTTAAAATTAAATCATCGGCATTATAAGGTAATATATTTTCATTCAACATTTATAAATGAGGATTTGAAATCCCTTCCAAATGACCGTTTAATTTTAGGTGATTCAGACTCGGATAATATAATACAGTAAGAGGCGTGAAAAATACTTAGGTACTATTTAACCGATGCCACTTAGCACGTGCAAGATACACTTGCTGACTATTATGCTTTTTAAGTCGGTTAAGTATACTAAAACCTGCAGAATGTAAAAATAATTTTCTAAAATAATGAGTCCAATCGGGTCAATCAATCGCGAGATAATCGCGATCAAACAAGTGATATTTTAAAGTTGGTTACATATACAGTCGAAATAATATAATAATGTGTAACCTAATATTTTTCCTTGTACACAGAATCTTTATAACACACAAAGTACAATAAGAAAGAATTAAGTATAGTTCTACAATATTTTCTAGAACCGAAACCACCTCAGCACTGTGTGATAATTTAATAATACAGTAATGATAATAGAGAAATATACGCGCTCACATACTGTAACGATAAATGATGCTACATAAAATTATTCTGGTAGTTTTCCACGGCCCCAAGGTACAGTATTATTGTGGAAACTTCATATCTTAGACCCTGCGTGTTAATTCTAAACACGAACCACACGTACTGGATATAATTTGATCAGGATCAGAATTCTGACAAACTTATTATAAGCTATGTATAGTGTTCGGCAATATAATACTGAAGTTTCTAATATACCTACTGTTGTCCGCTATTTCAATTAACGGCGTAGTCTTATAATGAGTATGACTTCTTTGTTTGTTGTTGTTGTTCTGATATTGTTATTATTTAAACAGAATACCTACAACTAAACCTAAAACTTGCATGTGCTGAAATAATTTGTACACCTATGTATTTACCATTTCTGACAAAATTACTAAATATTAGTACCTATCATTATTTGCTTAAATTATGTCTCTAGAAAGTTAGAACTTAATACGAGTATATGATACACAGAAGCAGCTGCAGGCTTCTACAGCTAATTATTCGAAGTACTTAGAATGTACTAGGAGTGCACCGACTTTGTGATATATTATAAGTAGGGTAGTTCTGCCAGTTCTCGGCCAATTAAGCGGAATTTCACCTTCTGATTCGTATATCTTTACAACCAAACACAAGAAATAAAAAAAATTAATACCGTGTGAACGGAAATTTAATTATACTTTTATAGTGACTAGAAATTCTATAGCCAAATATTTCTATTTATTTTAAATTATAAAAATATAGAAAAGTAGTAAATATGCTAGTTTTCGGCCATCTATATGAGTTATCGGCCGCACTAGGCGCTAGTTGTCGGCCGCAGAGTTCACCATCAAATATTTATATTTTGTATAGATATAGGGTATAGGTAGGTATTTACAAAAAAATAAACAGTGTTATTGTTCTGTATTTCAAAGTTTTTATTTAGGAACTTGACAGTTAAATTACAAAACTAACTAATTAACTAGTTAACATCACTTCTTTAATGAATAAAATAACAACAGTCTCAGCTCAGTCTTCGTGATCTTGGATAACTTCAATTAGATGTATATAGGAATTACAATTACCATTATAAAAGAAATAAAAACCTCTGTTTGTTAAATATATTTATTATAAATTACAGTTAAATATATTTATAACATTATCCACTATCTACTATTATTGTAATATTCTGTGTTCAGTCTTTATGATTTTAATATTTTTGGCTTAAAAAATAACAATAATCAATATATATCATCAACATAATCCTTTTGATATAATCAACAAATACCAATTACTCTTTAATAAATATTTTTTGTGTGTGCTTTCCTATAGATATTCCTTAGGCCGAGAAAAGGATACGTCAATGCCTCTTTTCGGCCGCTAAAAGTTATCAAATGCAAATACTTTTTTCTCTGTTTTTTTGTATGAGTCCTTGTGGCCGGAAACTGGAACTGGATCTGGATTTTATTTATACTCTCTACATTGGAACTGAAAAACAAGAAAAAAATACAATTGTTGAAGATATGAATTAATTAAAACCTTGAAGGAACTGCAGATTGTCGGCCACCTGGCCGAGAATTAGAAATCTTGTTTAATAAGCATTGAGTTAGCCGGCCACATAAATTTTATAAGTAAATTTTATTTATTCTTAAAACAAAATTATCCTACTGAAACTTTAACAAACTTATAACACAATAAAATGAAATAGTCACAGAAATACATATAATTAACCGTTTAACTTACCTTTGAACAAAACGCTGCGCACTATTTTTTTCGTTGATTCCCGCACACGTTTACACTCTTTAAACTTCAAGGGCACACTGATGCGACTAACAAGATTTTATTCACCTAAAATTTGGCAAGGTCACGCGTAACTACCGTCCTAATAGTATAACATAGACTTTTCAAATTGGTGGCGTGTATTTTTCTTATTTCTTTACAAAATATCCTAGATGGCCGAGAACTGGCAGTGGCCGGCAAACTGGCAGAACTACCCTATATTTACTTTGTGTTACAGATATCGCATTTCTTAGTCCATCCTACCCTTGTTCATGCGTAATGAGAATTTCTAACATACAAAGACAATTTCAAATTCCCAGTTTTGACAAAAAATCAAAATATCAACTGGAACAATTTGTTATCGGATTTATTATTCGCTAGACGTGCCCTAAGATTTCAACCGCCGCGCGTCGTGCCTACTCGATTGTATTCCACAGTCTCACCTATGTCTGTCTCACTTTTTTTGTTATTATTCGGCACCTAAGGACATAGCGTGATATTCTTTCGCTAACGGGGCTATTAAATGCTAAGATTTTTTCAAATCGCATATGCTGCCAGAGTACCTACTGTAACTTTGTTTGCCTTATAGCATTGTAGGTCCCAAATGTCCTGTCCTATAATCTAAGTTATTTGGGTGTTTTATGTAGAAATTAGTACTACTGAACAACAAATTATAGGGTTTCTACGCTAAGAACATCGTAGTCTAGACACGATATCATGTCAAATATCATGTAAAACACCACATTACAAACATGTACTCGTTTACTCAACTACATCACTCTATAAACCGTAATTACTTCTCCTGTAAACAGCCACTTAAGTTATAAATGAGTACTAATACTCCTATTACAGCTCATATTTATCCGCAATGAATGAAATAAATGGGTGCCGAAAACGGGTATGAACTATGGAGCATTCATATCCCCGTTACTTCATACTACCGTGACAGGTGGTGCTATCTATTACCGTTCTACAGCATTACACACGTTCAAAATTTACTGTGAACGTATGCGGGTATTCACAATTTATTGAAAGAAAATAAAACGCTTAAACGTTTAGCAGTATTACTAACATAAATAAATTTGAATGGATCCAAATTATAAGCTTTATATGCATCTGGGATTGTATGCGCTCTGTCGATGAAACTAACTGTGATTTTAAACTCTAAATAGTGATGTAATGGAAATTTGTCGCATTTATAATAAGTATTAGTAGGGTAGGTACATGCAATAATATATAAATAACGTAAAATATATGATAAATTGGATTTTATCATATATTTTCCGAGATACAATTAATATCAAGTAGATTGTCATTTCATTACAAATGCATGCAACACAGAACCGTAGAACACAATCATTTTCAACGGGGAAAAAGTGCAATTAACTAGTGAATTGAAAAGGTGTTAACGCAATTTATTGCAATATTACTTATTACATGTCCCACTTCTTTGGTCTGAATTATACTAGTAAGGCAAGAGGCGAAAGGCTTGCTTGAGGCGAAACGAGTGACGAAACGGTGCAATTTCATACTGCATAACATTCGACGGGCTCTAACGCGCCTCTTGCACTTCCTCCAGATGTCATCCAGACTCGCCTATGTTACAAACAGATTAATTTATGTGAAATAAAACAGTATTATTCACATGAAACTTTAAATCGATCTTACATTTTGTAGTTCATCATAATTCATTCAATCAATGTTCGTGGACCATAAAACATAAAAGGCTCCTTATAAACGTCTTATAAAGTTTCATGAAAACTTTTAAATAAAATCCTCTAACAAATGGTTTCCATTACAACTCTAATATCGTAGCCGCTTTCATTTCAAAGAACCTCATTCTTTCTGCAAGAGAAATTTCAAAATTTTTAGATTTCTAGGTTACGAGAGCTGATGACCTCGTTCATAACTCGTTATTGGACTTTAGTTATTAATGAAACGCTTATTACACAAAGTACCATTTTATTAAGTAGCAATTTTCAAAAACACTATGATGATGATAAGTAAAATGGAGTTGATTATTGCGTAGTGTATTGGTTGCAGTAGGAAGTTCCAAATATGTACTAACATAACTGGTAAATAATAATTACATTTCACGATATTTCGCACCAATTAAAATGGAACGAATGTAACTATTACTTACTTCTCTCAATGGCTTACAGTTTCTATTTAGTTTGAAAATATTTATAAGATCTGTAGAAAGTCTTAGAGCTGAGCTTTTTAGAAATTGCCTGAATAGAAGAAGAATATTCGTATAAATAATGACTGAGAACATCTTTCGAACACTAATACTTTATTCTAAGCAAATGTCTCAAAAGCAACGTGCATTTCATATTAACATTCTAACTTTTTTCTTTTTCTTGGCTTATAGGTACAATTTGAAATTTGAAAAATTCATTGCAAATATTTTTTGCTTTTATTTAATTTGCTCTGAGTTTGCTAGTTAGAATGAGTCAAATCTTGGAAACCCAATTAGAACTACTTCCTGACGTCAATAGTACTATGAAACTGGCGATGAAGTATACATCACGCACACAGACAAGCTTCCTCTACTGTTATTAATCCTTGATAAAGTTTCTCGTATCTTTTAAACCTCTGGTTTTTTTACTACCACTATTTTTCTTTCTTTGTGCTATATAATGTCATCTTTACCGATATAAACCAATTAGCAACAACAAAGAATGTATTACCCCAATCGTTGTAATCGGATGTTATAGTCCTGTGTGGTATAATAATGATTATGTGAACGCTTGCTCCTTCGGGAGTGATCCCTGCCAGGATTAGTTGCGATATAGCTCGGCGAAGCTACGATAGCACCGCGCCCCGTAACGATACCCAGGGGCAAACTATTCTTTAGTTGCCTTGTATCGCTCTTGCAAACTTTGTGCGCTCGTAATATAAAGTGATATTTTTGTCTGATTGTAACGCATTTATATTACAGTCGAGATAAAAAGGTTCTTGTGAGACTCAAACTAAGCGTAGCTTGTACTTTGAGTTCTAAAATATAGATAAACAAACTTAAGTACAATATTTTACACATTTGCTTTGTATGTTTGTGGCGTAGCAGTGGAATGTTTGACTGCTACATCGGAGGTTGCAGGTAAGCTTTGCCGACTTTGCGTCTAAATGGCGTTATATAAAATATTTATTCATTAGCTTATGTTCGTCCCCGCCATTCCCGCGATCCATAGGAACCTACTTCATTTGGCTCAAACGGCTAAACGAATCTGGCTGGAATTTGATACACGGTCTGGAATAACACATGAGCTAGTTTTTATTCCTGGAATAAGTTCTCATTAGTGTTGTGAGAACGGAATCAGAATTATATGTAAGCGAAGTCTATAAAAGAAAATAAGAAAAGCGGTCGCTCCCACGATCGAAGTTATGGTAGGTAATCTTTACTATTTATTTTTTACGATACAAAAATCAAATTTATTAATCAAAAAGACTAGCTACCCTCAACTTAGACGTCTCTGCTAGCAGTAGGATTAAGTACTAACACAAGCACATTACTATCTCTTACAATGCAATTGCAGTAATAGCAATCGTCTTTGTGGCGACAGATCACGTAGTGACTCGGACACGTAAATCACAGTGAATAATGTATTCTATGACGTCCAGGGAATAATCCTGACGGATATAGTAGGTAACTGTCGTTCTATTGATGAACGGTTTCTCAATCATATGGATAATGGATCATAATAATAGAATGGTAATTTTGTGTTTAACAATAGGTTTTGCTGCAATAGAGTCTTTTAATTTTTACAAAATGATCATGGAACGATTTTGGTAGGTACCTTTGACGGTATCTAAAATAGCACTGCAGTATATTTTACATTAACAAAGAAACAACGTATTAGCCAAATAAATAAACATTTGTTCAATTATTACATCCAATTCTTCGCCTTAAATAAACTGTACCTACCTATACACACAACATTGTCCACAAATGTCTCCAATAATAAAACTCTTAATATACTCTTACCCAGAGAAGCAATATTTGGCCGCTGTCAAAGAACAGGTCGAATGAATAATGCCATCTGGGAATCGCCAATAGAACCGAAGCGGACAGGGTAGAAAGGCACTTAAATAGGGTAGCAAAGAAGCTTTTACTTATCTTTTCTTTACTTTGTGCCCCGGAGTGCTGAAAGTACCTAAAAGGTGATTAAGATTCAGCTGATTAGTTGAACTCGAGGATAAGATATTGCCTTTACTTTTGGGGAGTTTAGAAGGGGACAGGTAAATTTTGGCGCGTCGACGTTTGCTGTCTTTGCGTATTTTTTCTCCTCTCTAGTGAAACATTTTCAGGCGGCTGGTATGATAAAGGTAAAACTGTGTTCAGAATTTATTCACATAACAACGTCCTAAATGATCTTATTATATTACTTAACCGAACCTAGATTTCGAGGCATCATCCTTCGAACCTTTGCCCAACTCAGTTGAGTTATTTTTCAGTCTAACTACACTTGCTACAAAATGGAACTTTGAAATTTTTCATCAGGCGACTGTCATTTTCTGACCACCATAACCCATTGGGATATAAGTTTTGTAATTAGACCAGTTGTTGGAATTTTTAGGGCTTAAACTACTCATAATAAATGTCACAGATATTCATAGGACACATGGGATCAACCGGCTTCATGTGCTTTGAAGCAATAGGTAATGCTAACTTCTCCTACAATTAGGTATCACCCTAAGGTTTAATTGCGACCTGAAAGTTCACTTTTGCTGATTTTAATTTATGCAACTGGTGCTTAATGCGAAACCAACTCACATTAGAGATAACCATAACCGTAAACAGAAAATTTACCGATCAGAATGAATCAACGCCAAAACAATTGTATACACGTATGATTCAGTTATATTCAGAAATACACAAAACAAATACCTACAGGTCTTACAAATATTTATTTCGTAGATCGAGACCGTAACACGTCGGCGCTATGCCATTTGGTGGTCAATTTAACACGTCCCAATGAAGCTTGTTTATTTATTTTTTTGAAGAACAGACGTATTTGCCGCTTACGTTCATCATCGGAGAGATTTTTTTTCGTTTCACGGTGGTAATCCTGTTATTGTACTCGTATATACTTATATTTTCATGTGGATTTTGTTTTTAATCATGATAGTTTAAAGAGAGAGAATATAAAACATAGTAGGTATAATAATAAATTTATTCATATTTATTTCAATCGCTATATTTTTATAGAAGAGCAGATAACTACAAGCTTTGCTTATTGGAACTAGATATCAGTCAATAAAATATTCTAGCATGTTCTAGAATGCCTAATAAACAGTCTGTGAAGACTTTCATATTTCTTTTTGAAAGTAAACAGCCGTCGGTACACTTATTGATAAACATAACACAAGCATTTTACCAATGGCATTTTCATCGCTCTATATAGGCATTCCTAAGCCGTAGCCATTCTTTTATCGTATCCTCATCGATCCTAAGCCTGTGTACACAATATCACCCGTCCATCACGTTGACACGTTACCCTACATTCAACCCTTTGCAATGAAAGACAAAACAGATTCCTATGTAAAAAGACCGCGCGTATATTCAAGTCAATATTCGGTTTATATAATGTGAGAAAGTTCTCATACTATTGTAACGTAATATGACCTACACCACAGCACTGGTGTGTTGCATGTACCTAATTATTTCAATTTGGTTAACCGTAAGTATTAATTAAAGCAGTTAACTGGATTTGTCTGGTAGTATTTACTAGTGCAGAACGTGGGAAGTGTAGGTACCTCTCTATTAATAAAAATAACCGGGCGTTAAAATTAATCTGAATATACAGTTACCGTTCAACATCCTAATTTCGTGTTGTAATGATAAAAAAATTCGACTTGAAGCCACTTTTATCATATGTAATAGGTACTATTGATTTGCCAAACAAGTACCTACCTGGTAATGAACAATTGTAAATATTTACTATTGATATTTTGATGACACAATGACACAATTCATAATAACAGGATTTTTCTTTGTTCTGTGCATAATAATAATTATATAATAATGGGAAGCATTAATTACTAAATCTTATCCTTGTCTAGGTATCGCTAAGTGGTTTACCCTCTTAGCGTAGTCTTAACTTATGTACAAAGTTAAACTAGACAAGCAATATGTCTAATTTGTTTGATGTAAAGGAAAAAATAAAACTGAATAGTGAGTACTCAAATATTTGAAACCAAAGAAGTAACTGCAAGTTGAGAAAAATATGATTCTACCTCTGACTTTAGAGTACTTCGCGCAAGAAAACAACACGAGATTATTTTAGCTGAAAGCTTCTGTAGGTTAAAAGTATTTGCCAAGTCAGACTTAAGTAGGAATTCTGCTAAACTCCACTGAATACATAATAGTAATACTTATAGATATGATGGCTTGACGCATCAAATTCTTGAATTCAAATTAGGTATGCCAAATCATATCTCAAAGTGATAGCTATGACATTTAATTTCAGTGCTCATGAATAACTACTATCTACTTGACACAGACTTTGTAGTTGCCATAATTTAATAGTGAAATTAATAACCCTAAAGCACTATTAGTTAATACCGTGGATAAGCTTCATTAATGCTAAGAGAAGCAATTACTGATTACCTTGAGCTAACGACCGTCTGTGGCGAACATTTACGGTCATACATACTATTATTTAGAATATTACTAATTTAGCTTGGTTAATTAGTTTTTGGACATTGAATATAAAAACAGATACATCGAGGGAGTTATGATTATAAAGACCTAGAAAATGATTAAATAGCAAAGAAATTCTGAGACATAGAGAGACAATGCTATGACAATATAAAAAATATATAGGAGGTAATCTACTACTATCAAGTTGCTCTACGAAAATCATCAATTTCTGAATTCCCACAGGAGCCATGTACCTACTGTATCTGGGTTTGTTTCTAGTGCATGACAATGCCTACATTGTTTCTATTGTCTACAGATGACTCTACTGGGGATATTTTATTGAATAAATTTATCAAATAAGATTTGATTGCGTTCCGACTTGGCTTGTTATTACAAAGAATAAAATGTTTGTGTACAGAAGACAATTGAAAACAAGGACAAGGAATAATACTAATGAACGTGGACAATTTGTACTTACCCAATTTAGACCTATTTGAGAGGTCGTTCGTAAATAATCCAGAGACAAAAGGACTATAATGTATGTGAACTGTCGATAAGCATTGCTTTATTTTCAAACTAGCGACCCGGAACCCGGCTTCGCCCGGGTGTAAATTCCAGTTTTTCCAAGGATCCCTAATTTTTTTCAAAATGAAATGTAGCCTATGTCAAATTGGAAGAATGTAGCATTTTATTGGTGAAAATTTTTTTAAAATCGGCCCAGTACTTTTTGAGCCTATTCATTACAAACATACAAAAATAGGTACAAATCTTTCCTCTTTATAATATTAGTATAGAATAGATATATTTACTGTTTAATTTTCATATTGAAAATGTATTACGGCTGAAATAAAAATAGTATTTTTCACATGAATTTTTGTGTACTGTAGGTATACATTTTACTAGGCCAGGAGCTCAATATTTTTCAGTTAAAATATATAAGACGTTTTATTTTTTTGTTTTGTATTAAAAAATCTGTTAACAACGCATTCTTTATTGTTCAATGTAAGATAAGTTACACATTGAACATAAACCTTTTAAATATGGAAACACGTAGTAAATTATAATGTTACGTTTCTAAGCAGTCCGTGTGCACCCGTATCAATGTCATATACTTCTGTAGGCCACTTGATGTGTTAATTGTTGTTCTGGTTTTAGAACGTCTCTTTATTGTTATAGTGGCCATTTTGCAATGGCCGAGCAAATCCATTGTGTGTAATTTTAACGTCATAAAAGGATTCCAATTCCATAATGTTTTGTAATGTCTCCGTGAATGAGTAAGCAATTCGAGGGATGTTTTGGACATGGGACAATTAATAAAACGGTTTGGCAATACTCCTGTGATCCTAAACATTGCGTTCCTGGTAAGGTCATGTCAAGAATTTTTGAAGAAGTTCATGTCTTAGAAAATAATATAAATTTAAAAAAAATCATTGGAGAGTTTGAATTTACTTAAATTATATCGGAATGATTTTATTAGATTTATACGACGACGATAACTAGTGTAGTCTAGTTCTACTATAATAAATACCGAAAATTCGAAATAGTTTGAAAATACTTTTCAGAAGTCAGTTCTATAGTGAAAGCTTTTACACAACCGAAAATGTCCGTTTAATATCCGTGTCACTAGTGGTAACACCGGCAAGTTGTAAGAACAGCAACAAACAATTATCCGCATTACTACACTATATATTATGTAATTTTATTTACGATATTGACCTATATAAATACGTATACCTACTATTAACTTCTACCCTTGAATTTTTCAATTCAAACTTCAAACACGTCAACAATAAAATTAATCTATGAGCTTAAAAACACTATAGCATGCATTAACACAATCTTTGGCTTCTTCATCCTGCTGGTTAATTTCTCCAGAAAGTTATCTCGCTGACGCTGAGAATCTTGGTCACCAATATTTTAAGCCTCGCTGTGCTTGCGGGGTTGTTTTGACATAAGTGGAGCGGAGCGGTGTGGTTTCAGACAAAATTCATTGATGATGTTCATCATCATCATTATTCATCTTATAAAATTCTACACTATAATTCATAATGTTAAAGTAGTGGCACGTAATCTAGCTCTTAATAAAAACCCATAGCCTCCTTATATCAATTAGGTACCTATGCGTAAATATGGATAGAAATGGTTGCAATTAACTTAGATTATTTTCAAATTTCAAACAGCGTCATTGTTAAGTTTCGTGGACTTAGTTTAAATAAGATAACGAGTCAGCAGGTAGAGTTACTTTTTCATTTATAACACTAGCAGAAATTTGTGTCAACAGCTTCAGCGCGCATATTCCTCCACGCGGCTGACGGTTATCGCATATGTGGTTGAATTCATGGATATTTCAGCTCGAAATTGGAGCCAATGGAAGAATATTTCCACCCTAATAAATACCAGGGTTCAACAGAAATGTTGTTTTACCGTGGTACCTATTTATTAAGCTTTTTTTATTGAGGAGTAAGGTAGTCAGGAGAGGGAAATAGATGTATAACATGCATGTTAAGCTTTTGGTTAAATATGTAGTTGCTTGAAAATGCAAATACGTTTTTAGGCAATTTTGCAGTGCAGCAAGCAAGCAATGACAAAATTTAACGAAATTTTATTACAATAAGGCGAAAATTATACAGAAATTTAGCTTTGATTACGCCTTATGCCTCAGGCGTAATTATAGCAAAATCTTGAGAATATACATATTACTTTTAAACTATCTTAGGTACTAAGAAGAAGAAAATGATTAATCACAAGCACTTATTATTTTTATTACCTTATTTTATGACTGCCCATATTTCAGAAGCTTTTATTCTCAATGGAATAGAGATCACATACCCAACGACCTTATAATCACAACAAAGACATTAATTTCCTCGACCCTACTTCATCAGAGTTAATCATAACAGCGTGTTCGAGTGTCTGTGGAGTTAGCACCTTTGTGTAGATCACGTTAATCGACGGTTCATTTCATGAATTAATGGGGCCACCGGGTTTTGCTCGTACGCGAATAAACTATTCGGTAAATTGATAGTCTTCGTGCTTCAGATATTTAGATTTAGAAGTATAAATTTAGCACATATAGCAGTGTTGTAAATTTGCATTTATGAAGGAGATGTCAGTATTAGAACGTGCACTATTTTCTCAGTGTTCTAACTTGTAGTGAATGTAATACCAAAAGAGTTAAGTAATACTAAAGAGATGATACCGATTGCAGGTGTAAATACAAAGAGAAAAACAAATTCTGTAATTTTTATAACAGTTGTTCCCAATAGTATGATTCTAGTATAATAAATTGTGAACGAGTATTATTATGCCTGTTTAATGCAACATACTGCTTAATAATAGTAATCGATTTCGGCAATGTGATTGACCAACGACATCTATTGATGATTCGTATTACATATTTTTTTAGAAAAGCATAGTATTAACTATTTATTTTTAAATATTCACTTCGTCAAATAACTGTACCTTGCTGAATAATAGGAAGCTATCGTGAAAGCCAGAGGATACTGGCTAGATACTGACGATCGATCCTAAAACGGTAGTCCCTAGTAGGAACTATCCTTCATCGGCTCAGCAGATGCTTTTTCACATCCAGTCAAAGAACTTGAGATTGTAAGAAGATAACACGTATGCAGGTAGAGCATTCCATTCCAGTTCTTTAACTAACGCAGAGAAGAAATGAAGTTCCGAATCGCTTAGTATCTACCGATACCGAATTACTAGTACCTATTCCCGTTAACCCTTCCAGCCATACTAGATTGCTTAAACCTAAATGGTTATTATGCAAACTAGGCAATTACGTAGCTTCCATCCGAAAACAATAATCATAGCTTTGAACAGATTAAATTTGAACCAATTCTAATAAAACAATAAATAACAAGAAAATATTGCTCCATGCTTCGCAGCTCGGTTATTTTGTTGAATATTTAATTAATTATTCAGGTTATTATTTCTACTTAAATAATTATTTAGTTTAAAACAGTACATAAAAAATTTAATATGTCTATCAATTTTAAATACCTCAGGAACATAATTATATTATCCATACTAGATTACATATACATTATGCAATTTAGTCTACAAACGCTATTCGTCGTTTTCTGAGTTATTGTGTTAAGAGCCAAATTCATTTTTCAAAGAAAATAACACATATTTCACAATGAAATTCTTGTCGATCGAGCAGCCGCTTTGTCTTGCTTCTCTTCCTTCATTTTTCCTCGCTTGATTTGTGTTCTATGAGTGTTCCACTGCACTCGGCTCGCCCGCCTCGAGGAATATTGGATATCTGTCATAAGTCATAAGATTTCGCATAACCGACTTTGCAATGTTATGTTTGGGTCTATATGTAAAACGTGAACTAGTTTTAATCTGATCTCGAATCACCTTTTGATTTTTAGTATTCATCATGACCTCATTAACCAGAATCATGATGTGCTACAAAAAATTGAGGCAGTAGCCTCACTTTTTTGTAGCACTATTCATACGCTTGCTAAAATAAAAATCTACAGAGTATTCCAAGGTGACTTTGGATATGGCCGGGACTGCCGCTTAGGTGATGATGATGATCCAGAGAATTGTAAGCTCGTCATTAGTAAGGGTTTTATCGTTATAGACAACAATAATTTTATAATATATAGACACATGTTTTGATTTAACTAAAATGCTATACCTAATCGTAAGCTTACAAGTTTAGGTACCTACCTATAAATTCGATTTCGTGCATTGTTTCATTAGTGTCTGTAATGTTAGGGAAGTCACTGAATACTATTCATTATAAATAGTTTAGCAAAGTGTCAGGCAGCTTTGAGAGTAAAAGTGAACATCATCCATTGGAGAAACACTAATTTCTTGCTATTGGTTTGCATTTCGAACGTTTTCTTCTCATCTTTGTCTATAGGAAACTTCTATAAAAATATAACGTACCATGCAATATTTCCGTTAATATTGTTTATCTGTGGATTCCCTCACAATACAGACACGTCCCATACGAAACAGAAACGTAAAAACACGCAAGACTTTTGCAATATATTTCGTTCCTTTTTCCTGGAAATACCAAGTGAAGAGAAAGAGCTTGAGAAATGTAATAATATCTTTAATTTCGTCTCAAAGATGGCTGTGTAAACATCCTTTGTGGGAATACGTTTATAATCGCTCTTCGAGATAAATATGAATAATAAAACAGATACCGTTCGTCAACTTGATGTGGTAAATGACAAGTACTCTCAATTATATCAGATGATTGGGGACAAAATACCTCTTTGGTCTTAGTTTGAATTGAGTCATTGAGAATTTGCCATCACGTCCAATTAGGAAAGTAGGTACC
Source organism: Lithosia quadra (assembly GCA_963576445.1). Classification (NCBI taxonomy): domain Eukaryota; kingdom Metazoa; phylum Arthropoda; class Insecta; order Lepidoptera; family Erebidae; genus Lithosia; species Lithosia quadra. The sequence continues at coordinate 6,808,476 of OY754884.1, read as the reverse complement.
TATCTACTTGTATCTCATAATAGTGTTCGCCGTAATGCGATATTTGGTTCCTTAGCGAATAAATTCAGTGCTATACAGAAATGTAACCCGTTATTGTTCAATATTGCGGCTCATAAACCAACATGAAGTAGCATAATAAAGGAAATGACAAACGCTGCGCTACATGCAATATTGTCAAGAAGCGGAGACATGAACATAATATTACGCAGAAAAATCAACACTAGGAATATACTTTTAAAAATGTCTGCCACATTTACTTCAGCTGCGGGACGTATCACTTTCTATTTAATAATAATAATCTTTTATTGTGAATATGGTATTACTGTTATTATATTAATACATGGTAGATGCATGTGAAGATCAGCATATTCTGCCATTGTGACGTACAAATTATTGTGGCTTTCGCGCTTTTAGACTAAGTATATCTCCGGTTCTACTCAACCGATTGTGATGCGTAAGATTTTAAGTATCTATCAAACAAAAACCGCAACAAAATTTGTTTAGTAATTTTTGCGTCCATCGCGCAAAACAGACAAAAATTCAAAAAAATAATTGTGTTCAGAATTGTTCAATTAACATAACCCCAAGTATATTTTTTTATATAATTATATCCAATGTAAAGACACACCTAAGTTTTATTATAATATTTAAATAATAAAACCTTATGTATAGATTATCGTTTCCTACAAAATTACCTTAATTAATCAGCTAATTAACCACAAAAATTGGCTAAACTACAACTACAGTATAGAATCAGCTAGTAATAAAGTGTACAAGGTAAGGTAACGAGTGCTGCCTTTGATCTCACGTCGGCATCCGTCTCCTTTGAAAACTGATTGAGCGCACCACTCTGTGTGCATACGAAAACGTCTGGCTCCGTCTATGCCTCTAGTCAGTAAAGATTTACAACGTTCCTTTATAAAAACCGTTTACGTTTCGGTGGTTTCTCATTCGTGAACAAATGAGGTGTGAGTTGCATGTGTTTTGAATGTTCTGAAATATTTATTTAGCTCATTTGAATTATTCAAGTTTTCTAAATTGAATAGGTACGAATAATAGTCTACGAGTTAACAGTAAATACTACTTACTGATTTCTGTAGAACTGATATACTTTCTCAAAAAGTTTTAAACAAAATAAAAATGAAGATTAGGTTGAAAAACCTTATATACTCTAGCAATCATTGTTTAGAAGGTCACATACAAAACAAGTATTTTTTTATGTCAGTCACGTCAATATGACTTCATCTCGCCTGATGGTAAGCTAAAGGTAAAGTCTCTGGAATGGGAGTCACCATTGCAAACACCGATAGTGCCACACCTTACCTTACCTTAAATTATATTTTTTTACCTAAATTATAATTAAAATAGTCCAACCCTGTATTAGATGCTCAATTTAGATTTCCGTAGTACTGGACGATACGATGACAAAATAATTTCATACAAACACAAAACAAAACCATGCCAAAAGCAGCCCCAATTTGTGTCTACTCTAGTGTTACACATAACTGAAGAATTAGTGTCTCTTCACACGAACCGTGTGCAGAAAAATACGTGCTAAATATTTTATTAACAGTTCTGTATTTCTTTCTACAATAAAAGAAGTTTAAGACAGGTAAAGTAAGTAATTATTTTATTATAAAGGAACTTTGTTGCGTATTGTGTTGTATTAACAGTTAGACCATTATCCTACCAGATAATCTGAACATTGTACACCATCTCACGTACCTACGTTAGAGCATTCTCCGTTTATACCAGAGGAATATCACACACCGTTACCATGTAACTCTATCACAAGTGAAATTTGAAAGGATTCCAGTATGGTTCAGTCAGAATAAGATGGATTTTTGATGTGAGGATTCAATACAGGAATATAACAGTTAACCAGCACGTGAAATAATTAAAAGGAAATATAAAAAATAAGCAAAATCTTAGTATTATTTTGCCCAGTGGTATAATACCAACTCATTCTACTGTAATAATATTAATATATAGATACCTAATAATAATATTATCATGAATACTGATAAAAGTAATACAAAATACATTTGGAGAAATACCAAGCACAAATTTAACGGTTCATAAATATCTACACAGTAAAATCAATAGGTTTTTAGAATATTATGAGTATGTAATAAAATATTTTCAATCTTCGGCATTATGCCAAATGTTTCAATCATATTTTTTTATTTCACCATAAGCTCAGTGAATATTCACTGAACGTTTAACAGAATTTTATTTGTCATTGAGATATTTGATATGTGCTTTATTATAGAATGAAATATGTTTTTCTTTTTTGTTTTGCTGCAAATGTATTCTGACTTTTATGGGAAACGTTACATCAGATTACAGACCATCAATAGGTATTTAAGATGCATATAAAACTTTTATATACTTGAAAAAATTGAAAATTGTCTCTTAAGTACGCAAACTAACCACCTCAGAACAGTATAGATATGTGATTTTGTGTTTTAGTAATTGGACAAATCTGCACATTATTTCATAGATCCATAGCATTCCTACGATATGCTTAGATACTACCCGCAAGAATGACTGAAATGACTAACCAACGCACACAAACTACCAATACAATCTGTAATCTTCAAAGTAGTGGACGCTGGGAGAATCAACTGATAGCAACCCATTTATTTCCCACTGCTTGTCACGGGTCTCCTCTCCTCTACTGAGAGAGCTAAGAGGGTTTAGACCTTAATCCACACACGCTGGCCTAATGCGGGTTGGTGGATCGGACATGTCCTTAGAATTTTTTCTAGGACATGTGGGTTTCCTCAAAATGTTTTTCCTTCACCGTCAGTAGATGAAAAATCATATGATTAACACATATAAATTCCACAAAGTGAAATTCGCATTAGAAGACAGATAGACGGAGAATCAACTGATTACGCCGAATTTCAAGATCCACCCAAATATCGTTACTTGAACGCTTCTTCAGTGTGGAAAGTAGCTAATTTGTTGTTAACAACATTTATGAAACCCAAACAAGGGGACAGAAAATGGGAGTAGGCAAAATGATGGAGGTAAATAAGGCAATTAGTAAGGTAGGGGCAATACTACATCCTTTGTATCGCGCCCAGAATGAAATTAAGGATATAATATAAGTGTAGAATGACTTACTGTAAATGAATAGTTGGTTTGTATGTAAATATAATATTGTTGATCATTTTCAGGAATCATGATAACCTGGTGTATCCTATATTGTCAGTTATCCTTTTTTTCTTTATAATCATTGTTATTACTGAAATAATCGACAGCCTTATATGAAAATCGTGTTTTAATTAGTCATTACCCTTGCACCTATTAGGTAAGCCTTATAACATCAGCAATAAGCAGCAAAAACCCCCATCAAAATTGACTCGGCCACTACCTACGCGAAGATTACCTGGTACCTACCAATAGAAAGACAGACACTGATTTAAATTTTGTTATTAGTGCCTTATACAGACCATGACCCAATTATTAAAATCTGTTATTTTTACATCACAAACTGATATTTCAAGTTCATTTCTTTTTATAGATTTAAGTAGGATTTAAGCAATTTATTTCGTTGAAAATAATAAATCTATTCTGAATCATTAGCTGAAGATTAATATAATAATAGTACCTAGTACTTTCACAGGCAAAGCAATGGAAACTAAATGCCTGTGACATACACAGTGTTAGACGTGCAGAATGATATTTGAGCGAGAGCAAGCGAGTAAATGTAATTAGCCAACGACGTTGAACCATAGCGTTCCTGCAGTCTACATTCTCTAATTGTATCCTTTACACCGTATCGGTGTAGAAAGCCGGAAATTTAATATCGTTTGTCGATTCACTTGCTGTTTTATTTCTTTGGTTACACAATCTTATATAAGGTGTAACAAAATTATGTCTCAGAATTTTGAGGGGTTGGTCGGTATTAGTAACCATGCTCAAAAATATTAGTTAAAGAAGTTATTTGTATGCTAACGCTATCAAATTGTAAATATATTATCTTAAGATCAACCAAAATACGAGTTTTATTCACTCCGCAATACACTCTATATAGTGTGTAGGTAAACTTTAGTAATCATTGTAACTATTGTACCTACATATGCAGTTAAAAAATGAAGTGCGTTGTTGTCCTGTACGTGTGCTACGCCCTAACCTTCTAGTATAACCCATCCAAATCAGACTACTCTGAATCAGTGCGTTAATTTAGGTCTACCGCATTTCAGTATTTTCATCGTAATGAACACTCAGAATGCGTAATGGCTTTTCTTCCACAATGCGTTGCGGTTTACTGACATGACAGCCTGGACGACGAATGTTGCCATATGAATGCGTTACAAAAATCACAACACGTTGTGTTTTCGTGCACTGAACCTTATATATTGTAGCTTTATTGTGAAAATTATTGCTGAAACTTATAAATATGAGTAGGTAGGTAGTCATATCATAATATTGTTTATGCTAATTTAGCTTGAATTTCGTGAAATCTTTAGTTAAAAAAGAGACTTCTGGGTTAGATAATAAGTACTCTAGATTTCTGTAAAAAGTTGACTTTGAAATGAAAAGATACACCTACCTATTACTTTACCATGTGTTTACCAAATATTTAGTCTGTTATTTTACTTCAGGTAGGTATGTTTGCGATAAAGTTGAAGTTAAGCTATTTTTAAAAGTTGCTGTAATAGTAGACAATACAAAAATAGCAATTCATGCAACTAAATATGTTAAATGCTTTAACTCACTGACAAACTCACAATACGTAGTGGAATCACATCAGAAATGCAAGCGGCCTGTACAATACTACTTTAATGCACGGTAATTCGTACCACCGTAATTACCAGATATTATTACAAACTATTTCCCAACATTTCAGAATACAATCGCTACGTAATTGGCACAATTTCATGAAAATGTATTCGTGTAAAGTTCGTGAAACTGTTTGAATTTAGAACAACTAGAAATTGGTCTGCTACCAGCAATCTATTAATTTTTGAATGAACGAATGAATGAAAAAGTTCATTGATATTCGAATGAACAATTTTAGGTTGGTACACATAATTATTGCCTGTAATTGTACCAACTGCAACTCATGATTTATTTTCTTTTCCGCTAAATTTGAACATCGTTAGGTATTAATCACAAATCGAAACGATTTCCAGTCAATTTAAGACACATACCTATTAAATATAAGACACACGTTCATAGGCCACGGTGACCGCTTCCCATCAGGTGGACCGTGTGCTCGTCTGCCACCTACGTAGTATAAAAAAATATATTTTAACTGAACTTATTGATTAAAGAATTGTTAGAAAGCTGTAAGTGTTTATTTTCATAATTATTCAACCCTTACAAGTTCATACAAGCTTATACAAGTTGACAATAAAGTACTTACCCAATTTCTAACACAAAATATACCCGAAATAAAGTTCTTAGGAATGTTATTTTTTTCAGCCAATAATATAATTTATATTTTAAACTTGCAAACTGAACCTCAAAAATATTTTCCTACGGCGTGATTGCTCAGTCACCGCGATATTCAGTCGAGTGTGAAGTTATTCTTTCCGTATTGCTGTAGAAAGAATTTTTATTCGCTTCGAATACAATTTATTATACGAATGATTCAAACGTTTTTTATTATGAAATGTTCGTTTGATCGATGTTTTAAAAAAATTTGCTAACGAATGAACATAAATCTCATATTTAATAATAATTTCAGGTTTACATTTTCATACATTTGTGGTCTGCAATCATCATTTTATTATTTCTTACTAGCTGTGTCCGCAACTTTGTTCGCATGGACATGCATGGGTTTAATTTTTTGCGCGGAACTTAAATCGATTTCGAAAATAAAACTTAAGGCTAACATTGCAAGTTACTTACTTACGACTTATTTAGCTCTTAGCGAAAATTCCATCAATATTAATTCAACTGTTTCGGAGATAAACCAGCACAAACAAACACGAAGAAAAACAAAAGGCTGTTTTGGAAGCTTTTTATTATAAATACCGTGTTATCTTAATATTATTATATATGTCTAAATATATATTTTAGCCGGTTAGAACTAGGTGTATCCACTTGCTTTTGGTTAAACCTAGTATACCCGAAGTGCGGCTGCACCTAGTTTTAGCCGGTTAGAACTAGGTGTAGCCACTTACCCTAACCTAACCTAACCGGCTAATACTAGGTGCAGCCGCACTTCGGGTATTAGCCGTAACATATACAAATAGACATAACAACCAGAAAAGTTGTTACTCTAACAATGCAAACGGACACTAGAATTTTAAGCTCAGTGCGTACACTGAGCTTAAAATTCTAGTTCGATTGTGACCTGCAGATTGTGACCTGTTCTGCACAGGTACCGTAGTACCTGTGCAGAACAGGTCACAATCTGCAGCTGGCATGTAATTTCCTCGCCAATGTGCACACCAAAGGCCTGACAGACACTAGTTACACAAATCATTGTGGACTGAACTCTGAACGACAGCTTGCAATCTGTTTCGCCTCCGATTGTCTGACTGATTCACTATTCTATCATATCCGATGCAAATCATCTGGTTAACTGAAATGGATCATTTTATCGTTATTTAATTGAACTGGTTAATTGATCGGAGTAGGAATTTAATTGCTTGGTTAGGTGTCATATGGAGCATTAGTAATAAAATTGGATGCTAATTAAAATTATTTATTGAAGTCATATCAATAAAAATATAAAGTGCCACTACCTACTTGTCTGAAGATATATCCAAAATAAATTAACCGACAAGGCTCTGGATCTGGCTATAAAATAAATGAACCCTAGACTCCGAGGTGAAAACCCCGATTCAAGCAGTGGTAACGCTAAGGTGATGATGAAGAATAAAGATTTTCTTTAAATACATCAAATTCACTACTATCACTTTCGTAATATGTAGTAATTTCTTATGAAATGTACCAATATACAAAAACGGCCAAGACTACCAGTTAACTAATCGACTTTCATCAATCAACTGTTCCTTATACACAACATTGTACACGTACTAAGCACATCAATCACATATATACTTATCCGTATGTATACATCTGTCGATCTATAAAACTTTCTAAAAGGTGCTCCTAAGCCGTCTCTTAGTTGACATGACTTTGATAAATTATTTGCTTACCGAACGATTTGGAATCTGGAAATACAGAATGAACGTTTTCATCCGGTTGTATCCTTGTTTCACGATTGTGGAGCAAATGATCTCCAATACGATTGATAGAAATTAGGTCAGTTCTACTATCACTTATCAAATCTATACATTAGCGAAATTTTACATAAATCGAAGAGGTGTGGGTATTTTATTTAAAAAAGGAGTGACCCATTGACTCCTTATAAGTTCGGTTCTACTCAGACCACTATGCAGCAATATAGAAAAATAACCAGCGTCACACATTATCTCACATGGTTAGGTATGCTAATAAAATATTTAAACGAAAGATATTCAGTTTGTTCAGCAACAAAAACCTACCTATGTTAAACACTAGAATAACTTTTAATGAAAGCAACATGGGAATTCATGATACTTACTGTTATCTCTACCAATTACTATTTTTGTTATTATTTTTTTCCCGCCATTACGAACGACGTCATAAAACATATATAGGGTTGTAATTGGTTGTTAATTGGCTTATTAAATTAACAACTATTTATAACGCATTTTATAAAGTGCTGAGTTTCATTTTAATCGATTAACACCAACAGTTATTTCTTTGTAATAGAATCACTTCGAAAATAATTTAACAAATACACCTTTAATTTTATAAACGGTTACAAATATTCCAAGTGCGAATATTACTTCAATTAATTTATATCTAATAAGCATTTATACACAGCTTCATCAGCAAATCCACACCTATATATATTGGTAGTCTTATGGTTTAATTAGATTAATACACTCAAGATATTGAAATAATAACAGTAAACCAAATCTAGAATTGTTTGTTAAGGGTAACCTAACCTATAGGGTTAAATGTTGATTAAGTAATTTATAGTTATTATAATTAAAACTTATAATTAAACTAGTCAGTGGTTTGATGTTGCGGCGACTTATAATATTTCGTTAGGTACCTATTATATCGACAGTCCGGTATCCATACGTCACTACCTAGATGGGCTCCAGTTGCAAACCAGTCTCAGATTTCTACCCGTTACATGCTGTACTTCTTACATGCATAACATAAAAACATATATTTGTTTAGAAACATCCACACTAACCCAATTCATGCATACAAATACTCGTATTTGCACTAAGCAGGAATTCAACGGACCCGACTTTCGACGTAGCAGTCAAAGGCCCTACTGCTTTACACATAGATCCTATCCAGCTTATAATCGTTCTTGTAGAAATAAACTTGCGTATAAAGGAACACTCATGGCACGGCCACAATATTCCTGGAATCGCTCTAAAACCTCTTTCGCTAGTGAACTACTGAAAGAGGGATGTGTGAACGTATTTAGTTGTTGATGCCTATTTCAAAATGTTTAAGTCGTTTATTTCTATTCGTTATAACTGGTAGAACATACTAGTTGAAGATTTTTGTATTCAGTACTGTATAAATGAAAAAAAAATCGACTACGATGTTCATAACTTTATAATATCTAACCGACAACATTCTGTTTCTGTTCAACCATAAAGCAAGTCTAACAGTTTTGCTATTGTGTTAGTGATATTTATTTCCCACCTAAGATTCAGTATTTTAAAAAGCCTTTCTCTCTGACTCTAAGGAGTCTATTAAATTCGCCTGATTATTATATAAACCATCAATACCGAATATGCATAATACATTTCGTAAAGCAACCAATGTTTCAGAATGAACTACATCGACTAATGCTAAAGTTACCGATATGAAATAGGAACTACCAGATTAATACCGATGTATTGATGAATATGTGCGGCATGGCATAAGTGCTAAAACTTTCGGTAAAATAGAAGACGACGGAAGTCTCTGTTTGCACAGTCCCGTACGGTTATTGTTATAGTGAGGCTCACTCAAGAACATTAGAAATTTCCTTGTACTTAGCTGGACGATTCATTTCGAACGAGCGGTTGTCTCCAGGATTTTTGAATCTCGGCCGGAGGTCATCTCTCTCGCACACTGCCTAAAATTGCCATGATACGTTAAAATTTCCCAATCCAAACCTGTTAAAGTCAAATTTACGCAAAGGCTGAGTTCTTCGGAGCTTCATTTTGATTCTAGTTGAGCTTTATGAAAATTCACAGAACACCCGTACATATCAATTATTATTAATTGAGTAATATTTATAGAAATTAATAAAAAAATTGACACATATTCGCTTCTTAGATTGTGGGTGACAGCCATTTTAATAAAGAAGCAACACAGTTTACCAAAAATTCGTAAGGTGACCAACCATCCGTATTTTGCGGGATAGTCTCCTACTAGAAGCTCCTGCATTGCAATAAATACATAGCATAGTCCCACAAAACGTCAAATGCTTTCCGCACGTTTACAATATCCATCATAATATATTACAATATTAACTGTAGAGAGGTCAATTCTATACATCCATACTAAATTATTATAAATGCGAAAGTAACTCGGTCTGTCTGTCTGTTACGCTTTCACGCCTGAACCGCTAAACTGATTATGATGAAACTTGGTATAGGAGTAGATTAGACCTAGATAATGAACATAGGCTATGTTTGGTTGCGATAACCGACATCCACGTGGGCGGAGCCGCGGGCAACAGCTAGTTGAATATATTTAAAAAATAACTACATATTGGGAAATAATTAGTGATCGATACTAATGCAAAAAATGCAATCAGTATTTTTTTTGTCTTTCTGTCTGTCTATCTGTATGTGCACGCATGGATCAAAAACTACTGGAGGGATTTTGATCAAACTTGATACGATTATAGTTCATACTTCTGGGCAACATATAGGCTACTTTTTATACAAGCTGATATACCCATGGCTTCACCCGCGCTTCGTTTTCAGGTCGTTTTTGGTCATATCTCCGGTTGTACTTAACCAATTGCAAGCAAAAATACGATAAATTTTGAGTCTAAGTAAGACCTTTCTAATAAAAAAGCCGCATCAAAATTCGTTCAGTACTTTTTACGCTTTTCCATTGCTAGGAAGCTGGTCATAATAAGTATATAATTTCAACTTTGACGCTTATTATTTATTGCTTTCTAGACATACCCTATACCTACTCAAGTAGGTATTAAGTTATCGTTTCTAAAAACCACTACACTTTTTTATTTGTTCACGACTGTACATACTTAGACCACGGTAGTATAAACTTACTGTATAGGTACAGGTTGACTCAAAATATTATTATATATTTATTATTCTTCACATACAGACAGATAGAAAGACAAAAAAATTACTGTTTGCATTTTTTGCATTAGTATCGATCACCAATCATCCCCCAATAGTTATTTTGTAAATATATGCAAAGAACAGAATTGACCTCTCTACAGTTTTATTATAAGTATAGATCATGTATTTGTCTTATTTTGTTCCTTAAATTTACGAAAGAAAGTATAATAATGGGACAGGGATTCACCTGACGATTTTTAAAATTCACATTATCTTTCAAGTCCGTATCGATTCATTCGTTTTAATCGACCTTTTTTAACAGGTCACCTCATTATGAATATAAAACTGACAAACGTCAAATGTTACCTATTAATGTGACGCTACTATAGGAAACACCCTTTTGTTGCTACTCTGTCGCATTGGGTTTGCCTGTAATGACACTGTATGTATAAAATAAATAAATACATAATCCTTCATTTAATGTCAATAATTTATTTTGTTATTACATGCTTACATAAGTAAGTCTCAATTAATAAATAAATAAGTTACAAAATTACTGTTTGCATCTCCAATAGCTTTTAAATATATTATAGTAAAATAACCTTTTCAATGAATTTGGCCTCTCTTTATAATATTAGTAAATATGGAAACGTAGACTATACCATTTATTTTCATGAGCATAGACGTAAACTACATCATATATCCCAACCTTGCAATTAAACATGGTCACCGCAAAGAAAGGTACGCAACCCAACCAACTAGATGGAGACACTGCAATGTATGGCCTTGCAGTATCCATTGGTTCTAATATTCTTGGGCTCACTTATACCATAGACCAGTGTTTGGTATATTATAATAAATGTAACATGGCAACACTTGTTAAAGAGCAATAAAGCAGTTGATACTGAGACAGCATGGCCGATGCATTATATTATTTATAAACCTGTTTAACCCAACATAACATGGTGTCAGGTGTGGGGTAAAACAAAAAGAAAACAATAATGCCGAAAGAAGAATCAACTCCTGGTTTGCGAGAACCAATTGCCAATGTTTATTCGGCATTGCAACAACCGGCCGCCATGAGTGAACAAGGGACGCTGTCGATGAATTGGCGTGAGTGGAAAACTTCATTTGATTATTATTTAATAGCAGCTAACAAAGAAAACTGCACGTCGCGCGAAAAGTGCGCATTATTCTTACATGTAATCGGTAAATACGGGCGAGAAATACTGGAAGAATTGGACTTGGATGAGGGTTCAAAGTCCAATTATGATACCTTAGTGTCAGAGTTTAAACGGCATTGTGACCCGGCAAAAAACGTTAACTATGAGCGCCATATTTTTTTTGAAATAATGCAAAATGGCGACAGTTTTGATAAATTTTATGCGAAATTGAAGATACAAAGTAAGTTATGTGAGTTTGGTGTTTTAAACAAGAGTTTAATGGTCACACAAATAATACGAGGTATTAAAGATAAACAAATGAAACAAAAGATGCTGTGTAAATCTAAATTAGAGATAGATGAAGCTATAAGTTGGTGCAGAGCGGCTGAAAGAGCATCTTGTCAGGCGGAGGTATATGGGGGACGCAGTACAATGTCTGGAGGTGAAGACATAAAACTGGAGGCACTCGGAAGAACACGTGGTCGGGGAGGCAATGGCCGTAGACCGGGGGGTCGAGGGTCCACTGCAGGATATACTCGCGGCGGGCACGGCTCTGCCTGTCGAAGTTGTGGTCGAAGTCATGGGCAAGGAGCTCAATGCCCGGCGCGTGCGGTTACTTGCTACCGCTGTGATCGGCGGGGGCACTTCGCGGCGTGCTGCCGCACGAGAGCGGTGGGGGAAGCCAGGGCGCAGGAGCAGGACGGCGACGATGCAGGCGGTGAAGGTAACAATGAGGACAGCGAGTCGGTATGTGAATCATTATTGTTAACATTGTCAGTGGACACTATGCAGAATGAGTGTATATCGTGGCTCGAGAGTGTGTATGTTAATAATGTACCTATTAAATTTAAGCTAGATTCAGGTGCGGATGCTTCTGTTATGTCTTTGAGCTCATTTGAAGAGGCTGGTTTTCAAAAGACATTATTAAAAAAAAGTGACTTAATTTTAAGAGAAATAAGTAGATCTAGATTGCCAGTCATAGGATATTTTGAACCAAAAATAAAATATAATAATATAGAGATTGTACAAAAGATGTTTGTGTTGGATGTTAACTGTAATAACCTATTGGGCCTGCCTGCTTGTGTAAAATTAAACTTAATTAAAAGAATAAATGCAATAAAAAGTTATACATTTAATGATAACTTATTTGAGGGGTTAGGCAAATTACCAATGGTCTGTAAAATTTCAATAGATAAAAATATAGTACCCAGGGTTTGTGCATCTAGAAAAATTCCATTAAAATTAAAACCACGAGTGAAAGATGAATTGGATCAGATGGTCAAATTGGGTGTGATTGTACCAGAGGATAATCCAACAGACTGGGTATCAAATATTGTTGTGGTTGAGAAACCAGACGGGCGCATTAGGATCTGTTTAGATCCATATCACTTAAATAAAGCTGTACGCCGTTGTCATTTTCAACTGCCCACTTTGAATGAGATTGCAGGTAATTTGGAGGGTGCTAAGTGGTTTTCAAAATGTGACGCAAAGAACGGTTTCTGGATGGTAAGTCTGGATGAACCTAGCTCACGGCTATGTACTTTTACCAGTCCTTTTGGAAGGTATAGGTATTTACGGTTACCGTTTGGGATAAAGTCAGCACCGGAAATATTTCACAATGCTATGTACAAATTGTTTTGTATGGAAGGTGTGGAAGTATATTGCGATGATGTGTTAGTGTGGGGAAAAACAAAAGAAGAACATGATAGGAGATTAAATGAGGTGATACAAAGAGCTAGAAAAAATGGTGTTAAGTTCAACAGAGAGAAATGTGTGTTTGGTGTAAGAGAGATACAATTTTTGGGTCATATTTTCAATAGTAAAGGCATGAGACCGGATCCTAGTAAACTGGATGCTATTAAAAAACTACCAACACCAGAGGACAAGAAAGCATTAGAACGGTTTTTAGGCTTGACAAATTATCTATCAAGATTTATACAGGGTTATTCAAAGGTGTCTGAGCCCCTAAGGCAACTATTAAAAAAAGAAATAGAATTTAAATGGGAGCATGAACAGGGATATGCATTTACAAAATTAAAAGACATGTTAATAAATTCTCCAGTCCTGCGGTACTATTCACCGAATGAACCAGTGACATTGTCAGTCGACAGCAGCAGTAGAGGCCTAGGTGCGTGCTTACTGCAGTCTGGACAGCCCGTAGCGTATGCGTCGCGAACTCTCACTCCGGCCGAGGAGAAATGGGCACAAATCGAAAAAGAATTATTAGCGATTGTGTTTGGTTGCACACATTTTCATCAGTATGTATATGGGCATAGAAATGTAACTGTTGAATCAGATCATAAACCACTAGAGGCTATTTTAAAAAAATCATTAAATGAGACGCCACCTAGGTTACAACGAATGCTTTTAAAATTACAACTTTATGCAATTCATGTCGTTTACAAGCCAGGTAAAGAAATGTTTATAGCTGATACTCTGTCTCGAGCTCCATTAAAAGAAAATTTTGATACGGAGACAAGTATAGCGGATGATGTAACCATTCATGTGAACTTAATGTTTGAAAGTATTAATGCGGCTCCAGAAAGGTTAGAGAGCATAAAGAGAGGCACGATTACAGATACAGAGTTAAATGAGGTTATTAAATATTATTATGAAGGGTGGCCAACAAATAAAAGTAAAGTGAGTGACCGAGCTAGACCTTACTGGACTTTGCGTGGTGAAATATATGTTGTAAATAATATAGTGTTCAGAAACAATAGGATAGTTATTCCAGTGTCAATGAGAAAAGAAATGCTTGTTAAAGCACATGAAGGACATTTAGGTTTAGATAAAACTAAACGTCGAGCTCGAGATGTCATATGGTGGCCGGGTATGGGGGCGCAGCTGGAGGAGCTCGTCCGCCGGTGTGAGGTCTGCCAGCGGCACCGGAACTCCCAGCAGAGGGAGCCGTTAATGCCTCATGCACAGCCTGATCTGCCTTGGCAAGTGGTGGCAACTGATATTTTTGAATTTAAAAATAAGCAATTTTTACTGACAGTTGATTATTATTCTAAATTCGTAGAAGTGGCACAATTGAATAGTTTAAATAGTGCTTGTGTCATAAATAGTTTAAAAAATATATTTGCCAGATTTGGCATACCAGATAAAGTAATCTCAGATAATGGCCCACAGTATACTTCCGAACAATTCAAAACCTTTAGTACTAATTGGGGTTTTACACACACCACAAGCTCTCCACTCTATCCACGATCGAACGGTCTTGCCGAAAGAAATGTGCAAACGGTAAAAAATATCCTTAAAAAGGCTGATGAAGACGGAACAGAGTGGCAGTTAGCTTTACTCAACTTTAGGAATACGCCAGTAAGTGGTGAGCCGTATTCACCAGCTCAGCTTCTGATGAGCAGGGCATTGAATACAAGACTACCAGCTTGCAAACAATGGTTAATACCACACACACCAAATAACAACATAATAAGGAAAGTTAGAAATGATAAAACTTACCAAAATAAACATTATTATAATAGAGGGACTAAACCACTAAAAGAATTGAAGATAGGTGAGAGAGTTAGAGTAAAAGATGGTAAAGTTTGGATGAAAGCAACTGTGTTAGGAAAGGCAGAGAATGAGAGGTCATACTGGTTGAAATGTGAAAATGGTGGTACATACAGACGAAATAGAGTGGACATAATGGCAATTCCTAAAAATAAGCCGAATGTGGTTGATCCAAAAGATAGTGTGATAGATATTGATGATCATCAAGATGTAGACATCTCCTTAAACCCAAAACCAATGGATCCACCACAGTCAATGACTCAGGATAGTGTACCGGCCCCTAATTTGGCCCCTTATGTGACCAGACACGGGCGTGTTGTTAAAGTACCACACAGATATATATAAATATTTTTATGTTCTAACTCAACTAGTGTATTTTGGTTATGTTGTTAAATCAACATGTGTAATTGTTTAGATATAAAATTTGCTATGAAAGTGTACCATTCAATGTATAAGATAGTAAACTTTTCAAGCGCTACAAAATATTTTTATGTTCTAACTCAACTAGTGTATTTTGGTTATGTTGTTAAATCAACATGTGTAATTGTTTAGATATAAAATTTGCTATGAAAGTGTACCATTCAATGTATAAGATAGTAAACTTTTCAAGCGCTACAAAATATTTTTATGTTATAACTCAACTAGTGTATTTTGGTTATGTTGTTAAATCAACATGTGTAATTGTTTAGATATAAAATTTGCTATGAAAGTGTACCATTCAATGTATAAGATTAGTAAACTTTTCAAGCGCTACAAAATATTTTTATGTTATAACTCAACTAGTGTATTTTGGTTATGTTGTTAAATCAACATGTGTAATTGTTTAGATATAAAATTTGCTATGAAAGTGTACCATTCAATGTATAAGATAGTAAACTTTTCAAGCGCTACAAAATATTTTTATGTTCTAACTCAACTAGTGTATTTTGGTTATGTTGTTAAATCAACATGTGTAATTGTTTAGATATAAAATTTGCTATGAAAGTGTACCATTCAATGTAAAAGGGTTAGTAAACTTTTCAAGCGTTACAAAATATTTTTATGTTATAACTCAGCTAGAGTATTTTTTTTTTTGTGTTAAACAACATGTATAATCTGCTTAGGTATTTGCTATGATTGTGTCCTATACAAATGAAAGTGTAAAGGGGGAGAGGTAAGTGTAACTGAGATAATGCTATTTATGTATTATTTTGGTTATCATAATAAGTTAAGAAGGGAGATGTTATAGTGAGGCTCACTTATACCATAGACCAGTGTTTGGTATATTATAATAAATGTAACATGGCAACACTTGTTAAAGAGCAATAAAGCAGTTGATACTGAGACAGCATGGCCGATGCATTATATTATTTATAAACCTGTTTAACCCAACATAACAGTTATCGTATATTTCCATAGTACCCTTGCATAATATTCTTTATAGTTTCTGTATTATGAATATTTTCAACTTTATGAAGGGAAAAGGAAAGCGTATTGAATTACTCTGATAAAAATATGCGATACTTAACCTGAAATACAGTGATCTTTATCTATGTTAATGCAAAAGACGACCCTATCAATAATATTTAAGTGTATTATTATTAACTATAAACTTTTACATTTTATGAGTAGGTAAAAAGTAGATATTTTACACCAGATTGCAGTTGAACCTTTAATTTAACTGGAGATCAATTTTTTTTTTATACTACGTAGGTGGCAGACAAGCATACGGCCCACCTGATGGAAAGCGGTCACCGTGGCCTATGAACGTGTGTAACACTACATTATTCATCTTGTTAATTTATTCATCTTGGGGTTTAGAACCCCACCAAGTTTGGTGGCCACATGTAAGCCGGTATACCTTCTGACTGAGGGCCAGGCACCTAGCGCAGGCTTTCCTCTCGATATTGAGGGATGAGACGACAGTTACTTCCCGGGCGCGGAAAGCGGACTCCGGGCTCCGAGCTGAAAGACATCCTGGCCTATGGATATTATATTACCAATGAAAAAAACAAATGTTAAGTTGGATTCGCGCATTGTCGTACAGGAAACCTCGAAGTATGTCACGTTCCGTACAAATTTGTAGCTATTTTGTACAGCGACATTCACCGAAATAATTAGCCAACATTACTGAAGTTGATAAACTATGTTAGCACTGAACATTGCTAGAGCAGATAAACTGTTTTGAGGGACAAACTTAACATTGTCGTTAGTAAACTGTTGTCCTATACATCGACATACGTCGTGGTCGGTTTACCAACCTCAAATATGTGTATTTGTACTGTAACTATAAATTTGCTATAAAACATTACGTACTTCTCGCTAAATTTCATGATTCTAGGTTTTGGTTCACTTGTGAGTGTACCAAAATAATGGTACACAAACAGTCATGCATGTTTTCAGATAAATAAATTGACATAACTTATGATTACATTCCCAGCCATGCTATCATCACAGTGTGAGTCTGAGTTGCATCCAAAGCTTTTACTTTGAAGCAATCTCCTTTTCATGACTAGCTTACCTTGGTATTGCAAACATTAATTTACATTTGACATTTTCAAGCGTTCCTGAGAAAAGGGTATTGACAGACAGACAGATGGACAGAAATTGCAGTGATTCCTTTTGACAAGCTTCTATTTGCGTACCGTTGTCTGTAATCAAATCTTGCAAGTTAAATTGAGACATTGCCTGGTTTGAGATTGAGCTGCAATTTTGCACGTACATCGTGTGATATTGCAATATTATTTAACGAGAATTAGTTTAAAAAATATTTTATTGATTAAAGCTAATTTCTTTTGAAACTTCGGAAACCTAAGAAATAAAAAAAAACACAAAACTACCTACTATTTTTTTATTTCATTGTAATTTTATTGTCTTTGATAAAATTCTGTGATCAAAGCATCGAAACTCACATCGCTAATGAACTAACAAAGCAATCAATTCAGTATTGTAACAGTCGTAGACGATATTTATTGTTATTCCCAGTGTCACCCTTATCGCTGCCGTTACCCGGAAAATTCACCCTCGGTTGTTATTCCACCTGTTAAATTCAAGTCACGTCAAGGGCTATTTAACACGACCCGACTGACGACAGCTACATGTTACATTAACGTGTACTAATATTAATTTAATGTCTGTTGCTATCCACAACCCACGTTAAATGATGTACACAGACTAATAAAACTCGTATTTCTTAAATTTTCCAGGTGGTTAATTGTACTAGAGATCTCCACACTTTTGTTGAGAGAATTTTGTACATAAAGTTAGTGATTTTAGATAGAGTGGTGTTCTATAATAATAAAAATTATTTTAGTAAATATTATACAGACCTAAAATAAGCAGTGCTTGTTATAAATGCGTTCTTGTTTAACATAGTTAGATTTTTTATAAATATACCTACACATAAACACTCAAACCGTTTCGAATCTACATTTTCGCAATGAGCGGAAATCAAACTCATGGCCTCTGGCTTAGCAGTCGAACGCTCTACCTTTACATCACGGGAGTCGTTCAAAAAGCTTAATTATTAAAGGAAGTAAAAATGTTATGCTAGCTGATACGGTGATTTGATGAAATTATCAAATGTAACATCTTATTTATTTGTTTCATATAAGTTTTCATAGAACCTTTTGACGTTTATTAAAAAAGAAAAGTCAAGTAACTATTCAACCCAAACATCTTACCTAGTTGAAATCTGTAGAGTTTAGGTTCGATCGTTTGTTAATTTTCTCCATAATGGTTCAACGTTTTTAAACAATTCTTGGCACATGTTCTCATTTAGTGTTATCGTTAGCTGTAATTTATTTTTCCGCTCTTGACCGTAGGTTTTAAAAGGGCCAGAGGGTGGTCACTGAGCGCCGCCCGAGCTAAGTGCCGCTTTGTAAGTGTACAGCGTGTAAACCGCCCTAGTAAAGACTGGCTTGCATTTAATTTCTCACATTTTATTTTCTTCAAAAAGCTTTTACACAGGACTAGCGCGTTCAATTAAAACTTTCCTTTTTTTTTCAAAGCGTCAATAGATGGCAATTGCACAATTCTTCCACTACCTATTGAATTTGAATAATTCACTTTGTTTATTTTTTCCGTAACGAAGAAATTAAAAAAAAAAACATCTCCAATGGAACGTCGTCAGTACTGCACCGTGGCTATTCGCAAACGGTTGTAAAAGTAATTCAATTTCTTCTAAATGTTTTAAATTGCAGAAGAGGGCGACTCGTAACAGACGCTTCTTTTTAAGTTAAGGAACTCTTTAAACAGCTCGCCCTAAATAGTTAGGAAAATAAAATTACTGTTGCTACAGAAGAAAAGGAACAATGTCTCTTTAGAGACCACATTCGTTAAATTAGTAGCTAAGTTTTGTTAGTTGATTTTGATTACTCTATTAGGTATGTCCTTTTTTCAATTTTATTGTTATTTACATATACAAGTAGATATTTGCCCTTGGGATAGAGTTTCCTCTAGTTCCTCCCTTCCTCGTACATACACTGATATGCATTGATTTAAAACTTGTTTAGTAGGTATTAAAAACAAACACTTGCGTTTTATTTATTTGTTATAGACCAACAAAAACAATTCCCCACGCATGGTATATTCTTCACATGCGTAAAGCTGTGATCATTAATACGCCTACAGCGGGTGACATAACTGACCCTTTTTGAATTCCATTTAATTCCTCGTACACGAGGCAGTTGCCAAAGTAAATACCACCACTGTTACATATTGAGGTCACTTCGGACGCCATCTGTTTTCGATAAATGAAAAATTTAAAATGAAATTGAAATACAACCTGCAGCTTTCATTTTAAGTCGTCTGTATATTTCGCGCTCAGTACCGTCGAGAAATTGGAATTAGGTATTAAAGTATTTTTCACTAGGAAACTTGTTAACATGCTTTGATGCCGCGGCGTTTACGCAGGCAGAAGGAAAACGTGATGGTAGGGAGGAAAATAGAATGAATAAGGAAAGGACTTTAACCTCAAGTAGTTACCGTACAAAAGCAAGATACTGCTGATACGTCGATACAGAGATAGTGTCAATTTCTAAGGATTCGACTTGGTTGAACTCTAATTTAATAATAATTATACCTACTTATTGTCAAGAGCTTCGACCAACATCAAGGAGGCTCATGTTAGTCAGTTGGATCAAGACCCTGATGCAGAAGACATTACTACCTTGACATGGCACGCATTATGAGGAGGTTTCTATCTCTGGAGCCCAAACCACCTATATTTTGGTTTCTGTACCTAATTCCGGTGGACCGTTATTTTATATATTTTTAAATACCTACTACAATTTTAGTACCTATTCAGTGTAATTAAAACATAGTCAATAAATAAGTCTTAAGATAAATAAATAGAGTAGGTACCTAATACTTAAACTAAGGAAGACACAATTTTACCCGACCAGCGTGTCACAGCAGTACGATGTCGGTGCACTCCATTAACCAAAACACGCCTTACCATTACCTCCACGATAACTAAGCCTTCCACGTTGAAGGAAATGGTATTTTTAAGTCAAACGGTAATTCTCTACTTACCTGCCTTCATAGCTACCGGTAAAATTGCAATGACGTCATTTAGAACGCTTATCGTGTGCCTTCAAATTGCGTTAATTTTCTGAAATGTAGAAAACATGTCATCAGAAATGAACGGTATATTTTCTATATAAAAGATTTTCTTTGTGAAACCTTATAGCTGATTACTGTTGATGAAGTTTGTAATTAACATTTTCTTTAATTAAAAAAACGTTTACTGTTAAGATTGACGAATTTCTCATCATTGAAGCTTAAAATTTATTTTGCTAGTTTGGTCTTTAATACTGTGCACTATAACCCCTTTTAGCCTGTTTTTTGGAACAAGGTGGTTGATTAATTATGCGGGTTTGAGTGAATTGATATAAAAATTGATGGAAAATATATTGAAGACTGGATAGAATCGAGAAACAGACTCCGGACTCCGAGGTGAAAGTCTCAAATGCAACTTGAGAATGACTCGAAAATGACAATGAATTTTTTTTAATAATATATGAAACGCGTATCCTACATAATATGTTGAAAAATTAGTAATCTGTCACACAATTCTGTAAAATCTTGACAACACAACACACAATAGTCTGTATTATATCATCATAGATTTAGTTTCATAACAAAACTACCAGATCGAACAAGATTTTTCTAAGACATTGTTTGAATCGAGACCTTTGTCAATAAAATATAAAGGAACATCCCAAAACCAAAACAATAGTCTTTCAGAAAATGTATGGTCCCTGTTAGCAAGCACAAAGACGTTCCGTAAAATACAAATGTTCCTTTAATATTTGAAGCCAATCCTTGACGTTCTAACAAAGCGATCTATTTAAAACGCTCCCTGTTGTGAGATTTTCTTTGGAAGTCGCATCGTCATTAACGTTCTAAATTAAATGGCCCTCAAGCTACAAATGCTTGCGTGTAAGCCACTCGGCGCAAACCACGTTGTACGTTCTTTATGTACACAGTTTTAGTAGCGTTTCACTTGGTAAAACCATTTTAATAAGTTGGCATTTATAATTAATTTGAAGGCAAACACCTAAAATACGTGAGGTGCTAGTTATTTCGAAAGCAAATTGCTGTACTTAGTGTGAGCTTGATTTTTTTGTTTGGTTCTAAACGAATTATCTGACTTATCCACTGTAAGTTATGTCATGTTGAACTGAATGGCAGAAACTCTCGATAATTATAACATAATACTAGCTTTTCGGTATCACTGCCAAATTTGTATACGCCCCGAACCACAAAATCTCAAATAGCAGCTCAAAGTACGTCACGTCACGTTTTGAGATCTGCTGCGGCCAGAGTGGTTAAATGTCACTTATCTGAGTTTCTTAGGGGTAGAGCTGTCTCATCGTCCACCATCGTCCTCTCTCATTCATAATTTACCACCGTAGTAGTAGAACCACCGGAGCGTTGTGAAAATAATAATATTAAATAAAAACTAGTAAACTTTGAGCATACACTGTTAACAGAATCTCAAATTCACTTAATTTTGTAGTAGGTATTGTAATTAATGTAAGCTTTAACTATCCAAATTACCATATTCTAATAAGTACCTCGTATACACAAAGGGTATAATGATCTATTCTAACTTGAACAATAACAATACAATTATTTTTTCAACAACCAAGCCATCCAAAAGGGATCTCGTGAAAAAGAAAAGTCAGCCCTAGTTTTGTTTGGAGTGCTTTCACCGAGATCGGTAAATGGCGGACCGTTTTAAAAGGAGGCAAATTTTCCCAAACTTGTCTGAATCTTATTGAAACCAACGACTCACTCTTGACAAAGTTAGCGTTTCAAAATCTAGTTAAGATCCATTAACTATTCGTGGTTTAATTTTCTTTGAAATGAGGTTTTAATTCCTCTTTTAGTTTAACTTCTTTTCATGGAACCTTCTGCGGACGTGTTTATTAAATGCGGTCGTTCACGATAGAAAACTAAAGTGAACTTTAATGTAAACGTAGAATATTTTTATATAAGCTTCTTGAACAGAATGCACAACTAAAAAAGTAAATTTTCTTTTTCCAGTTTCTATTCACTAATTGCTATGGTTTTCGAATTTTTGTCAAGTAAATACTTTCAGGTTTTATTCCTACCTCTGCCATTTAATTTTAATTATATTTAGTAGTTCTTGACTATAGCCACCTGGGTGCCTATATTTTTCTTAGATTTTCAAAATTTTCCTTCAATAAAACCTTATTCTTTATTATCATAATTATAATAAAAAAATTCGTCCAATCGGTCGTACCTTTCTTAACTTTTACACTTAGCACCAAATTCCAAAGGGGACTTGTAATCGCAACCCTCAACATGAGTTCCTTAGTTCAGATTTAATTTACGGGCTCGGACCAGAATTAGTACTCGATTAACAACCTATAATCACCTAATGTAAATAATTTAGCTTTGATGGAGGGGACAAAGAGGATAATGTGTAACCCATGTGACATACACACATTATATAATCTACATAAACTCACGCCTATTTTTCTCCAGGGTAAACAGAAGCAACAGCCCACCATCTACCCTTTTTTTAATATACCTACCTATCATGTACCTACAGACTGATCAGTATTAAATTCTGCGAGGTCGACCCCGGTCTGCCTGTCTACTTACGTGTGCCATTATACTTGGTGTGTCATTTGCTCAGTACTTATTCGTTCTATGTGCCCAATTTTGAATATTGCTGTACTTAACGAGACTATCTCCATACAACTTAAATTTAATCTTAACTATTTATCTGAAAATGAGCCAGCAGCACTTGTTTAGATCCTCAAAAACCAAAAATTTCTTTAATAACGACAGCAGATTTCAATCGTTTTACCGAGATAACCCCGCATATCCAATTAATTACAGTGTTATAGCTATCAACTCTTTGTTCCCGAACTGATTTTGGGAGACTAACGTAGAATGTCAGATGGTTATCGTATCGCATAAATTGCGAAAGTCAACCGTGAATTGGGTCACTCGCGTTATCAGAATCTCATTGAACTTTTAACATATAAACCCGGACGGCCAAGAGCTTTAAGAGACTGCAGTGTTTTAGATTGTTATGCTGGTAAACTGGTAGTGGTTGAAATGATTTTGAGGATATACTCGTGTGTAATGGATAATTAGATCTCAACAACAATGTTATTTTGAGTTACTTCCCAGATGATAAGGCGATACTCAATTTATGTAAAAACGTTAGTTGATTTCAATAGAAATTCTTCCCGCGTAAACAACTTTGGCGACGCGAAGGGCGCGAACTTTACGTACGAAATCATTTTGAAACCGTTCACGAAGCAAAACGGCATCAAATTTGTCGTGTATATAAATTTGTGTATGTAGTAATAACAGGGTCAACTGCAAATTTATGCAGATTGGGTTCGTTTCGTAGCAGTACATACGTACTGTGCGTATACGTTTCCCGCCAGAGATAACAATGGATTTATGTTTAAGACTTTATTACTTCGGTGTGTGATACGCTGTTACGCTGAATAAAGCGCTTGTTAGCCTGATATGACGAGGCACTGCGGTCTCACTAATTGTTACGTTCCATTTTGTACTGCCGTTACAACGCCATGTTTATTTCTTAATTATGCCGTTGTTTAATTTGGTATTTATAAGGTACAAAATGGGTAGTATTCCAAAAACCGACACTACCAATAAAGTTTTGCCGGTGTTATTAAAGTATGTTAAGTAGTGATTGTCTTTGTAAAATAAAACCTGAAGAATTCAAAGACACTGTCATCATCAGCCAAATGCTAATCCCGGTTACATTCAAAGCTGGTACTTTGGAGCCTGTGCCGATGAGCTGCTCTTTTAATTCTTTTCCAATAGATTGGTCTACCTTGGGCTATACGGGGTAACTGCCGTCTGACCTTCCAACCCCGTTGAGATTCATTACTGACTTGGAAGAACTTCTTTGATACCTTTTTTATGATAATTTAATAATATTTGCGAATAAAAACATAGTTTTATAGGTACTTTTGCATTTCAATCGGTTTAATAAGACATGACCCTAGTAAATACTTTTTCTAAATATCTGTAATCTACAGACATAAGTTATTTTAATTTTTCTAATAGTTGATATAGATAAATGATACTCCTCCTCCTCCTACATTCTCTCCTCTTCCTACAGTGAGTATCTGATGGTAATGAGCATTTGAATCCCTAAATATGTGAAGAGAGAAACAAAAGTACACTCACATAATCAAATAAAAAATATTAATTTATTGTTTCAAGTGTTCAAAAGAAATTCAACGAGCACGAACAAACACTTGTTTGTTCAATGTCGTATATATAATAATAACTCTTTAGGCTATGAGAACATGGAATTGTGAGGTGGAGGAAAAAATACGTGGTTGATAATAAAATTTTCTTTTTGCGGCATTACTCGTGACGACATCCCTTTCCGCCAGTAAATTGTCTTGATGGAGCAACGTTTATTTCGGAGAAGGAAGACAAACTGTAGCGTCATGCAATACTCATATTACATTTATTTTAACTTGCTCTGTGGTTTGCTAGTTTGTTTGTTTGCTAGTTTGTTAGCAATCGGTTAAATCTTAGAAACCCAATTAGAACCACTTACTGACCATATTATTGACCTACTATCCATATTATCGTACCCACTACTGACCATATTATCGTATTGCCACCAAGTGGCAATACGATAATATGGTACTATGAAGCTGGTCTGATGATGGAATCGGAAGGTGTTAATAGAAACTTCTGAACTAGAAAAGATAAGCTAATCATGATGTTAGCTTATTTTCACTTGTTTTATCTTGGCAAATACTCTGATGCTACGTGATATCCAGGTTCTGAAGATAGCTACGGTAAGTGTACCTAAACAAGATAAACCCGTCATATTTGAGCTCATTTGATTTGTCTGGTAATGTACTTGCTAGAAAGCTTGTTAATAAAAGTATTTAAAATTAATAACTTATTGACAGTATAGGTACCTACTATGTATTCTCTGCTATGCTAACTGAACTGCTGCACTGAAAGCTAATTTTAAAATTTGAACGTTGTTGTGAAACAGTTTCGTAATGGGAATGAAATGAAAGAAAGTTAGTTGTTCGAGTTTAAGAAGTAGCTTTTCTCGGCGCTTCTTATCCCTCAGAGCGAACTAAACTCTACTAAACAACATTTATGTCGCTGTAATACCTAGCATCTATCTTTACTATTATGAAATTATATAGTAGCTGTGTCTGTACATTGGGGATATTTATTATTTATAAAAAATGTTCAAAAAAACAATTCTGAACACAAAAATATTTAGTTCTTATATGTAATTTCTACCATCTAATTTATTAATACTAAAATTCTTTTGAGTACTGTTTGATATTCTTATAGTATTATTACCACCACAATATAATATTATTAGTTATTTTATGTAATTGTATGCTTACCTGCTGTTACACTTGAGTGGGTGTATTCGTGATAGGCGCAATATGAGTTCAATAATCTCTCCTTTAAACTAAAAAACTAAATTTCTTTTCACTACATATCATACGTATACCGTATTCTTCATATCTCGTACCCTCTCTAGCTGATGCAAATTGTGTACCAGAATTATGTGTACGAGGCAACCCAAGCCCTAGATTACGTAATTTAAGTTTTTAAAGCTCTCATTCATTTTCAAGGCACGGGCTTCGCTACTTCTCGACTGGGTTTAGCGGTGAATGGGTCTCTTTTGTATTGTCATATGAGTTAGTAGAAGATTTAACGTTCATCCTTATAACATGTCTTATAATTTGAATATTACTGTTGCCTCTTCTATGCGTCAGTTGATTCTAGACTGAATTTAGTCGATGAATAAACGCGTTTAACTGAATTTAAACCGATGAGGGGCGGGTTAATAGATTAGACTTTTTTTTGGACTGTCATTTGGACTTTGTATCCCTTTCAGACCGAACGGACAACCAAACAACATTTTAGGTTGATTTTTTTTTATTCGTGCTTATTGTGTTCCTAAGTACTTCATAGAATTATACTTTCAGTGATTTCAGGCGGCCATCTTGCTTTTTCAGGTGGCATACAATTGTATCAACTCGGGCCGACCTGATGAACCGTCACAATTGTTACGGTCACAATCGTGTTCAACAGGGCTGTATTACAATAATGCCACACTTGTGGCTAGCGTGTAAATTAAATACTTCTTTGTGTATTTCAATTAAATAAAAGTGTTTATGTAGGTCCCTCAATCACTATTTATTGATATATTACAAAAAAAGACGAAATAAACTCTTAGTTCTTACGATAATCAGTCTGATAGTTTCATTTGGTACTGCTTACATGTTGATAGGTAGCACTAGAAAATTGCTCAACAAGCTCATCTGAGATATTCTGCTGGTGTCTTGGGTGGTTCGACGTGTTCTGCAGGAACTTCTTGTGGTAGAGACTTACCACGGAATTTCTTTTTTACCCACTTGCCTTGATTTCGAGGCTGAGAAGAGCTCGTGGTTTTCTTCCACCTCGGGTTCAGATTCGGAGTCGTTGGATATATCTTGCTCGTCAAAAAGTACAAAACTTTCGTCATTTTCATCATCGATGTCCTCGATCTCTGACTGAATTAATAACTGCTCGATTTCATCTTCGTCCACTATTTGTCTACGCTCAGCCATAGTACTAATTAAAATGTAGTTCGGCCCGGTCTGATACGATTGTGACGGCTCGATAGATTAGTGAGGTTTTTATTGAAATATCTACAATAACACGAAGATTTACACGTTATTGAATAAATAGATTCATTATTAATTTGATTTAATAACAAAGATTGGTATAAAACCAATTTATGAACCAAAATATGAACTCACCTGCGACACGGTCGGCGCTAGCGACATGGCAAAAATTAACGGCGGTCAACACGATCCGCGGC
The DNA here is from genome assembly GCA_963576445.1 of Lithosia quadra. Lineage (NCBI taxonomy): Eukaryota > Metazoa > Arthropoda > Insecta > Lepidoptera > Erebidae > Lithosia > Lithosia quadra. Next base: position 6,781,141 of record OY754884.1, on the reverse strand, counting down.
ACGTGTACTTCCTATCCCGCTCACTCTAATGGATAGAGCATACACGGCACAATCGTACGGTGTCGGGCCCGTTTACATATCGCCTAAATTACTATGAATAAAAGTGTTCTAAACAGACGTCACAATCGTGTTCCGCGGGGCTGTAAGGGATATAATGTATATTATTTATAATTCTGAAATTTTTGTGTTCGTCGCAAATAAATTTTTAAAAGCAATATTTAAACCGTGTAAATACATTTTACTCAATGAATATTACTTAATCAAGTGTTAAAACGCACTTCAGTTAAATGGATTTACTGTTACTGATTTTCACCAGTGTACCTACTCGCTGGTGAAAATAAACTTTAAATTTTTCTAAACAGACATTTACAAAAATTGATATTTTTTTAAGAATCTCAGACATTTTAATATGGGGTACCTCCAGCACCCCACAGTAAGAATAACGTATGTGCTTAAGGGTTGTTAATATCTAAACTTTCTTTAGCTTTACCTTACCTTTTTTTACCTTACATTTAGTTTAGCATCAGGCGAGATGAAGTCATGTTGACGTGTGCAATATAAAAAAACTAATTTATAAATATTTTTTGTAAGAAACAAGTTAGTCTAGAATGTTGTTCAACTTCGCTCGATTGATTTTAAAACCCAGTAAGTACCTATACTTAACACTGAATATTTTATCGCTGTAAATTCCACGTAGACTGTCTAGTACCTATTTATACTTATTGTACGAGTAAGTAACTATCTAAGTACCTAAGTAACTGATACATTGTTACTTACTATGGTACTATTTTGTCATATTAATAGGATAAAAGAATATATAGCTGCAAATTAACCTACTCTGCTTTTGCTTGATCATTAGGTACTCGATGGGACCACAGTGCTTGAGGCTCCAGATTTGATTTCCGGGCCGATCAGACGTCATTGTGCATTTATAAGACTCCATATTTTTGAAAGCAAAACAGTATGTGTATGTGTGTATGTGTATATAAAGTATACATACACATACATAAACATAATTCACACCTAGCAAGAACTTCACTGAACACAAAAAGGAGTTCTCAACAAAATTACATATATAAATCTTTCTCAAAGCTTAACAATGTCAAAAGACAAAACAAAACACTTCGCGCTAAGTCGGTTCGCATGTTTGGTGACACTTCCAAAAAATACTTCACAGAGAATGGCGTAAAATCAGTTAGGGTTGCACAAAACGGCAGTAGGCTGCAAGGATGCCCGGTTTCTATATGGAATAATGTCGAGGATGCACATTCATTAACCCTGTAACTGCGCCATGCTTCCGCTTTCCATACTGGCGTCTATTAGTATAATGGAATAGTGGTGTAAAGCTCAAAGAATGGATGTCTGGCGCGACGCCAACGTGTGGACTGAACAAATCGCCGCTTTGTCTATGATGTCATTCCACATCAGCTGACTCGTGCTAGACCTGTCGCCGACATATGCACGACCGTTAGATATCTATGGCTGTACTTATTATAGAAAATATTAAAATATCCAAAATGGTAATTTAAAAAGTCGGTAGAAATACCAAAATGTTCAAAATTTTAGTAATACGTACTTACTTGATGACCTTTAAAACAAAAACCTGTTAGTGATTTAATGTATATTAAACATTATTTGAACAATGAAATGGAATATAAAACCAATTGGATCGCCCAAAAGTCCTTAGTAGAAATTTATAGCAAGTCCAACATTACGATAATCAAGAGCCTAAAACAAAACAAAGTCAATACCGAAGCCCCTCTATTGGGATGACATTCAATCGACATAGTAAACATCTGAGCGAACCTCCTTTAGGAACCTTACAAAAACAAAAAGCTTATTGATGAATATTTGATACCAATTTAAAGTTAGAAGCCTTCAATGGATTGAATTTGGTCCCAGGAACTGCGGGTAATACCATGACTATATATTTACATCAATTTCGATGTAAAAACTTGAAATTTGTAAGTATTCATATTATTAAATTACACTAGCTGTACCCCACGCCTTCGCCTGTGACATAAGTACCTCACCCCCGTGGCTTCTATTCACCCCATAATAGCCCGTAAAGTATTAGGTAGGTATTTCTTTAATAATGTATGGGAATTTGTCCGATTTGGTGATATATAACATTACTGCAAGGACATGTCCTTAGAATTTCTTCTAGGACATGTGGGTTTCCTCACGATGTTTTTCCTTCACCGTCAGCAGATGGTAAATCATGTGATTAGCACATATAAATGAAATTCCAATCCACAAAGTGAAATTCACATTGGTACTGTCCGGCCGGATTCGAACTCGATACCTCTAGAGTAGAAAGCCGTGTCCTTATCCATTCAGCTACCATCGCAGCCTAAGCATCGCATAAGTACTTAAATACATTCTGTCAATTTTTAAATGTCCCGGAACCAGTCACTCAATCGAATGACTCATCCACGATTTCTCAAAAAATGTTAAAAAGATAAGAAATATCGATTACCCATCGAGTGACCGAGATTTAGCATTGGGTCATAATAGTTTTAGAGGTTAATGTTAGAATGACTGAAAAACACAAGACGATAAAAAATCGATATCTGTGTCTACTAACAGAAAACTACAACAATTTTAATGTTTTACACTTTCATTAAAACTTGTAATGAACTTTCGACTAAATTATCAAAGTATTGTTTCAAGAAGCTCTTGTAATAAAACTTCTGCAGATGCTTTCCAAGTTGTCTTGTTATACAGATTAATTTGTTTAAGACTAACAATATTTTAGAAGCTAATAGTAATTAAACTTAATTTTAGATGTAAAATGGTTGCTTCATCGCTGACTTAACCTTTACTCAGCGTTTATTCAGAAAATAGTTAGCAATACTATGAATAAGTGAGTACTTGAAAGTACTCAAAATAATGAAATAATGAAATCAATATTACTGGAGAGCATTGTTGCATTTAATACTTATGTATCGTGAGAATCGTTATTGAATATAAATTGAAAATATTGAAATACACTAGGTCAGTATGAGCAGTATAAGAAACATGATACCTTTGTATTGAGCGAACTGAATCAACTAATGCATTATATGGTAACATAATACATTACACTACCACACTGATAAATTCAATAACACGGTTCAATAGAAATTTAATAAAATGAAATGGTTATAATTAGGCTTCCAAAATGTGAACCATATTCAGAAACACAAACTAACAAAAAACAAAGCAAGTTAAATAAAAGTTTGTCAAATCATACAATGTGGATTACATTATCACTTTATTAACGATGCCCAAGATCATGCAAAGGAGAGAAGGAAAAGTTGGAAGATGGACACTGGCTTCCGAGGTGAAGACCTCGGATGCAAGCGGGACACAACGCATAAGGTTGCTATGATAATGAGACAATGGGGACTTACAGTTTAATGATAAAAAAACTTCATATTCTAAGTCTTGTTGAGTTGTCTAAATACTTATTAGCATTTCTTCAAAGATATTGGATTAACGTATATTAGGTATCGGGCTGAGCCTTTGTAAAGCAAGTCCTTCACTTCCTTAGGACGGATTACACTTCAAATTGAAGACTTAGACATTTTTAGATAAACATGAACAACAAAGTACTAAGAACCGAGTCACATTCGAATTACGTATCTATAAAGGGATGGGTAATCACGGAGGGTTCTTATCTGAGCACAGACAGAGGCAGCATCCGGCGGAGATGTCGGTTTTCCTGAGATAACCCATACGGGGTGTATCGCTAATATGCGTGGGTAAAACGGAAGTTCTTGGAAAAAAAGCGTTGCTGCGATTGTATTAATGAGATCAGTCACGTAGGCACGGTATAGCCTGGCAACATGTTACGTAAAATTAAAGATTTTTCTGAGATGACGTAATCACATTTTTGGTAGACTTTTGTACTAGATTTCCAAAACGTATAAAATACTTCTTGTAAAATAACTTATTCGCTAGGTAAATATAGTAAATTATATTTGATTTGAATAGCTAATAAGTGGTAACAAAGTTGAACTGTCAATAGGTAGAGCATATTTGTATGAAATTTTAGTACCTACTAACGTTTACCTATACCTATTATTATACCCATGATTGCGTTAATTCCCGTTAACATTTTAGTATATGAAATTTTAATGCAGTAGGTATGTGTTTCATCTACTTCATCATCATGCGCATGTCGTTGATTGTTGCGAATCACCGTTTTGTAAAGTTATTAGTAATTAACTAACGTTAAACCGCATTGAACTAAGACGTTGATTTTGTATGTATGGTAAGAACATACAAAGAATTGTGACATCCAGAATTAAAACATAAAAATATGGTGGGAATATTATGTAAATCTCTATATTAAAGTGAAAAGTACGGTTATCGTAAAATTGGAAACATTATCTTTAAACTTGGCTCAAAATTACAGAAAACGCTATTCAAACGCAAGCCAGCATTGCAAGGACTTCAATAAGTCCTAAGTGAATGAGAAAGCTGCGGCAACGTCTAAAAATTAAATATTAAAAAACTAGCATACCGACATTTTCAAGAAAAATCTACTGCATAAAGTATTGCACTACTAGCTGTTGCCCGCGGCTTCACCTACGTAGAATTCTGATCCCGTTCACGTTTCTGACGGGAACTTATTCCATGGATAAAAATCCTAATGTAATATTCTAAACTATAAACTATCTTTGTATCACGATGTCGATATCGTGATCGTACAGGGTTTTAGGTTGTATACCGCTGTTTAAAAAATAAAACCCTTTAAAACCCTTAGATTGGTATATTTTCTCCACTGTCATTTTGTAAACCACTTCGCTTTTAAATCTCATATTATTTTCGGTATAATTAGATAAGAGACGTAGACCGCAACCCATTTGTATCCGGGCGTAGTAACATGATAATAATTCCGCTCACATTCTTACATTATATAAACCGCACAAGAGATTGTATTTCTCGGAGCGGATTTTACCAATCATAGGAACCGACTTCAGTTCAAACTAAATTATATTTTTAACTTGATCGAAACTTCAAAGGAGAAATATAACCTTAATAACTTGAATTTGAACTTGAGTACAATTTTCGGCGATGAAATTCCATTTAAGGTAAACAATGTTTCATAATGTTATATTTAATAATAGTTTTATAATATGTATTAAATCAAGTGACTCAGACTCATTGTGTTAGTAACATAATATGACTTGTTAGTAGGTACTAGTAGGTAAAATTAAAATTAAATATTAAAAGGAAACCTTGCTCAGTACAGCAATGTGACAGGCGCAGCTGACACCTTGGTGCAGTGTGTTATGTAACAGCAGTCCAGCCTGCTCACTAGCAGATGTAGTTGGCACTGACACGTACCCTAAGAACTAATGAGACACAGTGTTCCGCATCATGATATAAAAACAATCGCTTAAATTAGATATAGAATAAGATTTCTTGAAAAAATAAACATGATATACTCATGGAAATACAGGTACACACATCACAACAGACATCACATACCTACATAGACTTGATAATTTATTTTGATTTTAATTCTTCCGTAATTTATTGTTTATTTTGATATTGATTTCATTTCCCTACCTAACCGCGGTAGCTTAGTGGTCTGGGTACAGGTATACAGGTATCATTTGCTTAACAAGTGGGTTCAACATGTTAAGCAAATTAAAAAAAAAGTTAAAGTTTCAAATAAATATTATGTAATAAAATGAAGAACAATACATACAATGGTGAACGGTTTATTTCAAGTACATATCCTAGAATGCATGAAAGATTATATTTCAATATCTGGATTATAATACAACCCACAATATATAATTCAATAACGTATATAACATATTGACGAAATTAATAAAGTTAATATAGAAACAGAGAACGCTCAATGCCTGCGGTTTTATTCGAGGGTTAATTAAATACGTCCTCCATTCTCAATGGCATGAGACTAGTTAAATCATGTAAGGCAAGCTGCACACGTGGTGAGGTGCGTTGGGTGTGGTGTATTTGAACACTCAGCTTTAGTATACGAATAGCTAGTAACAGGTTTAATTCGTACAGAATGTTCATTAGCATGTATTCTAATTGCAGCCTCTTGTTTGGGAATATAATAGCTTACCATTCTGAGTTTTCACGTTGTACTCGATAAAGTTCATTGAGGTAGATGTACTTGGCAGTGAGTAGGTACAAGTTAGTTCAACATGATCATAGTTCCTATACCTAATCTACAAAATCTGCTCTTAATAACTACCGACGACCGACCAAAAAATATTAAATATAGAAAAAGAAATATCTCACTTTTAGTTATTTAAAAAATATGTTTTGCCCACTTTGAATCGATCCCACTTCTAGTTTCTCAACTCAAGTAACTGTTCACTATTATTTGTCCCAAACAAATACTCAGATTCTGAGGCCATCATCATCTTAGCATTAAATCCCGTTGCGGACGTTATTATTTATTTTATTTATTTCAATTAAATGATTTCCACTAACTAGTTCAGCAACATATGACTGATCAATTATAGTCAGATAAATAATATAATTATAATGAATGATAGCTGAAATTATTAATTTGAGATAACATTTGAATATTGGAGGCTTACTTAAATCATAATATACAAAGTTATGAAGAACGCATCGCATAAAATAAGATTAGTTGACTATTCATAAATTCTATCCTTACTTCCAGGAAAGGTCACCCCCAATTTGTAGTTCTCACCGAACTAAGGGATTAACGGTCAAATATTACGGTTCACCCCAAACGCCTACGACAAGGTATTTCGTGGCATGTATTTTAACAATGGAAATTTATTTACATAAATACAGGAAATACGTGCATTATTAAGATTAATTATACTGAAATCAAAAATACAATTCGGAACAAATTTTACCGAGTATTTACTCCGTATGTAACATTAGCCGCGTTTTCGTAAAGTAAAGAACAGTACCATCAAGTAGTCAAACATTATACTCTATGACGTCACACAGACAAGTTAGGCTGAACTTTGCAATACACTTACTAAAGACGCCAAGTTCGCAACATTTGACCTTTTAGTCGGCTCTCTCCGTCAAATAACGTGATGTGTCGCAAAGCCTAACTCTCCTACAAGCCGTAAGGGGAGTCACGAGAAACTTTCCAGCTAGCTTTAAAGTTAATTATGTGAAGTTGCCTTCCTTCATTCTATTTTGTCATATATGTGGCATTTGGCATGTAGTAGATTGGCAGTGGAGCTACCTTCTCATAGGGTAAACTTTGCATAATCATGTGAGCAGTGTGTCGAAACTGTCTCACGAAGTAAGTGAACGCAAAAAAGGATTTCATCTTGATTTTGAATAATTTATAATAAATTTATGCAAAATGGAATAAAATTATTATAACTTAAGAAAGTTACAGAAAATGTAGTTACTCACATTAACATTCTATAAGGTGTCTCGTCACGTAAGTTTATCATAATTCTCAGAACAAACTCCGTGTCTTCAACAAACATGTGCACGTAGACTTACCTAAATCTTATATTAAATTATCCGCGAACATTTGTAACATTGTTAAAGGTATGGCGTTCAAATGTAAAGGCAAAAGCATGTTTACGATAAATCTTTATTATCACGTCAACAGCTATAAAAACAATACTCATACAGTAGCTTAGCGGTAAAAAAGTGAGTACATAAAGCATAAAAGCCAGAGGTAAATGTGAAAAATCACTGACAAACCACACAAAAATCATTCAAGTTAACGGCATACAACGATCCGCACTTCGGCCGCTCGTGACCTGTGACTCGCCAATTTTTCCTCTCAGAAGCGACAGCCAGGTTTCAGTGGAAACAAGCAAAAAGGCAGGGTGAAAAAGAAAAGCTACCGCGCTCCACTGATATTGAAAACGAGTGCAAGCACTCTGTGATACTTTCCGACACACAATAGTTTGTGTTAACTGAGTTTCAAGTATGTATACGCCCTTTCAAACTTATCCACTCGATAATAGCAAACTTGTTGGTTGATAAAAAATACGAACCGTTTATCAGTGAAGATCTTTTTATAAATTATCTATTTTACATTATTTTTATCTGTACTAGCATTATTTATTCTAGATACATTTTGGTCGTGAAATCAGAGGATTTTAATGATTTTTGCACAGGGCTCGGGGTCAGCTCTTCTACTCCTGAAAGGTTCATCATTAGTTAATTGATGCATCAGCTATTGTACCAGCTTGCTCATAAGTTTCCAAGGAGCCGTATATTCTCCCTACAAAAATGTCTAAGTATACTATGTATTTTTCTTTTATACTACGTAGGTGGCAGACAAGCACACGGCCCACCTAATGGGAAGCAGTCACCGTGGCCTATGGACGTGTGCAACACTAAGGGTATCACACACGCGCTGCCTACCCGGAAGGGGGGAGGGCTTGGAAGGGGTGGGGAGGCTAGGCTACTATGTATATATCGTAACTAACAACTATACTTATTGAAAGCTTCTTTTTCCGTTTATTAACGTAATATCCCCGATAAACATAAGCAATTTATTATGTGTAAAATACGATGGCTTGAGTAAAACCATAATTATAAACCGAAGCGAACGAGAATTGGTTGCTAGTCAATAGTATTTTCATTTATTTAATCAACAGTGTAAGAAGTAATTTGGATCTCATCAGTATATATGTACAAAAGTTAATATGTAAACAGGGATAGCAATAAATTCTCTTATACTGAACCACCACAGAAATACGATAATTAAATCCGTTTATGAGACAGTCGTAAACGTGCCAAATGTCTATTTTATTGGGTCTCATAATTATATTCCGTTAATCTACACTTCCGCGGCTGAGTAAAATAGATTTATGTATAATACGCATATACTCCTCACTAAGAACAGTCACGAAGAATGTTGATCTAATATAGTAGAGTAATACAAAACATTCATGACACGATATTTTTACCGCAGTTGATTTGAGTTCTATATTTTGATCATATATACGGTCTCGATAAAATATGAGTCAAACCTAGTAAACTGTTTGAGATCAAAAAAATCGGCAAGCAAGTTTTAAAATATCTATGTTTATATAAAAATTATTTGTTTATTTTATGATCACATGACTTATTTTTTCTGGTTAATATAAAAATTTTATACTTTGTTAGTAAATGGATAACTAAATTTAACCTTTGGCAATTCCTACATCGGCAGCACAGCACAGCGTCTGCCAGAGTTGTAAAGATGAAAGTTAGTTTATAATTCCAGTTTCCTCGAAACTGTACACCAATACTGTTTGGACTGCCCACCCCCCTCCGCAACAATGGCAGTAGTCTACAATTGCTTCCGTAAACATCCCCGATGTGCCGCCTGAGTAACTCCACCAATTAAATAGTACCTTTATTTTAATTTATTTTATGTTGATAGATATTTAACATTTCTAGACCGGATCATGGTTGAATATGTGAGACTATTAATTTTAGTTCAATGGCATTGTTTAACTAACACAGAGCCACAAAGTACTACGATGCAGAGCCACAGAGTGCTACGACGTAGAGCGCTACGAGGTCTACGACTTATGGGGATAGTTTTCATTATAAATGAAACACTTTCATGTGACTTTTTGTGTTACATTTTTTTACATAAACTTGTAACGCCACAAAAATATCAGAAAATTAGTTTCACATAATACGACTACCATTAATAGCAGTGCAAATGAGTCGAGTACCAGTACAAGTAGAAGCTAATGAACCACGTTAATCGACGTACACAGCCCGCGATTGCAGCTCTTCACGTTTATCCAGAAGTGGACCGAAGTACGCCAGTTAGAGGCTACATATACAGCACTGTCATTTTATATTAAAGTTAATTTGAAATTTTCTATTTAATTTTAAGTTGTCACTCAATATTACCCCTTTGGATTCATATAAATGATCCATTATTATTATTATGCTATTAATAATATATCATTGCAAATGCGAATATGTGTGAATATAATATATTACTACATGATTGTTACGTATTTCAACTAACTTAAGCTTAAGTTTTGAAACAACACATAAGGCGTATAGGCTACTGCAATTTTCAAAATCAATGCCTATGGAGACTAAATAACTTGGTTAAATTATAAGAGAGAAACAAATTTGTTATATGGAAAAAAATATCTTAATTGGTACGCACAGAAAGCTGCTTATTTGCATCATTATTTTGCTTCTACTAGCTGTGAGTTTTTCAAATTTCAAAATAAAAATAACATCAATGACTATCTTGCAAAATAATTGCTCAGAATACCTGCAAAAGTGCTATGCATAGCCATCTTCTATTTGCTAGTTGCTGAGTTGCTTACCAAACCTGAGATGACGCTCAGGATGTGCGTTGTGAAATGGTTTAGATATAAAGAGTGATGATAGAATATGGTATTTATACATAAAGTTTAATTCTTGTTATTTCTCCTGAATGAACGAATTTTGATCTTTCAACCCGTGCAATCAGGTATGATTATTATATTAATAATCAACAGGAAATCACACATCAAAGGAAATGAAAATGAGTTTCTAATCACATTCCAATCAATTTTCAATCTCATAACATAACTTGATTTGTTTGCTAATTTCGTTTTGATTAGATGTCAAAACGTATTTGACATTCAAAATTGAAATATTTTGTGAAAATACTAAAATATCAGGTGCCGTAGACTTAATTCACTTTGGCTTATTCACCCAGGGTAATTAAGTATACTACTTAGTAGACTTAATTCACCTGTTTCTATTTTTTTTCCATAGGTGATTTATGTATACCTACTGTTAAGTAAACTTAATTCACTTGAGCTAATTCTCCTTCACCATCTTTGCTTTGGCTTTGTTTCGATTGCTTTCAACGGTTACACTTCGGCACCCGAGGTTCACTTTCTCCTCCTCCTACTTTTGATTTGGTTTTACGGAAGTAACTGCCGTCTGAAATCCTAACTCCGAGAAGAAACCCTGCGCCTAAACCTCGTTCGTTATTCAAAGGGGGCACCGGTTAGCAGGTGAGGTGCCTGACGCCCTGCTCTTTAGACTTAGTATTCGTATTAAGTATATTTTAATGTTAGTCATTCACATCTATAAATATAAAAAGGTACTAAGCAATATGTATGCGTAGTATTTACTTTTAGCATATTACTTTAACGGATACTTCCATTTTATGGAACTTACCTAAAAAGTAGCACTTTAACGTTATTATATTTGGCTGTTAGAGCCAAGCATAAGGGGATTATGTTGAATATTTTAGTTGAAAACAACGACCCACGCGTGCAGGTAATGCACACAACGTTTAAGCAAACGACCACCTCAATCCCGGTTCATATCAGCCTATTTGACTGTTTTATGCGTCACAATGCTATTTATTTTACAGCCACCTGGTTATATTAAAGACAATATAATTTGTAAACGTTCGACTAAAGCATTCCTCAGAATAGCCAGGGTGGGGAAGTCCATAGTTAGTAGAAAGTAGACTTTTTTATCTATACTAATATTATAAAGAAGTAAAGTATGTGTGTTTGTATATTTGTTAAATTGTAAATGGTAATCTCGGGATCTACTGAACCGATTTGAAAATTCTTTCATCAATAGAAAGCCACATTATTGCTGACTGTCATAAGCTATTATAAGTATATTTTATTGAAAAACTGGAATTTACACCCGGGCGAAGCCGAGTCCCGGGTCGCTAGTATAAATATGATATATTATTGATACGTGTGACAACTTAAAGTTATCGAAAGAGGACTTTGAGAAGTAAAGCTGGAGTGATATCATTCGACCAAGTGACACAGTATGTGACCAAGTATGATGAGGGAACGTTGTATATGGTAGAAGATGTAGTGACCAACGCAGAGAAAGGGATGCTTTGATTATTAGGACACGTAGAGAGATGATTGAACGAAATGGTGACCGCTTCCCATCAGGTGGGCCGTGTGCTTATCTGCCACCTTAGTATAAAAAAAAATACGGGAAAGGTTGATCTAGGCGCATGTATGTATGTCAATCAGATCATTTTGACAAAAGGCCAGGTTAAGAGTACCCTTAACCGTGAGCATTATATTAAAAGAAACATAAGAACTTCTATCTATTGCCATAATCACTTAGGTACATTAACAATAATAATATTTCACGACATCGGCTAAACTAAATATAGCTTGTAATATGTGTTCTAGAAAGCGGATAAATATACTTTTTGTAACCATACTACTAACTATCTAAGAAAAGACGTCTAGTAAAATGCAAATATGCATACAAAGATTTGCACTGAGTGGGAATCTAACCCACGTCCACTCTGTGGTGTAACGGTAGTGAATAGGAATACACAACCGCTACACCACAGAGGTCGTCATTCAAACTATTTTATTAGTTACACCTGTTAGGTACTAATAAAAAAAAACTGAAAGCAGTAATTTTGAACAAGCTGTTTGTGGACCACTATCTAAACATCTTGTCTAATGTATGTTTCTGTTTGTTTATGAGTATCCTCATCTCTCACGCTGTTCATTTCATGTAATGGCTTTCTCAAAATGGTACTCGTGTGTCTGTTGAGGCTATTGTGCGGCCTAATCACTTTACCGCACCAGGCTTAGCAATAAATATGCTGTTTGGGTTCCTAAGAGCGTATTTCAGACAACTTCTAACACCAAATATGCTAGATTAGTTATTATAATGTTTCTGCAACTGTTTAACTCCAAAACTTCATCAATCATCATCCTCCGAGCCTTTTTCCCAACTCATTTGAGGGTCAGCTTTTCAGAATATCTACGAAGCGGTTGAACTTCTATATTTTCCTTGAAGCGACTGTAACCTGACCTCCACAATCCACTGGCGATGCCTAAATTCTGTAGACCAATTCAGTCAGTCCACCATTTTAGGTCAAATTTTTATTGCGCCAATTACTTACTCGTAACGACTACCATAGACGTGTGTATGGCAACCGGGACCGACACGTTAATGTGATCTCATCATCGTTATGACAGCGTTAGCCCATCGCATCTAGAACTTAACCGTTCCTCTACCGTTAGGTCCACAATCATGCTACAATTGATAATGAAAAACATATCCTAGTTGGGATCTAAATCAACTACGCAAAACACGTAACTACTTCGCTGAGAAAGAATCATAACAGTTAAAAGTATTGCTTTAAATTAGGCTATTTATTTGTAGATTATTTATTACTGTACTGAAAACGCTATTATTGAAGATATATTTTATTTTTTAATCACAATTCATTACGCAGCTTGCAATTTACACGCAATTTCTTATCACGCACACGATGCTTTACACTAACACAAGGTTGAACATCGCATCACATCCAAATATCTAAATAAGTACAAAATAATATTAGATGATAGGTAGTTCTTTTTTTAGTTATTTTTTATTATTATATTCAAATAGAAATGCTCGGTGAAGTCAAATAAAGGAACCACTCAATCTTTTGCCGTCTAAAACGAGTGATTAGCAAAACTTACGAAAACCAATAAAACTTCTAAAATTAATTGAAAACGTTGAAATTAAACCAATTCGGTAGTAGTTTATAGGTACATGGGAAGAATCTCACGAAAACGAACATAGATTTTATTTTGATGATTTAGATCGTAAAATATAATGGAATACAAGAGTTTTTACAATTTTTCTATACAATCAAATTAAAATCACTCGTTTTGAAAACGTGGCATCACAGAATTGAATTCTTGGTGTTCACCAAAAAACACACAGCCCACATAATACTTCCTGGTCGACGTCCATAAGTAGGTACAGCGTAGTAAAACGCAGAACCTAAAAAATATAGTTATTGAAATATCGGTGCTTCTACATCTCTGCTTACCTGCTTGCTAGTCGAAGGTGCATGGGTGTGAGTATATGTACTAAAAATTAAAAATAAATTAAATTAACCGGCGCAATACTGTTATAGAAAGTTTGGTGAGAAAACAAAACCAAGAATAATGTTCGTTTTAAGGTATAATGGCGTACAGCACTTTGCTCTATGCGGTAATGAGGGCCATTTCGCCATAAATGAAAACAAGTGGCTTAACCAAGACACGGCATAATGACGTTATTAAGCTCCGACGAATAGGCTGCAATAAGCGTGTGACAAAAAAATTATAAAACCTTTATTATAATGTTCAGTGGAACACAATGTTTATGATAAATTGTCAACTTAATTATACTGGTCATCCGTAATCCACATAATACTGGTCTTTTGTTTTCCTCCCGAACTCTGATTCGGGTAGGGACAACCTAACTGCCCGCAACGGAAAGCTAGTGAAATATATAATAATATATATCTACTTATATAGACATTGTTATTGGGCGTGATCTTTCCAATGATTTAACTTGTAGACTCGCATGGGTAACCAAACGTTTTATACGAATCTTGTATAATAACAACCAACGTAAGGTTAATAAACTTTGTTTCATCTTTCATATTCTGAGATAAATAATCATCTCAACATTGTGCTTGGTTGCATCGCGTTCCGTGATTATGAGTCATTTTTTTGTGATACAGTAAACCAATCTTAATATATGAATGAATGAAATAACAGCCGGCCATTGAGATATACTCAGAGGAGAGACCACTTATCTACTTTCATCAAATTAGTCTAATTAGTAAGCAAGCAAATTAGAGCCTTAACGATCTGGGCTGCTGTGGTTCTCGTTACGGTAAAGTTGGTCAGTACTTAAGCATGCACGTACTTATTTTATCGATAACTATTCACTCAATGGCGTTATCTCCAACAAGTTGATGTATAATTTTAGTTATAGTGTCTCGGTGATCCATATAACTTCTGATTCTGAAGTAGTGTTGCATAATGTCTATATTCGAAAGTTATAGGTACTCCTCCTCACATCTTCTCTTCAATAGCACTGTTCATCTGATTGTACTTTATGCCGATACTTATCCAATTAATATTTATCTATACTATTATAAAACCTTAAATTAGTTGTGTCTTTATATTGGAGACACTTAGAAATGAGCGAAATTCTGAACACATTTTTTTAATCCTTATCTGTAGGGTAAAGGTTGGCTTTATGGTGATAATAAGGGATAAAATGAAAAAAATACACAAAAAGTAACATTTATTATAAACGAACTTTGTTTAATAGGTTAATCAAACTTTTGTTTTCAACTATTATAAATCACAGCGACTCTAAGTTTTATACTTTAATAAAAAAATTAAATTAAAAAAAACCTCTTGACGTTGTCAATATGGAGATACGGGGGCAATATGGAGATACCATATATGGCAATATAGTGACTCCGGTGCCCAATCACTGTCATCGGAGCCCGAGATTCACGTCTGTCACAGTTATCACACAGAAGCTGTGGTGCCTCAATGCCAGTACAGTTTGCCACAGCTCATGCACTCTACCCATACAGCTCCGTTTTTCAGCGCCACATCCTGGGAGTACCTAGTGGACGCCACAGTAATCACACATTGTACTTTTGTTTGAATTTGGCGTTTTTTCCCTCTTAACTCTTGGTAATTTATAGGTATTAGACTAGGTAAGCTGCTTTGAAGCTAGATGAGTCATAATTTCTTCGTTTGTAGCCCTTCATAAGGCGCTTTCGTATCACCAACGACTTGTTTCTGTAAGAAAAATCAACCAATTCGTAAGGTCATAAGTTGAACAATTTAAATGATAACTGTTTTTTATTTAAATATTATTATGTAATGTTTATTGCTTTACTATTCCTGCAAAACTCACCAAAATCGTGTTAAAAACAAAGTAATTATAAACCATATAATGTTGTTAATAATATGGTGATATTTACCTACCGATTATCCTCCATTTTTGCACTTAATTTCGCGCGAAGTCAGCGAACGGCGGCCGCTATCGAGAACAGCGCGTGGCTGAATGAAGGGGAGGGGCAGTAGCTTGCGTTGGGTACATTCAAAAAACGTAACAATCGCGCTGGACAATATAAGCAGAGGAAAAACCAAAATTGTCACCATATTGCCATATATCACCAATTAGCCAACCTTTACCCTATGTCTGTTTGTCAGTAATTGACGCAATAGCTATGTACTGGGCCTCTTGACAAAATCACATTCTACCAGTGAAACACTTCGAAGCGATTTGTGATAAGTCCGAAATGGGACTGACATTATTTTGTTACACGGGACATATCGGCAAACAATACTGCCATACATTTTGGACTTTTAACTATTTGCTTTGAAGTGATTCCACTGGTAGAATGCTGAATGGATTCTGATATTTTATTAGAAAGGTCTGATGAGACTTAGTCTGCCGCATTATGTTTCATTACAATTAGTTAAGAAGAACCGACCGACCAAAACCGAACCAAAAATGATAACCCACCTCAACGCGGGTGAAATCGCAGGCGTTATATAGTCAGTATATACGATTAATGTTGTTTATGCAAGGATAAAGAAAGTATGATATAAGTATTAAAATCTGTTCCATCCAATAATGGATTTTATGACAGCATAAACTGAGGTTTAGCACTTATATCACTTGGAAAATATAAAATACTAACCACCAAGCATATGCCAAGAAATTGTGTTTACGAGTAGTTCTAATTGCGTAATATTTGCATAGCAAGTATACTATTTGCATATAAAATCATTTTCTACAAATCCCGGGTGGAAATGGTTCCTAAGCCTGACAATTGTTGGCATCTCGCCAAACTCATTGACTTTCAAGATTATATTTCTTAATTAACATTTTTAATATAGCTTGCTTTGTTCTGTTTGTTATTTAATTAATAAGTATGAAGGATTGAATTTCTTTCATTTACTTTCTTGTCATGTTCTATTTTATTTAAAAACCAAATAGGTACCTATATGAGGCAAGGTATAATATACCTACCTACTAAGAGCGGATTTCAGCAATGACAGAATTCGAGAACAAGTAGCCTTAAGACTTGAATTTTATAGCAAGTAAATAGTACATTACTTGCTAAACAGTTTTAATAATAAAAATCCTACTTTCCTATTCCCATCTACTAATATTTTAACCGCAAAAGTTTGTGACTATGGACAATGGACATATGTAATGAATTTTTGTCACTCTTTCACGCAAAAACGATTGAACAGATTGGGCTCTTTAGTATAGGAATGTGAATAGCAACAGTGAGAAAGATAGGGATAGATAGGTATAATTAGTGGTTTGCGGGAACAGGATCTAAAATTTACGCGGGAGGAGACGCGGCTAACAGTTAGTGCTGAATAATATACATTATTAAAGTATTATAGTTTACGATAAAGCGTACAATAGCTATTTACACAATAAAGCCATTGAAATTCTAATTAAGGAAATAACTAGTGTGCTAAATGCAATATAGGAATACTGACATGATTTACTTCTACATTATCTGGTCAATTTAATACAAATTGTCAACCGCCATAAATTATCGTGTTATCTAGTCGCGCCATCAAAGCAAACATACTGATATAAAGGGCAGAAGTCGATATCATTACACATAAATTTCACTTATCTGCCACATTCGGCACAATTTGCTGGAATATCGCCATTACCGTGCTTACAATAGACTTACTCGTCTACTTTCACACGTTTGACTGCGACTCGCATTTCACACAATAAGTCTAAATCTAAATCAAGTCTAAATCTTCTACTATATTTAGTTTAGAATACTACGATCCTTTTTATTGTTAAGCTAAACGCTATGTCATGTCGAGATTTCGTTCATATTGATTTTACTTGTTTTAATCAAGTTTTAATTGGAATTTATACACAGGAAGCCTATATATTTACCGCTGTTACTAAAGTGGAATGTATAAGAAGATAACAAAAACACTTCACAATTAAAACCCAATAGAAATAGTGTCAATAAACTAAAAACACGCTTTATTTAGATCTTCCATTAAATTGTGTTTTTAGTTTTTTGAAAATATTTATATTTATTGGGCGAGAAAGATGGCTAAAACGTAAAAACATAAGTAAGCGAGTTGAGAAATAATATGTAGGTAGGTACCTAAATTAAAGTGAATAATAAATTAATTTATTTTGGTGTTATAAAGCGTAGGGATGTTTGTTTTAAGCAACCCACACTATTCAACAATAATCACATACATACAAACTCCATCACAGGAGCAATCCTTGTGCGTATCGTTTAACATTTGACGATAGTCCTTAGAAACCTTACAAAGTTAATCTATACAATGAAAATAGCATTATTTCTAAAACCTCCTTGCAGGTTCCACTCTTCAGTGATCCTTGTTCAGCAGTCGACTGACGTGTGACGAGTTGTTTATTATGCTCCCGGGATCACTCGTTGCAGCTGTCTACGTGAGCCCACTACGAGATGAGCTATCGCACTCCTCAAGAATCCTTATAGCAGCAGTGTGGATTTCTACAAATTCTAGAGTATTCTTCGATCTTTCGTCATTGAAAGAATTAAATGAAAACGTTATAGAAGGTTGATGCCACTGTAAATCTTTTTAATTTAATTGGATTGTTCCAAAAGAGACGTTTAGCTGCTTTAGAATATGAAGATAATTTTCGAAGCAAACATTCAATGGATCTTGTCGCATTTTATTTGATGTTACTTTATTATGTACCTACATTGATCCTGATGGTCTGATTACTTTAAAGCAGCCATGGTCGCGAGCGTGGTATTGTTCCGTTAAAAAAGTTTTATTTCAATGTGTTATATTCCCGTAAATTTTTGACACTATTAATTATTATGCTAGTCTTCTGAAATTACAAAACTAACTGAAAAAAATATACTCCTATTCCTTGAATTATCCTTTCTTTTTGCCGTGCTTTCCGAGAATCCTCCAGATAGCATCTCGCCGGGAGCACGACGATACCGTTATGCTGTAGTCGGTATACAATTCTGTGTTTTTTTTATAAATGCGAAATTTTCAACTCCGAATGCATTTTCCAATTGGCGCTTGAATTCATCCGTGAATTAATCATCAAGTTTGTGCAAACTGTGATTGCTTTAGCGTTTTTATTGGCAGCTTGTTAGAAAGTTTTGTTTTACTGATGCATTAATTAAAACCATTTAGAGTACGCCATACCACAAATACATAACTTTAACTTAACTAGTTAGATGTTTTCACAAGCAATCTTGCTATTGCTAGAGAGGTTAACAAAATACTAGTTTGGGTAGGTTAACGGCAGAACAACTCTTTATCTAAGCGCTATTGGTCTTTGTTACTTGCGCTAGTTACGTTTTACAGGATAGATAATCGAAAAGACTAGGCATTTTGACTAATAGGTAGGATTTGTCGAGAAGTACCTATTGACTAGGAAACACGCAGAACACTTTATGCTATGATGATATTTATAGGGTTATAGTGTGTATAGTTAGAAGCTAAGCTTTCCATAAGATCTGAGAACTTATTTACAGTGCAAGAAATATGACCACGCCTTGGCAACATTTTACATGAAAATATGGTTTTTGGTGGGATTAACTTTTACAAGATGAGTAATCATCTAAAGAAATACAGTTTTTTAACCAATTTCAAAAAGAGGTTCACTGTTTGATCCGTAGATATGTTTTTCCGCGATTACACATTTGGTAAAACCGATTTTGATTCTATTTTCAGACAAGTATTTTTTTACTATTTGGAGGTTTTAATCTTAGATTATTAATATATTATGTCGTTTTAATATACTTAACCGACTTAAAAATTCTATTTGGTTCTATTTTAGTATAAATAATTTTTTTATTTCTCACTATTTATTAGTTGTCTCACATAGATAATCTGATTCATTGCTTCTTAAGCATGTGAATAAAATCCTGAACCGTCAACACTACTGAATATTAAACTTGCAATGCACATTCATACGACGATATTAGAATCACGAAATAGACGTTCACATAAAACAAGCAATATAAAAAAAATCCAATAGGAAAGTCATACCGTTAAAAGTTGCCGCTTCTGTGAAGCGTGTGACAAAAACCTTAAACCTCGAACTCGCTTAATTTTAATTAAATTTCTCACTTCGAAATGGGAAGTATTAACAGGCAACCTTTGTACTCTGGCCCTACAAAAAGTATCTATCGTTATTGTTATTTTTTAATTTCACTAGCGGAGTTAACGTCTCTTATAAAGGAAAAATATAAATCTGTTACAGTGAACAAAACCCTACTTCTTTTTAGAAAGGATTTTTAAGATAAAGAGATGGACAAAATAAGTGCCCTTTGTTGTGTAAGAAATCTTATTAGTACCTACTGAAGGTTTTAGACCAATCATCCTGTTACTTAAGAAAGAAAAATTAATATTAGTTATCTAGCAAATGTTAAGTAGGTCTAATTAACTGTTTGTACAAAAATACTCGCTCATAGTCTTTATAATTTTAAGTTTTATAGAAAATACTCGTACACACACGTAGCCAGGTTTTTGAATTGGGGAGGATTAAGTTTCGGGAGCCGTTGAAATGGTAGATATTATTATGCATGTAAAAATAACAGTAGGTACGCTGTAAGTAGATAATGCTATTTTGAATTATCACTTGCCATCAGGTGGAATACCTAGTGGTCGAACGCGAGCCTATCGACTTCAAAAAACCTAACTTTAAAGTTTCGCGTTCCATGATAGTATACAATAATGTTAACGGAAATATACATTATATACCTCAGAGTTTTATTTTATTTTATTATTTTATTTTTATTTTATTTTACAGTTTAGAAAACTTACAGCTAGAGACAAAAAGTTGCCTGATGTTTCAGCCAGCATGTGAATATTTTTAATTTTGGTAGGGCGTTGAACCCTACTAGCTACGCCCAGAACCTCATCAGTAGATACACCACTCAACACGGAGACATCACAGCGATGACTCGATCGACTAATAAATACGCTAAAATATTCTGCTGTGTACATTCTCTGCATTGCAAATATATATGGTCCACCGAAACCACATGCATACGATATCAAGAGACCACTTACGTTAGCCCGCAAAGTGGAGTAAGGAGTCCGCTTCACAACATCGTCTATCCGCGCTAAGCACTATCATGTAAAGTTTCAAATTTCTCAAACGAATTCTCTACAAAACCCGACAAGTTTCCGACCCAGGAATTGCACCCATGACAACTATTCGTTTAGAACTATTTCCTTCTACATGTACACACCTACATTTAGTACGAATGTTTACCGTTTAGATTGGAAATCATATCAATATCAATTTGTTTTTTAAATATAAAAACATCTTCAGAGCCCAAGTGATCTCACGTGCCAGCCATGACTTTACTCATGGATTTCTAAAATTTTCTTAATGCAAATATTACTATCTTGACAATTAGAAATGCAAAATAATATCTCCAGTGAAAATTCATTTGACTAAACTAAGTTTCACGATTTACTCGATAAAAGTCATCGAATAAAATGTACTGACGTGGTCTAAATTGAATTAAACGCATATATTATTTATCGATGAAATGAAATCCAACCCGTTTTCTAGTATTATCTCGCTCTCGTCTCGCTTGCTGCCTCCTCTCGCTCCCCAGGCATTTGTAAATATATTTGTTTTTGTAATATCATCAACACAATGATTGGCCATTCTATCCCCTTCTCCGATAGTAGGTAATTTGGTTTTGATACACTAACTTGCCCATGAACTTAGACAACGTGATGCGACCGCCCAAGTCGACTCCTAAGTGATTACCGTTAGTAAGCAATAGATTGTAATATCGAATGTAAACATACACTGCTACGTAAGTTAGATTCCTGCTTAATGCAAATATTTGTTGTTGTATACATGAACAATGTACTTAGGTATATTTGCATTGGTCTGTGTGTTTCTATGTATAATATGTATTTACAATAAAAATGTATCTAAGTAAGTTAAAGGAAAACTCAAAAAAAAAAAAAAAATCATAAACATAAATCATTTACCTACTTAGCACCGATTACATCGCATTTCTCTTTAATTCCTCTCAAACGTAACTAATCTTCGGGGAAAAGATATTTTCTACATTAGCGAAGTAATTCTACACGTAATGGGGGTTTATTCCACTTTGTTCACCTAGGTGATATCACCCGGGTGAACAAAGTAGACTTTTAAGTGTCCTCATTTCACCTGCGAATCATATCACCTACGCTTTATCACCCAGGTGAAATGAGATGGACACATGATGTCGCATTTGTTCACCTTGGACTTGGTTCACCCAGGTGAACAAACGCGACTTTTGCTATTCGTCTTGTGGACTTTAATCACCTGCTAATGAAATTGAGAAAGCTAATAAAAACTTTTTATACTCGCACGTTTTACAAATATTGCAGAAAAAAAAACTTGAAAGCGTCATGAGGGTGATTCTTTTTCGGTGACTTCTAAAGAATTTTATTAATTATGTATTTTTTATGAATTATTTGGTACTAGCTGACCCGACAGGCGTTGTCCTGTCTTAATGTGCTAACAACGAATAGCGAGTTCAAATTAGTCCGTTGAAACTCCCATGGACTACCAACAACCTAAACTACTATACCTTATGGGTATAATTAAACATACGTAGTTTCACGTGTTTACGTTATATAGGTTTTGAGTTATAGAGGGGTCAAAAGTGGCACCAAGTGGTTCGTGTGAATCAATGATATTATACATGTAAAAAGAGGCAGATATGTTACTAGAGCGCGCCAAATGAAGACTCGAAAACGTCCCAATTGGGACTTTTTTTAACGGATAATGTTTATAGCTATCTTTTTTACTCACGTGCTTATCCCATCTTTCATACTACTTTAACGCTAATTGTCAACAATTGTCAATATGGATCAGATTTGAGGTGTTAGTTACTATGAACGTAACATATCTTGTATATAAAATCATTGGTGTGAATATATACTTGTAGCTGGCTAGCCAGTTCCTTTGCTTGAACTTGGCTTGACACGCTCCCGCGTCTCTAGATTGTCAAAAGCACTAAGAAGGTTGAATTAGAAAAGTTAATATTATGGTCATTAAGTTTTCTTAAATTTTCTAATGTCTCGTGCAACTTTTTTAACTTTTTCTTTCATAAAAACCTTCTCCTGACGATAACAAACACAATAAAAAAAAATTAGTGAAATCGATCCAGGTAGTCGGGTAAAAAGCACTGACAAAACAGTTGGAGCTTGAAATTCTTTAGAAGTCACCGAAAAAGAATCGCCCTCATGACGCTTTCAAGTTTTTTTTTCGGCAATATTTGTAACACGTGCGAGTATATACAGTTTTTATTAGCTTTCTCATTTTAATTAGCAGGTGATAAAAGTCCACAAGACGAATAGCAAAAGTCGCGTTTGTTCACCTGGGTGAACCAAGTCCAAGGTGAACAAATGCGACATCATGTGTCCATCTCATTTCACCTGGGTGATAAAGCGTAGGTGATATGATTCGCAGGTGAAATGAGGACACTAAAAAATCTACTTTGTTCACCCGGGCGGTATCACCTAGGTGAACAAAGTGGAATAAACCGTAATGGGGCATGACAAATCTATTATAAGTATCATAAAAACTATTCGTTACGAACGATTTATGAAGGTATGACTTTAAATGAAAAATGTTTCGTTCAAAAATATCTTTAGGAAAATCTTTAAATATGGTCAAAAAGAGTAATTATATTTACATTTATGTACAAATTAAATAGTGTTTTGATTCTAAATTTCATTACATTGATTAAATATAATAGAACAGACAGACTGAATATAATTTAACCCTTAAAAGTTTTACTAAATTGACTTCTAAAAACATGAATAGACTTAAAAGGATACATAAAAGGTTTAATTCGGAGTCTGCATTGTGTGCCAGTAATTAACTCAATCTTTATAAAAAAAAAATGCCTAGTGCCCCATTTCTACTGCAGGTAATAATATCATGTGGGATCCCACACTCAAAAATTAAATAATTGGTGTACTTGTAAATTTGAGAAAAACGAATCACAGAACATTCATGCATTTCATTGTTTATTTATATTTGTCTATGTGGACGGATTTATGTATTTGGATGTATTTTATTAGTGTCAGGGTTGTTTAAAGAATGCTGTTGAAAGAATGAATTCATAAAATGGGGTGTATGGAAACTTATGACACAGGTTTTCCTTTTTTAAGCATCAGTCGCATTATAAAATGGGAATCAAGTGAAAAATGTAGCCCAATCTGTATATTGTATTGTATTTTTTCGAAAAATAAACATTATTTATTATTATTATTCACTTTATTTGAAATATAGACATATAAATTACATTTTTAAATATATAAAAAAAAATACATTTAAAAATATAAAAAATAGTACCCCATCGGCATCGGGTACAGGGACC
This sequence comes from Lithosia quadra, assembly GCA_963576445.1. Taxonomy (NCBI): domain Eukaryota; kingdom Metazoa; phylum Arthropoda; class Insecta; order Lepidoptera; family Erebidae; genus Lithosia; species Lithosia quadra. The sequence goes on along the minus strand of OY754884.1, from coordinate 6,756,966 downwards.
AAGCTACCGGTGGTTAGGGCTCCAGAGAAAGGAACCTCCTCACAATACGTGCCGTGTCGAGGAGTACTGCCTTCTGCATCAGTCCCTTAACCCAGCCACCCAACGTGAGCCTCTTTAGGTGTTGGTCGAGGCTCTTGGCAATCAGTCCGTGGACTGATACAACTATCGGGACAATGATCGCCGAATCCACATCCCACATGTCAACAACCTCATGAGCTAAATCCAAATACTTAATTTGTTTATCTTTTTCAGCTTTTATGAGGTTCTCGTCATGAGGGATGGTGATGTCGACAATCATTGCAAGCCTCTCTAATCGATCTATTACCACTATGTCAGGCTTATTGGCGACAATAGTCCTGTCAGTGATAACAGATCGATCCCAGTATAATGTGACACGACCATTTTCGAGAACTGGGTCGGGCGCATACTTGTAGTATGGCACCTCTGCAGATACAAGATTGTATTTAAGGGCAAGTTGCTGATGTATAATCTTGGCCACTTGATTGTGTCTGTGCAAATATTCGCCGTTGGCAAGACGAGAACAACCGGAAATAATGTGTCTAATAGATTCCCCGGGACGGTGGCATGCCCGACATATTTCAACCGTACCATCTTTCAGAATGTACTTCTTGTAGTTGTTCGTCATGATAACTTCATCCATAATTGCAAAGACAAAACCTTCGGTTTCTCCGAAGAGATTACCAAATCGTAGCCAAGACACAGACGCCTTTAAGTCTATATCGGGCCCGTTTAAGGCCCGATAAAAGCGTCCATGTAGCTCTTTGCCCATCCATACCTCCCTGCGATCAGCTGTACTAAGTACTACAGGTTTGCGCCAGTTCTCTTTAGCCAACGCAAGAGGGGTTAAGCCATTGTCTACTGCGACCACATCACGGTGCATATCTGTATTTTTGTGTAAAAAGTATTCTCTAAGGTTGTATATCTCGCGGTTGTGAAGGGTCTTGGCATTTAGAAAGCCACGCCCACCCAACTTCCGCGGGATATACAACCTCATTACAGATGATCGCGGGTGATGCATCCGAAATGCGGTCAGCAGTGTACGGACTCTTCTATCCAGGGTATCTAATTCAGTCTGAGTCCATTTGAGTATGCCGAAAGAGTACATTAGGACTGGCATGACCCAACCATTGCAGGCGCGCACCTTGTTACCGCCCGAAAGGAAGCTTTTTAAGACTTTTTTCAGGCGGCCAAAGAAGCGCTCCTGCAGTGCCTGTTTCATGTCAGAATCAGATATTCCTAATGCCTGCGACATACCCAAATATTTGTAGGTTATCTTTTATTATTATTATTATTATTATTATTTGAAAGTCCCTGCATTGCTATAAGTCTCATGTTATTTACAATTTAACGGATGATAAAGAAACGTTCAAAAATAAAATGTAAAGGATCAGATGAATTCCGAGGTTAGTGAGCCACGTGTTGTCACTGTTAGCATGCATGAGACATTATTTACAGTTAACTCAAAATAATACGTCTTAAAATTGGCGCGTCTACAATTCTTCAAAATTTTACTTACTAAACATGTTCCTCAAAACCTGATACTTCAAAGAAGAATGGCCAAGAGACTGCGGTAGCAATTTCAAGGAAATATCAGTTATGAACATTAATTTTAACGGAAGACTGTAAGCTGACAGTTTCTGCATCGGTCCAATCTTGTTGGAAACTTTTAACGGTATGTGCATTGAATCGTATATCATTTATTATAACTATTCTCTTCGATCAACCACGGATATGAGGATAAAATCTCTAGACACATTGGCCTTAGATTTTTCGGTAGGGAGCCTATTTCGGTGAAATTAGTAGTGATAAAATATGAATTTTAAGTCAATCACAGTAGTTAAATGCGTTTCCATTAAATGTGTTTCCATTTAAACGGAAAAGAGTAGCAGAGCAGAGAGTTTCTTCCATCTTCAGTACTGAATAATCACATTGCTCGAAATCCATGCAAACAGACTTGGCGCTTGGATGCAGAACCCTTACATACGCAACTAGTATTGCGTTAGTGCGCATTTCCTGCCTATCATACCTACATCTGCAAGGAGCTATGGTAATCCGACTCACAGGTAGAAATATTCCATTTACAAGTACTACCTAACTTTTCTTCTAGGAGTATTTCTTCATAAATATCTCCTTCATCAAACATCTTTTGTTTAATCATAATAATGAAACGAAATCAGAGGCAACCCAAATCAATTCTGTCAAATTGAGTACCTAAATCGCCTCATTATTGCAATTTTCCGGATAAACTCCACAAAAATACTCTGAACAAATGAGTGATGGAACTGTCTGTCATTATTTTTAATTAAACAAATCGATTTGGTGTCTGTTATTTGGACGATATCCCGACGTTGGATCGCCGCATCATTAATCACGAAATAATATATTGTTTGGCTCTTAAAGTGCCTCATCGTTTTCGCAAACGGGGACATCAATTATTTTTTTCCTATTTTGGATTGAGTTACCAGGCATCGTTACTACATGCCTATATTACATTATGTATATTATTTGTTTGACATAATATAATATATTTTTAAAGATGTATTATAATTTCGTTTTATTAAAAAAGTTGCAAATTCATTAATATACTTCTGGTGAGATATGAATAATTACTACTAATAAACTTACTAATACAAATTTTCTTAAAGATGCGATTCCTAATTTTCTCTTAACCATTGCTTACATTTTTAATAAAATGCTGGTAATTATTATTATGATCATTCAAAGCGCCAATGCAGTACTATTGTATGCCATACAATATCATTAGTTACAAATGCCGATTATGTACGTACAAGACGTGCCTAGTGCACATAGTATTAATGTACATGCGTTCGAGTTACCATACTAATCAATGTCTGATTGCTTGTGGTCACCATTTCCACATAACCGCTTGTATATAAGTACGGAATGTACGGATGACCTACTAATACTGTCATTGGTCAGCTGTCTTAGGTCTTGATAGGCGCTAGAGCAATCATGTAATGTGGCTATATTAGATGTATAGTTGTAAAATGTTAAGAAATAATTCTTTATCACTTCCTTTCTAAGCGCATCGATTTCCTTTTAAAGATTTCTGACAACAAACAATTTTAGTACTTAATCTATATATTATCTTATGTCTTACCTAACCAATACCTAATTAATATAGGTATATCTATCTGAGTTCTATAACTTGAAGAATCAAATTAATCGGGAGGGATTATTATCTCCTCTCTTCAACTTGTACAATGCAATGGCCTGATCGAGTCACTCAGCTGTCAGCATAATCGACTGTCATATTGGCGGGATTAGTGTCAATAAAGTGAGTAACGTCGACGACATGAAATATTCTGCTGAGGGTGTCGGTCAGCGGTATAGGGTCCAATTTGGCTAATTCTAGCTGCGTTTACACATATATTAGCTAACGCCTGTGGTTCCACCCGCGCACATGTTATAGCATTTTTTGGTTAAAAAAAAATAACTGTATCCTTCTAGAAAACGGGCCTTAGATATTACCAATTGCAATCTCTGAATAGATTTATACACATGCGTCCTATAGAATACAACATTCTATACCTACTATTCTAAATTAGTTGTGTCAGTACATTGGAGATATTTAATAAAAAAATATTATTATTTTCTATCTGTCTGCGATGAACGCAAAAACTACGGGGTTGGGTGGTTAGATCACAGTCACTCCCAAAATGCATTATCATTGAATAAATAAGTCATGCAGATATCGAACTCCAAAGAGAAAGCCTCGGATGCAACCGGGATTAACACTAAAATGATGATTAAATTGTTCATATTTCTCAATGAAATTAGGTTTGAAAGCTTTTCACTATGAATTATTACGTTAAACAAAAGTATACTAAGTAAACATCAACCATTAGGGTATAAGCTGTCAAGTATAATCACCTTACTTGGATGACTTTGCAATTACTTTAAACAGAAAACAACAGGTGGCTTCGGTACGGTGACGTAAAACCTTCCTTATTAGGCGTCCCTGTTACATCTTTTTGCATTATTCCTTTGTCCATTAGATGGTACGTTTTATACGGAGATTAAGCACAGTGTTATATATTTTTCATTTATTTTAAAACAAGAACGGTAGCTGTAACGGTCCTCTTGGGAAACTTGCATCCGCTTTAAAACTTAATGGCGTTCAAAAGTACAACGCGATCAAAATTGGTTGGGTTTTTTATACATAGCCTGTCCCTTCATGAAAATAATTGGAATTTTATTTTAAGCTAGCTGATGACCGCGGCTCCACCTGCGAGGAAGTTACCTATTTTTGGTCAATTTCCGACTCTAGCTAACCAATTGCAATCAAGCATACGGCTGATTTTAAGTCTGACTAATGCCTTTCTAAAAAAAATTGTATTAAAATCCGTTCAGTAGTTTTTGCATCCATCGCGAACAAAAAGACAAGAATTCGCTATTTGCTTACAGCGTCATTTTATTTCGATCAAAATATCCTAGTATAATGTACAAAAGCCATTCAATATGCAACAACTTGCCCATTTCATAAATAATGTGTGTATGAGTATAATATGCATTTTCAAGAACTCCGATCAAACTGAGAACCACAAAAATTTCCGCCTATTGATTCTTTACTATAGAGGCGATTTCCATTAGGCGTGTTTATGAATGCCCCACTGTGTCAAGTGATTAACTTAGGGGAAACATGAATAAGTCTGCGTTCCAAGTTTCTCAGTACATAAATTATTGGGAACAAGTCAGTCTTGAATTTATGGCCCGTCTACCGATACGCTGCCATGTTTAGATACTCATAATTCAATAATACTGCCGGCTACGGTGACAATCGACAAAGGAAAATATTGTTAGCGCGAATATTGGATTTAATGGATTTGTAAATACACGGTTCTGTATTTGTAACTGAGGTGAACGGTTTTGATACTTGCACTATAGTTTAACCATAGATAATTATAAACATTGCTTTATTATGATGGGTAGATGGATGGCGTAGTGAAAGATATAAGTACATACATAATAGAGGGAAATGAATTAACCAAATTGGATATTTTTGCGCAGGTTGAAGTGTCAAGATTTCATTATTCGATTATTTGTCGAAATGATCTAAAAATCATTATAATTCGATATATTGATAAGTTATGGTTATAGTACCTATAAGAAATGTTAATGTTTGACAAATCCATAATAGTTCGAACTTCTGTCTGTCAAAGCCATTTTTTCAGGCACGCTTGGATTTTCTGGACATTAGCCACCATAACATCTTACCACCCCTTCGGCATCTATCTACCCTAGCTACATTTTTCAGGTCATCAGTTCAACTGGCTGTGATGTTCCACCATTCGTTTACCAATTCGTCGTCACAGGTGAGGCGTGACCAGCCTATTGTTATTTCAGTTTGCTTATTCTGCTCTGCATTCTATAACGAGTATAGCCATATTGTTTGCTCTGGTTTTCCAACAGCATCGTTAAGCATGATGCCTCTATCCACTTTTGTACAAAACCCTCAGCGCGTGCGTCTGTCTCGCCTTTGACCGGATTTTTAGACTATATTTTTTCCGTTTCTTTTCTATACCTAGTAATTTAAGATGGTAATAAACATGAGACTCATTCCCTGGTAAGCAATATAGTAATCTTTTATTGTTAGTAACACCGGGCAAAGATTCATTGTACCACATAAAACATGGAGTTTTGAAAATTATGTGCCTATTGGCCTGATTATTCAAGTAGGCAGGCATTTATTTATGTTTAGTACTTACTGTAACTGTCTCAGTTGTTCAAGCGAACACTATTTTATCGGTATCCTTGCAAACTTATAAATATAGATAATATCGTAAAAGTCTGAGTTCCGTATAGTGACATTATTTTCAAGACATATTGAAATTGGCAACCAAAGAAGTTGGGCTGAGCTGGTTTTAAATTTTTGATTAATTAAGTATATAAATGAAGTTAAATAACACTCAAATTCACAACTCATGAACGAAAACATAGTGAATTAGAAATTTTAAAAGGTTAAGGTTCAAAACGCGGCCCAGACCTGAGAAGACTCCGGCAATAAACTCAGCGGGCTGTTTTTTCTAAAGGCTACTTTTATCCCTGAAATAGGTTCTCGTGAGAAGAAGAAACGAGCACAAAATTCCCTGCGGATAGAGCCGCCAGCAATTGTTAGCAGTACATACTTCAAATTGAGTAACAAGATTTGTTAAGATTAAATTCTAAGAATAGTCTGTCAATATTGTTGACTTATTTTAGAGAGGTACCTATCGAAACATTGTATTTTTATTCGTTTGTCAATCGCGAACATTCTTACCCCTTTTCGAAAGTAGAACACCACGTTATCATTGTCATGTCATGGGCATGTTTTACGTCCTCTTATCCCTTTTTTACATGCCTTGCGAAAGTTTGCCAATGTAATGTCTTATTGTTTGTATTCATTATAATGTTATGTTCGTGATGTTTCCGCGTTTTTGTTTATAATATAGGTAAATACGACTCTATGTTCGTGTATTATTTTACTATTTGCTATGTAAGGCATAATTTAGCAATTTTATCCACCTATACCTAATAGGTACTAAGTTCATCTATTTTTTTTCTGAACTATTTTCTGAACTTCGATACAAATTCCAAATCAGTGGTAGTTAAGGGTTTGTCTGCATTTAACGAGAGTTTTTAACGAAAAACAATTTACTTATAACTTCGTGGTGATCCCACATAATATCTACCTACTCAGCGCCATCTAGCACAATGAAGCTAAACTACAACAGAACTACCAATCCTACCGCATAATTGAATTTCACACGCTGAAAATCACACCCCATTGTCAAATAATGATCCCTAGGCTTGAACACCTTGCCAGGTCGTAGGGTCCTCCCTTTGTATTGGAGGAATGTTCAACACTATTTCTCTACAACTTCAAACATTTACCTGAAACTCTTTGTCAATAAAAATACAAGTCAACCACACATCATCACTAGTCGTAATATAAGGATTGCCTCTGTTCCGCCCAAGATCTTCTTCTAAAAAAAAAGTAATAAACGTTCTACATTTCCTCAATGTTAAGTTAGATATTTATCTAAAAGAACACAGAAAATATTATACCTGGAAGCGAGAAACTTGACGAGCATAAGATGCCACTTTTCCTCCATAAGTTAAAAGTGGCCTACGGGTAGAGTTCACCTTTTCTGTTCTCCAAACATAAGTGAATAACTACAACCTACATACGGGAAGAACAACAAATATTATATGGGTGAGCATTTAATAAATATTTAAACTCAAGGAATATTATGTTTTACCGCTAACATCATCATACCATTATAAAGAAGTACCTAGCACTGTATGATCTCTATAATACTTACACAAGAACGTGACATCTTTTCGTGACGTTAAAATGTGTTGTTGTAGTTGGTTATATCAGAGAACTGTGCATTCTCAGATGCGATTATGATAGTTTCACTGTCCAAAGAGCTGTCCAGTTGAAGACACAAACTGAGACTACAAGACTATGCATGCATTGTATTTTATCTGTTAAACGCAAAGTGATACACGCTTATGTTTATTCCGTCATAATTTCAACAATACTATCCTTTGTTTTAGCTCTATGACATTGAAATATTAGTTAAAGCCGAGAATCAAGAATCAATACATTTAGGGTACAAAGTAACATTTAATGAAATTCATTAAGTTTTAAATTCATAATGTGCATGTGGCATTCTTTCTATTTTAATAATTAATGGCGGATGAGGAACATGGTCCAATATGGTGCAATCCATACAGTCAAATCATTTAGGTGGCTTACATCAAAGTTTATTCACTAAACTTGGAAGTTGCTATAGCCACGATAATGTATTTCAGGCTTGCGATAAGTAATCTTAACAAAGACTTCCTTAAGATTACGTAATTGTTTGTTATAATAAAACCGTCTGTTATGTTCCCGGATATTTAATTATTATGCTTATTGTTAATGCCCTCAACATTGGAGAAGTTAATGCCAAAATTCATGCCACAATAGTCTCTTTATATTGTCCTATTTATCGCCAAAGCCTTTTCGTTGACCTAAAATATAAGCCGGGTAATTAATTGAAAATTTCATTGTACTATTATTTACAGACAATATTTACCAGTTATGCTTCCAAATTGTTTTGTGTGCAATATTTGCTCGTGAATCTCGTGAATCGATGAAAAAATTATATATGAATAAATCTATATCATAATTTGTCCCTTTTATATATCCAGCCCAGCCAAAGCACATTGGGTGCACTGGGAAACTGAAATACTTCCACCAGTGCATGAAGCCCGTGAGTTCATAAGTCGAACCCGACTTCCATACTTGTCTGTTTTCTTACGGTTTTCTTCAACCGTGTGAAAAGCCGTGACATACCTATATAAAACTTGTCAAGTGCGAGTGGGACTCGCGCACGAATGGTTCCATATCATTAGGTATACGGCAAAAAAATCACGTTAGTTGTATGGCAGCTGCAGGCTCCCCTTAAATACTTATGTTTATTCTGTTTTTAGTAGGTATTTTTTATTATAGCGGCTACAGAAATACATCATCTGTGGAAATTTCGACTGTCTAGCTATCGCGCTTGCGATGCCTGGGGACAGACAAACAAATAGATAAAAAGTGGAGTCATAGTAGTAGTGACCTATTTTTACCGTTTAGGTACGGAAAGTACGGTACACACTAGCACACTAAGTAATTCAACGCAATTAATATCACAATAACAGACAATACAGTAATTTGCTTCTATGTTTTACGTAAGTGTATGCTAAGCTATGCTAATGCTGCGTAAGCTATCTAATAGGTAGGATATCTTGACTTTTTTGGGAGTGACTACGACCACGTCTATCAATCAATATGTGTTTCTGTAGATTGCAGATGAGGTGAGAGCCCCGAAGATCTTCATAGGACCGTAAATGCGTTAATCCCTACTAACATATTATTTAATTGTAGCTCTTAAACTATTTTTATGTAGGTTTCTGAAATAACCTGGCTCATAGATGTCATCCCATTGTACTCCAAAGCTCCAGAACAATAAGTTGGATACGGAAGTGTAATTCCACCACACAATGAAATTAACTTAGCTTTACGCAGTTATGATTCTATCCAGACACAAAATGGTGCCTAAATGGACATTCCAACTGCGTGAGGTGTAGAAGTAAAGTGCCAGACAGCCACAATCATGTATCTAACTGCGTACATTAACGCACAAAGCTACAACATAACACTGCCATACCCCCATTTTACTTCCTTATTATTCTTTTATTACATACAAACGCAAGGATAACATTATGAGGGTTTAAGAAAATGTACGTGTAATGTAACGTTATGAACGAAATGAATATACCTACTTCTCGTCGCAGAACCTTTTATAGACCTGTATAATTCAATTATTTGTCACTTAGATAAGTATACTTGACATAATATATGTGCACGTTATTCTGTTGCTCTACTGTTGCAAATATAATAATATCTATTCTATTGAAACTACTAGTTTTAGTATTTCCGTTAACCCTTCCAACTTAGCTAAATTGCTTATGTTAGGAATGGATTCACTTCACTAGTTTAATGTCCAAGAACTCTGGATCTCTCAATCGTAAAGCCTCGGCCTATATCTATTAAAATAAATTAAATTGAACAATATTATAATATTGGTAATGTCAAATTATCATTTTTTTATTAATCGTATATGAATGTGTATATCGAAGTTCAGCCGCATCACAGTTAGACTGGAAAGCCGACCCCCAACTGAGTTGGGAAAAAGTTTCAGAGAATGATGATAATGATGATAATGATGATATGAATGTGTACACGGTTTCTATTTATAACTGACAGTCTGAAAGTTTTTATTAAGTCAGATTTTTTATACCACTTTTACGTGGCAGACAAGCACACGGCCCACTTGATGAGAAGCGGTCACCGTGGCCTATGGACGTGTGCAACACCAGGGGCGTCACACTCGCGCTGCGGACCCTCTCTCCAAAATTAATGAACATTGCCAACCTAGTTTTGATAAAAATGTCAAACTATCGAAGTGGCTAACATATATAATTATATTCCTGTATGGTAACTAAACATGCGGTGTGAACTTTCTTTAATAAAAAATAAACTCTACTGTATAGGGAGAGCATAATATAATTATATAAACAATTTGGGAACCCAACCCAAATCAATGTTCCAAGTGTCCACCCACTGTAAGCAGCTGAAAGTCATAATTCATGTGAAGCTTGTATAAAAAACGAGTCACTAACCGAGGTTTCCGTACAAACTTGTATGTAGATAGTTTGTTCACCACAGGAATCGAGTCTCGTAGAATAATTAACATTACCTACCTAAGTTCATAAACTATGTTAGCTCCGAACATTGCTCTTACTAAAAATAAGTAGAATTAAAATACGTAATACAGGTATTGTAGTTAAAACACAATGTTTTGGGTTACCTAGATGAAATGTCACGGTCGTTTTTCTAACTGCAAATCTTACTTCATAATCACAAAATAGAATTTCGTGAATATCTTCTTCTTTACTTGTGCCGCAAGATTTTTTTCGACAAATATCATGATTCTAGGTGCAAAAATAGCCAAATAGGATTTACTATTTTTTGAAATTAGGATCCGAGCAATGCATAGAAAAACCCATAATTTTTAAACAATTCATTTTATACTGTTTTTTTTAATAAAGACTAACGATAAGCATAAAGTGCATACCTATGTAAAAGCCAACGCAAAGTTAAAATTAGATAGGTATAGCATAATTAAATAAGCCTCCCACTACGCAAATAAATTATAATAACACTGAGATATATTCACTATTAACAAAAAATATCAATAAATAAACAATTTTCCACATTATAAATCGCGCATAACAACAAGAAAACTGCAAATTTATGCAGATTTCATAGTGAAGCCGCGTGTTGCGGGCGTTCCAAGCGTCCGATGGCCCACGATAACAAGAGCTTTAAAGTATTTATGTAAATATGAACGTATTATGTACATTTAGTCGAGATTTTTCTGTTACATTCATGCTTCTCATAGTTTGTTTTTGTAACTTTTAAAACATGATGTGTGTCTTCAGAATATCTTCTACACAAGAAAATGTAGGTATAATTAGGTAGGTACCTACCTACCTACTTATCCTGCCTGAGTCTTCAACACAGAGCCCAAACTTTAAATTTTGGGCAGTTGCGCATTTTTTCAGCGCATGTTTTATTTTATTTAAATTTCACCCCTGACCCACTCAGAAATGAAATTTTAAAAATTATTTTAATAATTCCATACCTTATTTTAATTCAATTCAGTGTCAATAAAGAATTATAAAAAAAAATATATGGTATAGAAATCATTCCAAATAATTGTAAAAAATAATTAGGTACGATTATAAGTTTTTTTTTACAAAATGCCGCTTATATAAAATGTCGTTCAGGTTAGTATGCTGTCTGAAATAAGTAGATAAGTTGTGCCAAAGGATTATTGGCCCACAAATCCGCGCTGCCTTATTCCTTATTTTCAAATCTCACAAATTATCCTACTAACAGTAAAAGAAATGTTCATATAACAGAAGTACCTACTTCGGCAGCAGCCAGCAGCGGTATTATTTATCTAAACTCATGTAGAACACCCTTAAAATGTTTTGTTTATTATTTATACTATTACGTTATTGGTGATATTAAAACTATCTACATGCACCGTTTCGTTTTTAATTAAAGATAAAACAGTTTTATCTCATTTTGCCTTCCAACAAAGTCAGGTAAACACAATAACAGTCTATTTACTATCTAAATCACGCGCTTGGCAGATGGATTAATGCGCCCTATGTGAGGTCTCTAAATTATAGACTGCTGTTTGATTTAATCATTTGGTTTAAACGGATAGAATTGAACGAGCATTGGACGACCTAAATAACCCGAGCGTGCCCAGTAAACGCTCAAGAATCATAATAATCAATGACCTTAAATTTACTTATTTACATTTTGCACTACCGCAAACCTTGGTACATGTAGGTATCTATTATTAAAAAAGTATTATAATTAATACATTTATTACACGGGCTGTATGCAACGGTAACAGCAAACCCCCGTCTAGTCTTCGACAACTTTAGTCGCTCATTTTGCGAACTGATGAGAGGTAGAACCCCTTGCCTGAGTATGTGTTTCTGGAAAGTTATACCAGGGAATCTGTAAATCACAAGTGAATAGGTTACACTAGACATGTTCGATGGTTGACCATGTAATTACTGAGAAGATAGTGGTCAAAGGCTGGCTTGCAAAGGCTGGCTTGTCTATGACAAATAAGGCCGGGCGAGCCACGAGCCCATCTTATTTTCATCAGGTGACCGGGAACACGTTTTACACGCGTGTAAAAAAAAATCTGTCAGTAGTTCCGTGTATAGACCTACGTACGTACCTATACACGGAACTACTGACAGATTTTTTTTTCAAACAACAAAACTAAGAATGTCACCCTCACCCAAAAAGAAATAAGAGAGGTATTACCGGTTCAATATCTCAGGTGAACCGCAATGAGGTTTTGCAACCAAGCTTGGTATTGTTTCAACTGTGGCACTATTCAACAATATGAGAGAATTATAAATACGAATACTAGACCAATATGACGAAGCACATGTAACCGTTGTGCTTAAAAGAATGTTTAAAGACAGATGACAGTAGAAGTAAGTCGTGAAGTATTTATACACGACGCAGCTAGGACTAATTGGATATTATTAGCAGTCATTGGAATCTTCCAATACTGGACGTAGGCATCTGCCTACGTCCAGCAGTGGATTGATATAGGCTAACTGATTTTTTGAATAATAATGATCGAACTTCACTCGTTCGGTTGCTGAATGAAAAGCTGTGATAATTTCAACTAGATGCTCTATATATATAGCTTATGAAGGGGAATGAGAATTGGCATCATTCCGAATCACTGCTTTATATGGCAGTACCAACAAGATAACTAAGTACCCTGCCCCGAAATATTGTGTTATGAATGCCGAGCTCGTCTTTTCAGCTACTAAATGACTTTTTGTACTAAGCCGCGGAATTTAAATTTATAATCGAATCTATTAGAGCTTTGTTTACGCACAAAATACTTAGCAGACTTAATCCTTTGGAGTTTGAACAAAAGTGTTTTAATTAACATTTAATCAATTTTAACCCAAGTACCCTACAGTAGACAACGAGTGTTCTCGTTTCTTGGCTGGAGTTATGAAATTCAAAATAGGTAAATAAACGATGTTTAAGATATTTACCGAAAAATTGTTAGACATTTAAACGACATTATGTCTTTATGAAATATTTAGCTGTTCCTCACGATTCTGCTCGCGTATAATATACTGATCCCGTTCCTATGTCTCATTTCAGACCAAAATCACTAATAATCTTTCGCTTTTATAATATAAGACTTAGCCTTCTATTTTCTTATAGGTAGTCATGTTATGTGAATAAATAAATAAATAAATAAATAAAATATTAACATAATTTCTATTATTAATCCCTATAATCTAGCTTATAACTCGGCTTAATCAAACTACATTAAAGCTTAAACATTCACCATACATTTTCCAATAAAAGTTCAATAATAAATCTAGTTTAATACTAGTCGGTGCTTCAAACGGTACGGACAGATCATTGGCAAGGATCCAACCAAGCACGTGTGATGTATAGGTACTGTTCAAATACCATCTCATCTTCTATTTGCAAGGGCTGACACTGCTCTGAATTATGATTGAATTCGAACCTATTTGAATGGGCCCATTGTTAAAGAAAAGCGCCGTCATTATATATGTGCCGCTTTAGCAAATAGAATTCTATTGGCGTAAATAATACTGGGATTCTCTCGTTGTATTCTCAAACTCTTGATAGTAGGTATACCAGTAGAATGTACCTATTGAATAATTTAGATATTATGATACTATTATTTTTAGTGAATTTACTCAAAAATAATAGACAGATTATTATGCTCGGGATTATACAAGTATAATACCTAAATATTTTTGAAAAGCACAAAATTAAGAAAATTTTCTCATCACTAAGCTACACAGTCGTCCTCCCAAGTGACTGACCTCTAACAAATTTACAAACGTTCTTTACATCGAAATAAATAAATAAATTGATGTACCTATAATTGCATTATCATAATCTTCAAATTTAATTTTTTTGTTTATTATTTTACGTAAAGTTTTAGAGTTTAATACCGATACAGAGTTTAATACCGATGGCGTCTGTTCAGGTCAATCATCCAAATCAGTGATCTTACAGAACCTATCAAGTCTAGTCTAGTCTAGTCTACTCATCACCAATAATAGTCTAGGTATCTCCAGAATTAATTATTTATCTATGATGGATGACAGTGAATTTTCAATACGCTAATCAATACCACTATGTTTCAGGTAGGTAGTTCACAAAAACGTTTTTATGGCTGATTTATAAATATTGAATAGGTAGGTACGTTAAATTTTGTCACAACCAAGGTAATTTCGAACCATAAACTAGGTCTAAACCAGTCAACTATCTAGTGGAGTTAAAATAAACTTGTATTAATATTCCTATAGTAAATACGTTCTCTTCTAGAACTCATTAAAAAGGCGCTGTAGCTCCTGTTAAGGGGCATTATCACCTTTCTTTGTACTGTCTGTGCAACAACTTGTTGTAAGTAGGTACTTTATAGGTTTGTAAAGCGCTGGCAACAGTGGCAACTCATAGATTATATACTTAAATGGTTGTTATTATGAACTATAGTTTACAATAACCGCTTTATAGCAAAAGAATGCTGCTTCTTGGTGGTACCTACCTATACATTGTCTATTTACAGAAAAATACTCCGAGGTAAACGTTCTACATGAGTGCGTGTAACGGTTTTTTTTGGATCAGTATTGAACACTAAATCAAAGCCTACAAGCCTACTCGTACTACAGTAAGTAGTAATTTCGGTTACCAATATTCTTATTTTTCTTAGTAAAAATTGAAATAGAATCGCAATCCTCAGTCCCCCACTGCCTACTTTTGAAAAATTACATATCATCATATTATAAGTAGGTATATATACAGGTAGGTACCTACTCGTATTATCAAAACTGTTGCTAAGTCAAATTATACGAAAAGAGATTTTTAATTCAGTTTAGGGCGGCATAATCTAAATTTTATCCTTTGAGGGATCTGAGTTTTATCATTTAAATTGGCGTCGCGCAGAGGCGAAGCCGTGCCAAAGGCAGTTGGCGTCAGCTACCAAGTACTTCCAGAAACTTCGATTAACGAGTTCCGAAGATTTAGTGGTTCCGTAATCGTATAAAAATTACGCTTTACCTACATTTTTATATGTTATTCCACTGCAATTGTAATGATGTGGTGTGGATCTTGATTAAATGAATGTTCCAAACTAATGAAGAAATCTTACCTAAGTTTCAAACTCGAATAGGAAAGTGTTGTGTGTGAGGAGTGACTATACTTATTATGAGTCATTTGACTAAAATTTGTGCAAATCTACGGGTAAGTTTAAAACTTATTAGTTGAACTTAAGTCATGGAGTCTCCTGAAGTGCTATACGAAGGTGTAGCAATATTACATTTAGCTACAAACTACCGTCTCAGTGGCTTGATCTTTGAATTAGCTTGCTCGGCTTACTAATTATCATAAAGTTTTAACAGCGCCGAACTTTTGACAACACTATCATCATTTCAGTAGGTAGGTATTTCTTGAAATGTTAGAATATCAAGCAAAGATTTGTCTTCAACATTGTTCTTCAATTTATTGAGTCAAGATATAGCAAAAGTGAACCGGTAATAGGTATGCTTCTACCAGGTAATCAAAAGTAGGTAAATTGTACCTATAGAAAAAAAAAATTAAGTATCAAAAGGGTGACCTCAGATGCAACCAGGCAAGAAGCTGAAATTAAGATGGCTGAAATTAATGTGAATGAAAAGAGTCATATACCTACCTACATAAATATTTACACAGTTGTTACCAAAAAGGCCGGAAATATTACAACCTAGTTTATTGTACATACAACTGTTTTTGTATCCTTTGTTCAACAACATATATATGGCTATATACTTACAGGTTTTTGAACTCATTAATATTAAGTTATTCAATATTTACAATGTAGGGACTAATGACCGACTTGAATTCGCCTGTTAGTAAATAAAATTTGGTACCTAACTATTATATAAAATTGATCTGAGGTATATGGAAGGAAGTTACGAACTTGTACATCTTTACAATGTCGTAACTCACTGAAGAAGGGTATAGGATGATTCGGTGTAAGTCAGATTCTGTTTAAGGCAGATTCTGCTTAGGTACCACTGATTCTGTGGTATCTAAGCCTATAAAGATATAGGATTAAAAAAACGGAGATATCAGAGTCAAAAACAAATACGCCTAGTATAATATTTCAACTGCGCATATTTAAGTCGGTTCCCTCCAAACATTTTATGAAAAAGTAATGAAGCTGTACAAGAACAAGCGCTGCGGTTTGATCGTTCTATATTTTATTCACAAGAATGTAAAATACATGCAATACCTATATGAAGTGGAAAATTGTTTTAGTGCCCATTTATAAATACAGGTGGTGTAGTTTGGAACTGCCCGAATGAAGTAAATATTCCATCCTACTGTACACCGTAAACAGTATAAACAGTAAGTTTCTAAACCAGAATATTGTTTTGTAGGCTTGAGTGCTAGACAACGCTCCTTAACAAGGCAAATGACAGTTGACACAGTATTGTTTTATTCTGCCGAGGAGAACAGGTTGTTCTCCTTAGCAGAATAAAAAACTGATCACTGCACTTATTCATGTAATTCGTAATATTAAAAGTTACCTACTGACCGGATGGTACGATTAAATTTATATTTGTCACTTTATACTATCTGTTATATCAGTTCGCAATTTGACATGGATGATACAAACGTCCTTTGGCTTCAAAACAATGACTCTGTGATGATTTTTATTCTACAAATTTTTAACTGCTGCCTTTTTCATCATCAACCTGCAGGTTTTTCATCCCATTATTCGTCGGCGCAACTTGTCATTCTCCTCCATGCATTCTTATTAGATGCTATCTCCTCAGCATCAATTCCTTCACTTATTTAGAAATCTAGTCTAATCAAAGTTTCTGATTATTAAACATGTCATTTCTTCTAATAATTGAGAGATATAATGTTATTTGATTTGTGCTCATTTATTAAAGTACCTACATAAGTATAATCTTTTAGCATCAACAGCTTGATTAACTTGTGAAGCTAAATGCTTCCAAGAAAAAATACATATTCTGCAAGCATCAGCCAAGAACTCCATTAATTTCAAGGAAAATAAAACTAGTTCACACTAGGCGGTGTGCAGTGAAGCTTGACGGCTCTCTCATTATTATTTCTTCAACGAAACTCCCAAGTTCGAGGGCTACGGCATCTTTGAAGTTAATTAAACGGCTCTCATCGCGTCTTCATTATTGCCAGACTTTGCGCCGACAGACGCTCGCTAGCTTTGGCTTTATACCTATATGGATTTGCGGCTTATAGTTAGTATTGGCGTTCTCTATTCAGATAATGAAATGTTTTAGGGTGTACACTCATCCTTATAATCACTTTTCCAATGTTTCCAGCAGTTTACACAGAACATAGGATAGGGCCTACCTATGTTTGTATTTAGTAGAATGATTGTAACATCTTTTATTTGTACACGCAAACATAAACAACGACTATACCCTATCTGAAGACAAACGAAAACCTTATAATAGTTTAAATAAAAAAAAAATCCTTCAGTTTTCCGTCCGCTTTCTATCAGTGTGGGCCGTGTGCTTGTCTGCCACCTAAGTGGTATAAAAAAAAATTACAGCCCTCGACTGTGCTGCAAGCGACCGTTACTAGTACCTACAAACTTAGTTATTGAAACTTTAACGGAATTTACACTTAAGAAACTGTTTTGTTAATATCTCAATGTATTACACTCTTGCGAAGTTGTGTTCAACCTTTGTTGTTGTTCCCTAACAATAACTAATATCGTAATCATCGCTAAAATGTTTACGACTCCATGTGTTTCGGTCATTTCTGCCAACTTTGACGTAATCATAGAAACTACATTTTATACTTAGAGCCCTTTCGACCCAATTAATTGTAGAAACATAATTACATACCTACTATAAGAAAAATCAAGCTTCCTGGGTGAGAAACGCCGGACATGTAGGTACTTCACCGAAAAATGGGCAAAATCTGTCAAATGTCCTAGAGATCGCAGTTTTCACATACCTAGGTACCTAGGCACAAAATATTATGTAGGTAGGTAGGATAAGTATACAGAAAAAGGTATAATAAAGCTGACTTGTATACAGAATCTCTATCAGTTCACGAGCTGACACATGACCTTACAAACACACCAATATCTTTAAAAGTTTTTCACTTAAGTTAAGTGATTTTATTTGTCAACATAAGAGCGAATTCATTACTTCGATAAACTTCGTTTGACACCTTACTTCTTGATTTCGATTTTTCCTCCAGAGACGTAGCTAAGGTACACCGCCACATTATTATTGTCAGTCATCTGTCAATTTTACTCTCTACTGTAAATTAAAGTTAAACGTGCAAGAATCATGTAAAAAGAAATCGAAAATTGAAAATGCAAGTATTCATTCACTTGCCACGTAGTACGAGTATAGGTACATAATACCTATTATGAAACAGCCATTAAGTTAAACTAGTCAGCTAATTTAATGCTTAAACTATTGAACATCTTAATGAGCTCGTGGACACCGTGCGTCTCAGCACCTTACATAACCCTTCCAGAAAAACAGCTCAACCAACGCAGAAACAGTCGCGAGATTTCCGTCATACATTTCGTGTTAGATTGGGTAGGTACTCCGTACTTTTGAACGAAGGCGAAGGTGTCTAATTAGCTGAATAGCTTAGCCAAATTACTGTGACATATCTCAAAAATGTATTTTTTCTTAACCAGTTAAGAAAAAAGTTATGAAAGTGACCGAAAGGATATTATTGCCACTATTACCTAATGTAATAGCAGTTGGGCAGATCTGCGGGGCCCCAGGCAAACCTCACCGGCAAACTTTGGAATACATCCGGAATTTCGCTCGGATGATGATACTCGTAGGTACCTTAACATAAACACTTACAATATGAACATTTCTTTCATACAGCACCTATAAACTTTATCTTTATTGATATAAGTACCTATGTAAATACTTTAACTAGTTTACCCTAGTTTACCAATTACCAACATAGTCATCTCACCAGTGACCATCTCAAAAAAGACAACATGACTTCGCTAAAACTTAACAAATGGGTAACATCAAGGCAATTTGCCATGGCACATTTCGACTGTTCGAGGAACGACACATTATCTTTGGGAAAGCTTTTCAAAATAAGATAAACCTTCGACAACCCGGCTCGTTTCCGAAGAACATTTTACGAGGGTCCGACAAATCCCCGGAATGGTTCAGCGGTGCTCAAACTTGCCAATTCCTGTCCCCCATCCCGCGTTTCAATTTGCCCCTTGTACAGTTTGCCGGCCCAAATAAACCGTAGCGTCTTGTTTTTCAACAATCAACTAGGTCCTTGGTTGTTATTTTTATGGCTACGTTCTATACTCAACGGAGACATTATATGCCGGGGCACGTTCTAAGAAATAAATTGCAAGTTTTAATGTTTATTGTGTTATCACTTGTCAGTGCAATTTACTGCTCTTATATCTCATATTGTTATTAAAAAGTAGGTATGTAGGTATAACGTATTCTACAAATCATCTGTAGCATACATTATAGGTACATTATGTTAGACAGGCTATTATGCCATTTTTATTTATATTATTAAAGAATAAAAATAATTAAGTCTCTGCCAATGGGCAAAACGCGTGATTTTTTGTATGTAGGTACCTAATCTAAAAAGAGAAAAATTAATGCCTCTATCAAGTAGAACTAATTTTTTTTCTTGTATCGATAGCACAGATGGCGCTAGTTGTAATTTTATTGCCCTGCGGGTCTAAAGAGGCTATTCATGCAGATCCTATTAGGATCCTATTATGAAAATCGTAAAATGTCACACATTTATCAATTCTCTTATGTCAATAAGCGCAATTCAAATGCCGCATTTTGCTAAATTTCTAGTGCGTCTAATATCTTTGCAATCTTGCAATACATACCTACCTAATACTATACCTACATAGTTGATTATAATATGTAATAATATCTATTTAATAACAAATGCTGCTATGTTCTGTTTAATGATAAATACTTATCAACAGATTGTCAGTAGACGCGATACCTACCTAAATGAAGATTTAATGTTATGTCTGTAATCAAAAGGATTCAGAAATATTTAGCTGCCAAATATTTTACCTACACAATAATATTCTACCTAACAACTATGCCTAGGAAAAGAACGATTAAAGAATACCATCCATTCATATTCAAAATATAATAAAATATGCTATGGGTAGGGCCTACCTAGAGGTTCTACCTATAAAAAAATCAAAAAAGATATTCCTAAAAATGGCTGCCACTTCGGATGTCAATAACATTTTTTTGTTCTAATTTTGATAACAGATGGCGTTAGTTGTACTTTGAAACGACTCTGCCGTATCTTGTTATTGTTACTGACAAAGAAACAAAACAAACTGTTATCGCACGGATCGCACCTAGTCGGTTGTGCATGCCTCTTGGGTGAAGGTCATTTTTGTTTACTGGCGGCTCGAATGATTTGAACCCAGAAATTTTAAATTTACAAAATAATAGGTAACTAGGTTGTCAATAATAAGGTAAAAAATAAATGAAACCCACGAAGCCACACACACACACAGAAATCAAGATACCTACCTATTAACTGTGCCAGAGCTCACATTGTATTGAGGTCTAAGTAGGTATATTACTCATATAATTTCTGAAAGATGCTAAATAATTATATAATGACGGATGATAAGTGTTTTATTAGTCATTGCAATGACTAATATCGGAATATCAACAAGGTTGCTTCAACTAAGTACCTACCTACAAACAACGTAGTTTTCCATTAACAATTTAATAAAATATCATAAAAGATAATTTACTATGGATAATAATAGAATATATCATACTATTATCTTATTCATTAATATAATAGGTATATTATCTTATTCATTATCAAATATATAATGAAGCCCTTACTTCCCTGTGTACGATACTCAATTTATGATGAGTTCACAAATTGAGTATCGCAGGGAAGGTGACAAATTTTACTATTTTACTGTTTGGAAACAGCCCATGCATTTATGCCCTGTCACATATGACATAATTGGGGCATACAATCTGCCCGATTAATACCAGGCATAAATAATAAATGCCTGATAAATGGTCGAAGTGACAGGGTGTAAACTCGTGATGAGTTTACGCCCTGTCACTTCTGGTAAATATAAAATGAAAACAAACATACTACATTAAAACTTTTTAATTAAGTCAAATTATGTTATTTAATTACTTATATTTTAGACATGCACATGGGGTTACCTTTGATTAATAAAAATTGAGAGTATTTTATATATTTATAATAAAAATTGTCACGGTCGACGGTCCTTTGAATATTTAAAGTAACTGTGTCATATTTTCACCGAATTCATGTATTTTTAGCTGAAAAAAAGTTTAAAATAAAATTAATAATGACATAATATTATTTCTAGTACCTACATACTAATTAAGTACTACCTATTACATTTTAAAATAGTTATAACGACGATGATGTTGCTTAATACGTGATTATTATCTTATAGATAATAGCGTAGTAAGAGTAGTACCTAGTAACCGAAATTACCAGTAGGTATGCACGTTAGGATTGCGTTCACGTCGGTCATGTAGTAGCTAGGACTCGAACCCAAGACCTCTCGATGCCAAGTCCTTAATGACTAAGCTACCAACGCGACGCAATGTACTGCTAGGTACTACTGTTATAAATTTCAACTAGGTACCAAAATACTGCAAAATGTATCAACAAAAAACATCGCCGGGCGCAAAGGACCATGTCCCAAACATTGACTCATAGCGTCGCTTAATAGTCTGTGCTTGCTTTGCTTGTCAGTTCAGTGTTTTCTCTCTCTCTCTCTAGTCTATGGTATGGTATGAAGCGATAATAATGCTATACGAAGCAATTTTATAATAATTATGTATTTTACTACGATTGTGAAATAATAATGACGTCCTTGTGTTGTATGATTAATCAGCTTTTACATTCAACTTCTCTATTAATAGTGGAAGTTATTATAAAATTAAAGGTTAGAATATTATGACAAAGAAAAGAGTGACGCCGCACAAAATATAATAGGTATTATGTCAAGGTTATTGATGTTGTGTTGTGTTGCTTGTTATTATGTTTGTTTAGTTGAATAATTATTAAGTTTATTTACCGATACCGTGGCCGAACATGGATTTCCTCTCTTCCTCTGTATAATCAGCAAATTTGTTAATGCCGTAAATGGCACTAGGATTCTCTTTGTTCAACTTGTTTATTTTCTCCAAATTTGCTACAAACGCT
Source organism: Lithosia quadra (assembly GCA_963576445.1). NCBI lineage: Eukaryota > Metazoa > Arthropoda > Insecta > Lepidoptera > Erebidae > Lithosia > Lithosia quadra. The sequence goes on along the minus strand of OY754884.1, from coordinate 6,734,480 downwards.
TCATAGTGCACTTTTCTATCATCTTCATCTTTGTATTCCCTTTTGTGTGCATCCACGAATTTCTCAAAATGAATGGTAGCTTCGGCGGGATCGAAATATCGCTGCTCTGAATTATCTGACGCACTCGCCATTGTAGCCACTATGAGTATCAACACAAGACTGATGCGGACGCAGTGCATTCTACGCGGAGTGCGCGGGGACCTTTGTTTGCCAAGCTGGTCTTCTCTGTCTATTGTTCGGAATGTCGTTTATTATAGAACTGTGATGACTAAATAAAATAATTATTGTATTTCTAGCGATGACGTAAATTTACATTACTGACCAGAGTGACCAGTTTGCCTACAACAGACCTGCCTGAGATCTCCGTAGTTAATAAACAGTATATATACGTATTCTCTAGTATATATAGGTAATCTATGGTTATTAATTTAATCTTTATTAATATAAAATTGTAAAGTAGCTGTCTTTACATTGGAGATATCGTAAAAAAAATTGAACGATTCTGAACACGAAAATATTTATTGGAATGCCCGTCTGTATAAATTTGCGCGATGGACGCAAAAACAACTGAACGGATTTTGATGCGGTTTTTTTTTAAAGGTCTTGGTCAGATATAGAATCTTACGCAGGTTTCTATCACAATCGGTTGAGTAGAACCGGAGATAATAGTCAAAAAACGCGAAAGCCAACTTCCACGCTGGTGGAGTCGGGGGCATTACTTTATAATATGGCAATACTCGTATAGGTATAAAGTTTACACTAGGTTTGGTTCTAATTTACACTAGATTTTTACTCTGAATTTTTGGTAAAATTCACACCGCAATCACAAGACAATTTTTTGGTAGTGTAGTCATGTTGACGTATCCAATATGAAAAAAAAAACATAAACCGACTGAATCACTAATCGCACGCTGAGAATGGAAGTGACCTAACTCAAAATTTGGGTAAAATGAGTTAAATATACAGAATGACTCAAAAAAGCATACTCTATCGTACTAGTAAATAAAATACAGGCTTTTTAAGGTTAGAGAGTGATAAACATAATGTTGGTCTCTTTGTCTTTAAGCGCTGTACTCCCTCCGCGCTCGAACGAAAGGGACGCAAAAAGTATTGTACCGCGAGTTATTGTCACAGGTCGTGACCAGTTTAGTGCTGCAGTGACTGATTACGCTTTGAGTCAGTTTCATATTAATCAATGGAGTAAGTTCTGCTTCAATATTATGATCGTAAAGTGACCAATTAAGATGAAGGTCATTTTATCACCATTAATGAAAGCAACTAAGGTGACAAAAATCAAATTCAGTCACATATTTTTTAGTACTGGTCAAAATAAAATAGACCTTAATCAAAAAAAGTCTGCAGGAATTACAATTTTTTTAATAATGATGTGACCTATTTTTCCCGATTTTTTTCTAAAGTCATTTAACACTAGAAAAATGTAATATTTATAATGAAATGTTAGGCATCTGTATGCTAGTAAAGTCAAATAATATAATACAAAAGAATTTTTTTACCTATGTTCTCAAAATAAAATATTATTGAAGACTAAATAGAAAATGTTCAATGCGTCGAACATATTTTCGTCGATTCCCAAAAATCATGAATTTTGAGTTGGGTCACTTCCATTCTCAGCGTGCGTAATGTGTGCGTGCCGACTTACAGTACGTATAGGTAAGTGAGTACACTGACTCTAGTGTCGTCAGTTGTCCATCCATAGGTTTTACACATTCATGCGTTTAAAAGCAATTTCACGCAGACCACTTTGGTTGGTTTTGGTTTATCTTGAAAGACTCATACGCTCGATTACTGCATTGTATTGGGATCGTTGCAATAAATCAATGTTTCTTCACCTTTTACTATACCCCACCTATTTATTCATCTGTGACCCCACTTTAAATTTGATGCCCCTTCGTTGTATCTGATACCTAAGCATGGTATGGCCACTTGATGCCATTGTGGTCCATTTTTTTAACCTCAGCCAATTGTAAGGGATCCATCGAGAGCACAGCGTTCTCACACCCAAAACGATTGATTGAATTTAACTCATGGCTAAGGACGCCCGAATCTCATAGCTAGTCATGCCTGTCTTAATTCGTCTGGCATGGGGCTTCGTTTACGTCATCTTGGGAACTTATAACTCATCTATACTAATATTATAAAGAAGTAAAGATTGTGTGTTTGTATATTTGTTAAATTGTAAGAGGTAATCTCGGGATCTACTAAACCGATTTTAAAAATTCTTTCACCAATAGAAAGCCACATTATTCGTGAATGTCATATGCTGAATATCGTCACGCTACTGCCCAAGGAAGCGGAGCAATAATCATAAATGTGAACAATGCCGGTAGATTCCCATACATTTTAGGAAAACTGATAAATTATGAGCATATATTATGTGAGTTAAAAAGGGTGCATCGGGGTTCGACATACGCCACGGGCGAAGCCGGGGTGGGTAGGCTAGTCATTCATATAAATGCGAATAAAATTTATAATTGGGTGATATCACCTGGTTGAACAAAGTTTAATATACCAAAGAAATAACAGCAAATAAATTATTATGAAAACTAAACTACTTACTTGTAAAAACGGTTTATAAGTGATGGTAATAATGTACACATCTGTAGACTTTATACGGTGGTACTGTGTTGCTCGTTGGTTGTTACTGAAACATTCATACCAAATTAAAAATTAATATTAAATGATACTCAATTGAAGTAAGCAATCAAAATAATTCCACCACCAAACAAATTACTCTGATTGCATATTAAGCCACCAATTGGCGTGATTCCAATACTGCGTAATAAACCTTACTGCACCATCAATATGTCACGTCCAGTCAAGTACCGTGTAATGTGTAGCACTGATTAAAAATTGCTGGTTTTTTAAAGAGTTTAATTGTATGACACAATTATTTTATATAAATCGCCTTAATTGTTTTAAATCAGTAAGTTGTTTAAAATAACACAGCAATCAGAGCTCGGTTCGTCATAGAATTTTTTTCCATCTGTTATCAGTGTCTACTCTGTTTTCTTATCTTTGCTGTAACAGCCATTGTAACATGTAACATGTCAACTTTCACGCAATCCATTTATTTCAAAATCCATTCCATAGATATCAGCATTTGCACAATCGGATAAGTCCAAGCATGTCTTTTGAACTTCTTACAAGGCGATTAATTCTTTAGTAAGTAAGTACTCCTATTAGGTACCTCCCTCTCCCCAAATCTTCACATAACGTAACGAATTCTTTGATCCTTTAACTATCCATGCTGTAATTAGATTTTGACAACATCAAACTATATCCCTCAGTGATCTTTGAAGATTTTTGGATTGCCTCTCACTATGGAACAGTAAAACGTAAGTATTCACGTCAAAAATATATACTTACTAGTAAGGTGTGCTCCTAGTTCTGCACTCTCACAGTAAATTGAGTCTTTTAACACGCTGCTTAGTTGTTCCTTGACAGCTGGCTTAGCATTGCAAAATATCAAGAAACCATATCGATGCCAGTCCATTTCTAACATTTTTAAGCTCTGTAACAAAATAATGAATCAAATGTAAAACACATGTCAGTGAATAGTTGTGTAGTCAGCGACTTAAAATTAAGGTTGATGAGGATTCCACTTCCACTTCTATAAGAAAGTTACTCAAAAATATTCCCATCCTCATTCGCGTCCTTTTCCCTACAAAATATCCTCAACGTTACCCAAATCTTCAAACTGGTTTATTGGTAAATCCTCTTCCTTCTAACCACTTCCTCATCAATACTTCTTGAAATTGGAGTAGCTATTTTTGTAGTAGTAGTGAAAGTAGCTATTTATTCTCTTAAGTTTTACTTTTACGCTATTGAATTTTTTTTTTTTTTTGCTAAATGATTTGTAAAAAAATAGGCTTTGTTTTTTCATACTGTCCTAAAAATACGAGTACGTACAACCTGGTGATTATACAGAAAACAATTTGAAGCCACGTTGTGTTGAAATTTTGGACTAATATTGTGGTGAGTGCATGCATCAACGTTGCATGTGATTTGACGTTGCGGTTAGCGGTTTATGGTATATTAAATAGATGTTAAATTTAATAACCTTATTTTAATTACTATTCACTTCTATACCTGCTGTGGTTTTTCAGCAATTAAAGTACAAAATTTAGGATAACTCTTTTACTTCTGTCCCTTTCACATAAATACTTCACGAGCTTCCTTTATTGGCATGAGCCTTTGATGCCACCCTATGACCCACCTACATCATCCGAAAGTGAATACATTTTTTGTAAGTTGGGGTGAAATTACTCTTATCCAAAGGAGTCGCCAGAAATCTGTATAGACAAAATCTACGCGAGACTAAGATACTCCACACAACGTTGAAACTGCGAGAGATAGGTACAATTAAAATAGTTTTAGATAAAATATGCATAATATGATGAATATATAAGTAGATGAGAAAATTGAGGTATTTTAAATCAAATCACATTCAAAATTAGACCGCCACTTTAGAGGATATTATTTTCACATACCTGCAAAAAGGTATAATCCAATCTGTATAACGCATCACAATACACAACAAGCACTTCAGTAGACCTCACTCCACTGGCATTCACTGCGTCTGCCTCATTACTAGCAGATACCGAGATAGCTCGAGATTGTATTAAGGAGAACAGTTTGGAGCGGACTCTTTCAGCCCCAGCAAAACTGAGGCCGCCGACAGGATGGATAGCGTAGTGGGGTAGTAGAACACCATCCTATTAAGAACAATAAATAAATTATATACTTACCTATTTTAATAGCTAGTTTGATAGATGAATGATTGAGATGGATGCAATAATCTATATAAGGTACGTGGCCACTGACGCTTATTATGTGTCCATAACTATTCCCAGATCTTTACGTTGCTGGTGGTAGCCATTTGTAAAACTGAAGGTAATGCAATAAATTGGTTACCTACACAAAGAAATGCCATAATAATTGTCTTTTGATTATTGCAAGCTCCTATGACGCACTGGGTGTGGGTTTGATGAATGATTGGTAGGGTTTTCTCTTAGAAAATACCCATTACACCAAAAAGTACCCAGTTAACAACTTCACCTGCTATTATGTGAGATCGTAAATATACTGTAGTTGTTAAAACCGTAGGAGTCAAAGGACTAAAATCGATAGTTTTATGTGCTTACTTTGATATAGTTAATATCCAATGGAGGTCTTGAATTATAATATAGAATTATCATCACATCTAAGGCTACGCCGCAAAGTAAACCTGCTTCGATTCCTAGCAGGAGAGAGCACAAAAAACAACCTACCAAAGGAATTAAATCCATTCCTGGAACGAAAGGAAAAAATCCAGTGTAGGTACTAAAAGGTAAGGTAGGTAACTATTTTTAAATATTGTTTTCTAAAACTCATGTTCTAACTCCTAACTACCGAACGGTTTTTATCTTGCGTTGTACTCACTGCTAAATTTCCATAACTTCTTAAGAATACCAATTTCCACCATTTGCAACGAGGCACATACAAGGACTGACGCAAGTGCAGCGCGTGGAACATAGTAAAAATATGGTGTCAGCAGCAGCAATGTTAAAATGACCACTATACCTGCGACAGTAATTTAATTTTAAGTAAGTATTTGATGATTATTATAATTAACAACTAAGTTGAGTCGAATCAAACGACAATTTCAGATTCCGGAACATACTAAGTTTAGATGAGGTAACTTCCAAGTTTTAAGACTTTATAGACGTATTCGCCTGGAATCGGGGTGAAAACTAAATAGAGCTATTTCTTGCAAATCTAGATATAGAGCAAATAAAAACAACCCCACCTTAGCCGGACTTTTACACTTCTTCCCGAGCGTGCTAAATTAGAAGCAGTCTACGTCTTTATTAATGTAAATAATAAGCGATGGTATCTACGAGTATACTTGTATAAATGCCAGCGGCAGGTGTCTTGACTCCAGATGCTTCGCTTACAGCGCTGCGGCTTATGGCACTATTGACTGGTATTGATAAAAAGAAAGAACTGACAATATTGCAAGCTCCCATTGCCAGTATCTCTTGAGTTGTGTCTACCCTTTTTCCTTTGGCTGAAATATTTCAAAATATGAGATAGAATATTTTTTGTATTTAAAGTGTAATACCCGTGTGAACCTTTATGAGCAGTGGGGTGATAGAAACTGCAGTGAAAATCAGATAAAATATTTTCTCAGAATACTCATTGTGTAAAAACTAAATTCTAAAATTAATAACTATGTAGAGGCATATTTTGGCGCCACCTAAGTAGTATAAAAAAATTGGCATAAGGTAATCAATTCAAATTGATTACCTTGGTGCCCACTGCTTTGCAAATTTCAAAGTTCTAACGCAGGCTTTCCTCACGTGGTCAAGCGGCAAAGTTCCCGTAAAAGTCAATCTAGAGAAAGAGTGGTCCCCGGGCTCCAAAGTTCAAGCTTAAGATGCTACCGGAACTATCACACTATGACGATGATGATGAATAATAGTCTATTTGTTTAAACATACCAAATATTTTAGCAATAGAAGTATTAATCAAAATTCCTATAACTGGAACAACAATTAAACCAGCGCCGAGGTGTGACAACATATCACCAGCTGTATATACTTTACCATCTACTTGTGACTCAAACGGAGGTGGTTGAGGCCTAGGGATACCGGGTATTATGTGACCTGGCAGAGAAAAACAAATATGGATTATTAAGTTCAGCAATTTTTGTAGTTAACCGTACCTACAATGATCTTTTTTTTCCAAAAAAACACAGAAAATGAGATTTAGTGATAAATACAATAAAATGTAGTAAATTCTCGGCCGTGTAGGTGCAAAGTAGATCGTTTTGTGTGTGTGTCTCGAAGTCATCGATGTAATATCTTTTCATGATATATATAGGTATAATAACATCGATGGACTTTTTTTGCCGAAGGCAAAAAATACCAATCGAATGAGATTGGTTTTCCTACCCCTGGCAAAAACAGAACTGTCCTTTGTTTCACGAATTCAAAGTCAGTATGTATATTGATAGCTAGCAAACTAACGTAATAACCTCACAACCACAACATGGCGACAACACATAATGTCTCTTCAGTCGGTGAATTAACAGAAAAAAAAATCGTCACAGGACCAAAACGTGTCATATTTCGACAGTCGTTTCTTGGACCTACATTTAATAGTGGTTGATATACTTCTATACCTACTATTATAAAATTGTAAGGACCTGTGTCGTCAATTGGAGTTATTTAAAAAAATTGGGTTATGTTATAGGTATAAAATTATGAACGATACTGAATACAAATATTTTTTTATTCTTTACTGTTTGTTCGTGATGGATGCAAAACCTACTGGACAGATTCTAATGCGTTTTTTTTTGTTTGAAAGGTCTTGGTCAGACTTCAAATTTTATGCATGTTTAAAATCACAATCGGTTAAATAGAATGCGATGACGGGCGGGTATAGGCTAGTATTTGATTTACATACCAATTATGTGAAAAGGGTCATTTAAATTGTTGTACATAAAGAACGCAACTATAGACGCCAGGGTCACAACTACGATATTTCTGGATATACTAAGGAGCCACAAACTTTTCATTTTTACTACTGCTAAACGCTTCTCTTTTGCATTTTCAGGCTGCTTGACACGAATATTTTTTAGATGCTGAAATCAATATTGACAATTGCTATTTTTTATTAATAATAGGTAGTACTAAACTAGGTAGATAGTAATAAAAAAAGTAAAGTAATAAGACTAAACATTTTCGTAGCCTGCAATGAAAATATTTAGTTTAGTACATAGTTACTATCGAATTTATTAAAATAATTGAAGAAAAAGAAAGGGAGAAGTTACTCTTAACCGAAATTACTAGTAAGTAGTTATTCCCGTTAAATCCTTCCAATTAGGTTGCTATGTTATGAATATATTCACATTGATCCTAAAGCCAACTCTTAACCACTAAGCTACCAACATACTCTCGGGCTGAAGAGTTGAAAAATAATTTATATAGGTACCTATAGGTTATCTAAAAGCAATAGATACCTGCATTACCATCAGAATGGTGCAACAAACTAAGCTGAGCACCGTATCAGGCATCCTAGTATCACCTATATTTTTGAAGACTTGTTCCCAATTATCTACAAATGTATCAGCACTAAAATTTAAGCCAAGCAATCCCTTTATTTGTGTAGCGATGACTAGGAACGCTGAAGCTGATGTGAAACCCGATAATACAGGTAACGACACAAACTCCATAATAAACCCTAGGAAATAGAAAAATAAATGAAGATATAATTACGAGTATATATTATTCATATTATATTCTAATCAGTGGTGATTTGAACTGATATTAACGAAAACTGATCAGGTGGTGTCAACATGCACCTCCACGAAACATAGGTACGGATTTCAGGCCATATTTCCTGTCTTAAGTGAATGAAGTGGTTCTTTCATCCTCGAAAAAGATAGCATCTATTTGCTCTATAGGTATTCTTTAGAATATTATAGACCAAAGCATAAAGCCTAAAATAATGGAAAGCATAACTAAAGTGGCACCATAACGATCGAAGATATATCCCCCGTCAATAAATGTATAGTGCATTGTCTCGCATAATGTAGTAGGTACATAAATGTTGTGCATGGCTATTTTAAATACCTATACCTAATTTTATTTTAGCTAGTAGGTGCACGAAATCTTTGTTTCCAAAAAATAATCAGAGGTATTCCAGAAAAAGATTATAGATATAAATAATATAATGGGTACATACCCAGTTGTGCGAATCCAGTCACAAGTTGAATAATGCCTGTCATCAAACAAAGAAGTACTGCAAAGTCCATATTAGTGCCATTAGTGTGTGTAAATGTGAGGAGAGACAACAATGCTGTAGGACCTATGGACACTTCCCCATGACAGCATACACAAATCCTCCCATAACTGAACCGTATAATCCATACTGTAATGTCAATAATCAACTGATTACTTATTTAGTTGTTATAGGTGCACCCATCCAATAAGTTTATCCTAGAAATCTAAGTATTCAAAACTAAAAATATACCTACCTGTTGTGAAAATATACATTTGCCCACACGCGCGAGTAAGCTATGCCCTCCTCTCGAGAAGCGCATGGACTGTAGCCAGCTGGGATGCACCATAAGTGTTAGGGTAAATCCGATCTCAGGGCTTAAACTTATCTCAGGCGATGGATTTTAGCCCTGGCAGGCGGATTGAATAAACGCCTGAATAATGCCTAAAATGCCAGCGCATAAACCCATCACTAGTCATGTTCAGTGAATGATTTGGGCATCGCAAGAGAGACCTAATATATCTAAATATTATTACTAATTTTACCTTAATTAATAATTCGTCATAACAATTTGTATCAAGCCTGTGTGTTGGGGCCCTAATTCCCTGAAGCAATCTTGATTTAATTTCAGTAGGTAGGTAATTAGGTAGTTGCGGGTAACATAAACAAAAGCTGCTTAGTTTCGATTACCTAGTATTTCAATTAAACTCTATTACACAACTTTCCACGAATATTATACCTTACTATATAATAATCATGAGCCATAGCCAGGAGAGGGAGGGGTTACACTGAAATTAAAAATTATCTAAGTACAAACCCAGGTGAATGATGTAATTTCATATTTATTTTTGTTGTTTTGTTTTCTTAAACAGGGGCCAATAATCATCCTAGGAATAGGTTTCTGTGGGTTCTCGAAAAGGGATGAATCGAGCCACCGACAAGAATTAGTGTTAGTAGGTACCTAAGCTTAATACAAAGAGGCCGAATTTTGCGAGTTTGATGGATCTTCGGAACCACTTATCGGCAAAAATCCTTCACCATTTGAATTTGGATATATATAAATTACGGTGGCTTGATTTAGAAAAAAAACTCATATAAACCGAGGCGAAGCGAGAGCAAGTTGCTAAAGGAATAATAAATAAATTCATTATTTGAAGTACCTACTTATAAATATAATTTACGACTACAAAATGACACCGAGTTTCACGGACAGATTAGACAATGGGCTAATGGGCCTCCTCTCTCGTCAGTGTCAGACCAACCGTCCCCTGCTGAATTTCTAAGTGTTGTCAGATCTGTCACTAAATAAAGCTTCAGGTAATGATAAAGTATCAAACAAAATAAATTTATGAGGCGTGCAGGTGCATCGATTAAAAAAAATGTTTAAAGTGATGCGCTTTTTACAAACATGGTACCTACGACTCTATAGCGTGGCAATAGTGAGTATGACTATTTTGTATAAGCCCACGTTTGATTCCTGGATTGGAAAATGACATTGGGTTGTTCCGTTACAAATGTTTCAGTAGCAGCTAAGAGTCTAAAAATTGTTACTGATTGATGATGAAATGTGGGAAGCAGAGTAGGTATCATCATGTACCTAAAAATCACCAATACACGAACTTTGATTTAAATGTTAAACTATATCGACTATACAGAATTCTAAATTTTATCAACTAGGTATGCAGGATATTATGTTATAAACAAAACTGTTAGATAGTACCTACGTACCTGAGGGGCAAAACCGGCGAGGACGGAGTACGCCATTGCTTGTGGTATCAATGTGAGAGCAACAGTAACACCAGCTATTAAATCCCCTATAGCTTTATCCGAATCATAACTCCGTGACCATTGTAGAATAGGAAATAATCTCACAATGAATATTTTCGGCTGGAATATCCTCCTCATCGATGAGCTTCGTAAAAAATAAAAAAATATTCATGAAATTTTTAAACAATTTTTTGGCGGGCTGTCAAAATTCCCAATTTTTCAAAACTTCGGTTCGCTAACACTGTAGTGCCAATATTGAAAAGGAGCTGTCCACTAACGCTGAACTTCAGTCTTCTATTCGGTCTAACCACAAGAAAGTAAATTAAACACCGGTGTTTGAATCCACGAATTATCTTGAACTCCTTTGCATCTCTAGACATAGTCGTGATTAATGACTTGTTTCGAGTGTAAGCAGTGCTTACTCTACAGCCTGTTATAAAACTCAACAAAGCAGTATTCTCAATTTCTTAGATTATGATAAAAACATAAACACATTATACATGAATATCTCATGAGATAGATATTATGTTTCGAAATTATATTGCAGCATAAATATGACGTTAGATATCTTTATGACCCGTGGTACACCTATGTGGTTCACCTGAGTGTTCCACGGTTAACTTTAATAAACAAAATAAATAATCACCCGAAATTATTTAAAGATTCCCTTGTAACCATGTTAACATTAGAAATCAAAGTGACGTTGACGGCTGACATAAATAATTTTTTTAAATGTTGCTACACAAAAATGTATCTTAATCAGTAATATGGGTTTATGTCATGGCATTTTGGGCATTAATCAGGCGTTTATTATGCGCCCAAAATGCCAGGGCATAAATACATCGCTGATCTCAATCGATCTGAATATTATGGTAACAAAAAGAAATGATCCATCAAGGCTAAGCACTTATAATGTTCGAGTAGGTAATAGTAAAAAATATTAATCTGGATAGGGATTGAAAAAGGACAAACTCGTACTATTTTATTTTTGCATTTTGTGGTTACGAGCAATCAACGTGACTTCGTATTTTACCTCAAATGCACTTTCAAAGAAAGAAGAAGAAGATTTTGATGCAGAAATATCATCGTAATGTATGCGTCCCCCCTCGGCTTTACAACAGCTATGTTAGCGTGCATTCAAAGTCGTTTAATCGTGCTCATAAGACGTTACACTGTTCGATATGCACCATTCTGTTTACCTTTTTTACCCAAGAGTAGCGTTATCGTGCCAACAAGCTTTGTACCATGTATTTTGATGTGTTCGATGTATTTTTTAACGGACTCAAAAACAACCAGGGTCAAATTTCATTCATATCTGTTCAGATGTGGATGATATTTGACCCTGGCTCTTTTGAAGTCGGTTACCAGAATAAGTACACTATTCATTCTGCTTTGATTGAGCAACGAACACCTATACACCTATCCAAATGGTTGCTAACATTGTTTGAGGGGTTTATAAAAAACATATTTAGAATAAAAATAGGATTTAATAATCTGTACACATTTGATAACAATATTTTATAAACATTATCACTGACTTAGTTAAATCTTACTACAAATAAACATGTAAACCATTTCTCCATTGTTCCTTAGCGTATACCTACTAACTTTCAATAAGTTGGTACCTATAGCTACTATAATAACCGCAAACATCGATAAGCAATCTAATCTGAAATCTGAAGATTTTGAAATGATGTTTGGTATGCATTACTAGGAGTAGTAACATTCGCTTGGCGGTTACTCCGGGTTAAGTGTACACAGTCGCCCCGTTAAAGTTTAGCCACTCGAAACTCGTTCCCGATCGTGAGTAGGTTAAAATTACAGTAACAAATGCAAGCAAATGTAAATTTGAATAGTAAAACTGATACGAAGATTCCGAATCAGCACAGACGTCCAGCAAGCTGTAAATAGTCACACAAATCGATGTTTTGATGACTTTTTTGTTCACTCTCGTTGGAAATGTGAAAATGATAATATCATTGGAAGTCCCTCCTAATATGTGTGGAACCTGTTTGTGTACCTATTAGGTATTTGATGACCTGAATACGTACTATTATGTATTCTATGTCCTGAGTATCCTTTATGAAACTTGATTTAGATTACACATTTATTTTTACTGTTTTGGGTTACGTCGTGGTCTAGTAAAGTAGTTTAATTTCAGTTGGAATGGATAGGATTTGGCATTCTTATACAGTCCAAGAAAAAAATTTATGACAACTCATGACAAAATTTCGAATTTCAAATAGTTTTTAAACCTTGTCAAAAGATATAGAGTCGCAGTTCCCATCTTTAGACTTCACATTAATTTGTACTTTCATAATAAAATTTACAATGTAGGTATCTATTAATAGTTGACATCATAGTGATCGAAATGATAAAGATTAAACTACTGCAGCATAATTTTTGCCAATCCTTGTCTTGCCAATAATTCTGCGGATCGAAAACTTATTTAATTGTGACCCTTGATAAAAACTTTATACGTAGGTACCTATACGTTTTATTATACTTAGCTTTTTTACCCATATTCTTGGTATCTATTACTAGTAATTCTTTATCTTAGGTAACTATTGATGTTAAACAAGCAATTACCCAACTTCGTATTGAAATATTCGACTAGAAGATTTCAGCTGCTGATCGTATGTCGAACTCAATCTTAAATTTAAATACTTGTTCGCAACTATAATTACTATACAAACTTGTTTGACTGCGGTTCAGATGCTTTGTGAGCTTTTACCCTGGTATAAATACTATAGCAATCAACTGTAATTAAATCTTTTGCTAAGTACCTAAATAATACGCGAAAATATAATACAATAGTAGGTTCTATAGCGTGGTGTCATTAGTACTGTGTTGCTCGTTGACCGTAGCTGAAACAACGATACCAAAATGAATATTGCATTGCACTTTAATTGCACTTTAGGCAATTAAAATTTAGTTCGAAAAATTAATCACTCTGATTGCATATTAACGATTGGCATGATTCCAATAATACATTGTTAACTATGCTGCACAGTCTGTATTTCATATTCAATCTAATATTGTGAAGCACTGAGTGAAATTATTATCAGTACTAAATTAGCGAACAAGCCAAACTGGTTGTTATAGGCTACCAGTGAAAAGGAAGAGGGAAGAAAAAGAAGAAACAAGCAAAGAGCAAAATAATAGAGTCAAGGCGGTATGCTAATGTAAACTCTACCATATTTTTGCTTGTGCGTGTGCGTGTGCGTATTCGTGTACGTGTTCGTGTGCGGCAACACTGCAACACGCACGCACACACACACACACACACACACACACACACACACACACACACACACACACACACACACACACACACACACACACACACACACACACACACACACACACACACACACACACACACACACACACACACACACACACACACACACACACACACACACACACACACACACACACACACACACACACACGCATGTTTCAGTGCAACATGGTTAAATCTTGTAATGAGTCCCTGTTACATAATTATGACTAATTATCCGAAAAGCTATTTACTTACTAGTAAGGTAGGCTTTCAGTTGTTGTTCGTCACAATAAATACAGTTTTGCAGTACACTATTAAGTTGTTCCTTGACTGATGGTCTTACATTGCAAAATATCACTCTTCCAGTTCTACTCCAGTCCTGCACTAGCATATTTAAACTCTGAAACAAACAGAAAATAAAATACAAGTTACCTACACAACATAGGAAAGAAAACTACGAAATGTGAAGAAAAACTTAAAAGCCAAGTAAGCTATAGATCGGTTTGCTTCGTTGATCAAGGTTAAGGCCATTTCTCAAATTTCGTTAATAATGTGGTCATCTTTTGTCATCTTGTGAGGGATATCACTATCTTACAGTGATTAGGGTTATCGCCAGTAACAACGCAATTTATTACGGGGCGGCCACAACGATGTCCATTTAGAATTCCGAGCACATACCAATAAAATAAGACCTCTCCTTCTCACTGTGCCATTTTCGCCTATCTTTAATATTTTTCTGAATCGCATAAATACCTAATGTACGTAATCTCGTATTCTGTTTTTGTACGCGAAGCTAATGACTTACTGAATAAAATCCCTATGTAATCAAACGCTGTGAAATTATTAACATATAAAATGCAATAATACTTTGAACCCATGACCCGTTATTGTGTTGAATATTCAACGCTTACACCCTTTTTTACAGTAGGTTCTTAGCGTTTCTACTCTACGCTACTACTTAGGTCTCTCCCAATGCACGCATATTGAGAGAGGGAATTGATTGATTGAGGTAACAGTAGGTACCTACGTAATAAATATCTTCACAAACCTGTAAAAATGTATAATCCAATCGATACAAAGCTTCGCAATACACGACGAGCACCTCAGCAGATCTCATTCCACTGGCTTCAACATCATTTCCTACAGCATTGCCATTCATTCCGTTCCTTGATACACCGTTTTGATATGCGATTGGGATTGCGTTCTGTTTTAACGCCAGCAGCTTGGAACGAACTCTTTCAGCACCGGCGAAAGTAAGGCCACCGACGGGATGGATTGCGTAGTAAGGAGGTAAAATACCGTCCTGTTGTGGAAAATAAAATGCTGTATTATTAACAGATTATGGGCATAAGATTGTGATAGTTGATCTGTAAAAAGCATCTTTTCGAACTTTATAAATAATTATTTACCACAATCTTTGAATATAACCAACTTTGAATAAACCCTAATAGTTGTCGTAAATCATTCAGAAAATAGTAGTAGGCTTGATAACTTCTTAGAGATGAATAATGGTTACCAATATTGCTAAATAAGAGAAAGATTTAAACATCTTTATCTTTCGGAAACATTATTTTTATTTGAAATTTTCATGTTTCGTTCATATTCCCTTAGGGCCAAAATACGTTAGTATAAAAATAAATATACCTATAGTGGAGTCAATTTAATAGGACACATTTGACAATTCATCAAAATTCAACATCGCAACCTTTTACGCGACGCGCCGCGGTGGGCATCAAATTATATATTTTTCGTTTTGTTAGAACTGCACAATTGCTTAACTTTTTTCAATTACTATTACATATTTATTGTAATAATGACAGATACAAGTAATTTTACGTTTTGCTTTCACCAATAAACCATTCTAAACATAATAAACAATTTCTGATTTATAGAACCGAACGTCATTACCTTGTCATTACAATGTTGTGTCAGTTAATCCTTTTTCTTTTTAAACATTAGGCATGTTACTCTAAAAATCGAAAGCTGATAAGTAGAATCGAATGCAATGATTACTTGTGAAGAAATATCATCATAAAATTAATAACCACGTTGTGACAAAAAAATTACTGATTGCATTTTTTGCATTAGTATCGATCACCAATCATCCCCCAATAGTTATTTTGTAAATATATTCAATGAACAGAATTGACCTCTCTACAGTTTTATTATAAGTATAGATCATGTACTTGTCTTATTTTGCTCCTTAAATTTACGAAAGAAAAAATAATAATGAGACAGGGATTCACCTGAGGATTTTAAAAATTCACATTATCTTTCAAGTCCGTATCGATTCATTCGTTTTAATCGACCTTTTTTAACAGGTCACCTCATTATGAATATAAAACTGACAAACGTCAAATGTGGCCTATTAAATTGACTCAACTATACCTAATGAAATTTGTAATACATAATTCTGTAACAATTAATCAGAGAAAAAATTGGCAGTCCAGGTATTAGGTATATGGAACGATACTTAGTGGAGCACTAGGAGTGATATTAGTGGAAGTTTGGTAGTTATACAAATAAATACTCTTTTAAAATAATATTTCAACATATTTTTGCTATACATAATTAGGTACATAACTTTTGCTATACGTATCACTAAGTTGTGCCATAAAGACACAAATAGACTATTAAGTGAAAAATACAACTTCAAAGAGTTGAAACTTAGTCTTAGTAGGAAACGGATCCGGGAATAACTTATAACTTGAGCGTAACTGGGAATAAAATTGTATCAAATGAAAGTAAAGTCTTACAGACCTTAGATAACTTAGCTACATTTATTATTTTTCTATATGCAAAGATAAAAAAATGAATCTAAATAAAATGTTCGAGATGTTTATAAAAATTCGCTTTAAAGTTAGTCGTTTCATGAAGATAATTGTTTTCAATTTAATCCCTAAATGACGCAAGCGTAATTGTTTTCGTAATTTGTTTGCAAGCATGTAATTTATTCATGAGATATGGAAGATGTGAAGAGGATACTAAAATAAGAGTGATTTCGAGAAATAATGTGATTGGTGCTACATCCCGCTGTGAGCGGTCCATTATTATCACCATAACTGGAGTAGCTTGGGGTGTATGAAAAGAGCCTCTACCAGTATATAACGTTCGGCGCACTTTGGTACCAGCTAGTACTCTCAGTGGAGCTACACATGTCATATTGAATGAAATCACTCGTACTTTTACACAATCCCGTGAGGCGAAACCTCTAGGTATATAACTGCTGCTTGGGCGAAACCTCTCAGGTTTAATGCAATAATTAAGGTAGAAAAGTACTACAAGTCATTCAATATGTATCATATACGGGCAGGGAGTACACGAATGAGATATAATGACTGAAAGAAAATGTAGTAACAAAAATTGGTAGGTATAGGTGGTGATGGTTCAGGCACGTTGAACGAATGAGTGGCATATCAATTATATAACGCACATGTAATTAGGCAAGTAAAATATACAATACACTGGTACAGAAAACTGTAAGACATAGTTCTTTATGATTTATCTTCTTTATATAGGTAATACACAACTGAACATCTTAACATTACACAAGTTTGCATGCCGCTTTTGCGGTGTGGTAAACTTGAAGAACATATATATTTCTTGATAAAATCTACTCGTATTTATATTTACCCTTGTTTGCCGTAAAGTAATTTGATTGATTAACTGATTAGGCGGCAACTACTGTTGTTTTTACATGTGTGATGAATCACTTAGTCGATTGAGAAAGAGAAAAGAAAATGAACTGATGCAAAAGTAAATGGACGTCGTCATTAAAAGTTATAATAATAGTGTTACTAATTTCGTCGTCTTATATATTGTTTTTTCTTAATCCAATGATGCAGTTTTAGTTTTCAACAAAACCGGGCCCGATACTCCTCTAATTATTTGCTATTATTTGCTATTCTTCATAGTTTCGGATTCAGCCATCAAACCCTAATTTAGCCTGTTTACTATAGCTATATTTGGGAAAAATTCTTACTAAGCTGCCACAGAAGTGACATGATAGGATATCATAATATGCAAAAATGCCTCCTTACGTGATAGATTTATTTAGTAACTAGCTTCCGCCCGCGGCTCCGCCCGCGTGGAAATCGGTATCGCCACCAAGTCTATTTAATAAAACGACTCTTCACTCGACTTACCTACCACTCCACTCCATACCACTTTCCTCTACACTCGCCACTCCACTGGTCTCCACTCGTCTAACCAAAACCTTTCTAATAAAAGAAACCGCATCAAAATCCGTTCAGTACTTTTTACGTCCATCGCTAATCGCGATGGACGTAAAAGTACTGGACGGATTTTGATGCGGTTTGTTTTATTAGAAAGGTCTTGCTTAGACTTAAAATTTGAGATATGTTTGGTTGCATTTGGTTGAGTAGAACTGGAGATATGACCAAAAAACGATAACCTACTTAAAAACGACGCGCAGGCGGAGCCGCGGGTATCAGCTTGTATAAAAAGTAGCCTATATGTTGCCCAGAAGTATGAAATATAATCCTACCAAGTTTCATCAAAATCCCTCCAGTAGTTTTTGATCCATGCGTGCACATACAGACAGACAGACAGACAGACAGACAGACAGACAGAAAGACAAAAAATTTACTGATTGCATTTTTTGCATTAGTATCGATCACCAATCATCCCCCAATAGTTATTTTGTAAATATATTCAATGTACAGAATTGACCTCTCTACAGTTTTATTATAAGTATAGATAGGGTGCAGTGTTAGACTACCCAATTTACACAGTTCGACTCCTGCTTCCCCTATTCATGTACAAAACGACGTACAGCTCTACTTCATATTAGACGAAAGATATTTTTTCTTTGCAATCTGTTGTGATAGTTCAGAGCAAATAGCTTTTGAAGAAAAACAACTAATAACAGGCCGAGACCTGTTGGTAATAAGAGAAAATACTTATATTGAAAACAACGGGAAAAATAAATTAAAATTAATTCGAGGAGCCACGGTGAAAGTTATTTTTCCTCGATTTCCAGTGAAACAGGACGCGATTGAATAATGAGAATTAAATAAAATGTGTAATGCGAAAAGAAAATATGTGTATAATTATAATGATACCGGCAGTGGTCTATGGTGCACAATTAATGATAAAAGTCAGGCGAGCTACCATGAAAGGTACGTATTCTTATCATGAATTTACTTACATCAACATACTGAATATCCAGTGGCGGCCGTGAATTATAATACAAAAGTAACATTATATCAAAACCCACGCCGCATATCAGTCCCACTTCGATGCCCAACCCGAGACAGCAAAAGAAGCAACCGAACAGTGGTATTAAATCGAGTCCTGTAAAAAAAAATATAGATTGCACCAACAATAGGTATTTAGCAGTCTATTTAAAAACTATTTTAAGCAAGGATTTGAAATTAGATACGAAATTTTCGTTTCTTTTAAATAATTATTAAATAACGGTAAATATGTATTTTTTTGTAAATGTCGAAGAAATAGTATAGACATATTGATAGATACAAGTCTTTTTTACGTGCAGAAATCTCCTCTGGCTGCACCTAACTGGTCTTGACGGTGAAGTCGGTATCATGAGTTTCAAAAAATTTTCTAACGTAACCCCATAAAAACTCCGTTCAATGGAAGGGAAGAGTGGCATTGCTTCAGCTACCTAATGTGCATCATCATTTCTATCCTGCATTCCTACTGGGTAACTTTTATTGAAAATTTTGTTCTCGTATCGTTTTCCGAAATATAAATATAATTAACATAATAGGTACCTATATAAGCTTATTCATTTGAGACCACATTTAATTAAAGCAGTGTAAGAATTAAAGCGTGACAACGAACCTACATCGCTTTATTAAAATCCAGTTCCCTTTTGACGGGAACTAATTTCACCAGTTTCTTAATTTCTTTCCATTTAACTAGTTAACTGACATTATATTAAAACCTCTGCTATATTAAATGTCCAAAATACAAATCTAAAAAGTGCCTATCATTACTTTATTAATGTTATTACAATTCGACCAGTAAATAGCTTTTAATTAAATTTTAAATTCATTATGTTTGTAAACGCACTATTTAATAACTTTTATTTCAAAAAGAGCAATTTCAAGAGATTTAACCTATTGTCAGAGTCTCGGGATGATGACTCATGATCGTCAGATTCTTGTCAATACTGCCCATATAAACAAGAAAGAATAAAATGATATTCAAACATTTCATAATCTTATGTACGATGCCTTGTTGTAGCTTTTAAGTTGCGTGAAATTAAATTTACAGAGCGAAACGGGAATTAACGCATTCATTTACCTTGATTGCTTTCGTTCCAACCAGGCTGCGTAGCGTAACATAAGCTGGCTAGAAAAGCGATGATATATTATGACTTTTTTTGTGTAGTAAAATATTTCGAATATTGTTTTTATTTCAATAATAGCCAATGTCCGCGGCTCCACCCTGGTAAATATCGGTTATTGCAACTTTTGGTCATATACGATTGCCTGGTAGAGATTGCCCTGCGCTACTTCAAACCTGAACCAACTGTATACACCTATGTTTTGTATTCTTGTGTTCATATAATAATCATAAATTATTATTACGAGTATATCCAGTTCTAGGTACTAATTGCAATCAAACATACTGCAGACGCAAAAGAACGTAAAAAAATTCGTAGGTCTTGCGTCCATCGCGGATAAACAGATAAGAATTTTAAAAAATGGGTTCAGATTCGTTCATTTAATATAACCCCTTTACAATTTCATAATAATGTAGAGATAGGTACTTAATATTTGAAAAAAAGGGTACTCACTGCTAGTTTTCCACAATCTTTTAATGATAGCTATGTCCACCATGTTCAGTACGGCGCAAACGATGACCGACGCGAGTGCTGCGCGAGGGATGTAGTAGAAATATGGTGTCAACAACAACAGTGTTAGGATTACGATCGCACCTGAAAATTAAAATTTAGGTGTAGTGTGAATGTGAAATCATAGGATTTTAGTAAGCAACAAGCTAGCCGAAATTGTCAACCTGTCTTAAAGCAGAAGAAAAACTTGACTCCACATCAGAAGAGTTATAAGTACCGAGATATGGATTTCAAGCAGGCTATAAAGAGCAAAACAGATGAAACGATACTCCAGTATCTGTATCATTGGTGTTATGTAGGTACCTACTAAGTAAATGTTTTACTAGCAACACTCTTCTAGATCAGAAAGTTATATTATATCAACTAAACGAAATACATGTGTCACACTTCCAACGAAACTCCAATTAATATCCATAAATCAGTATATAATTGATATCAGTAATTCCCAGTTAGTAACGCAAAGGCGCTACACCTGTACAGTCCGCCCAATTAATATGGGAGCTATTCAGAGATTAACACGAACGTTAATTGCGCTGCCATTACTAAGATTACAATCACGTAGACGTGACAATATACGAGAAATGTTCGAAATGTTTCATTGCCCCGGTTGGAGCTCTACGTACAAATTGCCGGCGGAATTGTTCTAATATTAGAGTCATACTGTAAATTGACCTGTACAAGATCCCTTCAAGTGGCTACGACTAAAAACTATACCAGAATTCAAGAAATTCAAATTTAATAAATAATTTAAAAGCAGAATTTGAGGTTTTTGTTATTACAAAACGTCAATATTAGTATTCTTACTGATACTTAGTGTAATACTCTACGTCGAAACAACCTCTCAATCACCAATTTATCCGTAGGTAAGGCTACCCTACCTACTTTTTTTCATGACTAATTTTTGGGAAATGGTTAAACCCAAAACTTAATTTTTAAAAGATTTTATCTCTCAAATTCCTTTTTACATTTACTCTAAATGCAAAATTGTTGGCATCTTAACATGATAATACCGCATATGAATGACACAAATACTGAGTTCATTCTTCACAAATCCACTTGACAAATATATAAAAAGAGCCTCTTGATATTTCAGACGTATATTTGAAATTATAAAACCGTAGAAACTGCGCTGTGACAGTAAACTACGATCCAAACTTTTAGATTTATGGACTATCCACTGTATAACTTCCCTGTGCTGTAGTCGCACATGGCGAAAATGATTTATATAGCTAAATTTACATTTGTCTTACATAAAATACTTATCTTACCTATATCTGTTAAAACGAATTCTAAGACTGCAAGTCGTACGGACTTGCAGTCTCAGAATCTCGAAACCTAAATAACAATCAATCGACGATCTGTCATCGGAAAGTAGCTATTTGTTTACAGCCTTTTTTACGTGTGGATTTCTTGCGATGTGATAATCCTTGTACTTCATCTCAATAGAGCTACCTAAACAAGCAAAAACTAAACCAAGCTAAAAAAAAAAACTAGCGATGAGGTGAAGCGCGATCAACGAAGATTTCTTCAAAACCA
The DNA here is from genome assembly GCA_963576445.1 of Lithosia quadra. NCBI lineage: Eukaryota > Metazoa > Arthropoda > Insecta > Lepidoptera > Erebidae > Lithosia > Lithosia quadra. The sequence goes on along the minus strand of OY754884.1, from coordinate 6,712,260 downwards.
AATACAAGACAGATATAATTACGTGTTGTAGTTATATTGTTAGCATCTAATTTCTGTTATCATAAAGTAAGGATTATTCCTGATCCCCAAATAATAAATAAGCCGCAATATTAATATTGGCCAAACAAAACTCTATTGAGGTTCAATTGGGGCGAGCAAATATTCATTGCCCACCCACATCCTGAGTAACGTAAAGTTGAACAGACAAACTGGTACATATCTACCTCAATTAAGACAACGTGACAGACTATTACTGTCAACACACACTTTTATATGAAGAAAATGACTGAGCAAAATTTTTGTAATAAAATTGTATTTTCACTTAAAGTTTTTCCAATGGACTCCAAAGTACGAAAGACTACATAATGAACAAGGTGTCTATTAAAATCAAACCATAACAATATTAACTGTTGTGAAATTGTTACAAAGTAAATTACTTAAAACAAACAAGTCGTAAATATCCACAAAGAGAAAAATAAGACAGAAGTTGTAGCTGCTCATTTTTGTAGATCTTTTTGTAATGGACCTTCCATTACCATATCTATCATCAAAAAGTAGTACTAACTATTAGGTAATCGGTGGTAATAGGTACTAGTAGTTCTTAGTTGCTTAGTTTCTTTAATAGTAATCAATAATAAAATAATCATAAAATAGCAACGCACTCTACAAATAACACTATGTTTTTGAAAATCGTACTATAATACGAAACCACAAAATAAAAATAGTTGTAATATTTTGTAACTACCATAACTGTAACGTTCGTAACAATTTAATCAAAGTATTCTTGTAAATAGTTTAACAGTATTGTAACACCAAAACATCCTTCAAGTAGTCTTTCTCCCATTCAATCCTAGTCATAGGTAGTCATGTAAAATGAATAGTGTAGCCATTTACTAAAATTATCAAATGTCTGCGCTCTTACCTGTATACAACCCAGCAGCAGGTGTCTTAACTCCAGAAGCTTCGCTAACAGCACTGCGGCTAAAGGAACCGTTCACTGGCAACGATCTGAAGAAAGACCCTACAACGTTGCAAGCTCCTAAAGCCATAATTTCTTGAGTCGCATCCAATGTTTTTCCTTTAGCTGAAATATTATTCAATTATCAATTTTGTTAAAGCATTTGGACGTATTGTAATACTCGGAGATCACTGCTTAATTGCAAATTATTACTGTAATGGATTGTTATAATTGAATTGTAAATTCCGACAATTTTAGCATCCAGTAGAAATATTTAGATAATTATGACGATTATGTTTGAAAGTTTACATACATACTGAATTATATAACAAATACCTTTTGGCTTAACTTTAGATTATCCCCACACGGGTTCGGAGTTCATATTTTTTTTACACAACACTAACTTTATTAGCACCCTGACTCGGATAGATTCGGTTAGGTTAGGTTAGGTTAGTATTTTTATTTAAAACCACCAAGAAATCTTGTTTTTTTACGAAATTTTCAACACCCCGACTCGGATAGATTCGGTTAGGTTAGGTTAGGTTAGTATTTTTATTTTAAACCACCAAGAAATCTTGTTTTTTACGAAATTTTCAACACCCCGACTCGGATAGATTCGGTTAGGTTATGTTAGATTGGTATTTTTTTTTAAACCATCAAGAAATCTTGTTTTTACGAAAGTTAGGTTAGAATATTAAAAAAATCGTATCTCAAAAAGGGGGGGGGTTCTCAACTTATCCTTCAAAGGGGGGGTTGTACACCCCCCCCCTCCTCCCTCCCCACCCCCTCACAGCCCTTATATCGTGTGGGGATAAACCGAAGTCCTACCTACCTTTTTAAAGGGTACCTACGTGCATTTTTATACCTGTGGTTCACCTAGGTAGGTTATTTTCTTATACCCATGCTAAGCCTGGCTAGGTGTTCCACGGTTAACTGTATAACAGCTAGGTTTAGGCGAACACAAGTTTACCTAAATGTACCACTACTAACTTTGATGAAGCTTCTCAAAGTCTAAATTATTCCATAGACTGATTATATTATTAATCAATAGAGAAAGAAAATTCAATGGTCATGCAATCGACTTAATATTCTCTCTTCAAACTAGTCTAGACAATCTTAGTTAGGTACCTTAGTTTAGGTCAGTCACCTTATTTTCAAAGTAAGTATATTCTTAGGTCTGTATAATAGTATGCAATTGTTTAATTGTTTATGTAGGTATGTAAGGGCTTTTGAGAGTTACCTACCTACTTGAACTTCAAAGGAGTAACAACATAAATTTAAAACGAGTCATTTATTTTAATTTCATGTTCTTTATGCGTACTAGATAACCACTGAGCCTAAAATTTTATTTAACAACTAACACCAACTTGTGAACTAAAATCAACTAAAAACCGCCAATAGGTATATTAATTTCATAGGCTATTCAAAAAAATACAAGATCTAATTAATTATCACCATTAGAGAGAATCACAATTACTATGTTAAACTGTCTCTGATAATTACATTTTTCTTTTGATTAAGTAAAATAAAACTTACCAAAAGCTTTAGCAATAGCAACGTTAGCCAAAATTGCTACCATTGGTACAACAATAAGGCCAGTTCCGAGGTGCGACAACATTTCGCCAGCGGTATAAAGTCGATCATCTACTTTCGTTTCAAATGCAGGTGGTTGAGGTGTCGGCAGACCAGGTGTTACTGGACCTAGAAAACAAAGGAATAAATGATATAAATCAGACTATTTTACCCTTCTTTTAGGAGTACGTACCTACCGCAAAAATAACAAAGAAGCCTTTATATGACCACTTCGTTGTTTGTCTGTCTGCTTGTCTTTTTTCAGAAGGGCGGAAGTATCAAGTTAATATCAAAATACTCAAGTCTGTAATTCCTTGGAACTGTCAAAAATCAAACTTCTATGCCAACGAAATCAAAAGATATAGAACGGCAATTATTTTGACATTCGTAAGGTAATCGAAACCCATTGGAAATAAAAAACCGTCTAGGTAACTCAAGTAACACTTAAAACCGTAAATAAATGCAAATTAAAATTTATTTGTGCAGTTGGTAAACTGACGGCGACATATTTCGAAGCATGTCGGTATTGTCGATAAAATATTGCATGTCTTAATTTGCAAATACCCACATAAAAAGTACTTAAATTCAGATAGTTGTTTTGAATAATAATACTTTTGAATAAGTATTCACTATGGTAAAAAAATGTTTGCTAGCCATAAAACGACAAGATCAAAAGTGCACAATAATGTAGGTAGATACAGTTACAATCGCATTTTGCTCCATACGACATACAAATAAACCATAGATTATTCTGAAATACAAGGCTAACAACTTCAAGTAGTACTAAAAAATAAACAGAACAATAAAAAATCTGCATCATGATCTTGTTTAATCGTAAAACTAGACCTGCGACAATCGTATATCGTTTAGTCTGATGAAAGGCCAAGGTTATAAATGCACTGACCAGATAAACATACAAAATAGATACCTATATACGTTGTTGATATTTTGCGAACGGGGATACCCATAGGAGATAATGTTACAGAACATGTTGAATGAGGATTGGTCAAATAATTTCTTAACCAAATAAATCTATGATTTGTGATATCGTACCTACATGCATTGAACAATTTAGCTTCGTTCGTTTGTAGGGTGAAGAACAAAGACTCTCTAAACCTGCTATCTTAGAATTTGTTCTCTGTTTGTTAGTTTTGTCGTCGAGTGACAAACACTGGTTGAAAGTAACTGCGTGTGATGTCTCTTTAGATCTTGTTCAGCTGGAGCCATTAGATTAATGTAGAGCAAGAGTTCATTGTAGGAATGTTAGTGATAAAGCTATAAGTATTTAAAATACAGGTACTACAAAATTTGACTTCACTTACCAGTTAACCGAAATGGTTCGTTGATATCATTGTACATAAAGAAGGCAGTCAGCGTAGCAAAGACCACTACTACAACATTCCTGGATACACCAAGAAACCACAAGCTCTTAGCCATTACTTTTGCACTACGCTTCCCTTTGTCATCTTTGGGCTGCTTAATATGTATATATTTTATAGCCTAAAATCAAGATTAAATTTGATTACTCTTCGCGTTCGACTCTGCAAACAATATAACAATTCTATTAAATGTTTGCGCTGGGACTTTCAGTTTTTTTTTTACTATTTTACCTTAGTGGACTTGCCTTTAGACTTTAACTGTATATATGTATGTGTAAAGTATAAAATTAAATGGCATTTGTTTAGAGTTTCAGTAGCATAATAGTGGTTTGTTTTAACAGAATTGATGCCCTGAATAGTTGTGAAACAATCAAGTACCATCATTGTGTTCAGTTTATTAGCTTTACAAGATCCCAACTAACCTTTCAAACCCTAACATCGTTTCTATATGTTATGTGCCCATTTAATCAAAACATGGGATACGAGAATATAAATTATGAGGGGGATCGATTATAATGAACATCACCTTACTTTCAACCCAATCCATGGGACGAGATTACCCTATAGTAGAGACTATCTGGCTGTTGTGAAAATTAATTTCAAAGTAAACTTTGGTACACCGGTCGGAGCATGTCTGAAGTAAATTATGTATAATCTGAGTCGATAGAAGATTGACTAGGTAAGTAAGTTTTACTAATAGAGTTCTTGAATAATTTATGCTCGACTTTGACTTTGATTCGAATTCACTTAACAGATTACTTATTACCAACTCTCAGAATAATGTGAAAACTAAATTATGATAAAACTTACTCCTGTATAATCTTGATACGGTTTTAATAGTTTCCGTTCTATCTCCAGGGAAGAGATTAAATAAACCTTTCATCTTGTTGTGAATACATTTATCTCATGCTTAATTATAATAAACAAGTAGGAACAATAAACATTTACTTCTATATTATAATGTATTTTATATGTATAATGTATACCGACTAAGACCATGCTTGAAGAAATTTTGATTTTAATAATAGTGTATGTACGTGGACGTAGACAAATGTATTGAGAAATATCTTAGTGATAAATAAAATTACGTAGTTAATAATTTAATCAATCAATTAGCCGGCATAATACGGTTAGCATTATGGGCACCTTGCACCGGGGACGATACGGGAAGGATTATTTGACTGGAGGTGACTTGAACCCATGACGGGTTTATTATTTGTATATTTGTGACATGACGAAATTATATTAATTGAAATATTAAAAAAGCAATTAGCCTATCACACTCCACTGCTAGACATAGTCCTCTCAATGTGCTCTACACCTCCGCTCTCCAAATTTTGTGTCTACACTTAATGAGTGGATGGGTTTTTACTTTTGCATGTGTGGCTACCCACACGGAATATGGATAGACAGCAACATTTTCATAGACCAGATGTACGTATTTGTGTATGAATAGAATCTCATGTACCTATTTCAATGCTCATTTTGTTATACACTTCCTGTTTCACATTTCTCGACCCCACCATGAACCAAATTCGAAATCAAGTACCTAATTATAGGTATACCTATATATTTTTTTACAACAGGTACGACTAGGTACCTACACAATTCTAAAATTAGCCCCACGATCAATTTGCATAATAACCACATTATCGTGTTTTTTTTAAATGTATATGCATATGATTATAATTTCAAGATCGCTTGTGATATAAGACTCATCTGTAAAATATAATTTGTACAAAATATCACCATTTCTGCTGATTTATTGGAATTCAAGTTAAGCCTAGTTTGAAACAAGTCTAAATCTCGACCTTCATCTATAAACTGATATAAGCAGCAAGTTATGTAGGTAATAATAATGTTGGCTACACGTGCCATCCTTATATCCTTGTTAGGTATATCTTCATCGTAAATTAATAGTAGCGTATTGGTGCAAAAGATGGAGCAACGTCAAATAGAGAAAATAATTTTAAATACTTAACATTAAATCGACTTCAGACGAATTAATTCAAGACAATAAACAAAGGGTCTGCAATATTTTTGAAGTCGAAATAAAGTTCAAATTGTTCCAAATCCGAAATGAAAGAATCGATCACTAAAAATATTCATTTTTAAAAGGGTCGATTCACCTGAGAAATGCGAACTTTTTTGGGCGAATTGACTACTAAATCAATAAAAAACCTACATTGTAAATTTGTAAATATGTAAAATATGTTGCAAATTAAATGAATAGCAGGGCAGAACCGAACTTTCAATTCATTTACAGTAATAGGTATACCTAAAGCGAGTTCTACTAGATACATTAACGCAACCTATAGCGATTGTTGGAACACAGTTGATATGTACCGGGACAATCGGACTTTGTATTTACTTTGTAACGTAGTTGGAGAAGTTGCGGGTTCGGCGGTTGCTTACCGCAAGACGTGTTGCACTGAATTATAGACTAACGTACATTTCAGAACAAACTGACCGACTTTGTAATGTATTGTTGTTTCAAAGAATATTATACTGATAAACAAGAACATTTGCTATACGTAAATTGATACCAAATTCAATTTAAAATACCTACCTGCATCCCCATTAATATGACACAACAGGCCAAGCTAAGTAATGTGTCCGTCAGCCTAGTTTCTCGTATGTGTTCAAAGAGATTTTTCCATGTGTCCATAAACGTGTCCGAATCAAACTTTAAGCCGAGTAAGCCCTTTATCTGCGTTGACGCGATAGTGAGGGCTGCAGCCGATGTAAAACCCGAAACTACGGGCAGTGATACAAATTCCACTAGAAAACCTAGAAAAGAAAGAATAAAATGTTCTTAGGACGTATCAAAAATATAAGGAATGTTTCTTAATCGTAGTAGTGGTTAGTAGGTACTACCCTGTCGATTTGTTTCAGCTTTTAGTTAAGTTAAGATTTACAATAGCAGACTATTTGAATTACCTAACCGGTAAAACTATAGGCACATAACATAACAGCGAACTGATGCTCAGTACTTATGTAAAAATAAAAAAGGACTTTTTTTCAATTAAGTAAACTTCGACGCCTTTTTTCAATAAAACACTTTTGTACAATAATACTTTTATTTACCTGGCACGCTCAATTCGCAGGATTGCTAAGTACCCTTAGTACAAAATAAAATGAGTGAAAAACATCTTCAACCATTTCAAAAAACATTAACCTTATTTTTTTCAAATAAAGCACTTCTCTTTTACTACGTTTGCTATATTTACACATTACGTACCGGCTTTTAGTAAATTAGAATAGAAATACATAAAGTAATAATGAAAAATAAGTAAGATATAATTCAATTAGACTAAATGAAAATACAGACGTATTCTGTTGAGTTGAGCCAGTTATTTAAAAGTAGCCTTGTAAAACCGATAGCAGCTTATGTTTCCTCAAAAATGTCTAAATTCATGTTAGTAAGTTGTAAGAATCTATGATTCACATAAATAATAATCACTTGTGAACGAGTATAACACTTGAATACGGTATTCATATGGAAGTCATACTACGCCGATAGTTCTTATACGACTAAAGCCCTTTCGTGGAAGTAATTAAAGCATGCCGATCTTCTGTTTCTTTGTATCGTAGGATCTCAGCGCGTACAAAAAAGTTCCCGAGGACTATTTGTATTGGCTGAGGTCTTTCAAAGTTCTTACCCAATTGCACAATTCCTGCGACTAACTGAACAATGCCTGACATCAGACAAAGCAGTACAGCAAAGTCAGCATTGGTTCCATGTGTGTACGTGAATGTAAGGAGGGACAACAATGCTGTTGGTCCTATGTTAATTTGAGGGCATGTCCCCATCACCGCGTACACGAAACCTCCCATGAATGAAGCATATAACCCATACTGTAACAATAATAAGAGAAAAATTACTACCTACCTGATTACTATTCAATAGAGTTCACTACATGCCCATATTATCAGGCTATACCATAAAACTATAAACTAGAGAAACATCAAAATATAAACAGTGGTAATCTATCCCAGACATAAAAGTAGGTATACATTTCACCGCCATTTTGTGAAAAGCGTTTTTTTTTTCATTGTATAATGCATTCGGATTACAAACAGTCGAAATATTGTGAACAGTTGGGCTAGCACGTAATGACATTCAAATAGTATTCGTAATGAGAGACTGAAGACAGTCTAAATATAAATACAATCCTGTATCGTGATTCAGTGTTTCACCAATCGCGTTTTTTATGCCTCTCTCTTAGTGACTCTCCAGTTTCTCATTACGAATATGCACGTGCTCTTCGAAATAAAATTGACAAATTTCATCCTAAACCAATTTATGTATTGATCAAGGTACTAAGTAGGTATAGCTACCATCTCCTTATTTTTATATCGTTAACATCGTGCAAATGATACTTTAGTTAGATATTCATTGCATTTATTATAAGATTATTCTCATTATGGCTTAACATAAGGTTGACCACATTTTATAGGTTGTTTGGTCAGTGTAATAAACCTTATCTCAAATAAGCTCTTATAAACAGAAATGTATCCGAAAATAATCCTATAATTCAAAAAGCTATTTGTATGTTTGTTATATTACTAACATAACGATAATATTGTCATCCATTATTAACGTCTAAGTATTTATAATGTATGTATTACAGATTACCTATCTGTGGTATTATAATAGAGTATCGTATGATGACACTATAACTATATTAGGTTAGGTTAGGGTGCTTATTATATAAACTAGTCACAAAAATTTAAGGACCCTTAACTTTAGCGTCCTTTGGAAGCATTGGGTCCTTAGGAAAACTTACGGGGAATGGGTATATTAATGTAATAAGTACTGAGGAAAGGTAAACATAGACAAAGGTAAAAATAGCACTGAAGTAAATCATGCAAATAAGAAAAACTGAGTCTATAGGAATCGGGGCTAAACTGGCTTGCTTAAGTAGTACCTAAATAGCCACTCTTACTAAATATATAATAAACGGCATCTGCTTGCCGTATGCCTTTCCTGTTATGAAATTTGTGACGTAATTTGTTAATTCAAAGTATTCTTATAGTACCTACCTATTATTTCATTTGGTTACCTATTCGTACAAAAAAATTGTTACCTCGGTCACATTGTCTATGTCCAAAGTCGTCGGATTATTGGCTCTTTTATATAGATTCATACCTTGAAGAAGTTTAGATAAAGTAGATCAATCACGCTGTAATTAATAAAAAGCTTCTCAGATATTCTAGTTGAAAGAATTACTATCCAACCATTTATCAAACATACCTCTTTTGTTTTCTTAAAGTTAAGAGAATCCGAAATTATTAAAGTGTGAAAATATTTTTGAATAATTAGGTCTAAATTCAAATAGATCGGTTTGGCTAGAGTAGTTCATTTTTAATAAGTTTTTTTTATATACCACTTAGGTGGCCGACAAGCGCACGGTCTACCTGATGGGAAGTTGCCAGCCATTAGTTGCAATGCCAGTCTTACTGCACATAACAAATCCTTTAATATTTAAAATGTATTTCTGTTTACCTAGAGCTCATCAAATTTTTATTACGGAACTTCAATTTATAGTTGGCGAACCCAATTTCCTAAAGTGATCTTGAGTACATTTTAGAAATCAAACTAACACCCACATGAAATGAGCTAGAGCTGAGAGAAGTTGCTTGGCACGAGTAGTAGATTAATTATACAAGAATTATTTCAAATTACAGTGATTGTCTTGTAGCTTAATTTCGCAAGCTAATATTTTAGCACAACTGCGTGCAATTGTGAGGACCGGGTAGAGCAGTGTTCAAATAGGAGTGCGAATTTATCAATCTTTATTATAACCGCTACCGCGCCCTCTAGATTACAAACACTTGAATATACAAATATGTATAAAAAATATCTCCAATGGGATCGGTTTTAGCATAATTATGAAGAATGGAATTCTTTTCTATATGGATAGGCATAGAAAGAAAATGTTCTATTCCGAAATGTACCGCATGAATTAAATGAAGTAGGTAAACGTACACCAACAGATATACATCGAATGCTGCGTAACATTATTCAAACGACACAATAATGAGGTGATGTTGAATCATAATAATATATCGTTACTTGTCATGAAACAAAAATTAAATCGAAAGAGAAAAGACAGCCAGCAATGGTTGAACCCAGCAAAATCTTGTATGTTATTCCAGACTATTGTGTACTTATCTCTGTACCATTTTTAGCCCAGATCGTTCAGCCATTGAGCGTGAATCGGTAACAAATATTCTAACATCTTCACAAACTTAGGATCAAAGGACCGGTCATCATGTTCGTAAAAAGGAGGAAAGTCGTAATCCAACTACATAGATACATATTGATAATAATCTTAATATATATAAATCTCGTGTCACAATGTTTGTCCTCAATGGACTCCTAAACCACTTAACCGATTATAATAAAATTCGCACACCATGTGCAGTTCGATCCAACTTGAGAGATAGGATAGTTTTTGAAACGGATTTCGACATCCACGCGGGCGGAGCCGCGGGCAACAGCTAGTATGTTATAAACAATTAATGACAACACTACCTAACTGTTACAATATAGATGCTTGTTATATTATATTTGAGATATTGAAATAGAACTTTATAAACTAAATGCAGTACAAAGGTATTTATAAAACGTCAACACTCATACTTGCCCATTCATTTAAAAACAAAATGACGATTTAAACAAAATTGTAGGCTGATACTGATTCATGATCATGAATTTGTGACAGTACAAACAATAGATTTTTTACAGTCAAATCTTTCACGGATCACCGAAGGCCGATGCGGATAAGTGCTTCCAATATAAGTACATAAATTCATTTGATGCTAATAGTAGTAATAGTAAGTGTTGCAAGTATACATATACCTACCTAATTTAACCAAAATATTGACGTTTTTAAACACGGAGACAACTGACAAGGTATCTAGAAAAGTTTGACAAAGGCAAACCACAACTAATGAGGAGATGCTTATAATTTATATAACTAAGACAGGACCTTTTAAAGGCTTAAACTTAATTCAAAGTAAGTTTTTCTCAAAACACCCAAGGACCTTAGCAACAAGAAAAGTCCGCAAGCGGTTAGTTGAAATAAGTTGTTTCGAAGGTTTGCTGCAAAAGTACCTACCACATCACCACCCCAAGTGTGATATTTATAAAAAACATAAAGACAATTATTTAGTCTTTGCTAAAAAGTACTGAGTTAGACAACCTGCCTAGAGCCTTCACCATTTCATTCATTTGACATTTCAGCATCCTCCGTGAGGTAAATATGAGGGCCACCCATCCCTTCCTGTGTGAGTCATACAGTGCGACTAAACGATAAATAAAGCTATTTTCCAACCGACTTGTGACATGTACCACATAAAGAAGTGCCCGGTTAACGGCAAAGAGCTCACCTCTAATATTACGTGCAGGTAACAGGTTATTATTACAGGATACAAGGAAATCTTCTTACAAGACCAAAGGAAACAATTTGTTCAAGAATAAGATTTCCTCATCCTGTTTCAGTTAAAAAAAAATACTGTTTATGATTAGTTTAGACTAGTCTAGGTCAGCTCTTGCTGAACATGACCTCTCTTTAAGGCTTTCACAATGAACGAGGTCTTTGACACTTAGTTCATTAGATACTCTATGCTATGACTTGATAATGAATACCTACAATGTATTCAGTTTACAAGGATATTTTTATCTTAGTCAAGGTCAAGTTTATCATTGTTATTATTGCATGTTATATGAGTAATTACCTTTAAGTATGTACCGTATAACCTGCCAGAACAAAAAAATAGTACAATGTACTTTGTGACAATAATGAGCATTTCTGAAATGGTAAAGTGTTATTTACGAGTACAATATTGTTCCAATGAAATAAAACAGTGATCCACCGCAAGAATTCATCATATTAACAGAATGACTAACATGTTTAATTTGTCATGTTTAGATAAAATTGATTATGAATGAACTAACCTTACTTAAGTTGTTTTCTGTCTTATTTGTACAAGTTGGTAATGTACGATTAGAAAAAATAATGGCATCGTGTCATAACGAGAAAGATTTTGATGAATTCATAAAATAAAGTAGAGTCAAATGTAGTCAGTAGTGATTTGTTACCGAGATGATCTCCGATGATGATTTTTTGCTAAAGCAGAACATTTTATCATAGCATGTAATTTAAACTACTTACTCACTATGAAGAAACCTTGATCATTACGACTTTTTATACATACCGTATGAGAACGCAAGCCACATTCAGCGATACGCCAATATTTACGACAATCCGTTCGTTGGACTATGATAAGAGACCAGATTATTATCCACGCCATCATACAAGCCTCGTAGAAAATTGATGCTCAAGTAAGATTTTAGTTATACTACTATGTCCGTTCATGCAGAACGATTGAGGTCAACGCTGAGGAAGCGTAAATTTCGTCAATTATGTAAGATGGATACAGTACCTGAGGTTCGAAGCCCGCAAGTGAAGCGTAGGCCATCGACTGTGGTATCAATGTGAGGGCAATTGTGATACCAGCTATTAAATCTCCTACGCCCTGTCCCACATCGTAATTTGGTGACCAACGTAGTATGGGGAATAAACCGCTGATGAATGTTCTTGGATTAGGCAGTATCTTCCGCATCCTTGAGCTGCAAATAAACAACAATTACGTAAGTTACATTATGAAACAGTAGTTTTTATAATACAAAATATTGTCATAAAATAAATGTTAAGTTCATAGTAATAAAGAAAGAAAAAATAAACAATTATTATAACCATTATGACAGTCTAACCATGTGCGATTCTGAATCTTTTGAATTTAAATTTTGTTTTAGATTTTTATCACAATATTTTTGTTCATGTGAAAACTGTAAACATCATGCCAACTACGTCATTCATTTTAGTGTAATAACAAAATATATCATAGGTGAGATACTGTCCGACATAAAATATAATTCACACAGCTTCTCTATTCTTATACGAGTTTCGAGACGCTTACGGAATGTAGAGCAAGAAGATCGATGTATTAAGTTATATCTTTTCAACTAACAAACGAAGTTTATACATTATTGGATTTGTAATGTAAAATGTGCATGAATAAGATTATGAAAATAATCTTTGAGTGTTCAAAACCTTTTTTTTTTAATAAATACAGTGAGATTCTCAACAGCCAGATGAGACCGCGAGCTCTTTGTAATTTTTATAAACATCTTCGTGTATTTAGATGTGAATTTCTGTTAGTGTCGTATTAGTTGTTAGTGTTATAGATAGATTAGTCTATATTTGCAACTACTGCTATAAACTGTTTTTATTGGTGCTACACGTAATTTCTTTGTTAAGCTTTGACCGCACATTACTGATGTATTTACTGATGTGTAGGTCAAAAAAATATTGTTTGCGTAAACTAAATATCATTCACCAGTGTAGTGAATCTACAAGGCGTATAATGAAATCAGCGAGTAATTAATGTTTGCAGGCGGCCATAATAATGGTTCAACAATAGACAATAGTTAGTTGTCAATATACCATTCAGTAAATCATAAAATAGAATAGAAATTTATCTATACTTATAATAAATCTGTAGAAGTGAAAATTCTGTACATTGAAAATAAAAAAATAAAAAATAGCAGGGGGTGTTACTAGACTGACACCGAACCCAAATATGTGATTAAAAAAATTTTTGTCTGTCTGTCTGTCTGTCTGTCTGTCTGTCTGTCTGTCTGTCTGTTTGTTCAGGCATCACGCAAAAACTACATGTTCGATTACGATGAAACTTGGTATAATTATTCTTCAATATCCTGGGCAGCACACTGGATACTTTTTATCCCGGAAAAGTACATAGAATAAAAGACAAATTAAATTTTGCGGTTCAATTCCTAGACCCGATTACTGTACCAACCGCAAATAATAAGTTTGTCGTAGGTTACGTCACCCACAGTTCAAAATTCAAAATTCAAAATTCAAAATTTCACAGGTAGATAGAAGATGTTGTCAATTACATAAAAGTATCACCGTAGCATGTCTGATAAGACGTACAATAGGATTATCATAATATTATGAACCACATCACACTAGGTACAAATTAAATTGTTAAATATCTATACATATTTATAATAAATCTGTAAATGATCGGCGTCTGTACATGGAAGATATATGAGAAAAAAAATTATTAGGGGACTTTATGAATGTAGTAGATGCCAAAACAATGATTTTTAGAATTTTTGTCTGTTTGTCTGTGTCTCTGTGCCTCTGTGCCTCTGTTTGTCCGCACTAAATTTTTGTTCACGCTAAAATCGAAAACTACTGGAGGGATTTTGATCAAACTTAGTACGATTATAGTGCATAGTTCTGGGCAACATATAGGCTACTTTTTATACAAGCTGATACCCGTGGCTTCGCCCGCGCTTCGTTTTTAGGTCGTTTTTGGTCATATCTCCGGTTCTACTTAACCAATTACAACCAAACATTCGGTAAATTTTTAGTCTAAGCAAGACCTCGCTGTCGCGATGGACGTAAAAAATACTGAACGGATTTTGATACGGTATTTTTTATTAGAAAGGTCTTGGTTAGACTCAAAATCTTACGCATATTTGATCACAATCGGCTGATTAGAACCGGCGATATAATAAAAAAAAAGGCGAAAATCGACGTCCACGCGGGCGGAGCCGCGGGCAACAGCTAGTTTCCTAATAAACACGGTCTTAATGTATGTGTAAGCAGCACAACATGTTTAGCCGCAGACCGTGGCATGTAAATTTCATGAGTTCATTATTATAAAAATACATAACTTGACAAAAAATATTGTTGTAGAACTGTAGGTACTCATATATACATTTATCATCATCAAAGTCATTGGTGGCCTTAAACATAGATAATTTAACCACAGAGCTTTTACCTACCTTATAATTTCCAACACTACGTAAGGTATCGCTAGTAGGTAGGTAGATTACGGCAAAACAATTAATATCAATCATAAATTCAGCGGGACCAATTAATTACTGAAATTAACCAGGAAGCTCGGCCGTTCACAGTGTTTACCTTTTGTGTTAGGAGATAGCCCTGCCTACTATATGTTTACAAATTTGTCATTGCATATTTTGATTTTTGCACTGCCATTTAATTTTACCTTGTATATCTTTTATTCAAGTCCAATGTGGACTATAAAGGTCTTATTAAAATCTAACCGGCTTAAATCTGCCCAGTTATCACTTATAAGAGTACCTACCTATGTTCTGATCTTCTCGTGTAGATACCTTTTATAGCACTTATTGGTACTGTGATCGCACAAGACATGGTACTTTCCTGCAAAACTTCTTGTTGGTTTTTATCAAACTATTACGTCAACAGTAGATGCTTGATATGCTTATAAGAAGTGTAAACTTAACAAAACATAATTCCATCATATGGAAGTATACTTACTTAATAAAATTATCATTATCGCATAATCATTATCACTTAGTGGTTAAGGTTACTACGATCTAGCTAGAGGCTCAAAATTTAGTTTAACTGAAGGGATTAGTGGGCATAGGTACTAATAATTTCGGTTACTAGTACTCTTAAAAATAACTACACACGAAATCATATTGTAAAACACCAATATTCATAATAGTGATAATAATATTTGTCGACAAAGCACTTAGAATAATTTTGTGGAGACTGTCATACACCTACCTACACCCGTATCATAACAATCATCTTAGCATTGTTCCCGGTTGCGTTCGAGGCTTTCACCTCGAAGCCAGGAGTTTCTTGCTTTACCTATAGGTACGGTTGATATGGGAGCGACTGCCGTCTGACCTCCCAATCACAAAATTTTCATCTTCATTTTCATCGATACAAATTTACCAAAACTGAACTGGATTAATCAATATTGCATGTATTTAGTTTTTTTACCTTTCAAAAATAAATTAACAAAACAAAACGTGATAAAAATAAGGGAACTGCATTTAATGGGTATTTATATCAGTTAGTTAAGTTGGCGTATAAGGTCAAATACGTCAAAACATTCGAATAAAGTGACGATGGCTTCCTGATTTTTTCTATTTTACTTATTGCTTACACAGCACGTAGCTCTACAGTTATAATTCATTACTAGTAAGTAGAAAAGCCATCGATACAATACTTACGAGAAGGAGTGGGTATAAGAGTTTGGGTTACTTATAAAAATGAAGAGTTTAATTCTGCAGTGTCAATACTAATCTAAAATCTTTGAAACCCAACTTATTTTATGAGCTTATTTTGCCCAATTTTATGCCATGCTTGTAATTAATATTTACGTAGGATTATTTAGAGCGCCCGTATCTCAAAGGATTAATAGGTTAGCATTGCAGGCCCAATTTCTGTCAGCTAAGAATCATAGGCTTGCCGCTTGTGCGAAACCGGGTCCACATCGCTTCGAAAAAATGTCGGATCCAATGATTAATTAAAAACAAACTTACAGATTCATAGCTTTTTAATTTTATATTATTTGTTGGGTTGTGAAAGGTTTAAGATCATTATATGATTTAATCTGATGTAGTACATCAGAAATAATATCTATTAGCGGTTCTGGTTCATTACTAGTCTCTAGCTCCTCTTTACGGAGACTTTTAGGTACACACGTCCATAGGCCACAGTGACCGCTTCCCATCAGGTGGGCCGTGTGCTTGTCTGCCACCTAAGTGGTACAAAAAACACTAAGTACTGTCGCGTCTTTTAATGTATCGGTGAATAACATTGTTCCTAAAATTTAAATAGTTACAGCCAGCCAACAAATATACCTTAATTGAACTACGATACTCCTAAATATTTCATTGGTAATAGTAGCACTTGCAAACATTGCAGGTATCGTTTTAGTGAACAAGAAGGCAACTTTAAAATGTTGATCATTGTTTAATTGACCAACAAGGTCATGAAAAAGGCAGTCGTCTGTGTCACTTTTTTTATTTATTTCGATGAACGTCTACTACTGTACATTGTAAAAAAAATTTCGTTCCGAAATCCCCGCGAATACCAAACCCCGTCGGGTTTCGGGGGTGATTATGTCATTATGTCGGATTCGAACTAACTCACGCCGTTTCGTGTCTCAATTACCGGGGTGTAAGATTACCCAAAAGGCATTTCCCTCGCACCCTAGCTAACTCCGGGCCATCTACAGCTTTAAGATGGCCCCCTCGACCCCCAGAAAGAAGGGCTGGAGCGAGCACCGCGCCGCCATCGGCTCGCTGTCGAAGGAGTGTAGAGTTGGGAACATGAGTGTCTTTGCTCGGGAAAATTCCAAAATAAAATGAAGCAATAGACCGAGTCGCAACGTCATTTATTTTAATTGAGTTATTTGTGAATATAATAAGTCAACTAGAAAATCATTTAAATAACAAATATTATCTGACAATTAATGTAAACGGTGTTTAATATTGAATTTCATGTGGCGACATCAAAAGTAACGAATTTCCTATTTAAACTTGCAAAACCAGATTCACGCCTAAGTGATATAAAAAAAAAACACTTAGAGGTACTTCATAATTTGTGTTAAAATCTTAAAAAAGAGGTTCCCTAGTGAATCTTAATAGGGCATAAACAGGATCATCATCATCCTCATAGCGATTTCCCAGTTACGTCCGAAGTTTTACCTTGTTTACGAGTATTACAAGTTGTCACTATAGGCGATTTTGATTCGGCTTTTCCGGGAGCGACTACCGTCTGACCTCCCAACCCCGAGAGGAAAGCCTGTACCAAAGACTCGTTCGATTTTTAGCAGGCGCTAATTTCCGTGACACCGACTACCTATAGCAGATGAGGTTATTATTATTATTAGGAGTATTATTATTTATTATTTTTCTAGTTTAATTGACGATATTCTACAATTAAGTAGGTACTTACTAAATACTAAGGCAATGAAATGAATACCTACATAAGCAATTTGTATTAACTATTTACAGGCCCACAAGTTTTCCTAGTCATCAATTATTTTGTGATTACCACGGAAGTTGGTTATTACCATCATAAAATCATAGACCTATTAACCTTGCATAAAATTATCATTGTCTACTGTTGTACAAATAAATGCAAACTTACCGTTTCACAGTAATGCTATATTTAGAACTTAAACACAATGGGTATCACCAAATAAATTAATTTATATTTATCACTAAAATAAAATAATACAACGTTGCAATTTTTGTAACAATAGAGATGGTCTACTATGTCACAACCAAACTAAATAGCCCGCCTTTTTTATCATAATCGCGCATGCGTCGCAAACTTTTTCAACCTGCGCATTCGACTACGGCGTTATTCAAACTGCCTTTTGAAAGACTGAGAACAATCTCGCAATCATTTATTTTTCCTCGTCATGACTATTGATTAACAAAAAAGATGACAAAAAATTATCGTTATTGGATTACCTGAAAAGTATCAATTTGAGTTCCAATTTTCACAAATACCTGCTTTGCATCGGTACAATATTACGCATTTTTTTGTAATTTAATATGAAATGTATTCTTTATGTGATTGTTAAAAAGACTACTAAACTGCATAGATAAAATTTCATTTCATTTCATTTCACCTACGCATATTCTGTGGGATCTTCATTACAATCATTAATGAAAAGATCCCGTAAAATATTAAAGGTGTCCCGTAGTTATAACTCGCAGTTCCATAACATCTGTAATTTTCAGCGATTGCCAAAGTTGTTTGTTCATTTACAGATTTTCAGATTAAATTATCTTAAATAATGATGAATGATGGTTGCTGGTCATGCCCATATTTATAGTCATAATCTTCAATCCCAGTTGCATCCAAAGCTGCAGCTAGTAAATACAAAGGGTGGCTTAGAAATATTTTCCTATAACTTTTTAAATATTTGCGACGTCCACACTAGCCACGGGGTTCCTTTTTTTTTTAAATTGCTAGTTGATGTCCGCGGCTCCGCCCGGAGGTCGTTTATCGTGTTTAGTCACATGGTTAGTGGTAAGTAGGTATACAAACAATAATTATTGATATTATGATCCTTTTTGTTCAGAGTATTTCAATATTAAATACACAAACTCAGTTAAACAATAGAAAAAATGACGTAGGTAGGTATAATCACATACCTACTTGTCATGTGTCAGTAGGTACGTAATCTATAAACAAATGCTAAGGTATTAGAACAAAGTATACAAGTGTATACAAGACAGTATTAGGAGACAATGAACTTTACATTAATATCTACAAAGTAGGTATATAAAGGTAAAGTTCATTGACAATAACTAAATATACCTAAGTATATTATTCTAACATCATTTCGGTGAAATAAAGAAATCTCATCATGAAAGTAGATAGGCATAGTGAGTGAGCGTAAGTATATTCTTAAAAATTAGTCTTTGAGCACAGTAATATTTCTCAATGACAATATTGTTTAATTGGTAAGTTTTATTAAAATATTTTTAGTATTGATTACTTCCAATATATTTATTAATTTGCAGTTAGATTTTTAAGATTTAAATCTGATCTATTTTGACGTTGCCTGGGCACATTTCACCTACCTACCTACTTACTTACAATCAACAACAGAAGTTGATATGCACAAAAATATTTACAACCCTTTTTATACTGACATACCATCAATGGTGGTGGACCAATAATTGACATTACCTATCTTTAATAAAAATAAAACACTATTAATATATTTCATTTCATGCCATATTCAATATTTATCTTAGTATAAGAGCTTAGGACGGTGGTCAATGAATCAGAAATTGTAAAGATACTTTTGTCGTTGACTGCACAATTTTATGTTTTATCAGGTAAGTTTCATACGCGGGATAAACTTTTACACCGACTTCGAAAAAGGAAGAGGTTTACCTATATATTTAAAAAGATCCCAGTACAGCAACAGATTAACCTCCATAAGGTACATGGGACCTAAAACAGGGTTGGACAGAGATGTGAATGCAAAAACTTCTGTATACGAGTATACCTTTAGGGATAAATCAACTATGCGTAAGTACAGATATATAATATGGATTCAAATCAACACTTGACACAATGTGAGTAGGTAAGTATGTGTGAAAAGTGAGTGAATTGTTTATTATGTTAGATTTGGTTAGATGTTAAATCTTAATGTAAGATCTGACGTAATCGACAAGATCTGATACAATCTGAATTTAGTGTACCTATACATATTTTGTGTGAGTTGTATGAATAGCATTTTTTTGAAATTAGTAATCTACATGAACATTAATTTACTTCATTTTTTACTTTGTACCTGGAGAGCCGTCTCGTTATGTTGACGTTAAGCCATCGCGTCGTCGGTCCTGGTTGCCATACAAACATCCATGGCAGACGTTATGGGTAGTTGCAGCTCTAAAAAGTGCGACAGAACTTCGATACCGCCAATAAGCTGTAGAGGTCAGCTGGCAGTCGCTTCACGGCCAATATTGAAGTACCTACGCCGCACGCCCGTTTCGTAGTTAGATTGCTCGGAGGATGACGCAGTTACGTTAGTTTAATTACTTCCAGTATCATTTCTACATATTATTTTTATCCTCAAAAGATTAGGAATATGATTAAAATAAGTGCACGTCCATATTGGAGAGGCCGATGTCCAGTAGTGGGCTCAGTGGACTGTGATAGTGACTGATGAAAAAAATTAAAGATTTTAGTTACCTACATATTATGCAAATAATTTTGTTTAATATGCAAATGTGTGACGATCTCTATAGCGTGCGGTAGTACGGTTGAACTGCTAAGCAAAGGGGTGTGGGTTCGTTTCCCACTTAGTCTAAATATTTGTATGCATAGATATACATTTGCGTTGGTTTGTGGGTCTCTATATATTAATATATTAGGTACTTACAAACAAGTATGAAATATGTTTATCCGCTCTCTGGAACCCATATTGCAGCTATGTTTAATTTGGGTTTGGATTATGCTTTGTGAAATTCTCCTAGAATATTTATCATTTATTTATTTATGATGTGCACAGTGCAGTCAAGTTGACGGATCAATCATATGGAAATCACAGACTGACTATAGAGTATCGTAGAGTTATTTAGCAGTCAACGGTAGAAATACGTAGGTATGTATTATTTTGTATTTGTTGTTTAATTGAATTTTCTAAAAATAATTTGGTAACAATACTTAATAGGTAGGTACCTAAATTTTTATGAACCGAGTTAATGATAATTGTTTTTATGCAATAAGTAAGAATTAAGTTAACATTTAGGTATGTGTCCAATCTAGGCCTTAAGTCTGTATTTCAGCATACAACTCATTTCACCACAAAAAGTTCTGGTGTATCTCAAATATTTATTTATTATTGCTTATTATTATTTGTGAATCCATCATCATCTTAGCTTGTCCCGGCTGCATCTGAGGCTTTCACACCGGACTCTGGGGTCTACTTACTCTTTCTCTTTATTTTGGTTTGACTTATATAAAGTCGTACCTTTATGGGAACGACAGCCATAAGTATGGCTGTCGTTCCCATAAAGTTGTAAGTATGGCCCTGAAAGCCGAATGAAAGCCTACGCCAGAACCTCGTTCGTCAATCCACAGATGGACCGGTTTGCTGATGAAGTTGACTTCCTCAAGTAAAATTCATGCCCAACGCGGCAACAATCACTCAAATTCTGGGTACCATAACGGTACCATAATATGCTAAGTGACCTTATGTCAGAATCAATTGGCTAGTTCTGTTGTAATTCATTATTTCGCGGTCAAATAGCTCATGAAATCTTTTGTAATGCCTTAATTAGTTTTCATTGTACAGCGACAACTCGTTTCTTTTTGTTATTCATAGAAAACTTTTTTGTTTATTGGCTTTATTATGTTAAACAAATAGTATTTATTCTACAATTCGCAGAATCTTTGAAGCAAAATATTTACCGAATTTGTAGGAAGGAAATAGAAGAAAAGAAAAAAAACAACTAGAGGAGGAAAAGATTGAAAGCAGACCTTGGGCGCCGAGGTGAAAGTCTCGGATGAGATATTGTTTTTTTTATGCAAAAATCCCCACGGATACGATGGCCATCGGAAATGGTTATTTGGAACCAACCAAAACCGCACACTGTCTCGGGTCTTCAGCCACAGTGGTGGAAGGTCATCCAAACATAATGACATGTGTTCCTCACTTCAATATATTTCTCTAATTTACTATAAAAATGAAAAAGGCAAACATTTTTTAATTCCTTCGCTTCGCTGATTTTGTGAAGATATATCCATCCCATCCCATCCTACTAATACCTGTTCTAAATGCGAAAGTGTGTGTATAATTTACTTATCTTAAGCCTAGTAAGTTTTCTAATTTCCTACACCGCACACCTATCATTTTTAATTTGGCATATCGGGAAGAAGAGCGAAAGTCCGGGTAGGTTTCTCACTATCGTACATCGGACTGAAAGTTGGATTGGATACCTTTATTGAAGTCATTTAAACACATTTAAACCATTTGTGTTTAAAAATATTACTAAGTACCTACTTTAACTTTGGTAATAACTATCTGAGACATGCGCTGTGCGATAGAGAGAACGCTCTACAAATCCGAAGCACAATTACTTATCACATTGCATTGCTGTGTGACGTTTTGCGATGCGGTGGCGTAACGCAGTGTTGTGGTTTCGCCCTAAGCCAAACTCCCAATTTTCATGTCGTACTTTCTAGCGGTGACATGATGTTGGTCATCTTTATTCCTGATGCGCAAAGTATCAATTCAAAAGCCAAGACTTTACATAGCCACGCCTACCGGGTGGGTAGATAGAGACAACAGCCCGCTATTGCTTCTCAATATCTTTGTCTTAATTTTGCATAGTTATGATTGTTTTCATCACATTTTTTAATATACTTATATGTAACAATATTGACAAAAACAGAAATCACCTACTGGACTTCACGAAGAACTTCGTAACTATAGTGGCACTAATCATTGTTTACTCTACTTATTTGCTACCCTGCAAACGCGTTGGTATATCCAAGGTCAATTTATTTAAGTATTCACTTACTTATGTACAATGTACATCTCGAGCAAATAAATTGGAT
This sequence comes from Lithosia quadra, assembly GCA_963576445.1. Classification (NCBI taxonomy): domain Eukaryota; kingdom Metazoa; phylum Arthropoda; class Insecta; order Lepidoptera; family Erebidae; genus Lithosia; species Lithosia quadra. Next base: position 6,689,362 of record OY754884.1, on the reverse strand, counting down.
GCAAAATAAGTAACGAACCAATAAGGAAGTGTCAATATAGAAAAATCGCATGCCTACTTCACTCGCACAGCACTAGCGAGCACGACAATGGGACTAGGTACTAGACCAGAGACCGCGGTTTACCCGTTATTTTTTTCTGCCACGCTCGAGTAAATCCTGAAAGTTCTTCTGGGCTCCCACAGAAAATTTAAAAACCAAGGATTTTTCTATGTTCTGTGAGGGCTCTCCTACTAATAAGTATGCATGGTGTTGATACACTGTAGTCATGATATGCTGATTATGATGATGCATGAGAAGCTCATCGTGGTGCTCTTGAATAACAGAAGTGGCAATACCTCTGTTCGTATCGTAGAAGTAGGCATTGCGGCTTCTGGCTGACGTTCCGCCGATGCCGGTTTACCTCATATTCTGGGTTACTTTCATTGCGTTTATTCAGATATGGTAATGAGTTTGGCAGTTTCACCGTACTAGACTTCTTTTTGAGCAGTAGACGTGGTCTGGCACAGATCTTCACTCAGCTAATCCGTACCCATACTGGCTACAGACGGACACGGTGGCTCATCGATCGAGACTCCTGGGAAGAAAAATGGCAGCATGTCACGTTCGAGTAGTTCGAGTAGTTCTCGAACGTGACATGCTACCAGATTTCCTAGGGTTTATAGGGATTATAGGGTTGTAAAATCATATATCATAAGGTTCCCGTTAGCTGTCATAATAAGATCTAAGCTGCTGCTAAGACATTTACATGTTGTCCCCGTATATATAAGGCACCTACTGCATCTACATACCCTATTACGCCCTCACATATCAGAAATCGGGTCTACGTGAGCAGATTTAATTTCACCTGCTGCCTGAAAAATTAGAACTTAAAACATCTTCTCAAAACAGCCTCTGTGGCGTAGCGGTAGTGCATGAGACTGCTACGCAGAGGGCGCGGGTTCGATTCCCGCTCAATGCAAATATTTGTATGCATGAATATGTCTATTTGCATTGGTCTGGGTGTTTCTATGTATAATGTAATGTATTCTTTTTTTTTGTAAATACATACTTATGTATTTACAAAAAAAAAGTATATAAGTATCTTTATCAGCATTCTAGAACCCATAACACAAGCTAGTGAAAGTAAGCTTACTTTGGGTCTAGGGAGCGATGTGTAGAATGTCGTAGAGTATTTATTTATTTAGAGTAGGTATCTATTATTTTCTTAAATGTAGGTACAAATCAAGTAAGTATATAAAGTTCCAATATCAATTCTTTGGATACTCTTTGAACCTAATAAGGGCAATGTTTTTAAAGAAGATTCGCGAAGTATACCAATTGCGTAAGATATTCAAACTTCAAGATTAACCTAGTGACATATTCGGCATTTGTTGTTTCATCTATTGAAAATCGTGATTTGTGTGTTGTTATCGTAATAGATAAAATCTTTACTATAACTTCATCCTTATCCGTCTTTGATCTTATTTACGTATTAGTGTTGGTCACTCCTTGATAAATCCATTATGTGCACCAGTTAGTAGAAAAGTAAAACTTTGTAAAAAAAGACAGTGGTTTTGGTGTGAACTTACTAGATATAATTTAGAAACATTTTGGTAGTAGACATTAAAAAAAGAAAGATCCAGAACGTAATAAATTCAAAATAAGGTCGTTTGTAATCTGTAGTGTGTACAATTAAAATTATTAATTTTAACAGACTTTTAAAAACAAGCTTTCTAAAAAGTAAGATCTAATGAGCCTTAAATATGGCGGGTTTATCTTACTTAGTTAGGAAGTTCCTATGACTACTTACCATTTCCCTGACAGAGTATTTGCCAAGACAAAACAAATGAGTATAAACTCGATTGGTTTATCTTGTTTGGTTTACAAGCTCCTATGAACACCTTCCAACTTCTGATGATTTATCAGACAGACCAGCTTCGTAGTACCAAATTGTCATCGAAGATACACTGTGTCAGTTAATACAAAAAAAACCTAAACTTACCAAGTTTGTCCAATCTAACGTCAGGTAGTAATTCCAATATTAGACTTCCAAGATTTGTCCTAACAAACAACAAAGCAACCTAAATAAAAGTTTGTAGGTAATTGGCACCTACGTCTGACAGACGATCAAACACGAACCTTGCTGCGCAATGAGAAGGTGTGACTTTGACTTACAAATTTTACAGCCTTGTGCCCTATATAAATAAATTACCTATTTATGGCTGTACGAAAACTATTCCTCCACAATAAACGGAACGGAAGGCAGAATATTTTCAACTTGCTAATGAGTTGCGTTTAAAATTACTGGAGAACAAACTGAACAAACCATCACTCCACGACATAATCAAAGTTAATGAGACTGATTGAATAACGAGTAAGTAGGTACAAAGTGAGTTATTCTCAACAAGATAAGTCTTATGTAAAGGAGAAAATTGACTCAACCCCTGACAATCTGTGCGCACACAATTAAGTTACACGTTCCCTCAAGTAGAACACGCAACACACGAAAGGAAAATTGTTTACCGACAATAAAGGTAATTTTCTTCGAACTAGGCATTGAACTTGACTACAAAAATAATAAAAATGAACCTATGCCTATTGTAAGACCGTCGAAATACTTCTTCGATTACCGAAAATCAACAGTTCATACGGACCCATTCCGTACCCTTATATCATCAACTTTGATCACATCCTTCGGGTCACAACGCACATAAGGCTAGGTGGAAGTGCATTATTACTCACAAAAAACATCTCATGGCAAATATTAATGGAGTTAGACTAATTATTGTCACAGAAGATGCTGTGTTCATATCGAACCTGAGTGCCTTCGGCCAGGAGCAAAAGATATCTATAATAAATAGATCACTTAATAAGAAACTGGACTGCGCACATACTAATTAGATAGATACCTATACCTAAATTATGAAATCCAAATAATTGATAACACCCAGGTGTTATTGAGTTTAATAAATTATCATCGAAATGTCAATTGGTATGTAACAGCTGGGTATTTAAAATTAAACCTTAGTAAGTATAGAAAATAAAAGTCACATTTCCATTACAGAAAAAAGTATTCAGGTATATTTTATTTGCGGTCATAGCATAAACATAGGGTTTTCCAATATGATGTTGACATTGACGAATATTGATACTCTACTATCCATAAAATTGTAAAAATTCATATATTTAGGTACAAGTTTACGTGTTTATTGGAATAAACCGAAGATCATCATTTTAGAAACGTCATCTGTGTAGGACCCACCGCAAAATGTAAGGCAAGGTAAGGTAAGTCACTACATCCTAAGTTTTGAACAATTGGTAGGCACCATGCACGGAGCACAATGCACCATGAAACGCATTCCTTACACGCATTTCATTGGACCTAAATTCTACAGAAAGAAATTCAACGAATTGTTACCTTCACATCACCCTAAAGCTTCTCCTGAGTGCTACGTAGGTAAGTACTTAAGGCCTGAAGTTTCAGATGATTTCAAGATAGCCCCCCATATACCTAGGTACCTTGCCTAATGTATTCATAATATCATCATTCATCAATAGATAAGTGCGTCAATCAATTCGCTACCTATCAAAAGATTGCATCTACTGATATAAACTTGCGTCTATTACTATCTATTTTATATCATCATTGTTTTTTTGTTGTTTTAAATGAGTAGCTACACACTAGTTCACATGTTTTTCTTATTATCCAAATCATTACTTTACGCACAAACATAAAATTATCGAAAGTAGTGACTGGGGTTATCTCCACTAAACTGGTCCAACTGAAACGAAAAATCAAATATAAATTTTGCTGAATTTCATACTGGTGTAAATAGGTATCTACTAAAAATACTTAAATACCTATGCAAAGATTCCCCAGATAACTACATCAGTATTATAAAAAAAATAGCCAACGCGTAATGGGTAGGAAAATCATTATAGGTACAATTTGTAACACTGTAATTTTCCAAAATTAAAGTAGCCTATATTACTCCTTATTTACCTTATTACGTCAGCTGGCTGGATAGATATCAATGAAAATCCTGTCTAAACGAGTCCAGCCACTTCAGAGGTTAGTCGGAACAAACAGACAGATAGACAGCCAGACAGACAAAAATGGTGAAAAAAGTTGTTTTGGTGAAAAATTGACCTAAAAGCGGTTATTTTAATTTTACAAGCAGTGACTCTATTTTTTTTATAGGTAGGTATAGGTATAGATAACAAGGATGATCACAATGTTACTTACTCCGTGCAAAAAAGATTTTCTTCTCTTCATCAGTTAAATCAGGCAAATCTGTAATTTCAGGAGTACTCAAAATACCTCTCATTGTTACTGCTACCTTTTTGGCAGGGAAGGGGACCTCAGTCCTGGTCGTACGGGCATGGTTTCGTTTCATAGTCTGTGCCTTATACACCGTTTCAAAATCATTCATTAATTTGTCAAATAAACTTGGAGGATGCTCTGGTTCATTGTTGTTCGTAATACCAGGTGACGTTGACACTACACTTGCAACAGCAACCGTTGAGGTAAGTAAGAACAAATAGGTAGCGCGCATTTTAACTCGTTTTTTGTTTAGGTTAGATTCTGGATCAACGCCGCTCTACGTACCTAGGTATATCTGATCATATTCAAGCTCAATTCCTCTATATATAAATGCCTTTAAATTGAATAATGGAGATGATAATAAAAGAATCTCAGTATTTATTATACCGGCCATTTTATTCAGTAAATATTTTATTTTATTCAATAGCCTATTCTGCTATTCATTTTCATATCACCTCAATACCTAGGGTATAACCCTAGGTATTGAGGTGATATGAAAATATACCTCTATGCACTATAATAAGCAACTGCGGCACCATCGCTATCTCGTCATAAACCTAACGCAATGCTCAGAAAGTTCGGGGGTGTCAAATCCCGAAAGTTGGTCCCTATAGCACAGAACATATTTTATAATAGTACTAACGTACCTATAGGTTTGTGAGTAGGTATCTACTAAGTGTACCTACTTACATATCTAATGATAAGGTGAGGGTGTATGGGGCCTCACAAAAATCTTGGGACTCCAAAATAACTTTACATGCTTATTGACGGGGCAGGCTCTAGCGCAGGTAAGCCGGGGTGCGAGGGAAATGCTCTTTGGGCCACCTTACACCCTGGCGTCAGAAGACCCTAGACGGCGTGCGGTTTTAGTCGGTAGGAGTCCGACATAACCTGCCCCGCTGGCCGCGGGGTGGGTATCCATGAGGATTTCCGCACGAAAAAAAAAAGGCTCTAGCGCAGGTTTTTCTCTCAAGTTTGGGTAACAGACAAGCAGGTTTTTTTGTAACTCATAGGTTAACTGCCTACTTAAATGCCCTTCAGATTAATCACAAGAGTATCTATCACTGTAGGTAATATCATTTGATAATAAATGAAGAATAGGAGGAAAAAGCTTTTAAAGCTTCTTGGCTTCTTTCAAATTTCTAGGTAAGGTATGGGTACTTACAAGTCGAAGTAATTAAAAGCACCCATAAAAAAAATTATCGGTTTCTTTCAAAATTCGAAGACATAGGTATACCTAGTACATATATAAATGAAATTAAATAAGAATGATTAAAACAAGTACATACGTACTCCAATTTTCCAAAAAAATCTAAAAATATCCACCCATCGTCACTGATATATCTACCTACCTACGACCTACCAATAACGTAGTCTTATAATATATTAGGTTCCCATAATATCTCGCTTTAAGCCCTATTGTTGTTATTGTGTTATGTATTCATCTGAATGCGTTTTCTCTTATTTGCAGTTTTTCTGATTTCCCAGCATTGCAGAAGCTGAATGAGAAAGGGGCCAGACCGCATCGTTGTTCAGAATCAGCAATGAGGTGAACAATGGATCATCCGGATATTGCCTGTCAACTGAGCTACCTACACGAGCAGCGCTAAACGATACTAGGTCGACCGCTGCCACCCGCTGGACCGAGGTAAAATGTTTCCATAAAACATGAAGCTAATACCTACAGTCGTGTTTGATATGTATTCATGACCTTTACCTTTCAACATAATAAACTGGCTTTTAAAATATTTAAAGCTTCTATATCTTTATAATTATTTTATACCACTAAGGTGACAAATACCTACTTGTTATAAAATTATCTACACTAATATTATAAAGAGGAAAGATTTGTTTTTTTGTTTGTTTGTTTGTAACGAATAGGCTCCGAAACTACTGGACCGATTTCAATAATTCTTTCACCTATAGAAAGCTACAATATCTGGGAGTAACATAGGCTATAATTTGTTTTCAAAAAATTAAGGAATTCGAAATCCACGCGGGCGGAGCCGCGGGCTCAACAGCTAGTAAGTTATAATTTATAACAAGTATTTGTCACTTATAACCTATCCTATGATAACCAACAAGACCGTAGTTGATTTAGGCTCGCGAGACCTGGTTCTGCATTTGAGGGGCAATAATTATAGGTACTAAGTGAAAATAGTTTTAAAGCTATCGATAATTAATAAATATTAGCTACTAGATATTTTTTGTCAACTGAGATTGAATTTATGCATTTACTCTCTAATTGTTATAAAGTAGAAAATTATCGGGAAGCACGGGAAAGAAACAATAGATAATTATGTAGGTACCTACTTAAGTAAGTAACTTATAGACACATCTTGCTAATAAGTATGAGTAATTAATGTAATTATATATCGCATAGCACTCTGCGCAAAACGTGCACGACTAGTAATAATTTTGCTATTCATTTATTATAGAGAGGCACGTATTTGTGCGCGCCAATCTAATCGCTGATAGCTGAACGGATGATAAATATTCGACCTCCTTCATTGTGAATTCTTCACGCGTTTCGGGTGACCCTTCCCTCTAGGATTGTCCTCGACGCTTTGTGGATCATTTATTTTTGTCAACCTTTATAACATCTCGATACTGAGACATAAATAAAATACTTAACTTGTTTAGGTACCTACTCTTAGAAATAAAATATTTTATAAGGTCTCTTGAGGCATATCAACTGTTATTAAATTCTATTGTCGGTTGTCGGCTAGTCTGAAAGCATGTTTGGTTCTGTAGTTTCTGTACCTACCACACACAGTTGTTATGAATTCAGAGATACATTTCGGCTAAAACTCAAAAACTCGCCACATCGTCGTTCAGAACCGTAGACCGAGTATCATTGCTGAGTATAGTTCTGTTAGTATAGGTACTTAGTCAACGTTCAGAACGGTGCACCTACTTATTAATTTTGTCATAAGACAGTATCTACAACAATTAAAATAAATAAGTAGGTGCGCCGTAAACGTGAATTATTTTTCTCCATTTACTATGTGCTATATAGAGCTCTACATAGGTAGGTATGTAGAGCTCTCTACGGAACGTCTGAGAAAAATAATTCACGTTCATGTATTTACAAGTACACCTATATCATTATCTATTCAGATTCAGTCTAGTGAACTGATATATTTCTGAAATGAATATATTCAAATAGGATTTTCACATTATGACCCTCCTACTCGATTGGAATAGTTGAAATATGCGGCGGTTTTGTAATATCTCTAACAATTTCACATCATTCCATTTCGTTGCGAAATATAACGAGTACCTAGGTACCTAGATAGATATTTTATGAATCAATTGAAATCAATAACTCTGTCTGTAGGTACCTACCTAAAATTATATATGGATTTACGTTCTTTGTTTTACGTCAATAGGCATTTTCTGCGTAAAGGTAGGTATATAAACTACTTTTTTTTTTTTTTTTTTTTATTCATGATAGGCTTACGTTTGACCTCAATCTCACCTGATGGTAAGTGACGATGTGGTCTACGATGAATCACGCTTGCCTAGAAGGAACCTATTCACTCGTGACTTGAAAACTCCCAGGTTATAGCTTTCCGGAAACACAGACTCAGGCAAGGAATTCCACTCCTTAGCTGTACGCACGATGAACGTGTCAGCAAAGCGCTTTGTGCGTATGAGTGGAATATCGACCATATAGCGGTGGCGTGACGCTGTTCGTCTAGTCGTTCGTTGATGGAAAGGACTTGGAGGTATCAGGTTGTGCAATTCCAGAGCGCACTCCCCGAAATGCATCCGATAGAACACCGAGAGACCTGCAACTTTGCGTCGATGGGCAAGGCTTTGAAGTCTTTTCTCGACTAGTGCATCGTTATTGATGAGCTTCTTGGCTCGTCTCTCGATCGTCTCCAGCGCGTCAAGTTGGTATTTAGCTACTAGCTTCCGCCCGCGGCTTCGCCCGCGTGGATGTCGGTTATCGCGACCAAACATAGCCTATGTTCATTCTCGAGGTCTAATCTACCCCTATACCAAATTTCATCAAAATCGGTTCAGCGGTTCAGGCGTGAAATCGTAACAGACAGACAGTTACTTTCGCATTTATAATATTAGTATGGATAGGTGTTAGTTATTTGCATGCTTTTTCAATCGCTTTTTTTATACCACTTAGGTGGCAGACAAGCACACGGCCCACCTGATGGGAAGCGGTCACCGTGGCCTATAGACGTGTGCAACACCAGGGTCCTCACACTCGCGCTGCCGACCCTGCAAAGACCTTCTAATGCCCTTCTTGAAGAACCGCATAACTAATTTAGGTACTGCCGGTACATTTTCCCTGGACCTTCGCCAGGTGCCACACTTTTGTGTATGACTCAAACGTAGACGACCATTTAACAAACTAATACCATCCATGTGCCTTTAACATACGTATGAGTTCATACTAATTTATTAATGTTGACTTTTTCCATTTGGAACCTTGTTATTGTGGTTAGCCGAAATGGCGTTGTGAACCTAAGCCAGTAGGTACCTACTTCAGTTGGGTTATTGTTAGGTGGGATCCTACTTTTTATAGATTGAGCCGACTGATTTGTAAATTAGGTACTTTCCTAATTACCTAGTTATCGGTTGCTGTTGGCTACCAGGAGGGAAGGGAGTTTCAGTTCAACTGCAAAGATAACGGGAATTTGGAAACTGAATAGAAAAGTAAAAATAAGTAATTGTTTGCAAAAAAGGTGTATTATTAAAATCAAAATGAGTTCATGCTTATGACTATAATTACAAAATATTCTATCTAAAATCACAGAGTGAAGGCGCTGTTTATTAAAATGTATAATAAAAACTGTTAACAAAATATTGTATCAATATTTTCTTTTTTTTTTAATTGTTGCAGTGGCTATTGATTTGAGTAAAATATATGTGTTACTACACTATTACCCGTGCCCTCCGGCTTCGAACGTAACACAGTTCGATCGAGCATATAGATTAAATTACAGGAATTCAAACACTAATAAATACATTGTTGGTATGCCTCGAGTCTTTCATTACATAAATGGTCCCCATCCTATGTACATTTGACATAGGTTGTGAATGCTGGTTGCTTCCACTATAAGATGTTCCACCTGACCTTCCGGAGACAATGAAAGTGACAGCTGCTTGTTTTTCGTTCGCACCTATAATAAATAAAACATGGTATAATTGTGTTGATCATGCAATTTCACAAAATATTAAACAACCACATGTGGTTGTTTAATACACTCAGCGGAATTGTGGATTTTTTATGTAGTCTAATCACAAAAGTGTTGCTACTTCTAACAAGTTCATCTCTCATTACGTGGCACCGAAGAACATTAGGGGTTAATACGTATTTTTTTACCCATTCGAGAATATGCATTAAGGTGGGAAAGACGTGGATAGAATGTCAACCTCACCTGCAAGTTGGTACACCTGCTGATTATCGGACGAGGCTCTGGCGCAGGCTTGGGTTGGGAGGGGGGCAGACGGCAGTCGTTTGTAGTAATTTCTCTAGTCTTGGATGCAGCCAAGAACAACGCTAAGATGATAATCATGATTATGAGAAAATACGTGTCTCACCATTCCATTGAGCCGTTGTTTAATGTGCAGTAAATGCTGCAACGCTTGCTCATTGGTCCGTTCGCCGCAGTCGACGGGCCGCACGCGGCCCCAAGATACGAGCGGGTCGTACACAAACGGACCGATGACCGACATCAACGCGGCGGTCTGTGCTCGTAATGCCCGCATTACGGCTTCACAACTTTTCCTGGAAAAAAAAATTGTTTTAGAAAAAATGTAGGTATCCATCAAATCCATATTTTCTTTTATTCATGAACTCTACTTTTATTCGTGCATTCTCGTAACCATGCGATGATGTGGGGTCAAAAACTCAGCGTCTGCCGTTTTCATCTCCTAGTTAAGGGAAATTCTAGAAGAGCTGTTGCAGCATAAGTTCTAATATACAAGTAGGTCTGTATCACTATAAGCCTATGGACGTGTGCAACACTAAGGGTGTCACACACGCGCTGCCTACCCTGAAGGGAAGGGGGGAGGGCTAGGAAAGGGTGGGGAAGCTCGGAAGGGGTGGGGTAGGAGGGGTACGGTGAGTACTGGCTACCCTACTTACCGGCGGGAACACAACACGATGGTTATTATGGCCGCGGTATCCTGGAGGAGGTACTACCCCAGCCGGACAGCTAATTTCGGACGGGAGATACCGTCGTGTCCTACCTTCTAAAATTGAAGTCATAAGCTGGTCAGACGGTAATATTAAATAAGTTACCTGAACATGCCATCGTGTCTGAGAGGTCCCATGGCAGCCTCCATGTTATGAGTGAGGCGAAAAGGTACGCGTTCGGGCCATTCGAACGCTTCGCCTTTGTTGAATAAGCAGTTGAAGTCCACGTGTACTGTATCACCGTTGGTCGAATCAAACGATATGTTTTCACCGTGTCTGTCGCCTAGACCTGAGAGAATATCATCGATTGGATTGAATTATTAGGCGAGAGCAAAAATACAGAAAAGATACTGCATAAAACTCAACAATATAGGTACTTATAATTGAATGCTATATGCAATACCATTTCAACAAGAGGGACTTTTGTTTTTGTTTTTGTGTTACCACCTTTTATCCTATTACTAATAAAAACTCTTAAATATTTAACTTACCAAGTATGTATCCGACCATTGACATAACCGCCGTAGTTCGTATATAAGCCGACCTTGCTTGATACCTTCAAAACAATAGAATATTAAGTTATTTTTTTATTAAACCATTAAGGCTGTTCGAATCTGAAGAATAATACTGAAAAACTTATTACCATCCATAAGGGTCAGAAAAGACTCTTCGGAACCATTCTTGGAAAACAGGTGGATGTCGAGGTAGCAGTTGCTCCTCGTAAATTCGCCTCTTTTTCTCAACTGGATCCTTGTTTGAACACATCATTTCTTTCAACTCACGATTGCTAGTATGAATACCTACAAAATTTTCGATTACATTATAGAGCCTTCAAGATACCCATATCAATTTACGTTTACATTTTAGAGCTTCCAAAATACCTATAAAAAATTACGTTTAGAATTTTACATTAATTCCGATAATAATATCATAAGAAATATAAGGTCCCTTAGTTGCTGCAATTTGCTCTCGCCTGTTTCTAAATAATTATCGTATCATTGTTTTATTTTATTTTTTCACTTTAATGTAACGCTCCAAATGTTGGATACAAATATTGTTACCCATTTTTTCTTTTACATCAATAATGAGTAAAAATTTGGTGGCAGAAGATTGTTACTGATAACTTAACTGTTTGTACTGTTAGCTCATTCGTAGCATGATTAATTTCAATTATGGTATCCATAATTATCCGAGATTAATTTAGAAATAATGACTTTATAAAATATACCTTTCTGTTTATAAATATGTACCAATATTGGCCTCAATCCAACTAGATTAGGTACCCACTCTATCAGGCCACACTCTTCATTCAACGGTAGCACACTGTACGTCCGTATATAAAGTCGACGTCGACGAGTTTCGGGCGCATCTTGTAGGAACCGATTCACTACTCCATTGAATTCCATCAGACGATAGTCTTTTCGAAGATCGTCACGCGGTTTCAGCATTATAATGTAGGACTTGCCGTCGGAACCTAAAATATACATTATAACTAGAATATATTATCACATTAATTCAACGCTTCGATATTGAGAGTATGATGACAACCAATAACTCGAAAAATTTTACTTTATCCACATTTTTAGCGAAATGAGGTGTTTTATTACGATATTCAAACCGCCGTAAACCTAGTTAAACCCATCTAATTGGATGGGTTTATGGCATAAACCCATTTAATTAGATAGGTTTAGCTGCAAATCTATGTTTAATGACAAAAACATTACCTTTCAGTGTAACTTTTCTCGGTTTCTGCAAAGAAGGTAGTATATTGATCTGCTCTTCGATACCAGCGATATACACTGGTGGTTCCGTGGGTATATTGAAGTCGATGCGCTCTTGCCGCGCCGCTTTGGATGGCAACACGATCTTACAGAACTCTTGGAACGGCATCATTATGTGGCTGAAGTTGTCTCCAGATAGCAGACGGGGTAAAATCCGAACTAGTGTTGAAACTGTTGTCGTCTAAAAAAGAAAAAAAACACGCGGTAAAATTTATAACCAACTTTCCAACTATAGTTTGTCTAATGAAAGCTGGACCAACAAAACCGCGGCAAATTTAAAAAATTTAGGGCAGGTATCACTCGTTATAGTTGGATAAAAACATTTTGATCGTGAAATAAAAGTATTTACCTATTAAAGTTTAACTGGTATTTTTAAAGAATTTCATCGCGCTTTATTCGGTGTCATTATTATTTACATGTTGATTTCTTTATTAAATACTATCTATTGCCCACGACTTCACCTCGGGAAGAGAGAGAAAAGGTAGCAGGTTTAATCGTGTGAAAATCCCCAACGAATACCCGTTGGCCATCGGGGGTGGTTATGTCGGAATCGAACCGAGTAAAACTGCTGATGTAGTGGAGATATAGACTAGCTGTTGCCCGAGTGAAATTGGCCTATGAACGTGTGCAAGACATTTTGCCTGTGTTATTCCAGATTAAAAAATATCTTCAAGCGGGCTTATTGGAATCAGACGAAATTCATTTATTAGAAAAAAATATTATTAATTATAATCAAAATTAGATTCCAAATATGCTTCACCATAATCCGAGCTGCTTGATCCATCATAAGTCACACTTATAATTAATTACATTATTTAAATAAATATTGTCGAAAAGTACAAATATCTAATACAAAAGCGAATATTTTTAGATATCGCATCTGAATCTCGTTAATATTTGACGTGAATACAACAAAGTATCAAAATCATAATGTCAACGCGCAATCACAGAGAAATGACAGAAGGTGACATTTATAGTCTACGGGTGTTGCAAATCAATAAATGTCGTGGTTCAGCTTTCATTAGTCAGAGTCTAAGAAGAAACTGTAGCATTCAGAATTACTTAAACTGTCTTAGATAGACAGTTTAAAAAATTCTGAGAAACGGTCACATTTACAAACGATCATTACAATGAAATAAATGATTAAATAAAAAAACATACCGAAGAATTGCCAGCTATAGGTTTATTACACAGTTCTATCAGTTTCTCCGCAAGCTGCGTGAAGTCGCTGATGAGTTTCAACATGCGTGGTTCCTTCAGCCGCGGGTCCGCGAACACATCTGCGCACCGCTTGATGCGCTGAGCGTAGCTAGACTTCATCACACTCATCATCATCCATAAAGTGTGTTGTGGATATGCCATTATTAGTTTGACTAATATGGCTTTCAGTTGGAGGTACACCTGTAGATAAGGAATGGCATATATGATGAACTTCTTGACAATAAAAGCGGTTTTTAGGTTGGGGGTGGTAGTGCTAGATTAGACTAAATCAATCACAGGCTCAAACTGTTCACCTCATTGGTTCGAGAGGTAGGGATTTGGGGGACCAAACCTATCGCCACTCCCTGCATTCCACCAATCTGGGACAAAATAGTCCCGCCAACTCTATACTATATGACAAAAAACTGACCTCTTTAACAGGATGACAAATTCGAGAGACAATCTGCGAGAAAGCTGTCAAGTAAAGATAGAGAGGCAATCTTTCTGAATATGTCTTGATAATATCCGTCATTTGAGCTAGCACTGAATGAGCACTCGTGTCTGCCGATGTCACTTCCACATCCAACCTGCAAATACAAGAAATCTAATTTAAAATTAGGATTTTGTTTGTTACTTGGTATGATAGAATACGATAGGTACTAGTATTCTCCTTAAGAGCTCTTATAGTACTAGTAATGAAGGTAGTCTACTCTCAACCCTTGTGTTAATTTTGATGTTTTCTCGTCGTTCCAGGATTTTGTCACATTAATACGATGACGAGGAAGAACTGATGTGACCTGTCTCTAATATGAATCCGTAACGAGCATAATGCGTAGCGTGATCACAAATACACAAAGAGGATAAATATCTGAATAGATATAGCTTAACATAAAAGCACTGATAAAAACGAAATAGTGTCGTCTTACCAAATGGAAAGCATCCTCGGCATACTCTGGTATAAATACTTGTGTCCATATTGTAGCGCTTTGCCGTAGCTATTGAGAGCGTATAAACGTCGAGACCACATTGTACCCGTACTGGTTCCTTCCCCGCTGCTCACCTTCTCATAATATGTGCCTAAACATACCTGCATCACATAAATAAAAAGTAATTAGCAAATTTTATCAAACTACCGTCGATTTCATCTTAACACAGAACTATATCAGAAAAGTATACAAAAGATAGGCATAAAGAACAAAAGAAAGAAAATATATTTGATTGCAAATGACAAGGACTTAAAACTTTTTGCTATTAATATACATATAAACTAAAATTATTGAATAAATAAATAAATATTCTACGACGAAAATGCTCAGTTTTAAGGTGTCATGTCATGCTAGTATATGATAAATACTTCACAGTATTACGTCATCTTATCACTGTATATCATTGTATTTCTGTATTAACTCTCATGCGTGGGTAACGTTCGAATTAAATTCTAAGAAAGAAATATGGACACTCACCAAGCTCTTCTCCCACTGCTTAAAGGTTTCAACAGCATCCTTATAATACCCGATGTTAACATCGACATCTACGTTTGTAGTTTCATCGTTGTATTTAGCAATGAGCAACTTGGCTTTAGCACAAATTTTTCTGAAAAAAAAAACTAACATTTATTTCTCTTTTGGGACTTTTTTTTCATACATACATACATACATAAACTCACGCCTATATCCCCGAAGGGGTAGGTAGAGGTGCTAGCACCCACATTATGTTTAGATGCCAATGTAATAGGTGGCGAGCCTATTGCCACTAACCGGGCACTTATAAACCTGCGATAAATCTTTTCATATAGGTAGTATAGGTACGATTGTAGCCACTAGTGAAAATTGTAGCAGATTTTGGCGAGAAGTGGCTATTTCAGAATGTTCCCGAATCACGTTGTATCAAATTCAGTAGATAACAATGGACTAGACTCACCGTTGATCATTATTAAGTTGTTCTAGCATAGGATAAGTATCATCTAATCCACGTCGTAGCGTAGTGAACGCTTGTTCGTACTGACTACGCGCCCAGTACATCTTGGATTTCTCAATGAATAACTCTTCGGGTTGGTATTCTTCTGCGTTCAGGATATACATATACGACTAAAATTTTAAACAGATTCTGATAAGTGTGAAATTACAAATACATATCGACCGAATAGAAAGGATTTCTTACCTGTTGGAAAATCCCAGCTTTTCTAGCATGTTTTGCGCTTTGTAACCAAAGATCACCAATGCATGCTTTTAATTTATTGGCAGTAAGCGGATGCGTCGGCTCCAATAGTTGCTATAACACGATAATAAAGATTCAATCATCATAAACACTTGACAAAGGTAACGATCGTTCGATAATGCTGGTTTCATAGTAGACATAAAAGTTTTTATTTTTTTATTAGCTACGAATACTCCTCTCTCTCTCTCTCTCTCTCTCTTTCTCTCTTTTTTAGTAGTGGAGAAGAGAAGAAATACCTCTAATTACACAGACATATTATGTTCCAAAATTAGTACCTGTGATTGCTGCAAAAGAATTCTCCTTAGTCTAAGTAAGGGCTCAATCGTTCTGACGTCAGACTGCACTACTGACAATCGTCTGCGCCATTCATCTAGCAATTGTTTCAATATTTCTGTACTTTGCCGGTCCCCGTCTCTCAATTCTCGTAATCTGCAATATGTTAGTTATATTTTTATTTCACCAGTTTCGCATCGTCTTCGCTGTCGCTCCTTAGCCGCAAAAAACTGGTCCCGAACACGTACACTTTACTATATGCAAATACCAACATTTCAATTTTAAAATAAATCATAACCCTTCAGGGTAGGCAGCGCGGGTGTGACACCTTTAGTGTTGCAAACGTCCATAGGCCACTGTGACCGCTTCCCATCAGGTGGGCCGTGTGCTTGTCTGCCACCTACGTGGTACAAAAAAATTAACGGAGTACGAATTAAATTTACTCCTGCTTATATGTGATGTAAATGCCAGTGTGACAGAATTATAAGTGGACTTTGGGTTCATAAGTGCAAATTTTTTGAAGTAACTGACAAAATTTTATGAGGTTGTGATGAAATATAAACTGTACCTTTGCAAGACCTCTTCTACATGTCCAGTTTCAGTCACAATATGGAGGCCTAACACACTTTGGTAACCACTTCTCAAAGCGCTTTCACCTTTGCTTTCACCATCCATTTGACCTAATAGTCTAATCGTTGTCTCTTTACACGAAACTTTGAAAGCATCGTGATCTTGGCTACGGAAAGCGAGGAGAATCCGACCCATTAACAGGCCCCAGTTTTCATTCGAAGGTGGCTAGAAATAATAGGGAAATAATATAAAAATAAGTGAAATTTAAGATCTATATCTATACCTTTATAAAATTGTGAAGTAGCTGTGTCTGTACATTTTTAGATATTAAAAAAATACTTGGGTTATGTTATATAATGATTCCCGACTAAATGAAACTTTTAAACAAAATTAAAATCTGTTCATCCGTTCGGGAGTTACGATGCCACATACAGACACACAGGCACGTCAAACTTATAACATCCGTCGTTCTCACGATAGGGTTTAATAACTACTTACAACAGGTTTCTTAGCTAGCTCTTCAAGTTGTTCAAATCTCCCGAGTCGCCACAGCGGCTCCGCTGACAACTCCATCATGTCGTCTTCAGATTCGTGTTCACTTAGTAACCGGTATGCAGTGAACGGCTGGTCAAGGCCCAGATAGCAGTCTATCATACCCTGAAAACATTTTGTAAACGTTTAGTCATGAGTGGTGTAGTCAGCGTCAAAAGTAGATTATCATTTTCAGATTACAAAAAATAAATTTTGAGCAAAGTAATTTATATTTTAGTGAACCTATTTTAAAATTTTAGTTAAAATTTTTAAAATCGAATGAATATTTTTTTAATTTCATTTATATTTTTTAATTTGGAATCTGTGCAATCATCGCCTCTTTTTGACGCTATAATTTCCGAGAAAAGAGATGTATGGGGACGCCCGTTTTCTTGTAAATGACTATAATAAAATGTCTAGTTTACAATACCTGTAAACTGAGCCTATCCAACTGTCCCTCCTGCGCTAGACGCTCGTAACAAAGCGCAGCATCTTGTAAGCGACCCGTCACTACTTGAGCCAGGATTAACTCTTTCAACGACGGCTCAGATCTCTTCATAGATAAAATACCTGGAATATCCAATATAAATTAATACGAATCGGAACGCCAACCCCGGTTGCCGGAACCCGTGAATCTTGATTTCCTTGAATGCTTTAATTTAGCTTTTTTTTAAGTTGGACACGTCAATATGACTTTACCTCGCCTGATTGTAAGCTAAAGGTAAAGTCTCAGGGGTCACCACAATATACACCGATAGTGCTGCAGTGGTGGCCCTCAGCTTGACAGCTTCAAGAACAGGAGCGAGTACCGTTTGACCAATACCCACGTTGCGTACAAATTAACAGAACTAAAACTCAACACATTAAGATTCTGCTTGCACTTGATATACTTCTTCATAAGTAGACATTATCTAACCTGCTACTGAATCTGGTTCGTCCAACAATGCGTATATTTCAGCTAAGAATGGTAACTGTTCTTGCATCCTATTCTTTTCTTCGCCCATGTACAATTCCAAATATTGTAACGCCCTTTCTAACTCGCCGCAGGCGAAGTTACCGCGGGCTATCGTCAGCTTATCGAATTTATCCAGGAATGATGAGATTGCCCTATAATTGATAGAACAGACAGAGAGGTGATCAATTTTTCTTCAACTTCAATTCTTTAAATAAAGTATGGTTTCACATATTTAAATACATACTTTACAATAATTGTTCTTGTCGAACAGAAATATTAAACATAAAAAAAAAATAAAAAAAAGTTAAAATTTAAAAAGAAATTTATAGGGTTTTAACTTCTACTCGGTTAATAACGAAACCACTAGTTAAGCGAGTATACATTACCCCCTCGAAATTAAATTTCTTATGTCTGAAGTACCTACAGATGACAGTGTACTGAGAGTTGAGATCCGCAACCTCACGATTGTGGGTCCAATTTCTTAACCAATAAACTGCAACCGCTATGGAAACTTCTATAAGAAAATGAGTTATTATACCTACTTGTAATTATCATTTTCAAGCGGTTTTTGCTTTGAATGGCACCACTCCAAAAGCCATCTGTTTAAGAAATCAAGTAATGTGTAAATTGTTTTACTGCATTTGCTTTGATTGCCTTCCTCGGCTTGCACAGAATTGATGCTTGGCGTCATTCTTATATGACGGAGCATTTTATACTTAGATCTTTCGGTTGCTACAGCAATTTCATTGTCAAAGTTCTCCAAGCCTGAAAAAATTGCCATCATTTTTTTTTATACACTACACGGTAAGTAAGCACAGATTGTAGTATGGATTCTAGAATGCGAATATCTAAGTCAGATATTACTTTTTTATAGCACTTTGGTGGCAGACACGGCTCGGGCAGTGACACGGCACACGAGATACGCAAAAATATGTGCACTCCCGGGGAACCGAGCCAGGACCACCGACGTAGCAGACGAACACTCTAACGCTACGTCAGACTAACGTCCGTATTGTAACTTCACTGAAGACACTTACCAATAACAGCTAGTATTTCTTCTTGTATATATTGAGCGCTAGTCTTAGACATAACAGCATGTAGCAACACATAAGGGAGGAATAAAAACAAAGTTCTGACGTCACGACGCATGCTTGGATGCACTGTGCGCAGGAGTTCCCGAATGCTCTCTGATTCTATGAGAGGGATTAGTTGACCTGCCCAGCTGGAAAAAGTTAGATAATTGACATAATTCAAAATATCTGATACAGTAGGTTAGATCTAGTAACTATTGAAATACTGGCTACATACTTGTGAGCCCATTCCAAAAAAGTTGTCGCGTAAGTCGAACCAAATAGAGGATGCGCTTTCTTCGGTTGAGATGGATACGCCAAGGTATACCTGCAAAATACGGCTTATCAATTATCACATTATATATTTGTCAAAGAATATCACAACTGAACACAATTTGGGTGCATAGTACTCAAATCGATACTTACCTGGAACTGAGTAAAGGCTGCATTATTTGATGCACATGCTCTGGAAAACTATCCCATACGTCTTTCTTACTGCCCGTAGGAGAAATATCATATACCTTTAATATTTCTTGAATTGTTAGAGCATAGCAATCCATGTTCTGAAAACATAATTTATGCAAACATTTTAGGAGTGAGATGAACTAGCCTTGCTTGCCGTGACAGTTTTAAAGTGCTAGTGCTAGTAGATCATTAGTTACAGATGTTATTCAACAATTCTAACATAAGCAGGTACCTACTATTGATAGAAGATAAAAAAATATACACACCATTGTATCCTTCTCATATTGAAATGCCCTAGAAAGTTCGATAAGTGCAGTGGCAGCGAAACAGCTGTCGCCTATAGAGAATGCAAACGGCGATCTATCAGGCTGCACATATTGACGTGGCAGATGGCCCGCCTCGATTGCACCTAATTGACCCAGGCACGAACCACTGGAGAGGCTCACTTGGCTGTCCGAATCCTTACAACCTGAAACAGTAAATCATTGTACAGTAGTAGGTTAAAGAAGTATGTAGGAAACCAACTTCAACTCTTTCCTATAGATTTAGATCGGAACATCCAGGACGGGACTTGAACCCGCGTACAGTCCCTTACAGGGGGGACTCCAAAGCGCAACCATTGGATGCGACCATTGGTGCTGAGATGGTGATAATGAAATTTTTGTAGACTGCCTAGGTACTGTAGAGGTGAATGACCCCGGACGGTTCTATTCCCTAATCGGTTTAGTGTTATAGAAGTCCCATATTAGGAAATTCTCAGCAGCAGTTCGGCCTGCAGAAACGGGCCGGTTGATGACAATACCTAGCAAGGCAAACAAAACAGGTAGCAATAGGGGTAGTAATACACTTTAAAAAAGTAGTTCTTACCAAGAAGCAGGGAATCTATAAGCTCCACTATAACAGGATCAATATTTTTCCCACCAAATATTGCCTTGTGTATATCACTTCTATTAATTTTCAGTAGTTTATCTAAGTGAGAAAATGCATATGCCTTTATACTGGGTATATCATGGTTTAAATGTAGCAAATACCATTTTATTTGGTCCAGAAAACTATCCGGCTGTGTTCTCTTTACATGTCTTCTTATAACAATCCTAATATTCTCAGTTATTTTTGTATCATCCAAAAAGAAAAGGTCGGGTATATGAGAACTTAACAAATTCTCATTACCTAAGACAAGGTACTGGAAAATTTTGTTGATTTCTTGAGGAGCGTAATCCAACTGTTGCAGCAGTGATACTGCTAAGTTTGATAACAATGGTCCCAAGGACATTGTATCAATGTTATGAATGAACGCACCCCAGGCTTCCGCGAGTATTTTTGGAAATTCCTTAGCCAACGGAAGTGCAGATCTTAAAGTAGCTAGCACTTTGAATCTCAATGGAGTCAAATACTTCACCCCCATTAGCTGCATTATATCAGGCAAGCTTTTCAACGCTTTTCGCTTCACTGACAATGCCACTTTGGCATTAACCAGTTTGTGATCAAAATATGCCAGAACGCCTAAAAACTTCGGATTCAAAAAGTCGGCTATTTGCGAAGTACTCATACTCATGTTTCCAATTGGATTTGAAGCATCAGGGTCATGACAAGCCAGATATCTACAAGCATTCAACACTTTTTCTGAATTGCAGCAATACTGTAGGAGGAATTCAGTCAGTATAACCCTATAATGCCTCTTTACCAAGTTCAATGTGGATAATTTTGTTAATCGCTCTATAATGCTATAGCATTTCTTCCCTACTTCATTAGACTCATTCAAATATACATGAACATAAATGTGAGGGAATCTTTCTATGAGGAAATCCGACACAGAACATTGCACTAAAGACGCAATTTCCTCTATCATTGAAGGGACTTCTTTAATCGAAACAGAATATGGGATCAAGTATGGTAGAAAGTGATGAACATCCTTGGAAATGAAATCCCGATACCCAACGAATCCAAATGCCCTGACGACTTTCAAAAGAGATATAGCAAATTGTTTTCCATTGTACAAGCTGCATTCTACAAAAAGCTTGCAATAATCTTTTTTGTATCTATGGTAAACTTGGTTTGGGGTATACCCATGAATCTCGCAGACATCTCTAAGATTCACTACAGCTTTTGGTCCAAGAGAACATTGTGGATGCATAATGAAATAAATAAAGAGCTTTGTAACTGGTAATATGACTTTAGCATTTGAGCATGTTCCAAAGTCCTTGATAAGGTTTAATGTTTTTGTCTGGTGATCTTGATCATTGTTTTCTAAACTTTTTTGCGTCGCTTTTACCAGTATATTGACACACAAGCTGAAAGCTGCATCTTTGTAAGAGTTCCTTTCTAAATCTTCGTTTACCTGTAATAGTGTATGCAAAAATATTATATTTCATCAATATAATAAAATTGTATTGTACCTACCTACATTTAAAATTAAGAAGTATACCGACATGCTAGATACAAAGCAACTTCTTGGCTGGGCTATAGAAAAAGAAAACATGTTGGCATTGTTCTCCATACAATGCAACATATTTTAACTTGGTATAGGTTACATCTCATGCGAAAACACTCTTCATTGTGAAATAATGTGTATTATGACCACCCAGATATTTCATGATGGACTTTGAGCCCGTGAACCCCAGACCTTCGTTATTTTATCAAAGCTGAAAGTTTCAATGTCAATACAGGTACGAACGATGGCCCATTATGAAGTTTGGGTCATCCTGGCTTTTGGCCCTGGAACTGGGGTTCGCGGGCCTTGCTCTTGGCTCTTGCTCTATGACTAGAAACTAATATTGTTGCAGATTGCAATTTTTCTCTAGGAGCCCCAATTAACGTTCCCTAAGCTGTACTTCATCAATGAGATGTATCTTAGCCTACTAATCATCAGCTTAAAAAAATATTGCCACTAAGGTATTAAATACAGGTGTATACTTACTGTATCGTCATTAATAAATGACCGTAAAGCTCTCAAAACATCCTTTGCATTATCCTCATTAACTATATCTTGTGAGACCCCATAGTTGAGCACATAGAAGTGATTACTAAGCCTACTGAAGAGATTCCAGTATCCATTTTGCAAATCTGGATACTGCTTCCAGTTCAAAAACTTTGCAAACAAGCTTTTCAAAGTAGAAATAGTGGAATGTTGACTTGAAGTATAAGTATTAGCTTCGAAATATATTTCAATTTTATGCTGATTCATTTTGGCAATCAATTCATCAGTATGCCTTTCTTTGTCTAATATATTATTATGGCATTTAGAACAAATCAGTAGCAGATTGATTACACTGTTAGTAAATAAACAATGTCCATAGCCATTTTTTGAAGTACAAATAATTCTATATGAATCTAGTGACATGCAAGCAATTGCTGATATAACTCCAGTAACTTCGTTCTGAATGTAAGAATCTTTTGTTAGGAACGCAGGCATGAGGACATCACCAATCAGTTTACTTGCAGATAATATTTTATTTAACACTAAAAGTGGGCAAAGTGGTATTATCTGGAACAAAAATATATAAAACCATAATTCCTGAGCAGTGATAAACAAAGATAAAGCAGAAATCTTCCGAAGTTTTTGAGTTACACTTTGTGCTTCTCTATAAGATATAAAAATTAGATCAAGTACAATCAAAGTAGTACTTATAGGTTTTGACGAAATTCAGAAGAAGGTTCAATACTTACTTCTTTATACATACTAATAGTTTTGCTTTTAATAAGACCACTGACTAAGTTACTGATTATTCTGGCCCAAACATCACTGAGTTTCATTTTCAGGACAAGCCTTACAACAATTATATACTTCAAAATAATCGTTTTCATATTATCACTGAACTTAAGACTTTGTTCTGAAAACTGTGGAGTACTTTGCAGACAAAGTAGTTGTAGTATTTTCATAGATTCTTCTCGGGATATACTCCTACAGAGAATAACAGTACTTAATAGTATGTCCATGAAGGACTTGATGCAATTGTGATCCCCAATTATAATACTCCTATGGTGTTCCAATATTTTTAATAGTGAACTCCATATTGTAAACATATCTTCTTTTAACAATATATCTAAATTAGGTTTTTCTTGTACTCTTTGGCTTCTTATCAAAACATACTGCAATATTGCTAAGCCCGAAAGACACCTCTTCAAATGGTAACTTATTAAAAATATATCAGTTTTATTATCTTCACAAGTTTTCAATGACATTATTACATTTAATGTTTGGTTGTAGAACCAATTTTCTTTCAAGCTCATAGTTCCGTCACTTTGTGGGTTAGTATCTATGTGCTGTAGTATATGGTCACAGTAACAGTCGGCTAGGATTTCTATTTCAGCAGCATCAAGATTTGACAAATCAATAATTTCTCTTGAAAATGTCAACCTTTTACTTAAAGTTAAACATTTTAATTTTAATTCATTGCTAAATATCTTGTTGCCCTGTGATCTTAGAATTACTGAACATATATTAATTAGAACATCTTCATTGCTCATTTCAATAAAGCTTTCATTCATTTGCATAAATATAAGCAATAATTTATTGAAACTAGCTAAGTACATAGCATCTATTTCACCCTTTTCATAGAATAAGCTTGTGGACTTTACCATTGCCTCAAGAGAATTTTCAAACTCAGCAAAGATATCAGGGAAACATCTATAAAATTTGTGAATTCCACTTTGATCATAATTACTTATCAAATTAATGAAAAATCTTACTGTAATCAGTTTTAGATCAACATTGTAATTGTCAAGCATACATAAAATTTCTCTGAACAATTTTTCATATTCCATTCTATGTTTGTTCATATGAATAGAATTAGCAACTAAACTTTCCGACAGTAATTGCAATGTTAAATCAATTAATGTTGTACAAGTCTTCAGATCCTTGATAGTTACATAAATAGGTTCCAAATTCAACTGAACATTGGAAATATTTACTTCTTCAGGTGTGAAGTTTTCTAGTATCATAACATGTGATGCTTCCCTTCCCTCCTCTTTATAGTACTGAATAAGCTTATTGAGGATCGAAAAATATTCAGAATGTATTTCATTATAAAATGATGCAGCATTCATACATAGTATGTTTAATATTTTTAGCTGCGCATCTTTACTGTTGATGTGTATTCTGTAAAATAAAGGTTATTTTAAAAATTCTTCCTTCATTCAGGTGAAATATCAAATTTATGTCTGAAAGCTGGTGGTATATTTTATTACTATATAAGTAATTACGTTGTAATCATAACTGAGCAAGAAAAAATACTAAGTATGCTAATTATATACCTGTTTAACGCTTCCACAGACCACACATAAAATAGCCTGCCAACCAACCAAGCATTGAATGCATGATAATATGAATCTGGATATCTGGAAGAACCGGGGCGTGGGACCAATACCTCAGAGAAATCACTGTAAGTAAGTTATTGTTTACACTATGAGATAAATAAAATCGGAAAGTTGTGATTAGTGCAGCTGAAAATAATATCATTATTATTGGGGAACAGGCCAGCAGTTGAAACAACTGATATCAGCCTGCATCTCGTTGTTCACTACACTGTTTTTACTACTCAATGTTTTATAATAAGTAATATTAAGTAATGTAATATTTTGGTTACCTTGATAACTTTAAGATCGAAGTTAAAAGTCTATCTAAACCATCAGCTGCATCTTCCAAGTTATTGAACAACACCATAGTTGGTGCATTGAACATTTGCCACACTGTAAACGGTCCATCTTGAGTATCGTCTTCCATAATGAATTTCAATGTTTATTTATCTAATAATCAGTAGCATCAGTGATTTTTTCAATGTTTTCCTAATTCAGAAAACTTGACGTGACAATGACTTTTTGGTGCTATTCATTTTTATTTGCTGGTTCCCGCCTTTTTATATGAGTTTGAAATATTGATGAAATTCGTTCAGAAATGTCTGCAAAAAATTGGGCGAGGCGACACTATAAAATCACTATAACATCCATTTTGGATGATAGAGTTTGTCTAATGAAAGCTGAACCACGACATTTATTGATTTGCAACACCAGTAGACTAGAAATGTCACCTCCTGTCATTTCTCTGTGATTGTGCGTTTACATTGATTTTGATACTTTGTAGGTAGGTATGTATTCACATCAAATATTAACGAGATTCAGATCAGATGCGATATCCAAAAATATTCGCTTTTGTATTAGATATTTGTAGTTTTCGACAATTTTATTTAATTATTATAATTAATTATAAGTGTGACTGATGATGGATCAAGCAGCTCGGATGATGGTGAAGAATATTTGGAATCTAATTTTGATTATAATTAATAATATTTTTTTCTAATAAATGAATTCCGTCTGATTCCTATAAGCCCGCTTGAAGATAGTTTTTAGTCTGGAATAACACAGGCAATATATCTTGCACACGTTCATAGGCCACATTTTGACCGTGAAATATATTCCCAAGGGTAGCGGGAACGGGAACATAATTCCACGCAGACAACAGCTAGTCTTAGTCTATATCTTCACTACATCTGCGGTTTTAGTCGGTTCGATTCCGACATAACCATCCCCAATGGCCAACGAGGGTGGTATTCGTGGGGATTTCAACATGAATAAACCTGCTACCTTTTCCCCCGATATTCCCACAGTACCAAACTCCCACGCAGGCGAAGTCGTGGGCAAAGGATAGTATTTAATAAAGAAATCAATATAAATAAGAATAACACCAAATAAAGCGCAATAAAATTCTTTAAAAATATCAGTTAAACCATAATAGGAACATACTTTTATTACACGATCAAAATGTTTTTATCCAACTATAACTGGCGATACCTGCCCTAATTTTTTTAAATTTGCCGCGGTTTTGTTGGTCCAGCTTTCATTAGTCAAACTCTATATAAATATGAATATCATGAATTATTCATGATATTTTATGGAAAAAGTAATTTTATTTGATAGGCAGCTTTAGTAATGTACTTGTTATTTTTTTCTCATGTTGAAATGTCTGAGGTGCTAAAAGGGGTCAATAGCTATATACCTATATATATTACATTTCACAAAATTTGCTTCCTATGAGCAAAAGTATGAAATCTCCCTTTTTTACGTTACCTAAATAAAACATGTTGTTTTCTGGGTCGTTTTCAAATTGAGGGCCAAAAAAGCATGAATTTCATCAATTCATATTTTTTGTGATTTGTATGTTTTTTATTACACGGATGCGTTTTTTTATGAATAAAACACATTTTAATCAAACAGACCACTTTTTTATTTGAGTATTTATGCATAAATCAACATTTTTAGTGACACAAATGAGGCATAAAATTCTTCTAATGATAATTTCTAATTTACTAATGAGATCAAAGTTACACTAATGATAATTATAATTTTCATCTAACTGATCGGTGTCTAGTACATGAAAGATATATGGGAAAAAAATTATTAGGGGACTTTATGAATGTAATAGATGCCAAAACCATTATTTTTAGAATGTTCGTCTGTTTGTCTGTTTATCTGTTTGTCCGTGTCTCTGTTTGTCTGCATCAAATTTTTGTTCACGCTAAAGTCAAAAACTACTGGAGGGATTTTGATCAAACTTGGTACGATTATAGTTCATAGTGTTCTGGGCAACATATAGGCTACTTTTTATATAAGCTGATACCCGTGGTTCCGCCCGCGCTTCGTTTTTAGGTCGTTTTTGGTCATATCTCCGGTTCTCCTTAACCAATTACAACCAAATATACGGTAAATTTTTAGTCTAAGCAAGACCTTTCCAATTTCAAGACCTGAACGGGTTTTGATGCGTTTTTTTATTAGAAAGGTCTTACTCACTTACTTAGACTCAAAATCTTACGCATATTTGATCACAATCGGTTGATTAGAACCGGCGATATAGATAAAAACGCGAAACGTGAATATATATAATATTACTTCTCTTAGTATGTAAAATAATGATTTTTTTATATAGTTTCTGTTAGAAATTTCCATTTATGTCTTTTCATGATTCATCATCAGTAATCATCAACACTCAATTTGTGAGGATTAAAGCTTAATCAGTCAAAGCAGCATTATCATCAGGCCTGAAGTAGGTATGTACATGTACCACTGAGCTAGAACGTATAAAAGCTGAACGATTGCAAGATCCTGATGTGAAAGAAATGCACAAAAGGAAATTGAATGACAGGCTAGAACAAAATTGGAGTGCCATGGGAAGGATGTAAAGGCAGTATGGAAAGTGTTAAAAAGTGTAGTAGAGAGTGCCATTGATGTATGTAATGAGGCGAAAAGAAAGAAGAGAAAATGTGCAAAGGCTGATTGGTGGGATGAAAAAAGCTTGGCAAGATATTCTAGCGATGGAAGCTATTGGTAATGTAAGTAGAGGTATGAACAAAGATGATATAAAAGAAAAGAAGGAAATATCGGAGTGTGAAAGCGACAGTTAAAGAATGCATTGAAAATAAAGAAGAAATTCGGAAGCAAACCGGATGAAATTTTGAAAGCGATAAAATATATGAGGGTGGAAAAGTCTGCTGGGTATAATAGAGTGACGATTGAAATGGTGAGGGCTGGCGAGGGATTAGTGGCAGGACTGTTGCACCACCTGCTCAACCTTTGTTGGATACCAGGCCAGGTCCCGGAAGATTGGAAAAGGCTTACAGCAGGAATGCCATAATCATCGCGGTATCAGTCTTTTAAGCGTGGTTGGGCAACTGTATGCCAAAATTGAAGGTAAATGCGTGAAGCAAGTGGCAGAATTTGTTTACGAATGATTGGACGTACGATGGAGATATTGAAAGGAGAGTGACTGTGGGCAATCGTGTGAATGGTGCGCTACACTCCTTCATGAGTGGTCAATCTGTTGACTCTGCCTACCCCAGAGGAAAAAAGGCGAGAGCAATGCACAATTTATAAAAAATATCATTCGTGACACAATCAGTATCATTCGTGTCACTCTTGAATCGACACGAATGAGAGTAACACGACTGATAATTTTGGCACTATTTTGAATTTAACTCCTAAATGTAACGTTCTAGAACATCACCTTGTACTGGGAAAGCATTTGCCCTGTTATGCATAATTAATGAAATAGATCATATAGAAAATAGGCCATAGTTAAGTACAATAAGCAATGAAAACACTAATGAGACGATTTTGGCAACAAGTATAAAATTTTACATGATAATAAGATTTTCTTCCAAAAAACGGCGTTCACAATAAACCACCACAGGTGTTCGTCGACAACTAATCACAGGGGACCGTGTGGGGTAGAAGATGGGGTAGCAGAGTAGTTTAATTGAGTTTTCTTTCGAGTTTGAAATTGAATACACAACTGATAATTTAAAAAGAATCAGTTTTCTGATGTTGTGAAATCTTTTTATTTTTTACAATTTATATTGTTCCAACGGTTAATATCCTTCCCAAAGAACTGTATAACATAATCGATAAATAAAATCTGCAGTTTTCTGCACTCATTTTTAATTTACGAAGCATTGAACAAAAAATCAACGTTGGGTAGACGTCACACTTCTGAGATTTAGGTTAGTTTTATAGGTATTACTCCGTAATTAATAGCGATAGGAGATTTATTGTACTGGGCACAATAGCGTCTCAAGGAACTTATTGATTAATAGTAATGTTAAATCTGATAGCAACTACCACACAAGAATAAAATCAGAATATACGTGTTTGGCCCTCAATTTGAAAACGACCCTTCTACTGTTTTTTTTCGGCGAGTTGTTGTTTTTTAGGGTTCCGTAGCCAAATGGCAAAAAACGGAACCCTTATAGATTCGTCATGTCTGTCTGTCTATCTGTCTGTCTGTCCGTCTGTCCGTCTGTCCGTCCGTATGTCACAGCCACTTTTCTCCGAAACTATAAGGCCTATGCTGTTGAAACTTGGTAAGTAGATGTATTCTGTGAACCGCATTAAGAATTTCACATAAAAATAGAAAAAAAGCAACAAAAGCACGTAAATTGTGTTCTACTATAAAGAAACAACAAAGAGAGCTTTGTTATTTCTTTATAGTAGAATAGGATTGTAGTAGTGTGATTATGATTTTGGTAGATCCCTTTATAAGGTGAGCTCGTAGGAAATGGCTCACATGTGTGTGCTCAATGTGTGTCTCATAGGATTTCATCTATACATATAATAAATCTGTAACTGATCGGTGTCTGTACATGGAAGATATAATGAGAAAAAAAATATCAGGGGACTTTATGAATGTAATAGATGCCAAAACTATGATTTTTAGAATTTTTGTCTGTTTGTCTGTGCCTCTGTTTGTCCGCACTAATTTCAATAATTTTTTTATTACTATCTTTGCCCTACCTATCCAAGTTTACATTCATACATACAGCAGCTCACCATACAGCATTCGTGTACGGAGTCAATTCGTGTTATTACAATGATATATTTATGTATGTCGTTATTTCATCTCAATGTCTATATTATATTGTGCCCGCCAGGGCACAACAGTCGTGTGCAACACCGGACGTCACACTCGCGCAGGTCCAATTATAGTAATGGCTTGGGACGCACTGTGACACGCAACCGATAAGAATACTACTCGCAGCTAAGTGGTAACACCAGGTACGCCGTATCCCAGTAGTTCCATTATGGAACTAACACATTGCTATAAGCCAGGTCAATCTTAAGATGGATGAGTGCCTTGAAGGGACGGTTTAAGCCGTCGTCGGTCGGTTGCAGGTAGTTGGAACTTGGAACACTAAAAAGTCGACTATAACTGGTCTATTTACAGTATTTTAATATAACCAAAATGGGATGTGGAGATCAGATGTCACTTAGTTAAACTGAAAAGCCAAATCAGTTGGGTAACAAAATAACTCGGAGGATGAATGAAGTAAAGATTAGCAAAATACGAATGTTGTTTCCAATAAAAGCCTAGGCATAATTTTTGTTTCTTTATTGGTATGTCGTAATTATACATCCTATAACTTATAATATTATAACAAAACAATTACCATATCAATGAAAATAATAAACATAAAAATATTAGAATTTCTCATTTATATTACTATCTAAATAAACTACGAACGACGAATATTTTATACATGTTTTGCATTTACATAGATTACAAGGCCATACTAACTAAAAAACTGTCAACTACAGCAAATGAGTTAATGGGATAGATTATACTTTAATTAGTACCTATGTGATGGTAAATTTTGACAACTATCTTAAAGTCCATAGCCAACAGCGGCGTAAATCAGCACACAACCCACGTTTCCTCATTTCGAATTTCTTCAGTCCTTAAAATATCTTACGAAGTGGGTGAAATAAACGTGGGTGGCACGGCAACAGCATCTTAACTATAATATAACTACTAGTTAATCACTTGTGATTAAAAAGCTAAAACTGCTTTACTTACAAAGGTTACTGATAATTACGGTACATAATTATTAAAAAAGCCTTCAAGCCTAAATAAAATTTTGGTAAACAGAAATAGACAGTCAATTTTATACATCGCGACATTTACAATAATTCAATATTATATTATTTAGTAACTATAAAAATCTCAAATTTATCTATACATGACAATATTTTGGTTTTTAAACTCACAACATAGCACAATACATAAGTGCATAATTATTATTATTGCATATGGTTTTTATTACGTAATTTAGGCCGTACGCTGCTTTCAGCAAAACCCGGCCCAGGATTTCGAGGCGGGCTACGTCGTGTGACGAGCTACCTGCACAACGCTGTGGGTGCCTGCTCAATGCAACGGACGGCCTTAGATCTATTATGTTTGCCAGTCATCTGATTGCAGAGATCTTTTCATTTATAACATTACCTCAGTCGAAACTTATTAACTCTGCTGTGTTATTGTTATGTTCGGATTTCACTGGACCTAGTGCCTGTTGATTAGTAGCTTGTGGTTGTCCTTGTGGCATATTACTTAAGTTCGGCTGCTGCATTTTCACTTGTGCCGGTATATTTTGCGGCTGCTGTTGCATCGGAAGTTGCCCCGTTATTTGCTGCGGGATCTGCCCTTGCATAGCTTGTCCCAGGGGTACTTGGGGATTCATAGGCCCCATCTGAACTTGATGTACCATCTGAATTTGATGTGCTTGAGGACCAGGAGGCAAATGGTTTGAAGGCATCTGCTGACCCTGAGACACTTGTGGGCCTTGTGGCATTTGCTGACCTTGGGGCATTTGCTGGCCCTGAGGTATTTGTTGATTCTGAGGAATTTGTTGACTTTGAGTCATTTGCTGGCCTTGAAGCACTGGTTGTTGTCCTTGGGGCATCTGTTGTCCCATTTGCTGGTGTGGTAAGTGGCCTTGTTGAGTTTGGCCCTGATTTATCATCTGGCCTTGTTGTACATGTTGCCCTTGAGTAGGAATTTGCTGTCCTTGCATCATTATTTGCGGGCCAGGTTGTTGCATTACCTGCTGATTGTGTGACATTTGTAGCATAGGCATTTGCTGAGTCATCTGTTGGCCCTGCGTTTGCGGCACCTGTTGTCCCTGAGGTGGGATGTTTTGGTTAGCAGGCAGCATGTTATTATTCATCTGCATGCTCTGAGGCTGACCCGGCAATGTTTGACCCTGCATCATTTGTTGTGATTGTAAAGACATTGGTTGGCCAGGCATATTCATTTGTGACTGTGGTGGCATAGTTTGACCTTGATTTCCTGGCTGTAGAGTGTTAGGTGGATTCTGAATATTCATATTTTGAAATTGGGAAATAGGGACTTGTTGATTATTAGCACTTGGTTGATTGCCCTGAATAAGAGGCATCATTTTCTGCATTTGTAATCCCATCAGGGGATTGTTAGGATTGATCATCGATTGAGGCATATTTTGGGCGACAGACATTTGAGGCATCATAGAATTAGGAGGCTGCTGTGCCTGATTTGGTAAATTTGGTTTCACTACCAAAGAATTTTGTCCATTTTGCTGAGGGATAGATTGTCCGGGAGGTCCATTAGCAACACCTTGTTGTAACATTTGATGCATGCCCTGCTGTCCAGGCATACGCATCTGGTGCATCTGCTGCATGAGCATCTGTTGTTGTAGTGGTATCTGCTGTCCAAGTGCTGGTCGTAAGTTTGATTGATTCGTGGATGAAGAACTAGCGGCAGTAGGGTTCATAGGGTTTGCTGCCGTCGTAGTGATCCCGTACGTGTTGCTTAGCTGCGGCATGGATTGTATATTTCCCATTTGTGGGATATTCATTGGCATATTAGGTGTTGACATTTGAGGTTGACCAGGCATAGCTACACTGCTTTCTGTGGTAGCCTGCGGCATCATTTGTGGATGGAACTGTGGGTTTGCATAAATAGGTTGATTTGGGAAGCCGGTTTGGTACTGTGACATAGAAACTCCTGGCATATAGTAATTGTTCGCAGACATCAGATACTGATGTTTCTGCTGTTCTTGTCTCATCTGCATTTCTCTTTCTTGTTCCTGAAAACAGTTATTCATTATTTTAATACCATTCACACTATTAACATTAAACTAAAATACGACTAGCAGTGTATGCTTGCTTATAAATTAAGAGTTTTAAGATGATATGCGGGTTTTAGGTAGGCCCTGAGTACTGTAATGTATCTATAGCTATAAAGTTTGTGCAATTACAGATAGTAAAATCACCTAAGTAATATACATTACCTGAACTCGTTGCAAAGCCAGTTGTCTCTGGTATTGCAAGTATTCATGTTTCTTCTTTCTCATTGCCTGCAGTTTCGCAGCCATCTGCATTTGCCTCTGGCGTTCGGCGGCCTCTGCCTGAGCCGCCAACCTTGCCGCATGTTCTGCTCGTAAAGTGTCAAGCGCCGCGCGACTGTCGCGGATTTGAGTTACTTTGTCCTGTAACACCCATATTCACATTCTAACTAGTAAGGGTTTTGCTATTTACTATATAAAAATAAGTCGGGTTTTCCTTCCTGACGCTATAACTCCAGAACGCACGAACCGATTTCCACGGTTTTGCATTCGTTGGAAAGGTCTCGGACTCCGTGAGGTTTATAGCAAAGAAAATTACCCGGGCGAAGCCGGGTCCCGGGTCGCTAGTAAGCATAATATAAAGCAACATTGTACCTATATTCTTTTAATATTTTTAGGCGTCCAAAACACATTATTGACGTTAAGTTTAGTAACTAATGTACTTTTTACAAACGGATAAGATAAATTTTGAAGTTTCTCACATGTATATGTTACTGGTATAGATAGTATAGTATGCAAAATATTTAAAAAAATGTGTTTTGGTAGATTAACACCATAAATAATGGGTATGTCTCCCTGTCGTACTTCACTTAATAAATAAGTGTTTTATTATAAAGAAGTTTACCATGATCATAAGGTTATTATTCTCAAATCTATCATCATTCATCATTCTCTGAACCTTTTTCCCAACTCAGTTGGGGTCGGTTATAAGAATTGTAAATACTAGCTTTATATAAGATCGTGACTTGATAAAAAAAGGTAAGTAATTAGATATGATATTGACCTGTAAACTCTCCAAATAAACACGTTTGTCGTCTTGTTGCTGGATGAATCGCAGTAGACGTGAATGCATTGCCGTTATGTTCATGAAGAGCGTTTGAACAGCAGTGTCATTGGCAATGGAACGTCCTCTGTGAAAACATAATTATTATTTATTTAAAATTATTAGTAGGCATATTTAGGTTGGAGCAAACGCGCAGTGACGAGTTATCTTTCTCGGTAAGCGCGGGGCGCGACGGTGCAGGCGTCAATCAATCAATCATAGATATATTAAACTAATCACGGGTGCTAAAGGCTTGAGGTATTAGTTGATCAGTTATTTTATAGACCAGCTCAAGATTTTTGTCTCAAAAATAAAAGTTCATGAACAGTATACATGGCAGTTAGAGACTCCTGAGAATTTTCTGATAAGGACTCAGAAAAAAAAGGAAATGAATCTGAGCTTTCAAAAATAGCAGCCACATTCAATGCTGCTGTGGTACCCACACAGACATTTCTAAACTGCGCTGACACGTATGATGCTGAAAATAATAAAACTACTAAGGTAATATGAAAATGAAACTTGGTTATCTTACCGTGAAGAGTTGCTTTTCATTCTGTTTACAAATATTTCTACTTGAGACTTCAACGATTCTACAAACTCATCGATTTCCTTGTCTTCAGCATCTTCATCTTCCTGTTTCGCTGTTGAAGCTTTTGGAAATTCCTGGAATGATAATAATTAAATATATTATTTTTATAAGCCCACAAGCCGGTACATCTACTGATTGACAGAGAAGGCTTTAGCGCAGGCTCTCAGGTTGTCAGGTCAGACGGCAGTCACCCCCGTAAAAGCCAAGCTATGAGTAGATAAGACGTAGGAGAGCTGATCCCAGGCTCCAGAGAGCAAGCTTCGGCTGCGACCAGCAAGCGACGACTGACTTTCGTTGCAAACAGCCAGTGCCCTGCAGTACTGCAGTAATTTATTTTACAACTTAGGTGGCAGACAAGCACATGGCCAGTCGGCCATGTGATTGTGATGAAAAGCAGTTACCGCGGCCTATGTAATTGTACAACACCAGGAGCGTCACACTCGCGCTGTACCCTATTTATATAATTTAACCTCAGCTTTCTAACACCGCCTTAAAAGCAGTTTGAGTGATAATTTACGGCTGTATGAAAGAATCTGTAGGCCGCAATTTGTTTTGTACCGCTACAGTCTGTACATACCTCAACAATTTCCGACGCATGCGTAGTGGGAGCTGGCGCAGTAGGCGCCACAGCGGTGTCTCGATTCAGTCGTTGCTCCCAGTAGCTACGGTCCAAGTATCGGGAGAGCTCCGAGTTTGCTGGGGTAGCGTGTTCTGGGGAAGCGCTAACTGATGACGGTGTTGGCGACACTGGAAGTTACGATATACATTATTGTACAATAAAATGACATCTTGAAGTAATTAGTTTGCTAATGATTTAAATCTTAAAAAGAGAACATCCAGGTTGGAACTTTTACAGATTTAAATAATTATTACATAAATTAGTGTATCTGCCTGCACCACAACAATTGCTTTCTTTTGCTTGTAGTAAAACCAATGGCTAGGGCAATGTAGTTATCATATCTTATTACTTATATCATATCATATCTTTATATCTAACAAAATCTATCTGTTGTCTCTGCCTACCCCGGAGGGAAAAAGGCGTGAGCATATGTATGTATGTACCCTTAGGGATGTAAAATTGAGTACCTACAATTGTTATACCTATGCATAATATTTACATTGTGTACAGAAAAACGTCAGAACTCAGGGTCCGCTTAAAAGAGTAAGCGGACCTTTTCCTCATTTTCATTTGGCTTATAAATACAGCTTTTATGGGCGTGGCTGCGGCCTGACCTCCTAATCCTGATCCTCCTAAATGAAAGGAATGCCAGAGCCCCAGAGCTTACGCCAATCAGCAGGTGTACCGGCTTGCAGGTGGTGTAAGAAGGCTTGGTTCCATACACCCAATGCGTTGGTGATGCTGACTCACCTGTCGGATGATGTGGAGTGGGTTCGGGTGCAATATGCGATCGCGACTTGCGTTCTTTCTCTTTCTGCTCAGCTTCAGACTGGCTAAGAGCCAGTGCCAGCTGCAACTCTTCTTCCTCTTGAAGCTCCTCCGCCGTCTTACCAGGGGGACGTTTCTGTGGTAATTGTTGATTTATGATATACAAATGTGTACGGCAAAATAAAAACCTTTGTGGCGTAGCGTAAACTTTAGAGCGAACCGCTGAGTCAGAGGTCGCGTTAACATTTTCTATTTGCTTGGAGCCCTAATAATCTAAAGATAAAAAATCAGTTTTTAGTATGTAGTAGTAAGTAGTCTTCGTCAAAATTGGACCAGCCACTTCCGAGCTTGCCCCAAACAGACAAATTTGATAACTTTAATATTAGAGACATTTCAATTTGTTTTTTTTTTTAATTAAGTATTGCACCCACCCATGTAATAGGTACCTACCTACATAGAAAACTAAAACTAACTAACTAACTAACTAGTTATTTAGTCTGTATGGAACTCAAGAGTCACTTAAAAATTCGAAGGAAAATTATTCAAATTGAATATGAAATAATTTGTTATTGTTATGATTTGTAGTATAAAAGGTTTTATAATATGTTATTTTATTAGTGAAAAGTAATGATTTTATTGATAAAAAACTAAAAAGGTGCTTGAACAAATTCATTGCATTAGCCACCATAGTTAATGTATAAATCCATTATATGCAGACTGGTAGTCAAAGCCAAAACAATTATGTGATCAAATGTCAAATTTACAATAAAACAATCCTTTATGAGATACCATTTATTGTAGACAAAATATAAACTAGGAAGAATTAAAACCTTATGAGAATTAAAATCCTAATAATAAACGACTAAAAATATTACTATAGGCCTATGCTGCATCAGGCAGGCAGTGCAGGCCCTAAGTCAATACATAATTTTTAATTATTACATACCTAGTACATACAATAAAGATTCAAAATGTCAGTAAGAAATAACATAGCTATTATCATAATTTTAGTTTTGTTTCTGCCTCCTGATAAACTTAGGAGTTTCAGGTATTGTCAATGGTAGAACAGACTTTTCTAATTGGAATGGTACTGGTACTGGGGCTGGCTTGGCATGGTGCACAAGTTTAGCCCTTAGTTCACCTCTAGCCCTTTCTTCAATTGCCAGCAATTCTTCTTTTTTTTGTTGCTTCAATCTTTCTTGTTCCTCTTCTTTTTCTTTCAATTGTTTGTCAAATCTATCCCTTTCAGCAGCTCGCTTTTCAGTTGTCAATGCAAAAGGAGCAAGTTTCACATGTTGTATTGGTTTGAGGACAGGTTTAAATGGTTGTTTGTAAAGCACTGTAGCAGGACGAGCTTCAAATTTATTATTCTCTTTATTCTCTGAGGAAGTTGAGGATGCACTTTCTTTTGTTGTAGTGCACTGCATTACTTTCTTCACAACTCCTGGTACAGGGTGTGCTTTAAATGTGCAAGCTTGTTGACGTTCTTCTTCAAGCAGTTTTTTTATTCTTTCTGCCCTACGTCGTTTAAGTTCTTCGTCTCTTTTTTCAAATGAGAAAGGCTCCAGTTTTACAGGGCCTATTCGAAGTTGTGGCTTTTCTGCACTTTTTAGAGTTCTTTGGGTTAGTTTATTGTTATGCTTCACATGATCTGGTTCTTTTTTATGCACTATTGGTTTCACCGGCATGTGAGATTTCTCAAGAATATGTTTAGGAGCCGGGCGAGCTTTAAAACTATGTATATTTTCAGGTGATTGAGGTGTTTTCTTGTGAATTTCAGTCAACTTAAATGGTTCAGGAACAGTAACAGGTTTTCTTTGTACTTCTGGAAGATGTTTGGGACCTTCTATCACTGATTTAGGAATCGGTTGTGCCTTAAGTTTGAATTTCCTAATCTCTTCCATTTCCATTTCCTCCCTTTCTTTTTGTGATAAGACATGCACGGGTCGCGAACGAGCTTTGCATCGAAGCATTGGTGACTGAGGCACTGTGAGACTCAACGGACCGGTTGTTCCTTGCGGTTGGAATATTTGCGGACGCGTCGAGTGAAAACGACCAGGAGTATCCCTATGGTAATGATAAACAGCTTCAGCCATGGACACAAACTTCTTTCTTGACAACTCTTGAGAGGCCGTTGATGCTTTACGGTACTTATTGTGAACATCCTCGTCACCATTTTCCAGCTTCACGTGATTTCGGAGCGCATCTATATCATTCATGGACATAGACCTTCTCATATCGCCACAATCGCCAAATGAGCGATCAAGGTGATTGTGATCACCAAAGTCCTCTTCTAAAGGTGTAACAGGTTCATCTTTTATACGTGAATAGCGGTCTGGTGTGTAATATATTTCACCGCGAAAGTTCGTCACATTTTTCGCCATTTCTTTAAAAAAATGAATTACAATAAACAAAACAATATAGGGCGTTCGTTATTTTCAAATGAATTACAAATTTAGCTCGTTGATTGAATTGACTGACGTAAAGAAAGTTGCCATGTACAAAATCGAATAAGTTCCGAAAATTGAGTATGAAAGAATAACCTATAAAAAGCTAAATAAATAGCAGTGTTCAGAATAATACGATTAAAAATACTACGATATATTAAAATATTCAGGTATTGTATTATTTTTTCCAAATTAAGTGTACTTTCTTTTATTTCTACGTTTTAAATATAAGTAATAATAATTAAACTGGCAAGTTATTCAGCCTCCGCGAGCGTCATCAGTAGGCAACTGTCGCTCATCGTTCGGAAATTGAAGATTTTAATATGAAACCTTTAACTAAATATTGTAAAGCCACTAATTTAAATATTGTAAAGAATATTGAACAGTACTGTGTAAAATATCTCAATAGTACATTTTACTAAAGATTTATTAATTATTTTACAATTAAAAAAAAATTATTAAATTATTGTAGAAATCTTGGATGAATTAAGTACGGTAATTTCTGAACGGAACGGACACGAACTGTCAAATGTCGCATAAAGTCGCTGTCGCATTACCGATTCCGATTGTAAATGTGTTTAACATTGATGTGTATTGTGTAGACTTAAGGATTTAAACTCTTTTACTTCTCTTTAGAGCTAAAATATAAGTTATATTATAAAACAATTCCTAACAATGGCACAGGCAGCACTACCTAACCCTAATACCTTACTGCCACTTGAGCTCGTTGACAAATGCATAGGTTCGCGAATTCACATCATTATGAAAAACGACAAAGAAATGGTTGGAACACTACAAGGCTTTGATGATTTTGTCAACATGTTATTGGATGATGTCACGGAATACGAATCAACGCCGGAAGGAAGAAAAATAACCAAACTAGATCAGATTTTACTAAATGGTAATAACATTGCAATGTTAGTGCCTGGTGGTGAAATGCCGGGTGATTCTTACGACGCCTAGTTATTTTAATTTGTTAATTAATAAAATTAATACGATAAGTATATAAGTCTTTGTTTTATCTCTTGATGTTGTGAAAAATTCTGAGCTTTGAAAAATTTCCTAGTGTTAGTAGGCAATCTTTCTATGTGCTCAAATACATCTTACAACTCCAGTCATTAAAGTGGAGTCAATTTAATAGGCCACATTTGACAATTCATCAAAATTCAACATCGCAACCTTGTAACGGCACGCCGCGGTGGGCATCAAATTATATATTTTTCGTTTTGTTAGAACTGCACAATTGCTTAACTTTTTTCAATTACTATTACATATTTATTGTAATAATGACAGATACAAGTAATTTTACGTTTTGCTTTCACCAATAAACCCACCATTCTAAACATAATAAACAATTTCTGATCTAAAGAACTGAACGTCATTACCTTGTCATTACAATGTTGTTACAGTTAATCCTTTTTCTTTTTAAACACTAGGCATGTTACTCTAAAAATCGAAAGCTGATATGTAGAATCGAATGCAATGATTACTTGTGAAGAAATATCATCATAAAGTTAATAACCACGTTGTGACAAAAAATTTACTGATTGCATTTTTTGCATTATAGTTTCGATCACCAATCATCTCCCAATAGTTATTTTGTAAATATATTGATTGAACAGAATTGACCTCTTTACAGTTTTATTATAAGTATAGATCATGTACTTGTCTTATTTTGCTCCTTAAATTTACGAAAGAAAAAATAATAACGAGACAGGGATTCACCTGAGGATTTTAAAAATTCACATTATCTTTCAAGTCCGTATCGATTCATTCGTTTTAATCGACCTTTTTTAACAGGTCACCTCATTATGAATATAAAACTGACAAACGTCAAATGTGACCTATTAAATTGACTCAACTATAGATCTTTTTCCAAGCAATGCTGCTTTTGCACATCTAAATCATGCTTTCTATCAACTAATCTTACTTCATACTGCAGTGATATCATCTTTAACCATTGAAGTCCATACTCAATCCCAACTATTGTTTTATGTATAACTTGCATGAATTTTCTGCTATACCCAGCATTAGTTATCAGTGTTAAAAATTTCATTAACTGTCATAAGTAGTAAAATGTGAAATATCACATGACCAATTACCAATATTATTCACTTCATATCAAATATCTCTTACCTGCGGCTGTGTGGGCCCATAATCATTAGATGTGTCCACTATCTCCAATTTAGTAGAAGATGGAGGTGGCCTGCTGACTTTGTCAAAGCAGGCATCACACACACGGACCTGTTAAATTATCTTTATGTAACAACATGTACTATTTTTATATGTTTTAGGGGTTATATTTAAACTATTATGGTCACTAACTTTAGTACATATTAGAGTTAACAGGATATTTACTATGTTTTGAATATTTGATAATTTGGCACTAGTGCAAGCAAGCGCCAACAGCACATAGAGTCTGACATACTGACTTACTGACATTGGCGATTAATGATGGATAGGTTTAAGAGTAACTATATCACTCTACCAATTAAAACAACACATCATGGTAGAATTCTGTTTACTCCTACACTGATTCTATTAAATGTTAATATTAGTAGAATAATTTTATTATTAGTGATAGAATTGATTAGATGTCTTCCAAATTACTGAAAGTACCTACAAGCAGGATACCATGAGGATTGTCAATTTACTGCATCTCTTTGTACAGTAATATTGTTCATTAAATTAAACTGCAAGTAGCATAGAACTTTTTTAAATGATGTAATTATTATTATTATTTGATACACTAGCAGCTCTACGAGCTGATACGTGTATATCACTGCACTTGTGTTCTTGATTATTTAAATGTCTGTCAAGTCTATTTTTGAAACAGTTTACTGTTGGAGCACTTATTACAATTATTCTAAAGTAGGTACTCATTATACTGTTACATGGAGTATATCCTGTAATGAAATTTTAAAACATACCTCTTTCTCAATGCCAAATTTGGGTAGTGTTGAAGTTTTGGAGCTACACTGTTGACAGAATACTTGACCGCACGCTCGACAATGATGCCGGCGAACCATCAATGAAAAAGCTACGCGACATCTACACCAAGGAAAAAAGAAGGTTGAGTATTGAGTAGGCATCAAAGAACTATTATTATTGGGAGGAGCTAAGCAATCTCTCCTTATAAAAGAAACTCGTCTCACAAATTTCCCATTTAAACGGATGAAAGTCATTTATGGTATGGTATACATATTTGAGAAGTTCCTTATAGTAGGAATGTATGGAAATTTGTAAAACCACATATGTATTTTATCAGTGTTAAAATCACTTATAAACAATTCTTGGTATATTATTAGTAGTATTAAGAATTGGTAATCACCACGATCTTCGGGGCCCCAGTCAACCTGCACAGCAACAAAATGCTAGTCGGTACAGCTCCTGATTAACAGACTCGCAAAATTTAGTCTTGGGTTGGGAGAAATCAGAAGGTAGTCGCTCCCGTAAAAGGCATTTAAGTCAACTCAAGAGAATGAGTGGCCTAGGGTCACGAACTTTAAACTTTAAATGCAACTGGGACACAAACACTGATGATATAATGTAGGATGTAGGTAATAAGAATTCCAATGAGTATTCAAGCTCCAACATTCAGAACAGAACCTTGAGTTTGTATAGTAGGAAAATACACTAAAAATACACAATGGTTTATAGCTATAATGTACTCGGACACTATTGCGAAATGTAATCAGACATTTCATCAGTAACCTAGAAAAGTGTACATACCTGTGACACACTTCGCCATCAGCCCATTCTGGGGCTGTGTCAGCAGAAAACATTGCGTCCGATTCTTTGAGTGTCGGGAATTTGTAACCTTCCGCCTTCAGTATATTCACAGTATCCTGTTTCACAAAACAAAGTAAATACAACAGCTACCCATAGAATACACAAGCGATGACTAACAGTATGAAATTAAGCACGTCACGATTACGGTAAATTGTGTAGTTAACTTTACCATTTTTTAACTAAAATATTCAGCCAGCTAGACTTGTTAGACTGGACTGGTTAGCACAAAGCGTTCACATCTAAGACCATTGTTTATGTTGTTTATGTACGAGATATGATTCACTCGTCTCGCTGATAAGTGACGTAGCTGTACTAACAGGTATTATATTATTACGAGTATAAGTACGTATGTAAACGAGTACATCTATACCTATAGGTAAAAGCAAATAAAAACGATGTTGACTTGGAAACTATTTCAGTGAGTGAAAAATGATTTACTAGCACATTGTTAAGTATATTTGCTCCTTTAATAGTAAAAGAAATGCACATAGATAAAATCACCAACAGGACATTGACACATGACCTCACATGTAAACAAAACAATCAATGTAAATAAGTACACGAATTCACATCTGCCTGCTTGATTAAATGAATTAAACGAGCACTTACATGCATGAAGATAGTTGGTGTAAAATGTAAAGATATTTTAGGAGAACAAAACGTGTTTATGAATACTACCTATATTCACTCTACCAATATAGTTGGAGGAGGCTTGAAAGTATGTAGTAGGTAAAATAAGTATAATTAGATTATTCATAGGAGTGGTTAGATCAATATTGTGAATGACCTATGTTGTTCAACCTTGAAATGGACAACGCAAAATCGTGCAGTGAACTGTGACAGACATTTTATGTGAAAAGTTTATTACAAGATCGTATCGTAGATTTTTACCCTAGTAGATTTAGTGACGAGATAATTGGGGTCTTGTTTTATTCGGAAGGTAAATGGCGGTAAATTTCATTTCAGAACTCTTCTTATATATTAATTAGCTCTAAAAGTTTGAAGTCATAAATTATGAGGTGGTCTTTTTGTTGATAGGTGACAGCATTTTCAAGGGCAAAGCAGGACAGTTTCATGCTTAATAAAATTTAATTCACAATTTATTGATAATAAGTAGGCCAAATCTTATCTGTCAATATGTACCTGCTTATAGTCTGTTCTCATTGACACTGGCGTATTTAGAGCTCAATCAGAGAAATACATAGTGCTGCACGTGTATAAAATACAGAGATAAGGTGATGTATAGTCTTTGTAGTGCAGACCCCCAGGCACTTTCCTTCTTCCCTGCAAGTTCTACTTACGCAGGCACGGGGTCGGGTTCGGATACGACGAATATGTGGCGTTGCAGTAGAGCGTTCGTCAGAGGTTGCGGGTTCAATTCCTGCTCAGTGCATGCATTGATTTTACAACACGTTTTCAATTTTATTTGTTTGTATAGAGTATGTCAATACTTACTCTATAGTAACTATTATATAGAAAACAACTACTAGCAATCCAAATTTTCAAACACTTCTGAATCCGTATTATGCAGTAGTTAGATTAGTTAGTAGCAAACAGATATCAGACAATCACCTCACAAACGATAAGTTTCACAGATTACTGTAAGTTGTATTATTCGTGGAGTGATTTGCATACTTATCATTTTGGGCGAGCCGCTACAAAAATATGCGGGGATCGGCAACTAGTAAAATTTAGTAAGTAAGTTAATATCCACTGTTTTGTTGCGATTAGGTAACGGAAAACCACTTCGATCTCTTCGTAGGTCCAACCGTGGTCTGAAACTACCTCGAAATTGAACGTTTAGTTTGCTCTCTTTGAATCTGACTGACAAACTAATTAGGTAAGACTTTATTGTAAGGGAGGCAGAAAAGATTAAGTGGAAAATTTATATCTTGCATACCAAAGATTATATTAATGAGTCGTCAAGACTATAGAGAAGCTCTTCGTCAAGAGAACTTTCGAGCAGTCGAATCCACTTATATAAAAGCGGCGATAGAATTGAAGAGCAGGCGGCCTAACTAACAATTGCGTGGGGTCATGAAGGCATGTCCTTCATGACCCCACGTAATTGTTAACGCAAACCCCCCAGCAATAAGAGGTTCTCATTAGGCCTGCTTCTACTAGTCTGTGCCTGGATACTAGGCCTGTGCTCAAGGAAGGCGGGATCGTCGGCTGTTTCTACCAGGCTATGCTGTCCTTAGAAAGACTTGCCGAACCGCAGAACGATAAAAAATGTTTCATTACTAACTATTAATTACGATTTCAAAACGATTTTCCTGTTTTATGACGCCTATTGGTATATCTAACAGTTTAAATAATGTTGCATCCGTTGTTTTGCTATTATATTTTATATTATATTTGTATCTTTAAACCATCTGCAATCATTGTAAGCTGCATAATAACTAATGAATGAG
The DNA here is from genome assembly GCA_963576445.1 of Lithosia quadra. NCBI lineage: Eukaryota > Metazoa > Arthropoda > Insecta > Lepidoptera > Erebidae > Lithosia > Lithosia quadra. The sequence goes on along the minus strand of OY754884.1, from coordinate 6,644,739 downwards.
TGCATGACATACTGTTGTTTGTGCCAAGCGATGACGTTGACACCTAACCTCAGTAGACCAATTAATAAATAAGTTATCGACGGTTGGTACTATTTTTGTTATCAATCGATTTGTGATTTAAAATAGCACATAATTATTTCTGCGCTTGTGACATGGTACTATATCGGGTCTCATGCACAAGAGAGAGCTTTTTTTATGCTACGTAGGTGGCAGACAAGCATACGGCCCACCTGATAGAAAGCGGTCACTGTGGCCTATGGACGTGTGCAACACTAAGGATGTCACACACGTAGCTCACTCTTAATTGTTGGTTCATGGCCCCTACCAAAATAAATAAGTTATCGACGGTTGGTACTATTTTTGTTATCAATCGATTTGTGATTTAAAATAGCACATAATTATTTCTGCGCTTGTGACATGGTACTATATCGGGTCTCATGCACAAGAGAGAGCTTTTTTTATGCTACGTAGGTGGCAGACAAGCATACGGCCCACCTGATAGAAAGCGGTCACTGTGGCCTATGGACGTGTGCAACACTAAGGATGTCACACACGTAGCTCACTCTTAATTGTTGGTTCATGGCCCCTACCAAAATGTTTGGAGCATGGTTTGGAGAATCCAAGCAAAACTCACCTGCCAGCCGCACCAGTACCCCTACCGGGTCGCTCTCGTAATAGCCAATAGGTACGTTACATGAAAATGGTAAAAAGCAGGCAAGCGGGAGATCGGCATCCGCTTGCGGGTTTAAGATGAAGGGAGAGACAAATATTTGCACTGAGTGGGAGTCAATCTCGCGACCAGCCATTGAACACTACCTCACCACACAATCATCAAATAGGTATGTGTCAACCTTTTTTCTTTTTTTTTTTCTTTTTTTTTTCCGTGCGGAAATCCTCATGGATACCCACCCCGCGGCCAGCGGGGCAGGTTATGTCGGACTCTTACCGACTAAAACCGCACGCCGTCTAGGGTCTTCTGACGCCAGGGTGTAAGGTGGCCCAAAGAGCATTTCCCTCGCACCCCGGCTTGACCCGGGCCATCTCCGGATTCGAGATGGCCCCCTCGGGTTTGGGCACCGCGTGGTTCCCGTCATGCCCCCGGAATAGGGGGGGAGGTATGTGTCAACCTTATTTAATTTAATATTGAAAGTACCTGGACTGATCTGTATTTGGGAGAATTTCTGAATGCAAAGGCCCACGCTTGTATGAGCTCCAGTATCTTGGTGCGAAGATTGTCGTGTTGTGTGGTCTTCACCAGGTCACGGAGCATTTCGCAGAACGCCTTCGATGTTACTTCATCATGGATACCAGACCCTTTGGAAATATTATTATTTTAATATTGTCTATAATGACCATTTAGTTAAATAAAATACAGGGTGCAAAATATAAATTATTTTATTTTTCCATATCTCGGCATTTCTAGGTATGCCTGAGTATCTACCTAACGAAAAAAGTCCACCAGAAGTCTGAACTCCTGGTGGGTTTACATGGGGATAGGTCCAACACGCAAATGTCCTTAGAGAATTTAAATTCAATATGGGATAGAATAGCATCACAATGGGCCATGGGACTCAATTTTATTATAATTTAGCCTGTATTGTACATCCCCGAAGAAATAGGCCAATCGCATTTCACCTACTTCCTTTCAGCAAGAAAATTAAGCTAGATCTGGGAATCGATCGAGGGACATTATAATATGCAGCACTCGTTACCAAAATCCCGTTTATAGTTAATTATAACCAATTCAATACGGAGCTCACTATCATCATTGGCTTTCTTTGAAATACAAATAGACAGTGTAAAATGCCAGTCTGAGTCACTTTTTGTAATTGTTTTAAGGCGATACGAGAGTGACAAGATTTTGACGTCATCTGCATTTAATACACGAAATTTTCAGCACTAAGGACCTTCGCATCTCTACTGCAATATAGGAGATGTTTGAGCAGACTGCCGCTTGAAATTTCGCCCACCTGGTGGGGCATTATCTCATGCTGAAACAACCCTCCACATCAGGAGTTTATCCGCGCTCGGGAGCAACATTGGCCTTCCTTGAGCGGTCAATGAACTTCGTTCAATGAAGACGAACCGCCGACAGTAGGTGACTCTCTGGGTCTCTTGCCTGGAGAGTCGACCTAGTCGACTAGGGCTAGCCTCTAGGGGGACCTACCCACTTCAATGACCGGCTCACAGTGATAAGCCTAATCCTCTTAATAGTTTCCACATCCCACTATCATTTGGTTGGTAATTTTAAGCTGCGTTATTTCGTACTGTAAGTCAGTGGGGTGACAGGTGGCGGTCCTATTCGCCCGCCCCTTGCCTGTACTTCACTCCCTCTGCTCGTCAGAGGGACACGTGAAGAGCCTCCGAGCAGTTGTATGCAGGGCCACTCCCGCCTTGGCCGTAATTAGCCGCAGACAATACTCTATACATACCCACAGTAAGGGCTCTCTTTCGGTGCTAGAGCTCTTCGAGTGGGTAAGTATAGAGTCAATTTTCTTTTTGCTCTAAAGTGTAGTAAAAAAAATCAGTATCCCGTTAACTCAATTAGTTAAGCTAAAATTGTTTTGATAGGAATAAGCGTAAAGCTGCAACCCACGCCTGCTGCGTGCCTTAGCTACTGGGCTACCTCACTTTCTTGGCTATATTTTATTCACTTTACATTGTAAGTAGAAACCGGACCGCATAGAGTAAGGCACAGCAACTTCGACTAATATGGCCAGTCCGAAACTGACTAAATGACCAGTCTAACACTGTGTCTGGTTATCAGATTTTTTTATATAAAACAATGTTCAGTAGATAATATAATAAACGATTACCCAGTATTCTATAAGTGAGTCATTTTATTTCACGTTTTACTATGTGTGTGTATTATCTGGAAAGATATTGGGTATTAAACATATTCGAATATGAGTTATCATTGTAGACAATGTTCATGTTATGACTAATACATTTTAAATTGATATAATTACAGTAAGTGTGGATAACCTTGATTGTATTCAAGATTTGAGTTTTGCTGTCAATATTGCTCTTTTGTTAAGATACATACCTCCAAATGTAAGGAGACTAAAAATATGAATTTGCATATCTATACATAAGTGTGTATTTCTCCCAATTTCTGAGACAGCCCAGTTACAATGTATTTACTCAAGATGATACAGATAGCAATCAGAATGGACTCTCTAATCTTAAGCCATATTCTTTTCAATAAAAAATGCAACTGAACTTATCAAGTTAGTGTAAACATATTTATTTTTATTCAGCCTAGTGGATCTGATAAGCAATACCAGTGGTACAACAACACTAAAGCATTTTTGTCTTACTTTATTATCAAACAAAAGCTTTTTTAAAGCAAGCTTACTAAAGCTGCATTGTGTTTGTGCCATGCCCAGGGAGTATATGCATCAACATTATGCCACTGTGGTGCCTCGCACCTGTCACAACCCAGCATCCTTGCAAACAAGGCAAGGGTCATATGAGTGAATCTACGTTTATAACTAATACGCTGGTTATGCACTTTTAACCAGTACATTTACAAGCCACTTGGCTACGAGTAGTTACAGGATTGGTGATTGAACTAACTTTTAGAGTCTAAAAGATTAACATACCACAATTTTTGACAACACTTTCTAGGGTGAGGAGTGCAAACATAGCCTGATGTGGATTTTGTGAATACAATTTCTTTTTAATCGCTGCCACTGCATATTTTGGTCTGAAACAAATATTGCCTCAATATAGTATACTTTTAGATAGTGGGGCTATTAAATTTAATCATTTCCTATTCAAACTCATTGTCTACATTTTAGGAATATGTTTTAGAAGAAGTTTAATTTTGTAATCAAGGCATTGAAAGTTGTCTCAAATATTTAGAATAATCGTGTTTTGTTTGTGTGTGTGATATAATTTGTTATAACCATATCACAAAATTATTGTGTTGTGAATTCTGTTGAACATTTTAATAACATTTTAGCACATGAGCGATAGCTGCGGGGCACTTTCTCTAGGTTTCATATTCTGTTAATATAGCTCACAGACAGCTAAAGGTCATATTCAGCAGAGGACTAAAATATTTGGTGAAAACAATATAACAATATTTAAGTATTTTTCTACATGAAATTATTTAAATTTTACACTTCATTTTAACACATTAAAAATGGTATATTCATACATTCGATTGTGGTGCAATCAATCAGTGGTAAGAATCTGAGTCATAGGTACTAAATTAACCAGGAACATGAAAATTCTGGTTGCCATTAATCATTCTTAGCAGCTAATAATATTTGTAGTGTATATATTGAATGTATTGATTTTATTAACATACAAATCATACTTACGAACAATCATTTTGTCTAATCAGATCGCATATTTGTAGGATCGTCGGCCAATCGGGATCCAGGCGTAGATTACTTGTCGCTTTATCTAGAACAATTTATATCACCAATACAGTACACCTAAGGGTCTCATCAAGGAATATGACAATAGGACGCTGGTTATTTTTTCTTGGTTAATATAGTACTCCTTTCTAACAAATGAACTGTTACAATCTATTTACATCTGAAGAAAAATAAAGAAAGCTATGCTAATCGGAGAAAACTACCTAGTAAAATTGATGACAACGAATGGATATATTTATTTTGGACTTTAGTATTGATGGATCGAATGATAATATTAGTTACTCACCAAGTAACTTATCAAAATTATTGGCTCGAAACATTTTTTCTTGCTACAGGCAATTATAAACTTTTGTTTTATAAAATCAACAGTGATTGATTTGGTGGACAGAAAAATGACAGCACACTTTTGTCATTTTTTGTTTTTTTCCTTAATGTTGGCAACTAGGATAGGAACGTCACGTTCAGTACAGACAAATCGATTATAATAATTATATTCGATTCGATCGAAAGGGTTAGGTCCAGCAATATAATCTTTATTTTAGAAATTTTTTTGCTACTGGTAATGCCAGTAGTAATCGTGCCTTTAATAAAATTGAATATAGAAATTGTATTGAATAAGAAAATTAACGTGTATCTATTGATATACGGTCATTTTGGGTAACATTGAATCGCAGTGTAACTTTGAATAAAGTTGTGAAAAAAATTTAAAAATTTATTTGATGCAAATGTTTTATTGTTTTAATATTATAACTGCCTAAACGGATCGCCATAATGTTTTTTAACAAACGTAACGTAAAACATTAAGCTTTCAAAGTCATAATTTTGTAATTTAACCGCCTTTTTCAAGTGAAGTTTTTAGCAATGTTTGTTATAAGTTCTAAGTTTTGTTATAAGTTCTAGTTGAATTTAATATCGGAATTATTTGTACAAAACTTGCTGTAAACAGGTATGTTTGGTGTTTATCTTTAAAATCTACTAAAAAAAATATTATTTTTAAATCGCTGTCCGTACATGGTGTTACATAAATTGTCTAAAACTGATAAAGTTGTAACGACGATCAAAATCGAAGTGATTTGGGTAACATTGAATGGTTCAAAGTTATTCGTGTCTTATAAAAAGTTTCAGTTCTAAGTATGAGGACCCCTAAAATTGATTGCTTTTTTTCTACTTTTGTGTGAAATTCTTAATGTGGTTCACAGAATACGTCTACTTACCAAGTTTCAACCGCATAGGCCTTATAGTTTCAGAGAATAGTGGGTGTGTAACATACGGACGGACAGACGGACGGACGGATGGACGGACGGACGGACAGACAGACAGACAGACGTGACGAATCTATAAGGGTTCTGTTTTTTGCCATTTGGCCCTAAAAAGGCGGAAAAACTCGTATTGACGATGACATTTTGTTCATGGAAATGGGTGATTAGTTTTCTTTAAAAAATAAAATGTCCAGAAAAATTATTAGCAGTCATTACGATTTTGATCTCATCTGATAACCAAATAAACATATAATTTATTATGTTGTGCACTACGTTCCTACTTATCTTACTTTATTAGAAAATATAAAAATAACAATGTTTTTTTTTCCACCAAATTGGTCCACCTTGTTTCATATGGCAAGACCTCGCTATTTTTCACAGGTAGGTACGTCAAGTTAGTCATGATTTTCATAGATTGGACTTTTTTTACAAGAATACATCATTCAATTTTATCCAAATCTTAAAATGTTTGGATAATAAAGGTTTTAAAATCCAAAAAAATATATATTCAAAGTTACCCAAAACTCGTGCTAACTTTGAATGTGAGTTTTGGGGCAAATTTTGGGCAGTCTTTGTGTTTTTTCCATGAATTTGTGGGTTTAGAAACATAAACCAACTCAAAAGAACACTATTTATTCTATAAAATAAAGATGTAATAAATATAATCAGAGAGTATTCATGAATAATCCGTTAAAAATGTTCAAACTTACCCAAAATGACTACCTTAAATACATTATACCCATTTTTAATTTTAAAAAGTCACAACGCCATCTGGAATGTAAAAAGCAAATCGTATCGTCCGCACCTTTTAATATAAGATCTGTATAGATCGATTTCCAATAATTAATAATTTTAAATTTGGTCCTAGCACCTGCCAATGTCGGAATTCTATATTATATTTTACTTATATTTACACACATAATATTATGTACCAATATAATATATACCTACTCGTAAGATTATATAATTTAGTTATTGCGCACTAGATGTCTCTGTATGCCTTTGCATTGCTTAGCATTGGACTATGTACTTATAATTAAATTATGTTATTGATGATTGGTTCTGTATTAATTACAGTTACAGCTGGTATACATTAGAAAATTATCTACATGAAGATAGGTAAAATAAGGGATGGATATAATATCAATAAGCTCTAGCGCGTGTAGGTATACACTTCTTATTTCTGATAATAGAGGAATAAAAAGCTATCGGTTTGCATGGGGAAGTGGGACTCAGGGGGAACAGGAGTAAATAAAAAAATCAAGTAACTACCTAATTAACAAAGTAAAATAAAAAATAAAACAATAATAGTCAACTCCAAGAGAGCTCCTCTTTAAAAAAAACTAACGATTTGGACAAGGTACCTACCTACTCCACTTGTTGTAGTATTGGTTACGTGTTTGGTTGATCTGGTTTTTTCATGTACCTACCTACCTAATACTTATAGGTATCTAGCTATGATAATAATCAAAGAAAATCTGAGCAGTGAGCATACCTTTCGCTAACCTGTAAATTAAATTACGTTTCATATCATTCTAAAATCTTATCATTGACGCACCTTAGGTAGGTATAACTTTGTAGTATATAGGTAGGTACAATCAGATTTGATATCATTATAAATTTTGTGTGACTTTGGAGGCTTGTAAAATATACCTAGTAATCGTCGCGTCGTCGTATTGACTCAAGAGTTATTAGCGATGACTTGTATTAAGTGCCGGCCTGTCAGTGATAAGTCTACAAAATGGTGGAAATAATGAGTATTAGTGCGAAGAAATATATCAGAGCCCAAATGGAAGTAAACAATAAAATGCTCAAGAAGTTAGATAGTGATTTAAAAACATACAGCAATCATCTGACTTCGGTAAAGTTAACGTTGTCAACGTTACAGGTGCAGATGGCAGCAATGCAAGCGATATACAAGGATTTAATGGAGCTTAGGAAAATTATAGTCCTATTACACCCACACTTACGAAAAGGAAGAGAAAATGTAATATTATAATAGAATATTTTTAAATAATAGTTTTTATTGTGGTTTACGAACAACTCGATGGTTTATATTTTTATAATAGAGGCTGAGCCGTTCTGCCGAACATAAAGGTGTTTTAACAAGACGTGTTTCATCTAATTTGGAATAATCTATCACAAATCCTTGTTTATTGTAACTATAGTCAATCATATCGACAAAACGATGGCCCCATAATATTTCTTGTGTTGTGTAACTCGACGTCACCTGAACAGGCTGACCAGTAGATTCAATAGTTCCTTCAAAAACTACTAGTATTTCTAAATTTGCTTTCAAAACATCATTAGCAGACATGGAATAAAATGGGCTTGTCTTATTTATCGCATGTATAGCCAAAATTGGAAACATAAAAGATATATTCTCACTGGTATCAATATTAAGATCCAATTGTATTTGATCATCCAAAACGTCAGCCGTGTTATGCCTGATTAAGTAAGCGTGAACGTTTCCTGAAATAATCCTCGACTTTCTTGTATTACCGATTCTAAACATCATGCATAAGTCGTTGTCTCGTTGGTTAATGATTAGATTCTTGGAAAAAAGAAGCGTTTGCGCGCGACTCTTCGGGGTTGTCAACTTTGCGAATACAACACCGATCATAAATGATTGCAAGATTGTACCCATAATGCTTTCTAAACACATTGTTATCATGGCTGCCGGGCACTCCAATGTAAGGGCCCTTGTTCCATAACCTATGGTAGTATGAACTTCGATACTGAAGAGGAAAAGAGATGTGAAGTTGTAGATTTCTTTAACGCAGGGCACCCAATCAGATGAGTTGACCGCATGTGGCAAATTCTCAGGTTCAAAGTCACCGTGTATATCTAAAATGATCCACCATATACCAGTAAATGCCAACCAAATAAATATGTAAGTAGAGATACAAAGCAATATAGTCCATTTCCACTGGGCCTCAACAAAAACTTTAATGATGTCTGGAAACACACGATACTTAAATTTCTCCCACTTCTCTAAATTAAAATGGCCTGTTTTGAAAATAACTCGTCCAACTTTTCTGTTTTCTGATCTTCTTTTCCAACGTCTGAAATGAAATGATGTCAATTTAGAAACTATACCTACAGTATTATTACCATTAGTAAATAATTAATCCAGTTATTCAGTATTATTATAGAAATTTACGTAATTTTTGTATTTCAATAGGTAGGCTAAGTATATATTGAAATTGAAACTGTTAAAAAATCTTTACTTAAATAAGTAGTGCCTTAGTTGTGTTGCTGTGAATTGGTTCATCAAGACTCTTATTATGGCTGGAGTGGATGTGAGCAACTTCTAGTTAAAAGTACTGGTAAACTATTTCCTACCTGAAAATTCGACGAGATTTTTTTGAAGTGCGCTTGCCTCCAGTTTCAACATCATTGATTGCTAATATTTGTTTTACGTTATCAATAAGTTGTTCCTTTTCATGCAAGTCCATTTCTTCATTATTTATGTCGAGAAAGTTACCACACAAGCTAATTTCTTCATATCATTAGGTACCTGATTGTTCAACGTCTTAATATTAACTGACATTACAATCCTTCCGCAATTTACTCAGATTACTGTTATTTGAATAGTAGATAAAATTTTACGTTAGATCACGAGTAAGTATTGTTCTTAATGAGAGTGGGAGCAAATCATAAGCAGTTCTTTTGCCGATAACACACGGAATTTTTTTATGAGATAGGTAAAAAAACTCAAAAACTCTGCCCTTCGTTTTGTGAGGCATAATGAAAGTTCTTAATTTTTTTATACTACGTAGGTGGCAGACAAGCACACTCATGATCTAAAAACTTCGTTTATGATATTTATTTCAGTTTACTGTAACATCAATATGTGACGACTATAAAGAGCTTTAAATGGTTTCATTTTTTGACGAAACCTGTAATTTTGCAATGTCTGATAAAATTCGCTATTTAAACTTACATCGATTTTAGCCTATCGTAGTCTTCTACTGAATATAGGCCTGTGCTAAAGTACCCGGTCATCCCGATCCTCTGACTTTCAAATTCAGTCCAATCATTCGTGTATCTATTCTACTCGAGGACACGTTTACGGCTATTGGTCCTACGAAACCTAACTAGTTTTGCAACAGCACCCTTAAGTTTTTTCTTCAATACAATTTCGTACGAAACCCTCAGAGTGCGAGTAGGTACCTACTATTCGAACTTCACCGGTGTTTTCATATCTATCATTCATATATATCTAGCCTTTCATGTTAGATAGGGACGTTATCATCGTTTTATGATCATTATAATCCATAATGAACTTTTAGGTCTTGATCGTATTCGATCAATATCTATTTTAAGACATACCTACTTAGATATTCGCTTTCTTTTAAAAAGTACCAATGTTCAATTCAGGCATAGGTAAATTGTGAAAACAGCTGATAGGTAGCGTTTCCAAGATTGTATTTAAGTAGGTAGGTACACAAAATTACTATAAGTGAAAAACCTTGTTCAGTCCAAGATTCTCATCGTCATTCGTCATTTTTATAGCGATCTCCCTCTTGCGTTCAAAGTTTCCACTTGCGAGCCCATAGTCCGCTTATTATTTTTGATTGGTTGGTATGTCGGCCTTTTCGATAGCAACTGACGTCTGACCTCCCAAAGCTGATTGGAAAGCTAAATAAAGCGCTAGATCCTCGTCCGTTGTTTAGCAGCTGTATCGGTGAAACCCTTTACCCTCAGTTCAGGCTTTTGGTAACCGATATATATTTGGATAGATCCATCAGGCTGTTACGTAGGGTACCTATTATTTTTTTAGTTTCCTGATCGTGTAGGTAAAACCGCCATGTAATATCGGGATATATAATTCAACCTGTCAGTAATGCATCTTGTTAGAGGCTGAACTGACATTTACATCCCTTAATGGTACCTACATAATCTTTCATTCGTAACACTTCCCTGCCATCCTGGATGCCATTTGCCAGGGTCAGCAGGATACAATGTTGATTCAGACGCAGTGTTGCTACACCTACATGTAATATTTTTATTTTAGATTTTTTACTTCTAAATAGCGTTCTAAAAATTGCTATTTTTTTAAAGGTAACAGATATTTTACGGGAGTCGTTGCCTAGAGCAAAGCTCTGAAGAACCGAGTTACCTGGTGTACACAAAACGGCAATTTTGACCGACAGAAATTCCCACCATTGGTGCAATTTGGGCGAATTATTATTATTAATCTCCTTATTTTAGATACGAACATATAAATTATATTTTGAAAATATAAATATAAAAAATACATTTAAAAAGATAAAAAATAATACCCCACCGGCATCGGGTACAGGGACCAAGTTACCGGCGGCGGTTAGGGCACCAGAGAGAGGAATCTCCTTACAATACGTGCCGTGTCGAAGAGTACCGCCTTCTGTATCAAGCCGTTGACCCAACTGCCTAACGCGAGCCTCTTGAGATGTTGGTCGAGGCTCTTGGCGATCAGTCTGTGAACTGATTATTATTATTTTGTAATGCACTAGCAGATCATTGATCTGATGCTATCACTGCACTTGTGTTTTATGTTGTATTAGGTAGGTATAAGTATATACGAAGTACGCCTTCTGCGAATAAATTCCATGACCCATAATGGGCTTGTTTAAATAACAAAAACATGTTTGGTCTAGTCAATAGATTTTTATCACTTAACGCACATACAGATAAGTAGAGCAGAATATTCAAAGTTTTGTGGTAAGTAATGTTAAATTTTTCAAATAAATTTTTTTGAAGTACGACTCATAGCGTTGGCAATTCCCTCGAGGCGGAAAGAGCGGTGGCCATGACAAACGAAAGAGCATCGCGACACGCGGGGACGTAATTCGATAATCGACGTGCTCTTGAACGCTCTGTCAGTCTATTTGTCATGTTGTATGACTCTGGTCGAGGATGTTGCATTGCGGAGATAGTTTAAACACCTTGTACATTCAGGAACTGTTCAACTGTTCATAACTGTTATAAAGACTTGTACACTTGTATGAGTGTAGGTCGTTTTTCATTGCTCCGCTTTAAGCCGAGATTATAGGAAAAGGGAAACACTTTCATTTGATAGAGGATGTGCTGTCAATGTTGAGTGATTTGAGTACTTGACCAATACAAGCTCGGGCCACAAATGGATAAGTATTACACTACATCTTGGGATCAAGAAGTCATGGGTTCGAGTTCCGACCAAGGTGAACCTACTCTTAAACGCAAGCAGTATAGTTTAGCCGGAAGGGTTAAGAATACTAGTATTTTCGGTTATTACAAGTATTATCTTAAAATAATTCCAATACTATTGAGATAGTAAATAAGCACATGATTATTCTGATGGTAAGCGGTTATCGTGTCAACAACAACATCAAAAAATATACTTTAAAGATATTACTGTGATATTAGGTACCGCATAATTCAATATACCTACGAGTTACCTACCGTAATGTAATGTATCGAAAATAAATAATGACTGCGTTTATTGTTCGATATAGACATATAAGTAGCGGTTACCTGACAATATGTCTAGTAAATGAATATACTATATCAATATAAGTATCTAGGTATCGATAGCCTCATAAGCTTATCTATGAGTTCAATGTGTATAATCGTATATAATAACAAAGGCGAAACGTGAATGTCGAGACGTTGCCTTGGTTGCCAATATCCAACGTTCTTTGTTCGCCAATCTATATTTTCAACGGGCAACACAGACAACAATGATAAGTATTTGAAATTGTTGAGGATGCCTCAGATTATAGTTAAGAGCAATTGAGTTGATTGTGTTTAAGCATTTACTCGGATATGGCCCTTTACATTTAAGTTAGCTAAAAGAACTGTGAAGTTGACACATGAGAATCTACTCCATTATATGCTACTAAGGTGGTAAACTGTGTCTGTATGGAGTCCCACCAAAACCCTCTGGGTCTACCCAACTTCACCTGCTAGCTTGTATAGTTACATGCTAATCGGCGAATGAGACTTTGGCGCAAGTTTTCTTCTCGCTAAGGGGAACCTCTTTAAAGTTCGAAGAAGCTCGTGGCAAACTCGCAAGGATGTATCTGAAAAGCAAAATGTGGAAGAGAATGATAGGTATGTGATGCGGGTACTAAATAATTGGGTTATGGGCAGTGATAGGTTTATACCCTGGCATTTTGAACATAAACAATAAATGCCTTGAAACATAACTTACACTTGAAGTGGAGATGCAATTCTTAAAGTAAGCACTTAACTACCTATTCTAAAAACTTGTCTGTATGTGTAATGTGTTCTTATTTTATTAAAATAAACAGCACAATTTTAAGACCATACTACTGTAGATTTGTCCATTGGCATTTCTACTCGAAGCATTGAAATTAAACAGCTACCGACAATTACAATTTAAATCACTTCCACGCTAATTACAGATGTTGCATTGTTTTAAAGATATTAATTAAAACCTGTCTGCAGTGACTTTATAATGTGCCGTGTTTGTCAATTAACAAAAGAAAATTGGAAGTCATATTTTATTGGTTTTTATGACAGTGATTAACTAGCAGATACATTTACTGATGTGAAATTGTCAACGGTCAACTATTCTTTATGACTTATGTGAGGTAGGTAGCTTTTTTATAATTAAGTATCCAACAATCTATCAGTTTCAGTTCAATGGGTAAGCTGTACATGATGTTCTTAATGAGTAGGTACTGTCTCTAGTTTGGTTTCTATTGGTTTTGTAATTACCTACTTTAAATTTAAAACTTTGCCCTGAGGGTGCGAAACATTGAATCATTGTTCTACTTAGTCAAACTATTTATCTATTAAGTAGCATGAACCTAAATATATTGGCGTTTTCCTTTCAACGTGGTGTGCTTACACTACATGACCAAAAACCTGTCAGGAAACTTCAGGCTACTGAAGGCATGAATATGGCAGTGTACTTTAATAACTCATTAGGTAGGTACAGAAAAGGTACAATTAATTCTTAAATGAAAATAGTCACTCTATCTGTGATGATGCTGATAGGTTTCAAGTTCATAATTTACTTAGTTGTAAAAGTTTTGAGAAATCCGAGGCAGTATTGGAATCACTAAAAAAATGTAAATATCGTTAAACCTCAATAAGGAAACAAAACAAGATATACAAAACAGGGACATGCAAAATCTTATCTACCTAGTCTAAAAGCATATACGGTCAATTGTTTCCGAACGCGTGCACAGTTAAATAATCGCGGTTTACAATTGGAGTAGGTACAACGAGGTGGTACTCTAGCAGGCCAGTTCACGCTGTCCTGGCGACCTGTGCGCACACGCAGCTCGTGCGCCAACCCTAGCGTAACCCCGCCCCAAAAACCTATCGATGTTGCCAACGTTATGTGATTGTGGAAGTTTAGTGTTTTAAGAAGTTTTAAAAATGTTCAAAATAAATTAATATGGTAAGTAGATGATGTTTAACTCATCTAAAGTTAAAATAGCCGTTAGGGGTTGGGGTCACTGGAGACAATGTTAAAATATTCAAATTCGTAATCGCCGTAAACTTTTGCATTCATAAAATTGTGTAGTCCTTTGAGGTACCATACACATGAGTAGTGGATTTGATCATTATCTCACTAAAACGAGACAATGGACTACGAATTGATTATAATCTCATTCAATTATCTGAATCTTAAAAGACAATGAATGAATAGTACGTTACCAATTGTTTACATGTGAATGTCACAGAAAACAGAAATTAATGTGCATCTCAGTGGGGGTATGTTAGGTGCTCTTTTGATTTTTGTAATGTAAATGTACCTACCTACCTGGATGTAAATATTATATTGTACCTTTCAAGGATACAATAATACGGAAAGCCTGAAATAAGTAGATATAACTAATTATAACAAGTTTTAATCAACCACAACTTAATATGAGGTCTCAGGTGAAGTACTTAATTATTTTGACATAAGTAGGTAATATATTCTGTCAATTGTTGCGCGTTTTCTCCTAAATGTTGTTTTATTCTCATGAAATCAGGTTTTACATCAATATTATGCTCGAGTCTCATTTGAATTTCAAATGCAAGTAAACATACAAAATAATTATATTATTATATTATCTTCCATCAGCTGATACAAGCCGTCACGTCTTCGCTATTAGGTATTTAACTCGGTTCATTATAACTACGTAAACATAATATCAAATATAATTTATCATCACGATCGTACCTGTTCTTTGAAAATAGTGATGATCTTCACTTGTTTTGAGTATTATGCCCGGGGGCCAGAACATGCCCTTGAGGCACTCCTTCCTTGAGCATTTGATAGTTAAGCCAGCTTAACTTTAAAGGATAGGTACGTATAGGAATTAGGTACAATCTTGCGCTATGAACGTAGGTATGTCTTTGATCGACCCTTTCGATTTTATAAGTTGGACTATATTATTTTAATCCCATTGATAACGATAATGTCATCAAAATGTAAGGCTACTAAGATTATATATTATACAAATAAGTCTCAAAATTGGTAGATATTAAGGATAACATTAGAGATACATTGTTAAATTGAATCAATAAAATGCATTTTCATGTAAAATTCATTATATTCTACGCAAATACATAGTGCAGGTTTCTGTATAATCATGATCATCTTAGCGTGGTGTCCAGATTGCTTCTAACGCATTCAATTCACTTGAGACCCTGAAGTCAGCCAAGGGGTATTTGTATGTCTAGAGGACAAGCATAGATTTTTTAACTGGAAGTTCGTTTTTCTCTCCTCGATCTCACTCGCGTAGTATGCATATCTCTGGCATAGTACCTAAGTGTAATTGGATAGTATTCTCATCTGGAAGAAGAAAATCTGTTTTAGTACAGTAAGTTCAAAATTAAGCTGCAGTAAGTTAAAAAAATAAATTTTAGTCCAAATGATAGATACCTATATATGGACATTATCATGAGTTTCCATTCATGAATTCATTTCACGTTCTTAGTGGTAGGTACACCAATATTACGTATCAGAAAAGAAAGTGTTGAATTGTTTTGATGGTTAATGTTGTAATTGTACCTACCAAGTAGTGCAGTTTCTGGCAACACCGTCAGTGTCATGAACTGTTTTTTTACATCGTAAAAAATGATTTCAAAAACTTGTATCGCGCAAGTTCTTCCTCTGTTCTTTATTTGCTCTACAACTGATCTACCCTTTGCTCTTATCTTCTCAACTGATCTGAACCACCCACATTGTCAGGATCATAGGTACCTAACGAATAAAAATTCCAGAAAAATAAAATTAAATGTTCTTCCTGAATCACAGGATAATCATAACAGAAACACGTGTAGTTCATTCTATTTGAATACATGATTGGCGCAAGTAACTGGAGCGTGTAGGTGAAGTGTCAGGCGCACGCGCCGCGCAGTATCTAGCGTTGAATCATATGGATTTGTTCTATCGTGGGTCGGGACACTTGCACTATGACTAAATGAATGGATTAATTAAAGAAGTTATAAATCATTCGCACAAAATGGTGTATTGGGTGGCTTTATCATAGTTCTGATACCTATAGGAATTAGATTTTAAGTGCAAAATTCGAAATTCAAGCACCTCCAAGAACCCTAGATTGATAGGTGACAAAGGATATTTTATTAGATGGCCGTTCAATACTGCCATATGAGACGATAGAATAGACTAGCTTAGATCTAGACTGTTGATATCACAGCATCCGGTGTCATCAAGCAAAGTAGAGAGATCTATGTAATTTAACAGTAATCAATCTTCACAACTAGCAAATATGACGAAATCCTCCTCCAATTAAAATTTTCATCCTAATTGTTTAGGAGGCCGCACCCAGCTGCCTAAGTGTGGCTCAGATGACGATTTTAAATTTAAAACTATAGGTATTTCAATTATGTTTCGTATCAGGTAAGTAACATGCGTTGTAGGATGGGTGGAGTTCAACTCTAGAGACAGTATTCGTAGGAGTAACCATGCATTGCATTCTTCTCAATTTATCATCATCATCATCATTGCGTTATTCCTAGTCACATTTCCTGTCCTAGTCACGAGGCTTTCAACTCGGAGTTCGAGGTCCACTATCCGGTGGTTCAGTGGTTGAATCTTCTTACATGTAACTCAAAACATAGCTTCTTTATATTTAATACGAGTACAGTGAGCATTTATGGGCTTTGGTTATACTATTAATGCTGCTACCTAATTAATTGGTTTAGGTACACATCTCTGGTCTGATATCCAGTGAAAGTCCATTCTATCTAACGGCTATCCACTGTGTAAATATGAATTTTTACGTGTTTTGTCCCTATTTTACCCATAGGCACATTTCCTTAGTAGTAGTAAAAGTAGGTAACTGTATGTCACTATGTAACTGTAGGTAACTATATGTAACTGTATGTCGAATTTTGTGATACAGATTAGAGTTTTTTGAGTCCAAACTAATCAAATCAGAGATTGGCCAACTAGTGCTATCAGTATGACAATTACTTTAATAGACTTCTCTGTCCCAATGTAGACTTCCTGGCTGTTAAATCGGCCAATCTGTCACGAAACGGTTCTCTATATTTGCCTGTGAATAAAGTATTGCCTTTATAAATCATATGATAAATCATACCTATCTCTTCACTCACAAACTCTAACTTGAATCAATAAATTTATTTATCTAATACCTACAAATTACCTACTACTTACGATACAGGTACGTGCACTATGTGCTGGGATATTCTTGTTTAACGGGTATAACCTCGTATTTCTATTGAATTCGAAATTAATAGAAACAGTGAGAGGATCACGCACCTGCAGTAATACATTACCTAAGTACACACTGAGTGCAGTTACAAATTGTTATGAATAAGGTTAATGTCATACTTAGACACTTAACTGCTTGCCTTGCTCGTTGTAACAAAGTAGGTATAGTTTGTCAACAAGTGTAATTAATCAATATAGTGTAAGGAATAAAAGAAAATATTACATAAATGATTAGCTGAAATTATTGCTAATTAAATGTGAATCTGGCAATTTGGCATTATTCTGTTGATTTTCCTGGCGCCACTGAAGATTTTTGATCTTTTAGAAAACTTTGTTCGACTGTACTGGGCACGTAGGTATACATTAGGTATTGCAATTTGGCTTATTGCCTAAACGCACACAAAGCCTAATTTCTTATAGCTTGCACACTGTATAGTGTTGTGCAATGAAAACTTGTACTTTTGTAATCCAATATCAATAAAATGTTTAAGTCTTGAGTTCTTGACACGAATGGCTTAGCTAGCCTATATCAATATCGAAGTGTACAGAATCATTTATTTATAAGTAAGTATCTATTAGTTATGTAAACATAACCATAGGTTTATTATAGTTCTAAAGCTCTAATCGTTTGTTGTTCAATGTTAGGACAAAAATATACAGAATATTCCCTACTGGCAGCAAGGCGATGATCTAACAGGATGAATATATTTCGAAACTAGGTATGTATCGAAATTTTCATGAAAATTCATTAGGTAAGAATCTCTGAGTACTAGTGACCCGTGGGATAAAATTAGCCCATAATTTTCATTGCTTTGTTATGATTGTTATGAATCATGATATGAAATTGTTTGTTTTCGCTACTAGTCCTCCATATAAGCTATAACTATACGAAATCTCACCCTCCTTCGTGCCTCCTAATTTGCAAGTCTTTCGAAATTCTTTACTAAATTCTTCCAACTTCTGTAACGAGAGATTTCTTGTTTAAAACTTTTATAATTAAAATGCCGAGTTTATATTCGCCCAGCATACCTACCAGCAAAACTACATAACAATAATAATTCATAATCAAACAAAGCTTTCCCTTGTTGGGACACTCCACTGACATAATTTCCTACTATTAAATAAAAAGATCATAGCGTATGAACACGTTGAGCATCACTGTAGCATGTAGATAATATCTATTATAGCCGCACAATGAAGTGCAATTCACGATTTATCATAGTATCGCGTCAAGTGCCCAGTTTTAACCAATTTTACTATTAAACTAGTACCAATCATTAACCCGTAATGCCTATTATTTGCAATTTTATGTACGAATTTGCGTTCGTTGATTAATCCATTTTTTTATGTTCGAAAACAAGCACACGGCCCACCTGAGAGCAATGCATTTTGATCATTGACAACTTATAATAAAGTGTTTGAAGAATATCTCGGTATAGTAGGTATCATTGTAGGAGTCTCATTCACAAAAAAAAAAACTGGAAAATGGGCAAAAGCAAGAGAAGTACCTAAGACCGTTACCTAGCATATTCTAGATTGAAATTAAGTATGGGGGTAGTAGCACAGATTACTGTAGTCGCACAGATTACCTAATAGTTGGGTAGTATCCCGATAATATCCAGCTGGATTCTACTAATATCACAAAAATCAAATGGTGCTCTTTTAAATATTCTCTTAGTTAAAACAGTTTATTTCCATCAATACGATATTAATAAACCAATAAAAAGTGAAAACTATTCTTAGATTGCAGGGAAAAGTATCTGCATTATTATTTAAATATTTTTATCATTTTTCTTCTATTATTTGTTTTATTATTGTTTAATTCGTTGGCTAACCAAGGTCTTATTCGTTGTCCTCTATGTCTGAATTTAAAACAGCATTACGTATATGAAGTTATATTTTTTGTATAGTTCTGAGCAAATGGTGAGAACCAATTTATATGCGATTAACATATAATAACACAACAATTTCCATATAGCATAAGTAGCTATAGCAGTTAAACTAAAACATAATAACAGTTTTATACTAGATAGACTTATACTAGAAATTGCTTGGCAAGCAATCAAATCAAAAACTAAATTTTAGATTAAATTACGATTTGTGTAAACGTTCAAATCTCAGCAGTCTCAGCTTAAACTAAATTTGAGTGTAATTAGTTGAAGGAGGTTTTATCATGAGTTTGTTACTTTTTTATAGAACAGTGTACCTATTCGAGCTCATGTAAGCAAATGCTTTTCGTATGAGTCCTGTGTTCGTATGGGTGTGTCGACTATCAGTTACTCCTTTAAATACCTATCTAAAGTGATACCGGTGCCGAAAATGTGATTTTTGTGAATTTGATGTCAATGTTCTCGTAACACGTAAAAAGCGCCAAATAACCTTAGCTAAAATTTATTATGAACTAAAGTATGGTCATAAACTTCGCTATATATCACAAAATTATAGGTGTGACAGGAGCGCGGCGGGAGAGCGAAATCGCAAGCACAAAATCTTGCCGCTCGGTAGAACTCAAACATGGATAACATCCCGACTTTAGGCTAATAGCTAGCAGTAATCTCGATACTAACTAGGTACGGTAAAGAAGTCCGTTACTTTCAAATTAAGAAGCGCCTAAGGAGACAAGGAGTTGCTTTTAATTCAAAATAAAACGTTACTAAAACTATATTTATAAACAAGTACTAGGCCTAGGCTATGAATGGTGATTAGTAATTACGAGGTGGTAACATTATGATGTTATTTTAAGCCTATTCTTAAGTATTTTCACAAGAACCCTGGGAATATTATCCAAGTAGTTATATAATAATTTATTACCCTATTCTAGGTATATAAGTACATACCTAAGGCTTAAAGGCCGAATGCATCGTGTATCGGTGGCAGTTCAATCGATTTACGTTACGGTAGATAAAATGATGTTGAGGTCGAAGTAGGAAAATTCATGTTAGGTACATTCAACCCCGTCGTTTGAAGTTTGAAAACTCGACCTCTCTAATACTCATGGTGAATATGGTGATTTGATGATAAGTATTCATTTTCGAGAAATATTTTAGAGGATTGACCCCTTTGATCGTATCGTAAGTAATTAGAACTTAGTCTTTTTGCTTAATATAAAAGTACCTAACATAACTTAAAGTCATTAGGACATTCGAGCACACGCACCTAGACACACGAGCATAGTACACTTTATTAATTACTGATCAGACGCGCCAATTGAGACCGACCTTCGTCATAGCCAGGTGTACTACGCGGAATTTTGTGTGTGAATGCACGTTACAATTTTGATTGGCGTATTATAGGCATTGCTGCACTATCATAATCTGGATAGTTGTGAGATTTTATAAGAACTTCTCAGAAGCCTTCGACTGATTACCGTCTTATTTTAAACGCAGCAACAGCTTTCGTAATTTCTTTGACCTTTGTCACTACTAGCGCGAGAGTATTTCAAAATTGACGGCTACTGAGTTACTGAGCGGAGAACAGAGGCCGGTGTGCATCCGGAGAATAAGATCAGGACATAATTAATACAGCAGCAAGGGAATTCAAATTGCGTAATACAGAGCGCCAAGCGAGAAACCTAACGAGCACTATTTTGCTGACCGGTTCTAATGGACACTTACGTTAGTATTTTAAATAATTTAAGAGTACATTAACAAATTAACAAAAGCATTACCTATTAAAATTATACAAACACTACTGACTGTGATCGCTAAAAGTCTAATTGCCTGAAAACTTAAACATTTGAATGAATTTTGTTTATCTTTTGATCAAGAGATTTTTGTTTTTCTATGACTTAATTACCAATCAATAGGGTCGTTCCCGGATGCCGGCAGTTCGGAAACTCGCACGAATGACGGACCTAACCGTAGGGTCTCCACGATACATATTTAGCCCAAGTAGAAATAGAATGTTAATCTTATTAAGAGTCCGAACGAGTCAAGCTGGGATGAATGCACCCAGTCATATACCAAGACCTTCGGGGCACAAGTTGACTTGCTCTCCTGGTGGTAAATAACGCTTATAAATGAGGCTTAGACCCCGGAAATTTAGATGGGTTCTCAAAAACACCCCACAATCACCTGCAATCTTTTTGAAATAAACATTCCTTTATGATTCACAAGCACCACGTAAGTAGAGTAATAAAAAAAGCATTACTATCAAGTCTTCGCCTTCCTCTTGACAAAGATCACGTTAAATGCGGAACATTATTTTACGAGGTTTTCCGCAATAACGCACGGATAGCCCCACACTAGTGGGAGGATATAAATACATCCTACACTAGTCACTAGGGGCTTTAACAGTCTAAAGACTGTAAAGTATGGAGATCAACTACATCCTAATGAGTGCAAGGACGTAATGTGTCAAATAGAACACCGGAACATTCCGTGACAACGGTTTTCAGGAAAACGGTAATCTGACACCTAATTAGGTCAAGTATAAGGCTATCAATTGAGCCTATTTTACTGGAATGGACGTATTCCTAACAAATTGGCTATTTAGGTTGTTATTACCTGCCAACAGATGTCAGTGTACTGTTTTAGTGGGGTGATTGAACTGTAGCAACGCAATTATTGGCAGTTAAATTGTTAATATTTGTACATAATGGCTTAAATGTTATATTCATTATAAGGATTTTACAAATACCTAAGTTTGTGTTAAGTGTAATTATAAATTTAAGTGCGTAATGAGAAATGTAATTGTGCTATTCGACAACAGATGGCGGTACAATATTTTTGTTGTGAAATTCGTACAGTCTAATAAATAATAAAACTATGGTCTTTTTTGTTGTTCCCTGCTTCTGTTAATTTTTGGCTTCAATAATCATTATTATTGAAGAGGTTATTTAAGTATGTTCATAGTAAATTATCCGTGTTGAACGCCAAACTGTCTTGAACTCGAATAGGTACCTACTTAAGAGAGCCAGATGTTCGTACATAGTGCTAATTAAATTCGTCATGACACTCATGAACTGTAAGACTAGATAACAAAGTGGACGTTTGTAGATACTTATATTGAGAAAGTTAATTTAAATTTATTTATTGCTACACACAGTTTGCTATCTAAGCATAGATATTCGGGGACCCACTTACATTTTCGGTGTCCAAGACATCCTCACCTGTTAGTTAGTTCACTTGTCGATCAACGTACGATGCAGGCTTGCCTCTCGGGACTCAGTGTGGGGGACCTGAAGCCACTGGCTTTCGTAATAGTCAAAATTGACCAAATAAAATAATGAATGAACTGACAATCAATAGGAATAGTGACTATTCCGGTGTCTAGAAATAAATCTATTAAAAATCCCAAGGTTCCGTATTCGTTAGTATTGTCTTACACAGATTGATCATATACAGAAACAGTGATTCCTTAGGGCTGCTAGGACTAGGAAGCACTTCAACTAGACCCTTCGGCATTATCGAAGACCCCTTCTTTCCTTTTAGGCTACTAATCATATCGTTATCGTATTCAGTTGCACTATCGCTCTCAGGTTATTGTGTAATTGATTTTTCTTTTCCAGATTTCAATGGAGACAAAACAACATTTAACTGTATCTACGATGAAGGCTAAGGACGCGTTAGTTAAAATGCCAGCAATTAGAAACTATGTGAGGACAGTCTTGTGACAATTGCCGGCCTTAGAAAAATGACGGAAGCAGCTTCATCTTATGAAATGCAAGTACGCAATGATGAACAAAAAGATGGTAGACCAAAGCCAGGGCTGTCCGCAGGGAAAATATTTTATAAGCCAGGCGTCATTGAGGAGGAGACAGATGAAACGAGTGTTTTTGAGAGCTCGGTGGTTGACACCCCTATGTTGGGTATGGGACTTGGAGGTAGTGGGTTCTTGAGGCCGCCACAGATATATCCTTCAAGCAGTCTTCATAGAATACCTACGTATAGCAGCTCTATTGGACATAGCACCGTGTATCGACAGGATACTTGCAGGTATTTTGTTTTCTTTTAATTAAAGAGTAAGCGTGTGGTTCCTGAGGGGGTGGAGACTTTCCAGTGACAGAGACAGTACTCACGTTAAGATATGGGTTCAGGTTCAGACCCATTAGTATTAAGTTCAGACATTGAATGCTACCAGATTTGGCGTTCGAAGAATATGCGCATAGGTATGTACACTATGTACGTCAAGTAATGTTTTGGTCTTTGTTGAAAACGTGATATTGTAAATTACGAGAAATTTTGGTTATGAGTTATCATTTCAGATATATTTGAATGTTATCGTAGGCACAGGTATAGGTATATTACCGACTTCTGTGTAACAGACTCCAAATATCAGAAGCCTATGAGGAAAAGTAAAATGTTTTTGTAAAATAATTTATTTCAAGTACATAAATATTTACATTGTGTTAGATTCTAAACTAATCTATTGAAAATACCTATGCAAAGATAAAAGATTTTGACGTTCCGTTGGCAAATTGATAATAACTTAAGACTTACTCTACGTAATATAGTTTAGATAGGTCAATTGACTGTATGGAATTTTCTTCTCTATTCGAGCACCAATCGTCGTTAGGTCCAATCTCCTTCTCTCTATCTCTTTTAATCTCTCTAATTTACTGTCATCTGACTCCCCAACCGCGAGAGAAAAGCCAGTGTCATGGCTTTCTGTCAATCAGCTCGTAGGTGAAATTGACTTGGGCTTCGAAGTTACTGGTGGGTGGTGGGACCTCATACATCCTGCGTTCTTATTTTGAATACATGGTTATACATAATATTTTGTCATTCATTACCATTACATTACGATTTTTTATCTGAACCGTCAACATACTAATAGTGGGTAGGTACAACACGTTGTATGTCGTGAATCAATCCTTGAGTTTCTGGTTACGGTATCTAATCACGAAAGATAAAGGCAACTTATCGAAGTAACAGAATGTGGTGTTCAGTATTTACTGTCATTTAGTACCTTTAGTTTTCTTCAAATAATCTGTAGTATATTTAAAATGTCTGTAAAAAAATCTAGGTAAAGCTGTTTTCATATAAAATGCGTCGTCGGCGCAAATAGTGTTGTGGAGGATGTTTATCTGTGTTAAACAAGTGTTCTGGTTCATACGCAATCGGTTATGGCAGGTATGTGCTTGAGGCGTTTCAGATTTGTGGTCATATTGGTGTGACCACCGCAGTGTACGGCACCGTGGTCACACCGCCGGTGTTGCAGACTAACTACTATGCTCTGCTCTATCGCAGAGTTAATCTGTCACACTGGATTGACCACAATGTTAGATAAATTGTTTGTGCTTAGTGCTTAAATCGTTGCAACATTGGTAATAGGTGTATATTATCAGTTCCAAAAAAATAAATACATACAACTAAATGAATTCAAATAGTAATAAGTCATATCATATGGGTGTGGAAGGTGTGTTGCTGCGGTCATACCAGTATGTCAAATCGATACATATTATGCGGCTTCGTAGTTCACTACGAAATATGGAATGTATGATATACTCATTAACCATTGTCGTGCCCGCCCGTAATTTCAATTAGAGTTAGTAATATACTGTAAATAATAAAATTACTCGTATAGGGAGAGTGCCCAATAATGTGTAAATTAAAGAATTCAAAGCCGTGGAGTCTCGAATTTTTTTTTCTATAGAGAATCAATTAGATAAATTTTAGTATGAAAGAAATTGCGTGTTTTTTTTGAAAGTACGAATTTTCAACCAAATGTCTTTATTAAGCGAAGACAGGTAACTGTTTTGTCCGCCAGGGTTTACGTGAGTATAAAAAAATGGCTTTCCTTTTAGACTAGATACAATTTTAGATATTCTTGAGATTAATATCTATTAAGAACTAGCGTATGCCGCGCCCTGCCTGGACGTCGATTCTCGCGTTTTTGACTATATCTCCGGTTCTACTTAACCGATTGTGATCAAATATGTGTAAGATTTAAGTCTAAACATGACCTTTCTAATAAAAAAAACTGCATCTAAATCTGTTCAGTAGTAGGTACCTAGTACAAACTACTGAACGGGTATACAAATAAATATCTTTTTAGATATGTAGATTTTCTCAGTATGTTTTCCTTCCCCACTTTGAAAAGTAAATGTTGTGGTTCGAAAAATGTGAGACAGTAATGATAGTCGATCGATCTATCTGTCTAGTCGATCTACGACTAGACAGATAGATCGATCGACTATAATGGATTGCAATTTCATAAATTTTAAAAGAAATAACTCGTTCATTAAAATAAAAACACTGACTGCATAGTCATTAAGTGCTTTTTTCTCATGTGAATCTTATGATGTTTGTAAAGTCTGATATCTATGCTATCTACAGCTACTTTATCATGAGCAAATAATCGATTCTGCTTTGAAATAGCATCTAGATATCGATCCACTTCATATAATATTTCCGCTTTGACTTTCTCAAATATCTAAGTGACATGCAGCTGATCGTGCTTTACCTGCCTTTTTATTACCTACAAGATTGATAAAGACAGAAAAGGATAGATATAGGTACTTTAGTTTACGAGAAAATCGACTATGCACTTGTACAAGATTAAATGTTCAGTTACTGACAAAATATCACGCAATACTAAGTAGGTATTTGATAAAGTAACTATTTCATTTTATGGTTTATTTGTAAACAAACGTAACTAGTAGTAGATATTTCCAATTAACTTATTATTCAATTCTCTTCTATCTCTCTCGCGATGTAATAAACATATTTCACGCATTAAAATTGACCCACCCGATTACGATAGATTGACGTCACCCGAAATAAGATAAATGCACTGAAAAAGAAGGAAAGAAGAAGGTTACGCCGGCGCCGCAGAAAGCGTAAGATGTACGAGTAGTTTGCACTTGCAATCGTCATATCAACAAATTGATTTCTAACGAAGTGTATGGTATGGTGCACCGGTAGTGTTCGACTGCTACGTCAGTATCCGCTGGTTTAACTCCCGTTCATTGTATTTGTATGCATGAATATATCAATTTGCATTGGTCTGGGCATTTTGTAAGATGTACCTACCTTTTTTCGAACGGAAAACCTCACGGATAGCACTCCTGTCGGCCATCAGGGGTGATTAGATTACGTCAAACTCAAACTGACTTAAACCGCACGTTCGTATCAGTTTTCAATTACCTGGGTATAACTCGTGCCTTTGTATGATACGAAAAAAAAAAATTAATCGTACTCTGGTCATTTTAGAATCCATATAACCAGCTATAGGTATATAATATTGTTAGGGTCTAGTTTAGATAGAGCTGAGTAGTTCCCAGTACATTGATTGAAAATGAGTATCAATAAAATGTATATTAGAATATCAAGTTTCACTGTTAGATATATTATATTTATTGGATTTTTACTTTCGCCTCATCTGTTGATCTGTACGTCACATCTGTCCAAGGCTTACAGATAAACTCTTCAGACGGTTAGAAATCTTGGCAATAAGTAAATCTCTTTAAATCCTCTATAATCTGTAAACATTGATGCCTACGCGTCTTGATAATCTTGATTAATCACGTTTGAATTCTTTCCAAGATTACATATTTTAGGTTTATGAATAATAGATTTAGTTAAAGTATTTACAACTTTACTATGAATAACCTACCTATCTAACAGGTATATTATGATGTGAGCTCTTGTTAAATACTATTATTCTTCTACCGTAAGAAGATAAAATACTATTATAATATTATTTTTATATTTCAAGTATAGTAAAATTCTAAGAATAATTAACCCAATTAACTGAAATATAATTCGAGATATTTGCAAGATAAAATACCAAGACAAATTGATTGAAGAAGAAAGGGGGTCAAGAGGCAGCCAGAGTTTGGAAGTTGCAGCATGATACTTCCTTTACTAGATGGATATATATTATACCCATAGTCTGAAGTTTACACTCATATTACTTACATATTAAAAAAATGTTTCAATTTAGACTATCGCGGAAAAGACTGCGATAGACTCTGTTACACACAAAAAATTCAAATATAAAGACAAGGATCTCGCCTACGAATTGCCTACGAGAGCCTACGACATTCTGGGCATCGCACTAGGGATGGTACAATATTGCTAACTGTCACCCTTTTGTTGCGTATCGAAATTTGCGACAGTGATCAGTCTTTAGTGACTTACATTCAGCAGTGTAGTTATATTATATTGAAAAGGATCGCTCCACATTCACTTAGGCAACTTGGCAAATTAGAATTATGCACTTATAATTTCTGGTAAAACTTCTACCGTCCTAGATTTCGGTCGTATTTCTCATTCAGCAATAGCGGTTTCGTCCCTAGCTTTTAATTGCAGTAGACATGGACTATCTTGAAATCAATGATTTAATCTGTTTAATAAAAATTTGTGATTTGGTTGGCAATAATGTAAAATTTTATTGCTACTTAACTCAGTTTTGCGACAGTAAATGTTAATAATGGTAAAATACTATTGGATATACCCACTACCTATACCAATACGCTTAACATACTTTTAACAAGGCGATAATTGTAGGAGGAGTCCACTAGCGTCATATCAAAAATAGCCTAGCTACGTAGCTTACGGAAAACCAAATGTCAACTAGAACAGGTGCTTATTTTAATATCACGACTAATTTGTTTGTCGCATGTTTACTTCATAATAATGTGTCGTGTCATATATTATTTGCTTGAAGGCGTGGTGTGAATTGGTCCAGCTGAATATCACGATGTGTTTAGATGAACCACTGATAGAACGTAGATTAGTAGTCAGATTATGCTAATTAGTTGATTGATGCAGTTATGTGGGTGTGTTACATGTCAAAATATGGAAAACATTATCTCGAGTAGAAGATATTATTTCCAAATGAGATCGTTCTGTACAAACTTGATTGATCTCTTATTGATCGTTATAAAATGGTCAATTAGTTGTGTCTGTATATTGGATATATTAAAAAAATACTTGGTTTATGCTAAATCAACGATTCTGAACACCTGACCAAAATATTCTATACTGACCTCCGCACGGACAGTCTTTTTTAAACTGTCCGTCCTTTTTTTTAAAACACTAAATTGTCCAATCGCAGCATGTTTTCGAGCTTATTTTTAAAAAGTTTATAGAAGTGACAAAAATACATGTTATTATTAATATTCTTAGTATTCTTAGTCAGTCTCTATGATTTCTAATAAAAATTACTACTTACAAGATTTCATTAAATATCCTTTAAAATATTAGCACTTACATTGCACCGTCTTTTCATTTATGTATTTACTTTATTTCAAGACCATGTTTGTGCACGTATTTCGTAACAGTGTTAGTATAAAATTGTATGAATGTCACAAATCCACTTATGACATAATTCTCGTTTATGTTCTCACGTATTTTTATTACAACTACGAGTAGAGCGTCGTGGTAGAGCCTGTGAAGATCTCTTTTGGTTAAGGTCTCTTTCACCACCTTGTTCTTCTTCTAAATAGTACCTACTATTTATTCTGCCTAGATAAATATCAAGGCTAGATGATAACTGATAAAAAGTCCTACTAGACATCATATTATAAATAGTAAAAGCTCGTGCTGCAAAATAAAAACATCTACAATGGGGTTTTCCCAGATTATCATAACGAAGCGTGCTGTTATATAATGTGCTGTGTGTGGTACTAAGTATCGAACCCGTAAATATAAAAGTCATTAGAGTATTATTACCAACTTTTTAGAAGTAAGACGTCGTTGGTGCGACCTTCGTGCGGAAAATGGTCGAGAACAAGGAATTAGTGTTGGTAAAAGATTCGCATTAGCGCTCCAATTCGCACGCTGTCAAATTAGCCATTTTAATGAAAAGGCTGGGAGACGCCATATATTGTACAGGCTGTTCTAAAAACCTTGTTAGAAATCATCATCATTATTATGGGACAATAGTACATTGCACTAAATTAAACTATTTCGATCTTCGAACTACTTTTTATTTGGCATCGGATTAAATTACTTGTTTAAGATATTGGCTAAGAGTCCAATGTCATACTTAACTTTAGGCACGAGTTATGTACAAATAGCTGTTAAGTTTATTAATATAAATAAACAAATAAATAAATTAAAGAGATAAAATTAAATGTGAATTTTTATGTATTTCGTCAGGACTCAACATTTCCTGACGATCATTTGTCTAGTTTAGGAGCTTTTAACTGACTTCAAAAGGAGGAGGTTCTAGGTTCGTCAGTATCTGGGTTTTTTTTACGGATGTTTTAAGATCTTACGTCTTCGTTTATAAACGGATTTTTATTTTTTTACAGAATTAGTGACATTAATTTTGACATAAGTTAGACGTAGTTATAACCATGGAGCTGTATAACCATGTTATAACACTTGTATTTTTTATTTTATTTTTATTTATTCATTCAGAAACAAACGGTCATACATATGAGTATTAAGTATAAAAGTTAACCTTAAACTATAGACCTACAGTTTCCTTAATTTACATATAAGACTGTACTTTTTTCTACACATTGTACATGTACTTGTACACACATGCATCATTTCTTCACGTGCTTCAAGTATAATCCGTCAAAACAAAACCTACGTATTTGTAAAGTTATAAAATAGAAATCTGGATTAATTTACGGTTTGATTGTGTTTTTAATTAGATTTTGTAACATATAATTTTAAGTTTTAAAATCACATGTTTTAAAAACGCAATTTTACTGAGTCGGGTCTCTGAATTGTACTCGTCATAACAGCTCAGATAAATCATTCAGCTTATTTAAAGAAATGATTTAGTTTAGAAAACTCTGGCGTTTAAATTTCTTTCTATCAAAATTTAGTACTTAGTAGTGTTTACATGTCTGATATCATATATTGCGTACAAAAAGGAAGTTTGATAACAACCCGATCAACAATTACTCATACTTTTCTTGTTATCACAATAATAATCAGTCGTCGCTGAAAAAAAAAGAATGTCTGGGGCCCTACTAAGGTTTTTGGAGCCCAAGACAACCTCAGCTGCTAGTAACCGGGCTGTATACGATACAGGATTAGTTAGAAGACTGTTTTAATAATCAACGATTTGGCTACTTTTTACCCGACTGCCAAGAAGGGTTATGTTTTTAATAAAGGAGCCCTGTGCGTCTCAGTTATCGCTTAAACATTACACATTAGCATTGCACTCGAGGGATAGGTGAAAGATACCTACTTTCACCTATCCTACACTTCACAAAATACGATGTGAACCTATAGCCTTTTATCCGGCACGTTTTTTTCTCTTTTCTTTTTTCAAGAATATAATCTACTAACCAAATTACTAGCTGTCCCACATCCCCTCCACCTAAGTTACGTTTTCAGATACATTGCTTTTACTGATTTTTCTGCACGGAATATGCAAAAATATTTGTTAGGTTTAAAGTGAATTTGAATAGAAATAAATAATACAGCTATAACGCCTATAACATGTACTTATTTATTTTTAAACCTCCAAAGGACAACTTTTGTATAATATAAGTTATAAAAGTTGATAAATCGTTAATGTTGTTATGCGGCTGCATTGTTATAAAGACGAAACACTTGCACTATTTTATTATTATCGAAGGCTAAGATATGCATGATATGCGTACGCATGTTGCTATAATCGATATCATAACTAAGTCAATTTAATATCTTGCAAATCCTGGTTTATGACATGGTTTAGAACATAAAATACAACAAACATGGCAGTCAAGTGGACGTTCAACATATTTATTTATCAATTAATCTTAATTAGGTACGTACTCTTATTCTTCTCTTATTACCTAGTTGTACAAGAAATACAATGCTACATAATATTTTAATAAAATATTAAAAGTCGGTAAAGTAAATTATGTATTAGGCGTGAACAAACGGACATACATAAATAGTTATTGATGTTAAACATTGACTGGCCTCGTCACCTGCCCATCTCACATCAATATTTGCGCTGAAACAATCATCAGTGGCTTGTGGTTTGTTTAATTTTCATTACTCTACATCTACATAAACCACAATCTCCTAATCTAATCTCATAAAGTTTGGCACTATATAAGGTGTTAGCCAGACAGTTTTACAGTACAATACCAAATATATCGCTGAAAAAGTAGTTTCAGAGGTGTATCAAAATGTAATATTTTCAATGCTGTCACAGGCATCAGTACATAAACATCACCCTGTAGGGCAGATAACGTCAACGCGCGCACTAACTAAAATTTGTTTTCCGTAGCGAGCTGATAATTTCCGATATAGAATCTCGCAATACAATTATACAACGTTTAGCGCATCGTTGTACCGGGCGGGCACGAGAGAGTCAGTCGTGACTGAGACATTATCGCGCGCGATGCTTCAGGAGGCTGCCCACTGAGGGATGGTGGCGCAGACGGACCGCTGCGAGTGAGTCGAGCGCACGACGCCGCACCAGTCACCATGCACCACGACCCAGAGTCGCCCACATGCCGCGAGGAGACGCAATTACTTCCTGATGAGTGGCTTAAAGTGAAGCCTGTGGCCGGGAATGGAAACCTCTCCCCCGGAGTTTACTACCCGACAACGGGCAGCAAGAGGTTCGTCGAAGCAAGAACCCCTGTGCCGTCTCCAACAGATTCACGCCCGTACTGTGTCTGCTTTTGTCCGTTTATACGCTTTTCAATGTTTTCCTTTTTGTTTAATGTCGTGATTATTAGAAACGATTTATTTAAATTAGAAGGCATATTATCTTTACTCGAGTTAGAATAATCCCTGTATTAGTTTTAATGAAGGCTGTTTCCGTTGCTCCGTGCGACAACGCAAGCGTAAACTCTACATTCACACTTCCAGGTCCATACTGGCTAGGTATCTAACTAGTATTCTTGAAGTAAGATAAAAGTAAACATATTTCTCTGTATTTTCTAGGAGCAGATCTCACAGACATGGTGCAACTAGAAGAACACGGCGACGTGCTATTCTCAAAAATGGAGAGTGCAACATTCTTAAATCTCGGATCTCTCAACGGCGGTTGAGATTTTTGCAGGATATGTTCACGACTCTTGTGGACGCACAATGGCGATGGACACTGCTAGTATTCACATTATCCTTCATTTTGTCGTGGCTGGGATTTGCGCTCATCTGGTGGCTGATTTCATTCACACATGGAGATTTAGAACCGGACCATTTACCCCCTATGCAGGAAACATCAAATTGGAAGCCGTGCATCTTCAATATTTACGACTTTACCTCGTGCTTCCTGTTCAGTATTGAAACCCAACATACAATTGGTTATGGCTCTCGAACAACGACGGAAGAATGTCCAGAAGCTATATTTATTATGTGTCTTCAGAGCATCGTCGGTGTAATGATTCAAGCTTTCATGGTGGGCATTGTGTTTGCTAAGATGACAAGACCTAAACATAGGACGCAAACACTTCTATTTTCTAAGTACTGCGTTGTGTGTCAGAGAGACGGGGAACTAAGTTTGATGTTTAGAGTGGGCGACTTGAGGAAATCACACATTATAGGGGCTAGCGTGAGAGCTCAACTGATACGATCAAGAACAACTAAAGAAGGGGAGGTATTGTCCCACTATCAGACTGAACTGGAGCTAAATGCTGATGGATGTGACAGCAATTTGTTTTTCATCTGGCCGATAACGATGGTACATAAGATAAACGCAGACAGTCCGTTCTACGCGGTTTCCGCCGCGGATGTATTACAGGAGAGGTTCGAGATAGTGGTTATTTTAGAGGGAACAATAGAATCTACTGGACAGACGACGCAGGCGCGCTCCAGTTATACGACTAGTGAAATAATGTGGGGACACAGGTTTATCCCATTAGTGACATATAATCGTGAGCGGCAGGGTTATGAAGTTGATTACTCGAAGTTTGATGAGACATCGCAAGTGGACACCCCCCTGTGTTCCGCCAAGGAGTTGGATGAGTTCTACGGCAGTCAGGGTGATCGTAGATCGATCGGTGAGTTTTTTTTACGACTTAAATATGGCTTTAGGTGTGGTCGTGGTGGTTGGGTGTGTGTACCAAATGTTAGTTAATGAGTTTTTGTGCTTTTCTTGTCGTGCCGTATTAGGTATAATAGGTACACGGTTGTACATGATAAATCTCGGCAGTGTTAATTTTAGACGTTTAGTTTTATACAAATTACTCATAGAAATTGTATATAAATCTAATTTGGCAATAATAGGCAAGTAATTTTACTATAGGAATGGCATTGAATAATAAATAAGTATAAGATAGTATTAAGAAAACTTTTCCCCAAAAAGAAGGGGTTATAAAATATCTAATAGTTATTTCCGAACATAGTTTATAGCTTATATATTTCTGTTATATGATCCAATTATTTATTAGAACAGATATTTCATGATATAATATTATGTGCAATATTATTTATCTAGGGTCAACATACGGAGCTGTTATTTGCTCCTTCACGTGATAAAGTCTAATTTATAGCTGAAGGTTCAGTGCGTGCAGCGTGCCACATAGTTTTCTAACCTACTTATAATAACACTATGTAATAAGTGTAATTACAGAAAAAATATATGATTATACTGAAAGTATCTTTGTTACATAATATATATCTACTCAACTCTCGTAGGTACTCGTAACCAAAATTGCATTTTCTACACTTGTTTTTTCATTACTACGTGTCAGACATAAAACTTTGAAAAGAGGTTTCTTTGTTTGAAGTGTGAAATTATGTGTATACCAGACTCTTCTGTGAAGTGTCAGTAAAAAGGATATGCCTAATATTCACGTTACTGCTAATGAATTGACTTAAATTATCCTGTTACTAGCCACTGCCCGCGGCTTCGCCCTCATGAAAATTCTGTTTCCGTTCACGCTCTTCGTGTGCACCTACCAAATTTCAACCAGATCCGTTCAGCTCTCAGAGAACTGAGGTTCAGCTCAGCTGTTAGAGCGTGATTGAGTAACAAACATCCAAAATATCTTCACAAACTATTACGTTTATAATACTAGTATCTAGGACGTAGGATGGATCCACTAACCTAAGTGTATCCAGTCCAATATCAACCTCTTTCAGGCGATCGCTTTTATTTCGAATTATTTTAAATCTAGCAAGACTTTCGGAACTTCTAGAAGGACTTTTACTCCTGTTTAGTTAGATACAAGTTACACCAAGAGTTTCACCATTGGAGGTTAAAATTCTAATTTATAGTCGTGACAAATTTCAAGTTTGAGTATATTATTCATGCATGTAACAGTGCATTGGTTGTTGCTCCTTATACCTACTATTGTAGTTTGATTTTCGAAGTAGAGCCTATTGTATTGCGAACATGCAATGTAGATAAGTGTTACCTTGTTATTGATGAATGAAATTGTTTTTACTTTACTTTTGCTTTATATCAAGATAAAAGTATCGTAATAGGTACGTTACGAGTAGATCACGAGTTTTGATTAACATGCCGTATCTTACAAATCATGGTTTAATATGAGCTGAAATAATGCATTACGTGCATATTTGAAGTCTTTCATTATCAGATTAAATTGTTTATATATTTACCTGAACATAACTGTACATATAGTACAGTTTACATGAAATATGATAAAGTTATTCATACCTTGTTAGAACTTTATGCTCGTGATCTCTTATGAAGCGTGTCACATACTTCAAACAATGGAAACGTATTAAAATACTATGTTCATAACAAACGCAGATAGATGTACATCTTAAATATTATATTGTAGGTTATAGGTGGGTATGTCTAGAATAACTTGAGCATTTGTATTGTCAAAGATGGTTCACTGTATATATAATTGACAATATACCTAATACTCGTAACTATTTACCTGGGTCGGTATCAGAAAGGCTGGATCATAAATAAAAATATTTGCTTTTTGTGAATAAATTGATCAATCAATCATTAATATTATAAATAAATAATGCATTGGAAACGTATTCAATGCCAAATGCCAATGTCAATGATATCAGTATTAGTATACAAATATTCAAAAACATTGAATCTATAAAATATTAGGAGGACTTTTTGGCTTAAATAGTACTAAGTACATTGTACATACATTAAAATTTAAGCTATATTGTAAAAATATAAATTCATTTCATTAACCTTAGGCCTTAGACTATCTAAGAAATTATGAGATTTTCAAAACAAAAAAATAGAAGTGCTTTAATCAGGAGGTCAGCAATAGTACCTATTTAAAAAGAATACAAATCATTTTGTATCGATCCTAGATAATAAACTAATGTAGAATGGTACCTAATAGTGAATAGTGATGTTATGTCGGTATATCTATGACAAGTACCTAGTTATATTAATTAGCAAATAAATAAGATCACAAGTCACCAATTAGCGAAGAACATACTCGTATGAATGGTTCCGAGTATCATTTATTTAAAATACTGCTAAGTATGTTCTACCACAATTGTGTGTATAAGTAACGCTAATATTGTAAAAATATGTGTTATATGGTCTTAATTTGCATTTTGACGTAATCGTTAAATAATAAGTACGTACTTGTTTTAATAAGTAAATGATTCAGAAGAACGTGTCAGTGATTTTCAATAGGAATTCCGAACTAGATATAATAGTGATAATAAAAAGGTTTAAATAATTAGTCATTTGCAGTCACGAGTTTCCCTTTTTTGTTTTGCCTTGGTATGTTAGGCTGCTTAGGCATTTAATCGGGCGTTTATTGAATCCGCCCAAAATGCCTGATAAATGCCCGAAGTGTCAGGGTGTAAACCCATACTGGTCACTTGACATAAAAGGGGCTTATTTTCAAAGTAATGATTGATAAGTGTTTGTATTGAAATTGAAACACGGTCGATTGCTTTTTGACGTACTTATTTTTGTTTTAGTTCAATGAAACCACTAATATTGCAGTGATATTTACAAGATAATACTTTGTACTGACATTGTAAAAGTCTTTGTCATCCCTAATGGATTGTGGGTTTTTTAACCTTTTGAATATTTAGTATATGATGCGTACATCTATACTTAAATATATATAGACACAAAAAATATTTACATCTCTAGAGTAACATAATTTCCTGAACCTTAAGCAGTGGTTCTTCGACCTCAACCGACCTTATAATAATATGAAATGATTACAGACGTTGACCGTCGAAACTATTATCAAATCTCAACAGGATGTACCATTTTGCCAATTTGTTTCCCCCTTTTTGATACAGGATACATTTGTTTTGTCAATGGTTTAAGACAACGATAGGTTTACCGGTCTCTTGTCGACATGAACGTCGTTACGTTCTTTAAAAATTAATTTAGCAAAAAAAGTGGGCAGATTCTTTGCGAACTCAAATACAAACACATGTTAATGATGTGTATTTGCATGATTAGTAATTTTTATTAATAAAATTCATTTCCCCATGTTGTCATAAATTACCTCTGGTCATTTCTGACTACACAATTTGAATTGAATTACCATAAAGCAAATTGGTAGACATTATTTTAATGCCCAGTGCATTTTTAGTTTGAATTGTTTGATATTTTTCAGTAGTCCGTTAGTCAGTTACATGGAAACCTTAATAATAAAGTGTCGTAAATATATTATTGTGTGTATTGTTACTTGTTACATTACCTACACTTCAAATTTCTGTGAAGCGGGTGTTGAGCCATTTATTGTATTTGCCTTCATGTCGTTGACTGGCGTACATTATTTGTCATCAGTACCTATATGGACACTAGGATTATAGGTATGCTTAATATACGATGTGCAAATATTGAGATATTTCTTATTACTTACTGTCATCGTTTGCGACTATGGGCTTTCAGATTAATTTATTTGGTTTCAATTTAAGCCCCGATACAAAAACGTAGGTGATTTGAATAGGTGCCAGTATAATTGGTTATAATTTTATTGATAAATACGTCCAAATTTATATAGTTTGTACTATACAAAGGAAAACCTATGGCTAATGTTATAGATCGAGGTCATAATGGTATTGCTTTACTTATTTTGAAAATTTTAATAAGATTAAGATAATGATCAGGAACTCGCTTTTAATAAAAACATTTTACTGTACCTACTACCTACTACCCACCTATATTGAAGACTTCAGAAGTTTGGAACGCAGAATTCCAGAGCTAGCACATCATAGCGAGATTATTTATTCTGTAAAAACTTGGACTTGTTATTATTTCCCTTATTTACTTTATATCCACTAGCTGTTCCTTAAATTTGATTTTTTTTACTTGTATTTTTACAATCCGTTTATTTTTTCCATCCTTGTTCAATATTAACCTGTTCTTCATTAGATTAAGCGAATAAAAACAAAAATTTTAAGCTTCAGAACGGCTTATTTTTTTAGAATTTTGTTCATAATCGCTAAGGTGTTATATATGCCATCTCTCTCTCTTTCATTGGTTTGTAGGTAACATAACTAAATAACTAATGTGTCACAGTTTAACTAACATACTAATTTCACTAATAGTAATACTAAATATTCATTAAAATTTGTAACATTTTATTTATATGGTGGTATTAGATTGCCTTATGTAGAAAGATTGATATGACGTAGGTATAAGTCTATGTTTGCTTGTCTTATCAAAAAATAACATTCTCGACTGACCTTATGTCTAATCTTACCTTGTCTGTTACATTTTGGAAATGTCTGTAACTAGGTTAGGTGCTAATTTGTTCATAAAAGTATTGACCTATTCGTTAACTCTACGTATGTTTAAAATATGCCTTAAAATAGTTATGCCCGTAATAATAGAGGTATACCTACACTATGTTACAGTCAATGTACGTTATAGTCATCATCTGTAAAATCATAATGTAAAATTTACTTTTTATTTCTGGTAATTTATTTGAACAATTAAACAGATCATCTGTTATTGGGTTAAATACCTAACTGCAGTGATTTTCCTAATTTTCTATTTCTGTATTTTCTATGTTTCGTGAATTATATACTAGTAAATAATAATGTGGATAATGGGCACTAATTTGAATATTAAACTTCTAATTTAATTTTATTTGATACTAAGTGTCAAAGTTTGGCTACAGTATACCTATTAATGCTCCTTGCATTATATACTGTAGCCAAAATAAAGTTACATTCGTTAATCATGCTTTCGGTTTTACATTAAAATTGATGATGACGTCTAATAATTGTCACAAAACTGATATTGAAGAGAATTATTTTAGAATCGAATATACCTACCTGTGTGAATATTAATTTTATCTCTATGAAGTTTTGAGAACATAAATTCTATTCGTCCTCTTATAATTTCAACTAGGTTTATTATTTTCATTTGAAAAGTAGAATGATCTTCAACCATTTTTTCTGTACCTTTTATAGATAACACACTACTAAGTAGTTTTTGCACAATTAATTCCTACTTACATACCTATATGTAATTGTGTGTGTGTTTATGTATGTGATACAGAAAGCGGGGAACAACACCTGATGCTGAAGATGCCACCCCATGGTCATGATCAACAGGAGCCCAAAGCCGAGCAAAAGGATGGTGACTTTACAGTTACACTGTGAAAGAGATTATAAAACAAGTAGGCTGGTAAAAATATATATTTGGCCAACTTTGCATAGATTTACCGACTGTAAGCTTAAAAAATAAATATGCCCCAAAATAAGTGAAATTTTGTTCTCTACAACAATGGTCCTAAAGTGCATAGTTTTGGAGATTTCGGGCAAATACTTTGATTCAAGTTAGCGACTGAGGCTCCACCAGTTTTATACTCAGTAAGTGATCCTCAACTCTAAAAGGAAAAAAAAATTGGATTGGTAATTTAAATGCTATTTTTGCCTGCCGAAAATTTGTATTCAGTCTACGTAAACGTTTTCGCTGCGGCCAGTTTCATGATGTAAAAAAACTTTACATAATGTTGTATTATTATAAACTAGATCAATGAAATAGTTTCAAAATGTAGCGAGCGTCGATGATGGATTCAATGACTAATGTTAGGAAAATTATAATTCAAATTATGATAGTTATACGAGTTTACCACTACCAGTATGATCTGAAGATCGAATCAAGGAATCGGACGTAATTAGAGAAGCTATGTACCGACGCCTATGTTTAAAATACATTGGGTATTAATATTTAAGAAATGGTCTGCTACAAAAGAGGTCTGATAAAATAATAAGTAGTTTTGTATTCTGAATTCAAACCCCAGTGCCACTAGTCAGTTTGTTGTACAGTTTAATACATATAATATTAAAAAGTAAGAGTATAGTTTTCCAGGTTGTGTTATTGTCAAATAAATACATTCCAAATTGTAATAAAAAGTTGTGCAATGTTGATATTAATTTAATATTAGTTATAAGTATCGATTATTATAAATCACTGCTTCAGGATGTGCCCAGGATGTGATAGTATTATTTAGTATGTATAAAATACGTATTTTAACACTGTTCTTCAATATTTAGTATTAGCAAACTTTGCGCATGTTCTTACGTTAAAGATGTACCTATTCTGTTGTTTTATGTAAATATTGAAGAAATAATTATTTATGTTGTGACGTTGATCTGTGTTTGATTTATGACACCTTAGAAATTCTAACACTCTACACTAAGAACATTAGAAACGGAAATCGTTAATTTATATTCCGACGTTATTTTGTTTCTGGTATTACTCTTACTACACAACTTGAATTTGATTCCAAAACGCCAAATAGAATGGAATAGAAAAGAAATAAACTTTTAAAATTAAATATATTTACAATTGAAATAAAACATAATAAAGGACTACAGCTAGACAAACTTCCGAAAGTTTAGGTATTTGGTCGAATTCATATTGTTTATGGGTGAATCTTGAAATTTGGCGCAAAATTTTTAACAAATAAGGATAATGTTAAATTTTACATCTAAATTAACCAATAATTTAATACATTATTCTTGTATGTTAAATATCTTCAAAGTAGTGGGCGTCAGGGGAATCAACTGAATACGCCAAATTTCAAGATTCACCCTTGAGTCATCTCAGAAACCCAGCTTAATATTTTCCAATATTTGATTAACACTTTAGTGTAAAGTGATAGAAAACTTACCTGAAGGTTTATGATGTGTAAAGAGTGTCTTGTGGAGATAATCGTCTGCTTATCTGTGTTTACGTCCAAATTTGTATTGTGATGTCAGAGCTGTGACGTTTAAATCTTCTGCAGTTAAGAGTCTATATCTTCAGTCTTTATCTACGATAGACGTGAAATATTGGTCAAGTGCAGTTTAATTTAATCTATTTTATCGTGGACTGAATACTGTTTATCATGTGCCGAGACTGAGGAGGCTTTCGTCTGTATCTTTTTCATAATATATAACAAAGACATCGAAAATAATAATAGAATAGTTGCTCAAACTAGAGTCATATAACTGACCAAAAAAAAAATCCTACAGAGACCTACCCCACAGAAGGAAAGTGTTTCTCTTCCCTTCTTTTGATTGAATACCTTAAAAACTCGCACTACCTTTAAAGTCATCCAATCTGAAGACATATCACATATCGATGTTCAATTCGTACATACAATGTCTTTCGAGTGATTGCATGAATGTAATCACCTGAAAAAAATTTAATTTATGAATGCTTTTATGTAAGAATTATCAACAATGTAATGAGTATTTGCGGCCCCATCAAGACCTTTGAGGTCAAATTCAACCTCTACGACGAGACTCTGGCACAGGCTTTTCTCTTGGGGCTCAGATGGTAGGTTAGCTGGTAATCGCTCCAATTAAAGCGAATTAGTAAAGGGAGTCCGGGCTCCAGGTGAGAATCTCGGATGCAACCGGGATTAACGCTACGATAACACTTGAAGTAATAGTATTATGAGTCCGCTTCCAAACTAAATGACTGCTTGTCCAAAGTCAATGACCGTTAGAGAATTCTAGCACCTATAGGACAGTCATGCAGAAACTAGTAGGTACTAGTGATACTGACTGATAATGGAACTAACAATGATGTTTAGCGAAATGAGTTTATAAAGGCATACAGCAGGCCAACAAGTTTAGTATTATGGTACTATGTATGTGCAGGTTAGCTATTAAAGTTTAGCCCACTAAAAATTAACCACCGAATTAGGTGGTGGATTAGCATTTTTCCTAGTAGGAAAAATCGCCATTTGTACCAGGAAAGTATCGCAATCTCACTCATTTTTTCAACGTAGTATCACATACTGTACGACTAATATTTCTTCTCACTCTCCCTTCTCCTTTACAGGTAGCAACACGAGAATATCGCCGCTGGCGTTGCAGGAGTATGCAGATCACAGTCACCGCATATCATCAGGTGGGTCTTGTATTTGTTTTCTATCTTAATAGGAAAATAATAGTCAGAATTTCTACATAATGTTCTAAGGTGTACTCAGATATGATGGAAAATTTCCTACTTTGTTCGTTATTTTATGTGGATTATTTTGGATATTTAGGCAACAACTTGCGTCAGACTCCCCAACCCCAAGAAGAAATATATCCAAGTCACATTACAAAAGCGGCTAAAAATTATATCCATTTTTTTTGTAACATGTTAAATTGCCATAAGTTTCAAAAGTAAAATAATGCTAAACCCTTCTTATTTATTTTTAATTTTATTTAGAATTATTTATTAACACCATTTCGAAATCGTCATTCCAGGTTATATGACAGTCACCTCACCGACGTCAACCGAAATAGCAATAAGGGAGTCCATTATTCCTGAACTTAGGCCTCTACCGGCTTTGCCTCTCCATCCTCCGGGCGAACTCGCAAACATCGCTGATCGACTCGTAGCAGATGCCATCAAAAGAGTGAGCATGTCACGTCGAGGGTCGAGTATCCCCAAGTATCCTTCGAATTACTTCAACAGTCCTACTGAAGAGTCGTCCTCGTCCAGTGAAGAGGAGAAAGAAAGAGAAAAAGAAAGTCGTTTCGAAAGACGAAGGAGGTCGAAGAAAACTGACAAAGTCTAGCTCTAGCTAGACTTTGTCAGTTTTACTCTAGTAAGGGTATTTTTAGTATCGATGTTCACAGTTGTGAATGATCAATCAATCTCTATCTTACTCGAACGAGTTATGTGATGATAGTATTCGTAAACAATAGTGTTATTATACATAGACCTAGTTTATCTTTATAAGTAAACTGTTTGCTTATACATCTGCTTTACAAGTTATGTACTTAGGTATACTAATGTTTTAAAGATAGTACTAATGAATACCTAAGACCTTTGCGGGGTGCAATATTTTACTAATTTATGGAAATATGTAGTTAGGTATATCTTTAGGAATTACGATTTGAAGTTATACATATTCTTTCAATATTTAATAGTACGGGTTTTTGTACTGTTCAACTGTAACGTGGGTATTCAGTTCTTTGAAATTTTTATTGTTAACAGCGCCATCTAGCGTCGAATAGTAAACCTAACTACTTCGACGTAGGTACCTTTTTTATTTATAGTATTGTGGTACTAATAAATAAGTTAACACAAATTATTGCATTTTTAATGAAGGTTCATAAGTCATTCAATGATTTACTTCTATTAAGGGTGTTGTCGAAATAAAAGTCGTGTACATTTTGTATTAAAATTTTATATTTTGTTTGGACTGATAAATACTACCAGGAAATACAAAGCTTTGGGCTAATAATAAAATTTAGCAGCGCCCGCGCCACTCAGGCCCCTGGACTTCGCAACTTTTGTTTGAAGAATACTATTAAAAGGTATTTGTCTAGATTTTGAT
This sequence comes from Lithosia quadra, assembly GCA_963576445.1. Classification (NCBI taxonomy): domain Eukaryota; kingdom Metazoa; phylum Arthropoda; class Insecta; order Lepidoptera; family Erebidae; genus Lithosia; species Lithosia quadra. Next base: position 6,601,833 of record OY754884.1, on the reverse strand, counting down.
AGTGCTGTCTTCGTCGGGTAGAACAGTGAGAGTTCGTTTTATAAAACGTTCTCTCTATCGTAGAACGCATGCCAACCGCTTGATATCTAAGCGAAGTTATAAATTTTAATATTTATTAAACACAAATAGTTTTAACTAGTCTATAAAGGTTCCATACTGTCAGTTCGATGTGCGATAGAGAGATAGGTGAATCTTGAAATTTGGCATTTTCTGTTGATTTCCGAGGCGCCCTACCTACTTTGAAGATTTTTAACAAAGAAGATCATGAATCTGAAAGATTTGTCAAAACTTTTTAAAGTAGTGGGTACCAACGTTTTAACTGAATACGCCAATCTTCAAGCTACACCCAGAAACGCTATAAAAAACGAAGCAAATCGATCCTAACTGGATTCTCATTCTTCTTCCCAACGACGCGGACGTGTCAAATTAAAGTGTAGAATGATCAAATAACTTTATTGTATACTAATATTATAGTCAGTGCTTATAACAAAGTATTAGTAGTAAGCCTAATACTTATATTTTGTAATAAATAATAATAATAAATAGGTAAGTACAGAGGTACTTTAGTTCGAATTATATAAGTACCGAAGTAGGTAAGTATATCACGCATAAGTTGAATATTATGGGTACCTATACAATATAACAGGCAAGTATGTTCGAATAGCACGCTTTAAACGCTATCAACGAGCTATTATCGTTCAGGACATAGCGCGTTAGGTGCGCTGATAGTGTTTAATGGCCCTGCACTGATTGACGGAACAGCATGGCAGTGGATATTTATGTAATGAATTAATTAAAAAAAAATAGTGCAGCTCTAGTGGCTGCGAATATTTACCATTGATATTAAGATCTATTTCTATCTTCACATAAAAATCCTTCGCTTCCTTCCACCCTTCAGTGCAAGCCCTTAAAGCGTGCTTTGTGACTTTTAATATAGTATTTTGTACAATTTCATTAGAAAAGCTCGTAAGCACATAGGTATATTCGATACGTAGAAAGCTCGATATAATTCTATTCAAGTACTTAAACATATTTGCACTATTTAGTTTTGGATTTCATTCGAAGACACGTTACTTGAATTAATCCGTCTTTGGAATTTAAACACAACTAATTTAAAGTAATGACTGAACAGGGGCCATTTAAATTTTGAATTAAATTCGTATTTCTTTTGGGAATATAAATACCTCTTAAATTAGAACCTACACTTCCATCATCAGTTTAACTGTCGATGAATAAAGTATACAAGATATCTCCTACTGCTTACACACAAACGCAGAGACGCGATTACTAAGTTTTTAAAGCTTCTTATTATCAACTAAAACCTCGTGTTTCTTAAGATGTTTTTGAATATGCATCGCGAGTATGAACTTTGTTACGCTTTTTAATTAATTAAATAGCATATTTAACGTATATACTGAGTGTCAGATAATATTAAAAATAAACATTGTAAATCTAGAGTCTGTACATACTCTGAGAAGGACATGCTTTACCTATAATATTTGTGAACAAGTATGTACCGAAAATATTTTAATTAAAAGTGCGTCCATGTGAGATTAAAGTGTTCCACCACAACCCCTAACAGTTGAATTTGTTGAGTAATTTATTTCGTTGGTATATGTTACACGTTATTGCGTGATAATTCGCGTCACTAATACCAAAAAGACTATTAAAAAGTATTTACGAGTAGAAGGCACATTAGTTCTGAAGAAACAAAAGAAGTTATGATTATTTAGAGTTGTTTGACAATACGTGATTTAAACCCCTTATTGACATTATAAGGGCCTTACCAATTACTCTCTTATAGTAATTCAAATGCGATACAGTTGAATTTAGGGAGAGAGATAGAGCTATTCATCGTGTATTGTCTTGTCTCTCTCACTGAGATAAACTATATCGGGGTCATGGTAAGGTCCCAGTAACAAAAGGGCGTAAGTATAATTTTCAGTACGTCTTTTTGGTATTTGACATGCGAATCACATATAAAACCAATTAGATTAATGTCTCCGCCATTATATTGACTAAATTTAACTAAATAAATACTTGGTCTAAATACAACCCCGTCTGGTACATCAATGTCACGTGAAATAAAGTAAGTAGAAAGTAAAGATTGTTTTTCTAAGGTACTGAACAGGCACAAATCTATTTTATATTAAACACTTTCAACATTGATAATATCAAAAATTAATATTTCAGAAGCCATGGGTATAAAATGTCGTAAATGGTTATTTTTTTGTTTTACCTTTAGCTGATTCGACTTTAAACATATAATTGATAGATTTTTAATAAAACCTTAATATACCTATCTAGTTATAATATATAGATGTTGCACACATCATAACTACCTGCCCACTCAGTATAGCGACCGTAGAGATAATGTCTTCTATTCTCTCGAACAATGAAATCGTAGAAAAAAGTTATTACGTGAACAAAACGTTTTTCTGCAATCTCATTGATCGAGAGAAAAGAAGATATTATGTCTACGGACGCCTTGCTGAGGGGGGCTGCTCATTTTATCTAAATATGAAGGTTTTAATGCATTAAAAAGCAATAAAAATGAAACTATTTTTAAATTTAAATCAGTAATAGGTAGCAACATAACTCAATATATTTGAAACTGAAGAATTGAGAGCTCTGATATTTTAATATTTCACAAACATTTTCAAAAATATAGGTGTGCCTATTGAATTATTTCTACTAGTCATCTATTTCAGCGCAGATATTCTCGATGCTCTCAGTGTGCGAGGAGAACGTGACATGTGGCCGCTTATGCCGAGGGACGACTGAAGGGTTGTGGTCGCGCAGTGGACGTCAGGCCGGCTCCGCCTCCGGTGACGTCACCAGTATAGGGATCACAGGCGTCTTGCTTATGTGGTTTTCACTTGGGGATCTGAACAAAATATTAATAATTTTATATTGACTTATTATACTGTCGGTCGGGATGTAATGTCACTCACATAATACTCGTAAGTGGACTTTTTTTTCCGCGCGGAAATTCCCATGAATACCCACCCCGCGGCCAGCGGGGCAGGTTATGTCAGAATCTTACCGACTAAAACCGCACGCCGTCTAAGTTCTTCTGACACCAGGGTGTAAGGGGATAATAAGTGGACCTAATGCTCCTAAAGTCGAACTTTGGAGAAAATTTCTATGAGCCTGATAATGATGATGCATCCAGTGTATGGAAGGAAGCAAAAAATGTATATAGGTATCATTCTTACTTTCTTAATTTACTATGCTCATCCAGCCCGTGCTCATGGTGACCATTACCCGCATGGCCGACCCCATTCGGCGTCAACCCATGCGCCTTCTTCATGCTAGCGTGACTATGGCTTCTGTGCATATGCTCCTTGCTATCATGATGTTTGTATTCAGTTGGATGATTTGGAAGATGATTTCTATATAGATCTTGGCCGTTCTCGACAGCCAAATGTGAGTGACTTGGGTTTCTAGACCTTTCATTGATGTGGTGAACGAAATTATTTTGAGCCATTATCCTGTTCTCTCGGGCTCTTGCTTCAGGTATTTTGATCTCGATGTGCTCGTCTAAGGACATAGAATCAACAGAGCTAAGGTCCAAGGTGTCCGCGGAGAATGTTTTAGGTATTGTGCCCAGCATACGATCTGAAACAAAAAAATAAAATGAAATGTATTTATGTAATCATTTGAATAATGTGTAATGTAATAACTCTAAAATGTCTTTATTCTCTAAAAAGTATATTTAAAAAGTGAATATAAAAGTTCTTGAAATGGAGTTCCAAAACTACCTACTTAGAATGTAATAAAGCATTAATTTCGAAAGCTATAATTTCTGAATTAGCAAATAAACGTCAAATTTTGCTTGTAGCTCTCTCTCTATTATCCGCTAAATTATTGATAACGTCCTAAAAACCTACTAAATTGTTTAGTTGGTAAATAGTGTTACCATGTTGAAACGTATAACTATTATCGCTCACACTAGATTTCCTCAACCAGCGTGGGATTTTGTACAATTGTTTAAATTATATCAAGCGACTCTCCCTTTTAATCGAGAAATACACGTGCAGGACTGAGGATCGAGGAGTCATCTCCCCCCTACGGTGCAAGCAATACTGTCTGATTGGTAATAGGTAAGTACATATTTTCTACCTGTGATGCATGATAGAGATTTCGAATACTCTGCACACATGATTTGTACATACATCAGGAAGACTGTAGTCTAATGACGGACTAAGCTAAGAAAATGTACATAATTAGATCGAATTCTATTTTCTGTTTACTAATACAATCTTCTTCAATGAAACGTTCATTTTAAAAATAAATGATTAGGTAGGTACCTAATTTCTGCGATGTGGAGACAGTTGCTCGGAGCTCGTCGAGTTGTTTTGCAGAACATAAGGGTGTATCTACCTCATAGGTGTTGTTGAATCTAGTGTAGTCAACCTGAATAAAGGAAATTTTTGATAACATAAGTAATTATGAATAAAAAGTCAAGCTAAATTAATGAAATCAATTTGGGAAATGTCCCTGTATGAACAAACAGAGCGATTTGTCGCTATACAATAAAGTTCATATTTATTTTTGATATTTCATCTGAATCCATCATGAAAATATATCTACAATTTATGCATACAAATATTTGCACTGAGCGGCAAACGAACCCACGACCTTTGACTCCGCAGGAAGAACACTCTACCGGTACGTCACCGAGGCTATCAATCTGAATCCGACATCCAATCGAAAATTATGAAATACGAAGTAAGCTATCCATTACTTTCAAACTGCTTCTGTTCCTTGAATATAATAAACACGGCAACATAATGAGCTAACATAGCTATAAATCAACACAATAAGGTGCGTTTGTATACAACATTTGAATATATTCCAATAACACTGGCTAGTAGTTCTGCCAAATAATTCACAAGAAGACTTTATAAACAAAAGGAACATTAATTTTCGTATAAACATAAATCGTTTAAAATACAGCGTTTGTTTGAAATGCTGTACACTAAGTTGATATTTTTCAACTACAACAAGGAGTTCACTCTCATCAAAATTGAAAACTATAGTTAACTGAGTACGAGTAGCATCGATTTTTAAATATCGGCCATGTCATAATATATCATTCTTATTTATTTCAACGACGAGTGAAAGGCTAAAGAGTGCAAGTGACAGTAATAAATAATTGACAAAGGTAAATCACTGTTCAGTATTAAAGAAATATGTTTTATATTCCACATTAGGATTTAGGATTTTAATTCAAACGGAACCAAGTTAAAGTTAGAAACATTTTTTATAATTGTCAGAAGTATCAATAAGAAATATGCTTGTATCTACTGCTTGCTGCCTGCAGTTACCCATGAGTTATGTTTTTCTATAATGGTAACTTCAATATGACTTCACCTCAACTGATGGTAAGCTAAAGGTCCTTTTACTTCACACCACAGAACTAATATCTTATTAGTTCTATGCTTTCCACTACAGCTAACTTAGTGAGAAAAGTTCTCAGAGCTAGATTTTGACATCTGAATCGCCAACCAAAAGTGTTAACGAAGGTTTATAGAAGGTTACAAGCATTATTGTTTGTTTTTTGTTATTGTTTCAAGTCGACCTCGGAAGTAAATGAACTAATAATTGTTTAATTTACCAATTTACATGTTTTAGCAAAGGTCAGTCGTAGCTAAAAATTACCGAAATATTGGAAAACATAATATCTAGATGACGACGTTACCTATATTATAACCTCGATGACCTCTGGGGCGCGGGCGTGGCGGTAGAGCGTTCGATAGTTAGGTCAGAGATCGTAGGTTCTATTCCTGCCCAGTGTAAATATTTGAATTATTCTGGATGTTTCTATATAGGTAGTACCTACCTAGTATTTACAAAATGTTACGTTGTTTTATCAGCATTAAAAGTTCTAGAAGCCTGATAATAAGATAGTTAAGCTATGTTTACTTTGGGCCCTGATAACGCCGAGTAGAATAGCAAGTATAACTAGAGTAAGATATAAGACATTTGCTCACGCAAACTTTGAATTACGTCCCTTATTATTATATTTACTAAGGCAGTAACAATGCAACAGAGGCGAGCAGCGCCTCCTACTCGCCACGGGAGACGCTGCTGCCTGCGGCCAATCCATCCGGGGTGGGAGTGGCCCTCTAGAGGGCTACTACAAGGTTCTCCACGTGGCACAATGGGGAGCGAGCGGGGGGCGAGCTGATTGTCCGCGCGCCGACGGTTGGGTGACAGTTAAAACTGTAGATGGCCCGGGGTCAGCTGGGGGTGCGAGGGATATGCCTATTGGGTAACCATGCAACCCGGTAAATTAAGACCCGAGACGGCGTGCGGTTTTAGTCGGTTCGATCCCGACATAACCACCCCCGATATCCGACAGGGGTGGTATCCATGGGGATTTCCGCACGATTATAAAAGGCAGTAACAATGAAACATTTTACATAACTACTTAACTGCATAATTTGCTTTGGTCTAATAAATTATTCAGTAAGTATATATAATAAACGTCAGGTATTACTGTGAAATGTATTATTAATAAATAAATACTTCAAACGACGTAATGGGGCTTTAATAAGTCCGTCCATGGCGCCGCCGTTTATGCTGTAAATTAATGTGCATAATTTTATAATAACTTGTAGGCACATTCTCCAGTGCGCATTGCTCAAACGCAGTTTGCCTTGTAAATATCTTCCTTTCTTATAAGCTAAATATAAATTTATACTGTTTAGCTAAATATCTTTGTGCACCGGTCACAAATAGGCATCTGAAAACACGGTAGTGCTCTCGCTAAGTCGGGTAAATCAACAAATATGTTATATTGATGAATGACCGTTTTGCCCGGAATAGAAAGGCTTCCAACGCGAAGAAGATGATGATGAACTTTTTTACACCACTTAGGTGGCAAACAAGTACATGACCCACCTGATGGAAAGCCGTCACCGTGACCTATGGACGTGTGCAACCACGGGCGTTACACTACCGACCCTGTGAAAACCTTCTAATATCCACCTTGAAGACACTAGGGAAAACCACAGCATGGAGATCATTCCCTACAGAATGGTAGTAACTAATCCAAAGCTGGATTATTAATGCTGAGAAGAGCATAGCTTTAACATGTTTCAGATCCCCAATATTTGAACATCTTAAATACACCCAGTATTTATGTCAAATTTGGTCATTTGGAGTTATGTATGAAGCATTTTTCATTACGTGTGAAGGTTTAATGTTGTCAATTTAGGTATACTCGTGATCAGTTTAAACATCCGAAAACAGAGTCACAATTAATTAATGCACGCCTGACGTCAGAGCAATTTCATTAGGTATGTCATGATACTGATACTTGTCCATTGTCAAAGCTGAAAGCTACTTTATTAATTTTCTCTATCAACGTTAATGTTATCCGCATGTAATTTTGAAAATGGAACTAATGCATGGGTAGGTAGAGGTGTGATAACATCTGCATTATCGGAAGGGAAAAGCATATTACCATCAACCAATAATTATTTCCAGTCTCCGTACAGCTCCTTAGAATTGCCTGAACATAAACCTAATAAGGCTATGCCCGATCGAAATCGAATCAGAGATCTTTTGCAAAGGTTGTCAGAGATCGGTATTGGAATATGAATGACGCTATGGTTTCCATAGAATGTAAGCTTAGCTAAACGTAGTTCACCCTCATTTCTTATTGAGGTTGGTTTATAAACACCAATGACTTAAGAGGTAGGTGAACTCGGATAAGAATAAGTATATTATTTAGTTAGATCTGTAGATAATATCTGTTTTACATTGTCACAATTCTGAGAACTTCTTAATACTCATGAAGGTAAATTTTGAATCACCAATATTTTAACATTGGGTATTGCGCAACCTACACTAGCTAATGACTCATATCTACAATCTGTAACTCTACAGAAATGATGATGTTATAATATGCCTGCGTAACACGGAAAACACTACATAAAACATTAATCTAATTATAAAACAGAGTACAAAAAACAACAGTTAATATTTTATGTACTAATTGAATGACGAATGATATATGTATGGAATAATAACGGGAAACGTAGTTTTCCTCAACAGTCGATATTTAACAAGTAACCTTTAACCCCTCACTAATAAACCCTACAGCCCAGTTTCATTAGCATATCTAAGTACCTACATGAGGTTAGCACCTATTGAAAGTGAGATTAAGGTCAAAGAAACAAAATGTTAATGTTCTGAGCATTTTATAAATCCGTTCCTATATTGAAGACAAACCTTTATTATTCTTGTGATTGATCTCCGGGTCATTAGGCAGTCTAAACTTATTATTTCAATCCAGTTCACTGACCGACTCTAACAAGGCTTTTTTATGTAAAATACCCATCGGTAGTGAGATCATTATGCTTACGAAGATTTTACATTTTCTATCAACATTTCCATTTTAATTTAGATTCATATGACTCGATTTAGGGGGATGAAAATAATGAGTCAGTCAGCCTACGATCACGGTCAGTGTATGCTGTTTAAAATGTCAGTAAATTCAGTATACCCATACACCATGATCACGTTAATTCCCGATTACGTCATAGTATGTCAAGAATGCCTGCCTAACATAATATATGACTGGCAGTAATTACCCACTAGTCATCCATTAGACAGGCCCCACAGAAAACCGAAACTAATTTCCATGAAATCGTGTAATCGTCCTTATCACGAAGTAATACGATATGCATCTGTTGAGCAAACAGAACATTACAAAACAGTAAAAGCTTATAACGTACCTCATATTCTCCAGTGTCCTTCCTAAATGACACCATGGTTTCAAATCGGTGGCCCCACAAGATCTCAGATGGTAGGAAGCTACTACGTGCCTGAGTTGTCATACCCGTAGACTCTATCACACCCTCTGTAATAATAAAAATATTTTTTTTTTATATAGGCCACGTTAAAATGACTTTACCTCGCCTGATGGTAAGCTAAAGGCAAAGTCTCAGGACTGGCGTCACCACTACATACACCGGTAGTGCTACAGTGGCGGCCCTCAACTTGACGGCCTAATCATATGTTTTTTCACGTCCCGCTTAATTAATTAATTATATTGAATATACATTTAAAGAAGGTCCGACCTGCTCAATATAGCAGGGCGCAAGGAGTCGTTGGTTGGAGGTGAAGTAAGTAAGGTAAGTCTCTTATAGTACAAGTATTTGGAAGTGGTTCTTAAGGTAGAGTCAAGATCTAAAGAAGTTCAGATGTTGATATAGAAGTAATAATTGATAGGTTGTATCATGTAGGGATGTAGACTTTTGGAGTATATTGGCACAAGTACTGCCTTTACACCTCGGCAACTAAATCTTAACCAATGTAATAGTTGTTGAGAGACACTTTGAAATGCAATATGAAGCTTTCTTTCTTAGCCAATTTTCAGAAGGTCACCAACCAGTAAGTCAAATGAGATATCTCGTGGCAACTGCTATTTGTTGGCAACTATTGATCGGCTACATCACAACCGGCGTGGCTCCATTGGAAACGTGTCGGTGTCGCCGTCGCCGTCGTTCATAACCATACATTGCCGTGACGTAAACAAGCGTGGCCGTAAGTTTCATCCCGAGAGTTTTAATTATATCGATTAACCGCCAATACCTTTTCAGAGAATGATGAGCGTTTCTGTGGTAATTTTTTATGTATTTCTTAACAAATTGGGACGGTAATAAATCAAAAACCTACGTAGATTCGGTCAATGATTGAGAATGAAGAATTAATGTATTTTAGTAGTTATAAAGATAATAATTGCAATATTATTTTAAATTACCACGCAAATCTTATATTCTTTTTGTTTGTAGATAATTTACCCTGTTTTTTTAGCGTGAATCAGAAACAAATTCTCTTAATTTTTGCTTAGCGATTGCTTGACTCATTTTGATAAAATATTGATGTTTTAGTCACAAATGGAAGATTCTGTGTAGTATATTTGCGAAGAAAGTTTTTATTTATGACATGATTTCTTAGTAGATATTTCTCATCTGAATACTGATCTAATTTTTTTAAGGAAACCAAGGCTCCAGTATTTATTTAATTAATTTTAATTTATTAAATTATATTTTTATTTCATAAAAATATAATTATACTGGAGCTACTTTTAATGGACAATAGACTAACTTGTGGAAAACGAACCCTTTCCGCAATAGGTAGTTACTCGAAGCTTAAGTTTTTAAAAACAAATGCAAAACGTCACAAATTAAAAAGTAAGTAGGTAGGTACTTCTCTTAAGGATAAACAAATGGCAAGAGCTTAAACACATTACGAAATGACAACAATATACGTATAAGATGTTATCACATAGTTCAAAGGAAACGATTTCGCAACCTCTTTATCATTTAAACTATTATCCACAAACGTGATTTTTATAAAACAATAATTGGCTCATAGCCTAATTGATTGATTATAACCAATTTTATATTTTAATTATTGTTGTAACACATGGAAGTATACAGAAACGAGTGTAAAGTTCAGGGCAATCGACCAAAAGTCAGTCAAGGAAATAAAAGCAGGTAGCCAAGAGTTTAACATTGTGTGGTGTTACGTACAACCTACAAACATTTTGTGCCATATCTACTGGCTTCTAAATATCATCACCATCTCTAGCATCTCTTCTTCTAGTTTAGCTTATACGTATTTTACAGAAGTGATTGTCTGGCCTCGCAACTTCTGGAGAAAGCCTACGGCAGATTCTCGTCCGTCAATCGGCAGGTTTACCTATGAGTTTATAGTTGAGGTTAGTTTAGGCCTTTGAAGATTCTGGTGAGGCCATAAAAACACTCTTACTAACTATACTGCATCTATAAAATTAAAATAATCTAAATACTCTGATCGCTTGCCAGATATACAATGATTTAAAATTGATACAAAAATGATATGTCATCTGAACTATTTGTATTTCTCCTTGATTCTATGAATAGATCTGTTACTATGCATTGGCAAAGTCTGCTGTCTATTTTCATATACGAGTGGTATCTACGTAATATTGATTGCGTTCACTAGAAAAACGTGTAACAAAGATTTATTCATTTACGTAGTTAGCGGGCTGTCAGAGTTTATTTAGGGTTTGGACCAATTCTTGACTATTATAGTTGTAGACAATACTTTTTTTAAAGGTATATTTTCTTTTCTATTTCATGATAATTATGGAATATATATTCACACTTACACAAAATTGATAAATATATATAACATATTTTTGTTTATACCACTTAGGTGGCCGACAAGGCCCACCTTTTCATGAGTAACATAGATTTGGCTCCCTGCTATTACTATTTATATTTCTATCAGATAAATTAGACATAGAGTGAAATTAGGTAACCAAACAGCTGTAAAATTATTTCCGTTGAGCTATAAATCGTCGTCGTCGTCGGGTGGTGGACTAGGAAATCTTCACATGGAACATGCGATGTATTATGGTTTCACTCAGAGCGTCTGATTTTACTGTTTTGTGATTTAAAGCGATATTCAGTATTTACCGTGTGTATAGTATGTAGAAAGTATTATATATATAGGCCTTCTTCATCCGAGCATCTTGGATGCAACCGAGATGAATATCTCGGTTTTTTCGACAATTTCGTTACCTAGGTACCTACTTAGATTAGAACTAAGAAATTTTAACTCACCTAACATAACAACGATCTCGAACCTTTCCTTCAGCATATCAGACGCCGAAAGGTTGTACAATGGCGACTTCTCATTGATCTTGTGCACTATCGTCATTGGCCAGATGAACATCAGCCTGTCTTCCTCACCGTCCGCACCAACCTTTAGCTCTTGCTGATAGAATGGCAGCACCTCGCCCTCCCTAGTTACCTATTTCATTAAAATTGCGACTTTAAAACAACATTCATATTTGATGTTTTTGGTGTTGCGTAAGTGCGAAATCAGTATTTTGTGTTCAATTTGTTACGGTCTGATACACACTGGCGTTAGTGACATAATAGCAGTTACTGTAAAAAGTAATAATTCTGAGATTTTCAGTGACGTAATAGTATTTATTGTTAGGAACAAATATTTTAAGGTATTTTTGATTCATTATTATACTTCATAGTTTAAACTGTGATTCAAATATATCGATGCGATATCATATTCTAACTTGGAAATTAATATAGAGCTGCATTTATTTCGTTAGTAATAGCAATTTGGTGATAAGAGTTAGGTATGTGTATATATATTTATATATACAAAAACATGTTATAGGAACATACTGTAATTGATATAGTTAGTTGGTACCTCCAAATATAGTAGGTATGTTTGGTTAATGAGCATTCATTAGTATTAATTGATTGTAACTAGCATGATGTTGCTGATTTATATGGCATTAAGTGTCAGCACTCGTACATTTTATATGAATAAAACCTACATCAACACTATATTTCAAGTAGCCCAGAATGAATTTTTACGACTGGAACCTAAAAAACTGATTAGAAACAATCCACTAACCTTATCCTCGAATCCCCGAAGCATGGAAATTTAGTAAGGCTACTTAGAAATTAAATATATTTCACTTGATATAAAGCTATGCCATATCATACCAACAAATCGAACATATTTTTTTCTTGATAAACTTTTATAAAGTAAGCTAATATCTAAGTATGTTGTATAATTGTTTTAATCAGACGTATCGTTAGATTATGCAGAGTTCATGACTGAATGTATAAAATGATTTGATTTGTTCCAGTCCTGGTAAACATATGGCTTACTTCGCAGTACTGAATATTATTATTTACTAGTAATGCACGTGATTTGTACGCGTGGATACTATATAACACGTGCCTATTGAGATATTATCGTTGTTTTTTTACTTCTACCATTTAAAACAGTTTTTGTTTTTTTTGTATGACACATATTAAGTAGGTATATCAAATACAGACACGACGGATTACGTAGGACCAAATACGGAGATTTTGAAATGTGGTTATTTATCTTACTGGTACAACAGGCGTTACTAGGTATATGTGTGTATGTTACATGTATCCAACAATTCGGTTCTAAAGAATGGAATGTAAAGTATGATAAGATGTAGGTAAATTCAGACAACATCAATGATTCAATAATATTCAAAGTAGCACACAACAAAAAACTATATCACAATGCAGTAGCAGATCAAGGAGAAGAGAGTAAAGCGTAAGTAAAATAAAAACAAACATGCAATCGTCCATAGATGGGTCATACATCGAGTAGCAAATAATAATTGATAATTTTGCAAATGCACGGCCAAAAATAGCATACGGAATTACATAAGTGTACCTTTTTCCTGATTATCTGGGCACGCACGTGTGCTTCCAGAATGTGCGACTTGCGAATATCTCCAACTCTGAATAGAAGGCAAAATTCGCCGTCCCTGAGACATAAAACCGCGTTTCGGGAGAACAGAAGAGTGGTGTTACGCTTTTTGGCGCGCGCCAGCTTCGCGAATATAAGACCCACCTAAGGACAAGAGAGAAAAGTTTTGAAATAATACATTCAAAACTTGGGGAAACGAAATCTGAAGAAGACGATTCATAGTTTTTATAATGTCTGCTTTCAGAGTTCGACGCCCCGCAAGTTAGAGAGTGGAGTCAGTGTAAACTCGTGTTAGACGTAACTAAGCGTGCTGACTGAAATCCCCAATCACTAACCAGTCTCCATTTTTGACGAAAAAATATACCTTGCGGCGGACTATTTGTGCTCTTATATGCGCTTCAACAATATGGGATTTTCTCATGTCACCGACACGGAACATCAGACACAGTTGACCATCACGCATACAAATGACGGATTTTGATGAGTATAGCAGAGTCTGGGTTCTCTTTTTAGGCCTAGAGAGCTTTGCAAACACGATTCCCACCTAAAATTAAAATAACACTGAGACGGTCTGTGACGCAATAAATCACATGTGCAAAACTGCGAGGGTCAAAGTATTCGACTTGGTGACACTTCCTGAAAGGTAACGTATTTTTGTCACAGACACAAGACAGTTCGACAGGCTGTCAATTTTAGTTACAGAGATTTTATCAACCATCTAATGCACTCAGTAAAAATTAAGGTTTTAAATACATAATGACTTTTAAGAGAACATCTGGCTGGATTATATAGGTAGAGACGTTACGTTACAGTAATACATTTGGCCGCCTTCCAAGTTTATTTTAATATTAAATTATCATATTAGCTTCAGAGCAGGAAGGAGTTTTAAGTTTGAGGTTTTCAAAACCCTTAATATTAAAATATAGACGGTTTTATTTTAATGTACTACGTCAACGTCGAAATCGATTTATCGATGTTGAAGTACAATGTTAGGAAGATTTACAACCTATAAAACTTACGAGTCGGTTGAGCCAGTAAATGGATACCTTTTCATCCTCTATTGCAATCTGTGCTTGTCGTTATAAACGATCATGTACAATATGAGTAATAAAGTAAAATATTAAAAATATCTTACCATAAACGCTTGAATGAAAACTCCGACAATACTTTGTATGCACATAACGAATATAGCTTCAGGGCATTCTTCGTTGGTTGTTCTTGTGCCATAGCCGATGGTATGTTGGGTTTCGATAGAGAAGAGGAAACAGCCAGTGAAAGTTTTGACACCATTGAGACAGGGGGAGATAGTTCTGTTTTCGTATGGGTCGGGAGGAGAGAGGTCACCATGTGTGAAAATGATGAGCCACCAGATGAGAGCGAACAGTAACCAGGAGAGAATGAAGGAGGCCGAGAACACCAGCAGCGTCCAGCGCCACTGTGCGTCCACGAGGGTCGTGAAGATATCCTGAAGGTATCGGCGCCTGCGCTTGGCCACGTTCCATTGAACGACGTTGCAATCTCCATGCTTGAAAATGACGCGCTTACGGACGCGTCTCGCTGCGTAACGGGCTTGACGATATCTGTAAAAAAAGAAACATCTTAAAACTCCGTTTTATGATGTTTGTTTGGAATAAAACTTTACGTTGTTTCCTACTTTTGATTGCTTTTCTTAGTAGGAATCGATAACCTAATTGATTTACGTTATGTCTTATAATTTTTATGGTTCCCTGTGAAATAGAATACCTACGTATCCTATTTAAGTGAATGACGTACAAGGTTGCTCTCCATCCGTAATTTAAGTAAGCAAGTACTCGGTGCTTTAGGTTGAACTTCTATACTTACTGTATTTGAATTCATTACTTATTTATAAAGTAATACGCTAAGCGAAAACTTCGGGAATGTTTATTTCAGCTATTTGGTACTAAGTTCGTCAATTGTACGATAGCAAAAAAATATTGAAACGAGTATTTTCCCACTTTGAATCGTGTTTTCCTAAATTTTAATATTGATTATGATCGAATTCCGACCAATGGGCAAGTCCAGTTTCAAAAATTCTTATTAAACAATCAAAATGAAATAAGTAAATTCAAATTATGAGGGCAGAGAACCGTACTTATTCTATTTTAATGATTTTAAAACAATAATGCTTCCTATAACTTGCTGCTGCCATTAATTATTGAGTTGTGTGTAGTTATTCAGCTGCTTAAAATGTTTTTATACGTATCATATAAATTGATTAACAGTCGCTTTAGTATTTTGCAGTACAAACACTCTTTAGTTTCTCCAATAATACGTGTGAAAATGAAAATAAAAACTAATAATGCGAAATAATGTACCAGGCAATATTGACAAATATGGCACTAAAGTCCACTAGTACCTAGGTACTACGAGTACCTTTTGTGCTACTGCGCTAAAATAAATACATAACGTGTAGTATAGGTACCTACTTATTATTTCTACATTAAGTAAAAATGAATTAGAGTTATACATAATGTATTGCTTTTATTCACTGCTAATAGAGCTAGATATTTTAAAATATACGGAATGTGTGAAAAATAATTATTTTATTGCGTTATAGGTTATAGTGTGGATAATTCTGTTCACACGGTTTGTTAAAGTTACACATTCAGAGCTGCAGTGCTGGGCACCTACTCTATACAGTTTTTAAATGAATTCACAACAGTGATCAAAAAATTCAATGTGCAAACATGTTACTGGTATTACGGTCTACTACAACACTGAAGATAAGAGATAGAAGTCGGACGCATTTTAAGTTTTCTGTTATTAAAAATCTATTCATCAGGTTCTATTTTTAATATTATGCTCAATATTTCACAGATAGGACAAATTAAATCGTTTAACTTTGAAGGGTTTAGTTGATTAATCCAAAAGTTCCATTTATTTATTAAATAATATCATTACAGAATTCAAAAAACTACATAGTATCTTTGTTGGTTTAGTTTCTAGATTTTTCTGTTTCCACTATACAATTTGTTGAAATTTTACTCATTCCAATTAGTAACGTGATACCACTTAATTATTCCAGTCACCTGATCGTCAATTTACGCATAGCGAATTTAAAATTCATGAACACATTCAATTGTGCACTACTGTAGTTGTACGACAAAAATATTCAACTAAGTCAGATACATGACGAATAATATAATCCCTATGAAGTATCCCCGAGTATTTGAAACGATAGCGTCAATAAAACCTCCACTTTGTATTTTCTATACCATTGAGATAATGGATACGGGTAGTTTTATGGGGTTTGAGGAGTACCTACTTCAGATAGACATTTTATCACACTCTGCCAATCACATCGCCGCTAAAATGAAAGTACTTACTTAATCTTGTTTATCTTTTAAAAGCTTTTATGTTAAAAGCATCTTATCTCCCGGTAACATTAATATAAGTCATGGAATAAATAAATTCTACCTATTTAAGTAACTACCTACATTTTAATTACATATTGCCAAGATTATTTTCTATTCCATTCCATGGAACTAAAATATTTTCTGTTTGAAAGCATGACACAATACGTTTCAAAGCACAAGTTCTGAAAACCACCTTGGGGTGCGATGACGATTCGGTTTGTGGCCAGTACCAACATAATAATAAAAAATGCTTGAAAAAATATCCATGGGTATGTGGCAAATTACGAGAAGAAATATTTTCCGGGTTGAAAATATTTGCTAGCCGTCTAATTTTCAGACGGCTAATTTTAAAATAGTTTCGTAAGATCTTCATACGTTAAAAAAACCGCATTTTACTGTGAGTTTCATTGTGAAATTGAACGTACTGGTGGATACAAAATCAGTATTGCATTAATATTTAATCAGTCTTCTTCATCCGAGCATCAATTCTGATTAAATCTAAGACTACATCCATCCGTTCATTTTTAATTAATTATGACTTTTAAGGGGCGACTGATCCTGATTCTCGTTCATTAGTATAATATACTGGTTTGCTGGTTAGATTAACTTGGCCAGAGATCTCATTGAGGCTTGAAATGTTATACACCTATCTACCTTTTTGCAGATTAACATAAATTGACGGTAAATGGAAAAAAATCTCTGTAATGGTAAAGTTGGATACCATATAGGTAAATATAGCCATAATATTACTTTATAACCACATACCTAATATCAAAATCTAGAACAATGCATACAACAAAGAAACTACGTATGTTTAACTACTATATGTTTGTTATGATTATACTACAACAAACAACTGTATTCATTGCTCATAAGTAAGCACTTATAAATCTATTATAAATGACCAATGGAATCTATTGTGACATACTCAACGATTAATAGGGCATGTAAACGCCTATGATTATGTAATTACTTATACATGATTTCCATTTTCACGATTGATTACAAAATGGCTACTGGAAATCGATTAGAGTAAACCGCACGACATGAAAATCGTGTGGTGTTTACGCAAGATTAATAAGAAATATTTAACATTAATGGCAATCGTGGGTTGATCCAAGAATTAGGTTTCTTAGAATCAAGTTTCTCTTTGAATGTAGGTCTGTAAGAGTTATTAGCTGTCTAAATAATTCTATTTTGCAACCTTTGTGGCGAGGTAGTAGAGCTTTTGATTATGTCGCAGGTCGCGGGTTGGATTCTCACTCAGTTTAAATATATAGTTTTTCAAATTTATCTACTTGCATTGTAAAATCATAAAATGTAATATTCTTTATATGCGCGCTAGAATCCATATTACAAGCTAGTTCATCTATATATTTTCTTTAAAGCTTTAACTCTACATAGCGCCGTATTTATTATTTTATGGAAGATATACCTACATAGAGATAATATCTCTATGTATGTTGCTGCTTAATTGTTATTAATCATAATTTTATGAATATATATTACTGTAGGTAGGTATACCTACTACTTACCAATTTTACTGAACAGTTTTATGAATTTCAGCATAAAATTTAGGGCATTCACGCTCAATTAAAATAAATTATATTTCTAAATTAAAATGTCTACTTTTTTGTATGATATCGTTAAATATTTAATTTGTAAACTTGGCAAAAAAACTGTTCTTACATCTCTCTTAATACCAATAAATTGACGATATTACACCATACTACATTGCGTTAGTCATAGTAAGCGATTAAAATAAGTCAAAGTCCTAAAAAGTTCGTTCGCCGGTGCTACTACGAGTACACTGTTAGATATTAAAGATAATCACGTTTATGGCTACTGAATATAGTAATATTTGGTAACCAATATAGTGAGATTACTAGTGAGTAAATAACTTTAATGTAATCGCGGCAAGGCCTATCAAAATATAAGAGAGATGTACTTAAATAACTCCGTGTTTATAAAAGATCTATTAATCAAGCCTATAGTTCAAGAATACTACTAAATTTATACAGTCATGAACTATATCGGATCGCTTTCCTTAATTGTTGTTAAGTAAGAAGGCCATTAGTAGGTACTAGGGTACGAAGACGTCTTCCCTTCAGGTAGGTCGTGTACTTGTCTGCAACCTACGTGGTATGAAAAATATAATAATATAACTAATGCAGCCTTTTCATCGCTAGAATACTCGTATAGTCAAGTTTATCTTGTCTTGTTCTCTCTACCGCATCGCAAATAGTTGTCTTGTGTACCCCCAGCCTAAGCGACGCAGACATATCCAAATATTATTGAACGTGAATTGCATGAAAAGACTTAATCTTATAGTCATCGTCTTATATTTAATGGATATGTTGATTTATTGTTTATATGTTTTATAGCATCGTCTAACTTAACAGCTCGAAACAAATAGTCTATTATGTAAAGTACCTATCGATTAAGATGCACTATTTGTAGAACAATCTCCAATAGGTTTCGGGAAAACCCCCAAGGTACCATAATAATTAACGATCACCTGTTGCCTAACAGTATGTTCCCACAGACACTACAATTGATACACAAGAATATGCTGTTATTGGACTGTCGACACTTACTTTTGTAATTCTTCACTCCATGCAGATTCTGATGAGTTCACCGGTTTGCCTGTCATAAGCATAGACACTTGACTTATGCATCTTTTCAACCCCGACATTCTATTTATTATGAAATTCACTTTCGGGCTTTTTTCCCACGAGGGAATTTTAAAATAGAATTCGCAAAAGCACTGTTAACTATCACGTCTTATTATATCTAAATCAGCCGCAGAACCAGAGTTCTTTAACTGTTTTTACTGAATTATGATTAAAATATCACACGGTAAAATTATTTCTTTTCAGATAAAAGGTTTTTCACCAATACGATAAAATGTTACAAGATAGTCTCCACTCTATCTTTTAAGAGAACGTTAATAAGGGATTCACTATAGGCTTCCTTTATGTCGAATAATAAAACTACAATTTTTCGCAACATCGTTAAACTCATTTAGAGACGACAACAAAAACAATAAACAAAATGGCGTTTTAATCAAAAAGTGCGTGTATATTACGTGTAAGGAACTTTTTTCTCGCACCGATTGCGAAGAGAATTGGTCCAATACTGAAAGGCGTGGATGTTTAATGAAACAGATGCGAAGATGTTCACAAACAAACACTGTTCAGCGTCTTGTGCCAACGATGCCGTGGCGCCGAGACGTCACAACGTCACTTAATCTATTTTTTGAATAAAAACTGCGATGGACTGTTTCAAGATTACATGTCGAGGTGTCATTGCTTCGCACTTTTTTTGTAATGGTTTATTTGATTACGAATAATCTTTCGTATTTCTAATAGTTAAACTCAAATCGTATTTATTTATATTGGATGTGATTAACGAGCGTGAATTAATTTTCTGTCTCTATTAAATTCAAATGAGCATCTGCAAACTTTCCATGCGTTGTTAATGAATCATGATCTGCGTAAATAGTGTATTTTTTTTATAGCTTTTGATTCTATCTGCGTGTGTTTTAGTTCCTGATGTTCTGCAGATTTTGAGTATCAATGTATTATTTTATAAACGTGTCATCGTTAATCGTTTAAGAAACTACAGGTTTATGGTCTATCTAATCAAATAATGTTACTTTGTAGTAGTAAATAGTAGTTACAATGCGGGCTAAAGATTTACGGCACTGAATATAATATCAGGCACGGTTGGGTGTAAAGTGACATTGTACGTGCTCTTAGTATTATTTTACTATTCTATTTTAGAACGATTCATGTAACTAGTCAGCTGTTGAAGACTCGGCATTTATTGAAATTGTTTAAGACATAAGTAGGTATAGAAATGACGTTTTTGTTGAGACATAAATATTAAGTTTTTTAAGAAGAAGTTTTCCTAGTATCGCTTGGCAAAACATCTAATTTTAGCAAAATTATATCACGATAAATTCCTAAAGTTAAACGGTAAAGACAATATTTCAGAGCCACCGAGTTAGATTCAAACCGCTACAAGATCTGTCAGCAATGTGATCGAACACTCACCTAAGTATTTATTAATTTTGTAAAGCTCCGTTGAAATGTTTGTTCCATATACCCTTGTTAACGGATCTTTAGAATTGGCGCGCCCAAAATATAATGTGAAACATTATAAGTATGTACTGTTTGTGTTGAGTATTTCACCTTGTAAACTCAATTTTACTCTAGCAGATGTAGCACAGAGCCTCTTACTACGAATTGCTTACAAATTTGAAAGATTATACGATTATATGAGCGCGTTTATAGTTTTCGAGCGTTTAATTTTATTAATCCATGGAAAATAATGTAGAGAGTTTATACTGTCCGTTGAGTTTCTTGCCTGAGTTTTCTCGGGGCAGCGCGTGTTGTGAACCGGTGGTCCATTTGCTTAACATTAGTCTAGTATTTTTGTTACGTTTTCTATTTAAGTGTTGATTTAGTGGGTAGGTAATGATTTTTAACCAACTTTAAGAAAGGAAGAAGGTCTCAATTCGACTGCAGTTCTTTTGTGTTTGTTACCTCAGAACTTTCGACTGGGTGAACCGATTTTGATGATTCTTTTTTTTAGTTGAAAGCTTCACATGTGGTCTCATTTCAATTTGGTCGAGCTGAAGTATTTTTTGTTAATACTTTATTATTGCCTTTAAGAAGCCGATTGATTATGCATGCCAAGAATTTTGGGGCATTGGGCTTGGAGAGTCAGACGGCCTGTGGCGTCCGTAAACGCCAAAATAAACTAAATTATAAAGTGTTTAGTGCAAATTTTGCATGCTTGATTTGGAAGAAGAAGAGTTTTTTAGAATATAGTTTTTGAATCGATCGAGTTGTAGCGTGAAATGTACTATGGTACTCGGAGTTTTAATTTGCTTATTTCATAATCGCAGTTTAGTCATGAGGCTTAACTCTGGGTAGGTAGTCGAAGAGACTGTTAATTTTACGTAGCTTAACTCATGTCGTTTATCATTTTGATATAAATTCATGCAGGCTATGCTGCTAAGCTCATATGATGTCAACGATGTACGTCAGCCATCGTAAATAAATACCATACGATTTCGATTTCATATTTACAGTACGTCTGGAGTCTAGACAAAGACATAACATTAAAAAGTAAATACACTCGAGAGCAATGAATCCGGGTCACTTAAACGAAGAAACTGGTTCTAACCTACGCAGACCAGGAACGGGCAGAACCAGGTGTACCACAGCACGAGAAGACCGATACTTGGTGAACACCATGCTTCGAAATCGCTTTCTCACAGGAACTGAACTCACCAATCAGTTTCGACGCCTCGGAGGAAGTAACCCAAGTGCATGGACAGTAAGACGTCGGCTTGCTGAATCTAACTTAAAACCCCTTAGACCTGCAAACGGCCCTAAACTGGAGCGTGGGCATCGTATTTCGAGACTAAGATATGCCCTGTTTCCTATTTTTGTTTTAAGGAGAGATCAGCAGTTTTTTTCTTTATGTAATTTTGTGTTAATAAAATGTATGGTGACTCATATTTTTTTTACTTTCATTTAAGGAGTATTACATTGTCTATTAAATACAATTTATTGCATTAACCTATCATTTTTAGTTTCCGAGATTTTTAACATTCTTTAAGTGACCCGGATTCATTGCTCTCGAGTGTATTAGTATTTGCGCTGATGGTAAGTGGTTGGCAACCACGATGATATTAGCTTAGAAAATCTTAGCTAGAATTTTATTGTTAGGTAATTCGAAACTGAATTTATATTTGTTAAACCAATCATACTAAAACAGCTGAATGAAGTACCAGCGTAAAATATCATTGATCATTTATTCAGAGTGTCAAAACTAAGTAGGTAAGTGATGCTTTCATATTTTCGCGTAATTTGCAACAACAAGGTGACTTGCTTAAGAAACTTCGCATACCTTCTTACTTTGACGCTCTGTAGAATCTTTACTTTTGAGCACAGAATATTTTATTGTATAGTTATCTTTACTCATGTGCTTTTGAGACTGACTGAACGTATATATTGTCAACCGGAAACACGTGTTGCGGTTAGTAGGTAGGTATGTGGAATCATTGAAACCTAACATACGATATTGATAACTCAAACTGGAGTATAATATTTATCACCGCCGGCTACACACATACCCGTTATTAACGACTTCGTATGTAGATACCTAACAGGATTACAGTGTTGGAACCGTGGAACCATAATATTGGAACGTGATGTGGGATGAATTTTCACAGGTTTTCAAGACATTTAGGTATTTGACGGAATTTAATAAAATGTTTATCATAATTATCATATTGCTTTATAACAATACTAACTATACTAACTAAATATACTTATTAAGTATATGATTACATATCACAATTTTTTTTATATCAATCTAAACATTTTTTCTTGTTGATTTCATTATGTGAACTCACAAAAGTTATCGGAAGTTTACGCGAATATTGAAAAGGAACTATTAATTAGCGTGAAAGGTTCCCTGCAAAAGAAAATTTAATGGTTAACCCATGGTTATCCACATTCTAGAAGGCATATAAAAAGCAAGT
The DNA here is from genome assembly GCA_963576445.1 of Lithosia quadra. Classification (NCBI taxonomy): domain Eukaryota; kingdom Metazoa; phylum Arthropoda; class Insecta; order Lepidoptera; family Erebidae; genus Lithosia; species Lithosia quadra. Next base: position 6,578,598 of record OY754884.1, on the reverse strand, counting down.
TAAGCTGTGCTTACTTGGTAGTTCAACGAAAAACCCATTGCTTCATTTGTAATCAGTATGGAATTTTAATAAAGTTAAAATGCAATTAAAATACTAAGTATGTGTATGTTTTGATAACACTAATTACCTTGTTTTTATTAAATGTTAATGATATATGTAGGTACATACGTACGCAGTAGTTTGTTCATATTTCCATAATATATTTTATGAGTAAGGCCTTTGCCAAGTAGATAGGTACCTACCTACTTAATACGTTTTCCGCATCACCGGCATTCTGAGTGAAAAAGATTCCGTTGTAAAATCTATTCTTGGTAACATCATTAAGAATAATAGATTTCACATTAGAATATAAATCTACTATCTAACCTACATAGTTTGACGTGTATCTCAGTTCAACTTAAAAATATCCTTTTTTTTCCGTGCGGAAATCCTCACGGATACCCACCCCGCGGCCAGAGGGGGAGGTTATGTCGGACTCTTACCGACTAAAACCGCACGCCGCCGCTGTCTAGGGTCTTCTGACGTCAGGGTGTAAGGTGGCCGACATGGAAAGTACCTACATATTTCTACCCTTCCCAGAAGACTTCAGTCGTAGTAACCTGTTATATAAATTAGTCGAGTAAATTTCTGTAGCATGTGCTGTTAACTAGGAAAATAAATTTTCTTTGGTTTTGTTTTTATATTTCTTTCAGGTCTATATGGGTTGGCAATACAACTTAGGATAAAGCTGCCAATTAGTGGCTTAAGTACTTAATTAATATTACTTCATTATATAACAAAAAACTAAGAAAACATATATATTATATTTTTATCAAGCCAGGAAATGTGTGTTTATCCTGTTTTATGGTTCCTGTTCGTCATAAAATTATTGTTTATGTACCTCTCAACTGGTGTAATAAGTAAGTGTAAGAACTATTATTTTTTATAGATCACTACAGACAAAGATACATTGATTTATAATCTTAAATTAACTATTCTTGTAAAACTATTTGTATTCGTCGAACACATTTTTACATTCTACATCTCGAACACCACTCACTATACCGTTTCAGATGAGCGTAGTCAATAGTTCAATGAATTCTATTTACAATCTCTGAATTACATGATCATGACATCATTTTCAATGACTTTTCATATCAACAAATGAGTTTGCTCGGTATTCCGGAAGTGAGTAGCATAGGTATTACTACTGGCATAACTGATTCCATCTAGTACAAGTGCCAAAGAAATCATCTATCATCATGCTCTGCGCTCAGTGACTGCAATGCCTACTATAAACTTGGACCAAAATATTGAGACGCAATTACTTCTATGTATTGTTAGCCAATGAATAATTACTGGTTACCTAAGGACAAGATAGCCAATTACTTAGTTATACCTATTCGTATTCATCTGAATGACCAAACAAGAGTACCTACTATTAGGTACATTTTTTAGAAATTATTCTATAGATTGATAGACATAATATAATTATGCTCTTATATATAGGTATATATTTTTTATATTTGTTATTAAAAATCTATTACATAAGTGTTCACTGATAATGGTATTCATTATACACATGTTTCAGATCGTAGTTGTCATGTGATAAGCTGTGAGTGACTTATAGAAGAAAATTGATGTTACCGTACTTAGGGTGAAATTATATACCTTTGATAACACTAATGAATCATATGGGCCACATAGTGCAAACCGGTTACCGTAACGTATTCGTTACTAACTGCATAAGATAAAAGGGAGGGCAAAGAGGGAATTGTTAAGATCTGCGGTTGTCTTACAGATGAATGAGATGCATCATACTTTCTCAATTCCTCCTTCAAGCCGTTCAAACCGACCGAAACACATGCTATGAGAAATCGTTACAATAGCGCTTTTATATTCATCATAATCATCTAAGTGTTGTCCCGGTCGCGTCCCAGGTCGGCGGTCCCTCGGAGACCGGGGTCCGCCTTCTGTCTTTTATTACTTCTCTACTTTGCCCGATCTTTGGTATCGATGGTAGTGAAATCTTCTATACCGCACCGACAAACATATACGAGTGTGCTAGCAAAAATTTGAAATTTTACAGTGTGTCGGTGCAGTCAAAACGGTACAGTCCGTCGCCGTCGCCGTCGTAACGATTTCTCGTAGCGTGTGTACGATCCATTATACGAGTACTCTGTCACTTACCGATACACACTTAAAATTCAAAGTACTTATGAAGATACAATCTATAGTTCAAGATACAATCTCCATGATTTGTTTGTTTTGGTTGATTGTTTCTTTTGTACTCTCATATAGGTATTACGAGTAGTGAAAGTGAAAGTTGGCAAGTCTATTTATATGGGTTCACCAAATTCTAAATTGGACGGATTTGGATTCTTCTCTTCTCTTAACAGTTCTAGAAACAGTTAAGGCCATTTACGAATATTTACGATCTCCCGTAGGTATAACTTCGTTGTTCATAAAACTAGAGGCGTGGATTTTCAATAGCCTAGCAAGTATCGTATAAACACCGTAGGTATATTGTCTTTAGATACTTATACAATAATAGGTATTCAAAAAATTGTTTTTCTACTTGTATCTATTAAGTATAAACAACTAATCTCAACACATGAACGCACACACCCGTACTCTCACACACAACTTTGGTATATATTTTTCTGGCAAGTTTTAGCATCATTTTGACAATTCTCAGGTATTTTGTTCAAATTGAGACAATATATCTAAGTTAACCGTAGAGTAAAGTTCATTACCCTTCATTAACAGACGGTCACCTCTTGCACATTGAACAAGAACAGGTGCCTGTATATAGGTAGGTATACAAATGACGCATATCTTGTGACGCTTATGACACTGAAACTGAAAATGGCATAGGTAGTAATTGTTAGTTCGCGTGTGAATCTTGCTACGATACGCATTTCAAAAGATACTTCCAAAAACAATAGGTACCTACAAAGTATTGTAGTTATTGGTTATATAAATTTAAATAAGTAAATCTATACCTATAAAAAAATGTTTGCATTTGAATTTTTGCCATCCAACAAGCAAACCTACTTACATACTTTCACTTATAATATCATATTTATAATATCAGTGGAACTGATATAGATTCTACAGAAGATTATTAATATTTTGTCATTGTTGTCAGCTTGTGCGTTTTTGAATTTTTAGAAACTTAAGGTTTCATGGATTTTCCTTTATTTAATTTACGAGTGTATGTATTCCATCTACCCCGGTGTACCATGTTTGTTATTCAAGTGAATTTTTAATTTTTTTAAGCCACTTATTTCCCCTCCATGTGGTTTCGCCATGGGGCACCCGGTGTATGGAATAGAATTAACAAATTAATTATTCTACTTATTGAAACGTATTTTCTTAGAAAATCTCAGCATATTTATTCATTCGAACTGCACACGTTATTCGCGTCATCAAATTTGTGCCAAAAGCATCAGAGCGAAGTTCATACCTATATTTTTCATAAATATGCAAAATCTGTTAAAATATATCATTTTCAATTACTCCGTTAATAATATATTATTACACCTCACTTCAGGCGCTGTTGTAAATACGCTATATTTGATGACGTTAACGTAGTACAACTGGCATCTATATTGAATTAGTGGATATTTAAATAGAAAACAGGCCATGATTTAATCACAAGCTGCGTACCTATAATGACGCACGTTGATGGTACCTACCTACTGCAAACAACGTGCAAGCTCATTGACTGATTACTTCTATCAAGTGATTTTCAAATGCGAATTTAGAACAACTTCCATTTAGAATTCGCCACTGTGTAGTAAAACCCCAAATGTTTCAAAATATATGGCACATTAAAGGGTGAGCTTGAGGATAATTTAAATACTTAATAAACTAAGATAGACTGTCGCTAAGAAATGTTAGTTATGCAAACGTCTTCTAACCATGAATATAAATAACTATGTCATTGGTAACAACAAAGGTGAATATACCACAGTAGTAAACTGCATTTCGTTCACTATAAAATCTATTTTAGGCGTATAGTGTGTGGAGTAGGTACCTACACGCCTTCATTTCAGGTCAAGGTAACAATGTTTAAAAAGACGATTACCTAACAAACTATATATATTATTATCTAAAACATTTTCAGCACAATCTTTGTGATTTGTGATTCCATCTACCATTAAAATTGGAATGAACTTCGTTCTCAATGAATTAGAGCTGGGTGGTGTTGCCAAGTCGCGTTGTCTGGCGACACGAGAGTCGGGAATAGCTTCTAAACCTATTATTATTTTACGTTGATCAGACGGCTACACTCAAACTTTAGAGATACCGCTACTTGCTAATAGATGGCATTATTATGAAATATCGTGGAAAAACTACAACCTAAATGTACTGTCACTATTAATTGCCTTGTGCCAAAAATGAGGTGATAGTGATCTCTCAGTGTTGCTTTGATATAAAATCATCTCTCTTAAAAGGGCTCATAGAGCTCGTACATTGTAAGTCCGCGAGGTGACGTGTAGGTTACGCCCTCCTAATTTCCTAATTGGGTGATACTCAGTAACACCACCTGTATGAAAGAGATTCTACCACGAGTAAATTGAGTTTAAGCCCCATAGTAACATCCACCTGACTTGCAGGCGTTGACAAAATAGCGAACATCCTGCGACTAGATAACCAGAGGAGTTGCATCGAATCATTCAGGCAATTTATACAATTTTGTCCGGTCCGTAGCCTCTTTCTACGAAATAACGTAGAAACGTAATAACTCATAGTAAAATGAAAGATGCAAACAATTGAAATTTAAAAAGATACTTCTTTATAAATACCAATGGCTCAGAATTAAACAAACTGCTGTGTGAATTAGCATGATTCTACTTTAATAACTTCTTTTCTAATTTCGAAATCGTACCTACTATTTAATTTAAAAATAAAACAACCGCAGTCCACTCAAGTTAAATAAACGCGCCACTTTAAAAGAATTCTAGAAGCAATGTAAGTATTCTTTTTTTGTAACAGAATGATGTTCCAACCGTCTTTTTTATGAAATCTAAAATCGGAGCTGAAGTCATGGAGTCATCAAAACTAAAAGGGGTCATCGGCTCGATGTAATCGAATTCTGACTCATTCTTATTCCAATAACTTTAGATTAGGGAGTGCTAAAAACTACCTGAGATGTTATCCTGCTGACCCTGGCATGATTAATAAGCTGACATAATATATTTATAATTTGCGTTGAGGTAAAAAAATAGGTATAGCTTTGTTAGAATGCAATTGGCATTACAAAGTTGAATGGATGGTTGGAAATTGTAATTATAATGCAATGCGATGCATTTTAATAAAAGTAATTAAACTTATTTCGAAATTAATATCCTTTTACGTTGTGTGGCATTGTAATTAATTAATCTATTACTACGAATTAACTACAATTATGTCAATTTATGCAGAGAGCTAAATAATACTGTGCAGGATTAAAATAAATAATGCTAACTAACATGAGTATACTAATTTTGTAATCAAGCGTTACAATAATAGATTTCTCTTCTATATTCTACTATATCTTAGTAAAAAGTGCGATCAAAGCATAGATATATAACGTAAAATGAGTATAAGATGAGTGGACTATCAGAACTGTTTTCTTTTTACATTCTTTCAACATTGGCGGTTGACAAACGTCAGGCGAGTTTTTATACTCGTATCCTAAACATAACACAGTCACTGTCTTTCACAAATACGTATTGGTTTACTGTAACGATAAAATAGAACCTTGATTAAAAGTTGTATGACAGGAGAAAGTTGTGATTACTGATTAACAAACAAGTCACAAACTTGCGTCTTCGCTGCAGTTACTTATTAGTAAGTTGGCAGGAATGTAAAACTGTGTGTTCATAGTTATATAATACACAGTAGTTTCCAGTACACGTTATGGCTAAACGAAAAACACATGTAAGATTACACAAATAACGTCTTTTGTTATCCATTGAAATAAATCTTTTAATATCCTTTAGATATTTTAATGTCAATATTTTATTGGCAGCGTAAGCTATTAATTATCATCAAAGGTTACCAATGATCATCGTAACTTTATAAATACAGGTCATATTTATTTTTTACACGTGTTATGTAAAGAAATGGTTCATTAAATTGAAGGACTTTAAGCCGGTATTCTAGAACGATGCTGAGTCATGAATCATGACTTGAAACTAGTTTTCTGCACTTACGAGTACATTTACAATCTGTACTTAAAACTAGTCTGACTGAGTATCGTTTTAAAATACGGATCTAAAGGAAGTGAATACGATCACCAAAAAATGTTACAATAAAATGTAAACATGCCCAATTATAAAGCAGTTTTATGACATTTTCAAAACCTTTTAAACGTTGTAGTGCTAGAATTTTCACATTGTCTAGCACTTAATAATGAAAACAAACAAAACAGTATGGTGTTGTAGGTTAGATAAGGTGTTATAATGTATTTTCTTATAAATTTACACCTGTATTCCCATTTTTCATCAACAAAATTCTTAGAAATATCTTTGGGACTTTTCATTTTAGGACTGTTAAAATGACGATTTATTATTCTTCATTTATTCCTCAGTAATAAATGAATTTATTGTATTAAAATTATAATCACTTTAAATGGTCAATAAACTTGAAGACATCTGTGCTAAAGTGCCGTTGATTAACACCGACTTACTGAATCGTAAACCCAATTTATGTGTACATAGGTGCTGACTGGTTCAAATTGGTGCCAAAGTTATATCCTGCTTAAAACTTCCTTACTCACTCAAATCCATATTATTTTATTCCTTGCGATAATACACACAAGTCGTTAATCTCCCACAAAGTATGTAAACATTCTAATCTAAACTTAACACAATAACAATGTAGCTCGTTTATATTTTGAAATTCTCTTCAATAAACATTAGAACAATGCATTTGTGCTACTAATCAATGCTGTAAAGATTTATGGGGATACGTTTGACCCGGTATGCAGAAGGCAAATGAACTTTTGCTACAAGTGTTGTTTTCATTCAATAATAAAAAAACAATTGAATGCTACGCTAAGCTCTTTGCTGATAAATATTGGAAGAATTAGAATTGAAAAAGTTTACTCGTTACTCTACTATTTACTTTACGCAGGATCTGATGATCTATACAATATTCACAGTTAAGTGTAACTAGGGTAGTCTTTCAGTAAAAACAATCGATCGTATCGTATCATCTCTACACGAGAATCCTTCAGAGCGGTACTTATAGTTACTTAATTGTAGGGTGACTGACCTGATTTTGAGAAGAATTTATTCACTAGATCCTGGAGACACAACATATATATCACCTACATAAGACACCGAAAGCACCACGTAGCAGTTGAATCAGTCGTAATCCAGACTGATTTTAACATTTGCACCGTTAAATATGTGTTCCTGAACCAGTCATCTTAGGGATTGCCATTATACGAGTAGGTACTTACCTAAATAGTTACAGACTACAGACTAAACAGCGTGTAAAGATAAACTTAATCCAATTGCTCTTCTCTATACAATCATTAAATATAATAAACATTCGATTGTAAGTAGAAATACACATTAACCTAGATTGCTTGTTTATTATTTTAATTTCAAACCACTTGATTTTTAATTGCATGCAATATAATTAACGCAGTCTAGTTAGATTAGTTGTTTTTGTAAATAAGAGAAATGTGTGATAACGATAATTATTATTTTATTAGTTTGAAGGTTTATTTTAAAATAAAATAAATTACGCTGCCGTCAATTATGCACCATTACAAAAAAAAATATTTTATAATTTTATCTTTGTCTATTTTAGTTAACTTCAACTAATTTCCATTTGAACAATAAATTATTAGGTGCTTTATCAAGGTTTGCTAATATATCTACCTTCATAGGTAAACCACGAGATTCAGGTACCTACTAGTCTAGTGATATAAGTAAGACTGATATGAGAATGATGTCATTTCGAATAGATGAGTAATTGAGTACCTACATTGTTTGCTGGTATAGAAACAATAAAATTGCATTGTGTACTTTGTAGTAGGTATTAGCTACACATAATTGTTCCTGATAATCACTAGTTAGTTTCATACATTTAAATGTTACTTGAATCACTTTTATCCCAAGCCCAAGTATTTATACTCGTATTTATCATGTAGGAAATATATTTGATTAGTCAACTCTATTTCATTATTATTTTACCACTATTATAAATGCAAATGTTTGTATGGATGGATGTAAGGGATGGATGCAAAGCCTGTACGAGTGCATACTTGTTAGGTACTCATGAATACCAGAAAAGCTGAAATGATCTGGATAAATCATGACACAGAGATAGATTTATCTATCGCAAGCTTATTATTTATTTCGTATATAGCAAATCTTTTCAATTTATCATCCCTCTTTTAATTAATTCATATTACTATGATTATAAGTAAATGCAAAAGATGTATGAAAGAATGGACACGCGGACGAGGCTGCGGGTAACAACTACTCAATAAAAGTATAATTAAGTTTTATTTGTGAATACATTGACTTCTGAATCGTAATTTATATTAAAGAATGAGGATGACGCGATTCAAATAAACGTAATAAACTTATAAAGAGTCATTATTTATTGCAATCAGTGTACACTTCATGACCGATAATTAATTATTTCCCTGATTGCAAAGTCCCCGGCGACATGGGGTTATTTCCCCAGTAGGTGTATTTATTGTAAGCATACATAATAGTTACTATTACAATATATTATTATGCTAGAAACAAACTATTCAGTTCAGGCATTACAGAGGTGACCCCTTGAACCCATGATACTTTCATATGCAGACTCAATTACCTATACAGGACAAAATTTTGTTTGTAGTAATAGGATGTCCTGTTTTATTACCGACATAATTTAACTAAAATAGCTTTTGTTGTAATTGGGTACATTATATTACAAGCTAATGCTGGTGGCTCTGTCCACGCGGAGATTGGTTATCTTGAGTTCTACTCAACCAATTGCGATCATAAACGGCAGATTTTGAGTCTGACTAAGATCAATAAGATCTTAGTCAGACTCAAAATCTGCCGTTAATATAATAATGAATAATAAAAACTTCATCAAAATCCATTCAGTAGTTTTGCGTCCACCGCGAACAAACAGACAAGAAATCCAAAACACATAGTTATCTTTGTGTTCAGAATCGTTCAATGTATAGGCACAGCTGATTTACAATTGTATAATTGTATAAATTATAGGTAGACTTTTCCGTAGACCTATAATACACACTTGTTAACACCCACGACTTAGTTATGTTATTTTAAAACAAGACGAGCAAGTTTTCAGTATTTGTTTTACAATTGTTGTCAAGCTATTTCTGTTTCGTACAAGGAAAGAAAACCAGCAATTTGTTCCGATTAATTTATTGGCGGAAAAACAATACGCCTACGAAATAAAAGCTATTTTCTAGGAAGTTGCTTCGTCTAAATTATTCGTCCATTTTTTTATTTTTTTAGAAATAATGCACTTTATAATACCTACCTACACAACACTATATGACATGTAACTATGAGGTTTTTGTAACCTTGTTTGCACAGGTGACTATACGTCAGCATTTCGTAATTATATAATGCGTCATCAGTCTTTACACGTTTCGTTAAAATATTTGCTTTTCAGTTCAGTCCTGCCATCAACCTTGCACTTTTTTCCGACTCTGATATTGTATTGTGTTGTGTGACTATGTCAAAAAGAAGTTCAGAAATATCATCAACGTCATCGGAGCGCCGAAATCGATTGCATCCAAAGTTTGCACTTTAGAGCCCGAGGTTCCACTGCCATGTGACCCTAAAAGTCTGAGAAGGAAACCTTCACCAAACTAGTAGGCGAGTTCAGCTCGGGCCCCGAAAATCTTGATGGGGCCACATGCACCTACCAATGCTTACCTATTATCGAAAACTTTCACTTCGTATTTTGAGATATTTATGACGCCTCTGTTCATATAAGGGTGAAACTATATCACTACAGTCCTACACTACACTACACTACACTACACTACAGAAACAATAGCCTAACTTGGTACATTTGCAACTAAGTATTTAACTAACTATTGCTAGTCTTAATATCCTTTACAATATGTTTTCCACGTTATTTTGAAATAACTTGCTACGAGTAAAATATAATAATTGCTTAGCATTGTTAAAATATGCACGTTTGAATGAATTCAGGTCGGGTACACTGCCACAGCGCTACTAACGGCGATAAGGCATGCCCGGAAGCGGGCCCGAATGTTCCATGCAAATATTAGCTGCCAATACTTGCAAATAACGCACGCAGTAGGTACGTGTATACATACCAATGGGGCATTTACCTAGAACTGCGTTCGCAGAGGGAAGTGATTATCCGTAGAGCTTTCTTGGTACGAACAGGACTGCCAATGTAAAATGTTGATAGCCAATTTAACAGTACAACTTATTTCAGATTAAAGCAGGCATTCAATCAAGTAGAAGCAGCATTCTAGATTAGCAATGACGATAAAACAAGAACTACTCAACCGCAAATATATACATAGGTATACTTATACAAGCTGAGCAGCGCGGATTTATCCGCAGTACTATTATTGCGGCCGCCGCCGGCCCACATGTTACTTACTTTTAACCGATTTACTTCAAAAGGAGATTCACTGTTTGACCCGTATGTTTGTGTAACCTTAGGCCTTTTAAAATGCCAGTATTAATTAATTTAGAACCTCATTAAATGCAAAGAGATTTTTTCAAATGGTTTAAGTAGTTCCAGAGTGTAGTACCTATAGTTTTAATCATTTTTGACGTATTGCAAGTGCCGCATTTAGTGGTCTATACAGAATAAATGATTTTTGACTTTGACTTTGACTTTGACTTCGAGATAGCACATTCGAATTTAATTATCTGGTATACAAGAATGCTAATAGAATGTTATTGCAAAACTTGTAGTCTTTAAAGAATATCGGTGACATTTGCAATAGCAGCCGACACTTTCGTTACACAACACAAGATGTTTTCATCGACCGACTTTCCTTTTACTTGGAACTATAATGTCCGTGTGTTATTTGGGTATGTGGGTAAGATTTCGCAAATGAAAAGGGTAGCCTAAATAAACAAGATTTAATATCAGCTTTTACCTGTTCCTGCGTTTCACGGCAACCTATTTCCAAGTTAAAAAGTTACCTATGTACCAAATTCCATTCAGATTAGTACTGTCCGAAGGTACTGTCATTCTGACGTAATTGAGTACCTAATCAGTATATCCATAGTTACATCTCAACCTTCACATTTATTATAATATCAAGACCTGTAGGACCTTCCCTCTTTTACTTTTTTTAGGCAAAAAGTTTCCATTCGTATACCACGTGACATGGGGAATCCGCGCGGTTATGTAGAGCCCTCACCTCTCTCTGTGTGGTGTATCTCACTACACTAACACAACTTGTCGTGTGCCATGTGACTTATTTAGTGAACCGTCAGAAATATTAGGATCTTTAGGACCCAAGCCAACCTCATCTGCTAGTTGGTACACCTAATGCTTAATGGACTAAGCTTTGGTGCAGGCTTTTCGATCGGGATTGGGAGGTCAGACGGTAGTAGCTCTCTTAAAAGCCAAGATAAGCCAATTCGAATGGAAAAGCAAGAGTAAGTAACTCCGGGCATCAAAGTAAAAGCTTCGGATGCAACCAAGACTAAAGCTGTTGATGATGAATAGTACTAAGATAAAATGTTTAACGGTGGCTGTTTGCCCAGAATCGCAGTCTAAAGTTTAGAACGTTTTATCATACCGTTGAATCGTGTGGGTTGCGTCTGATTAGACTCAATCGAAGTAGTTTCAATGTCAACGTTAACTCTAGTTACCGATCTAATATTGGAGCAATGACCTACTGCTACGCGACCCAACTGTCACTGATAAAGAGTAACATTACGTAAGCGGACGATTTTATCGTACCTATTTGACTTGTTGTTGTACAGTCACACTCAAAAGTAGCTTCACACATTTTAAATTACCGATCTCTAAAACCTTTAATAAAATAAACAAAACGCAAAAAAATAACTCATTCTTGAAACCCACAAAAACACTTACACATAATAATTAAGTACTTATATATAGTATTTATGTATTGATTTATTTCAATTTCAAGAACGTTTGTAACTTTATTAGTGTTCAGCAACTTCTAAAGGTGACTGTACCTAGGTACTCTATGACTGTTTTATATTAGGTACGAATACCAATATTAACACAATTGAATTTCCTGTTTCCAAAAATCAATGTTGTTGTTGTTGCTATGTTCATTACCTACGTGTTTTAAAACCAAGTCATGTAATAGAATCACGATGCTGAGCGATATTTTTTATAGATACTCGGTTAACAATAATAGGTACATATAACTAACAGTAATTGTCATTGTGCTATAGTTTTTACCTATATTTGAATGGGCCACTGCTCCTAGTAACACAAAAAGTGGTAAACCTCTCTGTTATAAGACCCAGGTGACTTAGATTTTCTGGGTCTCCCTTTGATTCAGCGCCCAAAGGAGAAACGAGGAGCCCTCCTTTAATCCATAATCTAATACAGAAATCAACCCTACTAAGCCTTAATCCTGAGTGATATAACCCGGGAAAAGTAGATTTTTGAAACTGCCTTTTGACCTAATACTCAACAAAAAGTTAAGACATACAGTTACATAAATCATACAATAAAACTAAAACATCACAGTGTGTGGTCGTCTCCAGCGACAATTTAATAATGAAATACCTATACTCTAAGCGATAAATCTTATCCAATGATTTCTTACTCCATAATGGACCTGACGTGACACACATACAGACATTAAACATGCAAATTTTAATACGTTCGTCTGCTTCTGAGGTTACCGATGATAATGCCCCGAATCAGTACAAAAATCAATTTGTATTCCGAACTTGTCTAACCAGATAAAAACTGAGAGGACATTGATTTTATCAAGGTCCTGAAGTGCAACTTCCAATCAGTATATTCAATGACTTCTAACACCATTGTTTTAGGTTGTCTATGGGCGCCATGTTTCCTCTTTATTTAAATAAGGACGTCCGTTTCCTTTCCTTAGAAAGTTATTCGCAAAAATCATTTGTTAAGTATTGCGAACGATTTATAAACGGAAGAACCATTCCTGACATAATATTTTATGACGTGTGATTACCACCTTAAATACAAACTTATGCTACATAATGAGTTTTAAAACCTAGCCTTATAATAACTTTTTCTAGATTGATTGATTGATTAGTGTCTAGGCTAATTAGCCATACAATACATACTTATGTACCTATATTACCACTTTTTTTGTCTAACATATATCTATTACATTGAAGCTTATGAAGTGCATTATCATAAGTAATTATGTGCCATTTACTATGGCAAAATATTCGTATACTTTTTATATGTTTGAATCTATTCCCCTCATTTTCTGTTTCAAAATATTGTTAGGAACATCAAATTGCTCAAAACACGAGGTGATCACATAATTTCTGATCAACCAAGCTATATTAGGAACTATCTTCCTTATACAGTCTCAAGGTGATGGCAAAAATCTTTAAGGAACATTAGATCTATTTATTCTTCTTACTATATTGCTTATATTTTTATTTTAACGTAAATTCGTTTTAATTATAAAAGGCACACAGTGAAACTAAAGAAGCCCTGGCATTATTACGAAATAATCAGCTGCTTTAAAAACTTAGCACGAAAAGAAAAACAATAGGTCAAGTCCTACATTTCCAACCAGCCAAAAGTACGAAGCCTTGCATGTTTCAGACCACGAAGGTTGCATTAAAATGTGAAGGATTGAAATAAAGATGGCTTCATCAATAACGAGTAATAAGCCGTAGCGTCCAGACGAAGCCTCTAAGGTTGCACGGGCGCCACTCGCTCTTGACCTAATATCTATTCTAATGGAAATTCCAATGTGAAGTTCTATGAAACACGTAAGAACCATATTAAATTATGAAGTGCAGTACCTACTAGGGACAAAAACAGATAGCACTTTGAAGGTCACATGTGCTCAGAGATTTAAAATGAGTATTCTTATGTTGGAGTTATAGCTATAATTCATCTAGATATTGATATAGACTTTAGACAGTAGGTACTTACTTTAATTTCTTGAATACCTACGCACCTATTGAAATCTACTCAGAACTACTAAATCAATAACTACTTAGATCTATGTGTTACCACGATTCTCTCATTTATACCGGATTTTCCCCGTTCGGTAAGACTAATTTAGAATATTTTTTTTCGCTAACATGAACTACACCTACGCTGTGTTTAGTACCTACAAAGAACAGAAATTGTGTAGTGGATCTTAGTTAAATTACTTTTTAGTTAATAGGCTTACCTAAGAAGAAGGTTAAGTGAACTGTCATTCCTGGTCGTTGGTACGTCCTTGACACTTGAAGGTTCGCTTCGAACACCACGCAGTGAGAGCCTCAGTTGCTTAGGGAGCGAACTGAGAAGGCCGTTACTGCTATTTCTACGCTGATTCAAACTCTTGGAGCGTGTCAACTGGCTCCCCTCCAGATCTACAGCTTGGGGATTAGCAGACACCTCCTCAATCGTTGTACTTGACGCATTAGTCTTTGTTATCATAGGAACAGCAGTCTTCACGTCTCCCAATAATTTTTCCCATGGCGACGCAAGGTCTTCCTCCGAAATCGTCTCGAAACTCCTCGGACCAACCGATGACGAGGTTTTGTCAGACATTTTGAGCAGTAATAAGTAAAGGAAAGCAGCGGAACGTAGCACTTAGCACAACAGACACCTACAGGGCACTTCGTCACTTTGGATTTTTAGTTTCTTGACAGCACTTCACTCTTATCATAATATCCATTTGTAAATCATAATGTTTGGGGTAGAAATGTTGACACTGAAACAAAAAGAAAAACCTCTGCAATGATACTGAGACAAATGTAAATATCAAGGTATGTTTTATGACGATTCATGAACATATGTGCATAATATTTATGCATCAACAAGACTATGAAACAATGAATGTGTACTATTCAAAAGTAACATAGTGTACTTTCATAAAATTTCTACTTTCACTTCAACTGAAAATTTGTTCAACGAATCGTGGGTGGTAAATTGCATATTATATGTGACCACAGTGCCTAGTTTTCTCAAAATTTTACGATTTAAAATATAAGGTAAGACGAGTTAACTGACTGCAACTGATGTCTAAAAATGTGCTTAACTAAAATATGACGCCTTTCTAAACATTTAGCATTTAGTGTTATTGTTTGAAGAGAAAGGTGAAGTTTCTCCAAAGCGAGAGAAATATAAACGTACGAAACTAGCATTAATTACTTGGTGCACATTATTTTACGCGTATAAATGTCAGTTAATTGAATGTCCTTGGATTTTGCTTGTAGTTGTTTTTTAATTATTTTTCTTAGGAGTCTTATTTAGGAGTGTTTTTTAAGAATTTATTCAGTATTTTAGAAAATGTATAAGCATGTGATTATCAATAATTACAGCCGCAATCCAAAGCTGTTGTAGTATGAACAGATTATCGCAATTTGCAATTTCTTACAGGCAACTATCGAATGGAAATAGATTTCTAAGACAATAATAATGGTAATATTGAACTCATAATGTGCTTAAGTTGTCTTTTATAAAGAATAGTTGCAAGATATGCAAGCGGTTCTTGAAGCAGTGTGTTCCAACTATTAAGCTAAGTAGGTATATGTTTTGAGCCGAGTAATAACACCGCTAATTCATACATTTTGATTAAGGTTTGGTGATTTTTAACCGATTCGATCGCGAGTGTGTAAACTCTATGATTCTCTCGTCAACGTAATGGTGACGTCATTGGGACATTTTTATGAAGCTCACACTAGGTACTCTGTAAAGTTTATATTATTATACGCAGACGTCATCTGAATAAGAAGTAGCATTATTTTTTTCTACTAATTTCAAACAATTGCCGCGATGATTATATTGACATCAAACTTATCTTTTATCTTCATTAGTTTTCACGAATATGTTTACGGAAAGATATAATAAGTTCTGCAATAAATACCCGTTAAACACTCAACATATGAAGCAATCTTGTTTAGATGCCAGGTACGATCAATTTAGAGGAAAAAAGTAGCATCAATAATCATTTTTTATAAAATGAAAGATATTTCTGTGTGTTATGCTAAATTAGAATGCGAGTATTTATGAGCTACTGAAATAACCGCGTTACGTTTTAACGCGCAACGTAAATAGTGGGACGGTTGTCAAAACCCATAGCACAGTTAGTATATTGCTTCGAATACTGAGAAAATTATTCAAAATTAGAGTAACCCTACACTGGCATCACGAGACACGCCGCAACGGTACTTCTCTGATCGTATTTTAAAACGAAACGTTTGCCAAATGTC
This sequence comes from Lithosia quadra, assembly GCA_963576445.1. Taxonomy (NCBI): domain Eukaryota; kingdom Metazoa; phylum Arthropoda; class Insecta; order Lepidoptera; family Erebidae; genus Lithosia; species Lithosia quadra. Next base: position 6,562,216 of record OY754884.1, on the reverse strand, counting down.
CCGCACTGTTCAAATCTGGGTCAATGCTCCAGTGCACTGCTTCTACCTCGCTGAATCACGAGCTGGTCGAATTGAACGGTTACCGGTATTTAATGTCAAAATATCTGTGATATAAAAACGATCCAGCTTTGATCTTCCATTGAACGTTCGATCAATGTTCTATTTTCGTTAAACGGTTTTAGAGTTCGAATTTACTTTGAAAGCTCTTTATTCTAAAACGTACACTTGAAATAAATAGCTGAATTTGTAGGTAATTTACTTCAAAATAAAAAATATAGTTAATTATTATTACTACTGATGTTGCCCGCGCCTTCACCCATGTGGAATTCTGATCCCATTCCTGTAATTCAAGCAAAAATTTTCCTGGGATAAAAAAGCTATGCGTTAATTCTAGACTTTCAGCCACATCCATTCAGGCGTTTCGGCGTGATTGAGTAACAAACACCTAGCCCAAGATTATGAGTTTAGCTTATTTTGGCTATTACTTATTGGAACAACTAAGCACCTTCTGACCTGTCAACCCTGAGCCAGACCCGAACCCGATCCTGCGAGAAAGCCAATGACTGAATGTCTGTACCGATTTGGATTTAGTCTTCTTCATTGTGTTCATAATTGTTAGGATAAAGTTATAAAAAAAAATTAAAATACTCTTTGCTTTGTTCAAACAAAATAAACAAATGAAATATAAACTCTTATATCCATCGTTAACTAATATTATAGTGCCAGTGTGGGAGCCTCAGACAATGCGAAGATCATATCTAGTCTCTTATTTCACTATCAGATCCTTACCTTGTGAACCGATTCTTAGGAATACATAAGCATAAATATTATTAAGCATTCACTACCTTGAGATAACAGAAATAATTGAACGCTAGTAATTATAGTTAATTATTCCCTAGCTAACTTATAACCAAACGCTCATTCATAAAACTGGCATCAATCTTCTCATTGAAATACATTGTGAATACCTCCGATATTGTATATGTCTCGACTTCTATATAATACCAGAGTAATTTCTAAGCTTTTTTAATTTAAGCAGAAGATAAGTTCATATGTAATTAACAGCAGTTTTTATTTAAGTACGTTAATTTGGGTGCATATAAGTCAGTCCGTAGTCCGACCGCATTGTTAGATAAAATGTTATCAAAGACAGCAGAACTATATTTTGCCCGGCATTTATACTCGTATATAGGTTTGACCAGCGAACTACTAAGAAGAAGGAAGTGAAGAATGCTGAGTACCAATCTACCGTTCCTTTCTGTCGTTCTATTATTTCTACTCCTTACTCTTTTTACCTGCCCATTCACCTATGGAGATAACAATACAGGTGTTTTAGGATTGGTGTACAAGGATGAACCGTGTGTTTGCTCTCTATTCGATTAAAGCCAAAATCTTACTTTGGTTTTAAATTGCATCGCACATTTTTTTTTCGTTGCCAAAATTTTTACCGTATTTAACTCGCTTTTTAATATTTATAACCAACTCTCATACTTGTTTCTTCGTTTTGTCATGACATCTACACTTTCATTTTCAATCACAAATTTACATTTAGTAATTTTCTATTCTTTCTGCTTTGCTTTCATTTGCATTCAATTTTACTTTCATTCAAGCTATTCATGATTTTCTTATACTGCCTAGGTAGTAAAACGTTCCGATCTCTTTTATATACTTAATGTTAGTGAAAATCAACATAGAAGAAAGACCTAATAAGATTTTAAATACATTTTTCTGATCAAAGAAAATGCTTTTATATCGTATATTGGTATAAAATATAGTCTTGGTCAAGTCATCCCATCTGAAACCTGGTTTAGTCGAGCAGAAACTAAATATGCAACAGCCAACTAATTAACCATCCCCAATTATCACTACGATACACAGCAAATTTCCCTAAATCCATATTTTTAGTACCTACTTTCGTAAATTAATTCATGCAGAGTAATTTCGAGGATTTGCTATGTAATATTTTATATCAAGTTTATGTACCTTTTTTAGAAAAGAGACAAGCATTAATGTCAGTCATTTCCAATCGTCGTTGCATTACAATCTGAGATCTTATAAGTGAGAAACGTAAATGATAAACGATATTTTTATGTAATGTTTAGATACGTTCCATCAACAATCAATTAAAGTTTAATATATTACGTAGTTTCAATTCTCCCTGTCAAATTAGTAACTATCAAATTCGGTCGCAACCAATTGGTTCAGTCCATGTTCAGTCACGTGTTCTTAACAAGATGTTTTCTGCCGGTCACATATTTATTCAGCTCAAAAAACTGTACACACATGCCTATTTGGTAAAATAAATTATCATCGGCCATTCAATACGTGGCCGCGTGGGTAACCCAAATTGCCTTTTAGGCATATTGCGCTACCAGGTCATGCTATTTTTCTATTGAAGCTTACAATTGCGTGAATATATTGTGAATGCCCATTCATCAAATTCTGAAAGCAGTAAAATAAAAACGGTAGTTACAAAAGCGAAACAAACAGTTTTGTTTCAATACCTACACAAAAAATAAACATGAGAAATTTATTTTTAAGTTTAACAAGTCCATTACAATTTAGTAGATAATAAGTAGTATTTCTTTCTGATGTTTATAAAAAATACAGCTCATAAACAAAAGTTATGAGCTGATCAAAGATAAATTTGCCATCCATTTAGTAGGTAAAATGTTTATGAATAAAGCATTATAGGCACGATTGTTTATTATATAGTTTTCATTTATTTTTATGTAGGTATACACAAGCCGTCACACAGATATAAACAAAAGTTGGCAAACGTAATTATAATCAAGAACTCTGGAAATCTAGGCATAGATATAAATTTAATATTTTACGTGACCCCCCCCATCTATAAACGAATAAGAATTAAGAAGAATACGGTTTATGTCGTATGTTTAATTTTACATTAGTACCGTATTTAGGTGTGTACTAAGAAATGTTGGCAGGAAGATCGGTCATACCAACGAATCCGATTTCCCTACACTGTCGCTAAATCAACAAACGATTTTTAATTTGAGTAAATCTTGGAAAATTAGAAACAGTCACAGTATTCAGGACACAGAGGGCAACTAACTTTGCTTTATATAAATAACGATGTTTCGTATTCGTGTATTTATTTTCAAGAATTAGGTTATTTCCGTGGACTCAAGAATTCATTCCGCGATTATATTAGAGACCATCGGCCTCTTACTGGTTCAAGTTACATCAGTTTTAAACTTCTTCATAATCTCTCGATATAACACTAGCTGTTGCCCGCGGCTCCGCCCGCGTGGATTGCGAATTCTGTTTCAAATGCCTTTTTTCGTGCGGAAGTTCCTTCATATATCATCCCTGTCAACCAGCAGGAGTGGTTAAGTCTCACTCAGACCTGATAAAAACCGCACGCCGCCGTCTCAAGTCTTCAGTTGCCGGGGTGTAAGATTACTTAGAGCATATCCCGCGCTACCCAGTTGACCCTGGGATGGGAATTGTTTGATTTATGATGCCTACAGCCACTTTCTATCATCGCACCGCTCGCCACAGGCAGGGAATTCATCCCCACACGTTGCAACCGTCTGCAGTGCGTACTGTAAGGTTTGAAAAAAATTTCATTTCGCGCACGCTTAGGCTGTGGAACGATCTCCCTGCAGTGGTTTTCCCTGGCGGCTATAATATGGGGTTCTTCAAGAAGGGCATTAGAAGGATTTTGCAGGGTCGGCAACGCGAGTGATACGACCCTGATGTTGTGCACGTCCATAGGTGCATAGGTCACATAGGTGGGCCGTGTGCTCGTCTGCCATTTAAATGGTATAAAAAAAAGCATGATGTCCTTACCGAACCCCGGAAAAGAGGAGATGGGGTGACAGGGGGTACAGAAGACCGCAGCCATAATAGACATTGTGTTGTGTTACCGCCGCCGCCGGTAAGAAGGGTAGCCAGGGCTCACAACCCCCCTCCCTATCTCCCCAATCCCCTCCTCTGACATCCGATTTCAATAACTCAAACAGTCTTTAAATAATTTTTACACAATATTATTGAAAGTCTTGATTAAGATATAATTTATTTGGATGGGAATACAAAGATATACCTTTTTTTTCCGTGCGGAAATCCTCATGGAAACCCACCCCGCGGCCAGCGGGGCAGGCTATGTCGGACTCTTACCGACTAAAACCGCACGGCATTTAGGGTCTTCAGACGCCAGGGTGTAAGGTGGTCCAAAGAGCATATCCCTCGCACCCCGGCTTGACCCGGGCCATCTCCGGATTCGAGATGGCCCCCTCGGGTTTGAGAACCGCGTGGTTCCCGTCATGACCCGGAATAGGAGGGGGCGGGGGGGGGGGGGGGCGCGCTTTCGCCGCCGCCTCGGCCTGCTTCTGCTAGGGTGACGGGCGGCTCCACCTGTCACCCCCAGGCCAGCGCTCATGGAGGACGGAGGTCGTCGGACCCCCGACGCGATAGGCGTCCGCGCCCGCCTCCGTCCGGGAGAGCTCTGTGCAGCCCCTCCCGAACCTTTTCCGCCGCCTCTTTCTTGAGTATCACTTGCTCTTAGAAGGAGGCGGCGACCAACCACGCGTCCGCACTCTGCACCATCGCCGCGATCAGCACCGGCAGTGTGAGGACTCCCACCCCGAGGGCTGCCAGGAGGGCCTGTCTCGGCACCTCCCACGCCGGACACTCTGCCAACGTGTGCAGCCCTGAGTCCTCGCCCGCATCGCAGTGATAATACAATGATATACATAAGGAAACATAATCTTAGATAGGTATAATTCGCGAGACAAACGACGTCCTGGCGCGAGCGGATTGTTTTGCAATAATCCATGATTGGTGAATTTGAGCTCGTCCAGTGCTGTAGCACCCGTGCTATCCTCAAAGGCACCCAAGAAAACTGTACTGCGTGTATAGAGCATAATACTTTGAGCACAGTTTAGATACCTATCTAGTCCCGAAGTATATTGGTTTGATTTACGTCCGCATTTCAACTTGCATTTATTTCGCCGCGCATTATTTTTCATATTGCGATAGCTCTTAAACTATTTATGGTAATTATATAGTGTAAATGGCAATTTTGATCTACATTAAACGTACAACGTATCTAACGTATTTAATTGGATAAGAAATAATACTGTATTGTTAAAATTAGCTTCGAAAATGACACATTAATTTTTTTGTAATTTGTAAAGATAAAAATGGTTACTGTGGGCTACCCTTATTAGGTAGACATATGCTATCGCGGACTTTTATGTAGACCTTTTTAAGTTGTACATTTCCACAGTACATTATTTTGTTCTATCTTCAATAGTTTTCGCAGCGCACGCGATGTAAGTAATTTGTTTAGGTCATTTTTTTACACCTTGGGTTACATTATTGAAGTTTTAGTAAGGATCCCTAAATTTTTTGGGGATAAATTATAGCCTATGTTACTCACAGATAATGTGGCTTTCTATTGGTGAAAGAATTATTGAAATCGGTCCAGTAGTTTCGGAGCCTATTCGTTACAAACAAAAAAACAAAAAAACAAAAAAACAAAAAAACAAATCTTTCCTCTTTATAATATTAGTATAGATAAAGAGATTTGTGTTTCAAATGAAATTGATTCGACGTTTGTTCAATTGAATTAAATAGTAACTTTTCTACACCAGCATTAAATGCTAACAAATAAAAAAATAATTTAATAACATTTTTGAATATTTTGCACTTGCAATTTGCATTTGCAGATCGTATTCACAATAGCACCGTCTAACAATATTTTTAGCTAAGTCTATAATTTTACTCGTTTTGTTTTGTGTTACAAATAAAACAAACTTGAACTTTGTAATGTACAATAAATTAATGACGTTGGCGTAATTACAATTGTTGCTAAGCCGTCGCTAGACGAGTCCTATAATCGTGTTACATAGGTACTTCATTATGCACATGTAAGGGAAGGGATGCCTACCAATAACTTTGTGCTGGTAAGTAATGGGAAACTTGTCGCTGTTGCTATCCACATTTGCTTACGTAGTTACTAGGCTACGATTACTTCCACAATATAAGGATTTACACATAATTGTATTTAAACTAATTTTCCATTTCATTAAGAGTTAAGTAGGTACCTACTGCTTCTGCTTACAAGAGTGCTGATTAACCAATGAGGCTCTGGTGCAGTCAGTTCTCTCATGACTATTGCTAATTCAAATGGTAGTCGTACATGTTAAAGACAAAGTAAGAGAAAGAGTAGGCGAGCGGACTTCGGACTGTCAAGTACAATAGTAGCTGTTGGGTGCAACCGGGACTAACGTTATAATGAGACAAATGACAGCTGTTGTTAAGTATTTGTCTTGTAGGAGCCCTGCATCGTGTCAATCCTAAATATGCTTCATATTCTAAATTTACCTCATAAAAGCCTCTGTAGCGTAGTGGTAGGGCATTCGACTGCTACGACAAGGGGCGCGATCATTCCGGCTCTGTGTAAATATTTTGTAAACATGAATTTATGTTTATTTGCGGGTGTTTCTATGTACAAAAAGTATATGCGTATACTTATTTATCCACGTGCGAAGACCTATACACAAACTAAACTTTACTTACGTTGTTTCTAGAGAGCGTTGTGTTAGTTGTGTAGAATATCCTAGAATGTTTATTTTAAAACGAGAAAAACCATTTTATGCAACTTTAACGTTTAAACGAAACATTATTATACTTCAGTCGCGAGTCATACAGTTTAGTAGGTACCTACCTAGGCACGTATCAGGCGTGACGTAGTTGATCACGAGTGTTGGAACAAAACGAAATTAATTAATGTTCAACGGTACACACTGAACTCGAACTCGACTAGAACAATGGTGCGGACGACGTAATGATAACCGCCGACCTTGCTTACTTCACTAACATTTGAATATATCACCAGATTTGTTACACGTAATATTTTAAATGTAACGGTTCACATCTAATTTCTTTGCTATTTACAGCTCTATGAAAACGTGTGTGTAAATGTAGATATACCTGAATAATCAGAATTTGTTCCAACTAACAAAATTGTTGTTTAGCTATTTTTTTTCTAGTTTTGTAAATAAATTGCTGATGTAACTAACCTATTCGTTTAAATACCTGTTTTTATGTCTCATATATTTATTTAATTAAAGTGAATTTATATCCTTTGTAGCTAATATTCCTGGGTAATTTAGCTTAAATTCGCAAAATTACAGTGGTTGATCATTATTTCAATAGATATTCAACATGAACTGTACACATATTTTGAATTTAAATAAGATTGGTTCAATGTTGTTTATTGAATGATACGAATATATATTATGATACTACTATACGACCTACGATACGCAACATAATAGACATTAATTGAAACGCCAGTTATGATTGAATACACACAAAACGAATTTGTCTTCGCAAAATATTCTTGATTACTGTGTATTAAGTGCACAAATCAAGCGATTATATCATCTTAAACCTATTTCTAGTAGGAATGAAATTGATTTATGACATTTTTTTATGTAGAGTGAATGGGGCCCCATCAAGACCGGGGCCAAACTAACCTCACCAGCAAGCGAGTACACTTGCTGATCGACGAACAAGGCTTTTCTCTCGAGGTTGAAAATTCAGAGGGTAGTCAGAGGAAACCCGAGTAGGCCATCAATACCCAAAGGGGTCCAATCACCCGAGACGGCCATTCACCTGAGGCGGCTATTCACCCAAGAGGGGCATCTCAAAGCCGGAGATGGCCTTGGTTTAACTGTAGTGCGAGGGAAATGTCCTTTGGGTCATTTTTCAACCCGAGTTTTAAGACCCGAGACAGTGTGTGTTTTTAGTCGGTTCAAGTCCGACATAACCATACCCGCTGGGGGTCAAGGGAATTTCCGCACGATAAAAAGGGTACCCTGCAGAAGGATTAAAAAGGAGGAGAAAGAGTAAGCGAATACCGGGCTCCGAGTTTCGAATGAAAGTAGAGAAGTTTGTGATGGTTGTTATTTCTAGTACATTCGAACCATCTATAAAGTATACATAACAATTCTGAATAAGTAACATAATCGAAAACAATACAATCGTGAAATCGTTTCATCATTTGTATTGACGTGGTTAACTTGTTTCAAGCATGACGTACTAAAAGAGGTAGGAAAATCTTCAACTGCCCTTCGATAAGCTAACCAATGCCAAAGGAAAAATTCCGCTAAAGTGATAAGTAACTGCTTGTAAATGTATTGCTCGTCGCCTTAGGTAGGTAGATTAAAAAATTTAAACTTATAATTGTAAATCTATCTATGATCTAGCTTATATTCTTTGAGTTCTCGTTGGCGTTCATATTTATATGTGTAATCTTGAACATGAATGCAACGCTATTTTTCAACATACTTGTCTTTGTAGTTACACCTGTTGTGACACTCGTATTTACACATATACAATTCAAACCTCGTCAGAACTATACTCCCTCTCTCTCTTTGTTGAACATTAACAAATACCAACACAGGTTTTTCCATCCGCTTTGAAAATGTTTTTGTTTTACATTTGCGTCGGTGATTGCCTCATGGCGCCATATTTAATCACCACATTCAGTTAAGATAACATTCACGTTATTTAATATTTATCGAATTATGATACATTCCAGAGTGTATATAGTCTGATTGTCCATATAGTCTTAACTCTTAATGGATGTTGACACATAATACTCGAGTACCTACCTATTATTTAGTTCTACATTTACACAGTTTTACATCATATTAAGATAAGTAATGACTGTTGCCCGCATGGAATTCTATTCCTAATCTCTTTAAGCATGGGAACTCCAGACTATAAATCTATCCCTTTACCAAATTTCAGCCAGATCCGTTCACCCGTTTTAGAGCGTGATTGGGTAACAAAAATCCAAACATCATCGTCGCATTTATAATATTAGTAGAATTAAGTTTTACTGCGAGACCAAAATGTGCGAATATTTTTATTATCATATTTCATTTTACGTGTGAGTTATCCTAGGTCATATGCCATAATGCGATCAGAGTTTATGACCATTAATTACCTAGTAAGTATTACATAGCGAAATGCTTTAATAACAGCTCTCAGAATAAAATAATAACTAGTTATACGTGTTGCAATTTACTTGTTAATAATCCTGCAGTCCGTTGTTAATTGCAACCTTTATTAACCTTGGATGAGGATGATGTTCAGTGGTGCGTTTTGTATAGGTACCAATACTTAAAAAAGTTGCTTAAAAATAACGAACTTTTGACGTATTTTACGACCTTTGTATTCCCTACCTCATTACCTACTATCTATTGCTTATTATTAATTTGTTTTTATTCAAAAAGGCCTAGTAATTTTGCTCTGAAATAAAAACTACTCTACACAGGAATTTTACCAAAATAGAACCAACTTACCTTCTTTTTAAGTCGGTTTAGTATACTAAAACCTTTCACAGAATGTAATAAAATCTTTTCTACAAATTGCAGCAAAATCGATTCAACCAAACGCGAGATAATCGCGATAACCAAACAGTGAACCTCCTTTTTTATAATAGTTGGTAAAAAAGGTTTTTACACAGATTAAACTCAGCTCGTTGGAGGCAATAATTTTAAAGAAATCTTTATTTAGGAACATGTTGCTAATGTACCTATATGATTGCTCATGTTATCCTGTTGTTAATAAAAGAAAAAAATTGTGTTTTAGAATTACTTCTTCTTCATACCTACTAAGCTACTCTATATGGCAGGTTGATATTACAATTGAATGCTACCGTTTTGTATAGAGATCATTCCCAGCATATTACTGTGAGCAACGATGAGGATCGAAATAATGATAATCATTGTCATTATTGTATGTTTCCAACATTCAAAATGTGGCTGTTTCGAACAAGTTAATATTTATGTCAGGCCAAACTACCGTTTTTATGAAATTTGTATCGCACTGTTATATTATCATAAGGATTACCTAAAGTATCAAAAGTATGCGATGAGGTTTATGATGTTTGTACCACAGCAGCACTTGATAGCAAAGCAAGCCCAACATTATGGCGACATACCAAAACTTATCCTATTTCCTGCTAATAAATTTGAAAGTTTGTGTACGTGTTTATATATAAACCACGGGCAAAAGTTAGTCTTTTATAAATAAAATAGGTACCTACCCTATAAATAAATATTTTCAGATAAAATACGCAGCGTAGAAACTAAACATAGTTTGAAATTATGGAATATACTTAATCATGCTTACACTAAGCGGAACCCGCGACCTCTGTCGTAGCAGTCGAAGGTTCGACCGCTACGCCACGCCATATAGAACGTCGCAAGAGTCGTTTGCAAATGTAGTTAATTACTGAGAAAAATTGAAAGTAGTTAATCAGTTATCTGTTAAACCTTGAGTGATACAAAGCCAGAATTGTTTGAATGACACCTTCATTTTACCGTCAGACACTTTATTTTTCAAAGTTGGAGTATTGGCATGCGCTTGACACCTTTAAAATTGACAAAAATGGTGGTTTCAATTTATGTGCACTGAGTGATATATCAATGAACAATAACTTGCTTTGCAATGTTTGAAAATGCAGTTTGTTTTTGACAGTTGTCAGATCAATGAAAAGCTGCATCATAGTTTAATTTTTAAACATTTGCTGTGTAAGAAAATGTTTTTCATCAAAAGTACTGTAATTTCTTATTTTATTAGTTTGTCTTATAATTAACTACCAAATAATTATGTTTACTACAATGAAAATATCGTAGTGCGGCCGTTTCCTAGTAATCTGAAGGTCGACCTCAACTGAGTTAGAGAAAGGCTCGGAGGATGATGCTGTTTCCTTTTGTTCTAGTTAGATAATTTTATTATATACTAGCTGTTGCCCGCGGCTCCGCCCGTGTTGACGTCTATTTTCGCGTTTTTTTTTACTATATCTCCAGTTCTAATAAGCCGATTGTGATTGTGCGTAAGATTTTGCGTCTCACCAAGATCTAATAAAGAAACCGCATCAAAATCCGTTCGGTACTTTTCACGTCTATCGCGACAGCGATGGGCGTAAAAAGTCGACTATAATGTAGATTTAGATGTAATAATATGGATTTGTCTTTTTCTTGACACCAGAAATTTAGTCATCGATTTATGAATAAAAACAAATAGGACGCCTAATGCTAAAAGAACGATGAGAAGAATTTATCTATATTTTACCCTGACTATAGTATTCTTTAACGAATTATGTCAATAGGAAGCTAGTAGCTATTGCCTAAATTGTCAGAATTTATGTTATTCTATGCTAAAAACCGTGAGGCTAATGAGAATGACGAATAGATACAAGGAGACTATAAAATGTCTAATTTGCCCTACCTAGCTCTCCATGCTACTATCGCTTATAGGTTCAACAAAATAAAGCTGAAATTTGAATTGTAAACCCACACAACTATAGAAATAAACTGCTCATTGTATACTATATACCTACCTACATAGTAGTATAATAATCTAACGTAACCGTCATTCAACTCTGTGAAATTCATCGATATTGCGAATCGATGATTCATGTTATAAAACCGGTATCTTAATAATGGTGTTTTTTCTCAACGTTCATGTTCCTAAAAAAAGTCTTTGACATTGCAACTTTAGAACGTGATGCTACGGATACTTGACTGGTAAGAACTGAGTAAAAAATCTTCATAGTAACTAACAAGCGTCTTTGGAATTTATATAATGTCATAGGTACCTAAGTATAAAGATCGAGTGCCTTTTATTGAAATTTATTGAATGGAAACTACATAATTTGCGATACAACCCAGGTTTATGAGAGTTCTGCTCATACAAAAATCGTGAAACCAGCTATAAAATATAAAATTTCACTCGCAACAAGCGTAGGGCCGCCGCCGTCGCCGGGCGCCTGGCGTCGCTGAGGATTACGAGCTACAAACCAGTTTCGGAATTTCATGGCTATTGAACTACTAAGTTAAATCCTTTCCATCTTTAAAGGGCATCCACACGGTCCAATTTTAGAAACCAATCAAATCGTAGGTACACGCATGGAAATTGTTTTTCTATCCCGTATTCATCCCACGATATATGACTGAGAGGGCGGTTAACGAAAGTTGTAAAGACGATATAGACTGCCCAACATCAAATATTACTACGCTCTTATGGTGCAGTTTGCCTGTGGGTGCTTAGACATTTTCTAGAAGCGAACGCACTTTCTGTTTTTTTTTGAAGCTATGAAATTTACAAAAATTGCATGTTCTTAAGTAGATATCATACTCGTATAAAATAATTTTCCCCGTTGATATTATAAAATTGAAAACTCATGTTTGTTCATTTTTCGTTCATGACTTGATTGTATATTCAAAACAGTTAGGTATATCAGGCATAGAACTTTTGTTTTTATTTCGCTGTTTGAGGACGGATGCTAGAGATATAACAGATTTAAATGTCACATGACAATGAAACCTCAAGCAAAGCTCGAAACAGTGCAAGGTTTCAAATTTAAACTTATTCTTATACTTTTCCATGAATACTGCGATGAGCTTCTACTTCAATAGAATAATGTAAATATGAGTTCTTGCCTCTTGAGCGATACTGCCAACATTGATTAATACAAATGACTATATTATACTTATAGACCAGTTGGCAAGATAGTTTAATGTAGGTACTGATTCCCCTATGAACAGTCATAAGTGTTCGAATCTGCAGGCTGGAATCCACGACTTTACTTGATTTTCATGAAAGATTATTTTTATTATAGAAGATGGAGTTTTTTCTAAGTATTTTAAAATTATTATTATCAAATTCAAATTATCATACAATGTTACCGAAACTATCGCTGTTTTCGATATTCGACTACTCACCTTATACAATAATCTATGCCGTAGGCACCTAGGCACAGAAAAAAAAATAAACTCTACAGTTCCTTACAATACATTTTTTTAAACCTTAGCAGAATTTTGAAAGGCTGTGGTCGTTTTACAGTCTAAAAACTTATAGAGGTATTCTTGGTAAAGCTAGGTCTTCCAAGAAATATATATAAAGCAATTCCAATACAAGGTTCTGACCGGAGGTAAACTTGGAAGGAAAAGGAATAGAACAGTCCTTACATACTAATGTAGTTGCAAAGCCAAAGGGGCAAAAGCGTTGAACCACTTTTATGTAGGTTTACGACTAATAGATTAGGTAAATATAAAGTTAACTGTGCATGCAAATTTGGGACTTTGGCATAACGAGCACGCTTCTAGAGCGTGCTGATGATAATGATGATGATTGCCATTGGCATATGACCGTTCAAATCGTGAATGGATAAAATTCTCTAACTTTAAATGTATTTGTTGAACTTTGAATGTATTTGATGAATGTAAGCGATAATGGTAACGGACTAACGGTGAAAGAAGCAAATAGATTATTTTTTAATTTGAAGTTAATTGACTGGTGAAGATTTCTCCTATCTGTAGAAAATCTCTCTTTCTACTCATTTTCGAACACAATGTACAAATTATTTATCAATGAATAAACAAATTAAATACTGATAAGTAGGAACGCTAAACTTGTTAATTATATTATGAGTGACATATATATATTTATGACCCGAATGCATATTGTGACCGGCATCGCTTACGAAAAGCGGGAAAATTTCGTGACCAGAATAATAGTTGAGAGTAGCTATTACAACGGCATATCATGAAAATATTTCACTTGTTCCGGTTTCGTAGCAAATACACGGCATGTCACCGAGTGTTTCTAACAGTTATTTTTAAATATTGGTAGTGCTTCTTAGTCAATTCAATTTACAATGCTCGAAATAGTTTTAGGAACACATGGCGTATGATCGCACCGATTTAAAAAAATAACCATTCTTTTCCATTTCTTTATAATAATATGAGATAAGAATGGTTTAAGGCGCATGTTATTAACTGTGTGACTATTTTTCATAAACGTTTTCAACACGTGTAAGTCTAAATTATTATCAATGTCGTCATGTGCGTCAACCACCTTTATCAAGCATGTAGAGTATGTAAAAGGTTACAAAACCAACAAACAGTTTATTTCAATACTAATGTGTTTTGACGATCACAGATTCATTATCTTTTTGACGTATTAACTACCATCTAGGTACACCTTTGTTGCAATAGTTATACTTACCTGTAGCTACATCATATTAGTTTGTTTGATTAACACTTTTGTACAGCAATATGGCCATTCAATTAACATTATCCTTGTACCTAGTATATTTTACTTCAACTGTTTTTTATAAGCACATTCCTAGCTACAATTTTTCAGATCATGCGTTCGTTAAAATCATTACAAAATCTAAATCTTGCGAATTATATTGAATAGATATTAAATAACACTCACCTTCATATATGGACCTATCATAAAGAATTTTTATTTATTGTTTCGCGAAATAAAATTTCACGAAACGTATTAAATTTTAATTGAGAAAGTTTTCTTGGCACTAAATAGTTATTAAAACTAAAAGTTTCACAGCAAATACTATCACAGAATATTTATACGCGAAAACACATACGTAAACAGCAGTTCTTAAAAGTCACTATTTCACAATTTAACACGTTTTCCGGATTAAAATAAAGAAGAAAACTAATGTTGTTTCTTTTTCGGCATTGTATAGGACCGACCGGGTGCTGTTTATAAGGATCTTTGAAAATAAGGAGTGTATTTGAATTTGCGGCGGGAAATAAATTAATGCTGCGCGCGGCGCGAACGTCTACCGTGTGTTGTCTGAGCGGTGACTGGCTGAATACCGCTAATCCCACCGCTCTTGTATATTCGCAGACGTTTAAAAAATAAATACGCCGAAGTGTGATGATGGAAGACTCACTCGTTTCGCTGGAATTATATGGCTGAGATTTCCAGTATACTCCTATAGGGCTCTGGCTCTGGGCAAAATTTAATGGCGCCATGCCGTCAATTTATGTTAAGTGTGGTACAGTTGGCAAAAGTCCTCATTCGAATCTACCGCACTATGATGATTGCTTAACAAAGATCAATACTTACATTGTTATTACAAATCGAGTTTAATTTACTTCATTTTATAAGTTAACTAGGTATAGCTATGCATAGCATTGAGAGTTTGTAGATTCTCTGTGATTCTAAAATACCTATGTTTAATATAGCAACATCTAGGTATTATCTGATGCCCAAGTAAACCTCATCTGCAAACCGGTAGGAACCCTTGCTGATTGACGGACGAGGGTCTAGGGCAACCAAATCATAGAAAGAAGTAGGAAAGTGGATCTTGGACTCCGGGGCGCAGGCTTTGGATGCAACCGGTATTGACGCCCTGCCGCAAAAAACTTTACAAGAAATACCCCCTCGCACCTGTATGACCCAGGGTCAACCTCCGGCTTCGAGATTGGGTTTGGGAAGCATGGTGTCCACGTTTTGCCCTTGAAAAAGGGGGGGTGGGGAGCATCCCATTACAGCGCTGTGTCCAGCCCGGTAGGGTGTTAGATGGCCGTTCTGTCACCCTTTCTTCCTTCCCTGCCCCCTGTGCTCAGAAAATCAGACCTCCCTGCCAACTATCCTAACCATCTCTGCTTCATCTCGGCTGAAGATTCAGGTACAAGTTTAGTTAGTATATTGAATACTTCAAGCTACATTAAACTGTCTGCAGACAGTCGCCACCACTCCTCAGACTAATTAAGTACAGGTTTACCGCTACAGGCGCCGCCGCCGTCATGTCATTATGTAACTCAATACATTTAACTGTCAAACTCTCTACCTACCATAAAAAGTATACCAATTTGTAAATGTTCTCTTTGCTTTTGTCTTGGTAGTAGTGGAACCTATTAGGTACCTTAAATGGGGCCTAGCATCATCATCGGTCTTACTAATAGTGTTTTCAAGGTGTATCCTCGAAAAATACTGCGTAAAGTCGTAATGTCATGGGTGTATGGGGCCCACTAAGACTTACGGGGTAACACCAACCCCACCTGCAAGCTGGTACACCAGCTGATAGATTAACTGAGACCTGGTATGGGCCTTATTCCTCTCCGGGTTAAGAGGTTAGACTCGAATAGTAGTTTTGAAGTGACAGCACCGTAGTTACCTCTTTTCAATGCAATAATAACTTTACACGAACAAGTATCCTGGTAATTACTCTCGAAGAAATCGAAGTATTTTAATATACGTGCATACGAAACGAAGATCACGACCTGTGCATTAATCTAAAAGCAGACCTCGTTGGGATTCCAATATCCAATAAAGATTGGAAACGTGGGGAACACGTACATATAAATGTTTAATTAAGTCCTTTCGAAGAAGTTTAAACCAATAACCATTATTTTGTTCTTCAATACAAAGTTACTGACATCAAACGTGAGAATCGATCCGATTGAAAATGTATAAATCTAGCACCAGACTACAGAACACTGAAACATGTTCTACGATTACGAATCCTAACTTATAACATTAAGGTTTAATTTTAATTAAAACTGGAATCGATTTAGATATAGTGCTTTGTTGTTCTAAATTAGATTTTTTTCCAGGATATTTGTAAATTACAATTTGCATTCTCCTGATGGTAACTGTGTTTCCTTAGTATTCATGGTGACTGCCTTAAGAAATCCAAGCAAGATAATTTTATTATTGGGTTGTTGTATCTACTTGTAATATAATTAAACATGTAGATAATATCAATCGTTTTAAATTGATTTCGTTTTTTTGAAAGTTTTCACGAATGAGCGGCTCCTGGGGAGTACAAGTATGGTATGAAATATTTCAATTAATGAGTATTAAGTAGAAAGAAAAAAGTAATGTGTTTGAAATTTGAAAACAAAGCGAATAACGGAAAATTCAGTAGGATTCATCTGCTGGTATTTTAGACGCTAGGCAAATTATGAGTAATAATAGAATTGAATAATGTTTTTGTGGATGACTAGTCAAATTTCACAAATAAATCTTCCAAGAGTCATAATTTAAATCAAAATATTGGTGGCGCTGTAGTTCAGCTAATAATAGATTAATGTTTCATATTTGATCCAGCGCTGAATGGAGCTACTGCCAACAGTTTAGTCACTTTATCCAAGTAGAAGACTACCTATAGTATAAGGTATAGTAAATACATAAAAGTAAATAATAAATAATAATAATAGTGTAGTAGGTGTAACTAACTGTTAATTTCTGCGACTCTACGCTATTCTATTTCTTCATCTTAGCGCCAATCGTATTCATCCAAAGCTTTTGCGCTTCAGAGTCCAGGGTCCGCTCCCTAATCCTCTTTTTCATAGTTTGCTTTTTTATTTACGGAAGCAACTGTCATATAACCATCCAAACCCAAGAAAAATACTTTTGCCAAAGTTGGTTTATCTGTGAGGTTGGTTTGGTCATCATTTGCGTTCTTGAAGAATAATATTGACGTCGAGTTGCAGAATCCAGCCGGTGTATAAAAAATATACACACACCAATCATTACAAGATTGCTTCAATGCTTTTTCAATCACAAAGGCAAATCGTTTAGAATTTGCTTAACTGACTTTAACGTAAGGCTTTAGAAATATGAACAAGCATTTATCAATCACGCAAGCATAATCGTAGATGTAAATCACTGTATGTTTATTTTCCTGTTTCTAGTAAAGTTTTACGTCAGTTCATAATTTAAAAATGATTCACGTCATTGTTCTTGATAATCTGTACGTTTATATAATTTTCTAAAGAATAATTATGTATTCTTACGTAAAAATAATAAAATATCTCTAAAATCATTCACAGTCAACTATTGACAAATTTAAGTTGCACGATAGAATTTAAGACGGTCAAAGCAAAAGTAGACCTCACTCATACTCATACGGAATATAATAGACTGAAGAAGAAGTTTTAGTACTTAGTAATAAATAGTGTCACTAATTATTATTCAGGATATTCACCATATAGCTGAAGTATCTGTATGTATTATTTGTGTAAGTTATAACTACTAGGTACGTACTTTTGGAACGTAAATAAGTTAAATAAATAAGTAGGTACACAAAAAGATATAACAATCAAACAGCTGGAGTCTAAGTTGGGCGAAATACTGTGACTAAAAGGCCGCAGCATAAACAAGTGTTGCAAGCGCTAATGTTTATCTGGAGCCTCAATGGCTAGTCACAGAGCACCCGATGAATGACACCTACCTGAATAACATCTAGCATAGTCCAAAAATGCTCTAAGCAATATTTTTGGCAAGTACTTGTGTGATGCGAATTTACCCATTTTTTACATCCAGTATCTAGGAGTCAGAAACCAAGTAATGGGATGTATAGACTGCAATCTGACTACTGTCAGAATAGGTGGGATGTATATTATTTCCCTATCTAAAGCTAGGTGCCATCGCAGGTGTCATTCGGAAGGGCGCCCTAGGTGAACTGCCTCATTCGGATGCTATAATGAATCATCATTTTAAATGTTACCCCTATTCTTATTGTTGTTGATAATAATAACTTAACTAGCACTTCCTGTCTGACTACGTCTTACTGTCGTAGGTACGTGCTACTGACCGCAGATAAGAATACCTACCAGATGTTTCAGTTTACGTAGTGCCACATTGGATAAACCAGGGCAAATAAACACAGAATGTATCTTCTGCCAAACTTTTTCTGTCCATTATTAAGCCAAAATAATAGTGATTTGAATTAGACAGGTTGAAGATTACATTCATTGTCCGTACTGCTAAAAAGTTTAATGCTCTGCCTGAGTCTGTGTTTCCGGAAAGCTATAATCTGGGAGTCTTCAAGTGTAGAGTGAACAGGTTACTTCTAGGCAAGCGTGCTCCACCGTGCTCCACCGTGCAACCACATCATTAGGTACTTGCCAACGGGTCAGATTGTGGTCAAACGCAAGCCAATAAAGAAGAAAAGACACGTTCAAAGTTCACGTTTGTTGTAAATTTTTTTTTTGCAAATGGGAGTTTATAGTGTTATGACATTTATATACGTACTAGCTTACCCGCGCGCGGCTCCGCCCGCGTGAATGTTGGCTTTCGCCACCAAGTCTCTTGTAAGCAGAGGGATTGCCCGTACTAACTTTCAATGTCTATTCCTTGGCAAACAGTGGTTGCAGCTAAACGTATTCATTTCATCTCGAGTTCTATTTAATCCTTCAAGGTACAGTACCGTGCATTGCAGCCAAAGCCAGTCTATTTACCATCATTGTCCTTTTCTTGATTTTATTTATTTATTTTATAGATTTTATGCTTCAAAGTATGTGTGACTCGGAAAAAGGCCCTTTGATAAACCTTTACATTACACCATACTTGCATTGCACATTTGGTCCACTATTTCAAATTAGTTAAACATTAGGTATTTATTTCCGATAATCTGATTTTATTATTGAAATCTTGCTACAGACATTGACGTTTGACAAACTGATTTAACATTCAAAAAGTTCATGAAACTAAAGAAAGAGTATATAATAATAAAAACTGGTCAAGTGCGAATTGGGCTGGTGCTCGCAGGATTCCGGATAACACTGGGTTGAGGGACGAACTTAACTTTGCTGTTGCAACGTTTCTTGTCTTGACTGACAGCCATACAGATTCTTTTTGGTGATGTGGGTAATATTTACGCTTTCAGGACTTTTATCTTTATTCATGCTGTAAGATTTTGCTTTCTGCAAAATATCTGGATTCTAGCCAAAAGGGAAGTATCCTTTCTTTTTTTTTCGTGCGAAACCCCGTCGGGCTTCACCATAGAAAGGTTGGTATGTCGGACTCAGTCGGACTCCTACTGACTAAAATCGCACGGTATTTCGTCACATCGGCCTGTGTGACCGAGGAATCTGGTGTGTCCTAGAAAGGATATCCCAGAAGCTTCGGCCGACTCCGGCCATCATCACTGGCGACCTCAACGTGTTATTAGAAATCTGAATCCCTTTTCTCTATAAAAAAGCACGCGTGGAAACAAAACGCCTATGCCACCCGGTGCGCCTTCACCGGCACGGGGGAGTGCTGGATCTCTCCCGTAGCTTTTTCGCCGCCATGTCTAAGCGCATTACTGCCTCGCAGAAAAGCGGTGGCATTCCAAAAAGAAAAAGAAGAAAATTATTTAAATCTTTAAACATTCGAGGACATAGCGCCACTCTATCCAATCTGGACGCTCTGCCAGTTTGTGAAGTGGCGAAGTATCCACGGAGCAGCCCCGGTAACGGTGGCATTCGGGCGTCAGCTCTCGGCCTACACAATGCAGGAACTCACCAAAACAGTCACCCATCTGTGAGCCTTGGATAGTTCAGGGTCATGGGCCACCTAAATCTCTGTAGACCCAAGACGCAGTGCGATTTTCGTCGGTGAAGTCCAATATTACGTCCCTACTGGCCAGGGAATGGGAGAGATCCGTAGGGATTTCCGCACGAAAAATAAGGTACGAATTCCTAAAACTCTCCGGTCGCGGTGCAGGTGACTCACTCACGTGGCCGAAGGTCACTCAACGAACTTGATCCTCCATGAGCGCAAGCCTGGGGTTGGTAGATCAGGCTACCTATTAGTCGATAGTGAGACCACAGCCTGGATATTATGCTTCATGTAATGCCAAGCCTATTCGCAATATTTCTTTGATCTAATTCAACTTGATACCTCTACGTGTTCCTTAGAAAGAGGTCTTGACAGACAGACAGACGGACAATAAAGAGATCCTATAAGGGTTTAGTTTTTTCCTATTGAGGCACAGAACCCTAAAAATAAATATATCCTCTTTGCCTCTGAGCAAAAAGAAACAAAACAAAGGACTCTATTAAAATCGTAGACAGAGATAAAATTTAGACTAAGTCACTTTTAGTTCCTGTTGCCATAACAACAATTATAGATGGCGATAAAAACGTCTGCAACATTTAATTTTCTTATTATTTCTAATATTTCATGAATTAATCATATCTTTTTAAATCTCTTATATGCTATTTGAGGCGCAGACAAATCCAGAAAATCATAGATCATGAAAATCCATTTAGCCATTCTTGAGTTCTCACAAAAGCTCGGTTTTGACCCATTTTTAGGGCTTTAGGGCTTGAATTTTAAAAAATCCTTTCTTAGTACACCTCTACGCGTCAAAACGAACACACCCATCAAATTTCAAGTCTCTACGACCAGCGGTTTAGGCTGTGCGTTGTCTCTATGTCAGTCAGTCAGTCAGGACTTTGAATTATATAGTATAGTATAAGATATAAGATATAGGTACTACGTATACGATACGTAGTCATTGTAATATGTTTAATCGTTTGTAAGTGGAAGAAGACAAACTTTTTCTTCAGATAGCGGATTGCAGTATATCGAATTATTGTGTTTAAACTTCACACATTTTATACTGATTGTGATTAAAATATAGTCATCGGTGTTTACTTACGCCCACACAAACACCCGTGAACCCTCTCTAAAATTAAATATTCTCAATGAATGACCTACGGGTGTGTTATTTCTGCGCAATATCAAAGAAAATCCGTATCTGTTGTGACGTTGGTTACTATATTATTGTACTGCAGTTTATCGCTTTGATTTACATTCTTATTGTTGTTTATTTGCTCGTAAATATCAATGGTAATTTATTTGCTTTGTCTTATTCCCGTGACCCATAGGAACCTATTATTCCTGTTATAAAAGTGTTTTTACGCACTATATTAGTATACAGATGGCCAACAAAATTTGTTACGTTAGTAATGATTGATAGTCGCTTGTTGTCATACGCCAAGAGAAATGAGAAGGGAAGTAAGATCCGAGGTCTTACTTTCTCGTTTTGGGTGAAAATCATTTAAAATGACCCTTTGACAAAAAGGAAACAAAAATGATAATGTAACAAAAATGAACTGCGTAACAAAAAAATAACAAAAATGAAATATTAGGGCTCATTTACATTGCGCATTATAATCTGAATGTTATTTCTTTTTTAATGATTTCGTATAAGGTGTTCCGCAATAAAACACTTTATATTTTTTACCAATGTTTTATTAAAGAAAAACGTAATATAGTATAGTATATATCTTCTTAGTCATTATTCTCAGACAAACTAAAGTGATGAATGTGATGATAGATGGCGAGCATTATACTGAAATACTTGTCAACAGATAAAGATTAATCAGGCAGACAAAAACGAACTTGATGTAAAAACAGAAATCAGACAGAAAGATGAGAAATACCCATACTTACCTATATTTTATAAAAAACAATACACTTAAATATAAGTAGAACATTAAAGTCATACTCTAATAGTAAAATTTTACCAGCAATGTGATTGCGTCTTTAGTTCATTTTTGTTATTTCATTTTTGTAACATAACCTAAATCATAACAAAAATGAAAGTCGAAAATGGTTTCTACGGACTTCAAGTATGATAAGTCAAACAAAAATCTTAATGACTTCCAACCGCCTTGCATTTCAACAAATGTCAACAATAACATGCATAATTGGTTAATCAAATAATTTATGTACCCACTTACCTGTGCTGACAAAACAAAACAAAATGGATCATTTAAAGTTTGACTTTTGACTTTTTGGCAAAAAACACGCGTCATCCCCTATTTTCACTCAAAGACAAAATGGCTGACTCATATTAGAGTCTGGCATGTAATTGGCTCGTTATATTTTGAATGTTGACATTTTACAATTGAAAATACTGCCAAATTTTGGTGTTACAAAAATGAAGAACAAAAATGAACAAAATGTTGGACATCACTTTGAACCCAATATTTTAATATTTTAAATGATTAAAATAAATTATTTTTTACCGTAATCAATGGGCATTAATATCTTGTCAAAAAGTTCGTCAATATAATTAAATACTGTAGATTATATTTATTTAGATAGTTTTTGTAACGCAGCCCGTGAAGTGGACAAATTATTTTGTATGAAGATATTCCGAGTTCGATGGAAAAAAAGCAATATAATGTGTTTAATATGGGCAAAAGTTATATAAATTTGTGTATCATAGCTAGATAATATATATCAGAGTACTAATAGGTACTTTTTACATAGAAAAAATAATATTGTCATGAAATATCGGGGGTGGACAAATTTTGCAATGAAAAGGGTCATTTTAAATTATTTTTACCCTTTTACAAGTAAGATATTATATAAAAAGAATTTTATGAACACTGGGAAAAATATGAAGGGAGCATTTTGTATGGAGTGTTTTTGAGCGGCTCGGAAAATTGGATTTCGAAATTCAAAATCTTTGAAACGATTTTGTCATAAATTGTAGGTAGGTACCTACCATTTCTGTCTTTTTGAGAATAGTTTTGAGAATTTGTCTTTTTGAGAATCTGTCTTTTTGAGACCATAAGTCCTTATACAAATATACCTTTATTTTTTTAGTGTGTAACGATTTTTTATGAAAATAATAGTCCTTACCTTACCTTAAAGCATCAGCTATCTGCCACTGAAAAGCCCATCAAAATCCGCCCAGTCACTTCAGAAGATATTAAAAGCAGACAGATATATATTTTTTTGTGTCATAGGTAAGTATATTTTTTAAATCAACTTGAATTGTGCTACCTTACCTACATACCTACTTAAAATGTAAATGTTTGTTTGTATGAAATTTGGTGATTCATTTTACCTACTATTGACGCGATAACAAAAAGTGTCATTGATTGTAATTCATTTCGTAATGGAATTTCCCGTTCGATTTTGGATACACCTCTTTGGGAAATACCTTCGACCTACAATAATACCGCGGTTAAAATATTGCTTTTGCTTAATGCAGGGTCCTGGAACCCTGACCTTCTTGTCATGGGTTTGTCTAAAACCTACAATATATTTAAACGCTTTAATTTAACTTGACCTGTTTGTTTGGGTCAAATCTAGTAATTAAAATTTGACCTTACTGTGAACGGATTGTTCTGATATTTGGCACAGTATCTTTAGTTCTGGTGACAATACAAGTTAATCTATTCTGCATCATTGTAAATCCAAGATGACCTCCGTTACAAAATGGTGGCTTACATATTTTTCCACAACTACCGCAATATCAAGCAATATTATGGATATCAAATGAAGGGCTTGACTGGTAGAATATAGTTCACTGTGAAAAAAATCCAATATCCTTTTAGTGTAAAGTAAAACATTTTTTTACTCAATTTATCTTCTTCCGATAGTGCACCACTAGGTTTTACGGTATTCATTGTTTTTCAGTTTTTTACCTTTGAATCTATAAAGTTAGCATCAAGGATGTGACCTAAACCCGCAACAGTCTGTTTCTAGAAGGAATACTCGACCAACTGAGTAACCTGAAGCCTGTTCAGCCTAAAGTATTAAAACTTATAAATCTGAAATTTAATTGAAATCACTCGTTTTAGAAACGTGGTTACTGATTCGGGCTAGGTATACATACTAGGTATTAGATATGCAATCTTACTTCTTTTTGCTCTTTATTTATATAAGTATCCCAGCAAATAAACGAATTTGAATAGTAAGTATACTAAATATTGTTAATGTGAAAGTTTGTGTAGATATTTGGATGTTTGTTACTCAAACCAAACACGATACAATATGGCCGGAAGGGTCTGGATGAAATTTGGTACAGAGGTAGATTATAGCCTGGAGAAATATATAAGCTATTCGTCCCTCAACTAGGACCCCAAGGATTGCAGGAATGGGAATAGAATTCTCTGTCTGCGAAGCCGCGGGCTACACTAGGTTCATATAATTTTAACTGTGCAACTGTCGAATAGACTACGTTCAATACATAGTCAGTTTGTATTAAGTCAGACATTGGGGCCACTTACTCACATTTTAGGTATGCAGCTATTGTTTCAAATTATGTGCTTTATCCATGCTACAGATGTAGGTACATAAGCAGGTATAGAGGCAGTCAGGTGGCAGCCCAAGGTAAGTATTGTTTAATCGTTATTTGTCATTTATTACTGGTATTAATAAATAAATAATAAGTTTCATAGTCATTTCAATTTATCATGATTTAATATAAATAAAGTACAACTGGTAAAAAGAGTTTTCCCGTACCGGGAATCGAACCCGAGCCTCCTGGGTGAAAGCCAGGTATCCTAGCCACTAGACCATACGGGAGTTACTAAATACTCTAAAATACTTCATCTAAACTTGTAACGTAATGATGCTAGTAAATTAAATATGCATTTTACATATTATTAATATTATGTGTGTTACTGCCGGATCAAAAATATATCCAAACACAAATTTTAAAACAGAACTAGCCAATGATAAACCAAAGATACAATCAAGTAGCGCCATCTATTGATGTGACCATGCAACGTGTAAAACTACAGACAGCTAGTTATGATTGTAGTTACATTATTCATCAAAATGACAATAGATGTCACTGACCTGAAATTCTATTTTAAAATGAGAAAATAAATAACTCCACATCGGTACTAATAAAAAATCTTAAAAGAAGAAAAAGAAACATGAAATACTATGCTTAGTATTCGGGCAATGAGAGAACTCAGAGAACGATGGTCAGAAAGCATAAAGGGGACTGAATAAGACCGAGTACGGAGGGCGAGACCGCAGAACACAGCTAATATTATCACAATTATTCAACACAGTCAAGACTACTGAAATTAGAGTTATGCCAAGCTTTGGCCATACTGTGGGCATACCATTAGGTACACAGATTTTTTTCTCTGGGCACATTTTGTCGTGTCTCTGTCTCTCTACATTCTTAAAGCAGAGTCGTTTCCTATTCTCCTCAAGCCCCTGTCAGAATCTGAACTACGTTACATTACGGTACTTTTGAAAGCAATTAATCTATAACCATAAAGTACATAATAACTTGCATATGTACAGTAGGTATCTATAATTTTATTAACATCCATTTTATCTCTTGTATCGGTACATATTCATTGCTCCCCCATACGCACTATGTTCATAGATGGCGCTACTATTATTCATAACTGTTCATAACCATTCATAACACAGTGAGTCCGTGATTCTAACTGTTAATATTTGGATAAATGTGTGGCTGGTAGTTAATCACGCCAAAGCTGCTGGATGGATCTCGTTAATAGTACACGAGCATAGTTTTAAAGACCACAAAGCTATTTATATTATTCATGGTTTGCCGTGAAATAGACCACATGATTCACATCAAAATTTAAGGCTAGTTCTCTATACCACAATGACTTATCCATTATTAGATACTATTTTATCAACCTTCGCATGTGTCTAATAGCCAGTCCACATTACTTCAAAAGTTTATTAACCTGTGAGCTCAAGTCCAACAACTAAGTATTTTAAATATTAAATTCATCGACCGTTTAGAATAAAATTGTTAACTATAACAACAGTTCTACTTTTACTTGAACAAGTGAATTCTAGGCTAAAAACAATTCTTATATCAATTGTGGAATTTAGGATAGCAGGGCAGGGAAGCCTAGACTATCCATTACTACATAGGTATTTTTTTACTTTTCTTTGGATTTACCAATATCGTTTGTTATTTTGATAATTATATAACTTTATCAAATTCATTTAGTGGGTTTATAGACCACAAGTACGTAAATAATATATAATACGAGTAGCTCTAATTGAGAGTGCATTGACAAGACATTAGGTACCTACTTATATTATAATGCCGGGTTCTTTAAGTGGGGATAAAAAGCATTTCCTCCTCAATAAGACCATTGGAGCCCTCACTCTCACCTTCCCACTCGAACTACAGACGCTGTTCTGGTGTAGATTTTCCTCTTGGGGTTAGTTAGGACTACAGACGGCTCCCGCTTTTGTCAAGACTAAAATAAGCCTCACAAAAAAATAACTGCAGACTACAAAGATACGTTTTCATGTCAACTGGCTCCCACCGCTAGGATGAGTATGACTATAAAATAAAAATACAAAAGCAAATTTTAAATCGCAGACCACACAGTACAATTTAGTAAATTTAATATTAGATAAAGAAATAACACGATTTTTTAATACCTACTAAATTACTCTGATGTACATAATATATGCATATATCTAGGTACTGCTGAAACGGAAATCCTGAATAAAAAATATGATTTATTAACAAAATTTTGACTGCAATATTTTCATCCTGTCATATTTACGTAGTATATCACTGGATATTCATTTCAAAGTCAAAGTCAAATTTTGACTTTGGCAATTGACTGTATTTTCTGTTGTCTAGTGCCTAGAAGTCGATACGGAAACTTTCATAAAATAATTATTCGTTCAGCAACCTCATTGCTGACGAAACAATGTTTGATATTATATAATTCGTAACAATTGGATTTTTTTTTGTATAATAGCTTCAGCGTTCAATAAATTGTAGTCCAATAGACATACCCGTATCATTTAATATGGGCATTTACCAATGTCCGCCATAGCACCCAAACCTCTGCCTTGCGCATCCATTCTTTCCCAGCCCAGCTGCCTGTTATTCGCCTCTTCAACGTTATTTCGTGGTAATTCGAAATATTGTTTAATTAAATGTGGAGGCTTGCAAAATCATGAAACTTTTAATTATGAGTTGAACGTTAACGAAACGTCCATCGTATTTAACTAATAAAATAAGTTTAGAAACTGGTTGGTTGACTGATTGGTTGTCTTATGTTAACTAGAAGTATTTATTAGTGAAATCATTAAGTGCTCTAGACTCTATTGATATATATTTGTATTGTTTTATAATCATACAAGTGACGTTAAACCGCCACCTGTACTAATACTTTACTTGTAATCAATGAAAAGATAAATAATACCTAGTTTAAGTTGTGTCATAATTATATTGAAACGCCTCAAATATTTAAATTTCACGTTTCATATTTAAATCAACTAAACTAAATTTATGAGTGGAGACCAGACAGAAACATTACATTCTTTAGTCCAAAAAGACCGGTGTCGTCTTGTGCATCTAGCGTCAGAAAACTGCTTTCCTCACCATTTCTTACAATTATTAGGAGTGGCATATAAATATGTATATGCCACGCCATGCTGTAAGCTAAAGTATGGTTGGAAAACTCTTAGCAAATCATCAGATTTGTTAATCTTAGTCCCGGAGGCAGTTGAAGTAAAATCAACTCGCAAATCGAACATTAGTAAGTATTTATAATTATAGCAATGAAACCGATCGTAATCGTCATATTGCATTCCATATTCTATAATTAGATATTCATCATCATCATCATCCTATACAAAAAAGATGAAGCGAACACGGAAGTACCTACGCTACTTTTATGTTCAAGAACTACATTGAATTCATAAGTCTATTTATCATTTGCTTACTCACTTGTAGAGATCTTTGTTATAATACTATCAAGATCAATGAGAAATCATGATTACTCAATGATTAAGATATAGCCTGATGTCACAGAATACGTAATAGAAACCCTGATGTCCTTAGTCGGGTTATTGAAATACTTGTTACCTTATAAGTTAAACATATTTTGTTGTGTACTTTATAGTAAAGTACATTTACGGAAATCTGCATAAATGGCACGGACCTAGTGTAGGTACTTACAAGTCATAAAGTTCTTGACCTTCCTCGTAGACGATACCGCTGTTAAATAATTCTTAAACAATCTTCCATATGATTTTAACTATCTCGCAATGAGGCAGTTACCAAGAGACTGTAAGGAATCTACTAAGATCTTTGTACACTTGCTGATTAACGGACGGGTACAGGTTTACCTTGGGTTGAGTCGTCATCATCCTTGCGTTAGTCCCGGTCGCGCCCGAGGTTGTTACCTCGGAATCCGGGGTTCGTTTTCCGACTTTTACTTCTTCACTTCGCACGGGATTGGGCACCAATGGCACGCATGTCATCTTCTATGACGTCAACAAGCCAGCACTGCTTGGATAAACCCCTCCTACCGAGACCCTGCGGATGCGGTATGGCCAGACACTCCTTACCTAGCTTGTAATGTAGCCTGGTGGTCGCCGCAGAATATGCAGAGTATGGGGTAGCGGCGACAGTCACAATCCTAGTTATAATTTAGATATGAAAGTTTTTTATGATGTTTGTAAGTTTGGGTGTTTTTTACTCAATCACGCTCTAGACAAAGCGTAGGACGGCGGACCTCGGGTTTCGAAGTGCAAGCTTTGGATGTTGCGGGAATTGGCACGCGGAAGATGATAATGAGACAGTCAGTATCATGACTGATAGTGACATGAAGGTGAAAGCCATTTAGATTTGTTTTTATTCGCAAGTAATTTTGTTTATTATTTTTTCCTTTGTTTGTAGTACCAACTGGTGAACAATAAACAATACGCCTACTCATTATATTACGTAATGTTTACTGTACATTAACACAAAACATTATATAGGTGCCTACTTAGAATAAATACCTCTTTCCAGGCTGGACAATAAAAAAAATATCTTGACAGTTAGGTATGGCTGAATAGGTCGTACTTTAAAGAAGTGGAATGCTTTACCCACATAGGCATCTACACGTTCCCTTCTTCCTACAATCCCGGGTTCTTTAAGTGGGGCGTGAAAAAGAATCTGCCGAGGCCTTCTGGGTAGAGGCTACCATTCTAGGGGCAAGCACTGGAAATGGTGACCACTATTTTTGGACATCAACTCAGCTTACCATCAGGCGGGGTTAATCCGACGGACTAAAAATGTAAAAACATGTATTTATCTGTACCTAATAATTTTCTGTTACCAAAATAAAGGACGTAAGAATTACAGCGTATAAGTAAATCTTAAAGTCTTCTATGTTTTCCTTGAAGGTTCTACTAGCACTGAAGTGTACCTACTCACTTATTTATAAATGCGTAATAATAGTTGGTTTTTTAAGCTTCTAAAAATTGTTAGACTTGCTTCTAAGAAAGCATTTATGAAATTGTGAAGATAATACTGAAGATGATTCATGTTGTATATTGTTGATGTTGGTACGGTATTTGCATTGACTCATTATATATCTTCAGACTTTAGCATACCTACTGAATGTTGTGTTGTGTGCGCTAAATATGAGAACCACAGAACTAATTAATAATTTATTGTCAGTAGGGCAAGCACAAAATTATATTAAAATATTAAGCTTATAAGTAGAGTACTATATGCTTACTATTTGAATATCTCTAATATTTTTGAATATCGTTGAAGGAATCTCTTCTTGCGTATTCGCAACGAGAGATTACTTCCTTTATCGTGATTCATTGTTTGACCAATCGTGTTTATTTGCACATCAATAATATAGCGTAAAGAGTTCCTAGACATACTAAAAAAGTACCAACCAAAATATTGAAATACAAAAGCCATGGATATATTATGTCCATAGTCTGGGCCCTGAGTGCGTGGGATCTGGTGTCTCATTTTAATCGGAGATGGTGTACACCCAAGTCTTCCTATACTTATCCTGCAGTAGACGCCCCTTGTGCTGAAGAACTTTGAATTTTCTGCGGTCACCGTGAGCCATGACCTAAATAATAACAATAAAACAGTAGTCAATAATTCTACAATTTATTTTTCTTTCATTGAAGTAGAAAAATCTTCTAATTGACGGATATGAAGTAACTAAGTATTAGGTAATCGGTGATAAAGTGTTCAGGGCTTCGCGTAAATAAAAATACAACCAAAACCTAATAAATTTGTAGGCACAACTAGTCTATAATATCTAAATATCACATACAATCCCACACTTGCCGTCGTCAGCGTCCGTGAGTGTACCTAAGTGCCGAACGATTAACATCGAAGCTGTGGTAGGTATAGAAAGTTGGATCAGACTACCTGTTACTTTATTTCACAATTTTTTATAAAGATTTCTTTCACTTGCTAAAGTAAAAAAATACCCATATCGTATCTCATGTATGTGCGGAAAAATATTTCACAATTTCCAAGACTTTGTGATAGGCACAATATAAATACCAGGCACAAAAACAATCTTGTAGCCTGTGATAGTAGGCTCCAAAAAATCAGTAATTCTTTTCGGGGTAACTGTATACGCTTTTTCAACAAACTCCCAAGCGAAATTAGAGATTTACATGTAAGTAAATTTAAAAATGTTGTTAAAAGAAAACTCTCCCAAAAAGCTTATTATAAAATTCGAGATTATTTAGATGATAAAGAAGCTTGGAAATGAACTGTTCACTCAACTATGTTACTCTAAATAACATTGTATCTAGACTAAGGCAATTGTTGTAAATAGACCAAAAAAAAACAGCCCGCTGAGTTTCTTACCGGAGTCTTCTCAGGTCTGGGCCGCGTTTCGAACCGGTGCGGTGGTCCATTTGCTTCTAGTTTTAAATATTTATAATTTGACGTTTTGTAAGTGCCGCTTAAAATGGTCTATACAGAATAAATGATTTTTGACTTTGACTTGACTTTGACTTTGACTATCTAACCTTCTACATCTCAGTCTTTTTTTTTTTTTTTTTTATTCATGATAGGCTTACGTTTGACCTCAATCTCACCTGATGGTAAGTGACGATGTGTCGAAAGTAAGCGGGCAATTCAATTAAAAAAAGTAATAATAATAGCTAACGTCCACATTGTGTTCAAAAGGTATATTGTAACACGTTGTCCTTGAATCCCAGCTATTGTGAGTGACTATCAAATACTTAACCCAAAACTCGTTCCTGTAATCTAAGTAGGCACACGTTATTATTATACTTCGACGGTCCCTGCGTATACACCGACATGTCAAAAATTGCATTTAAATTTTTAAATTAAATTATTGGCTTTAGATTTTCCATTGTTACATTTATCTGTGTGAATTAATAATTTAAAAAGCTATTTTTGACATTTCCATATATGTAATATGTAACTGCCATAACAATATGCCAGAAAGCAACTTTTTTTTTTATTAAAATCAGTTCAACTACACTAAGTCATTTTTAAAATAGCGTCTTACTACAATAGAAGAAATTAAAATATTTTGCTTATGGGTTTATGTAGCTATGCTTAATCTTTTGAGATAAGATTTAAAATTCCTTCAATTTAAATTATTCGCCAATGATTCTAATTAAGTCAAACAAAAGATTTTTTTAAACAAACATTCAAATAAGTAAATTACCAGCTGGCAGCTGCCTATTGGTCGACAGCATATTTGTCTGGGAACGTCCAATCTTCTGTTGGAAGAGGTGCACATAGTCTAGCAGTGACTTTTATGATATTATTTCACCTGTTTAAAAGTCAACACAAACGTTAAACGTAAAAATTAATCATTTATAAAACTTCAAATTACATAACAGATTTTACCTACCTTATGTAGATACAGTATGTACCTATAGTATCTACATACTCGTATGTGTGTTTAAACATTTGTAGGTAGGTACATACGTTCTCTCTTACCAGTTGAAAGTGAATCGAAACGGTATCAAGAATCAAGACTAATCAAGTTCTAAGACCGTTGACAGCAAAAGCGATCAAGTGCAAAACCGTGTCGGATTTAAATATCAATCAATCATATTAACCCAATATGGCTTTATGATAATCTAAGACTATCATTGACCCTTACTATGATTGATCACAGTACTAAAAAGAAACTAAAACCGGTATATCGAGTAGCATTCCAATTTTTTACATGTCATCATTCTCCTCCTGGTAGAGGTAGACCAAAACAAAATTTCGCTTTCGATTTTAGACTCACCCGTTGACAGGAAGATGAAAAAAACTAAAAAGAAAACAAAACAAGCACTCAGATGTCCGGTGGTCTTGAAACATAACAACTTAACAGTCGGGATCCACTATTCAACAGCCAATCTTATTTTTCAATGGATCCCGACTGTTAAGTTGTTATGTTTCTAGACCACCGGACATCTGAGTGCTTGTTTTGTTTTCTTTTTAGTTTTTTACGCAGTCGGGTTTTTTAATTTCTAAATTATATTTTTTTATTTTATACTTTTTAGTTATAAGACAGTGTCCTGGCCAGCTATTTACCCGATTGGACTTTCTACTGTCTAATAAAAACCTATGAATTGTTGTTACGCAACTTTAAATCGCTATAGATCCTAAATGGTCAATGGAATCGAAAAATGTTGAAAGGAAACTAAAAATGATTTTTAAATACCTATTCAACGATACCCCACTTGACATAGTTTGCTGACTTTCATTTTTTTAATTTTCACAATATGGCGGCCAGTAGTCGCCATATTGAATTTTCACTGACGTCATGTCTTTAGTGACACTCGCCGGACTAAGAGAAATCGATTGACGTGTGAATCATGAAAATCGGCCCAGGCGTTTGGTCAGTATAGTGCTTCAAAGGAACATACAAACATACATACATACATACATACATACATACATACATACATACATACATACATACATACATACATAGGCTGTTAAACACATTACCACTCCTTTGCGTTGCGCAGTCGGGTAATAAGTTATTAATTTTAAAAATAAATATTTTTTCTAACATACTTTTTAATAAGTGCATAACCAAACTTATCATAATTTTTACGAGGGGTTTATCATATTTAGATCAGAAGTTTCCTGCAATGCCACTTACTGTCACCATCTTCAGAATCTGGATATCTCGTAACATCGGAATATTTGCCAAGACTAAACAAATTAGCCTGCTTTCCCGTCAATAAATTTCCACACTAACCATCAGGTTGACTGCGATTGTTCATTACGCAGGATCAAAAACAAGCGATTTCCCAACTGCATCCAATCCATTGCACTTTGAAGCCCGACTCCACTTATTGTTTTGTTTGGTATTTCGGCTTTTTCGGGCACGATTTCCGCTAGACCTCCCAATCCTTAAGAGGCAAGCCTGAGTCAGTGGCTCGTCCAATGTTTAGTAGGTGCACTGACTTGCTGGTGCCGGAAAGACGTTGTTAGAGCCCTTTAGAATACGGTAGATTTATTACTAGTAATAATGTAATACACACTATATTTACACTTTCTCATTTTCAACGTTTATTTTATCAAGAACACTAATTAATAAAATATTATTCCAGGATATTCTACGCAGTGCTATTTAGACAAAAGCAACCATTGTTGAACTAGCTTGTTAAAGCGGATAAACATACTTAAATACATTTTTTGTGCATACTTAGATAGGTACCCACATCATTTTAATCAATTAATAACTATTTACCTTCACTTTTTTGTAGGCAGATGTTTCCTCTACTCTATATTACAAATTATTTGATTGCTGGTTGAGTTACTGTATTAATTATATTTAAAGTTAAAGTTACGTTTTTAAAATTAAGTTACGTTACACCAACACTGTTATTTGGCGATTGAAAAAATAATGACCCATGGGTTGCCTAACTTTCATGTCACATACATACTTACTTAGTTGAGTTTTTCACTTCTATAAATATATTCTACGTAAATTATTTTGCAGCAATCTAATATTATACTACTTTAAAATAAATCATCCGAATCTTATAAAACTTTGTTTACTTACAGATTCCACTTACGTGAAGTTACAGATATAAACACGAAAATATCCCGTGCATAATGGGACGGAAAAATTTCTATATTTTTTACAATCACTCAAAACCTCACGCATCGGTGATGCTGGTCAAAATTTTCAATTTCCATGGTTAACCAATACTAGTTATTGCAAGATTTCCAGGCATTTATATAAATAGATCGAGACTTGCAATAAACAGTGTAAAAAAGTAGAAAATATTAAAACAATAGTAATAGTACTTACTGTATACTGTTTTTAGATGATGATTCCCTCTAATCCTTCCTACAGTCAGTTAGCTGGGACTCCTGTACCCCAGGATCAACAACCTGGACCCATGAATAATACACCGAGCCTATAAATCCATCACCCGTCGACGGCGCATACCACGGAAAGTTTAACTATATTTGATTTATCCCTAACTATTTGTATTTCACGGCTGGGTACCGACAATGAAAATTAATAAAATCTATCTAATCATAAATCTGATGTAACATCCAGAAATTAAAACAATAGAAACGTAGGTTAAAAATGTACTTCTGGTTTCTTGTGTTAAATAAATTGATAACATTCGAAATTAAACTTAAAATTACATGGATGTTATCTGATAATTCCTATTAAAGGTACCAAAATTACATTTTACAATTAAATAAATTAAATAAAATGCATCTTATTTAATTGCAATTTTAATTAAGAAATTATGATAAAAACATCTATTCTATCTTAATGATGGACCGGACGGAACTTAACTCGTAATTACGAAATGTTAAGGAAATATATAAATCTTTTTAATTTAACATACTGACTAGACAGGTACCTAAATCATAAATAAGCATCTGTAAACTTATCAGAGTGCTAACAAGTAGTAAAAATATATATCCACCTATATCTTTAGCATTAGGATTATAGATCCACAGACTAGCTTATCAAGATCGAGTAAATGCACTTATCAGGTAATCAGCATAAAACAAAACATGTTGTTAACATAGTCATAAACAATCGTCTTACTTACTTACTTACATATTCGCGACTGGAAATTCACACGGTATTTATTCACGATTTCGCTTTTATTTCAAATATTATCGATTATTTATTGTGATATTTAAATCTAATGCAAGTTCAAAATGCAGCGTACAGTTGTAATAACTTCCGTTTTAGTTGCGATTTTGCAAGTTGAACGAACTTCAACGAGCGTTCTTCAGCGTCTACAGTTACTGCAGATATGTGCGTGACTAAATCGATTGTTTGAACTGTTAACTACACACATTTAAAGTTCCCTCGCACCCTCCGTCTAGCCGAGGGTGAGATCGTGACCTTGAAAGCCCCTTTCCGTCCGATTTTGTAATATATACAACTGTGCTATATGTATTTAAATTTAAAAAAAACACTTGTGCGTATTTTCATCATCAATTTAGGCTTTGTTTGTAGATAATACTCTCAGGGTTGATTGTTTTGTATGTTATGATGACTAGGTGACGCCAGGTCACGCGCGTAACTTAAGACTGCTCAGAAGTTAGGACGGAGGTATTGCTCCGGCGTCAGTCGTATCATTCGCGCCGTCCGCGCTACACGCTCTACGCCGCGCTCCCACCAACGATGTTAGCACTGGTGTTTCTCGCCGCCGTCGCAGCCGCGGCCGCGCAAAACGAATCTCTTCCGCGACCGCCTGCACCTAGACGAGAACAGTTTCGTGTTATATACGAATGGAATACTATAGATTTCGATTGGAAATCCCCAGAACATCGCATGGCCTACCTCAATGCTAGCCAATACATACCCCAAAATGTTTTAATATCTGGTATAAACTATTACCAAGAAAATTTATTTTTGACCTTGCCGAGGATGCTGAATGGAGTACCTGCGACGCTGGCAACAATCCCCGTATCCCCAGTGGATACGGCACCTAAATTAAAACCATTCCCTAGCTGGGACGATAACGTACTGGGCGACTGCAACGCACTGCAATTCGTTCAAAACATTGAAATCGATAGAAATGGTATAATGTGGATCCTAGATAACGGAAGAGTGGGGACACTTACACAAAACCCGGATTCTAAGTGCGATCCCTCTATTGTGCTCATCGACCTTAAAACCGGCAGGAATGAAATGGAACGCATACCGTTTTCAGCTGACGTTGTGAATCCCAAATCGACTTATCTAAATGATCTCGTTGTGGATAACCGGGATGATGACTATGCATATATCACAGACAACAGTGCTGTTGATCCAGGCATTATAGTTTTTCGACGCAGCGATAAAAAATCATGGAAAGTTCGCGACACCCCATCCATGTCTTCAAATGTTGAGGCTACAACGTTCCGACTCAATGGCACCACAGTCAATCTCCCAGTAAATATTGACGGTATTGCTCTTGGACCCCAATTTAGAACAGAGGATGGTAAAGTTGACAGAAAAGTTTATTATTGTCCGCTGTCCAGTTTTCACCTGTACTCCATCAGTGCGTCAGTTCTGCGTAACGAAAGCCTAGGACAGTCAGGCGACGGCGCTCTGCGTCCCTACGTCCAGGATATGGGTCTCAAAGCATCACAAACCGATGGTATGAAGATGGACTCTAATGGTCTACTTTTCTATGGATTAATCGGTAACTCAACAATAGCCGAATGGAACAGCACAGTTGATTTCCGAGAGGGTCAGCGCACGATCGCCCGGGATAGTAATTATATTCAGTGGGTGGACCGATTCACTTTCGATAATAAAGGAAATGTGTATGTAGTTGTAAATAGGCTCTATAATTTTGTGAAAAATTTAGTGTCTGTGAATGAAGTTAACTATAGGATTCTAAAGTCCCACACTGGTTCGAAGAGCTACGTATTCGGTGAGGATCTTGCAGAATCGTCGTATACGGAGAACTCGGCAGCCTTACCTGCCGTGGCTACCTCGCTGGTCCTGCTGGCCATTGCTCAGCTGTTCGACTAATCTGGTTTACTGTTTCAGTCTCGGTCCTGTGTGACCGTACACCCAGTGCTTGTCATTATGTGACGCTCGGACTGATGTGTAACATTACCAAAAAATATTTAAGTTACCTTGACCTCATGGTCCTTCCAGTGATAACGCGCATGTAAAAACGCTTTGTATAATTATTATTGTAGTAGAGATATTGACATAGGTGTATAATATGATAGAATCATGGTGACCTTTCTCAGAGGGGTCGTGCCGAAGACGATTCGTATCGGTGTAAACCGAAAGGTTGAGGACGTGTTGCCAAATACTGTGGTTCGACTCAACAATAAACATTCCAACTAGGTATAGGGATAATCTCAACACAATAATTTATTTATAACTTTGTAATAATGACCAATAATGAGCTAATATCAATTGAATCAAATCGACAAACTTGTGTTTGCTAGATTTAGATTAAGATCTGTTTAAGGTGTAATGTATAATAATAATTATTTGTAACTAATAATGTATGGCTGTTGAGTGAACGCGTAGCGTCTGACTATGAATAAACGTGTTTATTATTATATTGTTTGTACTTTTATTTACGTGCAAACATTGAGTTCGTGCTTTAAGCGTTAGATTACAATCTTGATGTCACTGTGGAATCCTGCAAATGTCAACAAGGTTATCGCCAAGGAGCTCAGGTTTGCAATACAAATATACCTAAACAGGTAAGTGTAAAAATGTTGCATTATTGATTATAGTTTGTGTCTTTAAATAGATTTAAAACTAATACTCTTTAGATAAAATACTACTTATCAATAATAAAATACACAGAGTTGAATAATATGTATTATTTAACCGCAAAAAGTAACTATGAGTTTGTGCGCTCAGACCGTGATAGTAGCGTAGAGCTCACGCATAAAATAAACATTCATCACAGTAATCACAGAAATGTTTATTTTATGAGCCGCAACTTTATTTCTTTCACTTTCACAATAGCGGAATTAAACATAAATTATTTTTATAAAAGCAAACGATGAGTTGGTTTTAAAACTGTTAACTACTCCTTAATTAACCACTACCTGGCTGACCGGGCCTCAAGTTATTACTTTTCATTTTTTTTTTCTTTTTTTTTCAAGACACCTGTAAACTTAACAAGCGAAATCGTATCTAAATAGAATAGATTTCGAAATAGTGTATGCACATATTAGTACTCTGTCGTTTAATAGTATAAAATTAATAGACTTCTACATTTAGGATTCATATCTCCTTCACGCTGTAGGTACCTGCAATTTCATTACGGACAGACAAGGGTCTGAATACTGAGAAGATTATTGAACACCTGCTGAAACTACTTACTCTAGTTTATTGCGATAACGTGTTCAGTTTATATGATTAGGTACTTCCTATCGCAGTAATAGTTCGGTAACCCGTACCAAATTATCCGCAAAAAATATAGGTGTAGGTACGATCAGAGTTGATTTACACTAAAGCATACGCACCTTTCTTTAAATTGGAATATTATGTATCAAAAGTGTAGAAATAAGTAGTTTTGTAATTCCCAGACGACGGAGTTAAAATATTTCAAGTTTTGTTTATTACTTTATAAGTGGAGGAGCCACAGCGATTAATACATTAGAATAAAATTCCAAGCTACTTTTGTCGTTGACTGTAAGTACCGACCTATTATTTATGATTATTTTCGTCATTTAGTTCCGCTCTATATTTTATATTAATTACAGTTTTCGACATTGAGGTGTATGTCAAGACTGGTAAAAATGAACTTAATCATTTACATGTTTAACTTGTATTAGTATCTATAATAAGTTAACGAATTTTTTTTTTATTTGTAACGTTTCTCTCCCTATTTACGTATCTCCCGTTGGGATCATTGCTAAATTTAGATCAGATCATTTAACACCGACCGACCAAACTACTTCGTTATCACTGAAACCACGGAAATTAGCGGAAATCTGCGTGAAAAGTCCAGGTTCGCTAATAAAAAAAATTGGACTTAGCCTTACCCCAGAATGTACCAAGAGATTTATTTTAAGTCTGCGTACCAAAGCCACACAACTGGTCATGCTGTCGAAGTATTGAGCGAGAATACAACATGTCTAAGTATGTTCTCGTTGCAGGCCATAACAAACGTATATACATACGGCAAAAGTCATTCAATATTCAACGATGAATGCAGAATAAAAGAAAATTCATAACAGTTAAGGAAATAACACATGTTTTTTTAACTGTGCGTGTAATTTGTGGAAGGATAATAATGCCACACGCAAATGTAGGTACCTGGATGTCAATGCTACTCAACATCAGAACACGCAGAGACAGAAAAATACCTAAACATACTTTTTTTATAATGATCACGTCAATATAACTTAACTTCGGCTGATGGTTTAGCTCCAAAATGTCTATAATAGTTGGAATAAAATAAATAGGCATTGATTTTGTTTGAAAAAAGTTTAAGAAGTAAATGTTATTATGACAGACTAATTTTTGAATCCTCATCCATTACTTATTTTGAGTTTATTGCGTACGTATTGATTATATTATTATTTAATAAACCAACAAATATTTGTACACCAGAACCGGTGTACAAATATGGGATTTTATGTTGTAATGTAAACATCACTTACGTACCACATTCGACAAATAAAGAACTTGAACTTGATGGTGAGCTAAAGTACCTAATATAAATAAGATAAAAACGGTTCTGTATTTGGGGCCGTTTTCGTAAAAAAATAACGCAATAGAACCCATGTATACGAATAAGTTACAGTCATAAATCACACTATACTTTCGGGGTACCTCTCTCCAAGTTAAAGTATAGTTTTAAGTGCCGGCGTTATTAGTCGCGTCGACAGTAAATTGAGGAATAAAAAGTGTTAGTACCAAGTTCCAAGGCATCGATATACCCAGATATACCTGAAGCTCATATGAAAATAAAGTGAGCACGAACTCAAGGACCTGTAAATTATTAACGCACTCTATTTTTGCGACAGTTGCCTCCGTCGTAAGAAATAGGTATATTATAGGGTAAACATAGACGGGTACTCATGCCTTTGTGTTTACGTTTAGACTCTGCGTTGATGAATCATAGAACATAACACACAATAAACATATACGAATTGAGAACCTCCTCCTTTTTCGAAGTTGGTTATAAATGTAAAAAACATCGATGAAAACAGTCGTTTATCTTCTAATGTTTACGATGTCCATCATGTCGATCTATTGTCATAGGTGCAGTTATGAAAATGCACTTCATAAATAAACAATAATCAAACATACGAGTATAATAAACAAACATGTCAAAGGAAGGTATTGTTCTTCGCATAATATTAATTGAACCATCGTCGTCGTCAGCATTTGCAAAATACACTACATCTTAGTAACATCAGAAGTACGCTTTTCACGCAGAAGGTGTACGTTTTTCTGATGATACTAAAAGAAACATAAATACGAATGATGTTTTTCTTCTTTTATAGACCTTTGCAGGTTATCTAATATAGTAAGTATTAGTAATTGGATACTAACTGATGCAATTTAATCAAAAGATTACGAGTTCAATTTTCACCTAGCAGGTATATCTACTCATAATCACCATCATTGCGATTTCCCGCTGCGTTTAAAGTTTGTGCTTTGAAGCTCGAGGTCATCTTATTGTTTTTGATTTATGTGAGGACTTTTCTGGTTGCGACTGCCACCTGACTTCCTGACACTAAGAGGAAAGCCTGTACCAGAGTTTTTTCCGTTGTTTAGAAGGTTAACTTGGATCTCAAGAATATTGGTCAGCATGTAAAATGAAATCACTTCTCCATAATTCGCTTCACGGCATTTTCATAGTCTTGCTTGATGACAGATTTATCTTCAAGAGTTGCTTCATAAGGATGGTAAATAAAATTAAGGTAAGTACTTACTCTGGAGTATTGTTCCATAAGGGGTCTAAAAAATACATTCTTTCTCAAAATGAGCAGACGGCAAAATAAGGTTAAGAAACTATGATCTAACATAATGATAACTGGCTCGAATTGAATTTCATTGCAAATTATTCGCTAATTCATCTATACCCAATTTTAATGGCCATCACGCTTCGTGAGCATGAAATTGCTTTCGATATAGGTACAAAATTTCCATAAATATAAGTACTTACTTTAATAAAATAGTCTCATTGAAGTTAATTTATTTCACGCAAAATTTAGTTAATTACTAAGAAATTATTTAACAAATTAATGTAGATATAAAAACCAATTGTGTAAATAATGTAAGTGAGCACCTACCTACTCAACTAAATTAAATAAAAACAATGTATGTTTGTATGTCTGTTTGTATTTTAAGCACTTTCATACATACCCTTTCAAGAAAGAAACTCATTTTCAGAGACGCCCAAGACCGTGTGAAGTGGAGGAGGAAAAACCGAAGGTGGATTCCAGTCTCCGACCGAGGTGAGGTCCTCCGATGCAAAGACACAAACGAGATCATGATGATAATAGAGTCATGGAAAAAATGTTTAAAATATGTTAGTTTTACATCGTAAGGTAGGTATACCAAATGCCAATTGTCGAGCGAAGTGTAGCAAGATGTAAACCTGGGATGCAATCAGATCTTAATGCTAAGATGATGATGATGATGATGATGATGATGATGATCGGTGTGCTAATATCAGTTAAAACTACAGTTATTTCATTACTCAATCAATACTTTTTTTACTGAAATCAACATTTTCAGCCTCTGCCATGCATGAAAATAGTTTTACTTTTATTATAGTATACTTAATATTAGACAACGGCTACGCGAACGTGGCTACGAACGACAATAGAAAATCTCCTTGGATGATTTTTCAAAGACATTTACAGGGTGATAACAATTCACAAGAACGCTATTCTAGTGTTGCAATTCTCTATAGACTAGGTAAAGTATACAATCGTTAAGTGATATAAAAAATAAGACCTCGGCAGAAAACCGACTGTGGTACAGATTCAAGATTGTTCTCACTCTTTGTTATACCACCTATTCAATCAACTTGGGCTTCGTCCGATAGTCCGTCTAAAGCTATTATTTTTGAGTATCCTTAAGGTCTGTGCTTCAGGCGATAGCATGTTGATTGTTATAGATAGATGAAAATAAAACAGTAAGTATTATGCATTTGTTTTCATTTGCAAAGTCCAGTATGATCTCAGTAAAGAATTCAATCAACAAATAAACAAAACTTATATATTATGTTATGTTTATTTGTGTATTATCAGTGTAGGTATATAGTGTTTTATCACAATGCTTTATTATAACAAAGCAATGTGATAATGCACTTGTGCTGATTACAAATGGCTAAAAATTGCTCCAATCATAAAAAACATTCGAACCTATAGGTACTTTCTCTGGTATGTTAACTGCACTTAGTAACACACATCAATACTGTGATATTGTCTGCTATTATCTCGCGTTGGTTGAACCGATTTTGATGTAGTTTTCAGAAAAGTGTTTTTACTTCTGGGGAAGGTTTTAATATAATTAAAAATAAGGAGGTTGTTGGTTCTTATCATATCGAACGTATCGGATGAGTCTAATTCGATAAGGCTTTTCGAGACTGCAAGTTAAAAAACTTTTGCAAGAAAAATACGGTTCTAGTTACCGTCGTAGGCCTCGTATGTGGATGCCGGCTTACACTTGCCTGTAAACCTGGCCGGTAACGGATACAAAATAGTTGCGCTCCGCCCTACTTGAGTAAGTGAAAAGTAAAAAGTTAAGTACCATATCAGATGTAGCTAACTTTAGTCCATTATGCTTTTGGTACATTAGCAATTTAAACAAAGTCAAAGTCAAATTCTTTGTTGCATTCATATGTGTACAGATGTTGGAAAAAATACAGTTTCAACATGAAGCCCTGTTGGAGCACAGCAAATTCATAATTTTACAAAATTGCTTGAGAAAGTTTAATTGAGACGTATTTGTTTTTCTTGTTTGTATGTTACTAATTAAACTCGTTCTGGGTTTTAACAGAAGACGGCATGTATCCTGTTAAAACAGTGAAATATTCACATTCTTTATTATTGAATCAATCTTGACCCACTGTTAGGCAAAGGCCTCCCCCAAATCCCTCACCATTCCACATTTTGTTATCAGTATAAATATTCTACTAAGTACCTAACATTGCATACTGTGTTCACATCTAGTAGAATATAATCACGGAATGACTAATTTGTAACAATACATTCAGTTTTGTGAAGCTAATTATAAAAAATTATACCTAAGAGATTTTTATTTTCATCTTTGTACTTTGTACTGACTTGCTATAATTTATGTAGGCATATGAGTGAGATATCTTAAAGGTTCATGAACCCGAAGGTTATCGTAACATTACATGCAATTTGTACAGTGATTAGTGACTTTTGACTTTTGACTTGACCAATTTTTTATTTCGCTGTTTTATTATTGTCGATGAATATTAAAATATACCTATTCATGAGAGCTTAACGGCACAATCTGCAACTACAGATTATATTTAAACACTAGCTGTTGCCCGCGGCTCCGCTCGCGTGGACGTCGATTTTCGCTTTTTTTTTACTATATCGCCGGTTCTAATCAGCCGATTGTGATCAAAATATGCGTAAGATTTTGAGTCTAACCAAGAACTTTTTAATAAAAAAAACCGCATCAAAGCCCGTTCAGTACTTTTTACGTCCATCGCTGTCGCCGCGATGGACGTATAAAATACCGGACGGATTTTGATGCGGTTTTTTTATTAGAAAGATCTTGCTTAGACTAAAAATTTACCGTATGTCTGGTTGTAATTGGTTAAGTAGAACCGGAGATATGACCAAAAACTACCTAAAAACGAAGCGCGGGCGAAGCCACGGGTATCAGCTTGTATAAAAAGTAGTCTATATGTTGCCCAGAACTATAAACTATAATCGTACCAAGTTTGATCAAAATCCCTCCAGTAGTTTTTGATCCATGCGTGCACATACAGACAGACAGACAGACAGACAGAAAGACAAAAAAATTACTGATTGCATTTTTTGCATTAGTATCGATCACCAATCATCCCCCAATAGTTATTTTGTAAATATATTCAATGTACAGAATTGACCTCTCTACAGTTTTATTATAAGTATATATATATAGATTAACTGTTCCGCGGCTTCACCCGCATAGGAATCTGATCCCGTTCCTGCAACCTATGGGAATTTATTCCTGGGATGTAAAGGAATAACACATACAGTATGTGTTATTCCAGATTTTAATCCATCCGTATACAAAATTTCAGCCAGATCCGTTCAGCACTTGGATCGTGGTTGAGTAACAAACAAAATTTACCATGTTATATTAGTAGGAAGTACCTAAGATTAAATATGGGTAATTTACACAATATCGGTAACAACGATACATTTAAAACCAGTACCTATAATGTCGTCAGTGATGTAGGTATTATAGAAATCTTCCTTTTGGTCACAGTTTACCTGTAGCCTATTTACGTTTATGAAAAAGTCTTTTCGTGCGGAAA
The DNA here is from genome assembly GCA_963576445.1 of Lithosia quadra. NCBI lineage: Eukaryota > Metazoa > Arthropoda > Insecta > Lepidoptera > Erebidae > Lithosia > Lithosia quadra. The sequence goes on along the minus strand of OY754884.1, from coordinate 6,517,624 downwards.
TCCCCACGGATAGCACCCTTTTTTTCCGTGCGGAAATACCCACCCCGCGGCCAGCGGGGCAGATTATGTCGGACTCTTACCGACTAAAACCGCACGCCGTCTAGGGCCAGGGTGTAAGGTGGCCCAAAGAGCATTTCCCTCGCACCCCGGCCCACGGATAGCACCCTGCAGGCCAACGAGGGCGATTATCGGACTCGGATACAGCCCGTGACCTAAAAGGCATTTCCCTCGCACCTCACCTGACTCATGGTCATCTCCGGCTTCGAGATACCCTCGGGTTTAGTAATCACGGTTTCCCCGTCTTCTTCCTGGAAAAAGCAAGCCGAGCCATCGAATTTCCTCACATTGTTCTGACCGATAAATATACCTAATTAAGTTATATGAAACGTAATGTAGGTACACAAACTGTGACAGGAACATTTGATTAGGCGCACAAACATAAATTTTATGACAATTATAACCACAAAGGTCTATAAATAATGAAGAGAAATATTAAATGTTTAGAAGAAACTCTAATGGCTTTATTTATTACCAAAAACAAAACACTTCGTAAAAGTGCAATTGAATTGCAATTTACTGGTAGATTGATGAATTACGTCAATGAATCAATTAGTCTTTTGCTGCGACTGCGACTGCGACGTAGGCCTAATGTTTATAAATTGGCCAATTCTTTATGTTGCAAGGAAATGAAAATATTTTATGCAAAACCTATTAACTGCCCCATTTCAATCAATCTAAGAGTTAAGATATATTTATTACAAAAATAAGGCCCGGGTCAAAACCTACGGCGAGGCGAGCATGTATAATAAAATTATGGAAGTAGAATAAGCGAAAAGTGTTTACCAGAATCTTAGCAAAACATGTGGCGTCTGCCTATCCTTCTGGAAAAGTGACTTGACTTCATGTATGTAGGTATACAATAATGTATACCTATACCTACCACGATCGCGTTAAAATCCGTGAACATTATTGAACATGATAGTATTAAAGTAAGAATAACCGATTGAAATAAAATTCACTTAACTAACTTTCACAACAATAAAGTTATCATTAAAATCAGTTTGCCTGCGATGTGGCAACATATTATGGACAAACAGACATGCAATTAACAATTCTAAATACATCGCTAATTGCCTAGTTTTCCTTACTACTTATTACCAAATTATACTTACAGACATTTTACCTGTTATTGAATTTACAACCTATCAAGTGCTACGAGTATAACTAATATAGTAATATGGTAATGGTGCTAGATATATGACCACAGATTGATTTAAGACAACAGTAAAAAGAATTAATTGGCCTGCGTTTAACTTTCTCAGCCTGTTGGTAGGTGATAATGTGGTCGACAATGGAACACGATCGCTTAGAAGCAACCTGTAGACTCTAGATTTGAAGACTTTCAGGTTATAAGTTTCCGGTAACACATGCTCAGGCAAAGAGTTCCACAAGTCCCACTTCTTAGCAATGGGGTAGTGTGGCGACTTTTTCTTCATCCGAGCATTATACCCGGTTACATCTTTGGATGTAACCGGGTATATTCATACGTTTGAAACCCTTGCGATAGCTTATACAAAATGAAAGATTTTCATCTTCGTGGCCCAAACGAACCTCACCTGTTATCCGGTGATAACAGGAGAGGTTCGTTTGGGCCACGAAGATGAAAATCTTAGTGGACCACTATGATTCAGTAAGGATTCATTTTGTATGAGCTATCGCAAGGGTTTCAAACGTATGAATATACCTATACAAAAACTTCATTATTTGGCTGTCTTTTGTATGCTGCTGCTCCTATAGTAAATTACCTCGCAAAATTGGATACAATGACAAGTAGGAGGCTTAAATAAAATACCTAATCATTTCCGTGTGGTCGACCCATTGTTCCGATGCTGGATTGTATAATAAGATTTGTTTAGGTAGAAATTCCGCGAATTGTACAAAATCTGTTATAGTCTGAAGGGATGGATAGGAACGCTATATTCATTCATGCAGCTACCGGCCCATTAAAACCGGCCCGGCCGAAACTAGCTTAGAAGTATAAATTTTACTAAAGTCCTAGAAAGTTTTCAGTAATATCACAATAAATTCATAATAGATAAGTCGAACTACTTGATCAGAACGGGCATAGCGTCAAACATACGAACGAACGATCAATAGATAGAACTTTTTGATAAAAAAAAATTAACCGACTTCAAAAGTATAAATCAGTGCATAAACGACGGACAAAAAATGTAATAGACAGCATAATGTCTGCGAGCTCATTTAGCACGTACCTTTGATAGGTTGTTATGAAATTGCATAAACAATTTCAATATACAATAGCAGCAATCGCGGAGCATTTGCTGGCGTTTATTGAAGAGTAACGTTGTCTGTCCAAAACTTGTCATCAAATCTTAATCTCTCCGAAATTTAAACGGGACCATTTCGGAATAAATGTCTGCCGAACAAATTTCTAAATATTCACGTCCTTATTTTACATTATCTATAAAATGAGTTTCATATAAAAATAAACTTTATTTCTCTCCTTACTATCTATCGATTCTTACTAATCAGTGTCTACCTTGCACCAATCGAGTTGTTGTTGAAATCCGATGACAAAACTAGTTCTGTATGATCCGGAACCGACCAGCCGATTTTCACCGAACATTTTTTGCGCACTTTGCTTAGAGGATTAATATAGAAAGTACTTATTGCGTGCAATGAAAGTACTTAGTATTTCGTAGAAATATTTTACCGGTTACCGTCCGTAAGACTTTTTACTAAAGCGAACGAGTTAGATGCACTATGCATTTATATTTGGTTTAATACCTACACTTGTAGTTAACAGATATATTTTGATGGTTTCAAAAATTCTGACAAAACAATTATTTCATTATGTTTGTATTGCAATCCAATATAAAGATTGTTTTGTTCAGCATTGAGGGGGCCCTCAATGCTGAACCCACTGTACACTTTGATCCAAAACAGCGTCAAAAACTTTATTGATCAACCTTTCCTTTATCTTCAATCTTCATGTTATCTGAATGCAATGGGTTCGTATCCCATCCTCGTCGCCAATGTAACGTTAGTGAAAGACGGTGGTTGACAGCTAACTGCTTTATTAAGGAAAAATACCTACCCACATTATAAGTATCTACAACCCTACAGTTAGCAACATTTTCAAATAAACTCTAAAGTACTTACATAATGATTTTAAACTATCTATCATTTAACACTTAGTATGTCTGTCTTAGTATGTATATAGTTATTGTTTTGCACATAATTAGCTTCAGTTTTTACCGCAATCATTAAATATAATGAATGTTTAAGGAGTTCAACGTTCGTTCCAAAAGATATCTCTGAGTACCTATAATGTGTTGTGTTATCCATATAGGTATTGTTGGTTCTGAACAATATTAGATGATTTAATTATTGATAGCCTTAAAGAGTGAACTAATAGCGTTATTAATTAACAATTAATAATTACCTAATTGGTTTCTAAACAATATTGTAGACTTTAAAGACAATGAACGTCATTCAAAAACCATTTAAAAGGTAACAATGTAGTTTTCGTTAAATATTGTCACAGTATACTAAAACATAGTATAAATACATATACTGTGATATTGTTGAGCTGAAATTAGGTAAGTAATCAAAATTATTTTTTAATTTGATAATAATGTTTTTAGTAGGTATGATTGACAAAACATCGGCAACATTCCAATGTGTGGCACTCCATTGACTTTGGTGGGGAGATGCACGATAAATATCTAAAGATAGAATACATTAATATTAAATTTTCTCTTTTGGAAGTAGCTGCTTCTACAACTCTACAGGGCTCATTTGTTATTACTTTTTAGAACGAAACTCTACTAATACGAAATTTTCTTGTTTCAATAGATAAATGCTGTATAACGTAATACTACTTATATTTAGAAGAGTTCATGACAAGCATGTGCGGAGCGTGTATAATACACATTTCGTGTTACATATAGCGTGCCACATACAATTACCACAATAAAATTTTGAGGCTTAACTTATTATGTAGAGTAAAATGTAAGTTGAATAATAAATGTGTCACACCTTAACACACATAAAAAAAGCACAAATGACCTACATTTTGACATATCTTAGGTATATCCTACTTCCTACTAAAATCATAAACACGAAAGGTTGTTGTGTACTTGCTTCAAAAATAATAACCGAACCTCATGCTCCAGCGAAGTTTGGGCGCAACTGGACAACTGAGCGTTGCCGTGATTGTTTTTATTATCACTATAAAAAGGTTTTTAGGTAAAGGGCTCTACGTTTAAAATAGAAGGAAAGAAATCAAAGATCAGTCAAAAATAAGTTAAAATTCAAAAGTGCATGTCATGATTAGGCAAGTAACTAGATTGTCCATTAACGGCAGGAGCGCTACGATGTTGTTAAATGCATTTCAAGCTGGAGTTTTGTACAAAAAGCTCTCCTTGGGAAACAGGAAACTACCTTGGAGTCTTCTCTATTAGTATTGCAATGGCGACATGGATTAATAAAATAAGGAAACAACGATTTTCTTATCATAATTATTGCATTGATTACCTACTACTGAAAAAAGTAGGAACTTGACCTATAATAAACAAGGAAATAGACGTGACCTCATTCCTCAATGGGCGCTTCATTGCGGAAGTATTGATCATCTTAATCAGGTACAAATTTTTTAGATTATACGGTCATCGTTTTCTTGGCTAACAAGTGACCGATTTAGTTACGCTACGTTTTCAAAACATGTGATTACAAGTCGATCCAAAGGAAAAAAGGAAAATAAAATCTGTCTATGCTTTCTTTATCAAATTATTATTACGATCATCATTTTCTTGTCTGACTAGGCGTCCGGTTCAGTAACGCTAAAAGTAAAAAAATCATGCTTAATTTTGAAAATAAGACATTGGGTTTGTATACTCGTTGTCAATTTAATTTGAAAAATTAATATCTCTTTACTTCCGTAAGCTTTGAAATTACACGTTTAAAAACGTAATTGGATCTATCGAATCGGTTCCCTGTTTCTTGCCACTCTTCTCTTGTATTGGGTTTAAATACTATGGTTACGGGGACTTACTAAACACATCGTTAAAGACAGTCTTATAGCAATCCGCGTCTCAGGGCAATCCCGTTTCAGAGTTTCATAATGATTCATATAACGCGAAGCAGAAAATATAAAATAACACTGCAAATAAATTATTTCAAGTTGAAATATCTAACTATTTTAATATGACTTTGATCCCTATTGTTTCATTTCAAATAAATATTATTAAGTAGGTATTTATTAAAACTATATATTAACCGCAAGCACACTAAGTAGGCGCAGCCATTTTAAAACATATTATTTCTACTAGCTGATGCCCACGGATCTGCCCATGTGGATGTCGATTATACTCTATTTCATCCACCCACAGGCACTAAATTCTAAAACGCCATTTAGTATTGCATATCTGTTTATGTTAAAAATCTATTAGGTACAGTTTTGTGGTGATATCTTCAAATACGACGAACTTTCATATGAACGGTCAGCCCCTATTTAAACCCCTTCAAGCTATTTTTTCAACAAAAGGTAACTTATGTCCTTTCTCAAGCTCTAGTCCACCTCTTTTAAACTTTCGCGTTCCATGATTATACTAAAATGTAAACGGGAATTAACGCGATCATGGTATAGGAACCTATATACATACCTTTGGAATGCCTGACGTTTCGACCAGGTTACACCGGCTGTGGTCACAGGCTGACTGTGTCAGCCGCGCACGCCCTCCGTCGTCGAATCCGTGAGGTAGCCGGTTGTTCATCTACCCGCACATTTTCGACATTTTTTATATTATTTTTTCTCCAGGTACCGTCACATACCACACTCACAGGGTCTCTATTATCTGAGCAAACGGCTCGGTGTCTATCCGACCGCGCAGAAAAGCGAGGTAGCAACTTTTTTATCACTGGATTCCATGTCGCAGATAACTTGAAACCGTCTTCCCGATTGAAATCCAAAGGTATGTATATACCTATACCATGATCGCGTTAATTCCCGTTTACATATTAGTAAAATCCATCTCTGTGCCAAAGTTCATTAAAATTGGCACAGTGGGTTAGGTGTGAAAGCGTACCTAACAGACAGATAGAGTAACTTTCGCAGTTATGAAATTAAGTACGGATTTAGACGCCCTACAAGTTATCAATCTTTCGCAGAAGATTGAAAGCAAACGTATTCATTTTTTGACTTTTATGGGAACGACAGCCACCTGATCTTGTAACCCCGTGAGGAGAGTCTGCACCATAACTTCGTCCGTCTATCAGTAAGTGTACTGGCATGTGGTTGAAATTGGCCTGGGTCCCGAAGATATGTTGATGGTGGTACGACCTCAATATAATGTACCTACAGTGTATTTTTTTTTTCCTTATTGCGAGAGTTGTTATTGAACACTAGTGTTATTTTATGTAAAAGGACAGATATAAAAACTTGTACACCACGATAAATTATAATGGTTACCTACTGTCACGTATAATATATTAGCTGTGCCCGCGACTTCACTCGTGAGTGTTTCGTTTTTTAAGGATTTTTTTTTTCCGCAGAACTTTATTCATAACGCAAGCGAAACATATTGCAACTCAGTTTTTCATTCATTGCAGGTCATCTCACACACACAGACACTACGTAAATATACTAAAAGTAAAAAACAAGTTAAATTAGCTTGTCTACCTCCAACCTCAGTTACTGCTCATCAACATCTTCAGAATCCCCGTGGAATAGGCCTAACTGGGTAACCACTTTAAAAAAAACGCTAAGTAGGTACACTACCACATAGGTGACGTGGAAACGTGTGCATAATAAGACGATTACAACTTTTACAAATTTGAATCGTTATAATGTCAGAAACGGTGGCTCGTAGGAAAAAAAGTGTCTAAAGATTTTTTATAGATAATTTTGTGATCGTCAATTTTGTGTCAGGTATTTTTATTACAAAATTTACCGTTTTTGTGAAAATCGCGAAAGACTCATTTTTTTACCTTTGACCTTAAATAAAGAAAAATCCACACAGATGGGAAACTTTCAAATTTTACTTAGATACCTAATTAAGTATTTTATTTTTTTAATGAGTGTCCAACTTTTTGGGAATTTATATAGCCTCGAATGTCTAAATTAATCGAACTACAAGTTATCTATCTACTAGCGGAAGTCCCGTCAAAGATTACCTCATCCAAACAGACAAAAAGGCAGGCAGACAGACTAAAAAATTTAAAATCTCTTTTTTTGTAAAACTTGATATTTTTCTATACAACTTAGGTGGTAGACAAGCACACGGCCCACCTGATGGGAGCCGTGGTTTATGGACGTGTGCAACATCAGAGGGGCGTTACACTCGCGCTGCCGACGGAATACTTCAAGCAATATATATTTTTTATTTGTATAGATGCATAATGCATTTATAGTAATAATGTATTAAGATATAAATTATTATGACTGTAATTAGGGGAAACCCGGGCAATACGCATAATGTGGGTAAGAAGAATAAGCGATTTTTATATATATCGGCAATAGATGGCACTTTTAACACTTGCCTTCGCGATTCGGCATGCTGTCGGCTACGCCATAACAGTTCGACCAAAACAATGCAAGCGCTCGTTTGTTGTGAAGAGGGAATAAAAGAATTTGTGCTGTTTCGTTACGATTTTCGCCAAGGTTTGTACATAAACTTTTTACCATGTATTTAGTATATAATTATACATTTTATTTTTTCAATAGCATTATTTATTTAAGTATAATTTCGTGATAGTAGTTTTTATAATAACCTACAAATGAGTTTCGCATTTCGTACATCGATCTAATATTTGGTATCATGGGCAAAACGAATATGGGCAAGACGGATACTTATCCGCTTTGCCCGGTAAATAAATGATCATTTTTTTTATTACAAATGTTTTTCAGATGGTTTTCAATTACAAAAGAAAGAGCGAGAGAGGTAAAAGCTGTAAACGAAGAGGGAAAATCTATACATTTTGCAGCGAAAACATTTGTAATTCCAAGCTGAGCAAGCTTGGAATTGCAAATGTTAATGTTATGTGGTTATAGGTAAGTAGGGTAGCCAGATCTCACTGTACCCCTCCCCCTGCCCCTTCCTTGCCTCCCCACCCTTTTCTACCCCCGCCCTTTGCAGGGTCGGCAGCGCGTGGGTGACTGGTGTTGCACACGTCCATAGGCCACGGTGACCGCTTCCCATCAGTTGGGCCGTCTGCTTGTCTGCCACCTATGTGGTATAAAAAAAAGTTGCTAAATATGAAAAAGCAAAACAAAAGAACTAAAATATCAGATTAGAGACATTTCTGAATTACCAGGTACCAGCAAAACTAAGAATAGAAAGACATCTATCAAATCTAATAACAAAATTTCTAGACATGATTGCTTCATGTTCATGTTTGGTGTGTGCGGAAAAATTCTCTGACCCCTAATCGAGGATTGGATTCAATGCAGCCAATGCCAAAACTGGGCGCATGAAGATCGTACACTGTGGGTAGTTACTTCTGTGACGAATGCGAAAACTGATTAAGTTATCCTTTTTGCCCTAGTGGCATATCCATTTTGCCCGACCCCTGCGGGCAAAAAGGATAATAGATACTTTTTGATTTTAATGGTTTTAATAGAAGATATTGTTTAAGTTTCCAATTTTTTTATAGCTGTTTCCAAAGATTAAGGAACAAAGTACAATTTAAAAGTAAAAAGATTTGTATTAATTATATGCTTGTATTTTATTTCATCACTTCCGCTTAACATATGCCTCTTGCCCGGGCTTCCCCTACCTATTGTCCCAAGTTATCCATTAAGTATTATGTTTGCAAGACTTTTAAGGTTACAGCTATCTTTGTAACAAAGTATTTTATTGCCATCCTTGTATACTTTTATATGTATCTAGTACGAGTAGGTACTTATTCAATGTTGTTGATAGATTAAAATGGTAACGGGAATTAACGCGATCATGGTACCTATTATAGGTATTTCATATTATTTCATTGTTATCCCGTTAATCATGGAACGCGAAAGTTGAAAAGTTAGTATAGTTGTTGAGAGTTTTCTGATCATAATTTCCAATCTTTCCTATTTCATATTACCTATACCTAGGAAGTTTGGGAAGATGTTTGGATGTTTTGTTTATCAATCATGCTGTAACGGCTGAACGGATATGGCTGAAGTTTGGTACAGAAATAGATTGTCCAGAATAATACATTGGCTAGAATAAGTTCGCATAGGAAGCAGGATAAGATATCATCCAGGCAAAATATTTTACGCGGGCGAATTCGCGAGCAAAAGAGGTTTATTATAATTTGAGGCGTAATCTATTTATTGTGACTGATTGTAACGTAGGTATACCAAGTTATAAAACAGCAGCACATACTTAGTTATCAAATAATAATAATATAAATATACATAGTCATCGACTTGTTAGACATTTCTCGAAGTCAATAAAATGTGTATAGCAATAATAAATAATTGAAAAATTAATAATCAATAAGATTATTAAATCATTATTAATTCGCAGTTATTGACCGCATATTTTATTGTAATTATTTATTTTATGACTAGCTATAATAATGAAGACTTGCATTAACAGAGAATAATAAAACAAAAGAATCACAATTGGTACTATAACGATATTGTTTATCAATAAATAAATATATTATCTTTTTTAATATAATAAGCATATTAATAATCATATTAACGAATTATCTAATTTATTTTTTAGGCTTTGGCATAATAAAATATGGAAAGTCAAAACCCAAGTTTAAAAAAAGCCGAATCTGCCATTACTTTTGGTTATTGACGATATTTAAAACAATAATTCAATTTAAAAACACTTTTTAAAATAAGATCTCTAACCAGTGCATAACCAGAAAAATCAGATGCGCCCAAATATGACGGGTTTATCTTGTTCTGTTTAGAAGTTCCTATGACCATTTACCGTTTCCATCTTCAGACTATACATTATGTAACATTAGAGTATTTGCCTCGAAAACACAAATAAGCCCAAACTCGATTGATTTATCTTAACCAAGATGAAACAATCCAGTTTGGGCTCATTTGTTTGTTGTTGGTCGTCTGGCATTCCAATGGACATCAAATTTAAGACTAAACTAACATACAAACTAACAAAAACCACAGATCAGGTTAAATAAAAGCTTTTAAAATACATATGGAATCCAAAAGGTTTAGCATCAATTTTTTAATAGAACTTTTAAGCCTTGTTGAGTAGGTGGCTATAAAATAAATGTAGTAATCCACAGCTGTGGTACAGTTAGATATAGACTTCATTATATTAGTATGTAACATGCGATTGTGCTTATGCGGACTATAACTGTTTGCAGTAGATTTCGTCAGTATATAACCGCAATGTGTAGTGCAATTTCGGTGCACAACACACAAGCACCGTTGTCTTGAGAAATTACTGTCAGCTTACTGCTCCTCATTACACACATATACCTCATTATATATACGTAATACACAGCTTAAGCCCATGGGACTCTAATTAAGTAGTAGGTACATTTAAGTAACTTTATAACATATTTATTGAGACCTGGGGGTGTTGGATGGAGTCGCTTGTCACCCCAACAGATGCAGGTCGAGGCGACATCCTTCAGATTATTCATTCGAATCAGAACAAAAATGCTAAATACTCTACAAAATATTGCAACTAAAATAATAATATAATATCATCGTTTTATACAATTTTGTTAGTAACTATTTTAGATTTAGTTCTCAATTCGTCAAGCGCAAAGAAAGTTCCAGTTCGTTAAGCGTGTTTAGTGGGAGTGCAAGTATTGTGCAAGAGTTCAACCACAAACAAAAAAAAACTTCTAGCTTAACTAATCACAATAGGGTGGACAGAGTACCTCTTTCGGTACGAGTGTCATCATCCACCGAGCCTTTTCGCAACTTAGTTGGGATAAGCTTTTCAGCCTAACTACGAAACGGCTTAATCAAACTAGAGTCTCATTGTGTTACGAATGCTATGATGTGAGGCTAATAGTCATAAGCACTTTTGCTGAATTCTGTTAAAAATTTCCTAGCAGAGGTAAAGAGGAAAATTCAATTATACTCCGATTTTTAATTCTAGGCAAGAAAATGACAACTGCAACTGTCACTGATACAAAAAAGGGTGACCCGCTACAATAGTGATGTTCGGCAATCAATAGACTAGATACTTTAGTCATTCTTTATTTTTATCAGTGAATGAACCTCTTTGCAGTTTATGCTCGCCTAGTACATTACACGACGGAAATATTTTTATAGAATACTAGCTGTGTCCCGTGGCTTCGCCCGTGACATACTTTGTCCCCGTGGCAGGATAAAAAGTATCCTATGTCCTTCTTCTAGTTCTAAGCTACCTCCCCATCAATTTTCAGCCAAATCGGTCCAGCCGTTCTCTAGTTTTAGCAAGACTAACGAACAACAATTGATTTTATATAATATATAGATTTAATTACTTACTGTGTATGTTTTGTGTTTAATTACCGTAAATTACATATTTTTATTTATATAAAAATTTTATATAAATATTTAATAAAAGAATTATAATCTCGACTCACGACTAACTTATAATTGGAAAACTCAATTCAACCACATCACTATTTATTTGATACAAAAAACCTGCAACACTGCAAATGTCATTTTCTTGCCTAGAATTAAAAATCAGAGTATAGGTACATCTATTTTCAACTCTACCGGAGAATGGATCCTTATGCTGTCAAAGCTGTCACAATTATTAACGCGCTATTCATTGAGTACTTTAGTAATATAGACATCAATGCTACTACATGGCCTGAGTATTTTAACTAATTAAGTACAATATATACATTATGTACCTACACGTATTTTTGTTATTTCAAATGTCTATATTGATCGAACTAATAGTTATTCTTTATATTTTGCATGTCTCGTGATGTCTACAAATAAATTACATTGTAAGTACGTAGTTTATACAATGTATGCTATGAATAAATTTTGGTGGCTATGGGGGTCACGCAGTACATGTACACCTACCTACTAATATTTGGCCTTGACTATATACGATGATTGTTTCGCGATTGTAGTCAGGACCTATGCTATGTGGGAAATGAGTCATCACTAAGGATTTTACTCGTAAGTACTAAATATTCGTAGATTATTTAGGAGCCTACAAGTTGGAATCGACCGAAAGGAGAAGGTTCAATTCGACTGAACGATTTTTAGGCCTAATTTCCTCATACCATCTCGACGACTACTTCAGAGGTAGCAGTTTCGATTACTCACAGTGCAATTTGTATGCATAGATATTATTATAAATATGATAGGTTCTAGTATGGTATGGTATGGTCTGTATGTAAATTTCACGCTTCCAGATCCTTTATTACAAGCCAGATCGTTCTGTGTAATATGTCACGATCAATTTGTTGAACTGGACCCAAATAAATTCTATAATACAAATTTATTATATATTTTACAGACAAAATATAATACACAATTATACAATACAATATAATACCTATAGAATAGTGGGAATAAAACGTGAGTATGTGAAATCTATCACGTTACATCCCATCTCGTATATTTAGTAAAAACACATCCTACATTAAATAAGGAAATATAATAAGGCGAACTTAACTCACGGAGAGTATGGAGAATAATAATAGATTTACAACAATAGCAAACGTAAGGGTATTTGCAGTAAACTTAGTAATAAGTAACAATGTATTATTTCAGTATCGAAAGATAACGTAATAGTGGTAATAGTCAGGTGAGATAGTGGTCAATCGCGGAAAATAAATTACAAGAAAAAGTGGGGATGAAAGAATGGTGAAGATCAAGAAGACATGGTCTAATGGCATTAACCGTAAGGCATTTTATCTTACCTCATTTCCTGCTAATAATAAAGAAAAGTTATCAAGATGTTTGGATGTTTGTTACTCGATCGCGTTCAAACGGCTGAATGGATCTTTTGAAATTTGGTAAAGGGATAGAGTAGTCATAAAAAACGCGGAGAGCCTCGGACCAGCTCTACTTATACAGAATTACTGTAGCCTCAGCCGTAAATAACAGGAGGTAGATCTCCCCTGCTAGTGGGAAGCGCTGCCACCTCCGTTCCTGGGGACATTGCGTGGAGGTTCCGGTCCTCAAACCCGGTTTTTCATCCCTGAAAACGATTCCTATGAGTTACATAAACCGGGTAAAGGGATCAGATTTCCACACGGCAATGCCACGGGCAACTGTTAGTATATTGTTGTTTATGAATATGATGTTTTGAACGCATCAAAACTAGTTTCTAATAGTGTACATGGCCGTTGCTTCTTCCATATTTATAAGTTACTTTAATGTTCAGAATCTTAAACATTGTTGTGACCTCTATGTTATGCGTTTGGCGTGCATGATACGACCAGGAACTGGTTATAAATCTATGATAGTACACAGTATCAATCTATGATAGTAGACATCTTTATGCTAATCGGAGTATGGTCATGTTTGTTTATAAATTTTCCTCTTTGTCCCCTTAAATATGACTATAATAGAAGAAAAATTCTTTAATTATTTTGAGATATCTACACTTGACGGCAACATCCGATCGTCCTTCACTCTTCCCGTCTTGAATCGACACATCACTACTTAAACTGTGCCCATAAGACAGCACGTTTACCTTATTACGTGGGACCAAAATATCTATTTTACGTTACATATAAATAATAATATTATTAAAGTAACATTTTTCCGTTTAACTCTTCGTTGGTGACTGCGTTAGCCACTGACCGAAATATATTATGTAGGTAAGTATTAGATAGAGTAAAGAAAAAAAGAAGTAACAATGTTTTACTTTCATTGCAATGAGAGTGCTTTTTTCTATAGTATTAAATACTTTCTACGGTTATACTAGTAACTTACAATATGTCCTTTCCATCTGATGATAGCCTGATATGAGTTTCGCTTGTTACAAAGACACAGACTCTACATAGACACATTAGGCACTTACTTTTTTTTAAATACTTTATTAGCACAAAATTTGGTTAAATACCTATTGCATTATAATAAATTATGTATTGCATTACTACAGTACTGTATCAAGTATAATTGCGAATTGCGTTAGATTTGTGATCCAAGTCCAAGACTCAAAATTATGAAATGGTAGAATACTTACCTATATATTTATTATAATAATAATTATATTATCGTTTTGGATTTCTGTCTTAACAACGGAATTACGATGCTTGTGCACTTTAAAGTTGATGTACCCGCGATCATTCATAAGATGTAAATTATTACTAAGTATAAGTAATAAATAACAACGAAAATTAATCTGCAAAAATATTCTGAAGAGCTTGTAGTTCAGTTAAATTCGTTCCCAGAGAGGATTGCAGTAAAAAGACCTTGAACCAATTAAATAGAAATTGAAAAGACTAAGTCAAGATTTCAAGCACGATTATTTATGCAGGTAGGTAATTAAGTTAATTATAGGAAAAAATATGAATACTTAGATTTTATTTCAACTGTTTTACTCAAGGCTCAATATTAATTATTAAGAAAGAAATAATATGGTAAGTATTTATTCAAATTATGATAAAAAAGTAATCTGAAATGCTTTTGAAGCTAGTTTCTTTGGAATCATTAATTTCAAATAGCCTCGCAAGTGTTATAACGTTGACCATGGAGACCAAAAGTATAAGCAAATAGGCAGGATTCAGGAATAGCAGAAGAATTACCAGATTCAGTCATAAAATACGAATACTTACAAGATAAAAATTCTGAACAACAAGTATTTTGCTGTTACTTTCAATTCTTTATATGGATCATAAACAATTATTTAAACAAAAACATACTTGGATCGATGATAGCTTTAAAAGTTGCTAAAAGTTGCTTTGGCACAGCTATCAACGCCACTCTCCAGATTGGAATGAAAAATGTTCCGGACTTAGGTACCTACTCACTAGAATGAAATTAACTAAAAGGAAAAATTAAAATTAAGTAAATTCAATTTAAAAAAATCTAATAATAATTTGTTAAATTACTTAAACTCTACAAAATTTATCCATATAATTAATCAATAAGTACTAAATAAATTCATACATAAATAAAGATATACCTACTCGTATACATATAAACATTAAAAAAACACTTTCCTCTGTAACTCCAAAAACGACTTAATTTTCATTAATGCGTGCATTCAGTATAGAACACAATTTGTTTGCACTTGTTAACTTATAGACATTTGTCCAAACTATTCGTTTGAAATGAGTCAAATGACGTCCTTTTAACCATGAAGGCCGCCTAGATGCATGCTGCGGTGTGCTGTTGTAGTCCGGTGGTAGATAAAATACTGTAATAAATACTTAGTTTTAGTTTTATTTCAGTACAAAAGTAAATTTGCAAAAAATTTATTCATTTATTAGTTAAATGAACCCACCACAGTTTTGGCTTTGACGGTACCTCTTTACGGATCCGTCCCCTTTTAAAGATTATGTAGGTAAGTATACTGCAAAACAAACTGCAAGATTTACGTTCTATAATTAGTATTTATTATTTTAGGCGATAACGTATTTAAAGAACTCACATGAAATCATAATTGAAATCCCAGTCTCAAAAATACTAAAACCAGTTAGGTAAAGTCAGTGTTCGATACTGATAAATTACCGGGCGCATTTCGGGGAGTGCGCTCTGGAATTGCACAACCTGATACCTCCAAGTCCTTTCCATCAACGAACGACCAGACGAACAGCGTCACGCCACCGCTATATGGTCGATATTCCACTCATACGCACAAAGCGCTTTGCTGACACGTTCATCGTGCGTACAGCTAAGGAGTGGAATTCCTTGCCTGAGTCTGTGTTTCCGGAAAGCTATAACCAGGGAGTTTTCAAGTCACGAGTGAATAGGTTCCTTGTAGGCAAGCGTGATTCATCGTAGACTATATCGTCACTTACCATCAGGTGAGATTGAGGTCAAACGTAAGCCTATCATGAATAAAAAAAAAGTGTCTGACTACAGTCTTATTTTATAGTTATTAAATTTGCATTACATTTAAATTAATTACACAACTATAAAAAGATGTTGCAAAAGTTGCAACTACTTAGCATACCTACTTAAAGCAATAAATTACAGAAGTCTCAACACATTTCGGTGAATCTTGAAATTTGACGTACAAGTAGTCAGTTGATTCCCCTGGCGCCCACTAATTTGGAGATTTTTCTGAATATAATGTATTTATTGATCTACAAAGTAGTGAGTGCTAAGGGAATCAACTGAATACGCCGAAATTCAAAATTCACCCGTTTATTACAATAAACTGCTTTAGAATGAATGTTACCTTACCGCAGTAAATATTTACCTACACAACAAACACAAGTGCGTATATTATCACTTAAAAAGCTATTAAGTGCATCGTCCCTCTTGAAGGTATATTACGAGTATGTAAGTAATACTAGTATGTACGTTATTATTAGTATATTATTATTCACATTATACCTACTTAAACTACATTTTATTCTGTTGTTTTGTTATACACTGATACTACAAAATGTCGACTAAGTATATATTTTTAAGATATAGTCGACTTACTTACTACAGAATGAGTAGGTCGACTTTCTATACTTTTGACTTCCTATAGGTACCTACTTTTTTCGGGTACTCAGTGCATTTGGCTGGGGGAAGTCTTAGAACTCGTAGGGTAAGTTCGCCTGTTCGCGTCCATCACCCTATTCGCGTCCATTTTACGGACCTCTCTTTGAAAACTCTCGAAATTAAGTATACTAACACATCAATTAGTCGAAAAGTCATTACCACCAATACCTCATTGTATAAGAGCCACGTACGCATAGGTAAAAGTTCTGTGCGCCCAACCAATCCCGTGTAAAAAAATAGTTAGTGACGGCTGTTCAACGAGAGAGCGCGAATCCGCGAAATTTTAAGAAAAAAGGTAGTGGACAGCGGTGCGTTTGAAGGCAAGTCTTTTATTGTTTTATGTGTATTTTGAATACATAGCTGTTTCTAGACGTCGATAATGATAAAAGGAATTATATTCATTATGAATTTGCAATTTTTTTTTATAATTACCAATTAAAATAAGGTGGACGCGAATTACTACACTGAATTTATAGAACTTCCAGATTGCGTCCGCAATGGACGCAAACTATACCTGCAGGGAATAATGACAAGAACAAATCGCGTCCATTATTAAAATTAATTTCCTACTGCTAATATAAGAAAGAAGGATAAAGAACATTTTTTTAGAAGAAATTCGAGAGAAGCAGAAATCGGTAAGACAAATATGCTATTCCCAAAACGACAATATGGACAAGACAAAATCAGTGGGCGCAGACCAGATGGAGTAAAGAAAACCGGGCACAGAACCTGCGCTAGGTTTAGTAGGTGACCATCATAAGGACTGGCTAGAGAGCCCATACGGGAGCCTCTCGTTACACCTGACGCAGGTGATCTCCATGAACACATACTTCGGGGATCACTTGTGTCTGATCAGGAAGCCGTTGGCTCCTGCCAACGGCTGAATGTCATCACTGTGATGCAAGTTAGAACTTAGGGATGCACACACTGGCAGAATGCAGGGCGTAGGAGGTGTCGAGGCGAGCCCTCGTGGCGGCCCTCGAAGTGGGAGTCCTCTCACTGAGAGTCTGACTCACAGCGATGCTGCAGAGCGGGCGGGCGATGCCGCTGCCTCACTTTGCGAGTAAGTCATGCTCGAGAAGGAGGCGACGGAAAAGGTCTGGGAGAGGCGACCACAACAGGCGCAGGCGACTCAGGCGTCAGAGGTCGTTCAACGAACTTTGTCCTCCATGAGTGCAGGGTTGGGGATGACGCGTGGAGCCACCTGTCAACCTAGCAGAAGCAGGCTGAGGTGGCGGTGGCGACACCCTGGCGTTAGAAAACCCGAGATGGCGTACGGTTTTAATCAGTTCGATTCCAACATAACGCCCCCACTGGTGGGTGGTAATCGTAGAGATTTCCGCGTGAAAAATAGGAGTAGATGGTAAAAAACAAGGTTTTCAAATGGCTTCTTAACATTTCCAAATGTGAATTTCCAGTGAAAAATTCAAATTTCCTGTGAAAAATTCAAATTTCCAGTGGACGCAAACTGGTCCAGCAGGTGGACGCAAATTGGATTTTATGGACGCGAACTGGGTAAATCGCCTATTTCTGAAGTTTGTATTTTTAGAAAAAAAACTACAAGATATTTCGAATAAAACTAAAGGTTACCTTAAACTAGACTAATATTATGAACAGATTAAATAAACTTTTAATTGAAATTAGTACTGGTACATTTTTATTTTCTCCGTCAAACTTGCCAACTGCGCTAAGTGGACGCGAACAGGCGAAATGACCCTATTCATAATATTTTTAGTAGGTGTTTAGCTTAAAATAATACAGTCCTTGATGTAGTGATGACGACAATTAGTTTTTATTAAACATTATCGTCATCATTGTCATGCATTATTGATCGCAAAATCGTTTCCTTGAACATGAATGTGCTACTAAATAGTACCTTGAGACATAGTTTAATGCTTGCTATTAAAACTGGGGGTATTAGCAATTGTACAAATAACTACAATGGTGATCCTACGTATTATAACCAAAGGTTACATTGTGTTTATTTTAAAGTGAATTCTTTGTGTGAATTCTTTGAAACAATAATTTTATTGTAAGTTACTTTTTGTTCATGGTGTCACCACGTGTTAGAATTGTTATTTTGGCTAGTCGTCATTGTTTAGGCTTTCCTTACCATTGTGTGATAGTATAAGTAGGTACCTATATAGGAGGTACCTATTTACCTAAACATATTTGGTTATGGAGTGCTTAGCAGCTGGGGTTAGTAGCAGCATGTATTCTGTTCAGTTTTTAAGAATATTTTAAGGTCCTTAAAAAGGACTTTCAAAGACTATAACAAACCGCTCCGGAGTTCCTGGCATTTTTCTATTTTCCTCTTTTGTAGGTACTTCAGTAAGTACTGCCGTTATTAATCGCTTCGTATTGTTATAAATCTTAATTACCTGCGATTATTTAAAATTATCTGGGATGGGAAGACGACAGTCGCATTATGATCACTTAAGTGATACCTGTTTGTTTGTGGTTACAGGTAGTCGTGTTTGATTATTCATGTACATAATTGAAACGTAGTTCACAAATACGTAATGCCACTTACATTACGTATTTTGTATCTATTATAAAGCTTACATCAATGATCAAGAATCGCATTAAACAGGCCTTTTAATTTTTACACTCGCTAACACGCATATTACAGCCTAAGAAATAATATTTTTGATACATCGGGCATAATTACATAATAACTTTTAATTAAAAATTATTAAAAAGCAAGTAAGTTGTAAGTAAATTATTGCATAATTACAACTGTTGGTGAGTCTAATAAATACAGATAGAATAGAAAGAAGCAGAAGCCGGGACGAGTCAACTAATAGCGAAACATTATAATCAGCGTTACGTAACGACTACGGCGTAGCGAGAACAAAGGATAATAATTTCTGGAGAAACGGTACATTACATATTTTAATGGCTATCGAGCCATTGCACATAGGTATTACATCATTAATTTTCGTGAATATTTTAAATAATCAATTTCTGTTTTTCTGTACCTATATAGATTTTACCCAGAGGCCAAGTGCCTACATTAGAGGTAAGTACCTATAACAAGTAAGTCTTAGACCATAGGCTTTTAAATACAAATAATATATTTGTATACTTAGTATTTAAAGTATCCACGATTTCCTACTTCGAAATAACTTGAAGCCTGAGTCCTTTCCGGACATTGTGTTAATACCTATGGGCCAATAATACCTACTAATAATTCAATTCTTATAATGCGCACTTAACAATGTAGGTATGGAAACTATCATCACAGATTATCTTGCTATCATGGTCACTAATACACAACATGGTAAACATTCAATTAAATGAATAAAATGAAAAAAAAAATCATTAAGTACATGGTAAATAGCCCGTGGACTCTAAAACTAATTCGTTTAACAAAATATAGAACTCGCCATATTTTTTTTTTAATAAAATACTTATTCAATTTACTTATTTCCTATATTTTTATAATACATTATTCAATGCATTCATAATAAAATATATTTTTTTATATTTTTTCTAAGTTCAAAAATACTAAGCGGTTTGATTAAATATCTATTTATAAGTACTATTAAATCTACATATCCTACATAATAAAATAGTGTATAAAAATTTTAATTAGCTGTAGATATTTGTTTATAAATCATGTTGATAGTAAAACATTAACACATCCTTTCATTACTCATCCTTCTATTTCGTATGAAATATTACTGACCGCATCAAAGTTTCTACTAGATAAGTATGGATATCATTTTAGTAATTGCTGTAAATTTAAACTAGAAATATTTTTTTTTGTTATATTGGTACTAGCAAGTTTTAACCAGCGATTTTGAAAATAAACTTTTATTATTGCTAATATTTAGAAGATTTTACAGTGTTAATCTAATGTGCTCCATACTATGGGAGGTTCGGCCATATTATGAGAGGTTCCAAATATCAGTTAAATATCAGTAAAATACAGGGAAAACGCAGTGTGGGTAGAAGAAGAATAACTTGGCTGAAGAACCTACACCATAGCAGTGATGTATCGAAGGTCCAAATTTCCTTAATGATCGCCAACCTTCATTGAGAAGATGGCATCCCAAGAAGAAGAAGAACAATCTAATGCGTCTTCATATTTTGTTCATAGTGTCATGCTCATCGTTTATTGAATATCTTGTTGATTACATCAATATGTTTTTATTTTGTTGAAGTCATTCGCTATATAGATCTTATAGCAGTATTGACACCGACTTTAAACATTGTTTCAAGACAATAGAATGCGATGAGCAAGTGCAAACTAGGCGTGAGCCATTACTCATTGTTGTATATTTCGAGTCAGACTTTACTTGCTCAAATATTTATTTCCTACTAAGAGATTGTCTGCAATGATAACCTACTTTTCATTAAATTCAGCAACTAGTAGTGCTAAGTGTCCTAATTAATATTTTGAAAATAGGTACTACTAGTACTTGGAGCCCTAAAAAAAAATCCAACAACAACGGTCTAGCTGCAATGCTTCGATTTCGCCTAATGCCATCATTGGGTTGTGAAGGTCAGATGATGGCAGTCGCTTCATGGAAAATATCGAGGTCCAGCCAAATCCGCAGTTAAGACTGGTAAAACGGACCCCAGACTCCGAAGTGAAAGCTTTGGATGCGACGGGGATTAACACTAGGTTGAAGGTATATACTACTTAAATATATGATATTCATTAAGTATGCAATATAATTTGCTAATAAATTTCTTACATGTACCTACCTAATGTAACTAACGTTTATAAAATACGTGTAAGGAGCAAGCTATATTTTGTTTGGAACAAAAATTATCCCTCAGCATTATCACTAAAATAAAATACGCTCATGTCCTGAGTAGTTACCAAAAATTTCAGGCGTCCAAACCAATTTTAGGAATTTATAAACTAATTATTTAATATTCACAATGTCTTGACAAAGTGTAGGTCAGAAACAAGCACTTGCACCAGAGCACTACTCTACATTCAATAACCACCGCAAATTCTTTCAACAAATAACCACAAGTGTCGAAGTTTGCCATGCTATCTTGTTCTTGACCAGATGATCTAGGTAATTTGCCAAATTAAGCACGCATCGTTTGTATAATTTACAGATGAACTGATCCGGAAAATTGCTTCATCGTTCAACCATTTCATTACATTGTTGCTGTTGAATTTAGTGCCTACAAAAGTGTTTTTATGTATACAACTTTGTATGTTAATTAATTACTCACTTGTTGACAACATACAACATTAAACCAGTACCTAAATAATAAATATATCTATAAATAATAAATATGAAATAATAACTTATGAAATATCGCCTTGTTTATAACTAACAGCACCACATAATTTTTACTAGCTGTTATTATCATTGTAACAACAGTTATATATTAAAATATGTGGTGAGTATGTACGTATTTATACAGATCTGTACAAAGCGCAAAAGTCAATCATTTATCCATTTAATTCACTTAAATACTCATGAACGTATAAAACCTACGGACGGAATGCGTTGAAGAATGCCAGCCCACTAAGCCCACTTGCTTATTATCTAAGTAGGTACAAGTTTTGAACACACATGGTTAGCCTCGTCACACAGTCTCGTCTTTAGTGCGTTCTGCCCTTAGGTTTTTTACGTTCATGCTTATACTACTTTGTTATGCTTATATTGTTTAAAAAAAATACAAGAAACGATGAAGGGTTGCCAACAAGTACCACAAGGAGAATTTTTGTAAACAACAGTTTTGAGCTACTTTAATATACCTAACATAATCATGAATAATGTAAAAGCGCTCTCAAATTAGATGCAAGCGGAAAACATGGGCGGAAAACTACTTGGTTTTTTCTATTTTTAATCTATCTTCATTTTATTGATTGACATTGGCCATGAAGATACGCCATGACAGTAATTATTATAAAAAAAAAGAAAATGAAAAACTACACCATTGTTATTTCAATGTCACATAATTATTATTTTTTGTATTGATAAAATAATTATACCTGCCAGCTTTGAACGAATAGCCTCGATGGCGTTAAAAGGTTAAAATGACTGTTTATGAAAGTACCTACGTGATTCTAGTTACTACTGTTTTATATTCTCAATATTTATATAAAAAGGATTCGTGCGCAGATGTGGCACAGTTGACCAAAAAATAAAAGAATACGTTATAATGAATTTTTATATAATTAAAAAGTTAATCATTCCAACGTAACGAGTTTATTCGGCAATTCTAGAACAATAGGCTTCTCTCTTCTTTTTACATACTATTTCCTTATTTTCATAAGATATTACATTTATGTGTATAATAAAAAATATTTAAATTAAATAACTTCTTTAGGTAACATTAATATGGCTGCTTTGGTAAGTTCCTGCATCATATTGGCCAGGCGCTCGCACTCAAGTGAACCTCTCCCTCCCTCTTCCCCTAGACAGGGCCTGTTCTACCACCTCACTGACAGACTGTCCCCTGTGGATGGAGTGGCGCTCTCCGTATCCTCGCAACAGATGTCAGCGGAAAGCCTCACGCTGCAATCCAGCAGCGAGAATGCGTGGAAAGCACTAGGAGTAGGAAAGCTGACCCCTGCGGGCTCCTAAGTGCAAATTATAAATGCTAATACTTAGTATTGAAATACTTCAAAAATATGTATCCATTTTTACTCCCTATTTTACTGACATAGCACTAATCGTATGCATAACTTCTTATCATCTTGTACAGTCGCCATCAGTTTTAGCTTAACACGTTTCAAGTTACTGAATATCTTAGACTTCAACTTTAACATAAAAGAGAATAAAAATTTAAAAATGTTAAATTTGTCCTCTAAAACTTCAAAAATAATTAGTCACCAATCACCAATAATTAAATTATACATTAATTTATTTCTATGTTAAGATCATTTACAAAATTGTTAGTGTTGAGCATTTTCTGAGGCCTAAGTACCTACTAAATTATTGGAGATAATACCTATATATATTTTATGTGGCTTTTAATTTCCTACAACTAGGTAAATATCAATCGTAAGTTTTGCATGCCAATAAGGTAGCCCAAAGAGGACATTTATCCTTCAATGTAATTAAAACCATTTTGATACCTTTGGTCAGCAATAAATGATTTATTGTTTAAAAAAAACCATTCTCCTAAAACATTTTAAACATTATGGGTAGTTAATTCAAACTTAATGAGTATACAGGTAATGAAATGATATACTAAAATTACAACACTACGCTATTAATATCCTCTAGCTATTACCTTTTCACATAGATATCATACATGAGTCGTAATAATACTGTGAGAAAATACTTTTCGTTTTGGTTCAGTTGGCAATGACGTAATCGTAATATGGTGTATTTCTTGTGTACAAAAAATATGAAAGGGAAACGCTTATATTATGCCAACCATGCTCCAATGGTTACCAGTAGATTATTTTACAAATAGAATGATATTCACTTACCATTAAATAATGTGTGGTAAATTTCATAGGATACAGGAAATACATGCCACATTACAAAACATCTCTGATTGAATATATACAAGTAAGACCTATAAATAAGGACCCATAAAAGATTGAAATGCTGAAGGAAGAGATAACCCACAAACAAGTCTCGCTCTATCTGGAGTCTTGACAGACAGACAATCTTTTTCCCTATAAATGTATCTAAGTAAACCAAGTAAAATTAACTTACTTTAGAAATGGGTTCTAAAGTAAGTTATTTTACTTGGTTTCATGACAGTCTAAATGGCACAAGTGTGAAATACACTAAAATATTTAAGTAGGTATATGCCTACATAGGTAAACAAAATAAAAAGGCAGTTGCCGTGATCGATATTATACTACGTAGTCCCTAGGTAGGTGGGTACTATTAGTTATTCTGTGAATATACGGAGTAAATCAAACTATTTTACTAATGAAGAAAGCAATAAATATTTAAAGCTTCAATTTCTACGAAAAACAGTTGTTGTATTTCATAAAGCAGGCCATTTTATTATTGTTAGTTAAAAGTAATATTTGAATAAGTATACAAAGAGTTTCAAATTCAACTAGAGGTTACGTAACACTGATGTAAAATATTCGAAATTGTTTATTGCTAAATGTTGACCATTGAACCAACAACGTCGGTGGCAATCTATGAAACGCTTATTATTGCCTAACTTTAGCGTGCCAACATATTTTATCAATTTCCTAAGTTTTATTTTACCTTACATAAAAATGTTTGACAAAGGTAACGTGTCCTACATTGTGTTAACTTAAGGGTGACCTGATTAAAGTGTTAGCTGTTATTTAATATTGATTATACGAATGCTAACTACAATTGGGCCACCCGTTGCAAGTATTCATACTTAATAGGTATGCATTACTTAGACTATAATATGCAATATAAGTATATCTGGAATTTCAGTTGCCAGTGTGACTTGTGCTAATTACCCATAAATATCACGCCAAGTTTAATTCTGTTCAAGTTATGCTCGAGATCGAACAGAAGCATGGTCTGTTCGATCTAAAGACTTTTCAGTTTAAACCAGTAGAAGATTCGGCTCAATTTAGGAAATTAAGTGGAGAGTAAATTACCAATTAATGGTTATTAGATCTTTTAACACACTGATCCTATTACCATCTTACCTGAGAATATTGTGAACATACAACATACCACGTAATAAGTTAGCTATTAATAAGTACCAAGTACCGAATTTTTGGTAAGTTTCACAGGAAGGTTGAATATAATTTTAATGTTTTATTTGTCGCTGCAGCAATTTCTTGCATTGAATTTGAAGGTTTGTCTCACGTCTCTACATACTTATGATACAAAATTACAATACAGTAATTTTAATCATTGCCTAACCACAGTATTGTCTCATGGCTAAGTGCCACACAAGTTATACACTCATACATGTGATATTTTCGAATTTTCATCATATTTATGACTAACTGTTGCCCGCGGCTCGGTTCGTGTAGGTAATCTAATTATCTGATGATATAATTATATGACGACGTGAAACGTTGGTATATTTTGCCTAATGTACCTAGGTATGTGCTTTTGTGACGTTACTGCTAAGTATATAGAAGACGTTACAAATAGGCGCGCTATTTATAGGTTTCAAAATTAATTAATCCATTTCAACATAACAAAATGAGATCAATCAAATAAAATCTATCTAGTTTCTATGTTCCGTTCGATTAAAAATCATTCCCGCTCCACCCAGGAACAGTGATACAATTTTTTAAATTCCAATATTAGACCTAAAAACATTGCATTCTATTCTATCATTTGGGTAAAACGGTGCAATCCAAAACTCACTCACACATACCTACCTAGTTAGCCGCCGCCGCGCCGCGCCACCATTTCTGACACAGCCTTGTTTTCAACGCTTTCCGTCCGTAGGTTTTTTAGGTCCGTGTGCGTGTTATAAATAATATAAGTTTTTGAGTAGATACCTTATTGTGAAGATAAAATTAAATTTAAGGCGAAATAATTTAATTTATGACCAAGGAAGGCAATGTTCCTTGGTCATAAATTTATTTCTTTCGCCTTCTAGATATTTCAATTACGGGCAACTGCCTACTGCTATGTATTATAATAATTGCACAACTATTATTAACGCAGACAAAAGAGAAACTCACTGCGTAATCATAATTATCAAGTTTAATTATTGTACCTACCTATGTGTCTCATAGTAATCAAACCACGCACATTTGCATCGTCATCATCATCATCAACAAGTTCATTGACACGTTTATGAATATCTAACAACCTTGCTCTCAGACTGCACCAGACATGCACTAGTGGAAGTTCGTTCAGCTAACCTGAGTTCTCATTTCTCACTCAATGAAGTTCATATATAACTCATAAAAAACTCATAAGCTCATAATAACGTACCTAAGACCCATCTATGGGGTGAGGCTATGGACATACATGGCGAGTCACTGGCACATCGCCAAAGCTTTCGATAGAGTCTGGCACAAGTCGCTTCTTTCCAAGCTGCCTGCCTTTGGTTTACCTCCTCGATAGTGCAGCTGGATTAGTAGCTTCCTGCAGGAACAAGCGACGGACAAGCATCGGAGTTCTTGCAGGTTAATGCTGGTGTACCGCAGGGGTCCGTCTTATCGCCCACTCTCTTTCTTCTGCATATCAATGGCATGCATGAGCAATTATAACTTGCAGATTTCGTTCCGCTAGAGTTGTTAGATGTGCCGCCGGTTATGTATTGGGAACGCATAATTTAGTCAAAACGTAATCGATGCCACTATTATAACAGGAAATATAATCCACTTTACTTTCTATTCCATTTTAAAAATTTGCAATCCCCTATCAAACACAGAATTTAGTTACTAGGGTAGCAAACAAGCTTATGGCTGACGATGATTGTAAAAGGATATCAGAAATTTCTCTCGCACGTTGCCATTCGGGTACAATATGAAAAGGGGGTTATGGAAGGCAAGAAAGGTCATAAACGCTCTAATTATTTCCACGAAATGCAGCAAACTATTAAAAGAGAGCCATGGTGCCTGTATAGTTTATTTTTATACTTACCACTACCACGATAGTTGGTACTCAATTGACACAATCTGAAAATATTGCCCCTCTATGCATTATCTTAAATTCATTTTTTTTCTGCCTCTAATAGGTATGGCTTTTTACGCTTGATCACTTCATTCAGAATTTGATTTTGTTTAAAGTGTGCGAAGAACAACCATCCATCTAATATGCCTATATTTTGATTAAACTTTAGGCGTAGGTACTTATATTCTTAGCGTTTTTGTAGACAAATTTTGATGGGGAAACATTCCAAAAAAAAGCCTTTTAATATAGAGGTTAAGTATTACTACTTCTTTCGTTTCTATACCCACTAAAGTGAACTTCAGAACTGAGGACCCAAAGCAAGAAGTAATATTTTATGTTAAATATTACTTCTTGTTACTATAATATAAAGAAATACAAGAACTTCTAGCAATTTTTTCTGCGAATTCAAATAGGTAGGTACATTCATAGTTAGCGTGTAGGTAGATTGCGTGACGGACCGTCCCCCACCACGAAGGCGACGGCACTCATCGTGTAATAATTTACTCATTGCGACTATACAAGTATAAAGTACGGTCAGCAGAAACATTATCGTTTAATTTTTGTAACACAATATTTTTTACTCAATTAGGTACTTCCGCTCAGAGATATTTTCCAGTTTAACACAAATATGCCTACTTCAAATTTCGGGTCAAGACTGACCATCACACCATATTTAGATCGAGAACTGTCATTCGTTCTGAAAATGAAGTTTACTACCTAAACTAACGAACTCTACTAACAAAATTTACTTTTCTAACCTTCATCTGGTTCATCTGCCACAATTGCAGACTTCATAAAATATGCCTACTATGTCAAAATAATTATGGAAATAATTACATAAATAAAAACCATCAAATACGCAAATGATTCACTGATCATCATCATCGTCTTCTTAGCGCTGTTGTCCGTCTGCGTCCGAGGCCAAACCTTGGATTCGGAGCTATAAATGATTCATTGGCTTCTTTTATCTCCCAAATAAAAAGTATTATTACCAACCTACCTAAGTAATGGAATAACTAAGCGATGTTCATTCTTTGTTTGTTGTTAAAAATAAAACTATTGATGCATAAAGGACTTCGTTAGACCGGCAAGGTGAAATAACTTTTTTCTCAACTCATGACATGGGGTGAATGGAGATGAAAAGGAAGGATAAAATCTAAATAAGTATTTTCTTATAAGAGACCACCTAATTGACAAAATGATTCATTCTATATCTTGCATCTGTAAAAACAAACTTAATAATTTCTCATTAAATTTTGTACTTACTCACCTTCACAACAAAGAATACAAAGAGTATATTCACCTTATCAGACGTTTTCGCAAACTACGTCTTATCTGTTCTATGTACAAAGCTTTTATTAGGTACTTGTATTACTTTGTACTTTCTGGAGTCTACTCGTTAGAGTCGTTAATCTCAGGAGTTACTCGGTCACTCGGGAGAACAGCCTTCAGAAGGTAAAAAATAGCAACAAATATTATTGCTCTCTTAATAAGCAGCCATGGATCTAAGGAGTGTCCTCATAAAACCCTATAACAAGTCTATAAGTGTAGTTACGACCCTGTTTCATATTTTATATTGAGATAAAACTAGCACTAAGAATACCTAATCATAATTAGATACTTTTGATAATCGTGTCATCGTTACTCGTAGTTGTAATTATCGATTTCATCTATGACCCCTTCCGAACTTGACCTATAGGTACATTCACACCGGGGGTAACAACGGAATAGCAACTATTGGCAATATTTTGTGGACACATTACCTAAAACGACAATTTCACTTTAAAAAACCGTGCTAGCGTCTGTCCTACCTAATTTACTACGGATTGAGGTCATATTTACACAATTTGTTTGCTTCATCGAAACGGCGCGGTTCATATTTATGCAAGCATTCGATAGGTAGAGAACAATTTATTAACAAACCCTATATTTATAAACAAAAATTATTCATATTCACCATGTATATTGGTTTAGTTAGAATATTCTTATATAAATAATTCTTATTCACATAATGAAATACCGTCTGCAGTCTGTAAATCGATACTTTACAAAAATTCAGCATACTTATCCATAAATTACAACACCTGGACAGTGGTATTCAACCATCTATTGATATAAAATAAAATAAATATATCTAGTTTATTAGTAAAAGTACATATTTGCTTATGTTGACCGTACCTACAATGACGGCACTTTTACTTTGCTTTTATAGCATAAAAACACACATCTAACCACCAAAACGGGTAGGTATTTGACCCTGCTCATTTGGTGCTGGATTTCATGTAAATAATTATAGGAAGGATTTTTCTTTGTTCTGTGGGTATACCTATCATGCCTATCTATGGTATTCATTACCTTCTGATCCCGTCGTCGGTACCAAATAATACCAGTATGTAACATACTGGTATTGATTGGTACCTACCGACGACGACGCGCGAAGTTGCAGTCAGTTTGGTAAGATCACAGTCAGTACCAAATACTTTATGTACTGTGATAAAACTGATGCAAAGGTCAAACAGTTGAAAGTTTTTTCTTTTCGTTGAAAGGCCATTCTTTTCCACTCTCTATTTTTTTCAAATCAAGTAAAAAATATTGTCACTTTTGCAGCATATTGAGACCCATCTGATGGAATAAATAAACCTTCAAATGTCCTTGAAGAACCCCATATTGTAGTCGTTTGGAAAAACTACAGCAGAGAAATTAATTCACAGTTGCACGGAATCAAATTTATTTCATAGGTACCTCACAGTACGCACGGTTGCCGATTGCAACTTGTGAGAATGAATTTCCTGTTCGTGTATGAAGTCGAATATTTGAGTGATATTTCAAATAAGTAGGTACCTACTTGTATCGCTTCAACTAAGTAATAGATCGCCAATTTACCTCCAAAGTAGTACGTACACATGCTGATTCAGCATCGGGCATTCAGACCAAGTCAAAGTTTACAGACAGTCGCCCCCGTAAAAGCTGTAATAGGGAAAAAAATAGGACTCCGGGCACAGAATAACTTGCTCCGGGCTCCAAGGCGCTAGTTTTGCGCTGGTTTTGGATGCAACAACCAGATAATAGGTTGGTATATAAAATAATTTTATTTATCATCGGACAATATGCACAATGCCTGTGTACAATTGTACATACCATCGCTCTATATTTATCTCGTACCACTTAACATTGGGATTCAGTAGCCGTGAAGCGTGAAACTAACGAATCGATACCATGACAACCGTTCATTGCAGCAATATAAGGTAAGAAAAAATGCTACTGACCTCATCGAGTTGCGAAAATATCTAATGCTAATATATTTGTAGACTGATATGATATCATACATATACCTATGTTTTATAATTCTTGCTTATATAAAAAGTATATAGATCCTTTTATTAACCTCATCTGCTAGCTGGTCCGTCTGTCGGTTAACGAATGAGGCTCTGGCGCAGGTTTGAAAAGTAGGAAAGCAAAACCCGGACTTTGAAATGACAGCCTCGCATGCAACCAGGATCATTAATTATAATTCTTACAGAAGATCCCTCTCTCTATGTACTTAGTCTATAATCTAAATTAAATCTTTTAATTTGAAGAAAATACAATATAAAAAGAAACAACAAAGGAACTAGTTCTGCATTTCTGATTTCTTCACAGATATACAGATATAGAGATACCTCCGCTATGCCAGTCTGTAACCCTAATTAGTAAAGGCAGTAACGGGCAGGGGAGAAGACTCTTGGGGACTACGCGATAGATACCTTACCACTAAAACTCACATTAAAACAATGAATGGAAAGACAATTGACACAGTGAGAATGATAATCTCTATAAAAAAAACTTTCCGTTAAGGTCGATTTAATTATTTATTCAAATTACTTTAGATGTTGAGCAATTTCACTGTGTGAAAAGTGCTAATATTAATTATTTAATTTTCTGCGATCTGCATAATTATCCGCAGCTGAGGCGTATCAGGGTGTTCGCTGTGTTAAGCGGGTAGAGATACCTATAGATGTATTAATAGCTACAGTTTACTTAGCATGATCATAATTGAGCAGTTCTGTAAAGTTTCGTCATCATTGACACAGGTGTTTAATTGCCGATCCAGCCGTTACAAACGTAGGTACATTTCGAATATTACCGTCTAGACTCTAGACAGGGTAAAACACAGAACAAAGAAAAATCCTTAGGACGTAAAACAAAGACTAATGCCTACATGCATAAGATTTTCTACACAAACCGTACCGAAAGTGCCGAAATTATGTGAAGAAAGATCCCATTCGCTAACCAAACTCAATTATATCGGGTCAGTTTTTTAATATTTAACACTTATTCTGAACAAAAATATGAATTTTCAGACTAAAAAATTTATGTAACCTTATTCAAACCTCATAAGTGCACGTTTACGTTTTTGAATTCTAAAGTTCCTAATACCTACCTAATACCAAGGTACTCCAAAATCCATTTTATCGACGCAATTGTAGGAAATAATGTGTTTAATCCTTTTTGCTCTCTACTACTCTCTACTTAAAAAAAATTAATTAACACCGATTTGTTTTTGAACTAGAGACGGGTAACAGGCCGGCTGATTTTCCAAGTTGCCTTTTACAAAAAAATATTGGTGGGAAAATCAACAAAACAAAAATAAAAAACTTTTACATAATTTAGTCATAGGTATTAACAAATAATTAAATCAAATTATTTCAAGTTATGAGAGTGACATAGACATTGATTGAACTTTGGCAATTTGACTATGCAAGTTGTTACTAGTGTGTTAGAGAAGGTTAAGGTAAAAACATAGGGTAAAAAAAGAAGTATTAAGTACTTATATTTCGCTACTACCTACCACTATATTGATATATAGTCAAATAAACACAGTTTCACTGTTTCAACGTGGTGTGTGGTGATGGTGTGGGGGTAGTGAATCATGGCCGGTCCATTAGGTAAGTGATGTCATTTATTTTCTGATTTCACATCTATACTTAGATGAAATCTTAAGTTATTTAGTTAGTTAACTAGGTATCTATACAAAATATCAATATTTACTTTAACAAGCAAGCAAGTTTTATTTTAACTGGCTCTGTTGTTTGTTACTTTGTTAGTATGGGTCAAATCTTGGCAGCTCACTAAGAACAACTTCCTGATTTCAGATTAGGCTTCAATTTTAGTATATCTAGGTACTAGCGTATCTTCGGCGACAACACAATAAATATTGTACCTACTAGTACCTAATTAGAGTCGAAGGTGTCTGACTTCTGAACTAAACAAGATAAACCAAATGAGTTTAGGCTCATTTGTTTTGTGCTGGCAAATATTCTTATCCTTCGTGATAACCTGGGTCTGAAGATGATAACGGTACGTGGTCATAGGACCTAAACAAGATATACCTACCCGTCGTATTTGAGCTCATTTAATTCGTCTGATTATGTACCTACTTACTATAACGCTTGTTTTTAAAAAAGTTTTTAAATTAATAACTTATTTTATTTCTTTATCACTGCTTTTGTGCCAACAAACTGCTTTAAGGTTGCATTAATATTTTTATTAGTAGGTTTGACTATTTATAGACGATCAAAACAACGGAGTACCCGAAGGAACAGTGCTCAAGATCACATCGGCAAAGTGCAGTATATAATAAGTGGTTGGTGCCAAAAAAAATCTTAACGGAAAAAGAAAAAGCCTTACTTACCGCTAACTATCAATGCGATAAACTGAATAAGCTGTTTATGGAAGGTAAGGGAAATTTCCGATTGTAATACACGAAACAATACAGGTAGGTACCTATTCTATAATTGTTCCGACCAGACCTAGAGCGTTTTGGAGTTAATTAATTACCATTTGAGTTGTATCTCAAACTTTCATCTCAGAGCTCGAGCCCGCTTATTCCTTCTTTTTGGTTTCGTTTAGACGGCTTTTTTAGGAGAAACTGTTGTTTGAGCTCAAAACTCCGAGAGGAAAGCCTGCGCCAGAACCTGTTCATCAAACGGCAGGGGTACCGGCATAGACTCAGAGGTTCAACTTATTATAAGAATTTTATCATCGGTTACTAAACGATGCACGTAAACTGTGAGGAAATCTACATAAGAACTATTTATAATAATAGATAGGTACGTATGAGTCGTATGCAGTATGCCTTACTCTACACCGTAAAAGGAGTGACCTTTGGTGCTACGATGCTAAGTATTACTTATGTAGGTACCTATAAGTTTAGCTAGTATAGTGTACAAGGTAGGCAGTTACCTCCATGTACCCAACCAAGGTGTACTGAGAGTGCATCATGTTAGGGGGTGGTAATGTCGGGATCGAACCAACTAAAACCGCACGCCGTCTCGGGTCTAAATACTGGGGTGTAAGGTTACCCAATAGGCACATCCCTCGCACCCATGCTGACCCCGGGCCAACTACGGTTTTAAGATGGCCCCCTCGACCCCTCCCCCCCCCTCCGAAGGGGGGTTGGGGCGAGCATCGCGCCACTTCGCCGACGGTGGGGTGTAGGGTGACAGGCAGCCGTCCTGTCACCTGCGCGCACAATCGGCTCGCCCCCTGCTCGCCTCCCCACTGTGCCCTCTGCTAGTCAGAGGGACACGTTGAGAGCCTCGGAGCAGCCCTATGGAGGGCCACTCCCGCTCCGGCCGGATTGGCCGCAGGCAGCAGCGTCTCCCGTGGCGAGTGGGAGGCGCTGTTTGCCTCCGTTGCCCGGGTGCACCGCGTGGAGGTTCGTTCCGGTCCGCACCCTAGAGGTTCCGGCCCGCACCCAATACCTATATCGATACCCGCAGTGCCAACTTTTAAGGTGGGTCTACGCTAGGCGAGACGAGCACGAGCGAAGCACAAGCGTAGCGAATTTTTTATTGAAATTAAACCAGGTTCGAGGCTTTTTAACGTAGACCCACCCTTAAGTTTATCGCAATATCTCGGAATTACTGGTCAATTAATAACTTGGAGCTATATAACTACAATGTCTTATTATTAAGAGTAGGTAATAAGATACGTAGGCATGCAGGTATCACTTGAAAACGCGCAGCATCCATAGCAATAAAACAGTTAATAGTAATTGACAGCGATCCTTTCTTATTACATAACATAGCTTGTGATTTAACAATCGTATCATCATTCTATGTTCTTTCTTACGCCATAATCTCGAAATATGCTCGTACATACTAGACACACAACCGGTTTCGAACACCGACAAACATATTTATAAGACTTCATCACATAGGTATTCGCCATCTCAGTGGACCTTGACCGAGTAACATGTCGCATGGTCACAATATATTCCACATTGAGTTCTTCCTACTGATCATGTTATTGATGTTTCTCAGTGTCAATTGCTGTGATACTTACTTTGTTGTTTATTTGCTTACCTACCTTTAGTGTGATAAAGTGTGAAATGCAATGTCTATGCTAATTTATTTTGGTAAATAGGTACCTACCTAGTATTTGCAACTATGGGCACACCAAATACCAAAGTTTTATCGCAATCTTATGAATGGATGAGCACGCTTATGGAACAAACAGAAAGATATATCTAATATTATTGTTATGAAACAATTTAATCTAAGTTAAGTCTTATAACATCAACTATCTACCAGAAAAAGTTTCGTCCAAGTCCACCCAGCCGTTTCAGAGATTGGCCAAGTCTAACAAACAATATAAATCATTGTTGTACATTAATTTTATTGTGAACTGTTATTTTGTTATCACAAAAAGAAACTTTAACACTACAAAACAACAATTTTTAAAATTTATTGGTCTGATAACGGAAATTTCTTCTGAATTGCCATTATTTGATTAATAAGTAGGTATTATTACAATGTAACTTATGTTAGTATACTATAATAATATAAAAAAATAACAATTATAGAGCAAACGTACATTCATCCCCACTTGACATCGACAAAGACTTTGGTATCCTGACAATGACATAGACCGACGATCCCTACGTAGACGCCTCTAAAACTTGGATAGATTTGGAATTAGGGGTTTCTACGTAAACTGTGAGGACTATGAGGGATAGACAAAAACTAAATCGGTTTAAAAAAAATCAATACACCTAACCAGAAATTGAACCCAATATTTTTTTTAAAAAGCACACCTAATATTATATTACACCACTCGATAGTGCTGCTAATAAGGAATTATTCCCCCCACCTCTTTCTAGCCTTCCCACCCCTTCCCAACCCTCTGCCCTTCCCTTCAGGGTAGGCAGCGCGTGTGTGACACCCTTAGTGTTGCACACGTCCATAGGCCACGGTGATCGCTTCCCATCAGGTGGGCCGTGTGCTTGTCTGCTACCTATGTAGTATAAAAAAAATGATTTCTGAGAAATACATAATAACATAATATAGGCCATATGCTATGCTATGGTTTGCCATAGCATAGCATATGGCCTAATGAAATGGTAAACCTAAGAAAGCTTTCTTTTTAACAAAATACTGTTTATTTTCCTTAGTCCACTGCTGGACATAGGCCTCTCCCAATGTGCGCCGTACCACCCGATGACCGATGACTGTTACAAAAAAATACAAGCTTATGAATAATGATAAGGATTACGAGTATAATCAATGCGAATCTATTACGTTGATTATGCCTTTGATTACAAAACTTTATTTATATAATTACTAATAATAATGCATCAATTTGCAATATTTCGCATGTCGATAAATACCGGCTGTAATTGAACATAAGAACAGTCTATTATTCGTGTTAGATAAGTCAACATTTTTTTATCGTAGCCCTGTTAGATTCTTAGAGCACAAACCAACCTGACCTAAAAGCTGGTAGGTCTGACACTAGCTTACCTACCCTACCCAAAAATGAAAAGGAGGACTCGGTAGGGGAGAGGATCGGTTTGGCATTTGAATTGTGACCAAGGGCAACCAAGCGGTTTGGTGATTCCTTCCTTTGTACGATAAAGAAGTGGAATAGGTACTTTATCTACATACGTTTTTCTTCTTATAATGCCGGGTTCTTAATGCGGAGTGAAAGCTTCTGTACGCTGGGTGGATTTCTGACTCTACATCCTCGTTGATTCCAATATTCAATGTCTAAGCCATTTTTGAAATATACAGGGTGAATTTTTCAAAAGGGCTTGGATGGCCAAAACCAAAACTATAAGGAATAGCGAAAAATGGTCAAAGGAGTCACGAGCCCGATTTTGATGAAACTTAAAACCTCATCATTAGATTTTTGAAAAATTAATAATCCTCGCCAGGAATCGAACCTGTTGATTTTGAAAAAAAAACACACCCTAATTATTACACCATACGATAGTATTGCTATTAACGATCTTATTCTGGGAAGTAATGACATACCGTAAACTAAAGGAAAGAGCTCATCTTTAACAAAATACATTTTATTTTTCTTACATTAACTGATCAAATTGTTCAAAATGTAGACCATTGTTTTCAATACATAGCTGGATTTGAGAGCTCAAGGATCGTACTGCATTCAATATTAGAATGTTATTGATTCCGTTTAGAATATTCTCCAAAGAACGTTTCAAGTCATGACCTGTATCATATGTGTTTTGTAATTTTCGTTTTTGACATGCCTCCAGAGAAAGTAATCTAAGGGAATACGATCCAGGGATCTTGCTGGCCAAGGCACAGGACCATGCTTTGCAATAAAATTATCGTCAAACTGCTGAATCAAAACCTCTTTTACGGCTATTATGGGCTGGAGCTCCATCTTGTTCAAAAAAAAAACATCAATCATTATAATCATTCCGAGTATAATTTAAAACACGGAATAGTCACGATCTTTTCTGGGATTTCGAACGAAACAAATAGGTACATAAAACATGAATTTTATTAAATTCCAAAGTTTCCTTAAATTTGCCGTATATCATTACTTTGCAGAATTTGTTCCTTAACAGCGACACTATCGTATGGTGTAATAATAAAGGCTGAGTTTTTTTTTTTCAAAATCAATAGGTTCGATTCTCAGCTAGGTTTATTGGTTTTTCAAAAATCTAATGATGAAGTTTTAAGTTTCATCAAAATCGGGCTCGTGACTCCTTTGACCATTTTTCGCTATTCCTTATAGTTTCGGATTTGGCCATCCAATCCCTTTTGAAAAATTCACCCTGTATAGGTAGGTATAATTTAAATGAGATGTGCGTGTGTGTGTGTGTGTGTGTGTGTGTGGATGTGTAGAGAAAACAGCCTGACGTCATTCTGTCTGCGCACTCACCTAACACCCAGGTACAAAACACAAAAACTATTTATCACCGTGGATATTCAATCTCAGATCTGTCTTTAAGTGGTGAAGACTATCAACCAGTAAAGTAGCATCAGAACTAATCTCATGAGCCGAACCATCTCAAGTGAGGGCTATCCTCCTGCGATGTGCATGAGACGTAAGAACCCTTAGAACGTTGTCAAGCCAAAATTCTTCTAGAGAAATTTTCTATCTCGTAGCTCTTGTTTCTATCGGTTGCCGGTCTTTGAATTGTGAATTATACTTAATCATAATTTTGTCATGTCTACACGCCATTATATTGACTAATACCAACACCTAGGGTTACCTAAGTTTGAACTTATAAACCCTTTTTTAACTTAAACTATTAGGTGAGACCCGGTGGGTGGGTATCACAGGTCAAAAAAATCATTAAAAAACATCGCAGGTTATACCATGGGTCGTGATATTTTCCATCACTGCCAAAGCCCTAACATAACCTTGGCAAATTCAGAGGTTATTGAACTCGGACCTAGGTTGGCAACTTGAGAGAGCAGAGGCAAAAGGTACCTACCTACGTATTACAGGTAATTTATCACATCGAGCATATTTATATGCTATATCATTACCATTAGAAAGGCCACAATCAAGATACTTTCAGTTCTTTTTCTTATTTTTTTGAAAAGGTAGCGAAGGTAGCACGCAATGTTCGGTAGGTGAGTCAGTTATAGACTATAAAGAGCCGCGTGTTCAGGCGATACGCGCTACGTGCCCTCTTAGCGCACGCCATGCACCTCAGTACTCGCGTGTAACTCGCTTCCCACACCATGAAGAGAGGTTTACTTCCGGATATTTTTATACCACTTAGGTGGCAGACAAGCACACGGCCGCACAGCTTTGTCAGGAGTGTAGGATGGACCTACCATGGAGTCAGTTTTTGCCCTAACAATTGTTCCAGATCTTATATTGATATCATCCGAGGCCCATCACGATTTCAGTTTAGAGGTTCAGTGGGGCGAGCACGAATTTTCTTTCGAATCGAGCTCGTAACGTGTGCGATAGAAATTATATGAGATTTGTACAGTTCCTTTTACGCACGATAGGGGCGCTGTACAAATTTCATACATTTTTGTCGCACACGTTACGAACTCGATACGAAAGAAAATTCGTGCTCGCCCCGCAGATATGAAACCTTTCCATATTTACGTCAGGGTTGTTCCCCTGTTCAATGTGGTATTAATCGTTTTGAAGGACAACATCAAAAACTCACATGGACCTCCAGTTCATGTATACTGATGATTTCTCACTAGTGGACGTGAACAGAGGAAGAACTGGAAAGCAAACTCCGAGGCGAGTCTCAGGTGCGACCGGTACCAACGCAAAGATAACGTTGATGTGGTCAGCCCATGCCACTTCGGTCTGCTTATTCTGTAAGCCATGTCGGTAGCTTGCAGTTCTTTGTCAGATGACTTTATTATAAATTGTATACTTCAAGGACGCTACTTGAACGCAAAATCAGTCACTGCTGATCCATCTGATGCCTATTTAGTTATAGATTTAACTGAATAGGGTATAAGAAAAACTTTACTAGAAGCTTAAGTTTCTAATGTTTCAATTAACTATTATTTATTTCAAGTCAAAATCGCCTTTCCAAAATTCATAACGCATCCATCTATTTCATTATGCAAAGTTGTATAATTAGTATCCATTAAGCATTATTTTATACTTCAATCGTGCGTGTACAGCTAAGATGGTAGTAGCGGATAGCGTAGTAGCTGCATATTATAATTTCAGCATTACTTTGCGTAACGTACGTTTCACCAACGGAAAAGGAAGAGGTATGCGCCATGGTCGGCTGATTTTAACAATGTTCAGGAAAATTTGTACATGTAAGTGATTCTGTTATTATTATTACTTAGAAACTACTCACATTGAGGAATGGTAGTCAATTTGATAGATATACTGAATACAATTTCGTGGTTGACAAGAAGACATTTTCAAGTTTGATGCGATTTATGATGGTTGTTATTCCGGGTTTGGTTTGTTTCTAATACAAAACATGAATAATTATGAATCTATGTCATTATATCCTGGGGCTTATATTATACCACGATATTCGGGGGTGATTCAACTCATGAACAAAGACATTTTTGGATCATACTTTATAAGTGCTTAAAAAAATATGAGACATTAAATTGGGGAGCAAATGTCAATGTTATCAAGTCTCATTATGAAGATACAACGTATGACTAATTAGGTAATCAGTGTTTTTACTTTTAGTGAAAACACTGATTAAAAGAACCATTATTTCATAAAATAATGAACAGCACTAAGTAGAAGGGAAATGGTTGTATGTCTAGTCAATTGAAGAATCAGACCGGATTCGAATCCGTGATCAGTGAGGCAATTATATTGCATTATCAAGTAATCATTATTATAACTCGTAGTACCTACTATTATTTATTTTATACCTACTACTAACGACTTTCCACGGCAGACGGTCAGATGAAAAATCCGTTTAGAAATCGGCCAACCTATCAACCAATGACGTACAACATGATAGTATAGACCAAGAACATTAGGGTCCTATCAGACAGAGAGCGGTCACGCGGTCAAGCGTTCTGCGTTCGCGTTCTGCGTTCGAGCGTGCAATTTGCTCACGAACCCCGCTGTTGAACGGTCGACGCGGTCCCACTAGTGTCACCATGATTTTTGACGATAGTTCTTCATCGGAAGACGAATTATTGATTTTGTGGTCATTATCAGCGTCAAGACGGAAAAGAAAACACTGGGTGCGCCCAGTAAATAAGGATAGAGAACGAGATGGAGAATTTCATAGACTTTTTTCTAAATGGATTAATGATGAAGAAATTTTTTATAATTCTTTTCGGATGAGCATCGATTCCTTCAATGACATAACGTATGACAAAATTAAACATGACTTAGTCAAACAAGATACTAACTGGAGGAAAGCCATTTCAGCAAAAGAAAGTCACGTACTAACATAATCAGCTTTTCGGTCTCCATCTTCCTTCCAATTTGGTCACCGTAACAGCAATGAACGCGTGAACGCGTGCGTTCTACTTGATCGCTGCGGTAAGAATGCCTCCTGTGTGAATATATCTATATAACATAATATAACACAAAGAACGCAAAACTGACCGCTTGAACGCTTGACCGCGCGACCGCTCTCTGTCTGATAGAACCCTTAGAAATTTCCTTGGTATAGACTTTCGTTGCAAATACTTTAGCTAAAGAAAATTTGTCAGAATTATTACGTCAGTAATTTTCTAACAGGTGGTGAGTGAATATCATTAGAAAATCGGTACAATAAAGTCTCTAAAACTTGTCAATCAATTCGGTATATGCAAGGAGGATCGTAAAATAAAAACGAGTTAGTAAATAAACATATTTATGTATATCCATTTTCTTACAAAATTATTTACAACACCATTATTATGCACATATTCGCTGTCATATAAAACATTACATTGATAAATTAACCATCCTAAAGCAAATGTACAGCATACTGCAAGTAAATACACTAATACTAACAAGCTTAACTAGTTGCAGATCAATTTTAGGCACCATTCCATAAACAATAATTACAAAATATTTACAATTGGAGAATGTGGGGATCTGGAGTATTTCCAGAATGACTACCATTTTATAACTACTGATGAGATTGTTTATCCCAGTTAAGCTACATGTACACATTTAGCAGTGTAAAGTGTTTGTGTTGGTGGTGCTACTATTAGTAGGTACAACACATGCTATACACCGGTATTTAGACTAGAAAAAAGATACTATTAGTCTTACAAGTACATAGTGAAAAGTAATAAACTTGCAATAGCCGGGGCCCGCGTCCTCCAATTGTAACTGATTATAAAATTAATGACATTTCTTTAAATAATACTTCACTATAAAATCATTTTTCTAATTTTAATATTTATAACCATTTTTTCGGTAAAACGATTAAAATATCTAATAGTATATTATCTATATACTTAATTTTAAGAAGTAAAAGTGGTACGCATGACTGTTCGACTACAAAGTACTAAAATTGAATATGAGTTCTCCACAATATGCCAAAAGGTATATGAAGTCCACTAATATGCACTTAACCAACGAAGTGGACTATCAAGTGGCGATGGTGGCACTTCGCTTGCAATTAGAGTAGGCCCGTGCCTTGTAATTGAACAGTATACATAATATACCTTTAATGAAGACTTTTTCTAAAAAAAAGACGAATATAAAGATCGAATTCTCAACATCTTCCGTAATCCACAAATTATAAAACCAAAGAGATGCAAATGAATACTACACGAAATAGAAACTAAAGTCTTACAATAGGAAATATTTACAAAAGGAAGATAGGGAGAAAGTATAATCTGATAACATATTAAATGTACCTATATGAAAACAAATATTCTCTTCGTAATCATTTCAATCAGTTGAAAGAAAAGGAATGTAAACTAAAATTCTGTTGCAATTTAAATATAATTACAGTCCAAAAGGCAACATTCTACTTCAGAAATATTATTTTAATACATAAAATATTTTAACTATTTTCAAGATAAAATGAAATGAGTTCATTAGTTTAGTTGAATAAATATTATAAACGATTATTGACGAAACATTTCATAGTTCTCTAAATCAACTCTTTTTCATTGCTGTGAGATGTTTTAGATATTACATATAGATGCCAGATTTGCATAAGTTTCATGGGCTTTGAAGTAAACAGAATTACTATTTTCATTAGATTAAAAAAAAATGTATTTAGTGTTCATCAAAAGTCGCATACATATATATGCGTGGTGCGACATTGCATAACAATAATTTGCGACTAAATATGTTAAATACCTCGCTCGATGCAACGCAAGTCGCTGCACCAAAATACGTAGAGACTTAATCTTTAGGCCATAATTCACATTCATAAGATAAAAACGAATGGCTGCCATACACTAGGACTAACCTCTAAACTATTTATACATGTATTACTTTACATTACTCTCACATATGTTACATTACAATTATTAAAGTAATACTTTCATTGAATACAATTTCGCCGTGTGCCAGGCTAGTTCGACACAAAATTGCCGAACGGACAAAATTTATTGTCAATGTTGAGAAGCGACGTTGATAAAATAACTGCTATAACATTCAATAAATGTTAGAAACAATACGCTATATATGTTTTTTGCAAATTATCATAATTTGGCAGTAGTATAATTCTTCTTAATATGTATTTATTACGGACCTGGCTATCAGGAACTTGCAACTAATCACTTTGCAGAAAGTTACGGGAACCTGTTTTCAATAAAATTGATGTAGTCTTGGTAACTGACTGATGTAAATTAAGAATTTCACTTCAAATTCTACTATGAAAACTAAAAAAAAAAACAAATCTATACTTCTTAAAATACTAATTGTATTTTTATTGTATTTTTGACAGTAAAAAGATATTTTGCTTTTTTACTAGAGATTACATCAAGCTACAAAGTTTTTGTTTTTAATGAACAATTTTTATTGTAGATGCATCGCGGC
This sequence comes from Lithosia quadra, assembly GCA_963576445.1. Classification (NCBI taxonomy): domain Eukaryota; kingdom Metazoa; phylum Arthropoda; class Insecta; order Lepidoptera; family Erebidae; genus Lithosia; species Lithosia quadra. The sequence continues at coordinate 6,474,757 of OY754884.1, read as the reverse complement.
ATCGGCGTGCGAAAGTTTTGGGTGCGGATCAACAATAGAACAACCCACATAAAAAGTGAATTTTAAAACTGTAACTATCAGATGTAAATTAACACATACGCGACTTCAAGTTCCTTTTTCGAATGGGCGATGTTTAAAAAGCACATGTTTCAGTCTTTCCTTTGTTTATATACATGGACCGACAACCACGAAAAATATGCATAAATAAATTATTGTGCCTGATATGTACAACACAATATATATTACGTACGTCGCTATCATGGCTTAATATCACATTATTCATTGGAGTTATGACTAATGGCTATTGTTTAGTCATTTTGTAGACTATCGACGGACGTTATCACGGGAATAAGTTCACATAAATTTTGACACAAAATAACATTTTAGTGACTTATTACCCTTTTTAATTTCGACACAGAGATGTTTATATATCAAACTTGATACGAGTGATCGTTTCACTTTAAAACTCTACCGACCTTTACAACTTTGCTATTCTCTATAATAAATTATTTTAATGTCAGTATTAAAAGTTAAAAGAAATCCGACTGTATATTACATACCCTATGAGAACAAACGTCACTTATTTGTATTATTGGGCTTAAGCCACAGATTAAAATTAAGGCTCATATTACTGAGGTGGTAAGATGTAGTTAAATTGCACTTGTTGATTAGTTTAATGTTGAATGTTTTCATCCTTAACTTACGAGAATCAGACGACCATACGCACATCACATTCAAATTGACAATCTATGACAATTAGGACGTAACCTTCACAAAGTTGCCACAATCACAGTTATTCTGTCAGTATCACGGGCTTTATTATACTCAACAAGGCAATAAAGAAGAAACCTTTGTTGATTCATTTTCCTTAGCTCTGCTTCTCTTTCTATCGCACGGTTGACTAATCTCTTCGTATAGTTGCCTTGTGGGTCGACACCGTGTTACCGCGGACTAGTGTGAACTAGAATGTATGTTGTGCTGAGCCTTCTTCTTACGTTGCGCTAACATGTCGTAGAATGGATTGTGACTGATCGAACGACGGAGACATTCGATCCATTCATCGCGTTCTTCTACTGTTGCTGCCGACATTCTGGAAAAATATAAATAGAAAATGAACCTAAGGTAGTATTTAAAATGGTTTTTACGAATGCCTCCAAAGTGCTGTAATATAAGAGAATGTATTGCTGTATAAGTCATTAAGCGTTATAGCGTCATCCAATCCATTCAAATTAGAAACCATAACAGAAACAAATATAATAGAAGTAACTATAGAAGGTTGATGATTGGAAGGCTTCATGACTTGAGGCAACCCTCGTGTCTGAGATCTCTCGTAATCTAATCAAATTAAATCAAACCTAATTTCATTTAAACAAGCCTAACACTAACACATCGTCAAACCGATGCATTATTCTTAACTTTTAAGATTATGTATTCATCATACTTGTGGTAATCGCAGTGGAAATTAATTTAATTTTTAAGGACAGCGAAAATACCATTTACGTCATCGCGGCAGTCACAACATCAAACCACAAGATGAATCAGTAATATAGTAGTTAAGTACACAAAATTTTGTACAAGATAACAAATAAAGGCATATTAAATGCCCTTTATCAGCTTTTGTTACACACATTTAATTAAAATATTAATTGTTTTCACAATTAATCATATTTTGAGGCAATTAATAACATAATTAGGAGTCCATTTACCTCCACAAGTACGCAGAATTACAAATAAATAACATAATTACCTATACACGGTATGTTTTCCTTCAACGACCTTCCCTTCTGAGTCAGTCTTGCAGGCTTTAATGAGATCAGCGCCACCACTCGCGTACAACTCCAGACAATAAGGCCTTTGTCTATCACTTGCCGAACGAACCTGCAAAGATAATATTTTATGCTATGTCAATGTTTTGCTTTGAAAATACATTATTTAGAACTTTAATGAACCAGTTAACTTGTAACCACGGTAAACGAAACCTGATTGATACGTCAGACATTTCAAAGTTATTTATGGATGATGATAATACGATGAGTAATACCTACACCGTGATCACATTTATTTTTATAAATAAAATTCCTATCATGGAATGCGAAAACTTAGTCCAACTCAGGGTGGTTACCGTGGTTAATGAATGTTCTCGTAAAATGGGTAAGGAAATCTGGACAGAATAAGAGGAAAATTTGAAAAAGAAAAATGTGGTAGTCAAGGTCGTAAGTGAAAGATCGTTCACAGGTCGAACTGCCCTAAGTATTCATGTCGGGCAATATACGAACATACAAAATCTTATAACATAAAATAAAATATAATAACGAAACAACTTATATCGATACTTACAGAAATATTCTCTAATGGAATGATGCCTCTGGGTTCTTTATCTGTCGTGTATTCGAAGTAGTACAGGCAGTTATCATTCAGAATAAACCACCGTCTCTTCCACGACTTGTATCTGTAACAAATTATAAATAAATTTTTCAATAGAAGAAAGAATGGGCCGCATGATAATAAGTTTATGGTACATTTAGAGAAATTTTTATAATCAATGGTTGTCGTTGGATATATTACAAGGTTATAAGTGAGAGTAATCACACTTTCGCTAGAACTTTTCTAACAGATGAAAAGTTGATGACAATTGCAGAAACTTAAAAATGAAATCTAATCATTCTATTTGATTCGAATGGATGTCCAGTTCAGTTGTAAATTTTTATATGATAATTTCAAACGTTACATTTATTTATTTATTTATTTTATTTTACAATTTTAGGGAAACTTACAGCTAAAAAAGGTTCAATATTATATAATTAATATGATGAAGGCCAAATATCAGTTTCCACATTTAATAATTAAGTATAACATCTTTACATGCTAATGCTAAATATTTAAACGTTACATCAAACAGTTTTGTCACTGAGAAAACCCATATATTGGGTTTAAATTTAAAACCCCCCGCAGGGCCGCCTAAACTACGGTCACTTCGTCAGTGATGCGCGCCAGTACCTAATTGCGGTCTACCTCAGACATGAATCAACTCTTGACACATCCGACTTCCTAGTCTTCCTGCTAATATTGTAAATGTGAAAGTTTGTTAAGATGGATAGAGGTATGTGATATTTTATTACTCTTTCGGGAAAAAAAGTGCCTAAACGGATGAATCAGGATGGAATTTAGCACCGAGATAGTTTATTATCTGGAATAACGCATAGGCTACTTTTTCTTCCGGTTCTTGTGAGTTGCGGGAACAGGGTCAGTATATTATGCAGGCGAAGCCGTGGGCACCAGTGGTTAATATTTTAGGAACTACGGTAGAGTGCCTATTAAACACAAATACCACGACTGATTAGATAAATTTTACCAAATAGGTAAGTATTATTGAATAGGTGAACTCTTCTGGCCTACTATATACTCGTAATATATTATTCGACTCTATATTAAACTAGGTATTAATAAGAGTTCATATGTAGAGGGTTAAGTTAATATCAGATTTCTAATTAAAAGAAACCAAGAGCGAAGTTATTAACAATAATTAACTTCAACAATAGGTATACTTAGATAAATATTAGTTGTTATTATGATACAAACCGCGCATGTTTTTAAAATTAAAATCACATGTTTCACGACATTTGTAAAGACACGTGTTGTTAGATTACATTTGTTTATACGCTTATCACATAATAATTGTCTAAGTTCAATGTCACTAGATAATTCTCATTTTGTAATTAACCTAATCAAGGATCGTAACTAAGACTTGCACTGAGCCTGTAGTACCTACCTAACTAAAAATTAGCTTAACATGTTCCAAAGTAATCGGTACTTTGGAACATGTTAAGCAAATTTTTAGCTTTAAAACTTAATATAAAACAAAAAACGTAAAAAAATTAATACACCAACTTATTATTGAATTATTTCGTACTCGTTTTTGTTGGTTCGATTAAAACCAGAACAACATTTTCCTAAATTCTCTCGAGAGTTTGTGATTGATTTCTCGACAAACAATTTGAAAATGATAACATAACACAGAGACTAAACTTGTGATTAAAATTTTGAAATGTAAATTACGTTTGGTTTAACATTGTATAAAATAAAAAGCAGTCAATATTTGCAGTCATTCTCCGTAATTTATTTATGCAGGATGTATGTTGACCGCAAATTAAGTTGTTCGCAAAAAGTTGTAGGTTAAAGTTCACAATTGTCCATAAAAACAATCCATCATTATCATCATACACAAGCAATAAAGTTTATCAAACGAGTGATGAATACACTTTTTGTGATTATAATTGACTAACTTGTTTACATGTAAGTTAGTATGTGCAACTTCCTACTTAGGTATATGAAGCAAAAACAAGCAAATATAACAAGTCTAGTAACCCTACTACTACAACAAAACCTTGGGTTTGGTGTAGTGGAGTTATATTATAAAAAGGATGTTTAAACCAATTAGAGACATGCTAACTAACAAAATAAACGGTAACGATGAGCAGTTGGTACTTATGTTATATTAAATACTAGCTGTTGCCCGCGGCTCCGCCCACGTGGATGTCGAAATCCGTTTCAAAAACTATCCTATCTCTCAAGTTGGATCGAACTGCACATGGTGTGCGAATTTTATTATAATCGGTTAAGTGGTTTAGGAGTCCATTGAGGACAAACATTGTGACACGAGATTTATATATATTAAGATTATGTATAGATAGATTACAACTGCTATGGTAGCTATCCGTAGGTATTAATAGTTCAATAGCACGAATTAGGTAACAACGCGAGTTATTTAACTTGTGCTCTCTAAAAAAAAGAAATTATTTTATACTCATACTTGATGTTTTTGTCCATATTTTTTCTCACTACGTCTTGTTGTAGTATACTTATAGAAATTTAAAAAATATCAGTCCAAAGATAAAATATTTTAAAGACGAATATGAGGATAAGTGTATAACTTCTGAATACGATATAACTTTTTATAAGGTGGTGGTAATAACCATAAAATAATATGATGAAATAAATGAATGAAGGCAATAGTTAAACTGAGCTTCTCTTGTAAGCCCAAACTTGTTAGGTTAGTTAGAGCTGAGTTTGTTTCCCTAAAAATTTGGAGAACGAATTAGATTTCTAGAACAAACTTATTCAAGAAATCTCTCAGTTTGATTGCGATTTTACTACTAAACTGGATCATACAGCCTTCATAATATCCATGTTAATGCCTCAATAAGATCCCTAATTTAAAAAACATATTCTAAAAATCAATATTAAAGTACAAATTATATACCTTCCGCCCTGTTTCCACAGCCATCCCTCTTTATCAGGATTGAAGAACGTATGCATGAGATCGTTACCGTCGTCTTCTGGTATTTTGAAGGGCTCCGTTTTTATGGACTCGTACAAAGACTGGAAATGAAAAATAAAATCATTAGGTTTTTATACTACTAAGGTGGCAGACAAGCGCACGGCCCACCTGATGGGAAGCGGTCACCGTTGCCTATTGACGTGTTCAACATGTCAACGTGTGCAGAGGGTTATACTTTTTTAGAACACATGAACAAAAATGTCTTCGCCTTAATAGAAACTAAGTACGTATTAATGGACACATTCTTGGATTTTAGGTTTACATAGTAATATAGGTGAATAAATGAGGTACTTTAATAAAAAAATCGTAGGTGCTTTTAGAAGAGCGAGCGAGAACTTCAATATGTAGAGTGGTTTAAATAAAGGATTTAAGTAGAAATATTAAAATGGCTATTTAAAGTGATACATTTAATTAGTGTAACTACCATTTTAAACAGATACTCACATGCAACTGCGACATTAAGATACTAATATTTATCGCCCAGTTGCCTCATGATAGCGGTACTAATGATTTCATATTATTTACAGTGTTATTTGCGTCAGTAAGACTATTACCATTACAGATTATGAATGTCATTCAAAACAAATTTATGTTGAATTAATAATAGGACATGCCCCGTGAGTTATGAAAACATGAGTATTTGTTATTAAACTATACGGATACGAACGTTGAACGTCTCAGTAAAAATATATCTTGGGAGATCTTTTACAGAAACTATAACAACAGATTCTTATAATAGGCTAGCCTAAGGTCGCGGCTCCGCCCGGATGGAAGTCGGTCTTCGTGTTTTTCGAATGCCTACATCTCCAGTTCTACTCAACCATACTCAACCGATTCCGATCAAACATGCGTAGAATTATCTTAAGCATAAGATAGGTACATAATTATTTTGAAAGTTTGACCTTTCAAACAAAAAACCCTCATCAAAATCCGTTTGGTAGTTTTTGCGTTCATTACGCACAAACAGACAAAAATTCCAAAAAAATTTTGGTTCATACTAAGTATTTTTTTAAATATATCCAATATACAGACACAGCTACTTTTTAAATTTTATAATAGTACCTAGGTCTTCTTTCTAGGTTGAAGAAGAATAGTAGGTAAGTACTTAATGGATACAATGAATGATTGCAGTTGCAAACATACATTTAAAAAATAAATTTATATACCGTAGCATAAAATACATATAGGTACCTAGAAAGATAGTCTACTGAAAATAGTTTCACTTTCTGCCAAGTCGCCTTTGTCTATTTTGAACCTATTAAATGTCACTTCGTCGCAGTAATTGTCGCAGTTGTAGACAATCATAGGCGACAGAACAATTATAGTCGTAATTACTGTCGGTAGCGAATCTCTGCTGAATGTAATGTAACAACAATTAGAATGTTAGGTTATAATGTTAGATCTGCATTTTCATATAGGTACCTACACATAGATTTAAGCATGTATTATGGAGTAGTTAAAACCGGTTATGTTTTAAAACTTTAACATCATCGGCTGTGCAATAAAGAGAACGCTTCACAAAACCGATGCAAACCGCTTTCAGCCGGATTCTCATTCTTCTTCCCGACCCGACGAACGTGCCAAATCAAACGCCAAGTACGGCACGGCATATCGCTTGTGTATGCTGCAGCGCGCTGTGAATTCAACGGACACTTATCGCACTAACCTTATCTATACTCGTGATTATACACGAAATCAAGGACAGTATGGATATACACCCAATAACAGTTTGTGCCCTACAAGGCACAAAGTGGCATCACTTTTGTGCCTTTCGTGCCACAGATATGCCTGTATTTTACAGTAACATTTCTTAACCGCATTGATAGCGAGAACCGCTCCTGAGTCGTTATCAGAGTAAACTGTCAGTTTATAACAATAGAATCGCGGTAAGTTTACCTAACTAACTAAATATAAATGTAAACAATATTATGTTGTGTTGAACATGCGGAACCAGGTCTCGTCCTAACCACATGTCAGTGCGGTTTATTGGTTGAGTACCTAACGCTCCTATCCTACATGTTTATCTATTACATTATTAATATACTTGAGTATGTGGTACAATGACAAGTACATTGAACCATAATTATCTATGTGAACCGTACGCAGAAGAAAACTATATTTTTAGATTTTATAAAGCATGTAATAAGTACTTAATCTTAATTCTTCGTTGATCGTTGACTTATTATTTGAGATGAAATTTACAAAGTCGCCTATATCGAAATATTTTCCAAACAATTTGCCTTGGCTCAATGGCGTAACTGAAACGGCTTCGATCATCTGGCGGAATTGGTGGCAGGTCTGGTGGAATTGGCAGAAAAAGTGGCATAGTTATTAATCTGAACTGTCTAATAGGCAGCCAACCTGGTAAAGACTTCTGCATAAGAACTTGCACCTGTATAAACAGCACAACGCAAAAAGGCTCCTATGACATAAGACCTAAACAGAAATAACCTTTTACGTGAAAGTTACAGATTTAATCAACTTTTGCTTGTCTCTTCTTCTTTATCAAAACATATTTTCGTAAATGTATTTTCGATAATCTCCTCCGTCCTTGAAACTCAACGATATAGGCAATCGATGTCGCAAAATATGACCGTAGTAAAATATTTTACTGATTACGCCTACTTAATGTCCTGAGTAGTATTATGATATTGTTCGATGTTAGGGACCATGTGTTTACTATTGATACAAGCGATAATATCGATACTAGTAGATTGAGATTATGTTGCAAATATTGTGATAGAATCGAGTGTTATACTTCTGCTCTCTATAGCTCTATGGTTACGGTAACAATTAATGCTCATCGATCAACATCAGTAGTGCAAACATTGATCTAACGGTTATTTAAGAGATAATTTTCAAGTTGGCGATGGCGCCACAGTTTTTATGTAAGAAGGTACCTATATTTAAGGGCATCTATTGTGACTAAAAACTACATCTGATTTTTGCTTAATTAGATAAATATGTACCTATATCTTCTCACCAAGAAGCTTCACACCAAAACCACGCCTGCAAATTACATTTTTTTCTAGAATTGAACTCGGGTTCGCCAGACTTTTCGTGTGCAGCGTTCATTTAACGGTTTACATGCATAATCCATCAGAGCAAGCAATTATGGATCGTTATTGCGCCACGCATACTTTAATTGATAAGAGCCATTGCGGATGGTGGAATTCATAGAACCTCATATTCGTCGTATCTTCAAAAATGATACCAATCAAAACTTCATAGTCTATAGAAGACGTTTTAATTATCGTTTTACCTACATATGGATATTGCAAAGGGTTATTGACCTTTTCATTTCTCAGTTAAATAATACGAATGTGAAACTAGGTAGGTACCTATATTGATTTAAAAAATATTGTCAAGTCTCACAAGGCGTGTGAAATACTCATGTTCTCGCAGTGCATAATTTCGCTAAACGGTTCAGCAAATTGGCCTCATGACCGTGTGATATCACACATATAGATTAATTTCTGTGGGGATATGTTAAGTGGTTTGTCTGTACAGATAAACCACTAATGGCGGATCATTTGGAAGTAACATTTCCTGCGTTATCCGCTCCTAAATATTATACCATCACTTGCTTCAATGCGTATTAAAATTAGCAATTTTCCTGTTACATAATGTAGCAGTAATTAATCAAACCTGAGTTTTGTAGTTAAAGGGGATGAAAACTACATCTAATACAAGCTTAAACCCCTATACATAACACGGCATTGACCCCTCGCATGGAAATGTTTATTTTAGCTCCAGCCGAGCGGAAATGACCTAAATATTGCCAATACCTAGGGCTGCCAACCGGCCGGGTTTCTCCGGATTTGGCCAACATTGAAAAGCGCACAGATTCTGACCTCTGTATTCAAGTGTCAGATTCATTAAAATATAAACTATATTTTTAGTAGGACAAACTATGTAATACTGCCAAGTTTCAAGATAAACTAATGTAGCTAAGGAAAATTAAAGTCACGTACACATCCTTAAATTTCAACCTGTTTATCCTGGTTCATTAGTATAATAATTATGGTATTAACTAGCGAATGACTAATTAACGAACCCAATGTCATAAGTTACCTAAGGAGATCCACCTTAAGGTTAGCAATTTAGATTATTTAAATACCAATAACTTTTAATTACACCCCGAAATTGAAATACAAGCGTACTGCCCACATCTCCTTGATGTCACTCGCACGTTTTTGGTAGTTGTTACAATAATTCTAAAAATTTTCGCTCTATTTCCTTTTCGGAATGGTGCTTTTGTAAAAGCTAGAATTAAAAATATTTTATGTATAGCTCCACGCTGTAAGTTTTTGAAATAGTGCAATAGTGTGAGGTAAATAACTTACTAAAAGCAACTCCTGTGGTAGGTCGCCTCCGTTGTTGATACCTCTGTTCATTGCGACAAACTGTTCTGGCAACGGCTTGTCTTTTACACTGGGGTTATGTAGCGATGTGTTCAACATTATTATTGCAAAACTTAATACGTAGCAAGTATCCGCGTTCGTGAAGATGTCTGGGTTCAGTTGGCAATATCTCTGGGCGAAACACTCCATCATTCGATCAATCTTCTGAGCCTCGCCCGGTAGACGGAAACTCCATAAAAATTGTCTGTAAAAGGAGAAACAAACACTAAGAAGTGATCGATTTAGCTACACATAATAATAGATTCCAGCGTCTTGTAGTAGTGTAGTGTAGTCTAGCTTAGAACTAACGTTAACTTGTCGCGCCAGCGCCAGTGATTCAAGTTAGGTCCCATGTCAGGTACTTTTAATTCTATGGAGATTATGGATGTATCATAAATTAACTACATACTGCTTATTTATTGAACGTCGTATGAGAATGTCGTGAGAAAACCTATAAGTATACAGATTTCCATAAATTCATTATGGTTTATGAAGCCTGCCAATATTCACTGGGTTAAGGAACAAGCGTTTAATCTCGCATCAAGTTTTTTAAGAAGAAACCTGTACCCAATGGTACAATGGGCTGATTAAGAGGCTCGCCCCTCGGCATGTGGAATGCCACTATGTAAAACTGCATAGTATGAGCCAAGATTGTGGTAAAAGAAAACATTATAATATATCCTTGACTTGTAACTATACAGGCATAATATATGAAACATTCAAATAAGTATTTACATATTATATTATTATTATATCTACCTAAAGATCAATAACAAACTAGTACAATGACCTTATCATAAATTGCGGTCGTGATTTGCCAAGTGAAAAATTTTCGAATGCTAAGCGACAAATGTTTCATCTAAACGTTCAATTTACAAAGCATTTAGATATTGTAATTCGTAAACGTCGCCAAGTAAATACTTCCTAAAATTAGAAAGACAAAGTGGGAAACAGCTTCCCAACTGATAATTAAGAAATTGAGCACACCGTAATTCATGGTTGACTTACAACCATGAATCTTTATATTACCTATTCGTTTACGAGGTAAAACATATTTAAATATCTTGTTTATGCACGCATATTCGCTCAGCGTATTTACCCGAAATATTTTCTCACTTTGTTTATGTATAACATGATAAAATATTTACATTCCGAGAAAAGAATAATTGTAATCTTTTATGATAACCTAACGTAAATATCAATGCATTTTTTTTACTGTGTGAGAGAGAGCTGCAGTACTGTTTAGACTTCCTCTTTCAGTCTTTTATTTTCAACTACAAATTTCACTTTGCACGTAGAACAACTGCAAATAAGGAAACCTGTTCATGTCCAGAAAGTGATATTGTTTTATAATATCTATTAGGTGATCTGCAGACAGTTCTAGTGTCTGTTTATGAAATAGATTGATTCTCTTTGAGATTCTAGATTCTAGATTCTAGATTGAGCACTGATTGTCCAAATTAGTAACTAAGCCCACGATTCTTTTTGCCGCCGAAGTCTTCATTACTGTGATAATTCGTTATTTTGGTAAGAGACATTCGCCTCGTCATGACGTAATAAATTAGATGCAATGGGGAACGTGAACTTTATCAACTAATGTAAACGAATGTAATTCAACTTACCTAAGCGCCTGAACTAGTATTAAATCCGTAAAGTCGTGTAATTCAACGAATGCTTTGAGAACTGCTTCGTTGAATTCTGAACGTTCGCCAAGGTAGTCGCCAATCGCGGTCTTACTCAGGCCTTCACCTTTGTGTAGAAATTGAGCTACGTCTTCTGGTGTTCGTTGTAAGAGGCCGTTTTCGTAGAGATATTCAATTCCTAAAAAAAAGATAAAATAGTATTATTAAAAATATTCTAAGTATAGGTAGAAAATTCATATGAATGCTTTGAGTATTTCAACTCACGCGTTTTATTACACGCTATAAGGGAAAATCTGGTACACAATGGTGAAAGCAGTTCTTTCTTTATTATTTATACCACCTTAATACGTGGTAAAAGTATTTTTTAAATAGCTGTTTACAAAAGATTGTCGTTCGTGAGCAAATTCATCTGCCTGAAGATAAGAGAGTAGGTAGGTACTTATCGTAAAATTGCTTAAAAAGAATCGTAAACTCGCTAATCAAGTCTACATGATTTAAATTTGGTCGTAAACACAACTCTTGAACGAAGTACTGTATTGGAAAACTACTTGTACATAAGACCTACCGATATCACAACGAACGCTTAATATATGGTTTTGTTTCTGTAATATCAATTTCAGATGCAATGACCGCCTTTGTTGGGTAGAAATTGAACATAAACATATTTAATCGTACCAGCACAGGCACAGTCTGATACTTTAGACGAGTGGTTCTATGTGTCGTGAAAGCGACCGGTGACCGTGCACCATTTAGAACTGCAATCGTAGCAGCGATGGAATGCAAATTCCATTCAAACAATGCCAACTTTGAATACTACATTGCGACTTGCGACCACTCAATACAAAGCTAGGAAGTAAGTACCAGAGAGTTTAAATGGTAGCTTACAGTTCTAGACGAAGAAAAATAAGAATAGAACGAGGTAATATAAAATTGCTATTGAAGTGACTACAGAAAATACAGCTCAATTAGTTTCACGATAGCAAAACATTAACCTATGACAACTTAGAAAATGTCTTTGTAATGGGTAGGTCTATAATATTCTAGGTTACCTAGTTCACAAACCAAGAAAATGGTTTACATTTTATGAACTGTATATCAACTGTTATACCCAACCCAAGGAATTAGGTAGGTAGGTATGTTATTCCGTCCGGTCTTCCTAATTCCTCAATATGAGCACAAGGATCGTTGGGTTTCCTAATTCCGCGATATGAGCATAAAGCTACATTTAATATGTGCTAACATAATTGTGACTTCTGGAATATACTTAGTACCTAAAACACCCCTACCTATAAAAATAACGTTTTAAACTTTTGACTATTTGTGTATATTTTACATTTGGTTCATGATAAGCGAGCATTTTTTTTCATATTTTAACCATTATTCCCGTTTTAGAGAAAAAGAATGACGTCACTTAAACGAAAAAAAAGTATACAAAATTCAAACCGCTTACGTCTTTTAATGACGTCATCCGCCCACACGCAGACGCAACTTGAACGAGGGTAATATACGTGGGTCGTCAGTTCAGACTTCAGTTGTAAATGTACCCAAAACTTACACAGAACAAAATTTTATTTCTAAAAGTTGCCATACGGCGCAATTTCTCGAATCACAGTGCAAAGTATCGCTGTGTAAATAACACATAAAAACAATCTAATAAGCCTACACATCTTCCCATAATTTTTTGTATGTTTTTCGATGATAATAATAGTTTACGTAACGTAAGTACATTAATACGAAGAACAGTGTTTTTGAACCTATCTTGCAGCATGCTAAATTGCAGATAGCAGCATGACGGACGGATCGTTGCGCTAAGTGAGCCAGTCAAGAGAAGCATTCTGTGGCGTTTGCAACAATAACAAGCTTGTTAGAGAATGCGATACCCGTCGACTAAAATAAAATTCGAGGTGAATGTTTTGGACCACCATCCAATTTTTCAGAGTATGCTCAGAATACTGACTTAATATCACTTTTTCTATTTACATAATAAAGAAGATACGTTCAAAAAAGTAATAATACGTTCGATATGGGTAAATATATTATGGAATATGAATTTTCCTCTTTATTTACGAGGGTGACACTGAAAGTTTTTAGAAAGTCAAAAACTGAACAAAGTAGCAACTTATTATTTTTATGATATCGTTTCAAAATAGTGTCTGTTCACAACAATACATCGCTGCATCTGATAGGACCACTGGGAAAAGCTCTGAGCCCACTCGTCTTTAGGGGTATCTTCGATGCCTTTTGAAACGCAGCCACTACTTCCTCGGTATCCATAAAACGCTTTGCTCAGAGTTTTTCTTTCTTTTTCGGAAATAAATAAAAACCGCAAGGTGTGAGGTCCGGGCTATACGGCGGGTGACTCACTAATTCCATGTCTGACGTCGCCAAATCGTCAATCGTTTGCTTGGCGGTGTGTGACGATGCGTTTTCGTGGTGAAGGAGGATCCTACTGCAAGGTCGCTTCTCCCGAACTTTTTCCAAGACAAGTGGCAAACAATTGTTGGTGCACCACTCTGCAGTAACTGTGTTATGATCCTCTAAAACAATTGTTGCATAATGACCTGACCTCCTGAAGAACGAGGCCTCCATCTTTTTTCCCACGCTTCGACCTCTCTTCACCTAAGTTGGCAACTCCTCGGAAAGAAACCCCCACCCCATAGTTTGTCTTTTAGTTTCAGGATAGGAACAATAAATTCAGCTTTCGTCACCCGTAATTATGTCGAACACAGCATTTCAATATCCTCCGTTAAATCGTTTAAGCATTTCACGACATCAATCAACACGACGGAGTTTTTGGGCCTCGGTCAAATCGTGAGGTGTCCACCGGGCACAAAGCTTCCTGTCCCCTAAATGGTCGTGGAAGATTTTGTGCACTTGACTCATACCGATGCCTAAGCTTGTCTGAATCTGTTGATAGGTCACTCTTTTGTCAGTCTCTATCATACGCCGCACAACGACGATGTCATCTTCAGTCGTCGCCGTAGAAGGCCGTCCCTCACGCAAATCATCGGTGAAATTAGTGCGACCACGTTAAAATTTATTAAACCAGTTGTAAACAGTGGCACGAGATGGGGCTTTATCGTGAAAGATCAATCGAAGTCTATCATAACTTTCTTGTTGACTTACATGACATCAAAAATCATAGAAAATCAATGCACGAAAATTTCTCGCGTTAAATTCATGTTGACGTGAACACAGACAATTTTAAATTAGCCGCCAAATCATAAAACAATTGACAAATGAATGAAATACATACACAATAATATTGGTAAAGAGTCCCATTTTCAAAATCTGAACTAACATTTTTATTATGTTGTCTATAAATGGCCAATTCTAAAAACTTTCAGTGTCGCCCTCGTATTGTGTAAAGCTCGAATGAGTTTCTGTTGTAATATTTTGATGGTGTTTAATAAAATTACCAATCGGCTGTTCGGAACACATTACATGCGTAATAATAAAGCCCTTTGATTTGACGCTGCAAGGCAAATCCATTTGTCGATTAATAGTGTTATCCATCATTCCAAACTCGACTCGTAGATGAAAATTGATGGCCTGTTACCTCTATAGTTAATCAAATTGACATAAGTTACACGTAAGCCAGCAAGCAATAATGTTGATAAGCAACATGATTAATGATAATAGATGAATGTCAGCCAGTTTACATTCCACCAGGGTAATGTCCTATTTTCTATATATTATTTAACAAAGAACGCAACTAATTACATTACTTGGGGCGAAATGAAAAACATACCAAGATAGAACAATGAACGAATGTTGAACTCTTTCTCGAGGGAAAAGGAACCATAGGAGTTGTATTTACATAATCTGAATTATGCATGTGTGCACATAAAGCTAGCATAACATAAAGGTTGACTTATACAATATTAGGTTTGGCCTAACTGTAACATCTTTTTTTTTGTGCGAATTCCACATGGATACCCACCACGCGTGCAAAAAACAATTTAATTATATGAGTCCGGTTTTATCTCCTAATTCACTTAATTTGTGAATGAATCTCGCAAAGAATGAAAGTTTTCGGATGTATGTATGAATTATGAATCTTAATTAATTTATGGACCTGTAGACAGTGACATTCTGCTATTGGAATCAAATCAAACCGAACACATGGAACATGAAATATGGGGAGTGACATTATTTTGTCGACATGTAACGTAACAAATAATGTCACATTTCACCTTTCGCACTTTTTGTGTTTGAATAAGAGTTTTAAAAATTTTCATCTACACTATTACCGTGTAGATAAAAATTCCAAAACTCTTATTCGACAAAAAATCAAAATGATAGCTGGTTTCAAAAATAAAATAACAAATCCCTTAATATCCAATAAATTGCTATCAGATTGACCTACATACTACTTGAATCATAGGAGTCAGACAGTCTGGACAAAATAACAAATTGGGCGCCCACTTCACGTAACTTTATTTGCTTGGCAACGTTTGAAGAATTTTTATTATTGACAAACAATTATTTTGAAACTCATTTATGATACGTTGATTAAGTTTTTGGTAATCTGAATTCATTACGTATACCCACTACACAAAACTTACAATTAATCAATGCAAAATCGTTAGGTACTACTATCTGTTAATGAAACCTCTGTGGAGGAATCGCCGGTATCGCGATACCATAAATTTTAACTTTACATTGTTTGTTTTTTTTTCTCAAATTAAAAATAATACTACGTTGTTTTCGGTTGCAGCCGAAGCTTTCACCTCGGATCCAAGAGTTCGTTTAGATTGTTTTTTATAGGAACAACTGCCCTCTGACCTTCCAACCCCGAGACGCAAGCATGCGCCAGAGCCTCATCAATTAATCAGCAGTACCTATCGGCGGCTAGGAGGTGAGGTTGGTTGGGTATGGATAGGTATTCTTGTCTACTGTGTAACAAAATTACAAATTTCTAATTTTGAAGAAAAGAAAGTTAGTTTATTTGATAATGATGCGAACTTTTCTGTGTAAACGTCATTAGGGAATGCTGGCATCTAACTAAATGCGAAAGTCCGCTCACAAACGTAGGAGTACTCTAGCGTCAGTGACGCTGTAAGTAGGTATGTATTCAGAAAACCTAGAGCTTTGCATATAGCCTCTCATCTTCTCAGCGAACTAGTTGTTACTATCATGTCCCAATTAATGCTGTAAGACATTGTGCTAAAGCTAAAGAATAAAAAAAGCACTTGATAAACGTAGCAGAGCATATTTCATTATACGAAATACCTTTCATAAAAGGAATTATAAGGTATTACCTAAACGTAAGTAGAAGATAAAGGTTATACGCTTTGCACTAAAGCTTTAGATGATTTATGAGAGGTGAACTTTATATAAGTAGAAATCTACCTATATGTATAAAGTCCACCTATCTGAAGCCATTACAAGGATGAAGAATATTGATAGCAAGTGCGTCTAATGTAATAGCTTATCAGATTTAGATTAAAAACTGTATAATAGTGTATGCGAAATGTGCTGTAACACGAGTTTTGTTAGAAACAGTCTGAATATTTATTTTGAGGTCAAACGATTTAGGGAAGGATATGCTTATTTTTTTTTTTAAGTATACGAATAAATGCTAATTATACTTCTAACTGTTTAACACATTCCACGATTACAAAATGCATAATGCAATTTAATTTTCTGTAATTATTATGTTATAAAAGGAGATTTGCCGCTGCGAAGTGTTAGTTCCTATTAAAACATTCTATCTCATGTCTATTATTAAATGGTATAGCTGTGTTTTTGTTGGTTGTTACTACAACCAACAAAAACGAAGTTAAGTGCTTATCATTCATAGCGATAACTAAATGGTGATAAGATATTGATATTTCGTTTATTACTTTCAATAAAAGTTTGAAAACAGTCAATCATGTCTGGAAGATTAGAGGGTGATTAAAAATCTTATAGATGACATTAATATGTTACCGTTACACCTAACTAGTTTTTAGATAGAATAGATTTATCTAGTAAGAACCAGTTTTAACTAAAGCTCGATGTGACAAATAGTTTTAACTAAAAATAAAATACATCAGTGGTAAATTCTAGTTTTTACTAGGTATTTCTAGTGTTAACAAATTCATATAATAAAACTGGTTCTAACTAGGAAAACGAGTTCTATCTAAAAACTAGTTATAACGGTAACATATATAATTGGAGAAGACTATGTAAACATTGGTCGGCACATTAAAGTAATTAAGTTCAGGTTAATGAAAACATCTGAGGTCGTTGGACAGGTGTAAAGTGCAGGAATAGAACAATTTGCCGAGGGTATTATGTCGTCTGACTGACCGGCCGTGGGAACGATGCACCTGCCGTTCTGAGAATTCAACTCCTTTCATGCCATTGTTTTACCAAGAACATTTATGAACTAATTAAGTGAGTGCGATATTATACACTATGTACGCGTTATTAAATTATCACGCAAGCTATCCAAACCTTGATAATAGCCAAGACACATTTAAAACCCTTTCTACCATATACAAATCCCTATGCCAACACAATAAAGGCGTCTGGATTGTTGGTGTTCAGACACCAGTCTAGAAATAAATTACAAAATCTTTTATAGGCGTCCCCATCCACATAGACCGATGACCTGAAAAGGTAGCTGGAACATACTGGATGCGGTATGTCCAGCAGTTGAATGCGAGAGTGGAGTATAGTGGAGAGTGGAGTGGAGTGGCGAGTGAAGTGTAGAATGGAGTGGAGAGTGGAGTGGAGAGTCTTTAATTGGTGGCGATACCGACTTCCACGCGGGCAAAAGCTAGTTTTATATAAAAAGAAGTTTCCTGCGTTCATACTTTCTCCATCCCAGTAATTGAAACGAACGGCTATACTGCTAGTTTTTGTGCAATACAAAGAGCAGGTATTGCGGCCCTTCATGAATCGTACCAGTCATGCTTTCTATAAATTATTATTGAGGTTATACGTAAGTGTTTTGTTCACCTTTTTTCGGATCCATATTGAATTTCTTCCTGCCGATACTCATCTGCTTGGCTTTACTGTTTTGCTTACACTCTTCCTGCCCATCCAGAGCCTCCAACTCCGCGACCACTTCACCGAGCTCATCTTTAAGTTGCTGTAACAAAGAAAATTATGATTAAATATACCATTACATTTTAAATGCTTTTTATAAGTAAGTTAGGATGAAAATGAGTAAACAAGTCAGTCCAGTTATCAACAATAAAAAGGCATACAACTACCTACCTAATGTTAGGAACATTTTAAACTAAGAAATCTAACGACATTCCAACAACGGATCGCGACTTAAACAATCGGTTTTGTGTCAGTGGCGAGCAGAGACCACAAGGCGAACCACAAGTGCATTCGATCAATTGCCGCAATCGGTGTTAGATTCCGAATATGATCCGTACACAAATACTTCAAGACCTTCTGACGTATTCTGTACACTAAATTGCGTCATTATCCTTACACCTTTAAGGTTATACCTTCCTTGACTCACTATTCGCATGATGTTTCATGGAAATTACACTACAGTAAATTTTTTTATTATTCGAATAAGTATCAGAACAATTAACTGATCAACAGATCAGAACAATCTCGTCTCACGTTGTTGACATCTCAAGTTAGATTAAATACAAACGTCACAAGCAGGCTTGGCGATAATAAAGCCCTTTGCCTTTTCAGTAGTGGGTATGATGAAAAAATAAAGCGACGGTAAAAGGACCTTAGGTAAAAAAAAATCGAATACATCATGATCTGGACCATGACTGATGGAGTGATTTACCTAGAGCATGTAAAGAAGGTAGGTATTTTCACAAAAAAATACCAAGGAATAAAAACCATGTACCATTACCTCAACGAGTGCACAAAAACGTTAGCCTAGTTAAAAACAACAAAGCAAGTGAACAGGGAGGGCACAATGACCGAAAGTAGGTAGGTAGCTAGTATTGTCAGTTTTTTGAGGCCGCATCACTGACTCGGGATATAACGTTCAACCCTGTACCTTTCCGAGAATGGCTTTTCGTGAGTATGCAATTCAGAATGTCGTGCATAATATTTCGTACTCAACGACCTTGTTTTATACAGTCTGTGTATATTTTTATGACTCAGGAATTTAAATCAATAATATTTGATTTTCCGCCAACCTGTGATGTGTATAACGTTTACAATAAACAAAACGAGTCAAGGTTTTGCTTGCCTTTTGTTTTAACTTTTAAATTTGAACGAATAAGACTGAAGCACGCAAAGCAAATTTAAGTGGGCATGTAGGTAATTAGAGGTGAATTATGAAGAACACAGTGATTAAATTAACGTTTTTGTTTATATGAAAGCTATAATGATGATAAATAAGCTCGCAAATGGCAGTCTCTTGTCTCCATAACCCCTGGACAAGAAAGTTGTGTGTAAAGTGTCAGTAATAAAGTGAATTACCTAATTACCTACCTGAAAACCTACGAGTAGGTAATCATAAGTAAACCGCGTTGAAACTAAGGGAAAGTCAACGCCTTGTCTTAACCATTTCATGTCTAGTTTTATTAAACACTTTAAAATCTTTAAACCATAAATTAAATAAATATACATCAATTGGTCATATATCTTGTAAATATATATTATGTAGGTATTTACAATAGACCAATTGATGTATATTTATTCACCAACAGCACGTGTCTATTCAAACAGAACCACTGAATAAGCCGTAATAGAAGCTCAAACAAGCTAACAATGGCCGCATTCGTTGCCACGGTCTGGAGCTCGGCTAACAATATTTGCGGTCCGCTATCTATTCCCCCAGAGACATGATACCGGCCTTCCTTGTCTAGACGAGCACATAGGGAGCAAAATTCCATCGAACAAACTGTATTGTACCGTTCAACCTTTACGTCCGACGGACTCCCTCCTATTGTACACATCTTTAATCAAGTAATGGTATACAGCAGACTAATTTGACACTTATAAACACGTCACAATAATGCTATGAGTTGGTAATTGGTTATTGTTTGTTTCACCTGTAACATGGTGGGGTAGGAATAGCAATGTATTGTGCGGTCAATGGTCGGTTTTAATTAGTTGGTTGCGTTTCAATAATGAAATTACATTGAATATTATAATGAGCACCTAGGCACGCAAAAACAAAAGCTTTTCACATGTATTAATATTTTATAGGTATTTTAGCGAGGTCAAAGTTCAAATTATACCAAATATAACTAAAACCTTATTTGAAGTAATAATAAATGTACTTGAGTCTAGTTATAATTTACATTATCTACCTTATTAAGCTGTCATGAGTGCCTTTACCAACGCCAATAAATACCTAATAACCCTGGTAAAATAAGGATTTCAGTTATTATTGTAAATTGGCAACTATCCTAAAGTTGAATTTCATGTAGGCACCACCAGGTCTATATAGGCTCATATCTGTACTTATAGCTTAATGCTGTCTAGACGGCTTTTTGCACTGCAAGTACAGCAGTTGACTAAAAATTCCTGTGAAGAAAACGCCAAATGCACTCATGTTGCCTTTTGAACTCAACTAACCTCTGTTTAGTTCGAAATTACAAATTCATATGGTGTAGCAAGTTTCGTGAAAGTTACATTAAATTTATTTTTATATAGGTACCACTTCATTATTATTTCTCGTCGTAATTATTACTACAATGGGACA
The DNA here is from genome assembly GCA_963576445.1 of Lithosia quadra. Lineage (NCBI taxonomy): Eukaryota > Metazoa > Arthropoda > Insecta > Lepidoptera > Erebidae > Lithosia > Lithosia quadra. The sequence continues at coordinate 6,453,742 of OY754884.1, read as the reverse complement.
TCAATTTAGATAATAATTATCGTTGCGAAACATCCTTATGAAAACACTGAATCTTTAATCAGTGGAATAATCCATCTATTTGTTACATAGCTGTGCCAACAGCAGTCGACAATAGACACATCATCCGTCATAAACGGTTTAATTTAAAGTTGAACAACCACGTTCAGAAGTAGGTGAAGATGGGAAACGAAAAAAAGTCAATAATTATCACTTTTACTGTTTGTACAAGGGAATTATTTGAACATAACATTTAATTGGCTTACGCCATAGATGTTTAAAAGCTTTCACCTGTACCTATCACATTATCCGAAGTGAATACCATGGGTTTAATTACAGAATTAAAATTACACTATCACCTGTCTATTCAATCACAATGACATGAGAATAATTGGTTAAATGAATCGTCGAGTGATGATTTGTAGAGATTTTCAATAATTGGTTTCTAATATTCAATTCCGAAAAAAGTTTGGATGGAATGGCGTTGCAAAATGGAATGTGTACAATCCAAGGCTCCCAAAGATTTAGTCCTGAGCCAGACAGACACATTTAACAGAAGTAGATATTAGATATTAAATTACCAACCGCGGTATTTTGTTCAACCCAGGTTTTCTAAATGTGGAAGCTTTTGCAGGCCGTTACATTGTATCGGAGATGCCACATTACAGTGATTATGGTGATTTGTAACTGCGTCGGCTCATTTGGATGCGATGTAAGTTGAGCCCGTAATGGATGGCGATTAAGTCGCGCGCTGTATAAATAGCTGGAGACACGAATATTCTGGTGAAGAAAATAGCGACAACACTTTAAATAAACTTTTAAACATGCAGGCAACCCCGACAACCGTATAAAACAGCATGTGTACGATTCATTGTATAATATGCTATGACTGTGACTGCCGAGTCAGACTTGCATGATTCATGTGTTTTGACGATTTTATTTGAAGTTCCGACGGCCTTATAAGCTAAACATTAGATGAAAACATGGGTACCATGAGAAACATAATTGAAAAACGCTCTCTTATCCAACACTTTGAGTATTAACGCGACAAATGAGCAAAATAAAAAAAACGAATGAACCCGAAATCTTAATTCAAGTTATGTAAGACAATTTAGTTGCAGTTACATGAAGATTTAAACATAAAAATTTTCGTAATATATTATACGGCTGTATCCGTCACAATAAACAATTGAACTATCTAGTAAAAGTGTGACCCCGGGGGTCTTATGTAACAAATTTTAGCAGCAGATAAACTTTCTATATTATAAACCACTAATGTACCGATCTAAAAACGGCATCATGGCACGATTCCACAATGACCGTGGCGAATAGCATTTGAATTTTTAAAGGCGATTTCATTACCCACTATTTTAGATTGACTGAAACAAATTAATTAGAAGAGATCTTGAAAATCTCAAATACGTTGGAACGTTCAAACACAATGCCGGCTGATTCAAATACAATTTAACAAAGGAGCGATCAATGGAAGTTGTTAAAAAGGGCCCACCCCAATCTTAGAGCCGAATAAAAAGGTCAAAGTAATACAGCAATTGATATTTGACCCATCGTCTGGTATACTTATCCACAGACGCTTCATAGAAGCAACATAATATCCGAATGGTAATTCTATTTCGAACGCTATTATTTGAGTTATGTGATGGAAATAACTCAAAAGCACCACATGTAACCAATTACTTCAAGTTAAAAAATATTTCTCGACAACAAACTACGCATATGGGAAGATAATCTTATTACAAACTACCAAATTAATAGGTTTTAATTTTGTATGCTATGAATTATTATTATTAGAAAGATTTCAGAATAAATAAAATAGAAGTGAACCAAAATAAAATTTGAAAGTAGTGTGAAAGCTTTCAAACCTATTCATAACGTTAACATCCGTAGACATGATGTCTATATAGGTATTATTGATTTCGTTTTATGGCGTTTTGTATATGAAGGAAACAAGTATAAAAAAACTATATAACAGCGAAATTGGCAATAAATGATTTGTTAGGCAATTTTTTTATTGAATAGTTAAAATTATGTCAATTACTTACAGGGAAAAGGTATTACAATAGGTATTTATGTGCGTGTATTACTCACGCAAAATCACAGAGCGCATCGCAAATGTTTTCAATTGTATTATTTGTGCAATCATCTTTATAAAATCTACTGTGAGTGGACTATAAATCTACATCAAGTAATGATGCAACGAGCAATCATGTAATTCAAACTGCAAAAGTCTATTTGCAATTTTGTCGTCGGTCATCAATTATTGTATGCCCATTTTATGTGGCAGATCCTGTTATTTAGTTAGGTAGGTACCCTATCTTTTAGCTGTTTTCTACCGACTTCTTGGCATTCAGGTGAAGTTTGGCTGGTTCATGAGATATTGGTAGCACGTAATGAAAGCGAACACGCGAGTCCTTAGAGACTTTCCCCTATTAATTCACTTTCCCGACAATGTTCGGTTCCGTCGCCATTTCGAGAAGGAACCTACATTATCTCATTATCGTTGATCAAAAACAAATCATCGTATTCGGGATTTTATCAATATTTAAAGGTTACAGAATCAATGTCGTAAAACTGCTACATGTTCATTTTGAAATCGCATACCTATAAGTAATACATTTGCGTATAAGTTACATGGAACAATTAGCCGCAAATGGAAACAAAATCGAATTCAATAAGAAGCGCATCAAGTTTAGCTGCGGGCCAGTAACAAGCCCGCCGGCGCTCGTCGCCAGTCAGTGGCGCGTGACTCACGTGAACAAACAAACAATCGGCTGCCCTCCTCTGTAAGTACATACCCTCGCTAAGCTAACTGCTACAAGGCGGCGACGCGTTTACTAGCTCTCCTTCCGCGTCTTTACTCAAATATTATCTCTAGTAATGGTAACTATTATTAATAGACTTACAAACTTAGTACGGTCGCTTAGAACTTGATAATTTCTCTACATACATTGTTTCATAAAACATTTAACTTTAAAAAAGATAAGTTCCGGTTACCTGGAAGTTGAACCGGTGCTTTACTAATTAATGGAAATAAAGTAATTACAACTAAAGCACCTTTAATAGTTTTATTGACACAACAATCCGCGACTACTGTCACGCATCCTAAAATAGAACATCAAGATTAGTTGCACAAGACTAGAGTATTAGTTAAGTTATAGTCACAAGGTTCGCTAATTCCATTTTAATGTTCCAGACGTAATTATGTTATTTACTCCGCCGCATTAGAACCGACCGGTTTCAACTGCTGACGGCCTAGGTGAATCGCCTCAAAACGAATTGTGTACAGTTTCTGGCATTGTTCCCAACCACGCCAAAATCTATAGTATACTGTTGTCATCACACAGACGAAATCATAATGCCAGTGCGACCTTTGCACGGACGTTAAATAACCAGTGCAAAGCTGCTGTTAGCATCTAAGATCTTCGTAAAGAAGTACTGCAAATACATCCTTGATCCGGCCAAAACCCCTCTGTAGCAGAAGGACAGATACGCAAAATCCCGGAATAGCAAAATCCCAGATTAGCAGAAGGACAGATTAGCATAAAGGCAGAAGTACAGATACACACTGAAGTCAAAATAAATTTTAAAAGTTATTTAATTCGTTTTATTAAAGACAAAATAAATTTTAAATATGATCCACCGTTACTGGAACTAGCTTGATCCATTATTTAAATTATAATATTAAATTATTTGATAACTGAGGAAAATGTCTTTTATCAGAAAAACAAACATTGCATGTCACATTGAATAATAAATACAATATAGATCGTCTGATTGTTTATGAAAAGTGGCCATTTAGAAGAAAGAGGTAAAGAGGTCACAAATAGATAATAAGGTTAATAATAAGGTTTGGTTTGTATTATAATGTACACGACAGTACATTATCTGCCTTTGTGCTAATCCGTCCTTCTGCTAATCTGGGATTTTGCTATTCCGGGATTTTGCGTATCTGTCCTTCTGCTACAGCGGGGCCAAAACTACGAATCCTTAATTTCAGAATTTACTCGTAGTTTTACTATCCTAATTCGGCTCAGCGCTCAGCTTTTAAAGCGCATAGCGGTTTAAAAGCTGAATGCCGACTTACTGCAAAATTACAACTATTATAAAACTTTATAAGAACTTATTCTGATCATTCATTACAGAATCAGATCTGATGTTATAACAAATCCATTTTAAATTTTGCACAAAAATTACCAACGTACACACCATGACACGTTTTCCTGTGGCTATCTTGGGGCTGGGGCTTTCCCCACAGTAGAAGCCTGTCTTTTGTCTTTAAATTAGTTGACTACCTTCAATCTATCTACGCGCAGCATGAATCGATCGTTTTAAAACAACGAACCCTACCGCTAAATGTGAAATGGCCAGATCTATTTAATATTATAAAGATAATTATTATGTAGGTTGTGCTTGTATGTATCAACCACAAAACAGAAAAGTCAGTTAAGTAAAAGTCCTCCAGTCCTAGTGTTACCACTGTAACTTTCACGCCTATAACTCGCTTCTAGGCTTTCAGCATCTCAGCAACTCAAACACTCCGTTTTTGTAAATTGCATTTATATTAAGAATATAAATACAATACATAAAGTTTCGTAGCTTTTATGACAGATAAAATACCAAAACCTAAAGTGGCCGTTCATTAGCTTAAATATCGAGAGTCAGCCAATTGTCAAGGCAAAAGGGAAAATCAGTTTGCCAGTAATAGCATTTAATGAAGAAGTCGTGATTGAGTTCCGTTAATGCTATGCTAGTGCTAAATTGATTCAACTCACGCTCAGGGTTAAATCTACAAACACACTAGAATACTACCTACGAATGGTTGACTCAAGTGATTCGTTCCTTGCAAACTAGTTTCCACTACAAATCAAATTATAGTGACGACATAGTTCAAGGAATGCTTATTAAAAAGTTCAATTGGAAGAAACATCATTGTAGTACCAATGTTGTTTGTTTAGAAACCCTCTTCTTAATTATTCAGTGTATGTGTATTGTTGTGTAGTGGGTATTATTATCACTTGCTTCATCACTATAAATTAATCAATTTTTTTTTGTTAATTATCATCTTTTTACCCCATCGACCGCGACCGTCCGATCTTCGTACAATGTGGCCGGCCCATTGCCACTTCAGCTTACTAATCCTACGGGCTATGTCAGCAACTTTAATTCTTCTACGGATTTCCTAATCTTTGATTCGATCACGTAGTGAAATGCCAAGCATAGCCCTCTCCATAGATTTGTTAATTAGCGTAATCCAAACTAGTTAGCTCAATAAACAAGATCGAAGTTAAAGTATCATAATAAAATTACTAGGTATATACTTCTTCGTATACAATTCTAAAGTTCTAGAGGACAGTCTGGTAGATTTTATAACTACGTGACATTCAAGGTATCATTAAGATTTAAATCTATACATATAATAAATATCTATTATAAAATATTTTTTTTTAATCACGTCGGCTTACATCAGCTTCAAATATCAAAGGAAATTACGGAGCGGTTCAATTTGCAATTACTTTTTCACAGAAGTCGAGCACGTTTGAAGCTGTCATTACAGAAATATTATGAAATTTACGATATATTAATTGATTTATAATTAACTACGCCCGTCGTATATTTTTTCTTCTTACCATTGCACATTGCCATGTCTATTATATATATATTTAAGTATATACTTTTCAGCACATGAATATCTATGGTACTGTCGTACTTTTCAATGCGTTACCCAGTGATATTTCAATCCGTAGTTTTGTCTGGGAGCTCAAACACTATTATTGGAGTGGTACGTTACCATTTTTAAATGAACTATGATCTTTCTAAACGATTACAGTCATAGGTATATTTTAAGATGAGGTGCAGTTTCATATTCTAGTCTCAAATATGCTCCACGAGTTTTAGCTATTGTCCGCTCCAAAGTAATGTAACTAAATATTGTATGTATATCAATAACAAATCTTTCAAAAACTGGGCCAAGAACATCATTGAAACATGCTGAATGAGGCGGTGTGAAAGGATGAAGTTAAACTTCTCTAAAATGCTTTCAAGGATATCGCAGCAAAAAGCGAGTGTTGGTAGTCTATGCTATTTTCTTCAAATTAATTTTAATATTTACCCACCGAACTTGAAAAGGGAACGAATGTAACGAGTCTATTGCCGTTTTTACGAACAGAAACCAATCTCAAGTCAAGAGTCTGTGAACTTGGGATCAATTTCGACTATTTATTTTTGCCGTGCTAAGTAGGTTAGTAAGTAAAATAATACACTAACTTTGAAGGTAGCCTAATATAAGCATTAAAAGCAATAACACCGTCAGCTTAGTAAATATTATTATTAAATCATAATCATTATCACGACATTAACAAGCTGCTTACTTTTCGTGACAAGGCCCGGCTAGTTTATTTCTAGTTACTTTCGCTCTAATAGAATAACCGCTGAAGTATTTTCTTGGTGCTATTATCGCTAAATTATAATCAAATGACTTTATAGCGTGTATTTATTCATAGATACCGTTTGCGCTCACCGCTCCAATTAACATCAACACCCAACGTTGCAATTTTTTAATGTCGGTTGTGTAACTTATGTAAAGTTATTGTATGTTAATTCAGACATACAATACTTACATAGAATGAAGCCCATCGAGGTAGGCTAGGCAGAGAACATCTTCCTATTTGCTACAATCCTGAAATACGCCTTTTGCTACTTCTAAATTGGTTTGTTTTCATACATGGTCACCGAGTATCTATCACTTTTTCAAAATATCCTCGATCTGATTGACGTATGCCTAAGTTGAGCTTTACCGGGTTGCCCTTGCACTATGAGCTCAATTAGTCAATTCCGTTTCTCTTTCTATGTGTCTGCACCATCTATATACCACCCTTTCTGTCTTGGTCTCTACATTGTCTACTATACCACAACGTTCTTTTAGCACGCTGTTCCTAACTTGATCCATCTACTTACGTCACTAGGTACAGTTAATAACTTTGATTGCTATAGCGTTCAGTTATTTCAACGATATACATATAACCATTTCGCGTTCTGTGCAACATCTGAATACATAAAAAAGGGTGCACCACTAGTAAAATAAAAAGTCCCAAAGCAACGAAACCTGTTTTCGGAATCTATTTTACTTTTCTAGTAACTTTATTAATAGCAGTTATTCCTTGACGACTAGTGACTTTTTCGATGTATCACATAATATTTAATTCTCTTGTTTCTTCTTTTGTGAATGTCGGGCGAAGTGGAAGGATAATAATAGCCTGTGTCCTGCTCTAAGTCCAAGGTAATTTTATCGTCAACTTCTTCTAACTTTACGTTTCGATAATGGTTCCAATTTTTAATTATGAAAAGATGAGAAGACAAAGTTTCGCAAATAAAATCTTAGTGTAGATTGATTTTACTATACCTAAACTAGTCCAAAGCAATCACTTGCACCTTACAAAACAATAAGGTTTTTTTATTTAGATTTCTCGAGTAATGACGTAATCCTTGCTTACGTGAACAGTTGGAACTACCTATCTATGGAATTATGGCCATCTTGGGAAACAGAATTGGCATCTGTTTTTATTGTTTCCTAGTAATAACGTTCGTGTTTATTTAGCTGATGCAGTAATAGGTTAAGAATTCTCCAACACATACGACATCAGTTGAATGTGAATGTGGCCTTCAGGTGCGGTGAAGTGAACAGCACGTCATAATATAATTAGCATACGCAACAATAAAGAAATATGTGCTACACAGAACTATTTTATTTTTAGTAAATAAATAAGTAAGTACTTACGGCTGATATATGTTTTCAATCGTCATAATCAGGTCGCATGGGTGTCAAGATGGGACCAAGATAGAGAAAGGAAGATTGACGAAACAGGTATATGAGGCGAGGGTGAATGGGCAACCCGATAAAGGCCGATCTAGGCGTACATATTCTAATCAGATCCAGGACGTTTTAGGGAAAAGCCAGGTCAAGAGTACCCGGAACTGGCGTGCATGTATAAAAACAATTTTGAAAGTTGAAGAAGCGAAAGGAGTAGGTATGCCAAGATCGTAGCAAGTGGAAAGATGTTGTCTCTGCCTACACCAATGGGAAAAAGGCGTGATTTGTATGTATGTATGTATGTATGTATGTATGTATGTATGTATGTATGTATGTATGTATGGGTGTTATCGTTCTACAGCTGCATAAGATTCGATGCAGGATTTGGTCACAAACAAGTAATTGCGGATTCCATGGGTGGATGGAAAAAATTACGACCAGAATTCTGTAGTCCATATTACTTCAGATAACATACAGAGAATAGAACATTAGAGTAGCTCTATCTACTCATTAAATAAGTCCGAAATGGTCCGTTGCCTTAATTAGGGTATTTTATCATTGACACGTTGAAAGTTATAAAAAATAATGGTTATTCTGCCTTCTAAGAGTTTATTTATTTAGTATAAACTAGTCACTAGTTATAAGATACAGAGCGTGTTTCCTGTGGTGTTAAAAAGTATAAAAATAATTAGCTGATTCACTACTTCCCCGCGTCATGGTACTTTGACCCTTGGTTCTGTTTTTTGTAAAGAAATTCTCACGAAAACTAGAACATTAATCTTTAACATCTATGTAACCTTTCTGCGTAGAAACTAGTATGTTAAAATTAACAGCAGATTACTAAAGATTGTTTGTACTTACGCACGCATACCTGTTTAACGAGTTCAAATTTAGTATAATATAATGTGTAGACACCTACTACGCGAAATACAGTCAAGCATTCATTATTCACACCCGGCCACCGCGTACTTTGTTGCTTAAATTACTTATTATCTACAAAACCGGCAAGCCTCAAACATTTTAGCACACCGTACCTCAGACTAGAAACCGTACCTATAGGTACATTATGAACTTACTACGATAGGTCATACTTAATACCTAATAGCAATGTGCATGCAATTTTTTTTATACGAGAAATTGTAGTGAGTCAGCCGGAACATGCTATACAATTAAACGTACGTCTGACATTCCTTCTTAGAATGGTGACCAACAATGGTCGAAAGGCACTATGTGAAATAAATTACTGTAGTGCGAAACGCCTACATTACATACTATTATTAAATACTTCACAATCCTCACACAATCCTTCATAAAACATTGCTTAGTGCGGTAGCCACACATTTACAACATTAAAGCTGATGGATGTGGAGTAGTGGAGTTCCTTATTAGTTGCAGTGATTTAATCCATGCGCGTTGACTGTACGACCTCAAGTCACTGCCAGAGAATTCTTATGTATATATATTCATATTGTCTACCTCACACATGACATGCCATAGGTAAGGTAAGGTACCCGTTTCGATATTACAACGATACGACAGTCGACGCACGTGGAAAGTAGCGTTACCTCAGAACAGATTCTGTTACCCTCATGAGTGATATAATGTGATCCTGTATAGATTTAATATTCTTACCGCATCGCCTTAAGGTTTGATGTAAAATAATGCTTACCTGAAACAGAATACGACAAAATGTTAGTATTGAAATCATGAGTTTGTTTTTGCGCGGGGTTTAAGTCAATAAAATAAATTTTATCGCTCCAACCGGAAGCTTTAGGCACTACTGGGAATTGTTATTAAGATAAGGCACACAACGGGGAATACCAAAATCGCACTTATCAATATACATTTATACAGAAGTTTTTTTAACATCGTCATAAGTAATCGAATATGGCAGCAAGTGGTAGTAGTAACAAGCACATGCGATGTAAGTGCAGCACCCTAATGCGTTGCAGGCGGATTACAAAAAGACAGCACTAAACACAATGGGTTCATATTTCCGGCCTACGTACAGTCACGGAGCGACAGCAGCCGAGAACTGCCAAAGATTTTCGTTTCACACAGACTCCAACAATCCACTTGGAAATTAAGGCCGGTTATAAATCTGGCCAATTGCCAAAAACGTAAGAGAAATGGTAGAGGCATTAGAAATGTAGGCTTTCATCATCATCATCTCAGCCGAAGGACGTCCACTGCTGGACAAAGGCCTCCCCCAATGATCTCCACGACGACCGGTTCTGCGCTTTTCGCATCCAGCGGTTTCCCGCGACCTTTACCAGGTCGTCGGTCCACCTTGTCGTAGGCCTGCCCACACCACGTCTTCCGGTTCGTGGTCGCCACTCGAGAACCTTTTTGCCCCATCGGCCGTCGGCTCTACGAGCGATGTGCCTTAGAGAGTAGGCTTTAGAGATTTAGAATTCCTACTAGGTAGGTGTAAGGAACACCTACAAATCAATCTACAAAATCAGTAGGTACCTAGCGGAAACCGACTATTGTTGGAGCAAACTACAAATTTAATAATACCAAAGCATTGCAAAGTGAAAATCAACTCAACTAGTAATTTACATGTGTCTGAACTGATATGACCGTAATAAGAGCCGAATTCATTTGAATGAAATCAACATACTAAAATTTCTGCGAATAAAACGACCGCTTAGTCTGCTACCATTATACATCGATACCGAACGAGGGTCAAACAAAAATATGAGTAAAAAAACATTTGCAAAGGGATGTATGTAATGAGACTGTTAGCATGGGAGCAGTGGTCTCAGGCCAAACGGCCAACGCCCGCACAAAATTTATTGACGTCACATCGTTGACATCAAGCTACGATGAAATTTGAAACGCTAATCATATATACATACGATGTACCCCTACGAAGCATCGACAACAATGAGGTTCAGAAGAGCTCATGAATATCAATTATATTAACAAAATGACCGGAATTTTGAGACGTGTAGATATGTCTATATGAGAAAAAGCCTGTAACTCTTTACATCGTAGAATATTTTCTACTGTTATGTCTCACGATGGGTACTTACGGCTAGGAGTATTTTGCCTCTAGCTAGTTTTTATTTATTTGCCTGTTTATTTAACATAATATATCGTGTCATATGAATTCAATTGATTATATTATATAACCAACACTAAAACTTGTTTTACTAATACTTACATAGGTACCTTAACAGAGGCATGTAGACCGATAGCATAATGCAATGAACAATCAAACGAATTTCATATAATATTCTATTACCTACCTTTAAATGCAAATAATGATCTACTTAAATCAGAATAAGCACAAAAGTTATCATCATCACAATCATAAATTTTATTTTATTACATAATAAGAATATTCGCAAGGGAAACTTACACAAACGGATACATAATTTAACTCAAAAAGTAAATTTCAACTCTTTCATAGTTACGTCATTATTCCATTGGATGAACGATATTTGAAAATCCTCATAATGTCAAATTAAAATTATATTATTTTCCACCGTTATTAGCATTTTACACGACCCCCGTTACGGACTGAAACCCCAGCCAAACAAGGAAGTCAACAAATGAAAAACCAAGTTTAAAAAAAAGGAGATTAGCAAGTCCGAGTTGCCTTTATATAACAACATACTTAATTAATGCAATCATTGTCTGCGAAGCTGTTCCAATTTCATGATGCTTCGTATTTCAACGCAGTTCATTACAAGAATGCAATATTGTTGTTCGCCACGTCTCAGATTCAATTTACACAACGTTGACGGCAGCATGCACTCCGCGATGAACAGTTCAATAATCTCCAAACATCACTCGTGCATCAATTTGTATTGTAATCGGGAGTAAGTACGGCTAAATATTACTTGAAATATCAAAGCAATCGATCATCATTAACTTCATGTAAGTATTATGAAACTTAAGCAAATAATAATAAATGCACTGGTTCTGAAACAGAATCTAGTCTAGAGGATGAACGGATATTTTTGTTTAGACTATCGTTTCTCTTCTTTCAAGAAAGGGCGATAAAGATATGATAAAGAAGCCATGTGGCGGGGCACATGTTGTATAACCATCATCATTTTTAGACTGACCCTGACCGTGGGTATTGAACTTATACGTTAATATAATTTTCAGATTTAATTAGCTTATAGTTCCCTTCTGTTAATGAGCTTAATGTTATGTAAACAAATAAAGCAATAAAACATTATCTAATATTTGAATTTTATATCACCCAGGCAGGCCGCAGGCGCATATTTAAAATGGAATAAGCCTTTGATTTTTTGCAGTATCAGATACTCAAGCGAATGGGATTGCAGCAATTATAACATAGTGTATGTTTGTCAAATGATTTGTTGGTCTCAGAAATTATAGTTTTTATGGTCGTATGAGCAGTTAAAGTTAGATACATTTTATTTGAGTTTTATCAAGTGTTATATATACTTCAAGAGCAAGGAAGACACAAGGTTACAGAATAAAATAGAATACTCGTATACCATTGACATAAAACATACGTCACACGTGACACAGCTTAACGTAACTGTTACAATACAGACATCTTCTATTTTTACGACTGCGTTTCTTTGAGATCGTTATTTACACCTACTTAAGTTTAAAAATAAAATAGGTATACGAATACAATTTAATAAAAATATATAAGAATACAAATTGTAATAGTTTATGTATGACAAATGAAGGACGATCAAAGACTTCACTTGGAAATTTTTTGGAAAAAATAAGCACGCAAAAAGCGTAGTAAGATTTGTTAAACAAAATATTATATCAGAGGGCTTTAACAAAAGGATAAGGGTAATTACATCTTTAACGGGGCTTTAGCATGACATTAGTGCGCCCCTTGGGAATACAACAACTGTTCATGGCTCTTCATAACCGCGCCGCCATTTCGAGGAGTTTTGATGCGCTTCAGTGACTCTGTTTATTACTCTCAGTGATATATTTTATAAGTCACTTAGTTTACCAACCCATTTTTTTTCTGAAAGTAATTTAAACCATAACATTTCCTTTTCTCAAGTGTTTTCTTAATTAACGCTATTGTATAATGCATTTTTACGTAATAAATATAACGAAGTATTAACGGTTTTCATAGTATCAGTTAATTAATGGGTCCTCGACTGCTTATAAGGTAAGATTAAAATAAACAGTCACTCGCAAATCTATATAATTATATATTTATCTATATAAAAGAAAGTCGTGTTAGTTGCACTATTTATAACTCAAGAACGGCTGAACCGATTTGGTTGAAGGAAGTTAGCTTAGAACCAGAAGACGGACATAATGATACTTTTATCCTTTTTTAGTAAAGAGTGGAGAGTGGAGTGGAGTGAAGTGGAGTAGAGATTGGAGTGGAGAATGGAAGTGGAGAGTGTAGTAGAGAGTTCGTTTTATTGGTGACGATACCGACTTCCACGCGGGCGTAGCCGCGGGCAAAAACTAGTATTGTAATAAAATTGTGTAGTTTTTTTCAATAGCTTACTAGAACTTTTCGTAATTTATAAATTGTATGATTTACTAATAATACTTTGACAAAAGCTCTACATATTATAGTTATTATGTAAGTAGATTTTTTCTTTACTTGTCCAATGTGCAAAATTTGATTACAATCAAATAATGGTTATAACTTAGGAATTTAGACCTTTCATATCAGCGATGCAATTACGCACAGTTGCTTTTGGTGTTATTGTGAAAGTACCAACTCACTTAAAAACTAAGTAATCATTGAAAGGGGTATCGCAAGTTGCAACGCATGCCTAGCCAGCAAAAAGACATAGACGGTTGGTAACACTAACTGAATAGGTAATAAACTACTACACTAAGTCGTTGGTGCATTAAAAAAAAAAACTAAAAAGTCAAAAAGTTCCTCTAATTCTTAATTTGTATGTCGTTAACAAATTGGTCTTAATAAATTGGCCTTATAGTTACTCAAACAATTTAAATTTGATAAAATTGAATAAATCCGTAATCTCGTATGTAATTTTATTTAATTACTTATTCTGCACATTTGCATTTTCAGAAACCCACTTATGAAGTATTTTATTTATCTTGTGTATCTTATCTTCACACTCCACTTATAGGTAATTTAGTATCATAAACTGGAACCGTTTACAAAAAAAAACTAAATTCTCACGGTATGCTGCGCCACTGCTGGTTTGTGATATGAAAGTAATTTGCCAAGATATAATCAAGTAACACTCCGATCTCGTCCATAGCCTGACACAAAAATACATTACGGACACGTTCACTCCTATAAACTGTTGCTAAAGGCAAATCAAGACATTATAAAACGGATTTAAAAGCTCTTCAGTGCGGGCTAAGCTATTAAGAACTTTACGATATAATTAATCACTGCACCAATGTTTATGTAACATAAAAATTTGTAGTTACTCTATTGCTAAGGTGAGTTTTATAGCAAGAATGTATCTGTTCTCGTATGTATTCTTGAAATACTTGTGTATAGAAACTAGGATGGCAGGTACGTTAAAAGTTGTTGACTTTACTGGTTTATCCATTCCTGAACACACTCATGTACTACATAAACACAAAGGTATTTCAAATAGAACTAACCAAAAGATTTGAATAATAGTAAATACAAATAAGTAGAATTCAATGTAAAATGCTTGTTGCACACACAGACGCACGCACGCACGCACGCACGCACACACACACACACACACACACACACACACACACACACACACACACACACACACACACACACACACACACACACACACACACACACACACACACACACACACACACACACAACACACACACACACACACCCGCACAACTACACCATCCTAAAACCTATATATGGAAAAAGAAATTTTCATCATTTCCATTTCTATGACTGTCATATTAATGACAAGAACCAAAAAAAATTAACGTTATTTTCTTAAAATTGTATTTATATCAAAATTATTTTAGTCAGTGTTTATTTTTTAATACATTAATCTGCAAATTAACCTATTTTGATGTCTAACAAGTAGGTATAAGTAGTTCAAGGCTTTTCCTGAATGTCGTTGACATAATTACGAAACGCGGTTTCCAACTTCATTTAGGTAAGCCAGCAAGATTTGCACGTCACACCTGCGCTGGCGCAGGCAATAGTAAATTAGCATAGCTGGTATGCCTGTTGGCAAGGTTTATTTTAAACAGTTTAAGGTACCTAGTGGTCTCGCTATTTTCTTGGGCTATCTGTATTTTTTACACTTCTGCAAAGAAATAATAACACTTAAGGAAGGCTGTCGCATAGCTTACTAGACTAGTCCTTCTATGTTTACTGTAATGGTTACAAGAAAAATCACTTAGAAACCAAAGTTTCTTTTAAGTTGATACGGCACAGAGAGCGATTAAAGACGAACAGTGTCTAGAGAAAACGCCCTCAATAAAATGTCAGCAAAAAGTTCAAAACTCTCTATACCGTCAACATGTGTTAACAGCGTGTCCAAGATTAACTGCATCGAAAGGCATTTTAAATGTTTCTTTGACGACGACTTGTCGTTGTTCTATGTCCATTAGTACCTTTCAAGTAGGTATCTCAGTTGGCAGGCAATACTTAATATTTCAAGCATAATTCTAAGCAGTCAGTCACTCTTGACAGGTTGGTTATCATTCCATATAATATGCAGAATGTTATGTTTTTTTAAGACATGGGCTTTAGCAACATTATTCCTATATAGGGTCATTTCGCCGGTTCTCGACCGTTTAGTGGAGTTGTCAACTTCGGAACGAACAATAAAATTGAATTAATATGAATTATTGATAGAGAATATTTTTGATACATAGTAAATATAGTCTATTTTCATTTAATATCCTTTATCTTCCATTAAGATCATGCAATAATTTTACAGAAAATAATAAACCCAAAAATGCCGATTTCGCCAGTTCTCGACCGAAATTTCCAGTTCTCGACGTTATACTCGCCAGTTCTCGACTATTAGGTGAGATGGCAAATATGTGAAGTAAAACATCAGTAATTATTAATTTGTATTCTAATGAAACCCGTATTTTGACAGAATTTAATATACATTATGTTATTACAGTAAACTGATGTTAAATAATCATTATAAAGTTGATAACACGACTATAATATTTCCAAATCAGTGTTCTTCCTCTGCTTTATCAACCTTTACTAACTAAAATTAAAGTTTATTTCTTAATGGCACTCATTAGCCTATTGCAGTCCACTGCTGGCAGTAGGCCTCTCCCAATGTGCGCCATAGCACTCGATCTTTCACCTTCCTCCAGTCTATCCTAGCCACCTTTTTCAGGTCATTTATGTCCATCCTAGGTACTGTTCCATCTTCCGTTTGCCAATCAGCGGTCTCCACTATAGAACTCGTTTGCTCTACGATCATTATTAGTCCTTCAGCAGATGTAGCCAGCCCATTGCCACTTCAGCTTACTTATTCTACGAGTTATCTCGGCAATTTTAGTCCATTGGCATAACGAATCCTTCAAAGAATCAGGATTATTATCCTTCAAAGGATCATAGCTTGCACCATAGCCCGCTGCACGACTAGGTTGTGGACGAACCTTACTGTGGTCCACGCTTCGGCACCGTATATTTTAACAGATAGAATTCACTGGTTGAAGAGGCCATGTGGTAAGCCGAAGTAATTTGCCAAATGCTTTGTGAAATAAAAGTCACAAAAAGGATTCAATTAGGTTACCCAATTCAATCCGTAAGGTGACTTTTAACTCGAAGTTGTTTCTACCGAGCTGGATAACCTGCACAAGGTAGACATTATTCTTGAACAACTCTCCCTTCAATGGCAATTGGTCTTGGTGTAACCAGTTCCGGCGTATGTATACACCAATACTGACGCGCCGAGAGGATCCATTTAGGCTGTGCAGCAATTTGCTCAGCTGCTCCAGCAACTCTGTAACTATGATGATGTCGTCGGCGTACTGATGATGCGAGATGTACTCACCGTTAATGTCCATACCTATTTGTACCCACCGAAAATAGTAGTCGGAATATGGTATAGGCCTATTTAATTGCACTATCCTGTTCTCGACCTAGAAGGTTTTACAACACGTGATATTGTTAACGTGCTTGAAAAAGTCTGGTCGCGAACTGGCTGACATGATTCTCATGTAAATAAGATTCAAACTCACAATCTAAGTTCAGTAATTTCTTTAACAATATGTATAAAAACATGCAAGTGTTTGGACTCGGTGACGCCAATTCTCGACGGGGTGGGTCGAGAATTAGGTATTCTACAAAAATGAGGTAACAGTTACCGACCATTCAATTATACACACTTTTCAAATAAATTTACAATAACTCCTATATTTAATAGATACTATACTTCATTATCTATCTGTACAAATAACAAACAAGTCCAAAACATAAAACGACAATTAAAATATCTAGGGTCAACTGCAGAACCTCCTCACTTTTCTTTTCGTAGTGAAGCACGCTTTCTGTCATGTTCTTAGCGAACCACATATTTCAGTATTTTTTTACTCCCTACTCTGTTTGCACATATGCACTTTATCTAATTGTGTCTACAACCGAACTATCTGAGATTGCCGCACTATTTTTGTTTTGCTTCTAATCGTATCGGTATTGCTGTTCTACGCCGATTAGGCAAACAGGTCGGTAAAAAAGTCGGGAACTGGCGTCGGTCGAAAACAGGCGAAACTACCCTACATGGAGTGACCACGGAGGTTACAACGGGATTTTTTTTTTTTTTTTTATTCATGATAGGCTTACGTTTGACCTCAATCTCACCTGATGGTAAGTGACGATGTGGTCTACGATGAATCACGCTTGCCTAGAAGAATAAGTCAACACACAATGCAAAGCATAGTGTACCTACTCTAGTGTCTGAGTTGAAAGCCTCAGATGTAAGGTAGGCATAGGCACTAGGTAAATACCTACGTAAGGATATTAATTTTGCACTATTTAATTAACACGATGAAAGTTTTGCAATTTATTGACCTAAGTGAAATGCATCAACAACAAATAAATGTAAATAAATAAATTTATACAAATAATAAATGATGTAGGTAGGTAGTTTCTTCATTTAGAGAATGAGTTTAGAGAGTTTAGACAATGTATAAAATCATTGATCAATCTAGAATCCGAAGATTTTACAAATTATTAAAAATACAAACCAGGATAAAATGAATACACATTATACTAATTCCAAACCAGATATCGCCCAATACCGTTAAATATCGTCGAACTTAGGTATTCGTATAACAAACAAAAAAAATCTGAAATTCCGGTTTAACCATAATAGGTATAACCTCCAAAAGAATTTGTGTACATTTCACATTCATAAAACACGCAGCATGTTAACCCCAAACAAAATCAATCGTTTTGATGTTTGATCAAAACCCCCTTTATGATAAATGGTGAAGCAATGTGAATAAAACTTGTCTTGCAAGTCAGTGACCGTATGCGTGCGGTTCGCGGACCCCTGCCCCCGCCTCCCCCGGCAAGGTCAAGGCACTCCCTCCGTGTGGTCTTGAACAAATATTCCTGGAACAGAGTCATTCAAACAGATACCGGTATGCACAGATCGCGGCAGGGATACTATACATAAATATTTCGCCTGCTTTACAGGGTCAAGGTTTGTCATGCTGTTTTACAATGCTTAGTTTAAATGCCATTACAAAAAGGTAGGTACTTGATTTATTTTGGATGTATTTTGGACCATTTCTGTGGGACCTAAATGTGTTGCTATATGTATATCTATCTTGTTGGTTTTAGCCTATATTACACTAAATACGTATAAAATATTTATTTATAATCTACCTATATATCGTACTATAATTTTTGATAAGAAAACGTAGGTATTTGAAAACTGTAAGATAATAATCATAACTTGGCGTGTTTTTCATCATTTAAACAATCAATTGAGACTCGCCCAAACACTCAAGTATCTGGGTTTTACCCTTACAATTTTTGAGAACTTCATTTGGAAGCTCGCAACTCGGACGGACGGCAGCTTAGTCACCAACGATTTGTTTAAGTATTATCATCGGTTTATGGAAGAAGTTGAATTTCCGTATAGATTCATCATTATTTTTTTCTCAGCTTCGCATGTGTGCTTATGTATGCGCTCTATTTAGTTTTAGATCAGAGTTGTATTGCGCGAAAATTCACATAACTGTGTGAATGTGTCAAGCTGTTGACGATGTCACGCAAACGGCTAATAAACAACATTATCACTAGATGACGCAAGCACTGGAGAGGTCATCTTAATTCCTAAGACGCTAATCTTTACTCGGAACTATTACAAATTGGTTAAACGGTGTTTACATAACAGTTGCACGATTCATCTTCAGTACATAAGTAGGTATATCTAACATTAAAAAAAAACATACTTAGTTGAATCAATGTGTTCGACTGTCTAGAATGCGCAAGATTTGTACGCAACTTTCAAGTTACTACGATGAATTAATTTATAAATTTTAAATGTCTACAAGTATCAAGTCTCAGCTGCCTATGCAGCCATCAATAATATAAAAGATAATGTTCGTAGTTGTGAGTGACTGGGATAAATAGACAATCTGACCTACTGTCGAATTCAAGGGTCTCCCCCTCGGTTATGGTTGACATTGACAAAGCATTTATTATGAAGCGTGAACCTCGATCTAATCCAGATATTTTTTGCATAGGTAATGTAGAAATTTAAGTATTGTTAATAGCACCTATATATCGGAATTATTAATCTGAATATATTCTTAGGATACGATATACCTAAGCATAAAAAGTCCACATGAAATGTCAGCCGGGCACGAGCAGCTAGTTAGAAACAAATATTATGCACAACACAAATTGTGTTTTTGAAACCTATTCCATAACTTCAGCTTCTGCGTAGAAATTACGTTCGATTTGACACAATTTTAAGTCGTCCAGTATTTTACAGAGAAGGAACAGGTGTTTCAGTAATATAAAAATTTAAAGTGTGAGATATAAGAAATTTTTAAAGAAATATAACGGTAAAATAAATTTCTGTGGCCGTATAACCGAAGCTAGTTCAAATAAATACTTTTCCTTAGTTATCCCCCCAACGAACCAAACCCACAAACTATGCAGATTGCGAATTTATATTACCACCGTTTCGAATATTTACATATTTGCGTTGATCTCGTAGGTACATTTTCTACTAAATATCTAAAGAGTTTATAGTGAAAGTCTTACGTAAGTTACTTTCAATGAAAAATAAAATAACTTTCGTCTATATATAACATTAGCTAGATTCGATACCTAACTGAATTGAGTACTTACTTATTGCAATTCTAAAAATAAGAACATTTGTCGAATCTGCTAACACACCAAACCACATACCGCAACAAACATAAATACTTAGGTAGGTACTTACATATTTTTTATTAAAGTAGTTCGTATATTTCTCTTCGGCTTATACCTATTTAAAAAAATCCTTAAAAAAATAAAATCATGGGTTTTATTTTTTAACTCCCTTCACTTTAAATGTCTTTTTAATAAAATAAGGAATGTTGGAATATGTTGAAATGTAATGGACACGATGAACCCAATACAAATAGGCAGGTAGGTATCACATTCATGGTGCAGAAAAAATACAGCGCATGTCATGGTTGGTTGGATCTTTTGTGCAAGGTTTATTCATAAGCCACGGTAGGTGGATTAGTCACAATAATTCATTCAAAATTGAAATACCTATCGTATGAAATTAACCGTAACAATCAATTATGTATAAAATTGAACTTTTACTTAACTTACAAGAATATAAAATTCTGAAGGAGCACCTATAATCAACTTTCGTTGTCAAAAGTTCAAAATATATGGGAGTGACATTACTTGTTACACGTGACAAATTCGATCAACAATGCCATTGCCATTGAAATAAATCATTAGAAATCTTTAATTATTTCCATAAGTTTAAATCAGGATGTACCTACAACATGAGTATTGAGTACTTTCACTCAGTGCTCCGAATCGACCCATTCCAAAAGATACCTTGGGCTTTTCGTACCGCTCCAACCACTGCGGTGTGAATGGTCCTATTCGTAAATAGTACTTGGGCGATTCAAACCCCGGTTCGAATAACTTGTAGTGCGAAACGACTAAAGACCTTACATTTCGGACTTTTGACAATTTGCTTCGAAACGATTCCACTGGTATAATGTAACTTTGTCTAGATGTCCTGATCCCGGTCCCGGCAGAAAAGGTAGGCTATGAGTTAATCCCGACATAACCACCCCCGATGGCCGACGGCGTTGGTATCCATGGGGATTTCTGCACGATAAAAAAAGGCTATGAGTTAATTCATAGTTACCTAGGCGGCTAAGCCAAATTTCATCTACATCCCGTTCAGCTCTTATGACGTGATTCAATATCAAACAATCATCTATTCATCCAACTAAACTTTCACGTCTATACTATATAAATAATTTAAGTGTCTGTTTTTATGTTTCGATTAGGAATATTCATTAGCAACAACATTCACAAAGTGAGTCAATCGCAGTGACCGTTGAGGAAATATAAACCTCCATGCAAAACCTAAGGTAACGCAAACAACCCGTTTCTTGAACAAAAGGCGCATTTGCATCAAGCGACGACGCATATTATGAATTTCAATAATGATAGATTAGGTATGATGCGAACGACGGGAAACGAACCAACATAATATACAGTGTTCACACAATGAAAACAGAACACTGATAGCGCCGACTGTATGATAATTTGAATAATATTTAAAGAGGTTGGATATAAAACAAGTAATATTTCATAATTGTATATTTGCAAAATATGAACCTACCTACATACAGAGGATCCCTCCTCTTGGCATAAAATTTTAATGCAGAATATATTTTGGCATAACGTTTTCGCATAACTTTCATTAGCATAACAATACTACTGAATATTAATCCTTTGGCATAATGCAAATGTTAGCATAACACAACATTATCATTTAGTATAATATTTTTTGCCACAAGAAAGAGTTGCATAAATTTTAAAGCATAATGTTTATTCGTCTATTATAATATTTATTTAATTCGCATAATGTTTATTTATGGCTCATAATTTAATGAGCCATAAATATTAATCATAACATTCCTCCTCATTCCGACTTGGATAGATTAGGTTAGAAGGCTTAGCCTTCTTGGTTATTTTTTTTATAACAATGCAGAGCTTTACTTATTCAAAGAACATTTTTTAAATAATCTATTTAACAAAATTTTATTCTAAAGAACATTGTGTTTATATCATTATGCGTTTCTACGTTATATATTATTAGGTATACGTTGTTAAATTATGCTTCATTATTATTATGCTATTAGTATTTATGACAACAAGCATTATGCCAAAACATTTATGCTTCATAATATTAAGCGTCATGATCATTATGCTGAATTTCATTATGCCAATGTAATTTATGTCTTTATATTTTATGTTTTTCATTAGTGAACCCTACATACAGAAGAGGACCCTAGAAGTCCGAGCCTATGGACCCTAGAAGTTCGAGCAGAGTCAGTTTTTAAACTGGGTTAATATTTTATTGAGATAAAAATAACTCTCATTATCTAAAACTCTGAAACTGAAACAGCCACTGTACAAAGAGATTCATTTTCATTCTTTCATTTATTTTTAATTTACATTTTAATTACGGTTAATTGAAAAAGAGGGTTCTTCCAGCTGGACAAACTATTTTGTCAAACTGATTTGACCACGAGGAAAAAAATTTCTGTTGGTCAAACTTCTTGGATTGAGTCCTCGTGGTCAACTATTTTGTCTAACTGATTTGACCACGAGGAATATTTGTTCCTATTATTAAAATTTGGGATACATACTTTGGCATGGTGTCGCTTTGGGAATTTTTGTTTGCCAAAAAATTCCCATTGTAAAGTAAAAAAGTAAAAGAAAAAAAAACTGTTAAAACCATTTGAATATTTGAGAATAGTTTTCACAAATACTTTCCTATTTTTACACCAAAAATCTTAAAACAAATGTCTTCTATATTTCGAGATACCGAGTTACAGTTTTTTCTCAGTTTAGCAGATCGAGAGCTCAAGTTAATTGATCAAAACTTCCTCATTATATATTTCACGGATATTTAATCATTAACATGAAGTTTTCAGTTTTTTCCTAAATTTTTTCTTAATTTCGCAGAAATACAACCACTTCAAAAAAATGAGCCCTCCGTCCACACGCACACGAATTTTTTTTCTAGTGGTCAAATCAATTAGGCAAAATATTTCAATCACGAGGAATCAATCCAAGAAGTTTGACCAATAGGATTTTCTTTCCTTGTGGTCAAATCAGTTAGACAAAATAGTTTGACCACGAGGACTCAATCCTAGAAGTTTGACCAACAGGAATTTTTTTCCTCGTGGTCAAATCAGTTTGACAAAATAGTTTGTCCACCTGGAAGAACCCGAAAAAGAGTGTTGTGAGTTTTTACAGTCAAATTATTTTCAGTTTATTTCCTAGCTAATCTAACTGTAAATTTAGATTTAGAAGCAGTCAATCTTAAACGGTCATTAAGCGACTTAATTCAAACAAAATATTAAATTAAAAATAGTTTCTGAATTTATTTAATACTACAACTTCATTCAAAACTTCAATAACAATGGCTAGCGTATTAAGAACCTTTCACACTTAACAGTATGGTACCTACGTACTCGTAACGTATATCATAAGTCTAAGATCTAATTTTCTAGGGTTTAAAGCCACTCCGCCGCAAATTGTATCCTTATTTAAAAGCCTGTGCTCAGCATAAAAATATTATTCTTTGTAAAGATTGTATTGGAGGAGAAGTGACAATTTAAAACAATTAGCTCACAAGAAAAGTGTTCGAAAACCGTTTTTAATTTAGCGTACCTATTTACAAAAAAAAAAGTTAAACTACACATGTGTAAAGCAGTCAGGTCATAAAGCAAAAAACTGAATTAGTAACTGAAGTACGAGTTACAGAGGTAGGATTAAGGCGCCATATTATATCCATTGTTCCCAAACTAAACTACACGTGTGAACTATTAGGTCGTACAAACACCGTCGTATTCAAAACGCAGTTTGTTCAGTGATGTCACCATTGATAAACATTTAAACAGTAGTTATTCAGTATCAGATTACGAAACATGGTTAATAAAAGCATTAGGTATACGCAATCAGGTGCCATTCAAATCGGTAAATCCAACAAATAAAACTTCGGGCATTTCTGTTCATTTCGTAAATCATAATCAGCAGGATTAAGTTATCATAAAAACACCACAACTAGGTAATACAATACAAAAACAAAAATATTATTGCAATATAGTCTTCGAGTTTCAGGCAATTTTAATTATGTTAGTAGTACGTTTCCCATTAATTTAAAGGCTGCAGAACATTTAAACATCAAAATATCTAGTATGACACATAGTATACGAGTATGTCTTGCTTGAGGTGTTAGTGCCTGTGTAAATATTCATTACGTAAATATTGTGCTTCTTAACTAGAATATTCAAAGTTCTTCACATCAAACAATGCTCCCACTGGATTTACCAGTACGAATTTCTTTATTATCTTCCTTGACACACTTAAACCTGTTTATTAGGGAGAAAGAACTATGAAGTTCCATAGATTAACTAGTTAAGTTAAATTTAACATATTTTTATATTTAAGATGATGCGCTATCATTACTCTATGATTTTACATTGGAAAAGGAAAAAAAAGAAAAGTGAATTGAGGCAATATAAATAACATTCCATATACTCCCTACTTGACATACCATAGCCTGCTCCTTGTAACACACATGTGGTACAAACAATAGCTACTATTAACAACATTTGTTTCTGCTGTAATCAAAGTACAAATCGATATGGCCAATAGTGTGGTAGCAAAGTTCAGCATTCATTTTGCTGTTTGTCATGCAAGGAATGGCGTAGTAATGAGGTTAAATTATAAAATTGTTTTAGTTTGTCCGCTAGTAATACCACTAGCGGACTCGACAGACGTTGTCCAGGATGCCGACTGCAGCGCCATCTGCCGGGCTGATTTGTGAATCACCCCATCCAGGGGGCCACTCTACGCATACAAAAAAAATTCTAATCGGTCCAGCCGTTTAGGAGGAGTTAAGTAGAATACGCACAGTAGAATTTATTTATACCTATAAAGATAAAATGACGTAGCACCAGCGGCCATCATGTCTTTGGAATTTAAAGAAAGTTTTTGCCATTTCAGTTCCAGACCAATGCGAATTGATGAAACTAATTTTGGCACTGCATACGAGTTTTACGTAACCAAGCACAGTACGTAAACAACACTAAATTAGTATTGTAAAGTTGCAGTTCTTTGCATTAGTAGGCACATTGTTTTTTTTTTATTTCGGAGGAAACTTTTCAAAGTAAGCGCGTACTATCGGACAACAATCGGATAAACAGCATTGGTATTGGTAGGTACGTCAATAAAAAAATACTCTTGGCAACGTTTCTATGAACTCGTTTTCTTGTATACATAATACCTATCTGTTTGGATGTATTTTGTGCTTTTTAACTACCTGATGATCATGAAATTTGCTGGAAAGCTTTTTCTATACAAGAAAGAACTATTTAATCCGTGAACTGGATAACTTTTTCCCTGCTAAGAATAACATACGCTAATTCAATTTAACTGTCCTTTTTAAAAGTAACTGAACTCATAAATTTATGGACGCGAATACAATGAAACCCACGTCACATTTTAAATACAATTGAACGTTAAGAGTATCTGACCCCTTATTTGTATCTTGCTTATTTAAAAAAAAAAGTTACTTTATTAAAATTAAGCGTAACTTTAATTATTATCAGTAACTATGAGTCATCTTAACTGTATTGTTTTATTATTTAATGTTTTCATTATTATGCCCATAGATAACGCAACGATGAATCATGATCATGACATAATTGGCAAGTACGTAGAAGTTGTGACAAGTATGTACTCTTATTGCCTTTGCAACGGCATTACTTATCGCTTATCAACAGATACCTAACAACCACGAAGTAACGTATGTTATCAACTAAACTAAAAACATTGCCCTCCTTTCTTCGGCAGTCGGGTAAAAATATTGTCGTTTTAGCGTAAAAATCTCATGTCACAATTGTGATTAAGATTGATTAACATTACTATAATAAGCAAAAAAAAAAAATATTGTTTATTGAAAATCATTGGAAATATTGTTTAGTCATCATTTCACACGCAGTCGCAAAGAGATCGATCCAGTGAATTTGGATTCCGGCCAATTGTGGTTTCCAGTACAGTGTGTCACTGCGCGATGACTTTCTATGTAAATAATATCGAAGATAAGATACAGACCAGTCTAGAAACGGTAGTAAGATCCCAGGCAGACCGGGTCTTGCCGCGCGGTTGCGTGCCGTCTTTCCGCCTGCCCAACGAACCGTATCCCGACGGCACGGCTGTTTCCTCACGTTTACGACGCCCACCACCGCGTCTCAGAGAGGAAAACCAGTTGGAGACGG
Source organism: Lithosia quadra (assembly GCA_963576445.1). Lineage (NCBI taxonomy): Eukaryota > Metazoa > Arthropoda > Insecta > Lepidoptera > Erebidae > Lithosia > Lithosia quadra. The sequence continues at coordinate 6,427,473 of OY754884.1, read as the reverse complement.
ATCCACGACGCTCCGGTTCGGCCGTTCCCGGCCCGGCTTTGATGAACATTACTTCACAAGTGCCAATGCACCACGCACATTACACTCTCACACACTGCAGGCCTCGACCACACGAACACCAGTATTAGAGAAGCCAGCAGCCACGAAAATACCTATAGAAGCCCACGACATATTTTAAAATAAATATGCAGAGTTTAGAGAAGCAAATAAAGTGGAAAAGTGGATGATTGCGCGTCGCCGGACCGTATGTATCGATTGTTGTATGTAAACCTTTGCCAAAAAAAAGAAGTAAAGCTACACAACAAAGAAGTACATTAATTGCGAAGTGCACAATAAAGCGGCATCGATGACACACCTGTTCATAGTCGTCGTCGTAGGTTCGCGCTGCGCGGGCGCAACGTACCAGCAGAGGCCACCACAGCGCGCCGCACAGCAGGCGTACATGCAAACACATCCCTCTAAGGAACGCACTAAACTGAAGATAGTCGCGAGCGCCACCGGTCTTTGGCACCGTGACAATTATATATGTACATCTACATAGATACCGCTTTATCTTTTTGCACGTCTACACTGTGACAAGGTCGTCATCACAACTAATTTATGATTGTAAAGAGAACAAAATAGAGATTTCATGAATGCCTGGAAGGTCAGTATCCCTTAAAGTTCTTAAGTTAAACTACCCACAGTTTCATGTTATATCTGAAAAATTGATAAGTGTAATACCCTGATACAGTTTTATCTATCAATAAATCATCTACATTTATCAGTCAATTTGTCGATACTTAAAATTGCAGCTGAAGATTTTAATTATTACCTACGAACAACAACAAAATGGATGTAGCATAAGAATCCTATCCTTTAGAGAAGTCTGTAGGTACTGTTTTATAATTATCAAACCAAACAAAACAGTTGTGAACATCATCGCAATACTAGACCGTGGACAGCTCTGTTATCAATATTTGTTGTCACACTGCGGAAGCGGTAAAGGAAATATGATAAATCCATCGCGAGTATTGTCCGGTTTCAGTGAATATCAAACTTGGGAACGATTCTAACTAGCTGTGATTCAATAATTCTGAATGCTGTGCTCAATGGAAAAAGTATCCGTGTACCAAACTGAAAGTAATTTCTAGTAAAAAGAATAAGAATGAACAATTACCTGCAAAGTGGTTAAAGAATTTTGACTTTTTACGTCTTAGGCTTTTTAAGGAACATACATTGTTCAAAAGCTCTGTGGCTCTATATTTTCTTACATCTCCAACATCAATATTGATTTAAATACAGAATTAAACAACCATCTCAGACAGGAAAATTATCTCGTAAAAAGACTAAAGACTGTTCTTCAAATAACCTCATAATAAAAGATTGTAGCTAAAGACAGATTCAGTTAAATCGAGGTATGTGCGTAAATGGTTAATTGTAATGCAAACGACGGTTGTTTTTACAAGGGTTACCTGAATAGGCGCTTGATGTCATAATATGATTACACATTACGTGCAGATTAACATACTGAAGGTTAACTAGTCTTAGGAATCTCGCAGTAAACAACAAGACAACGGTAAATGTTTATTAAGTTTACATATTGCATATAGGTACCTATCCTACCGCTAGAAAAATTTGCAGCTCAAGTGACATTGACTAACATGGCAAAGAACAAGACTGGTATAAAATACAATACCATAAGTCATAAAATGTATTAACAAAACCCCCGGTGTCCGACGACGTAGTCATAGCAATTTCCACTTATCCGCCTTATCACTATTAAACTTACGTAGATTTATCACTACTCGAACTAACAAAAATCACACTTTAAACTACATATAATTATTCACTAATTGTTTTTTTTTTACACACAACACTAGGGCTGAAATGATAAATAGCAGAGTAAGAGACGGCGACGCGTCACGCGAGTACTGCGGCCCGCCTCGCACTGGTTGGCTTACTACCAGGCTCTGTATAGTAAGCCCAACCCAAGCATTGACGGCTTACGTCAGACCAGTCCGCATGCCGTATTGAATGAAACGTATAGGGATGGGGTGTTTAGTGCGTGCGATAACACGCATCATCTGTAATATTATAGATCTCAGATATGAATACTATGCATAATAATTAATAACATTTAATAATATATTTTTTTTATCTCTGATCAAATGCAATAAAGCAGCAAATTTTTTACTTATGCATCTTATGTTGTAGGCACTAATAAAGGATTTTTATAAATTTCACTCCTAAGGTGGCAAAAAGTGATGAACGTATGTACGGAAGTCCGTCATTTTTCTACATCTACAGTACTTATGATTAGAAATATATAAACACGTAAATCAGTATTTTTCAAAATGTCACCCCTAACAGGGTGAAATAAGGGTTGAAAGTTTGTTTTGGTAGTTTGTCAGTTTTGATGATAGAAGCATGAAAATTGTAGCTGTAGCTAAACATGTAGCTGTTTGTGGTGCAAAATATGTACATGTGCATCGGGATTTTTCAAAATTGCATCCCTAAGGAGGTGCAGTGTTCAAGTAGAAAAGTCCTTAAGTTTTGAAGTAAGAAGTATGAAATTCAATATTAAAGTTTATTTTCGTTTCAATTCACAATTTTATTGTACCCTACTAGCTGATGCAATCACTCGGGATCAATAGGATTTTTTCAAGCCCCTAGCTGGTTATTGTATAATGAGGACAAGTAAACTGATCACTGTCATTTTCAAACATTTAGACTCACTCATTTAGACATTAAAACTTCTACTAAATAAAAAATTAATCTTTGGAATCTTTGAAGAAATCACCGCTATGTCCATTTTCTAAGCATTTTCATTGATTCGAATTTTCCAATTTTTTACCCACAAAGGCAAATTCAGAGCTATTTTTTGTTATTATTCTTATTTCTAGTCATAATAAAAGGAATAAAAATAACATACGTTTAACCCATGTGTAAAATGCTATTGACCGGTGTTATTGATTAAAATAATTAGCATACCTACTATGTTTGTTAATAGAAAAAATAATGTACCTACTAACAATCATGACTTTTACAGATTACTAAGAATATCTACTGTACCGTACTGTGTGCGATACTAGCGGTAGACCATTCGACTGCTAGGAAATTCGCGGGTTCGATTCTCTCTTCATATCAATACTAATGTGCCAATTTGTATACATGAAATGTAAACAAATTGGCATTTATCTGACTGAAAAACAGGCTAAGGTATCACCCTCACACAGTGGAATCCATTTCACCAAGAATCAAGCGATTCGGTGCCTCTTTTATTTGCCGCACCGTAAAGACTTGGAATTCTTTATCAGCGCCGCCGGCCATTTACCGGCTTCAAGAATCCCTAATACAAGCTTGTTAAACTACGTCTATGGGTCTAGATTGCAGTGTTGTCTATCCTAGATTATTTTACTTATTTATTTTATATGAGATGAGAAGACTTTCCCTTAACCCCTAAAATCTAGTTAAATGATATTATTCAAAGATAGATTTATAATAATAATAATGTTTATTATGAGGCCCTTAATGTCACTATAGTCTGTATTTTTTTTCTATACCACGTAGGTGGCAGACAAGCACACGGCCCACCTGATGGGAAGCGGTCACCGTGGCCTATGGACGTGTGCAACACTAAAGGTGTCACACACGCGCTGCTAGTAATTATAATAAATCTGTAACTGATCGGTGTCTGTACACGGAAGATTTATGAGAAAAAATTATCAGGGGACTTTATGAATGTAATAGATGCCAAAACTATGATTTTTATAATTTTTGTCTGTTTGTCTGTGCCTCTGTTTGTCCGCATTAAATTTTTGTTCACGCTAAAATCAGACTACTGGAGGGATTTTGATCAAACTAGGTACGATTATATTTCATAGTTCTGGGTAACACATAGGCTACTTTTTATACAGGCTGATACCCGTGGCTTCGCCTGCGCTTCGTTTTTAGGTCGTTTTTGGCGATATCTCTAGTTCTAATTTACCAATTACAACCAAATATACGGTAAATTTTTAGTCTAACCAAGACCTTTCTAATAAAAAACCGCATCAAAATCTGTTTGATATTTTTACGTACTGTACTGAACGGGTTTTGATGCGGCTTTTTTTATTAGAAAGGTCTTGCTTAGACTCAAAATCTTATGCATATTTGATCGCAAGCGGCTATTGGAACCGGCGATATAGTAAAAAAACGCGAAAATGGACGTCCACGCGGGCGGAGCCGCGGGCAACAGCTGTACTATGTTAATCATATTCGGACTATTCTCAAAATTGAAAATATATCCTATCCGATCTTATACTATGACCTATGACACAGTCGCATAGTTTTCCGCGTTGGTTTTAAAGGGGAAAACAGAATGATGAAGGATGTTTGTTCAATGCGATAAGAACAATTAGTTACAAGTTTTTTAGTTTTAGCTCCAACTTAACTTTAGACATAGGTATACTTTCACTTTAATCTTAGCCCTAACACTATTAAATTTATTTTAGCTGTAAACATATTTCTCTCATTAATTACTTAGGCTAAAGGCATAATGCCAATATTGTAGCAAGTGCAAAAGACTGCCTCTGTCACCACAATTGGGCAGAGGGGTATTTATAATGTACTAGATGTGCACAGCGGCTTCGCCCGTGGCATACTTTGTCCCCATGGCATGTCATCCTATGTATAATTAGACGAAATGGTCAAATCAAGTAAGGTAGATCGTCAAGCCTGGTTACATTGGGAATATTAAAAAATAGCATAATCATGTGTTTTTCATCATCATCATCATCATCATGAAAAATTATGTAAGCGTAGTTACATATTATCTGCTTTTTGGAAACTATAATACAAGCTATGCTTAATTTCAGTCAGAAGGATATTTCTTCATTACTTTTCAGAATTTGTTAGGTAGGTAACTCTATCATTCTGCTGTACGCTTACGCTGTACACTAGGCACTCCAGACGCAGCCTAACTGTGTATGATAAATTTGTTTAAGGTAGGCAAATATTTTACAACATACATAATCTGAATAACTAAACCAAAGGTTACTATGAGCATGGTAGAAATTACTTAGGGCAACTAGGCCGCCTATTGTACTACACTCCTAAAATTGACTTACAATAAATTATAATAAACAAACTGTATAATGAATGATTTGAGATTACATATTATGAAATAGGAATTAAATTCTCTTAGCTTCTCAGTTCACCAATAAGACATTATATCAATACTACAATGTAAGTAGTATACCTAATTAATCAAATTATCTTCATAAGTTGCAGAAACAAAATACAAGAGACCAATAAAATAGTACCCGTTTTTTTTCGCAATTCGCTGTTGTAACAGAAATAAAGTATTGCTTACTTTAGTGCAATTTTATTGTTATACAAACGTAATATACCTATACTGATGACTAAGACAAACTTTAAAAAACAAACCTGTTATTAGAAAGTAAGCACAAAAGAATCTACATAGTAATATAGGTACCAATAAAAAGATTTGAACAATATCTATACTTAAATGAGTTGTAAAATCTGTACATGCATAATACCAGTTTTCAAAACCATGGTTGTTATTATTAGATTTCTTGCTTTGACAGCTCATACAACATTGAGTCATTTTGATTGATGGTAGATGTTTCTATCAAAATATGTGGATGATGTACTTTTTTTGCAAGGGTATAATTCCATTGCTGTGTGCAAAATAGTGAGAAATACGAACAAATCTTTGCATTAAGTCTCATTATTTCTTCACATCTTTATGATACTTTTAGCAACGACTAGGTAGGTATATACCAGGCAAAGAAGCTCAGATTTAGCATCAGGTGTCACTCACCTGAATTTCCAAGAGTAATTCTGTTTTCCGACGCCGTATGTCAATTAAAGTTTTCTGCTGCTCAGGTGTCAACTCTGCAAGAAACGGTACAGTGGCCATATATATACAGTAGTAATAAAATCTAGCCATTGAGGTCATGTTATAATTGGAAAACAACTTGTTCTACGTCTGTATTATAAGTAGGAGTATAAATTACCGGCATGAGTAAATGGATCACCATGATTACTTGCAGCATTGTTTCCTCCAAGGGACAAATTTTCAAATTCACTTATCATGTCTTATAATTATTAAAAAACAGTAAACAAAAGTTTACATCGTTGTGAACTGACTGGCCGCCATATTTATTTACTTATTATACTGGGCAATTTGTATTGCCTATCCTACGCTACGCCACGCCATTCAACGTCAAGAAATATTTTTGACTTTTGACATGTTATGTTTATGTATGCTTGTTAAGGAAAATATTATATTCTTATCAAAAAACAATTTTTTATATTTACATCGTTTGGAACAAGCAGAATAATTTATTTATTAAGTTGGTGCACAGAACATAGAATGGTTCTAACATTAATGTAATTTTATAACCAATTTTAAAAACGTTTATTCTTTGTTACTCTGTAGTCTTTCTTTACTATCTGCGACTGCGACTATCTTCTGTCATCCCAAGAAGTGTCAACGACTTAAAATAAAATTGTAGGCACTGTGGCACGCTACTTATTGCAACCAATCCCAATCGCTGATGTTATTTTATGATAATAAATTTATTGGTGGACCTTTACTGTAGTAACTGTAGTCAGCTGCGCTTGGAGTTGCGTTGTTGCGTATTTTGTGAAGAACACGCCCCCATTACTATATTTCATTCGGGTTCATTTTTACATAGAATTTATCTAAAGACCTCCAATCGTGAGACATCTTGTCGTATATTTGTTTTTATTATTGATCACAGAATTTCTATTTAGTGTTGGTGTACAAAATAATGATTTTCTAATAAATCTGTGGTATTAGAAGAAGAAATAATTTGACTAGCCGGTATATTTTACAAGCCAAAATAATGAATGACAATGGTTGCATACACCTGAGTAATTTTAAAGCAGCAAAGGGTACAAACCCTTATAAAATCGTGCATGCATTTTTTGTTTCATGCACTTCGTACGAAGCAAGGAGATACAAGGTAAGTTTTAACGTAACCCAGCGAAGTACTTTGTGCGTTTATGACCTTTTACGCGACGCAAATTGTAGATTGTAGTAGATTGATTGAATCACCACCGCTCGGCGTTTCCAGTAACATGTTTATAGATCTCATTTTATTATATTTCTGAATAAAAGGCACATTGTTTGTTTTGTTTTTCTTACGGTCAATTGCAATTTGTGATCAGCTGATTAGTGATCTTTGACCTCATAACAGCTGTTAGTAGCAATGAAATGCAATGTCGTTGTTGCAGATAAAATTCATAGCTCCTTCAAACATTATGAATTACTTGTACTCAAGTATATAATTATCTATGAATATCATTCAATTTTATTATATTCATTTACTAAACAACTTGTACCTATTGTTTACTTTAAATTTATACTAGTAGGTAGGTACTGAATGAAATGAAATCACAGGTTTTAAGCTTTTGGTATGTGGATGTAGGTGTGTATGTTGTTTGGACATTATCATTTGCACAAAGAGAACACTTTAACTTCGAACTAGACATTCTTATTTAACAGGATAATCATAATTACTATTGTTTTATCCTAAAATCAATGGGGAAAAGGTGTGATTTGTATGTATGTACCCTAAAATTTATATATTAACACAGTGATAGGTATGTTTTAGTAACATTCATTGATTCATATTAAACCAATTACGTGGTATATCTATCTATTTAATATTATGTAATCATTATTACATTATCTTTTATGATGTTCATTATTAGAATGGACAAGTATGTCTGGTTTGTAAAGCTTAATTAGGAATAAGTCATTAAATTGTTATTGTAATTTAGTTATCTCCGGTTATGTATATATTTAACCTCTAATATTTTATGATTCTTTGTCTTCCACAACAGATTTTATTTATTACCTTGTACCTATGACTGACACTATTTATACAACTCTTAACTTAGGTATTTTACTTAGTAATTCTCTCTAGGGTAGGTAGTGGGAATAGCCTACCTACCATCTGTTTTTGTTTTAACACTCCTCACTCAAACTTCTACTACTATCATAAGTAAAATGCAATACTTTACATGCGAGCCCACCAGTTTTTAGTGCTTGCCTCTATAGATATGAATAAATGAAGGAGGATGTGATAAAATTTCTACATTGGTTATAAATGCCTGAATGTATGTATTTGTAAAGCTCTTTTGACCGATATGTTTGACCTGAATAAGATGCAGTGTGCATGTCATTTTTGCTTGATTAAATCATGACTTGTTTACACAAATCAATTAATCTGTGAAATTGTATATTTTTGGATACTAATACTATTGATTCACACAAGCCTACATGATTGTATATATACTGAGTTGTTATGAATTAAGGTCAAATCAGTCAAGAGTGAAAACATTTTACATATTTAGAAAATCCATAGGTAATAGGAATTAGCATTATTAAAAATCCTACTTCCTACTAATATTATAAATGTGAAAGTTTGTGAAGACATTTTAGATGATTTTTACTCAACCATACACTAATGACTGACCAGATCTGGCTGAAATTTCGTACAAGGATAGATTATAGTCTGGAATATAACATATAGGTTTTTATCTCTGAATGGGTTCATATGGAAAGTAGGAGCAGAATTCCACGTGGGTGAAGCCGTATTTTAGTTTGTGGAGTCGTAACACCAAGAAAGAGACAGAGCCTCATCTTTCAATCAGTGGGTGTATCAACTTGCAGAGATCTGGATGGAGTTCCATGCACCCCTATGGGGATTCATACACCCTGGTTTGTTGTACTTCATAATTATATATACCTATGTATATCTTTTTAGGCCACAACATGCCTTTGCTTCGCCTGTGGCCAGTCTGGCCCCCGTATGCATTCCTGCCTACATTGCATCTACTTCGCCTGCTATGGTGGTCATATACAAGAACATTCAAAATCTAAGAAGCATTTCCTTTATGTGGATCTTAATTATGGTAATGTTTATTGCGGACAGTGCCAAGATTACATATATGACCGGGAGTTAACTGAAATTGCCATGTCACATAGACAAAAAGAAGCCAAGTATGTAATCCTATGATTTTTAAATTCCTAATACTGTTAGCTTAAAATGAATATTACAGTAGTGTGACGATTATCTGCACTAGTGTAAGACATTGGTATTTGGCAAACCAATGCCTAATTGGGAACAAAATTAAAAAATAAACTAAAATTAAATAAACTAATTAACTACACTTTGGTTGACCAATTTATTTTACCATACTCACCCCATTAAAACTCAATAAGGTAAACAGAGATGAATTTTATACATAGATTACAGTAACAAAGTTTTTGGGTCTATATAAAAAAGGACACCAAGCCTATTGACAATTACCACCACGGCGAGTGAGGTGGCGGTACGGACGCGGTTTCATATGTATGTGTCCCAGCCATTTATCACACTCCGTTAATTGGACGCCTTGGCCATTTCTCAAACGAAGGCATCCAATCTCTAAATCAAATTTAATTCCAGTAGGTAGGTACCTACTCGTATCTAAAGTAACCTAACACGACGCATTGATCCGTGTCGGGGCGCGCGGTGTACATGAGCTCGCTTCGCCCGATCTCATTTGATGAATGGCTAACGCGTCAACTGACTAGTTTACCCCAATAGCTGCGACATACACAGCATTGCAGCTCGCGAATACACATCATCGCCGCAGTGCAATAAGGTATTCTACCACGGGACCGACGACTCAATTACCAAATTTGGAGGATATTGTTGAGGAGTTACAGAATACAGTTATGTTGACCGACGCGAGACGTCATTAAAACAATCGACACACTACTGTATATGCAATATTTAATGAGCAATTCCTATTTTCTTTCGTTTCCTTTTAAAATAATGCTGACTTTGCTCTTAATATATTAAAAGCATAGTTCCATTAAAATTCAAGAGAACCTGCAGCTCTTACTTGCATGCCACAAGGCTGTTAATTATGTTCAACATAAATAGTAATGCGATTGGCTACCAGCTGATGACCAATCACGTGCACACGTTTGACGACACTAGTTCCCAAACTAACGAGGTTTTGGTACCTACACTTCGTCGGGTTTTTATATGCTGTAGTCCACAGTCATAACATTTTCGTCCAGATCACTGGGAATTAGCGTGCCATACATGCCATGGCTACCGAACAGCAATGAGGCTATGGCTTTACGACGCCTTCGCAAGCGCCGGCTCATCAGCCCGCATACCACTATAGGACTGCGCGGCCTACAGAACCTTGGTTCGACATGTTTCATGAACTGCATTGTCCAGGTGAGTCTGTACCTCATATTTTATGTAAGTATTGTATTATGTAGCTAGCTTCAATAAATTGTACTGACGTAGATATACATTGATATACCTAATCAAAAGAATGATGACGCTGATATAACAAGATTTTGTTATGTAACACCAAAGACGATAGATAACTATAGACTGCTAATCCTTTGGAGCAAATCGTACGTCGATAATTAGTAAGCTCAACGTCAACTAGATGTCGCTGAGTGTATCAAATCGTAAATTTTAACAATATTACACTCAAATACCTAATAAAGCTTCAACTTTTGTTCCTTGCGAGTGCAGAAATAATACACCAGATGTCGCTAACTACTGAACGTCTATTTCTTCCTTAGGATCTCTTGTAATAAGTTAATAATGTGCTGTATTAAAGTATGGTAATGAGTTAATTATGAAATGTTTTTATTATTAAGTAAATAAATAAATATACAACGCTATTTGGACTCAAAGTAAGCATAGAATTTTAACTGACTTGTGTTATGGGTTCTAAAGTGCGATATAACAATATTATATACATAGTAGTTTAATTAAGATTTTTTGAAAATATCTACATTATTCCTATTATGATACACAGAAACACATATTTATACACATAAATATTTGCACTGAGCGGGAATCGAACTCGCGACCTTTGACTTAGCAGTCGAACGCTCTGCCGCCACGCCACAGAGGTCGTCAATTCTAACCAAAGACCATGATAACTACCTACTCGCGAAGTTTTTAAGTTTCTTTGTGTGGCTAAATTCTTCTTCTAAATTCTTCGGCTAAATCCTTTATTTCTATGTGTGGTAAATTATGCACGTAGTTATATTACGCGAGCGTGCACATCGCAACAGCAGCTACTATTTAAGCGTCCATGACGTTGACGTCCGCCGCATCGCAAAAATTTCGGCGTATCGGCCGAATTTATTCCCTAAAGGAATATTATTATTTAGGTCTAGAAAATTGGGTAAAAATTGTAGGTAGGTAGGTAGGTACTAGTATTAGAAGGCAAATAGTCTGTCTACAAGTTGGCGTCAGCCATAGCTTGGCAACGCTCGGCCAGCGAGTATAGGCGCCATCATCGTCATGACGAAAACGCACGAAACAGCGCGGCGCGCGGCCCCTCCCCTCACAATGTGTGCAAGTGTGAGTCTTAGCGAGTCGTCTCCCGCAACCCTCCCACTTTTACGCTTGTTTTCAGTTCTGTTACGCTTATCGTAAGTTCTTTCAGTGTTCGGATCCTTCAGTTTTATTAATTTAGTGCTTGTGTTTAGTTCAGAGTTTGCCTACGTTTTGGAAATAATTATTATACAGGTGAAAATGTCCACTAAGTGTGTTTATCGCAATTGTGATAACACAAACCTAAATATGTCCATGTTTAGGCTTCCTGTACGCGATCCTGCCCGTCTAGCCCTATGGATTCGCAATTCAGGTAATTATATACCTACCTATTTACGATTGTTCTATGTGAGTGAAACCTTGTTGGATCTTTTTTTTTTCAATTTTCTTACCATTTTATAAATATAAATTAGTGTATTTTGTTACTAAATTGTCGATTTCCTACTACTTTGGCTTCAACTGACTAGTCTTTAAATACTTATCACTATTTTTTTTAGGAAATACCTTGTTGGAGTCACTGACAATTGAAGAATTAAGATGTCGCTATGTCTGTGCCGCACATTTTCTACCAACAAGTATACACAAAGGAGATAATAATATACGAAGCAGGCTAGTAGGGCCTGCAGTTCCAATACATTTTACTACTGCTAACGCTGAAGAAGGTAAGATAAAACCAATCCTAACGCACTGTAGGTACCTATGTACTTGCGCGCTATAATCACCTATTCCGCGCGGGGTCTAGGCGGTCGCTGCTATACTTTATTCGGTCGGGTTGTCAACAGCCGTTCGCGCGCTCGTAACGCATGTACTTACTAGGTATGCGTTCATCCGAATTTTGTTGGGTTAATAATGCATGCTATTGTAATATCTAGGTACTCCTTGTAAAGTACGGATGTGAATCCAACAAGTCATACCTATAAACCTGTCTTTTTGATACTGTATTAAGATAAAAAAAATTGAATTAATTACATACCTACTTGTGTTAGGGTATTAAATTAATAAAATAATCTGGCCTAATTATTATTATGAATGACCAGCGGCCTGGGTCGTGAGTTCGCACCGGGATACTTTCGTAAATGTATATACCTACCTACTTCTTTTTACCTGACTGCCAAGAAGGCAAGACAAGCCGTTGGCGTTATCGAAGCTCCAACTTCCTCCCCCCCCCCCCATGCCCCTCTGGGCTTAGAGAACCAACCCGACCGCTTGCCTGCTCTCCACCGTGCTCTCTAGACACACTAGAGCCTCCCGAGCCACCCTGTGCAGGGTCACTCCCACATCGGCCATAATAATGTACAGTCAGCGTCAAAAATTAATGATCGTAACAGATATTCTCCCCATTTTTATTTTAAACTAATGTGTTTTATATTTTTACAATAATGGTGGATTTTTACGAAACCATAAGATAACCGGCAAAATATGTTATAGAACATTCTTCTAATGTGACTTGATAATTTGCTCATCTGTATATCATAGTATCATCTGCTCTTTGTTTAAAAAGACATTTTCTTGATAAACATCAAAACTGGTCGTAATTGGTTAAGTAGAACCGGAGAATGACCAAAAACGAAGCGTGGGCGAAGCCACGGGCATCAGCTATGTTGTCTGTAGCCTATATATTATATGATGTATAGATATAGATGAAATCTTAAGAAATGCTAGTTGCTACGTAAAATATGTAATAAAATTTATTTTTTTAGATGTGCTGTCTTCACCGGAGGTTTTGAAAGTAAGAACACCAACGAAATTTTATGTGAACCACACAAATGAAACCGTTCGTGGAAACTTGCAAGAGGACTCATCATCATCATCGCGCTCATCGTTGTTCAAGGAACCAATGGAGATCGACACTACGCCAACCCAACGATGTCTATTTGAAAGACCTACAAAGAGTTTATCAAGAAAATGTCTTTTTAAACAAAGAGCAGATGATACTCCGAGAACAAAACGTTTAAAGGGTACGGCTTCGTCTTTATTTAAAAAAAACGAAGCTCAGAGGCTTCGAATTCATAGATTGCAGCAAAAAACTAAGACTGATCTCAACACTACACTGGAATCTCATGAGTTCAGAGGCGAGGTATCTAGAACCTTGGCATTGATGCAGCTTAGGAAAAAAAAACAAAAGAAGCAATGGACGGAAGATGAGAAAAATTTATGCCTGTCATTGTTCTATAAATCACCTGAAGCATATGGTTTCTTAAGGCGACAAGGTGTAGTGCTTGCAGCTCCATCCACTATCAGGAAGTGGCTATCTAAATCAGATTGTCTACCAGGCTTGTGTCCTGATTTATTTAAAACAATCAAACATAGGTTCGAAAATTCAACAATTAAAGAAAAAGCTTGTGTCGTCACCTTCGATGAAATGACAATCATGTCCAACTTGGAATATTCAAAAAAATACGACTTAATTGAGGGGTTTGAAGACCTGGGTGGAAATCGCAGGAGCAATAAAACTGCTAAATATGCCTTAGTGTTCCTCATAAGAGGGTTGTACGGCAACTGGAAATTTCCCATAGCCTACTTTTTATCCGGATCAAATGTTAAGGCAGAAACCTTACAATTGCTTCTAAAAGCTGTAATAAATAAACTTTTTGACCTTGGCCTTCTCCCTAAAGCTGTAGTATGCGATCAAGCTACGACTAATCAAAATACCTACAAGAAATTAGGAGTATGCAATAATTTCCCTTTCTTCTTTTGCAATGGCAAAAAAATATTTGCTTTTTTCGATGTTCCGCACTTAATAAAGAGTATAAGAAACAACTTCATACATAACGACTTTATTAACGGCACTGAGCAAATGTCATTCCAAGATGTTGTCAAAACCTACCATATAGACAAATCTTCGAGCACAAGTAGGTCATTAATCAAATTAACGGATAAGCACATGGACCCAAATCCCTTTCAAAAAATGAGAGTAAGTCTTGCAACCCAAATATTCAGTAATTCCGTGGCTGCTGCTATCAAAACGACCAAAAGTACAGGCCAATTAGTAACTGATACTACTGATGGCACAGTACACTTCATTAAAGTTGTCAACAATATGTTCGATGCTTTGAACAGTAGACAGAAATATGACAGCAATCCATATAAGCATGCATTATCAAAAAAATCAACATATGCTTTAAATGCAATTAGGGATGGTAAAAAAATGTTTGAAAATTTGCATAAGATTACAATAAAAATTAATAAAAATGGAGAGCGAAAAACAACACTAACTCGGCCACCTTGTTTCGACGGAGTGGTCCAATCATGTGAAGCAGTTCTTCAATTATTGGAAGAGGAATGTTCTGATCCATCCACAAAATATTTAATTACAAGAAAATTAAACCAAGATGTGATTGAAAATTTATTTGCACGATTCAGGCAAAAAGGTGGCTGGAACAAAAACCCGACAGCTAAGTTGCTGAGGACCATATTTAGGAGTAATTTAGTGAATTCCCTTATAAAACTCCCTACGACAAAAAACTGTGAGGATGAAGATGACAAATATATCCAATTAACTGGTGAAGAATGTAGTGTATCATCATCATCACTTATGCCAACCGAAATTACATCCAGCATGGTATCGACCGCTCCACACGTGTCTGCCGAATCTCCTACCATACATATGCCACCGGTGGCAGTAGCTTCCACTTCCACAGCAAATTATCAAGTCACATTAGAAGAATGTTCTATAACATATTTTGCCGGTTATCTTGCGTACTTTTTCCTTAAAAATAACAACTGTCAAATTTGCTCAAATACTTTAATAAAAAACATTGAAATGGAAGACAAAAATCAACTGCTAATATTAAACAAATCTTATGACTGCAGTAAAAATGTGAAACTAAAAATGCCAAGTGACCATTTATTAACACTTGTACGTATGGCCTTGGATTGCTACAATACTGCATTCAACAACATTATACATTATAAAAATCTTAAAGAAAAAGTAAATAACAGTATAATAGACTATTTGAGATGCGTAGCTCCTGAATTACTCAATTTCAGTTGTGAAGATCACTTGATTTGTATAATAGACCACATGGTTTTGGTAAAAATCCACCATTATTGTAAAAATATAAAAACTCATTTGGGTGGGAAAACTGGAACATCACACGATAAATTGAGAATGTTAAAACATAAGTGATTTAGGTATATTGTTATACGATTAGGTAACTCAACTAGGCCAACTGGGTAAAGATCACACCCTTCTACGGGCATCCCCTGGATATTGTTTTTCAATATTTATGTTTAAAATTGATGTTATATGATGTAAATAATAATAAAAAGGTATGTTCCCTTATACCAATGCCTTTACTATTTATTTAGCTACCCAATCATACAGTCTACTTTAAATTTGAATTATATGAAAAAAACTCCTATTACAGATAAAAAACCTCAACAAGTTGTCGCTGCGTGCATAATGCTATACAACTTAAAAACATACAACTGCTACAGTACCTACTGATTTAACGTTGAATAGAAAATGTATCATATCTCAACATTTTCAACATAAAATACATGTTGAAATAATTAATAAGCAATGCAGCTATCGCTTAATTTTCGTAAATATGAAGCATAAGTTAGTAGGTATCTCATTCGCGGGCGTCGGACACAAAACAATGCTATTTTTTCTACTTGGTAGTGACTACTTGTCCAGTCTATAACTATCATACTTTAATGTCTTTGGTTATGAGAGTTAACTCTCATAGAGGTCAATAACTTTTGTCCATAACAGATTGTCTCTTTTACCGCCGCGTACTCTAAAATAGTTTAGATCCGTATCCGTATCCACGGATTTTGCACCGAATATCTGTATTCATATAGATCAGCATCAGCGAATATATACCTACTTTTTAAATCATCCGGCACATTACCACTTGCATAAGTACGCACGCATGCGCGGGGTGTCAATGAGACGACTTCATTCGCGTGGATCAAAATAAAGATAGCTTATGTTACTACTTCGTTACAAAACTACATTCACATCCGTCCGGCGATTTTATTTTAGAAGAGTAACAAACACACACATACTAAATGTCAGCTTTAAGAAATAATTAAGATAGTTAGGTACCTATACCAAATATTTGAACAAAGTCACGTTTATAAATAAATATTATATTGATGAGTCAAAAACTCTTTGCAAAATTATTTTATTTTTAATTACATTTAAATATAGAAGAAAATGTCAATGTATTTGACAACACGGTGTATCGATATATTTGGACAGGCTGGGTGCACTCAATAGGTATATTATATTGGTAGGTGGTATATTGACCACTTTGGCTGTATCGATGTTATTGACCACTTTGGCAGTATCTAACTATTTGACATCCTTGAATGTCGTTATCTATTTGCTGCTGACTGTACTTCCATTAAGACAAAAATTAAAAATATCTACTATACGCGATGAAGTTCGCGATTCGTAGGTATTGGCGCAGCTGAGGCGGGACGGGGAGGCACGTGGCCGGCCGATACGATGCACCGGTCTGCATGTTCAATCGTGCATCTCGCTCTGACGCGTTCGGTAATTTCGCCATTTCGCTCTAACGTACTGTTGTGAACTTATTTGTTATAAGATTTGGTTAATTTAAATTATAAATCTGTCGATATTATACTAAACACAAGTAAATTGATTTATGTAAATGATGCTGCAATCGGGTATTAGGTAGGTATTATAGTTCTATTCAAAATATCTATGTACTGCAAATTACTTTAGGTCGTTATATATTAGGTTGTTTGCTGCCTAATTAGTTTAAATATTTAGCATGATTCAATTAGCTGAAAATTTCGAATGAATACTGAGTAGGTTTATTATTTATAGTACCTAATTCATATTTTTTTTATTATAGGTAGTACCTAATTTCAAACTCAGTACTTTTGTTCGCGACGGTACCTGCGCAACCTTGATTTAAGTAGCCAACTTCGTAGACGCAAGGTGTGTGGCGCGTATCTTGTATTGTATGTATGTATGTATGTATGTTTGTAAGATTTGTTGTATTTTATATATTATTTATATATTTAAATAGTATTCAACAAAATACATTATTAATATATTTTGTTGAATACTATTTTCATAATAAAATTTATATAGGCGACATCTAGTGAATAAAATGGGGCATCATTTCCTAATTTGAAAGATTGTGTGTTGAATCGATTGTCATGCCACCTCTTAGAAATAGGTAACAATAGCACGTAACCCATGTCAACAAAAAATAATAAAAACAAACGTAGGAAAGTGATATTTAAGTAAAAAAAAATACGACAATACTATGTGAGATGAGGGGAACAGAATCAAATCATGTGAACTGTTAAAGCAATACCCTTCCGGCTATTCAGCAACGCCATCTAGATATAGCCGGATTTAGCGGCGTACGAATTTTTCCAAGGGATTGTCAGTCTATAGTTATCTATCGTCTTTGGTAACACATACATATAGTCACGCTACTTAGCCATTGGAGTAGGCAGAGACAACTTCTTTCCAATTGCTAACAACTTGGCATACCTACGCCTTTCGCTTCTTCTACTTTCAAATCGTTTTTATACATGGACGCCAGTTGTGAGTACCTATTTAGTAATGAAGTGTTCATTCGACATAACGTAGACTTTGTTCACTACGATTCACATATACGTCTTACTCAATTGAAGGTTTGCAGTCGTGGTAGCTTTAATTTATTCATCGAGATTTCTACCACATTGGAAGATTGCCTCCTATGGGTCCTGTGCTACAATTGAATTGCTTTCTGGCTTACTCACATAACTCCTAAAATGCCTGCATCAGAGGTTCGAGCGTCCATCAGCAGGTGTACGGCGAGGTCGATTTGGGCCCTGAAGATTTTATTGAGGCTCATAACCCATTTTATTTTGTATGATCATCATATTGTTATTCTAAGTAGGTACCTACTGCAAGCGAACTTTATTCCAGTAAACAGTTGGTATAAAATAAACTGTACTTACAGGAAAATCTAATAATTACGTTATGTCCTTTATGCTCGCATCACATGAGATTGATAAACAATGCATGACATGAATTGTTTATATGGAGACAGTGCAATGAAGAAATCGCTTGAACTAGTTGTCTTAAAGAGTGCGACTTCCTCATAGACCAACCGTGTATTTGGTCTGTAAAATGTCTAGTCAGTATCTTGGCAATGTGTGGTTAAAGTTTCCATTATAGGTAAGTAGGGTGGTAATATGTTAAAGGTGGCTGCTGTTGTCGATTTACCTTAGGACTTTAATTTAAATAAAACGAGGCTTATGAAGGATACAGCATGTAAGATCGGGTTTAAAGCATTTTCAAAAATAGTCTAACAAAAATAAAATCATTTTCAGACTCTAATTCACACCCCGTTACTGCGAGACTATTTCTTGGGGGAGAAGCATAAATGCAAAGCTCAGGGCTCCAGTAAATGTTTAGTTTGTGAAGTATCCAAACTATTTCAGGTAAGCAACTCAAAAATTAATTTGCAATGATTTTAATCTGCTTGATGTGTGATATGACTGTGTATAGGTAACTACTTTTTTATTGCTATCTATAAAATTAACACACTCCGGTTTTTTAAATATATTCTAAACCAAAGTTTGGTCAATGACGTAATGCACATTACCTAATGAAAGAAATGAATGAATATATTCTAAATTATATCCCTTTCGATACAGCCTACAGGCAAATCAAAGCACCCTTTCGATAATCATCAACAGCAACAGCAACATCTTTTTATTTTAAATGAATTAATATTTACGCTAAACGCTAAGACAATTTTTTGTGCTCCAGCGTCTCTGTTAAAGATCGCAGCAGTAATGTACAGTCAAACAGGCATGCCTTGTTACATGTAGGTACATAATTTTAGAACTATGGTTGAATACCTATGAAAGAAATAGGTACTGTTTTTCGAAAAATCACCCCATTTCCTCTACTCCTAAGTCAGATTTCGCTAAGAATCCAGTATTCAACTTCGACCATATTTATAAGTTTTAGAAATATCCGTCTGTAAGTACCTACCTAAGTACGGTATCTACTATTACCTACAGGTGAAAAATACAAAAAGAAATGTCAACTGAATAATTAATGTACACTTCGTGGAAATCAGCTTAAACACCTCTATTACTTGTCGACCCTTTTCTAAGAAACCACATTCAATATTTCAAGCTTGTGCATCTGTCTAAAAATAGATTCGCCCTCAATAACGAACCTTAAATCAATAACCTGTTTTACACTTGCATTCTTATTTTTGTTTCATTCTTTTTAACACTTTTATTTATTTTGTTTTCTAGGAGTTCTATTCTGGTGCTAAAACACCTTTAACGCTGCATCGTCTCTTACACTTGATATGGACACATGCGCGCCACTTGGCCGGATATGAGCAGCAGGATGCTCATGAATTTTTCATCGCAACCCTTGACGTACTTCATAGGTTGGTTCATTACCACTATAAGCTGAGTGTTTACTGTATTTGAACATTATGGCTTTTATGTGTATGAATGCACGATTGCTGTTTAGTTTAGGGTTGATTCTCAAATAATGCACTCACTGTGATTAGAGCTTGTTAAAGATGTTCAGTTTTAATTTAAATGTCATGTGAAATCATTTGATAAACGTAAAAAGCAATATATTCAAAGTAACAGATGCAATCTCTATCGATGTTTGATTAAATTTCATTGACTTTAACACAACCATCAATTACCTACTTAGGTTTACCTGCAATAAATCATCCATTTTTATACGTAAATTTCAGGCACTGCATGAACGGTGTAGAAGGCAACGTCGAAAAACCCGAAAATGGCCGCTGCAATTGCATCATCGACCAAATATTCACTGGTGGACTCCAAAGCGATGTGGTTTGCACGTCATGTTCGGGCGTCTCTACTACAATTGATCCCTTCTGGGACATTAGTCTCGATGTGGCCGGACCTGGTTCACTTCAGGCTTGCTTAGAACGCTTCACACGGGCCGAACATCTCGGGTCGGGAGCAAAAATAAAGTGCTCGAACTGCCGAGCATACCGTGAATCTACAAAACAGTTAACTTTAGAAACTCTGCCAATAGTTGCGAGTTTTCACTTGAAACGCTTCGAGCACTCGTCACAAATTGATAGGAAAATATCGGCCTTTGTGTCGTTCCCAGCTGAATTAGATATGACGCCCTTCATGTCGTCACATCGCCGGGCAGTGGATGTAGGAGTTGACAACAATAACGCTCCGGAAGGTATATTTGAAGATAACCGTTACTCGCTCTTTGCTGTTGTGAACCATCTCGGTTCCTTAGACGCCGGCCACTATACCGCATATGTGCGGCAGATGAAAGGGAATTGGTTCAAGTGTGATGATCACATGATTACACGCGCCTCACTGCGTGAAGTTTTAGATAGTGAAGGGTAAGTTTGATAACTTTTGATGTTACACAACAAAAGATTAATATTATTATAACACAACAACAACAACTTGTAAACGACTGTTGTTATCCCAAATAAAAATTACAATAAAAAACCGACGACCTTTGTAGAGGTATTAGTTTAAATACCTACGCTTTGATTATTACAATAAATGTCTTCTGATTATACCTATGTATATAATAACGTCCTAACGGGCTTTCCCGAACAGTATCTATAACTTACAGAAAACCGCAGTTATACACTTGCACTTACCTACTACCCTATATCATGAGGCCTGCCTTTTGTCTCGTTAAAATATGTAGATAAAAGTAGCCACCATCACTTTACAACACCACGGGTGTAAAGCATGTGTAAATATATATTATAGGTACCTAGGTACAGAATTAACATAACAGTCTATTCAAGAAGGATTTTTTACTTTGATTGACTGATTCTTTAATTAAGTCAAATTAGTCAATTAAATTGAAAAGCTGTGTAGGTACGGCCAGTTGAAAGGCACTCTAATATTTGGGATTATTTTTAATATACTAATTTTTTTATTTTTAGTAACTATAACTGATTGGGACTAACGTTATTGGAAATTAAATCTGTGCTATTGTTTTCAGGTATTTGCTCTTCTACCACAAGACTGTTCTGGAATACGATTGCGAAGTCTATTAGATTAATTTAATTTCAATGTTCACAATTATTCAGTCACTACTTGTATCTGATACCACCGCAAGTCTATCAGATGTTTGATTTTCTAGATGTATGTTTACAAAAAGAATTAGTTTTTGTTTTTAAACAAAAAAGTCATTCTCCCTCGTGATATTAGAGTAGATGTTTAAAGGAAGTCTCAACGCATCATGTTTGATGGTTTCTGCGGAATCATTCACGAATTTGTTAGTTTTAAGCTTTAATGTAATATTAACATATAAAAACTCAATAGAAAATGTTTCCACGATTGATAAGAATAATCTTAACATTTTAATACTTCTTCTTCTCGTTTCTATTCGGGCCTGCAGTGTAAAGCTTTATTGAGCTGCTATTGGGTAGTACTCTCAGAAAATTAACTTCAGTTTCCGACTTTGACGAAAGTTAAGTAATACATTTTCTCTCGATTGCATTAGGTACTAGGTAAGTACCTACTTAGGCAACTGCATTTATCAAAAACATGATCTAAATACCGCTTGGTATTTAAACTGTTAAAAGTTTACAGTCTAGTACAGACTTTAGTCTAGTTTTGATCGTTAACTATGCGTTAGTTTTATATGACAAACAGGCAAATTACATTTTTTTTCTTAACTAAATGATAGTTAAAAGAGGCCACGGCGCTGCTCACTCATTCTGTTAGTAGTTATTCATTAAAATCCATATTATACATATACTTACGGCTGCACACACACAGATGCAAATGACTGCATCACTTATTTTAATAAATTGCAATGTTCAATTGACGGCATGCCTCCAAGTTCTTCATTGCCAAACGGTACTAAATACAGTGTGATCGGCTCATTCAAACATGAATTCGCGCAAGTGACAGAAGATTTTCGAAAATAGCTTTTTCAGTGATTTTCACGTGTTAAGCTCTTAAAATTCGTCTTTTAGTACTTGGCAAACTCGGTTAGCTTCAAAAGAATGCGCCTAAACTAAAATAATTTAACAATCTTACTAAATCTTATGAATAAGGTAAATGCCAGTGTCTTGAAATATTGCATAATAGTGCTTTAATTTGTAGCAAATGACTGTCAAGCAATTTCTCCTTAGTGATTATATCGCCACATCAGCACCGACTCGTACGCAGAACTAATGAGTGCCTACCAGTTCCGAATATCAAAATCCAACAATCAGCAACTACAAATTATGCGATAATCAATCGATGTTACTCCGATGATAAGTTCCGTAGGTAAACCTTTACTGCTGACGGTACTAGATTGTAAACTAGATTTCTTTGCCGTAAGTACATACGAGAACTACCTATCATTTGGCTTTATTATAAAATTGCCATACTTATACCTAAAAAAAAACAAATATACTTAAAATCAATTGTATTAAAATACGAAAAAATATTATTACTATGACTATGAACTACCTATACATAAATAAAACACTGCACGCTGTGCGTATCATTCCTAGTAAAAGATAATTTTATGTTTGAGTATGTATGAAATTATTAATAATACTTTGGTCGAATACTGAACAAACATTTCAATCTACCTCGCTGTTTATCTCTTATTTGCATTTCACATAAGTCTTGCAAAGAAATGTTTGGTAAATCTGATGTGTTAATGTTGTATGTATTTTATGTTAGGCTAAATACACATGAGCGCAACCTAACTGAACATGTCTCTATCTGAGTTCAAATCTATGTTTAAAGATTCAATCATCAATGACTACGTAGTCTGTAAAAGACTATGACATCATCACCACCCGCAACGTCTTGATAAACAAAGATGTGTTTTATTAAAATCTTTACAACACACAAATATGCATACATTATTTTTTTATTAAAATGTTATGTTTTTCAATTTAAACACATGTTCTTATTTCTACATGTGTATAGTGTTTCTTTTGTTATTTTTCGCTCATGTCTATCTAGCGTAGATGGATTTAAGTAGTTCGTAACCTTATGACTGAACTGACATTAGCTTAATGTGATATTTAATATTTATGACTTGTATTAAATGTAGTTAGTTGTATGGATTACATTTCTGAAAGTAGGTATAATTTTGTTTGATTTAATGTACGCTTAGAGATAATAGCAAATAACGAATAACAACTCCAAACGTCAATAATTTCCAATGCAAAAATATTAGATACATTCCTTTATTTTGAGAACATAAACACCATCCTTTGTTTTTACTTGACAATTTAGATTATAAAATTCTTCACTATATATTTTAGGTGCATATACCTAGCCGTGTGCAGGTTCCGGCGATTGTCAGATTCGAACCGTCTAAAATTACACTGTGTCTCCGATATCAGACATAATTGCCGGCTGCATAACTACGGAACAGAGAGAGGCCTTTCTGCGACCCGCAAATTTGACGATGACACTACCCATAACTCGGCCATCTACCTATTACCCAGATGGCCGAGTGGTGGGTAGTGTCTTTTACAGAACTTTCCCCTGTGCTTATCTGTTACCGGCAAAATCTAGTGGATCTCCTAGACTTCCTAGAGGGACAAGAGGAAATGCGAAACCCATAAGCGTGGGTCACTTACGCCTCGGCAGAACATTGCTGATTCCATTTTCTAACGTGCACCACGGTTTTACAAACCCAGCCCAGGTTTCATCTTACTCTCGATGTTTTTCGTTATTTGCTAATATTATGAAATCGTTTTATTTGCATTTAATATTAATTTAGTGATTTGGATCCGAGCCTAATCAATTGTCTAAAAATTAGCCCATAATTATGATAATGTGATAGACACAATGTCACTATTATGTAATAATGAATTTTATTTGTACTTCAATGAATAATTATATTCGATCAAATAGTAGGAATAGGACCATTGTCTACAAAATTATGACAAGGCAAACTACAAAAAATAAATATGCAAAATCAAGACTAAAATTGATAATTTAATTTATTTTAATGTATTCTTGAAAGGATTCTGACATTTTAGTAGTTTTATTTTCTCAATTATGTGAAATTAATATTTTAATTTATAAAAATCCATCGCTTCATGTAAGTATATTAATCGATATTACTGGATGTAATGTACCCAATGTTGTGAAAAAATAATTCGGTGTACCCTATTTCCTCCAGTCTATAACATGTGTATCCTAGTAGAAACCCGTCATCCCCCATGTTTATAGAATTGGTGTTGAAATGTTCAAGCTACTAACTTACAGTTATGTCTACTATTGGTGTCATACACAGTATGTATTAAAACAATCACTGTGGAAATAAAGAATTAAATGTAAATGTAATTTGTTTGTTATTCATTACATCATTATCATTGTATATAAAGGTACATGTAAAGGTCGGAATGTGGGTGCTAGCACCTCTGCCTACCCCTTCGGGGATATATAGGCGAGACTTTATGTTATGTTATGTAAAGGTCTGACAATATCATAAGCAAATTAGAACCAACACAAATGCTGTGTAATGGGTAACCGCGGTAGCTTAGTGGTTTGGGTAATGGACTGCCGAGACGAGATCTTGGGTTCGATCCCAGGTTCACTATGGCACACACCAATGACTTTTCGGTGCTTTTCGAAGTTATGTGTGTATTTATCGCAGGTTTATTAGTGCCTCGGAGAGCACGTTAAGCCGTCGGTCCCGGTTGCTATACAAACATCTATTTCAGTCGTTACGGGTAGTTGGAGCCCACAAAAGTCCAACCAGTCTAACTCGGAACTTCGAAATCGCCATTGGTCATAATGACCATTGGTTGTGGAGGTCAGATGGTAGTTGCTCCGTCCATCGTGCGGAAATTCCCACAGGAGACCCCCCCCCCCCCCGCCGGGCAGCGGAGGCGGTTTTGCCCCCCTTCCCTGGTAAACGAATGAAGGTGATGTAGTGACAAAAATGATATCAGCAGCATGTATGAGAACAGTTGGTAATATGAAATGTACTTTATAAAATTAAACTTCCATTTCCAAAACATTTATTATAATAGTAATTTTAAAATATCACAAATTCTCCTTTTTTATTAGCTTTTCTAATAAATAATAACAAACATTGTTAGCTTCCATATTGTAAACGATACATAGACTAAGTAATAAATTAAAACAGATACTTCACGTTACGGTTCTAAAGACCTTTCAATTGGGCTTGAGGCAAAAGGTAAACAAATAAGTTTGTAATTAATATAATATATTGTATATATATAAGAAACAATGCATTTCACGAAGTTGCTGTTAAAAGTCGTACTTATAATACAATTATATTCATCTCATCATTCATTGTAATGTTGTGAGTTTAGACTTTAAATAAAAAATAATATAGATTTATATTTCAACACCCCAAAAGTATCAGTAACAAGCCCAATTGAATTGACACTTACATTTTTAGCTACACACAACGGTATGTTTTGTTGATAATATTTTAAACAATTTACACTATCACATATAATCAGACCATGCATTCCAATATCAAGAGATTTTATTTCCTTTTGGAATGAAGATTCAAAGTACAATTTCATATTTAAAATAGACGCAAAAATTTCTACAAAAATATAATTCTAAGGCCGTCTACTGCCTAATGCGTGTGCACGCCCGCGGGCACCCGTTGCGTGATTTTTTTTCTTTTTTATACACAGCGACATGCGAGTGCTCGCATGCGTAACGCGCATGAGACGGTGGACGCCTAAAGTAATAATATATATCAGAACTGTTAGTTGAGATTTATTAATGTGCTACAATACTTAACAAATGTGTTTACAGTTTCCTATACTGTTACCAAGTTAAATAGTTTTAAGAATGAGATAAGCATCGTAGCTACTTGTAGCAACTACATTCAATTGATAACGAATTGACAACATTACATATGACTAGGTTAATAAGCTTTAGATTAGTATAAACATTTGATCGGTATAACCTATCTGTTCACAATAAAAATAATAATTACATAAAGGCTTCGTTGAATAAAATAATTTAATTAAATAATTTTTTGAAAAACTAAATAAAAATTACACCTAGTTATGTTAAAATTATTATTGATGATGAAGTAATATAGAAAATCATGATCAAATTTTCTTTAACTTATCTGGCCTAACTTCTAAACACCGCTTATATCTTCATACTGTGTGCCGTGTTAAAAAGAACAGATCAGACTTCAGCCAGCCGAAAACATAATTATATTATAAGAAATAAAAGAAATAGGAGTTTTGAACTCACACATATATAAACTAGGTACTTCAGTAAGTTACTCGCATCGAAAACGTTTGACATTTATACGATTGAGAGTTAGGCTAGCTCTTGAAGACTAGGTATAGGGCCTGACAGATGTGTCATTCCTCTGGTTTAATCCGATAGCAGCCTCATCTACTTAATCAAATACGTACACAAAATTTCATCAACATTGGTTGACACACACACGTACAGTTAGCGTCAAAAGTAGATGATCATTTTAGACTTAAAACGCAAAAATCTACATGGAGATTACTAATTATATTTTAATTAAAACTTTAAAACACTTAAAATGGGGTCCGCTGAGTAGTTAAACAGCATTTTCACTAAGAAAATAAATTAATTCGCTCAAGATATTTTGAAAATCTGAAAATGATCAACAACTTTTGACGCTGACTAGACAAAGTTTTTAAACAATGAACAGATATGTTAAACAAAGGTGAAGTATAACTAGGCGAGTTTATTTCGAAGTTGCAGATAAAGTCGGCTCATCGAGAAGGTTCTCTAGCTGCTTGACGTCGGTGACAGGCAGGGAACAGGCATACCGGCGACAGACATATGCCGTAGGAACGTCCCCTACGGACCTGATGCGACTCAGAACTGGAAATATAATAATAAGTACTATATTCTAGGACATATTATATAGCGTCATCGAGTCTCAAAGATTTGAAGAGAGGGAATCGAATCTGCAACCACTGACGTAGCAGTCAAATGCTTCACCGCCCAGGCCACACAGTTCGGGGATTCCATTGAGTCTCGCACAGAAATATTATCTATCTAGAGAGTCTCGTTTATGACAATGCAACGACATAATAATTAATTTTATAGCCGATTTGAAATGGTTACAGATTTTTTTACATGTCCGTTAAGTTATCCAACCTATCTATATGCGACCTCAGCATTAAAATGTTAAAAAAGCTAGTGCCACCCAGTTCTACAACTTAGTTCTAGTGTAAGTGAAGCGTTAGGGAATAAACTCACGTATATCACACATACCGGCGGGCGACTCGGTCGGATCGGCTACGCATAGCACCCGACCAGGCAGCAGCCGCGACCGTACTACGTGAACTAGCTCCAGTGTGCGCGGGTCTGTGAAGCCGCCTGCTATGAGTACCTGTCACAACACAAAATGCTCAGTTGACAGAATCATGAGTTAGTAGTTCACTGTTAGTAGACTACCCAACGTTAGGTATCTATAACAAATGCTTACAAATGTAGATCGGTTACAGTTAACATCTAGCCTTTGTTTTCGTGCGGAAATCCCCACGGATACAACCTCCGATGCCAGCGGGGGCGGTTATGCCGTCTCAGGTCTTTGAACGCCGACCCTGAACACGTTCTGTTACACCTCCGCTGAATCTGCTTTCCGGTTGTTATTTATTTCCAGTTATTTCAGAATATTACCGGCAGAGAGACTTGGCACATTATACCATCTTTTATGACGTCATGCCAGCATGTTAAGGTCTCCCTTATGTATTACATAAGTTTACCAGTGCTATATACGAAGGGCTCTTCTAAATCTGTCATTGTGTTCACTAGTTCACTATTATTATTACTATAATATAAATGAACAAAATCCTAACAACCTACCTGTGTAGGTGAGTCATTGTAGAACATCAGTGCAGACATCATCTCAGGTAATGCAGTAGGCGAATTGATGAGTCGCTTAGAGAAAGCTAGCAATATTTTCTCGGCCATATCTCTTTCAGATTCTCCGCCTTCCGGCGCAGAGCTTTTGTCTGCGTAAGCGGCTAGCCGAAGAAGATTATGACAGGAGACACTGTTGCCTGAAGGTTCTGCACCATCTTGGTCTGGAAACAAAGTTGTTTTTGGGTTTAGTGTAAATGCATTCTACTTTACTAGTCCTTTCAGGAATTTGAGCTATCCTGCCCGAATATGAAGACCGGTCAGTGTTTCTGAACAGTTTATTTAAAAAATTCCATATTATATAAATATAACATTTTAGGCTACCTATAGTCCTGAAATAGCTCGACGTAGTTTTCAAATCTACAGTGCCTATTTGCGTGATAGTTATACATAGTATTTCAGTTTGTAGATTTGGCTGTTACCCCCTATATAAGAGCTATTAAAAAAAACGTCTCTAGTGTTACCTTCCTTTAGTCTCAGCACTACACTGCTATCATCTGACGAGCAAGTGAAATATCCACCGTTTTCAGTATCCCAGAACAACTCGTTTTGCTTCTGTTGTAGGTCGCGAGCCCATTGTAGCCACTGGTAGTCGAGAGACGCTTCGTATAAGTCTATTAGGCCTTTGATTAAGAATGCGTAATCATCCAGGAAACCTTCAATAGGATTGTCTCTGAAAACATATTTTAGTCTTTCATTATTACGTAAATATAAACATAAGGTCACCTTATAAGTAAAAGTAACTACTTCAAAAATAAAGTACTTAGGTACTTCATGTTTTAAAACATCGTCTAGATAAGACGAATTTTGTTACTGTAATATTTTCATCTAATAAATATGATATGACGGAAACTAAAGCTACAGGTTAAAAATATATTTTGAAACTTACATCTGAGCTATTGATCCATCTTCTGCTTGGTAACAGGAATGTATCAATGTCTTTTTTAAATCGTTATATAAATGTCTTTTTATAAACTCTGCGGTTTTTATGGCATCCGCCACAAAATCTTTTTCTTCCAATGCTTGACCTGCTTGAGCCAGGCCCGCGATCATCAATCCATTCCAAGAACATAACATTTTCGTGTCCAAATGCGGACGAGGTCTTTTCTGACGCGCCTCATACAATATATCAATACACTCGGATATAACTTGGTCAAAACGTTCCAATGGTAAGCTAAACTTTTCAGAAGTCTCCTCCTTGCTACCGTATATAATCAAAACATTCTTATTCGTAAGTTCTCCATGAGGATCACTTTCAGGTGAAATATTGCCATCTGCCTCAATACTGAAGTAATCACAGAAAATATCTAAATACGAAGTATTTCCACTCATTTTTCCATCAAGGAGAGTCTTAAGTTCATTATATTCCCAAGTGCAGAAAGCTCCCTCTTTCTTATGAGCTACACCGAATTCTGGATATGAATCGGCATCTTCAGCGCTATAGAAACCTCCCGATTCGTGCCGAAGATCTCTCTTTACGTATTTAACAATGTCTTGAACCACATCAGTGTAAAATTTGTCCTTTGTCGCGAGATAAGCGTCTGCATAAGCAACCATTAGTTGAGCTTGATCATAAAGCATCTTCTCAAAATGTGGCACATGCCAGTCATTATCCACTGAGTATCTCGCAAAACCACTGGACACATGATCATGAATGCCGCCTTTAGCAATCTTCTGTAGCGTATGAAGACACATTTCCAAGCACCTCTTACTTTCAGGGTGATTCTTATCACGGGCGTAATAGTGGAAAAGGAAGTTAAAAATGGAAGCCTGTGGAAATTTTGGTGCTGATCCAAATCCGCCAAATTCAGGTTCATAGAGATTCTTGTATCGGGAAACACACTTTTCCCAGGTTGTGTCTCCAGGAATTGTATTTGTTGAGTTCGAGTCTAGTAAAGATATTTTTTGCAAAGATTGCAGAATATTATTGCTGGTTTCCAAAAATAACTGTTGCTCATTTTTCCATTTCGTCGCTAAGGATAGTAGAATTGTTTTAAAGCCTGGTCTTCCCCAACGGTCTTCGGGAGGGAAATAGGTGCCACCCGTGACAGGGCGTAGGTCTGGAGTGAGGAAGACCGACATTGGCCAGCCACCGCCGCCAGACGTCGCCATAATAAACAGCATGTATACACGATCTATATCAGGTCGTTCTTCACGATCTACTTTGATATTAACAAAGTGTTCATTCATGACTTTAGCCACATCTTCATTCTCAAAAGATTCTTTCTCCATGACATGACACCAATGGCAAGTAGAATATCCAACTGATAGAAAAATGAGCTTGTTTTCTTTTTTGGCTATATCTATAGCTTCTTGACACCATGGATACCACTGTACAGGATTGTGAGCATGTTGCAATAAATAAGGAGATTTTTCTGTTACTAAGCGGTTGGTGTGTTTAGGTTTCTCTTTTTCTGTAGTGTTGGTACTCGAGGATGCCATTACAATCTTGTTATCACTGAAGCTTCTCTTTAATTGTGGGACACCAATATTATTGGGTCCTAATGTTGATAACCTGTAAGAATTTTTTTATATACATACTTATTATTATTTCCATTAGGTATGTTAGAAGCCAGGTGGACAATTATTATCCTGGGGCACGCCGCTATAGCGGCGGTAAGACCCGTCATGGAGGACTGGCTGAAGAGGCCACACGCGGGCCTCTTGTACCGGCTGACGCAAGTGATCTCGGTAAGGGCTGAGTGCCATCACTGCGATGCGGGCGAGGACTCAGGGCTGCACACGTTGGCCTAGTGCCCGGCGTGGGAGGTGCCCAGGCGGGCCCTCCTGGCAGCCCTTAAGGTGGGAGTCCTCACACTGCCGGTGTTGGTCGCAGCGATGGTGCAGAGCTCGGACGCGTGGTCGGCCGCTGCCTCCTTCTGTGAGCAAGTGATGCTCGAGAAGTAGGCAGCGGAAAATATCCGGGAGAGGCTACACAGAGCTCTCTCTGCCAAACCCGAGGGGTCCATCTCGAATCCGGAGATGGTCAGGGTCAAGCCGGGGTGCGAGGGAAATGCTCTATGGGCCACCTTACACCCTGGCGTCAGAAGACCCTAGATGGCGTGCGGTTTTAGTTGGTAAGTATCCGACATAACCGCACCGCGGTATCCATGAGTATTTCCGCACAGAAAAAAAAGATGGACAATTTATCCTATACTTACTTACTATCTGCTTCATCCATTTTCCCAATATAGTTTGAGATTGTGTGAATGTGTCGGATTTTAGTAATTTTGACACTATAACTCTCAAATATAATATCTTTACTTTTTTGGAGAAAATGGATGAAGTGGCCCTCAAACATCAACATCATCAATCTGGCTTCAGGTATCCCCATTTGAAAATAGCTTTAAATTCTATGGGATATATGGGAAATTTTTGAATTGGCAATTGACAATGCAAGTCAACATACTTACAATTGGTTAAAAGTGTACTAAGTTATAAAATCTGTTGAAGTACCTACACTTCAATGTCTCTAAACTTTCCAGACTCAAGAATTCTACTAATCGCAACAGTAGGTACTATGTATATATATTGTCTATTGTAAAATATTTGAAACATCATGAAGGCTAATGAAATATATTTTATGATTTTCATGAAGGCTTGCCGATACATGGGATAATTTTAGTATATTTTAACCAGGTTGAATTAAATTCAATAAAATAGTGGGCAGATAATAATAATTGCTGATAAAGTCCATATAAGGTTTTATTAGAAGATAGGTATATAATATAGGAATAATGAAAAAAAAAACATTGCCAGTATGCCACCACTTAAAAAAACCTTTTCTATGTAAGGTTACCCATCACTTCTATCGGGAAAGATTAACCTTTCTTGAGACCTGGAAGTTATTCGCTATATAACTGTTTACTGCAGACACAGCTTGTGATTTTCTTAATTTACAAGGTAAATTAGAAGGTATATAATATAGGAATAATGAAAAAAAACATTGCCAGTATGCCACCACTTAAAAAAAACCTTTTCTATGTAAGATTAGCCATCACTTCTATCGTGAAAGATTAACCTTTCTTGAGACCTGGAAGTTATTCGCTATATAACGGTTTACTGCAGACACAGCTTGTGATTTTCTTAATTTACAAGGTAAATGAGTCAATTGTAGCAATACAGAATGATAATTTCTTTTTCCATTGTGTAATATGATTGGATTCATAAATATCAAGGTTAGCGAACCCCATTGCTTTATTAATGACCGTCTACAATGATTCCCTTCTCTTAAAATAGTAGTAAACACGACATGTAAACAAGAATAAGGTCATTATTATTATTTACATTTTGGCAACACAGATACAGTATATCGATAACATTATAGTGCTTTAATATAAACATGTCGACGTTGAATGTATAATTAATGTTAAAAAAGAGATTAGAGAATATACCTTTTTGAAAAGCCCAAATCCCTATGAATGCAAACCGGGTTCGTTATTAACAGCTCTTTAGTAATATTCTGATTCAGATTTACAGTTTTCAATCTGTTATCTCCCGTCGACAGTCTCCGTAATAACAGCACAGTACGACCACTAGGCATAATAATGTATTTGATCAGGATTGATCACTAACAACGTGAAATTTCACTTTAATTTCGTTTTTTCTTACATAATTTTCACTGCATGAAATCCTACGACAAAATCTAAATATTTTGACGTTTAAAAAGTGTTGCAAATATACAAGTATACATTGACATAACAAAAAATAAGAACCAAAAAAAAGTTTTTTAGTTATCATGGTCTTTGCATTATAGGTATTATATTTATTTCAGCAGTAAGCTTACAATGTTAGCAAATAAAATATTTTTGACGTTATTTTTTTAACAGTAATGTAGTCTTTGAGAATTTTATTGCTTCTTGCCTTGCTAACGCCTACAGTTATTACCATAGCAGCGGCGTTGTTTGTTTTATAGACACATATATTCCATAATATGAAATAAAACATCAGGCGCTTTAGAATACTATTTATTTGCAATGTTTGTAATACTGTAGCAAAGATACAAATAGATTTTCTTAGATTAGCTGTTTAAATTCTATTCTTGAAACCGTAGCACCTAACGCACTAAGTAGTCTGTAGTCCAGTTAGGTAGAGTAGTGCCAAGATTTCGTGATAGCTATACTTGAATATTCGTTTTTTCCAAGGTACCTATAGAGTGGGTGCGCATGGAATTTCGCATTTTCGTTTTGTGAGGAGGTGATGAACGCAAAAGAGGCGGCGGCAAGGAACCTGGTGCCGGAGAGCGTGAAACAACCTTCGTCCTCAGTGATGAATGCGGGAGTGGGGAAGGGGGGAGGGGTTAGGGGGGATTGCAAGGTCTACGCGTAGCAGCAGAAGAAGCCTGTCGGGGTTCTTAGGAAATTATTTTCTGAGTATAGGTACCCAGTGCTCCTCGTTGTAAATACCCGTGACGGAACACCGACACCGTGTGGTTTTAGTTGGTGCGATTAAGACTTAGATACTCCGGATACTCCACTATTATTCCCCGTGACGCGGTAGGTGATCGTGGATACTTCCATAGAGTTGAGCCTCCATCTATTCTATAGGTTGTATAAGGCTCATGTACCTTAACTGGGAAGCTTAGGTACATGAGCCTCAGGTGGGTATATCGCCGTACTCGTCTGTCAACGAGTACCTATTAACTTATAGACGAGGCTTTAATCTTACTTATTAAAAATACGTGTCTAAAGAGGCACGTCTGGCCGGTCTGGCTGTACATAGAAGAGTTCTCGTTCCCACACCTTATGTATGGTAGTGAATGTTGGGTATGGCAGAAGAAGCATGAAAGTAGACTGAATGCTGTAGAAATGAGAAGTCTAAGAAGCAGCTGGAGTAAAGCTGATGGACCGAGTGAGGAACAGTGTGATAAGGGAACATTGCGGTATGATTGAAGATGTAGTGCTAGTGACCAAGATAGAGAAAGGGATGCTTAGATGGTTCGGACATGTAGGTAGGGAGGCAGTGGCGGATTTAGAAATTTGCGGCTAGTAGGCTATACAATTTTTGCCGCCCCTGCTGACCCACGGGTACCTTACCTACCCCTTATTTTTTTTTAAAGTGCGGAAATCCCCCCACCCCCGTCGGCCATCGGGGGTGGTTATGTTGGGATCGAACCGACTAAAACCGCCAGCTGACCCTAGGCCATACGGTTTTAAGACGGCCCACTCGACCCCCCGAAGGGCGGTGGGGCAAACATCGCGCCACTTCACCGACGGTGGAGTGTAGGGTGACAGGCGGCCGTCCTGTCAACCAACCGTCGCCTCTCGGACAATCAGCTCGCCCCCCGCTAGTCAGAGGGTCACGTCAGAGACTCGGAGCTGCCCTCTAGAGGGCCACTCCCACCCCAGCCGGATTGGTCACAGGCAGCAGCGTCTCCCGTGGCGAGTGGGAGGCGCTGCTCACCTCCGTTGCCCTGGTGCATCGCGTGGAGGTTCCAGCCTGCACCCACACACGGGTATCCCTCATCGAGACTAAACGGCGAGGTGGTTATGTCGGAATCAGACCGACTTAAACTACACGGTGTTCCACCTAGGGTACAAGGAAAGGGAAGGAAATTGCCCAGGAACCCCACCAGGCATAGACCATTATCGTGCAACAGGTGGCCTCGTCGTAAATGCAGGGAGCCTAGCCCCCCCTCCCCCCCCCCCCCGTTCTTTGAATATGGCACGCGTGCAACACATTGCGCCACCGTCTAGGGCCTGCTTCTGCTAGGACTAAGGGTAGCCCCACCCTTTGGCCCCCAGACCCGCGCTCATGGAGGACGCAGGACATTCAATGCTCTCCGACGCCCGGTACGCCCTCTGCGTGATGGGAGACTGCTAGTTCTCTCCTGTACCCTTTAAGCCGCCTCTTTTGCGTTCATCGCCTCCTCACAAAACGAAGCGCCGGAATTCTATGCACTCTCACTTTGTACTATAGACAGAACCATGGTTTCAAGTGAGAGGCTTCCCACACCAATGGCTGTCACGAGATCATAGCGTAGCCGAGCCCATGCGGGCTCATGCCCGGCTCAATAGTAGGTATACCCTTCACTAAGGCACGTCACAATTGAAGCGGTAAGATCCGTCATGGAGGACTAGCTGGAGAGGCGACATGGCAGCCTCTCCTACCGGCTGACGCAGATACTCACGGGCACGACTGCTTCGTGAACTACCTGTGTCGCATAAGCTGGGAGCCAAGCCCGCGTGCCATCACTGCAGGAGCTGTCACAAGGACACCACGCTCCACACTCTTGTGACACATAAAAGTGTGGAGTACGGTGTCCTTGTGAAAGCTCCATTATTCCTCCATGACGGATCTTTGTGATGTGCCATTTTTCCTCATGGATACGCACCCTTTTTTTTTCCGTGCGGAAATCCTCATGGATACCCACCCCGCGGCCAGCAGGGCAGGTTATGTCGGACTCTTACCGACTGAAACCACACGCCGGCGCCGTCTAGGGTCTTCAGACGCCAGGGTGTAAGGTGGCCCAAAGAGCATTTCCCTCGCACCCCGGCTTGATAGGGATTGGGAACCACGTGTTTCCCGTCATGCCCCCGGAATAGGGGGGGCGCGCTTGTGCGCGCCGCTGCCTCGGCCTGCTTCTGCTAGGGTGAAAGGCGGCTCCACCCGTCACCCCCAGGCCAACGCTCATGAAGGACGGAAGTCGTTAGACCTCCGACGCCTTCGGCGTCCGCGCCCGCCGCCGTCCGGGAGAGCTCTGAGCAGCCTCTTCCGAACCTTTTCCGCCGCCTCCTTCTCGAGCATCACTTGCTCGCAGAAAGAGGCGGCGGCCGACCACGCGTCCGCACTCTGCACCATCGCTGCGATCAGCACCGGTGGATACCCACCCATCGTTATGTCGGACTCTTACCGACTAAAAGAGCACGCCATCTAGGGTCTTCTGACGCCACCAAAGTGTAAGGTGGCCCATAGAGTTTTTCTCTCGCACCCCGGCTTGACCCAGGCCATTTCCGGATTCGAGATGGCCCCTTCGGGTTTAGGAACCACGGTGTTCCCGTCATGCCCCCGGAATAGGGAGGTGAGGGGGGGGGGGAGGGGGCTTCCACGCGCCGCCTCGGTCTGCTTCTGACAGGGTGACAGGCGGCTCCACTTGTCACCCCCAGGCCTGCGCTCATAGAGGACGGAGGTCGTCAGGCCTCCAACGCCTGCGGCGGCGTCTGCGCCCGCCGCCGCGCGCCGTCCGGGAGAGCCTTGTGTAGCCTCTCCCGGACCCTTTCCGCCGCCTCCTTCTCGAGCATCACTTGCTCGCAGAAGCAGGCGGCGCGGCCGACCACGCGTTACAGATGGAGGCGGCGGCCGACCACGCGTAATTGTGACGTGCCCTAGTGAAGAGTTTACCTACTATTGAGCTAAAAACAGCGGCGCGTACTAATTAGTAGGTGGGGTTAAGATATATTATGCCTCTCCAAAAAACACTCCCCATACTCGTTTGTGTATGAAAAGAGACTTATTTATGTAAAAAAAAAACAAATTGGGTCAAAATTGCCGCCCCCTAAAATCTGCCGCCCTAGGCTCCAGCCTACTCAGCCTACTGGTAAATCCGCCACTGTAGGGAGGATGGATGAAGGAAGATTGACGAAACAAATGAATGAGGCGAGGGTCAATGTGCAACCCGGTAAAGGCCGACCTAGGCGTACATATTCTAATCAGATCCTGGACGTATTGGAGAAAGGCCAGGTCAAGAGTACCCGGAACAGGCGTGCATGTATGAAAACAATTATGAAAGTTGAAGAAGCGAAAGTAGTACCTATGCCAATTTCGTAGCAAGTGGAAAGATGTTGTCTCTGCCTACCCCAATGGTAAAAAGGCGTGATTTGTATGTTCCTATATTATGTAGGTATGTATGTATTAAAAATATTTTGATTT
The DNA here is from genome assembly GCA_963576445.1 of Lithosia quadra. Taxonomy (NCBI): domain Eukaryota; kingdom Metazoa; phylum Arthropoda; class Insecta; order Lepidoptera; family Erebidae; genus Lithosia; species Lithosia quadra. Next base: position 6,390,361 of record OY754884.1, on the reverse strand, counting down.
ACATTGTGTATCTTTTACAAACTCATAGAGTAGGTATATTTTCAAATAAAATATTTCAGAGAAAAGCGGTCTTCTGTAAGTTGTTTGAAGTAGGTTTGTAACTGCCGCACTCAGAAAGGTTCCTTAAATTAGTCCTAAATGATACTTAACTAATTATCATTAAATCTGTTAATTGATGGAACATCCCAGAGTCATAATTTAAGGGTACGTTAGTTAATCACAACTTTAAGTTTTGTAGAGTGGTGCAGTGACAAAATCACAGTATCGATAGGGCATCGATAAGGCGTCGGTGTAGCCACACCTAAAAAGCGTTAACAGTAAAAAGTAGAAAAATAATATTAAACATATTCAAAACTTTTATTTATAGTAGTATAAATTTCAATCCGTTCTTTTACTGTTAGTTTTTATATATAGATGAAATTAAATACCTATTTTCATATCCTGATAATAAAACATCTGGACTCTTTTATTCTATGGCATCACTGACAACTGCCAATGTCAATATAGCCAACGTCAAATTATTGTGCATTGTTCAACAGACACAGAAATAAAGGAATTTTAAAATGATATTGTTAGTTGCGATGAAAAATGAATTCTGTTTAATAATCGCAAGCGCTCGGAAAGTTGGTTGGATCCTAGTTCAGCACCTAAACAATGCCCTAAACGAAAACTTACCCCTAGAAAAGTGATGGTGACTGTTTGGTGGTCTAGCGCCCGGTGTGATTCATTACAGCTTCTTACCAAACGGGGTGAGCATTACTGCAGATGTATACTGTGAAGAACTGAACACAATGATGGAGAAACTAGCACATCTGCAACTAGCATTCAATCGCTCGTCTCCGTTGCTCCTACACGACAATGTGCGACCTTATACTGCACAGCAAGTTGCAAGAACTGGGGTTAGAAGCTCACCGCATCAATAAACTGCCGCTGCGTTGGCAAAGATGCATTGATTGTATGGGTAATTACTACTTCGATTAATACAAATAAAAATACATGAAAATAAAATCGTTTCATTTTTTTCGTACATAACGGCAATTTCATAGGTAAAGACCTAATTGGGGCACGGCTAGCCACGAGGTGGGTATCCATGAGGATTTCCTCACGATAATTCTATTTTTTTAGATGTAAAAATCAATCCTTAAAAGTTAAGTAAGGGTTTTGTATCACTTAACTTTAAAGTGTCATTAGGGGTGTTAATGAATCCTTAACTGACTCTGAGTGGTAACTTTTTTCAAATTTTACTAAGGAACAACTTAAGTATCCGTTAAACGTCTCTGAGTGCGGCAGTAAGTGATGCAATATTTTAACTAACAGGAACGTGCATTCATACATAACTGACCTGCATATACCTACTTAAGCAGATAATAATAGTCAGAGTATATTGTAGTGAATAGTGAAACGGTGCATTTGAAAGGGCTCATACATATTTTATGGCAAGCACCCTCTTGCAAAATTGTGTATAACACGCATGCGCTGAAATCTGGACGCCATTCTCACTTTCACTGGCATAGAAGTGTTTTGACACACGGCTAAATGTCCATCGTGTTTCAAAGTTTAATGTGTTCTTGACACGAAACACTGTAATAACACAGATATTTTGGAAATGAAGTTACGTGTAAAGTACCCCAGTCACCTTATGATAGTGAAGTGAAAGATTAGACAAATATAAATGTAAGTATTTAGGTTACAAAAATATTTTGGTTATGTTGGTTACCTGCCGTAAAATTAATTAAAGTGCACCCCCTGTATCGTTTGCCATAAATAAAAAAGTTTAAGTACCTTCTTACGTAAATTATTTCTTAAAAAGATATTATTAAAATTATAACAAGGAGTAATAACATATTTAAGGAAAGTTTATTATGAAACAAATTTTTAACTATGTTCTTACCGAGTTTATGTAGGTACTTAGGTAATTATATGAAATTAATTATTAGAATAAATAACAAGATATTATCAAATTACGATATTAAATAACGTGTTTGCAGAAAACAAGCTTAATGTTAACCGGGGTATGAAACTATGGTTCGTTACTATAGCAACGTCAAGAGGGGTTGAAGCCCTCTGTTCCGCTCACGTTTGCCTCCCTCAGCTGATTGCCTATCTCGGCGCACAGCAAATTTGATTTTATGCCGCAACCGTCTGACGTAATAAACTTAGCTTGCATTTTATATATTTAGGTAGAGCTGTAGCGTCAGTCGGTAGACTAGGGACCTATATTATTTTATGTTATTGAAGCGTAATAATTGACTGCTTGAATTTGAATAGCGTCTGATGAATGAATGAACAAACAAAAGAACTTCTAAGAGTCAAAGGTCTCAAGGTTCTTTAAAGGGTAAAAAACAAAAGTATTGTTTCAAAATAAGGTCATATATTGTACCAAGAATAAACATAGGTCCTTAATAAAATCTATGGATACTAAGAAATATTTTAGCCTATATTTATTTTGTTGTTGTTTCAGGTACATCGACGAAGGCCAAAGTTATATGCAATTATGTGCCTTATGATCTTCCATTACTCATTAGATACCCGTAAATGATTGTTATTTGTTATTTTAAGTCAATCTACGCGTCCAACTAATATTTCAGTCCCAATCTGTCCAAATATTGATATTTTAAAGTATATTTAGAGTTCAAGTCGTCAAAGATTTATGGCAAGGAGGTTATCTACTAATATTCTTATATAGTACGATGGTAAAGAAGTCATTGTAATATGAAGAAAGTGCAGTAGCGTGGATGGTGTTGCCAGCAGTATGTCCGTGTGGGTGGGCAGTGGCGCAGGCGGCGAGATGCGCGCGCCGCCCGCTGCCACTATCCTCTCTACCAACACTTCCATGGAGTCAGGGATTGAGGCAGGAGTACTACCCACCGTCACAGGGTCACTTGCATCGGCTAGAGATTCTCTTGGTTCCATATCACGGGCGGCGGAACCGCTCTATGACACAGATCATACGGATCTTGGCTCGGAATTGGACGAGGCGGAAATACGGAGGGAGTTGATGCATGATGTAAGATCTTTGTGAAACTAAATAAATCATTGAAAACAATAGTCGTTTACGTCAGTTAAGGACTAGATATAAATTTAATAGAGATACAGTTAGTTTTGAAAGGTTAACGCTCGTTCAATGTATGTGTGAATCATTTTGTTTTAATGAAACTAATGTAATAGTTTATTATGTAGTAATGGAAATAATATTTTGCAAAACTTGAATCTAAAGTTGACTTCGTCTTTCGCAGAAATGGCGCCTCCTGTTTGATAGAGTGAGTACCTATCTATTTGTATTGTTTTATTTGAATGCCAGGTGAGGTTAAAAGTTTTTAGATCTGACCGTTAAGTAAATACCTACTACTTACGACAATAAAAATCCGAATTATAAACGCTTTGGAAATTTTAAGCCTAGATACCATTATTAAATTCATTTATTATTTGTTTTTACAAATCAGCATTTTAGAAAGTGCATCGTAGGTATGTTTGCTAAGGTGTGTAGGTATATAAGGAAAAAATATCTTCATGATTTATTAAGGCAAGATCAAACCTGGCAATTGTTATGAATTGCCCATCGAATCGAAGTATATCATACTTGACTTTAGAAGTTGTCGCAACATATCACTGAGATTTTACGTGATTATGATTTAAGGACACCACTGAAGAAGATGAACGAATAAAGATGAGCCAAATGATGATAAATGAGAGACATCAAAAAATTGAAACACGTTTAGCTGTTAGTGTGAGTGATAGCAAAAGTTTAGGCGTTAGCAACTTATCAGTTTAATTATGGGTACTCCATAATTTTAAAACGGTTAAACGATGGCAGTTTGAAGCTATTTTTAACTTCATCGCATGTGATGAAAGCTAGAATATCTATTTCTATAGGTAGGGATTTGATTAGGTACTGTTACGATTTAAATTGTGAATTCAACAATAAAGTGATGAAAATACTTTGTTTTTCAGGTAGAGTCATTCCACAATAATTGTGATAGAGCATAATAATAAAAGGACCGATACTGGAGACTAATATAGTCATTATTTGTCTTCAAAAGTAATAACAGTAGTGCCTAACAAGATAGATGATCTACTTTCACTTAGTGCATTCACTTAGTTCATTAATATATATATAGCTGCTCGTGCTGATTCACTCACTCATTGGTCACCTCTCCTGAACAATTTTGTATGAAATTTTTTTTTTTCACCGATGGTTACGTATAGAGGATGGAAATTCATTCGGAGGAAAAATATGGAGAGAGCTGATGATGGAGGATTTCGGAGACGGGTGAAGAGCACGCTTAAGGTATTGAAGATAGGTTGGTGGTGCTTGAGCAAATGTCACTCGAAACGTCATTCAATTGCCAGTGACCTGAAAAAAAATTCAAAATGGCGAAAAAAAAATGGCCGCCATAGAAATTTCCTCGGTGTCCATCTCGGAGAGTATAAAAGATGGAAGAGTAGTTTCTTCGCAAAAGATGATCAGGATCCAAAGGTCTACTCGATGAATAGAAAAAAAATTCAAGATGGTGGAATTTATTTTTCTATAGAAAATGTATGGCGAACATTGAATAGACTACAAGTTTTGAACTATGCAAGACTTTGAATTATACATAGTTTCTTTTTAAAATGTTTTTGTGGAAGAACTCTTAGTCAGAAATATGTAGATGGATGATGATCGAGGGTTTGGAAGATGGGTGAGAAGCACGGCCAAGGTATTAGACATAGGTGAGGGCTGCTCAAACAAAAAATACTTGGAACCTCATCCAATTGGCAGGGAGATGGAAATAAATCCAAAATGGCGGATTCAAGACGGCGTCAACACAAATGTCATGGGTGTCTCTCTTAGAAAGTATTAAAGATGGATGAATTGTGTTTCGGTTCACCTCTGCTGTATTTTTTTTCCCTGATGCTTTCATATAAAGGACGAAAATTCATTCGGAGGAAAAATATTGAGATTTTGGAGACGGGTGAAGAGCACGGCCAAGGTATTGAAGAGAGGTAGGGAGTGCTCAAATAAAAACCACTCGGAATCTCATCCAATTGTCAGTGAGCTAAAAATATAACCAAAATGGCAGATTCAAGATGGCGCCCATACAATTTTCGACAGCGTCTATCTCACAAAGTATAATAGAAGATAGAAGAGAGGTTTTTTGGCAAAAGATGATAAGGACCTAGCCTAAAGGTCTACACGATGAATAGAGAAAAAATTCAAAATGGCGAAATTTATTTTTCCAAACAAAATATAAGGCGAATATTGAAGAGACAAAAGTGCAAGACTTTGATATGCTTTTAACCGACTTCCAAAAAAGAGGTGGTTCTCAAAACGGCCCGTTTATTTTCATTTTTTTGCAAAGATTTTTTTAAATAAACAGTCAAGTCAAAGTCAAAATCAAAAATCATTTATTCTGTATAGACCATTTTAAGCGGCACTTACAAAACGTCAAATTATAAATATTTAAAACTAGAAGCAAATGAACCACCGGTTCGAAACGCGGCCCAGACCTGAGATGACTCCGGCAAGAAACTCAGCGGGCTGTTTTTTTTTTGGTCTATTTACAACAATTGCCTTAGTCTAGATACAGTGTTATTTCGAGTAACATAGTTGAGTGAACAGTTCATTTCCAAGCTTCTTTATCATCTAAATAATCTTGAATTCTGTAATAAGCTTTTTGGGAGAGTTTTCTTTTAACAACATTTTTAAATTTACTTACATGTAAATCTCTAATTTCGCTTGGGAGTTTGTTGAAAAAGCGTATACAGTTACCCCGAAAAGAATTACTGATTTTTTGGAGCCTACTATCACAGGCTACAAGATTGTTTTTGTGCCTGGTATTTATATTGTGCCTATCACAAAGTCTTGGAAATTATGAAATATTTTTCCGCACATACATGAGATTTTCAAATACATATTGTGAGACTACAGTAAGAATGTCTATTTCTTTGAATTTTTCTCGGAGGGAGACTCTTGGGCCCAAGTTATAAATAGCACGCACAGCCCGCTTTTGCAAAACAAAGATCGTGTTTAAGTCTGCGGAATTACCCCAAAGGAGAATTTCGTAGCTCATGATGCTATGAAAATAGCTGAAATAGACGGTTCTTGCCGTGTCCACGTCTGTTAAAGTCCTAATCTTTTTTATGGCGAAGGAAGCCGAACTTAGCCTACTGGCTATTTTTTCTATGTGTGAACCCCATTGTAGCTTCCTATCAATGCTTAGACCTAAGAACACTGTCGATTCCACAAGGTTTAACACCTGTCCATTGAGTTGTACATTGGTTTCCACCTGTGAAACATTAGGCAGAGAAAATTTTATGCATTTCGTTTTGTCTCCATTGAGACAAAACGAAACGAGTAGAAGTTTTCGTCTTGGTCCCATAAAAAAATCTGGATCCAACTCCTTAATCCTGATGCTGAAAGATTACTGCCCGCCTAGGCCCTAGGTTATCAAGATTCAGAAAGTGTTCATTGTGAATTAATATTATAGGTACCAAGCAACGACTTCATGGTTAGATTTCAAGTCCCAACCCCTCAACCCTGATAATGCAGGGTACAGCTGCGCTCACAAACTATAGTGATTCAGAAACTGCGGATGGTGCAATGCAATAATATTTTAAGTACTAAGCATAGACTACTAATTGAACTTCGGATCCCGACTCCGCAATCTTGATGCTACAAGGTGCTGAACTCTTAAACCATGGGGATTCGAGAATTTCTTATATTTTTATTTATTTATAAAAACTTCATGCACATATGCAACAGGCATTCTCTACCAGTCAACCTTATAGGTGGTGTAGAGAATAACATAGCATAGCATAGCATAGAGAATAACATAACAGCATTTTAGGCATCAAGCAACAGCTTCATGATTACACTTCAAGTCTGAATTCCACAAACCTGATGATGCAGGGTACAACACTCCTAAACCATAGAGAATAAGGAACTGTTCCTGGTGAAATAATAGGTACCTATTGTAAATGCCGAGCATAGACTTTTGTTAGGTATTGAATTCCAAGTCCCAACTTTTCAATCTAACCACAAATTCACGGTTTTCAGATTTTTCCCCCTATGTCTGCTATAAGGCATACCGATAGGTAGATATGCCAAAGTGATTTAATTCAACGGGATTTCTTGACACGACACGACAGACAGACAGACAGACAACGATGTGATCCTATAAAGGTTCCTTTTTAGGGTTCCATACCTCAAACCCTAAAACGGAACCCTTATATATGAGTTTCTTTAGTGTTATAGCTCCCCGGGGTCACGTGACCTGAGGAATATAACTACATTCTTAATATAATATTGAAAAATCGGTCAAGTGCGAGTTGGACTCGCAAAGAAGGGTGCCGTACCACCGTACAAGAAATAACACTTTATTTTTTAAATTTTCATGCTATAGCGGCAATAGAAATACACATTCTGTGAAAATTTCAACTCTCTACCTATTGCGGTTCAAGAGATACAGCCCGCTGACAGACAGAAGGATGGACGGATAGCGGAGGCTTAGTAATGGGGCCCGGTTGGAACCTTTCTGGTACAGAACCAAGAAAAACTGTTACATAATTACTTACACACCAAAACTTTAAATCCAAACGAACCCCTGTTCCAGGTTCCTGTTGTCCACTTATCTACGTGGTCCGCTTTAGCGGGCCGCGCACCCACGCGCCCTACTAGTTAATAATATATGTTAGGTAGGTTAGGTATATTATTTTCGGCTTAGCGTGCAAAAGTCAGAGAACACGATTTCAATATCTTTCTAGTTTTAATCAAGACCAGGGGTCTAAGTATCCACAATGTAATCTAATTTCAATGCCAATGTCACCAAAAATAAGCGCGGGTAAGTAGATAAATTTACCTATTCAAGATCCCTGTTTAAGGTGCGAGTTATTTAACTGACCAAGATTTTCTAGATTTCGGCGCATATAAAATTTATGTAAGTTGGTGCTTAGAAGAACCTTAAATCAATTATTATCATTATACTTAGCCAAACACACAACATGATTATTATTTTAGGCAGTATCAAAATTGTCTACTGTTAATTCTATAAATTTGGGATACAACAACGATGTTTTAAGAGCTCGTAAACATAGCGACTCTGTCATATAAGTATAGTTACGATTTGAAACACAAATATTTCATAAAAGCTGTCGTTTAGTATCCGGAAACGAATTTCAAAGAATATACTTTGTTTTGGCTGATTAAAATGTACAGAAGCGGGGTATAAAATGTTTTATAAGTAGATAAAGGCGCGGCGGTGTCGCGCGGATCAAAAGGTATGTCGTCACGTACGAAACATTGAGATAATGCGAGACTCAAGATAGGGGCGCTTCGAAGTTTTTGTGCCACTGTTTTGGGAAACACATGAAAATATTATAACTAAAGTGAACATGTGTGAAGTGGGAGAGACACGTGATTATGACGTTTGAGATGCCATGATGAAATCATAATCGGGGTTATCCTACGTGACCGTATCGCGGTGCAGGTAGATTGATTGGAAGATTGCCCAACACTTTATCTTTGCAGATTTATCTCATTTTAGAACCTCGTAAAACAACAATAAAACTTATAGAGTGATTGGTGTGGTAGAGATGTTAGGGTAGGGCTGATATGATAGGGATGCACTTCCACTTTTGACTTGAACTTAAATAAAAAGAATGGATGGATGCAAGCAGGATCACTAACGTGCAGTTTGTCAAATGATCTTTATTTCAATTCGATACCTATACGAGTACTGTTATTACTGTTTTAAGTCCTGTAATATAAAATCCATCGATACCAACTTTACAATTTTTATAAACTGTTTATCGAGTTATACCTAATGCCTACTTATGTCATACTTAATTTTATTGAAGGATCAGGAGAGTAGTACCTGCATAAGCCTTTGTATGTTGCAGTTCGATCCGGAAGGTTTTGGTGAGATCCCGTGGCCAGACTTCTTGCAAACTCTTCAACATCCAGACTTTATAGCACAAGTGCCGCCGCATAAACGTGAGGTAAGCTGATAGTAAGGAATGAGTGGAATCTCAGAGATCTATCTATTAATTTGATGGACTTGACTTATTTCCGCTTATAAAGTGGTATAAAAATAGTGGATCACTGTCTAACTAACATTACAATGTGTTGGCTGAATATCCAGGATCTCTATCTTCATCCGAACCTTATACCGGTTGCATCCAAAGCATAACTTACATGTACAATAAAAAGTATCTACCTATCTATCTTGACCTTGTAACACGGAGTTCGATCTCCTATTCCTTCTTTCCAATATTAGCCGTAACGAAAAAGGTTGCGACCAACTGGTGTGTTTCTGGTCTCTGGCATGAACTACGGCCGTGTTAGCAGAAAATAAATGGAAAACGCCTAGTACACTTTACAGGAAATTGGTTGTCCATCTATTGCTTGGTTGATCCTAATCTTTGCAACGTTATTTGGTCGACCGATCGGCTTTTATTTTTCGACATATACCTGGGTTACATTACAAGTCAAATTTTATTGGATAAGTAACCTAATTTATTCCTGGAAACTCATTTTTATTCCAGATTCTGTTGGACAAGGCACAGGGCGCTACGAGCAATGCTATTACGTTCCAGGACTTCGTTAATGTGGTAAGTTACTTGTGTGTTGTGTGTTTTTTTTCATGATTCTACTAAAGAAGGAACTTCTAAGTATAAATGAAGGAATAAATCAATACACAACGTTAAACGCAAGTTAAACGTTAAAATATTGCTTAGCGCCATGCTCACGTAGGTATGTTATTATATACCTGTCTGAAAGTTTGTAAATACTTACTTATCTGAAAAATAAAAGCAGAAAAAAACACCAGAGTTGGACTTCATACTTACTTAATCAAAATTTAGCACTAATATTGATTATTACCTATTCTTGAATGTGAGTACTTTGTGCATAGGTACCTACTATTGCATTTTATAACATAAACATAGGTACTCGTAGTTTGTTGGTAGTCTGTCTTAAATTCAAATGACTGTAGGGTTCCAATTAATTCAATATAACTGTCGTGTAATAAATATAGGGATATATGCGTCAGAGACACTCGGCGCCCTTTACCTTCGTAGTGGGTTAGGTTATGTCCCACTACGCGCCCGCCCGCCTCCCACTATACAAGACAACTAAATTAAGATGCAACGCCGATTACGCTCATCTCGCGCCCGCCAGATACCTACACGAGTCTCTAAAACCAAATACAACACTAAAGAAGTCTCACGTTCGAGAGATTAAAGGAAACTAAACGTAAACTTACAAGTTAAGTTGAATGAAACGGTCATTCGAATGGTCCCATATCCTTATCGAATCCTTACTGTCGCGTCTCCAAACTCGATAAGGCTCGGCACGATTTATTGGGTGGACATTTATTTTTGTATTGTTAAATACATTATCTTAAATGCGTATTAACACTGAGCACCGTAGTTTATTATGGTATATTATTTGATTACCTACACCTTAGAGCTTGTGAAGAGGAAGATAAATAATTGTGTTAAGATTAAAAACGATATACTGTTCAAGGGTTTTAGGATGAATAGTATTAATACCTTTTTCTAAATATAATAAGTGAAAGATTTATTACCTTATGCATGATCGTGATATCTATTTTTCAGGGGCACCTAATCTTAAAAAAATTTAAAGTTTTGGAAACCTTTCTTATTTTAGATAATAGGAGGATAATTATTATCCTCCTATTATCTGATATAGTGGTAGGTAAGTAATAACTTTATTATCTTAAATGCGAAAGTTTGAAATATATCCCTGGAGTTATGTTCGTGTAAGTCGCGGGAACTGGATTTTATCATTGGGGTGGTGGAACCGCGAGCAGCACACCCGCATTCCCTCCTATGTAGGTACCTATTCCCGAAGGGATAAACAGTATATACTTACAATACTTTTTTATTATTCATACACTAATCGACCAAGATATTGCATCGTTTTAAACGTATGCTTACCTATAAAACCCGAGAATATTACGAGGTCTTTTAAATAATTAGGTAGATGTTCTCATTAAGTGCCGTATATCAAATTAATACTTGAAAATGCCAAACACAAGTGTTACCTCAATTAATTCAAACGGAGAGGTAGGTGATATTTTTAACAATATTTGCATAAAGGAATCTTAAGAAGCACTTTAATTCGTCCTAATGCTACTCGTAAATTATATTTCTCTGCCTCTTTTATTAAGTTATTTTAAAGGGTTATTCATAAATATAAGTTTGTGGAATTCTAATTGAGAATGAAATAAGAAGATAACGTGTATATTAGATGTGTATATTAGAAGACTTCTGTTAAATGCTCAATTGTCGGCAATTTCATTGTTACTACAAGAGGGAAACTTATGTTCTCATCTCTGAGTGAAACTTGAAATTCAGCCTATTCAGTTGTTTCCCTTGGCGTCCACTATTTTGAAGATTTTTAATATAAGATATATATGATTATGAAAGTTTATATTTCACACATAACATAAGCACATACATTAACATATAATTTAGCACATTTTTTTTATTTGTCAAAAATAGGTCAAATTTTGAGATTAAAAATTATTTATTACAAATTATAGGATTGACGAATTTAAACACCGCTTAGTTGATCATCTCGAATATTATTTTAGTTTTTCATTGAAAAGTTTATTTAGTAATTCAATTCAAATTTAATTCAAATTATTTATTTCGGACTACAGAACACAATAGTATTTTGTTAATAGCAATCATGTTAGTCAGTGTATCTGTATCTGCAAGAAGTTGCATACCTGATTATTCAATAATAACTTCGAGTTACGCTACGCATTTCTATAAAAAAAAGGTTTTGACATACAGATATCCAAGTGATTCCTATAAGGGTTCCGGTTTACCCTTCATAATGGTTCTCTCTAGAGTCTAGAATCTAGTCTAGTCTAGTCTCGATAAGGTAGGTAAATTAGACAATTAAAGATTGATTACATTTCATCCGAAAAAGATCTTGTAATAATGATGTGTTAGCGGATATGCATAATATTGCGACAATAGGTAATTAATTAAAATAAAAATCCATAAAATTAACATAAATAATTATGTAAGAAAAAGAAACAGATAACAATTCTAGTTGTTATTGGTACTTGCATGGACATTTCTTATTATTTTAACGGAGGAATATTAACTGAATCAGCAGTTAGACCAGCTAGATGTAAATAAATGTACCTATGTCTTCTTACCTCCCTTTCATACCTACCTAGCTATTAACTAGGTAGTATTAGATGAAGAAGAGAAGTATTCACCGCTATCTCGTAGGTAGTTGGTGCATCGCCTTTTTATATTCATTTCATCGAAAAATATTTTACTTACAATTGTATGGATAGTCGTAAATCAAAATTATATTCGACATATAAACAGACAACGAGGGACAGTATAGGGTCGTGGGCGTCCATGATGCGGCATTCTTATGCTAATCCGAGCGAACCACATTCAAACGGGGTGGGCCAAATTGTTATTTATATTGTCACCTCGCGCTTTTTTGTTCGAACCTACCAAAACTCCATCCTAAATGACTGGCTGACTTCATTGCATCGCGCCGAGATATCACCGATTGTGATATATGAAGTCCAACGCAGTGTATCATAATAAAATTAAACAGATATTACTCGCAAAAATGTTTAGATCTGTAGTAACCAGTTTGTAAATTAATACGATTCCAACTACTTACCTATCTAATCTCTTAGTTCTTTTTAGATAAAACTGAAAAAAGAAGTTAGTTAACATTAACACGTTTGATAATTGGGTATGTTGTGTTTTATAGAGATAGAATAAAAAATCTTCGTTTCTATTTTATGAGATGAGAACCATGCAATCCAGCAGCTAAAGGTATTGATATGAAAGGAACATTAGGAACCTTTGAATTATGATACAAGCAGTGGTAAAAAAGACATACTAGTGTTACTAATCGTACTTGTAGGTAATTCCTTATGTGACCTAAACGCGTTTAATTCTTTTTGAACTGCTTTAGTTTAATTAATACATTTAGTTACTCAACGAATTTCATTGAACATTTTAGGAGAAAGTTAAGTTCGATTGCACCGATTTTTACTACTGAAATATGAACAAAGTTCCCCAACCTGGCACTTGAAGACTTAAAAAAGATAGAGAACATAATACCTGTCAACTTTTCATATAGGTAGGTACTTATATTTTTTATTTTCTCTTATTTTGTTTAATATTCAAATTTGTATAAAAATTTCTCCTTATAATTCACAGATTATATACAAAGTTGTATTATTTTTAACCGACTTCAAAAAAGGAGGAGGTTCTCAATTCGTAAGCTATTTTTTTTTGTATGTATGTTACGCAGTAGCGGCGCCAATTATGGATGGATTTTGAACTTTTTTTTGTTTGAAAGAGGCTTCTTTTGTGGTGGTCCCATATCCAGGGTATCAGGATCTGAAGCTCTTGCTAAATTGCTACGTTTTTAGTTTGTGAAGTCGGTTTTATAAACGTAGTTATGATAGTTATTAAAAATGTGTAAACCATTGGTGCTTTTTATCAAATAAATCCAATTCACAGATAAATACACCTAATCGCTATCGGCTTCTCTTTTAAGAAGTTTACTCATCATTCATCATTCTCTGAACCTTTTTCCCAACTCAGTTGGGGTCGGCTTTCCAGTCTAACTGTGATGCGACTGAACTTCGATATTTTCCGTGGAGCGACTGCCATCTGACCTCCACAACCAATGGTCGTTATGACCAATGGCGATATCGAAGTTCCAAGTTAGACTGGTTGGACTTTTGAGGGCTCCAACTACCCGTAACGACTGCCATAGATGTTTGTATGGCAACCGGGACCGACGGCTTAACGTGCTCTCCGAGGCACTGATAAACCTGCGATAAATACACACATAACATAAGAAGTTTACTATTCATGACTATATTAGGCTTATCTTAGACTTCATAAAATTAGATTAGAAAACTACATAATAAATTAAACTTTCGTGAAAGTAAGACAGAACCATTTCTTTCAACGTATCTCGATCATATCTCAGTGTGAATGTTCTGCGATGTCAACAACTACTCTGGTGGCCGGATATGAACAGATGAAAGGAAGTTATTCTGGGATTAAAACTGAATGGACTACCTCCTCTCTACGGTCCAAATAACTCCCATTCATGACACAAAAGCGAAGTGTTCCAAACTTTTTCTTGCTCTATTGTGCGACGCGATATTTTTATTAGTTGGACATTATTCTGTTTGACATCGAGTACTAATCACAGTGGAAACGTGAGAAGTCTGTGGATTTCAATTGGTTAACATAGAAGAAAGAACCGGTGTAATACTAAACCAACTTAAATGTATCGACTAATACGAACGCGTGTGTTTACGGTATGGTTGTTCAATCAGAATAAGGGGCCTGTATAGTTTTTGTTTACATCTCGCAAATACTTAGTTTTAATTTTAATACCATAGTTATCCAAGCGTTGCGGTCTACATTCGTTCTCAAAGTGAAAACAAGCTATGTTCAGCAGTTACTTCCTTATTAACTTATGCTTCAGTAAACTTCCTATAAGTTATAGCCTTGTAATGTAATTTTACGCCTTTTTGGCACTAAACCAACAAATATTGCGAGTGTGAGTCATTTTACTGTCTCAAATTTAGACAATAAAATTGGCATTGGCAATAATAATACTACAGCATCTTCTATCATCATTCTCTGAACCTTTTTCCCAACTCAGTTGGGGTCGGCTTTCCAGTCTAACTGTGATGCAGCTGAACTTCGATATTTTCCGTGGAGCGACTGCCATCTGACCTCCACAACCAATGGTCATTATGACCAATGGCGATATCGAAGTTCCAAGTTAGACTGATTGGACTTTTGAGGGCTCCAACTACCCGTAACGACTGCCATAGATGTTTGTATGGCAACCGGGACCGACGGCTTAACGTGCTCTCCGAGGCACTAATGAACCTTTATAGGCACATAACTTCGAAAAGCATCGAAAAGTCATTGGTGTGTGCCATGGTGAACCTGGGATCGAACCTGAGACCTCGTCTCAGCAGTCCATTACCCAAACCACTAGGCTACCGCGGTTTTTATAGCAGCATCTTCTATAGAAATGAAAAAAAAAAAATTATAAAATGTAATCTCCATTGATCAAATGTTTCAAAACACCATTATTTAATACAGAAACATCTCATCTCATCATATTATTAAATATTAATTTTAAATTTATTGTTTTTAAATGTCTTCAAAATCCTGGGGTCTAACACCCCACCTCAAACAAGTATAAAATAATAATATAATATATGAATACTCTCCTAAAAAGTGAGTTAGGTACGTATTGTTATGAAAATGTTTTAGCGGAAAAGTAAAATGATTGATGTAACTGCGGTGACTGGAACAGAAGCTTTTAGAAAATTCGTATAGTCGGTCCAACAGCAATTTCCTTACAGGAAATTAGTTCACTCCATTACGTTGATTTAACACCAAAACGAACGAAGATTAGTTACTTTGGCATATTTTGTTTAAGTTCAGATTAAGCGTTCAGGGTTAGGGGAAAGAAATTCTTGTGCTGTAAGTAGGTAAGTAAACCGTAATATGTGAATCTTACAGCACCTAGGTAGGTACTACTCGTGTTGGCCCCTCCACCGTAAGGAAGCAGAATTACCTTTTCTTCAATAGGTACATCGGAACTATCACTTTTGCATAGAGAAGTTTTATGTATTGAGTTTAAAGCAATTGCATGCTAACTATTTCTAATGATTTTCTGATCGGAAAAGTGATCATCCAGGACGATTCCAATCAGAAAATTAATTTTTTGTAATTACTTTCTAACAAAATTAGTCTCGTATATCTTTGGGGTAAAGTTATAAAACTTATGATTTTGTTATTTAATTGTGATTCCAGATTTTATGCTTTTTTCTAGAAATTATTATAGCATGAAAATAAAATGAAATAAGGATTAGAATGTTGTCGACCTTATAGGTAACGTTAGTCTTGCGAGACAAACTCCTTAAATATGGGGAATACCTAAATTTCAAATCAAACACATTGGTACTATTCGAGTGTGGTCGTTTCTTGAAGGCTTAGTCATTTCATTATAATTTAAAAGCTTATAAGAAACGTTATGCTAGCCTCAGGATGGCAGCAGTTAAGTATTACCTGTCTTGCGTCACAAAAAACTTTTGTGAGTCGCCGCTGACCCTTGATCAATTTATGGGGCGCTAACTGGAACATGGAAAATGTATTAAAGCTGGCTGTGGGAACGAGCCACACGCCAAACACACTTCCAAAACACTCATAACATTTCATTCTAACTTTTAACAATTTTTCATTCTCACAAATATTACATGTTTATATCATGTAGGGGTCTACATGATATAAACATGTAATATTTGTATCAACGACAACATTTTTACGAAAATAAGTTATTATATTATTGTTATTCAATAGATGTGTTATAGTACCGGCAGTTCATAAATAGTAGAATACTGCTGAAAATACCCTCCGTCAACAAATCAAAATTTCATGGTGCGTTTCGAATCCACATTGGGAACAAAAACAATTACTTAATAAAACACACCTCAATCAAAATTAATTGCTTTACGCATTAATCTCTTTATCTTCCCTCACCTACAAAACAACGTGTCCGCTCTCCAAGGTAATGGAAGCAATCATTCCAGATAAGATCCCTCTAATGTGAGAAAAGGTAGACGTTCCGTTTGGATCGTTAATTTAATTTGAAATAATAAAAGTTATATCCATCATTTATCACTTTCGACAAATTTATTTTTAAATGCCCACTTTGACGTCCTTCTTATCTGTGACTGGCCAGTAGGGTGGGAGCAAAAAGACAAAAAGGTTTGTTATAAATAGGCGTAGGCGTGCCGCTGTCGGCGAGGCGTCAAGCTGTCATTAATTCAAGGTGGTGGAGGTATACCATGCTGGTGGACACTGATTCTGAAGAGGCAGAACACATTGTCATCCTTTACGAAAGCCTCGGTCTACGAAAAATGAAAAGGTGAGACGCAGTCGTTGCTGGCGTGTCACCGACTTTGACTGTATTTTTCCGGAATATTTAAGTATAAGTAAGATAAAAAATAAATTAAATTAGACGTGTCAAAGAAAAAAATAGTGAGTACCTAATTCGTTAGCGAGTCCTGTCACGGGGCGCATTCCATCGTCGAGTAAGTTTTCGTGTTCGGTCTGACTGTCCGTCCGTAACTCACACGGTATCGGTGCCATCTAAATTGAGATTTTATTGACGATTACTGTTCTAGCGACGATATCGTTGCGATCTTGGCGCCCGCTCGCCCGCGCGACCGACCGGACTACGCCGCCGCCACACTTTGATCCCACCCTTGATGAAATTCTTATCGAACCCTTCATTTATAAAATAGATATATAATTTTGTATTCGCCATTATTCGACATTTAAGTGAAAAGAACTAATAAGTATTTTCAGAATTTGTTTTACTTTATACATGTAATACCTAGGTAATCACGTCTACAAATCTCCAAAGACAGCAGTGTAAGATATGGAGCTGAACAATAATATACGTAATAGGGAACGGGCATAATCAGCATGATTTGTTATTATTAGTCAACCAGTTGCATGTATGTATAACTTATATTATTCAAAGAATAATATGAATTAATGTTAATTTCTAGGAACATCTAGAAAGACGTTTGCAAGATATGATTATTATCTTTTTAGAATAAACGTTATTATTCTCGTAATGAATAACAGGCTTACTGAAATTTAAGCATAACTTAAGTAGGCTATTGGAGAGATATTTTAACGATTATTACTTTACATTAATGAGGACATTAATGTCCATATATATCCTATTGTTTCGCATGCTCACAATGCCAGGTATTCTAGTGATGCAGAACAGCCCAATCTTATAAGTAAGAGGGCTCAATAATACCTTTTTGTATGTTAATTGACATTGTTATCATTTTGCTTATAAGCTTTTGCTAAGTGAAAGCAACTCCATTAGCCATAGAATTGTTTAAATGCAGGGTTTTGATATTTTAATGAGAATATTTTCTTTAACATATTTGACATAATCATTTCTAATTTGCATATTTATACGATCTATCTTTGCAGTTATAAACGTTATAGCTTTTATTAAATTGAAATGCAAAATTGAAAAAGTGGTCTTAATTGCAGTTAGTACCTACCTACTTTATTTTCATACGTTTCGATTGACATACATCTATCTGCATCTATCGATATCGGGTCAGCTCAACTTTCACGGCAAACAAAACATTTCAAGAATACATACAAGAAAATAAAATGAATGATTAAGACATCCCTTGGAGGGCTAACACAGCCGGGAGGGACAAATGATGATGCGATTAGGTCACCGTGGTGAATCACCCGTGGGGGTTGATGGCTCGTGTAATCGGAACACCATTTTTTTCAAGACCACACCGAAGCAAATTTACAGTAATTTCACGCACGGTAGGTTCACACGCACCTGTACCTTTTACACAGATTTGTTTACGTACATAACTAATAAAAGGGATGATACAAACATCAAAATTTTACGCTTAAAATCTATGAAAGAACGATGTTCAAAATATTTTCGAATCAAAATATTTATTGCTGGGGGGCCTTTGTTATAGAGCATAAATTGGACAATGACGTCGAATGGTTACATAATAGCACAGGTGATGATATCATAAGTCCATAAAGGAATCCTATTTTAAATATCAAGTCATCAATAACATAATGTTTATAGTCACAACATGACTGTATATGCAGTCATAAGAAATCCCGTAACTATACTCGTATCGGATATAATACAGAGTATAATTAATTATTTTAAGAGTAATGAAACGTTTTTAAATTACTGTTAAAGCATATACCTAATCGTTAGTGTGTCTGACTTAAATGGTGCTTCTGAACGACGACGCGACGGCGACCGACGGCTGATAACAACAAGATGTTACAAAAAATAACCGGTAACCATAGAGCAGCTTTACCCGCACTATGGTTTTTCCGTTTTTATTTCTGGTAACAAACGGAAGTAAAAACTGAAAAGCGAAAACGAAAACTGAAAACGAGTGCTTAATAACTCACTTCCATCCACTTTTGCATCTACTCTACTACTTATTTCTTGCACATACAGTTTTATTTGCATCGTACGAAAAACCGAAAAAAAGTGAGTTTGATATTTTCTTTTCAATGTCTAAATGTCCAAACTATGCCAGTTTGGATCAATCAATTAGCTTGTCGACGTCCACCGGTCCACTGCTGGTCATAGGCCTCTCCCAATGTGCGCTATACTTACCACCCGATTCTCCGCCTTTCGCATCCAGTCCATCCCAGCTACCTTTTTCAGGTTGTCGGTCCATCTGGCTTAGAGGCATCCCACCTTACGTTTGCCGATTCGCGGTCTCCACTCTAGGACTCGTTTGCTCCAACGGCAATCGGTCCTTCAATAGATGTGGCTAGTCCATTGCCATTTCAGTTTTCTTATTCTGCGAGCTATGTCGGTAACTTTAGTTCTTTGTCGGATGACCTCATTGCGAGTTTTATCCTTCAAAGAAACTCCAAACATAGCTAGCTCAATAGCCCGCTGCGCGACTTTAATTTTGTGGACTAGCCCCACGCAACCAACCAGTTATGACTTACGGTGCCGAAACGTGGACACTGACGTCCACGTTTCGGCACCGTAAGTCATGACTGGTAGGACACACTGGTCATAGACCTTCGATTTGAGACATTGCAGTAAGGGTGAGGAGAAGACCCTTGTTCCCGAACCTGTCAACAGTTATTTAGGACATTTAGACATTTCTTGACGAAATTTCTCCGTTGCCAAGCCGGAACGGGTCAGATACAAATATTGTAGGATTTCTGTTGCTATATGCAAATATTTAAGAAACACGCACTAGGTACTTACCTTCTTAGGCACATGATGTAGTTTAACTGTATGAAATATCACTATTATCAGTATTAGTTTACTGGGACCTAATTATCACCAACTACTACAAATATTGTAGTTTACCAAGTATAAAAAAGTCGTTAAAACACTTGATGGAATGATGCAACAAATTTTTTTCGACAAAAACTTTTTCTTTATTTTATCGACAATACCATCATTTATCGCAACGGTAAACACTTTCAGCCTACTTAACTTTCATCCATTTAAATGAAGTCATCATTAAAACACGGATATGCTCATCAAATACCAAATAGATAAATGTGAGTTGACAATGACATTCACATTTGCGTCGGTGAATGAACTGTTGCGAATATGTGGAGGTGTTGATCGTAAAGATTCCAAAACGGGCCCCCTTATGATGATGGCATGGGTCCGGTGACATCAGCACGGCAACAACAAACACTGCTCCAAATAGGACCCAGCCATCCTGACTCGTACGTAAACAACTGACATTTAAAATAAGAAATTGTAATCCAAAAAGGATAATAAAACAATTCGACAGTTACCGGTGAACAAGGCGAGTTGTCCATGGAATGCCGCTCTCTATATTTAGCGAGCTCGTTTGCGTTGTGTCGAAATGAATAATATTATATGAGAGAACAGAAGTTGAGCGGCGCGTATAAATTAGCAGATAATCGACCGACATCACCTGTCGAAGCCCACGCGCACGCGACTCTGACTCGCGCGCATCGTTACTTGATTTACTGCACTATCGTCGCTATCCACTATCATGCCGCCAGCGATGGCACGTGTCTACTATCTCCTATCCACACTCCGCTAAATAAACTTCCTGATTATCTGCGTAACGTTTTCAAGAATCTCTCGTTTAGGGTGCCACTTTCTAATCAGTATTTACAAACATGCGCTGTGTACGTCGGCGCAACAGGCGCACTCAATGTTGTCCATGAAATCGTTTACGCGCCCGATGAAGAGATAAGACAAGGGCGATGCCAGACGCCTCCTGGACTAAATATTTACAGTGCGACTGTAAGGAAACATAAATACTACGCAGCGGAAATAATTATGTTCTAGTGTTTTAAATTGGTTTCGTCATATAGCTGCGGGCATTTGATGTTCGCAGACAGATAGGTACATATGATTGGCGTAGACAATTACGATTAATTCCGTATTGTTTTTCGCGTATTATAAACAAATTAAAACATGCAAATAAATAATTTAAGTATAACAAAACGTAGACCTTGAATGAGGGCAATGAAAATAGACGAGAAATTAACAAACCGTGGCATAATTACACAAAAACACATGCACTTAGGAATGAGAACGCGCGCATAAGCGAATTATCATTGAAAGCAACGCACGTACAAATACAGGGTAAACGCCCCTAATGCTGGCGTTACTGTGCGATTGACGTCCAGATAATAGCATACCTGGTGGCTTTGTTACTAATTAAACTGCCTTTCTCAGGGAGCTCTATTTAAAAGGCGCAACGGAATCGAACCTCGACCTCGACATGACCGATGAGATATGTATTTGTTGCATTCACAATAATAACTAAGTTAGTAGTAGGCAGATATTGTATAAAAATTATGAGAACACTATTTACATGGATTTTTGTGAATTTGATTGTAAACACAGCACATCGTACTTACATCTGAATTACTTTAATTTGTCATCAACAACTGGGTTAAGTCTGGTGTTAAGTCTCTAATATAATTATCTGCCACAGTAAAATAAGAAAGATTTCGTACGACTGTAATATTACCTTGCAAATTGATAGACGGAGTACACACTAACACCCTCCAAATGAGAAGGCAGAGTCATATTGTAGCATGATTTTGGTTCCATTTGACTCATGTGAAATGTAACTGTCACCTTAATATCCCCAAACTTTTCATCAATGTTCGCATCCTAGCCTTTACCACTGAATGATAGTACTAGTGTAGAGATGGCCCATAATAATGTGGGATGTGCTGGGAAAAGCATGACTTTACCACCTACTAAGAAGGTTGTCGATTGTTTTGAAATATATGTATTTAAATGGTGTAATTTCACGGTGGTTGCGCAGGAGCAATTAGTACGTACGAGGGACGTGAGAGTAGAGAGAGGTGATAAGGATCACGTGAGTTAAGACTTCTTCGTCACACCTCGCGCCTCTGGTACAATTCTCACGAGATTTTTCAACTTGGATTAACAGGTTAACTGATTAAATATCTTGCATATGTATTTTAAGGCGTTCACATGCTTTGGATTGTTTAATGAATTTCATGATGTGGATTTAAAAGGGAAGCAGTTTTCGTTAGCTACTGTATTAGTTTTAATTGATGTAATTTTTGGCGAATTCTTATTTTACATCCTACTAGTTCAGTATAGGTTGTCCCATGGAACTAGCGGCACGTACTCAACCCACCTCCCATCATGGGACTGGGTCAATGAGACTAGTGGGATAAGCGGCAATTTTTTGGCTAACTCAAAGATAAATAAACCGGATAGCCTAGAGCTAGGAAGGTCTATTTATATGGTAGGTACGTATTAAGACTGGCTGAGGTGTAATGGATTTCTGGAACCTTTAAAGAATTCGGTTAATCAAAGAAAATATCTTTTTAACAAACAATACATCTATAACGAAAAATTCTAATAACTGCTAGCTAAGAAAGTACCTACTTTATTAAAATTTTATGGGTGGAAAAACGGGTTCCGACCTTAAAAGAAGAAATTTTTCCGTATTATACATGACCTCCATCTTTTGTTATTCATAACAAAAGGAACCATCAATATTAATTCGTAATGTTCGTAGTTTTTCTTTAATATACTGTGGGTTGAGTGGGTAGCAAAATAAAACTCCTTTGTAAAAGTAAGTAGTGTAAATAATGCCGTTACTCGCCAAAAACGATCAAATAGGCACTAATAATATATAATGTTTACTAGCATGGACTAAATAGGCACAAAAGTTTCCAGTAGTGCAGACGTGCGTGTTTGACTGTTACATTAGCGGCTAGCGGCGGCTGGCCCCCGCCCTCACGGCTTTCTCACGCCCACGGCTCTACAGCCTGCCTTTCTTTATTGCTCACTATAGCCTTTGTATTATCTATAAAATATTGTTTATTTTTAATAATAAAATAGTTACTATTAATTCAAGTTTTTAAGCAAGCTTTTTGTTATACAACGAAGACAAAAGAAAAGTAGAACTAAAAAAAAAGTCAAATGTAACTGCCCAAATAACCTGATATTGTTATCGACAAAGAAACATGAGGAGAGGAAGAGGTTTTCAATGCAGCAACCACTTCTTTTTCGTGATTCCACTAAGAAAACAGTTCTAAAATATTAGGGAAATCAGGTCACATTCAGCTATTAGTCGATGGTTCGAATTGGTTGTTATACAAATTACATAGGAAAGCAAATCTGCTAACTGCTAGTTGGTATAGTCTTATTTCGCATCCAGCGGAACTGAAGTGCAAGGGATCTTTACCACACAAGTCGTTTCTTTGCTCTGTTACCGAGAAAATGACAGAAATAAGCCACACAGCGTAGGCGGCCGCGCCGGACGCCATAATCAATTGTTACACTTCGCTAATGTACTATTTACACTACAATCCCACATTAGCATTGCCAAAGGAATAGATTTCTTTGTGACACATTTGAAAAAAATACAATATCTAATTGTATTACCCTGACATTATGGAATGCAATAAATGTATTGAGTATTGAGTATTGAGTATTCAGTAAAATAACCCACAAGTCCGTTGGTCTTAATCCGTTAATACCTTCAGGATTATGGCGACGTTTATTTTATTTAGATCAAATATTTCGGATACATTTGAGTATTGAGACGGTCTCAATATCATTGTATTGTGATTTTGCTAAATAAATTCTGTTCCGAGTTCTCACTTTAGTACCTACCGTGGATAAAACGTCAACTTCAAACAAAACTCTAATAATAATAAACTGGGTAGGTTGCGTGCATTTACAGGCTCTAAATTGATGTAAATATTTTTATAAGCTCAAGCCTGTATAATTTCGAAGATGTAGGTAGATATATATACCAGCTATGTTTTTTAAACCCGACCCTGTGGTCGTCCGTCATTAGGCGACCTGCCGAACAAAGTATATTGAGAATTAAAAAATTAAATAAGTAACCCTGTTTGACCCTAGAATGGAATTCAGAATAAGGACCCATAAGATCACAATGATCACATGAGCATAGGCGAAGACTAAGACAGATATATCTTTACGGTAGTAACTTGGTTATTATGTCAAAACAGACTGAATCATATACCTAAGACAGACGGAGTGGAAGATAATAATAGTAATATGTAGTTTATTGAACATAAGTTTTCACATTACTTACAAAACAATATATGCATAGACGCTACAAACAATACATAATTTTAACTTAAGTATGACAGTTACAACAGTGTCATTATTGAAGGAAATGTTTTGTATAAGTACTCTATCTCCTGAACTAGGTAGGTACAAGTCTGTATCTCAGGCGATGTACTCAGTTCATAGGACTTTAAACATTTTAAACGAATGGACAGAAATCTGTTTAAATTAATATTGCTTAAGTATGCGCAATGGTCAAGTAAGAAATTATTTTATTTATTATTTTATTTATGTATTGTTACCATCGCGTCGGTACATAGGTACATAACCGATGCAAGGAGTCACCTTAATTAAATAACAAGAAGAAGATATATTGTCGTTGGCTAAAGTACATACATACATACGCTCACGCCTTTTTCCTCCGGGGCAGGCAGAGACAACAGACCTTACTTACTTCACGCGCTTCCTCTACTGTCATTAAACCTTTCATGCAAGCCCGCCAGTTTCGAGTGCTTTTGACCTGCCTGAAGTCAGCTAAAGTAGAAATGTTTAGTGAGACTATTCCCCATCTACTTACGTCCAATAATTGATCTTTGGCATTGTTGAGTATGAGTACCTACATGCTCACACTTTACTGTCACATACAAAGTCAGATTTTGATTAATGACGCTGCTCTGCTGTGACACAGTTTTGCAAGCCTACCATCTACAATGCTATTCATGTTAATTACACACAGATATCAGTTGGTGCCGTGGCATCACGTCTCTGTGTCGTCTCGTGCCCACACGTGGGCAGACAATAGGTTATGTGATGTGGGCGGCGCGGCCAAAACGCGATCCTACGCGGTCACGCCATAGCACTGCCCTGACGGCCTGACCCCGTCGCGCCATAACCATTAAAACTTTAAGTACTTCATATTTTTATTGATTAATTAGCATCAGATATGGCAGCGAGCAATCAAGATAAAAATATAGCCTTATGTGTTGCTACCTACATTATATTACTCGGTGCGGTAACCCCTCTTGATAAATTTTCCTGCTAATGATGTTAAAAAGCTTTCCAAGCTGGAGTTTGAAAGGAGGCAGCTTGGAATGTTTATACATAGGTACTATTTAGCTCCTTCATTGCATAATCATAGCATCCTTCAAAAAACTGGATTTTAAGTTTGATATATTTCACCTTTTTTTACGTCCACTTGAGTCTTTCACCAGGGACTCCGGGTATGCCCTAAAAAGGAACTCCCCAGGAACCCTCTGAGAATTCGACCACCAGCCATAGGACAGGTGGCCTCGCGGTGAAACTTGGAGGTTACCCCTCTCCTTTCTGAACGGTGCGCGCGGAGCACGCCACCCTACCGTCTCGGGCATGGTTCTGCTAAAGCGACGGGCAGCCCTACCCCTCGCCCTTAGGCCTGTGCTCATGGAGGCCGGAGATCGTCCAGCGCTCTCCGGCGCCATCCAGCGCTCTCCGGCGCTGATATATTTTACCTAGGTCTTGCCCGGGGTGTCACGTCACGCACCTATGACATGTAATCATAAATATCAAGATCACAATATTTTGAAGTACGAAGTATGAAGTAGGTACGGAGGTAACATACGAATCAAAATTGGTGTCATTGTATGATGTTTGAATTCACTGTGATCGTACTTTTGTATCAGGTGCTTAAGTAGGCACTTTTGAAGTATGATTTAGTTCAACTGTAACAGAATCTGATCTATGCGTATTATAAAAATTATAGCTATGAACTTATTTATTTATTACAAACTACGGTCTCTAAAGGCACCTTTGAAAATATATTTTCTTATAATAGAGCAGGTAGTTCATACAAGAACTATGAACTTATAAGGAAACATTCCTAAAATGAGCTTGTTTTGTTACAACCATATACAAAACATGTTAAGTTAATCCCTATCAGTTTTTAAAACCAGAATAACGCCGTTATCAAGACAGTGAAAAACTATAATGATTCTAAAATACATTAAGTGCGACAGACATTATAATTATAAGATCAATATTTCTAAATGTGTCATGTTATTATCAAATCAATGTATTGGTATGCGTACGCGCAGTTGGAAGCGGTGGCCGCCCCCTGGGAGCTTTGTCGGCGCCCCCCGCTGCTCCACTCTCCCACTTACGTGAAAAATTACTACCAACATCCAAACAATTGTATTGATTTTAAATCTTTTTCCGTCGTCTTAAAATACAGTATTCATCTTCGGTACTTGGGATTATTTAGCTCCAGGAGCCTTAAATGCGCTTGTTTTGTCACATTCACATACAAAGATCGTAGCATAATATATCTTACAAAGGAATCAATAGTTTTACGCCATTATTGTCTTTATTACGTATGTAATACTGATTTGAATTGCATACTGAAGAACAGAATCAAGAACGTATAGGGTCGATTGTACCGGCTCGGCAAAGTGGTAGGTACATCTTAATAAAGTCTACAGTACGTCCTGGCATCCTCGGTGGCCCATCTTGATATATCTTACATGGATATAAGTAAAAGTAAATATAGAATTGCTGTTTGTTATGAATACTCATTTTTTGTTTCTTTCCTTGTTATGTCTTGAGTATCTATAAGTTGTATTATTGTTTTTGTTTATTTATGAATATCTATCTAGATTATTACTACTTATACTTACCATGTTTTGATAAATTAAATTCAGGTATTTGTCAGTGGCTCATGCGGAAGCAAACAAGGAAATCCGGCATATAAAAATACAAGGCAGGGGAATACCAACTTCAATAAATTCCAAAGGTTGACATTGACCCGATCGAGTTCATAAAGTATCCTGAGAAAATATCTCCAGGATTGATGTCTAATAAAATCGTGTATCAAGTTAATCACTGTGTCGACACAATTAGGTACGATGAAGTCGTCAACGTTCCTAAATTGATTCGTCATCGGTCAACCGATGTGATCTACTGTCGTGACGGCGCAGCGGCGGCGGCGGCAGGTGCGGACACCGATGTAACGCTTCAGATCGGTAGCGATCAACAATTCTATCGATTATTTACAAATAATCGGACACCAACTTATCAAGCTCTATTCGAACTACGGTCACGTCTTACAAACAAAAAACCAATTGTAAGAGTCGTGCGGAAAGGTGTGATCGATCATGTATATAAAAGTACATAGCGCAATGCCATTATTATATGACTATTACTTTTCCTGTCAGGATAAAATTGAATTTAATATTCACAGTAGGTACCTACAGTACCGAGATACAGAAGTTAAACAACTTACTCATGGTGCATCAGCATGCGCTGCAAAAGCTTTCGCCATACTGATAAATCACATAATCAGAAGCAGGTAGCTTATTTAGTGAGGAGGGCAACGCGACTATATTATCGATGGCATTGATCTAATGTAATAACGATAGCTGTTATTATGATTTAAGTACAGTGTTTACAACGTAGATAGTTTACAAGTCATTGCATGATTTGTTACTCGGACATTTTGTTGGATATCTTTCATTTCATTCATACTATGAATGGAATTTTTTGAAGTAATCACATATATACGCAGTACGATTTAAGAAATCGAAGAGTCCACTAGTTTGTAAGATTTGATCTATAATGTGATCGTTTTTAATTATCAAAATTGGCCGCAATCAATAAATCATAACTAAATAAATGTTCTTGAATATAACCGTCAACTAATAATAACATTATTGTATTTGTTTGGCAAAAAATATATCGATATTTGTTGCAGTTCACCACCTTAGTTAAGCCCTATTTATAATTTACAATAAGTTAATTTTTTGACAAGGTCCGTAAACCGATTATTACTAACAAGGTGGTCCACGCCGACGTTTGCGTCTCTTTCTTTCTCACGATTCGAATAAATTGTCTCCTTTTGTAAAACGTGATGATACACAGTAAACACACAGCAAGATCTCAGAGATTGCCACCTTCCACCCATTTCTATAATAAAGGTGTCTCTGAGCCTTCACATTTATTTATTATACTTTACGTTTTTGATCCGCCGCGCTTAACAATGTTTTGTACAAAACAACTTCTTTCAAGAAGCTCTTATTAGACCGACTAAGAATAAGAAAGGCAAAATTTATGGCCGTAGTTTACATTGCACAATCTATCCCAAAATACTACTTCAGATTTGACAAAATGTTTCTTCCGCTTTAAGTTTTCCTATATCATTTAGTGGTGTTAGATGTTCTAATATTTGAATCACAATTTGCCCAAATCTCCTTACGTTTTGGTTATCTAGAGAATCTAACTATTTATGCGCATCCTATTAAAAATTAAATTTCATCCTAGGCAGTCTACAATCAGTTCATCATTTTACAGCTATTAGTTTTGCTCACATAGAAATAACTTTCATTTGATGTAACATGAAGTGCGGTTTGTGCGTTGATTGCCATTTATATGTTCAGCAGAGTATCACTGGTGCTATTCCTGTCTTGTCCAGGGAGAGCGGTTCTCGGAATGCAGCGGAAGTCCCGGGCGGATCCCGCGAGCCGCCTCCTTATTAATGGCCTGTTTAGACGAGCTCCTTTGTTACTCGCTCACGTCCTGTCACTTCATTGCATTACGTACTAATAGCTGTATCTACTATAAAGTGTACAGCATCACATGCCGGTTTTGTTTCGTTTCATCAACCTTTACAATCAACTTAAGATAGTAAGGTACGACGCTCAATGTAAAACAATCGTAGTTTCAAACAATGAATTGAAGGTGCGCTTTGGCATTATTTGTTCTCAGTTTCCACTAGTTTAAATTGACGTATCCTGTTGTCAGATTTCCTGGCGTTAATCCTATGGATCAGTGTGTTTAAATTAGTTACGAGCGGTTTGACTCTTTCTTTGAAGTTTGATTGGGTATCTTGTGAATAAGATATTTTTAAGACTGAATGTGTCGAAGATTAGGTGCGGTGCGAGTTGATTTGTTAGTAGGGTGAGTATCAGTAATGATGTATTTCAAAAAGTCGTTTGGTTATGAATCATTGCGTTCCACAAGTGGCTACAAGTCGAGAAGAATGAGTCAAATCCTTGTCAAATCCGGCGACATTCGCAAGGTCGTGCTATTGCCCCTTGCGTCGAGCCGCGCACCTACATCCTGTCTGTCATTAGGACAGGCGTAGATCTATATGGATACCATGTAATACACGTCATAATGTTAGGTTGAGTAGCTAGAAAAAACAAAGTCACTATTAGAGCTACTTTTAAATCAGGGTAATTTTTTATGTGTTATTAACTGCCTTACTTCATTAGTTTTGATGGCAAATATTTTCTAGGAAGTTTTACTGCCCTATAATTTATCACGAAGCTTACATAGACACTTCTACTACTATATCAAAGCGTTCAACTAGGTGGCCATCATGCCCATCATAGACGATCACAATAACAGTTTGATGTCCGGCGCGTTGCGGTCGCCGGCGCCGCCAATCACCGCTGCGATCAATGACTGCCCATTCACGTCAACCCACGTGCTTCTATGTTGGGGGCCAGTTAAATATCTGAATCAATTATCAATAATAACATTTTTAGAAACTATTAAGCACATGTATTCATACAAAATTGTTTTACTTTCTACACCATTACCACGTTTATTGATCAATTTAATCCGATTGTACTTCAGAGAAGCTTTTTACTTGTTAAGGTTAGTAGTAAATTCTAAGGCAGAGCTATGTACTCTGCCATTTTGTATCGTTTCTGGTTTTATACGAAAATTTCTAAAAAATCGACCCAATTTGCGTGTTATCTGACACAGAAACTCGCAATTGTTAAAATTTCTGTATTCCCCTAGAATATGCTGAATTTATTCATTGACAGCATTCAGATACCTACGAATATAGAGACTCAAACCAAACACACACAACGAATTCTAATTTTGCGATTGCACTCATATACCTACCTACCTACAGTGAGCGACAAAAGTTGACGATCACTAATAAAATCTGTAACATTACGCTCGATGTCTGTAATAATGTAACTATCATTTTTAACTAAATATCATTTTAAGTATTTTAAAACTCTAGTTCCTATTTTTGTCTCAATAAAATTAAGTATATCTATGTTGGATACCAATGCATGGCATATTTTTTTACCTTGATTAATATAATATTCATTGTTATAAGTGCATGTTATTATTATACTAAGCAAGTTTCGGTGTTGACTTTTTTACTACCACGAGGAAGTAAACTAACTTCTCTTTGATGCGATATTAAAACATGCCTTTATTCAGGGATAAACAAAACAAATAATGAATTTCATTTATTTTCGATGCGTCGCTTACCGCAACGGGCTAGAGCAGATGATTGCTCAATTACCAGGACCTCCTTAGTCGAAACACTAACAGCAATCTCGAATTGACTACACTTTCGACTTTACGACATTAATAATAAACGCTTTTTTGTCTCGCTCCATTAGTAATCTCGGTCGGCTTTACACAAAAGGTAGGTTGAAGTCCGCGCCTTGTCATTAGAGCACAATCAAACATTATGTTTAGGAATCGCCGACAGCTTAACCTGAGTTTTTCATCCATTTCATAATTTGTTATTTGGGATTATAGGGAGTGTGCCGCAAGAGACAAAGTAAACATTACCACTGTTGCCGGGGGCCGCGGAGCGCGGAGCCTATCAACAAACAATGTGGAGTGATAATTGAACGTCATCAACTTTTTGTGTGTTATATTGTGCGGTAGGTGCGTAATGTGAATATGATTTACTGCGGGTTGATTGTTTGAGCAACACTGCGATGTGCGAGATTCCTTCAGAGAAAAAGAATTTCCAAAATTAGACCACTTTTGCAAGCTTTATTTGCAATTTTCCGTCAGTCTATAACGTACTAATAGGTATAACTGGGGAGGAGTGGGTATGTACCTACAGTTAAAACTAAAGTACCTACCTAAAGAAGAATTAAGCAAGTAAAAATTCCTTTTCATCAATGCTTATAATAATTAGATAGGGACCTAATTAATTTTTATAATTAGATTGCAGCTAGCTTCGACTAATTGAAGAATAACACGCCGAAATCTCAAAAAACAGTAGGTACCTACTATGAAATATGTGTTGCGATGAGTTACATGGTCCATAAATAGTCTTAGTAAAGCCATTATAACAGTTAGGATCCCACGTAGTGGAAACAATAGCCACATTAATGAAAAAATTAACACAAACTTAACATTCACATCATAATAATACTTTGAATAATCAACTACTTAATAGATAGTAATAGTACAGTTATTGTTAATCCTTAGTTTAGACAGGTCAATGTACTGGTCTTGTTTATAGCACTTTTCATAATACAAAACGTGTCAATAATAGGACTGTTTTACACAAAATAAAACAGTTATTATGTGCCGAAACAAGATAGCGTTGTTTGAAGAAGCTGCCTAGATTTTTGCCCTTTATTAGCGTAAAACTGGTTAAAACATACCTTTTAAACTCCAATTCGCTGTGATAGTTACATATTCACCTGCTAGGGGGCGCTGATACTTTGGTAATCTGTGGCTCGCCTCCATGATATTTCATAGCTGTCTTCATTCGCCAGCAAGGACCTTGCTCTAACGCTATCTTGTTTCGGCACATAATAACTGTTTTATTTTGTGTAAAACAGTCCTATTATTTGCCTCCACAAGATAGCGTTGTTTGAAGACCTGTTTGGTTTCTGCTGGTGATGGTAACTATAAACGCTATGTGAATCATTAAAACGGTATAATTAGCTCTAAGAATGACAGGATCCATTCAATTATACATAATAACCATGATAGAAGGTTTAAACAATTAATAACCAAGAGATAATCATAAGCAATCTAGCGCATAGTTGAAAAACTCAGGTTTCATACAATCAGTATAACATGACAGATCAATGAGATCTCAAAACCTAAGACATTAATGTAACCATAACTAGCTGGACACTAGAACATGGTAACTACTTAGATCTTATTTATGATACAATTTAAATAGTGTATGCTGCTTCCGTTTCAGGTCAATGACGACGTTGGTTTGTTAAAATAAAATATTTATTAAAATATTAATATTTGAAGAAAGGTTTCCACTGGAACCATGTATCATTAATCTACAATTAAATAAGTCCATAATTCCAGGAGTTAACCCTTAACAAAGTTAAGGTATTTTATGTTTTGCTCATTACTTTATCAGAGCTTTAGAAGCTACAGCGATTAATAAAATAGAATTGTTCAGCTATTTTTGTTGTTGACTGTACTTCTCTAAGAATGAATCTAATCCATCCATTATTGAGAGACCTGGGTGCTGATCGAACAGCCCCCTAATTAACATGAAAGAAATAGTCACATTAATATCAGAAAGATAGGATTAAGGACTTGTATAATTATGTTGAATGATGTGTTCTAAAGGACACAAATGAATACAAGAAAAAAAAATATAGTATTTTATAAGCAAGGTAAATAAGTAAAGGAACCTGTGACTCTGTGACTCATGTTGCAATTCCTGAAAAGTGTGTTAAGCAAAAGCACTGAAACCATTGTATGAACAACTTGTACACTTAGTGACAAAAAGTAATTTGAATTTGGGCCATTGATTCTTGACAATTACTAGCCAATTGCCTACAATGCTTGTTTCATCAGTCTTAGAATTGAATTTTGGCTATAATATAATTCTTTCTACTTCTTCGAGGAAGAATCTGTGAGATATATCTCATATATCTCACAGATATAAGATATATAAGGGTCATGAACTATGACCTCACTTTACCTGTTAGGTGCTGAATGTATATAATTGCAGATCATCTAGAATATCCAGAGGAAGGTCATTACATGGTGCTGGTACTAGTCAGTAGACTGTTATTTGGGTAACCCCTATAGCAGATTAAGTCTCAGAAGCCACAGCAGTAAAACAACAACAGTAGTAGTTACAGCAATAGATTTTAAGATTTGTTGAATTAAAATAGTTTTTTAGAAAAACAAGCAGCATCTTGATTCTGGATTTCTATTGCTTATCATATAATGAGAACTCAACGTCTTATGGGTGTACACCCCTGTGTATTGAGAGTGGTTGTCCGTCAACTATTCTCAGTAATTTAAATCCGAAAGGGAGAGCATCTGGGATGGAAACTGAACCCGAGACTTCTCTCAAGGGGGACTTTCTGACCACCCCAGCCACTTGGACATGTCCTAGACGTTCAAATTCTCTGATATAATTATACGTCTTGGGTAGACGTTAGAGCCCTGTACAGTGATACTTGTGAACTATGGGACCAGTGAATGTTACAAGCGTATGGTAGTATAGGAAGGCTAGCATATTGATTGCTTTAAGATTTCCGTGTACTGCTTAATAACTCTGTTATTTGCCCCCCCCCCCCCCCCCCCCTTTTTCCAGGTTAGGAGGATGACACATGCCTCAAAAGATCTTTGTCTTAGGGAGGTTTATTGGATCTTCCGCAGATCCTTAATTGGCCTTCTCAATCTGAGGCCGAGGAGCCCAAAAGCACTGATCCCACCATGGGCTATAGGATGACTCATACCTTGAGGAGGACATATTCCTCTTAGGTAGGTCTATTGAATCTTCCGCAGATCCTTCATTGGCATTCTCGATTGGCATTGAGTTCGACGAATGTTAATATGGGCTAAAGAAAGACCTATCCTTCTGAAGAGGGTACGTTCCTCTTAGGAAGGTCTATTGGATCCTCCGCAGATCCTATTCTCGATCTGGGATCGACGAGCCCAAAAAGCACTGACCCCACTATGGGCTATAGGATAACCTATCCTCATGAAGAGGGCACCTTCCTTTTAGGCAAGGTCTGTTGGATCTTCCGTAGATCCTATTCTCGATCTGCGATCGACGAGCCCTGGGTCAGCACATTAGTGGCTTCTGGTAAGGTGCCACACGGGAAGAGACCTGCCGTGAGAGGCGTTCTAGGATCTCGTTGAATGTTTCCCGGAGGTAGTATGCTGACAGTTTCACATTGAACAACTCGGTTGGTTGGAAGGTTCACTGAAAACTGAAATAGTATGTCTGCGTCCTGAATGTAAGTATTCTAAGTAACGCTGCATACACTGCCAACAATTCCTCTACCTTGGAGTGCCATTCTGTTGGCTAACTCCGTTTAAGCCTGACAACCTAGGGTTGTTCAGCTGCACTCCCCAAACTGCATTCATCATGTATGTAGTGAAAAGTGAGTCACTTTATATCTGTGTACCACTTGTGTGCCGTGGTCCCCAATCCTGAGTCACCACTGTTACTTGCACTTCACTAGGGGTTGCAGAGCCTTTTTTCTCTCTCAGTCTACCCTGAATGATTGCAAATTTTAAAATGCTCTGCAATTGATGACACTTCCAGAGATAAGTCATACTTGTAATAGTTTAGTAGATTATATCTTATAAAGATTACTTCATTTGCTAGAATAACTACATCATTCTTGAATCTCAGGAAGCGGTCATTGAAGCCACACTGGTCGTAGCAGCCGAAGCACTAATGCTACGCCGAAGAAGACAATAGTTTAACTAAGAGGCAAACTGAATCTTAGCTATCTATGTTCCCTTCCATTCAACAAAATGTCCCTGGTCTGAATGATTTGAAATAAAAATTAGATTTGCTAATAAGAAATTGTCTCTATTAAGTCTATATAACATGACTGTCTTGGCTTATCTCTGAAGGATTTTCGCAACCCAATTTGGTCCCAGTTGCAAGATAGTTATGAGGTGCTGATGAGAGGATGAAAAAGGCTGCTAGTTGGAAAATATCTTTTCCTTGTAAGATTTACAGGGACCTCATGTGAGATTACCCTGTGCATAGATAGTTATGCTTAGTGCACATACAATTTTTTATTCAAAACCCTTTGTAGGAATTGAATTAACTGTAATAAATAGGAAGGTCATCTGAATGTTTCCTATTTTCCATATGATATATTATATTTATTTATTTCCCAAAATATCCAACACGGATAAAATAAATTAAAACTGAAAAGAAACTTAATTAAAATAATTTCCTTACTGCATGCTTTGGTAAGGATAATGTAAGAGTGGTTTGGGTTTGAAAACATGCCCCCATTGGCTATGATATTCAAATATAATGGCATCTAAATAATAATAATTATTACATTATTAAGGGCAGTCATTAGACTGATAACACCCATATCCAGATTTTTCTGATTCAGTTGTCAGTTAATTTGAATGTAATCAGTAAATTAGTCATGCTTGTTAGTACATGAATCTTAGACAACCTCCTTAGACTGTGATTATCACTTATCTAGGTGTGCTTGACATATTGTGAAGCTATATTCATGAGTGATTACTATTATGTTTAATTATTTCATACCAGCCCGACCTACAACTTTTAGAAGTTTTCGAGGCCTTAAAACAAGGTAAACACACCTGTTAGTTACTGTTAGTACACCTAGTACTGTACCTAATAAATGTCCCTTTATTAAGGTGACATAATTCTGTATTTAATTTCTGGTCAGTAAACCAGTGATGATTGTAATTTTACTTACTTAAATCAAATGCCCTTCCAGGCTGGTGGGTTACAAACCCCCAACCTTGAGAATCAGCACTGGGCACGATTTTATTTCGCTAATGTTAATCTGAGTACCTAGTCTTCACTCTCAAGTTCAATGATGTGAAGACTTAAGTCTATGTTATTATTAAGTAGGTATTTATTCTAACAGGTTAATTGTTAGTTCGAGCAATAACATAATATAGCAAAACTTGAGGCATACGGTCAGTAAGGTAACCAACTTAAGTACCTACTTTTAATCATTTTATCTCCATCATAGTACAGAGTGAACACGTTTCGACGTGAATCGACTTTTTGGACAGCTTGTTTAGCGGTGTCATAATATAAACGCCTCTCATCTTCCGATGTTGAGTAGCTGTTTGATATATTATATGCGTTTTGCCCTCTCTTCCGAGCAGTCGGCAGAGCACCCTCGTGTTTAGCGATATTCGTGATATGGTAAAATACCTACTTACCGAAATTCTCGGAAAAGGTCACGAAAAGATGCCCTGCACTTACTTTTCAACGCTATATGACTATATACGGCACAAAACCACATATTTATCGGTATTTACTATGAATTTCACTCTTTAATATAACTTTTCTCTTAGTTGAGAAAATTTTTCACGTTACGCGGCAAAAATCATAGACGCTATGAAATATCATGGAGGCGAGCCACAGATTACCAAAGTATCAGCGCCCCCTAGCAGGTGAATATGTAACTATCACAGCGAATTGGAGTTTAAAAGGTATGTTTTAACCAGTTTTACGCTAATAAAGGGCAAAAATCTAGGCAGCTTCTTCAAACAACGCTATCTTGTGGAGGCAAATAATATCACTACATAGTATAAAACAAAGTCGCCTTTTCTGTCCCTATATCCCTATGTGCGCTTAAATCTTTAAAACTACGCAACGGATTTTGATGCGGTTTTTTCCAATAGATAGAGTGATTCAAGAGGAAGGTTTATATGTATAATACATGCATCATATACTAAGGCAACATTGCTAATTTTAGAGGTTTCTAACGTGATGTCGTAAATTAACCTATTTTTTTGGGCTTATTTAGCAATTTAGCAAAAACGCTGCCTAAACCCTACGAGTCAGATCAAATTAATGTACTACAGTATTGTACACCATAAAAAGGTCTCACTACATAGTATAAAACAAAGTCGCCTTTTCTGTCCCTATATCCCTATGTGCGCTTAAATCTTTAAAACTACGCAACGGATTTTGATGCGGTTTTTTCCAATAGATAGAGTGATTCAAGAGGAAGGTTTATATGTATAATACATGCATCATATACTAAGGCAACATTGCTAATTTTAGAGGTTTCTAACGTGATGTCGTAAATTAACCTATTTTTTTGGGCTTATTTAGCAATTTAGCAAAAACGCTGCCTAAACCCTACGAGTCAGATCAAATTAATGTACTACAGTATTGTACACCATAAAAAGGTCTACAAAAAAGTCCGCGATGGTATATGTTTATCTTTTAGGGATAACCCACATTAACCATTTTTATTGTTTACTTTTTACGTGAAAAAATGGCTTATTTACGAAGCTATTTTAAGCAATACGGCATTAATCCTTATCGAATTAAGTACCTTAAATACAGTGTGCAATTAATATAGATCAATATGGTTCCTTACAGCATGTAAATTAAACAAATATTTTCGGAGATATTACAAATTTAAAATTTGCGTTTGCGGCGGGCGGTACCGGTCGGACGGGGCAGTGCGGGGAGGCCGCTATGTTTTTTAACCCCCGACGGAAACCCGAACGGGGTGTTATAAGTTTGACGTGTGTGTGTGTGTGTGTGTGTGTGTGTGTGTGTGTGTGTGTGTGTTTGTAAGTCTGTCTGTGGCATCGTAGCTCCCGAACGGATAAACCGATTTTGATTCTGTTTGTTTTGTTTGAAAGATGAGTTAGGGGAGAGTGTTCTTAGCTATGTTTCATAAAAATCAGTTCAGCCATTTCGAAGATATGAGGGGTGAAAGTGGTGATGAAAAATTTAATGTGTTCAAATATACCCGTGTTGGGTATCAAATGAAAGGTCATAACTTATACATCACAATACCGCCAGTTTCATGAAAATCGGTTTAGCCATTCGAAAGATATGAGGAGTGGAATGTATTTCTAATTCTGTAACCACACTTCGCGCAATTCGCATTAGCTCTGAATAATTGTTGATAGACTATACGTATGTTGATATTAAATAATGAATTAGCTATAATACTTATGTTACCCCTATAAAAAGCATGAAATAAAAAATTAAATTAAAAATTTAAAAAACCCCCGACTCACAAAAAAGAACAATAAAAAACCTGTAAAAAGTAAAAAAATAATAAATAAAAAGCTATATTATTTACATATTCATATTTTTAACTAACAGTTTGTCTCGTCGGGGACCGCTCTATACCTAAACAATTGAGCATCTTGCGAAACAGACGTACGATTAGGTGAGCGGTCCCCGACGAGACAAACTGTTAGTTAAAAATTTGAATATGAAAATAATATAGCTTTTTATTTATTATTTTTTTACTTTTTACAGGTTTTTTATTGTTCTTTTTTGTGAGTCGGGGGTTTTTTTATATACAACGTTCATAGTTTTTCTGTAGTGTATTTAATTTAGTATTAGCATTGCACCCGTGCGAAGCCGGGGCGGGTCGCTAGTTATTAATAAAATCTAATAGATCTATATACCTACATCATCAACTTTTTTTTCTATAGGTACTGCTAAGATACAAAATAGAAAAGTATGCTATTATTATTTCTTCTAGCAACTTTAGCAAATTTGCGGGACTATTACTTGGAAATACCTAGGAAATATGTCGACAACGGCCTGTCTCCCTTCGCAAGGAGCATTGGCAATCCTACTTTCCAACAGAAACTCATAACACTAGCAAGTGCTATTCACCCATAGTTTTCGATTCTGCCTACAGTATAATTATCATTAAATCTAAACGTATGTTGATCACCTGGCAACCTTCATTGAATAATTCTGACCAATTCTGACCTATCGTCACTTGGGCAACATAACCTCAAATCGATTACCTACACGATTACCTAATTATATCTTGTATTAACAGCATTTGTAATCGCAGATCTACATAACACGATTGCGTAGCACATGCGTGTTTCAGTGCTGTACGGTTTTACGGTAGAATACGGTAAATGTTAATGGGTCTTATTAGTTCCGCCACATGCAGCGGCGAGCGCTCGCCATCCATGCACCAGTCACGCTTGACGGTACCCAACCACTTCTGTTTGTTTCCATTTTTTTAGTCTAGTTAAATTCGCACTGCCCTATTCAGTTAGAAATATGAAATTTGAATTTTGATATCGAAACCTTAAATGAAATCGGCTTATTAATCTATTGAATCCATAATGCCAGATCCAAGGTTCTTCTGAATTTGCTTATTTGTCTGTAATAGATCAAAATATTTACATATTATACCTACCTACTTACGATACGACATAGGTACATCGACCATTGGATATCCTGCGACCCTGCAACCCTACATATAGGTACTTACCCATGAATAAAGATAGAGAAACCCTTAAATTCTATTTAATAGAGATTGACGAATATAATCCAAAACTTCCTATTATACAATCCGAAACAATCATCATAGTAACTTGTTATGATAATGGAACAGTGAAATAAATCTATTGTTAGAAATATTTTACGGTCAAGTAAATTTCATGCAACCAACCCTTTCTAATCGATAGCGATGGATCACGAAAATGTACAATTACAAATTTACATTCATTGCCATTTTTAATAAATACCAAGATCACTTTAGTTAACTAGTGATGTGTTAAAAATGAAAGGTCTTGAGAAGCAGATATAGGTACAATACAATATTCAAGAACATACCCAAAATGCACTTAGCATTATTACGCGAGTTTTTTACTATCGTTTATATCAATTCCAGTTCGTTGATATAAAAAATGGTTTCTGCACACTTAAACAAATTGTAAACAGCGTAAATAATAGCTACATGATGTAAAGTGGATCATCGTGCGTGTAACCCAATTGGCCCGATGACGCAGCTGATGTGTGCTGACAGTTATTACTTCCCAAATTGCGAATTTGTAAATATTAGTAAATCACAAGAATAGTTAAACACAATGACGGACCCGGATCTAGGCCCTCTACCTGCGGCTTCCGAAATCCGCGAGCAAAAAACTCAAAATTGATTCAGTGGGTCTGCACAAAAAGCTTTACATTGTGTCCCCTGTATTTAGTGATGCCGATCCGAAACGACAAATAAGGTTATATCGTTTGTAAAAAATGTGGATTATTAGTTTGAATGTGTTAGTAAGGAAATTATTTGTATAGGATCAGCAACAATGCAAGAACTAGATCAATTTGATCGATGTATTTTAATTGACTATCGACCCAATTATTCGCGTTCCACAAATATAGGTCAGTGTTAAACGTAGTCAGCGGAGAATTGGTCACAGGATGCAGGTAATGAGAGCTAGATCTATCTAGTAATTGAAATGATGAATCTTAAATGAGGAGCGCGGGAGGTGACGAGGCTCCTTCAAACATCGCAATACATTATGTAAGACAGGTAGCGAGCGCATTCAACAATAATAAAATTATGTGACAAGGTTGTCTTAGGACACTTTTGTGTCGTAAAACTTAATGACACTGACACAAAGATGGGAAGATAGTTTAATAGCATTAAATAAGCATTAATATATGATATGGGAATTACCGCGATAATGCATTGTAAACTTTAACTACTTATGGCAAAACAGCGGTAAATCTGGCGAATCAGAATATGTTAAATGGGCTTGGATTTACGTCAATTACATGTAAATGTAATCAATTTATTCCCATTTTTAACTTATTTTTCAATTGTCACTACCAAACCATACTCAAGGCATGTATAAACCATCGTGTTTTGTTCCCGCCGGTAAGTAGGGCAGCCAGAGCTCACAGTCCCCCCCTCCTCATCACCCAATCCCCCCCTCCTTCAACCAACCCCCAAACTTCCCAATCCTCCCCCTTCCAGGGTCGGCAGCGCGAGTACAATACCTTGCTGTTGCACACGTCCATAGGTCACGGTGACCACTTCCCATCAGGTGGGCCGTGTGCTTGTCTGCCACCCGAGTAGTATAAAAAAACCATTTTAGTAAGTTTAGTTTTTCAAAGGGTTTTAATTTAGTTACCGGTAGTAATAAGAAGGTGCATCTGTCCGCCATGTAAGCAAGTAGATACTTACTAGGCACCCATATCTCAGCATAAAACACTAGGCAATATTTTCCTTAACTAAAATAGCTGAACCGTCAACTAAGGTTTAATTGATCTTGTAAGTATTTTAGGATACATTCATCAGCTTAAAAATGTTACATCACCGGATACCCCATTCCTTCGATAAAGTTACAGTTCTTAAGTACTTGGTTATTCTAACTAAAGGTTGTAGCACTCTTCATTTAGTAGTTTTCTAGACAGAGAATATTCTCCAATATTATTTCAAAATATTTTTCTCATGTTATTAATATAGTGCTTATCACACTGAAATATTAACCTGCAGTCAGTGTATTGCGTGACTGAGTTATAGGTAACCACTTAACGCGAAAATCGTAAAGTTATGATTAATAAGACCATTACCACCATTACCTACACGTATGGCTAATTTAAGAGTGCACTTTAAGGATCAATTGCTAAAAATAACATCAATTTAAGACTTCAACTGTCTGAATGTAGTGCATAAGTGAAAAAAACGCTGCCTTCAGCAACAGAGATGAAATGAGAAGTAAACAATTTACATAATTACAGGGAAATTAATTAGATACCTACCTATTGTTATTTTAAATTTTGCAATATAAATTCAATTGAAGACCAAAATGAAAGTTAAGGCTTGTTTAACAATGAAGCATATCGGTACAATCAAACGCTACGCTTATTACTGAGCTGCAAGATCTGGCAGATAACATTTCAGCAATAAAATGACAACATTCTTCTATACACGCAAAAATGCAACACAAGTGAGTGTACAGGAAGCGAATCATGATGCTCATCAATGTTAATACTTACACAGACGCAAAAAGAAACCGTGCGTCGCATCGTAGCGGTCGCGCGCTCTGCGCGTGTGACAATGAGGAAATGCTTCGGATGTCCCGGCCGACGACATGCGACATGCAACCAAAGAGAATGCACTAACTATCTATAGTACCGATAGGTAGGCACATACGACCCACACATAAGCACTTATGAGTTTCTGGTGGAATGGCAACGAACTGCGAAAGTACGGTGTCGTGAATGTACCACTCGATAAAAATACTTTAAATGAATGACTTACAAACTCCTACTTTGCATTTACATACGTTTTTTAAACTTTTCCTAAACTAAAGGCTCTACTAAAATAAAGCAATTAATAATTCGTTAAAGACTCGCGTTTTTTGTCAGGTGCGAAATTGATATTTCATATGGATACGGTCTCTCGTATTAAATTATATGAAGTGATTGTGTTGTGTATACCGCCTGAGCTGCGTCGCGTGCGTTGCGACTCTCGTCGGCGCCACAACATATCGACATTAGAAACTATAGATCTGTCAAAAATATTATTTACTAACTTTTACGACTATTCGATTTTTTATGGGAACATTAATGTTAGATCGTTTTTCGTGTTTATTGGTCTGACCTTCATATTTGACGTCAGTGAGAAAGTAACTGCCTTGAAAAGAATTCTACCGACACTTAACGTATCATATGAATTACCGATTAGTGCCTGTAGCAGTGTACTTTTCTAGAATAGGTATGATAAATTACTTAAGAAGGCAAGCCAACATGTTTGCACGGATGGAATATCGCTAACTGCCTATGTCGAGTGTTTTGGATTGATTGCTACATAAGACTATTTATTTTGAGCCTACGCTGTACGCACCCTTCGTGAGACATAGTAATAGCTTAGTGTGAGAGTTGTGCACAAAGCAAAAAAATAAATAGTAACAAACAGGAAAAGGCCTTCTATATCATTTGTAGTATTATTTTAAGCGCCGGTATCGAGCGCACCGTGTTTATTGGATAATGAGGCAATCCCGCCGCGTCCCGCCTCAATCAATTGAATGATTGCGCTAACATACAGTAGTCATAGCTACGGCTACGCCACCAAACGACACGTCGCAAAAAAAGGCAGAAGTTCTATTCTTGCAGGACGTCTCTGTCGCCTGAATATACTTTTTACGATTTATTATTAAACTACTAATAAAATATCCATTGTAAAAGTTCAGCGTAGTCCTAACTGCGCCCTTAAGGCCACATTCTTCATGCGATGGTTTCTGGGCGGAGTAAGACCCGGGTAACCGTGACCGGTCAGCAGTCTAGTTTGGTAGGTACCTACTCTCTTCAAGGTGCCGACGTTAGCTCCAGTTCCCTGTGGCCTTGTAGAAGCCGTCTCTTAAAATGCGGCATTAGAAAACAGAAAAGTAGATAGGTTTCAAACTTATAACATATTTTTTTATGAGTCCATTAAAATCTGAACAATGTCACTGAACCTTCTGTATGTCCCCTATAATATGTTACAACTTAACACGTCTCAATCTACGATGATAGCTCATCGGAAATGAGGAAAACACTAGTCTCATTTAGTTTAATTCATGCACAAAGACAAATTTGTGAGCATGAGAATACTGTACTGTTGTGTACTGTCCACAGGGAAGAA
The DNA here is from genome assembly GCA_963576445.1 of Lithosia quadra. Taxonomy (NCBI): domain Eukaryota; kingdom Metazoa; phylum Arthropoda; class Insecta; order Lepidoptera; family Erebidae; genus Lithosia; species Lithosia quadra. The sequence goes on along the minus strand of OY754884.1, from coordinate 6,347,053 downwards.
TTTTATTATATTTTATTTATAAAGTTAGTATAGGTATGGTTTATTCCTTTAGGAAATAGGGTCGCTTTGTGTATAGGTGAAAGCTTTGGATGCAAACGGGATCGGCAAATCGGCACTGGATAAAGAAAAAGAAGGTGATATTTAATACACTTTAGTTATTGTTAAAGATCGTTTTAATGTTTACAAAAAATTTCAATTAACGAAGTAACTATTTATAAACAGTTATTAAGGAAAACTAAACTCTAGGAATCAAGGATGGCACAAAAACACGCCATAATTCGCTATGGTACTGGTACCAAAAAAAATTGATCCGCAACATCGGTAAGTAACAGTAAAACAAAAAAGTGACGTGTTTCCCATCAAATTACGTGAGAGACAAAGTGAGACTTTTTTCTTCATTTCTTAAAGTAGCTCAGCGGTTTGTGTAGTCCGCCACGGTGGCTGGGCTCACGAGAACTAGCCCAATTAGCTTGTGATATTAATTAGTGGCTTAAGCTCTAACTAGATGCCGTCTTTGGATGCTTTGTGAACTCAGGTGTAGTTATTATATGATGTAGAAAGGTAAAGGAAAAGTGGATTGTAATAGTAACAAAGCTAAATAAACGATGCCTTTATACGTGAAGTTGTATCATTAAGAGTCTTTACGTGAGAACAAGAGCGCTTATGTCGGTTTAGGTATTAATTTACTTACTATTAAACTTAAAATATATATGAAAAGATGGCTGTAAATAAAGAGATTTTATTATGATTTATGGGGTTTGTATACTTCTAACGTATTCAGCCATACTTATCTTTTATTAAACAACATTGCAGGATCATTTTTTGTCCAACACACTGTGTAAGTTTAGCAGTTTTTAGACTAGGTACTAGGTATGTCTAAAAACTGCTCGGTTCTACAACAACTGATTCTTTTAGAACCTCGGAAATAGTTCAATTGTCTATCTAATATCTAAGTCGTTATTCAATCAGAAAAGGACTGACAGAAAGACTGATAGAAATCCTGTAGTTCGAACTAATACGATCCTAGTTGTAAGATCCTTACAGGATGAACAGAATCCGTAAATATTATCGATAAATTATCAACGATGATCAGTAACCAGTAAATATAGGTCCAATTTTAAACAAAAGCATGAATATTGCAAACAAAACCTGAACAGTATTTACCTATTGTTCGTAGAAAATTACTGAAGGGTATAGCACTAACGGGTTTAGTAGTTGATCGATTTTAACTGGATCGATGGCACTTACCCGATCGTGCGTAACAAATAATTGGCGCAGGTAAGTATTATAAAAATGGCCTGTTATCATAATTTGATCGCGAATAGGGTGGTTTTAAAACAGAAAGTCAGCCGAAATAAATACAGTTACAGTTGGAATCCTACTAATAATATAAACGCTAAAGTTTGTTAGAATATAAAGGATGTATCTATGTTTGTTACTTTTTCACGCAAAAACGGCTGATTAGATCTGGTTGAATTTTGGTACAGAGATAGATATAGTCTGGAAAAACACACAGCCTACTTTTTATCTCGGAAACAGGTTTCAATGGGACTTGACGCGAGCGGAGCCGCGGGCAATAGTTAGTTTGTCATAAATACACATTTTCCGTACGTAATATACAGAAATGTTTTAGCGTCAACAAGGATTATGTTTGGTTGTTTAGGGTGGTTTTATCGTCACGCCGCTAGACGCGCTGTTGAGCAGCGCGCTGTTAACAGCGCGCGTTTGAACAGCGGTGCACTATAAAACGAGATTAGTAGCACGCGTTCCGCTGCTGTGATACAGTCGTGTACAATATTATGAGGGTTAATGCGAGTCGAGTACCTAATGGCTATTTACTTATTATGGAAAAGAAGGTAACGGCAAAAAAGGGTAGTTGATCCTTATAACGCTACAAGGTTACTGAAAGGCGAACACATAACGTCTTTCTCCGATTTACGAGAAAATAGTAATAAATTTTATAAATTTTTTCGCCTATCAACAAGCAGTGCGCCACACAATTCCTTCCCAGGCTTTATTTTTTGCATCCTTATTTTTGTATAATTCATCGGCCGGGTCCCATAAACACCTTCTGGATCGAACTTCCTCGATTACTCGTCCCGTATCGATGTAATTAATTTCTCAACTATACCTACGGCGCGTCTCAACAGCGTCACACTAAAACGCACACTGGCCGTAGAAGCGAATGAGCAGCGCGCGTTCGGACAGCGCTGTTGAACATCGCGCGTTTATTAAACGGCGCTGCCCAAGCGCGCGACACTAAAACGCAACTACTACTCCCATATATCTCTGAACGCGCGCGCTCCAACGGCGCTGCCGAAACGCGTAACGATAAAACCAGCCTTAACTTTTTACCTAACTACATTGGGGTTTTATTAACGTTTTTTGACGTTATTGAACCCGATGATCGAACTATTAGTAGGACTAATTGGAATAAGCCCGATGTAACCCTGTTACTGTGGTACTATGACATGCAATTTGTAGCAGTTTTTTCACCAGGTGTAATTATATGACTAATATAGTTTATCATTCTGTCCCCTATTCATACGGCGGCGCTCTGGCAATATGTTAGTGTTTATGGTGTAAAACAACAGTACCCGCATGAGGAACGACACTTAGTTACCTAGTGAATATGATTGCTACACAGTATTTTAACATTCTCAATTTATAGTTATACATAAAGTAACTACGGTATAGACTTCTTAAGAGCTATAAAATGGAATTTACTACTTAGCAAGACTATAGTGACTGCTATACCTTCTATTAAGTTATCGACCCGCTTGTAAGTCTCTTAACTGGTATAAAATATATTAATACAACATACCTACTTTCCATAAGTAATGTCGTACCACCGTACCTACACTGGTCTATATAGTCTGCTTATAGTTGGGTAGTTGATATTCGCTTGAAACTTTTAGATTTCCAAGTATGAAAAAAAATTTTTATTCGAAATATTGCTGAAATTCCGCTCTTAAGTATGAACTGCATTATGGGATACGTGATAATTTTTACAACTTGTGTAAATTATGAACTCTTCTTGAAACCACTATCCCTTTGGACTACATAGGTACCTACGCTACATACACTGACCTTATACAGGTCAGTGGCTACATATCATTAATACAAGTAAAGTAGGAGAAGAAATTTGTAGTGTTTGCCACAAAGGGGAAATCAAAAAGTTTGAAAACAAAATGTCATTCGAAATATTCCTGAAATTTCGCACTTTGGTATGGTATAACTACTAACTTTAATCTAGATTATTCTAGATTAAAGTTTTCCCAATAAGCGCCGGTATAACATTAAAAAGTTACGTAAGTTCTCATAAAAATCAAACAATCTATTGACCAACCCCGGGCCGAAGTCTTCCCATAAAGTTTGAAAAGCTTCGTCGACACGTCGCCGTCGTCGTTCGTATTTGTTGGGAGCGGTAAACTGGCAGCGCAAACAAGTAGTGGTCAAATCCCTTAAGTAGGCAGCGGGTCAATATTTTTGTTAATAATTTAGTGTGCGTTGATTCCCACGGCCCGTGGAAACGTAAGAGAAGGCTCGCTTACTGATCACACCCTCCCGTAATAAAGATCTCTGTTTGAACAGTGTTGGATGACAGATCAACTAGCAACATACTCAGACCATACAATACATGAGCTTCTTCTCAAATAGCTTACACAGAATAGACATTCGTCAAACAACAGAATATCAATATATCGATTTTCTTTCATACTCATAAATCCTATTTATATTGCCTATAGTACAGAGGTAATGAAGCGATTTCTAAACATAATTGACTGTAATTAGATATGATATGAGAAGTCTGTTTATACTCATTTCATCTCGAAGTATTCATAAAAAAGCAAGAAGTTGGTCAATGATCATATTAAAACAATACACGTTTTAAACAAAAGATAATTAAACCATGATGCAATAGAATCGTTTGCCAACGTGATGAGAAACAAAGGAACGTCAAAAAACAGTAAATTCGATAATCGCTGACAAGCTAACTTTCGTTAAGTCGCGAGTCGCTATAGGATATTCTGTTAGAGCTGCTAGATAAAAACTTGAATACAAGTGTATGTATTGTGTAGTGGTAAATTTCTCACAAACGACAGTACTAGCTGTAGCCCGCGGCTTCGCTCGTGTAGATTTCTAATCCGTAATATTTCGATAAAAAGTAGCGTATGTTACTCAGGGATAGTGTAACTTATCCCAATGGTGTAAGAATTGTTGAAATCCATTCAGTAGTTTCAGAGTGTCTCCATTGGGAACAAATAAATCTTTTATCTTTGTAGTATTATTATAGAAATATTTTCGAGACCTACAAAATTTTCATAACTAACCGATATCAGTGGGACATGTACAAAGATAACAATGTGGTTTTTCCAACACAAGGATTAGTCACTCTATCAACAGAAAGTTGATTCATTAAATTTGTGACCAAAGGAACGAATGCTCTCTTTTGAAACACCTTTAACATTAGGACGACTTAGTAATTTTGGGAATTCAGTGACTACTCGTAGGTGTATAGTTATGGAAATTTAAACATTTGCTTATAAGGTAAAATTTATATCGATTCACCTTTCGGACCTTTTAACTGAGACAGGTAAAGAGAAACATACTCCATGGGTATGGCTATTTTCAATACCAATAGAAAACAGAAAAAATACAAAAAGTTGTAGGTCAAGTAAATACTATATTAGTTCAATAAAACAACCAAGTTCTCAAGGTACGTACGTAAGGGAAAAATAGTTCATGGGAAATGGGAAGTCGGTGTGAAGAAGCGAGGCGCCGACAAGCCTGTGGTGTAAATTGCAAATACCATGTTTGTAGATATTCTGACTAAGTATTGGCAATTTTCCCACGCTTTGTCTTATGTAACGAGTCTTTACTGTCACACTTCGGGACAAACAGAGAGTCAATTAATAACCGCGTTGATATATTATTATGATTATATTTTGGTAGATATACGCCCAATTGATCTTATCATCATTTTGTCCCTGTCACATCCGAGGTTTTCACTGTTTTTTCAAAGTTTTTTTGAGTATTTTCGTATTACTGTTGTATCTGACCTACCCATTACATTACTGACGATACAATTTAAACATGTATAGAATAAGGTACCTACTCTACTACTCTACTACTCTCTACTAGATAAGGTACTGTATTAAGAATGATGATTTCTGATTAATTTTGAGAAAAAAAATGTAATGTGACTTACTGTATTGGCAGCACAGGAAAGAACGCCTGCCCCGTTGTAAGAGATCTTATTTTAGAGGGTAAATGGGCATCTCTAGCATGCTAGATGTTTTCATCTAAATAAAATGTGAATGGCTACTCTAAATAATGTTCTAAAATAAGTTTTAGTGACAACCTCCACCTGTTTTACTCCTAGTTAAACACGACACCTATTGATTCTGTGAAAGAAATGACTATCTGGGATTTTCTACATGGAAATATGATGAGGTTGCTACCTCAATTGACATAAGCCAATATCTGGTAGGTACCTACAAATAATACAACAAATAGGTAAATTTTATCTTCACCACGCCTCTAGAAAAAAATTGTACAAAAGAGTTTTTTTTCTACGAAAAGTAGGTTACCGGACCATACATCAATATGGATTATAAGCTGATTCTATGATTGCATGCTGCGTATCGCGTGTCGAAATAGCTTACTAAAATATAGGGAATCGTGTTAATGCTTTGTTCAAGTTTGATGTAACGTTTCTAAGTAAATTGATGCAAGGCTACTATTGTTTGCGCGAGTGAAGTGCGAAATATGGAGCACTAATATGAGAACTGTAAACACAAGTGGGTTCGAAAACCAAGTTGCTATTGAAAAAATAACTAACATTGAGTGGTCGGACAGTTCATTGTAATTCTCTAGTCTAATAGTTTGAACAAACACGTTAACAAATTGTTTGGCGCCTGCTTTTAAATATTTTATAGAATATAAAACCAAGGGTTTGCGTATCAGGAATTCTTGTGTAGAAAATAAGATTGGGTTTTATGTGACTTTGTAGGATATTAGTACATTGATCAACGAGGTGGGCAGAAGGAAACAAAAGGTTACGATAATTACTTATACCGAAACCTTAAGTTCGGATTGCCATACCATTGTATGTGTGAAAATATAGAAAGTGTAAATGAGGGAAGTGGCTATTTTTAAGTCAACCCAAACATGGAAAGATTTGGCAGCCACTGTCGTCTGGGTTAAAATAGTATTGGACCGGATACATTTGTCAAAATATAACGAGTTTACGCATAATTTTATGTATACAGCACACTCCAGTACTTCAGAGTTAAAAGTTGTATTTCTTCTTCTATTGTGTTGACGGCATATCATTGTCCAATGTACCTATTTGCCCAGTGTGCTGCCGCCTTGATAGCATTCTTAGAGGCACTTATGAATTCCTTTGGTGGACATCTTGTACATTATATATGGACAAGCAGCCTACTATAGGTGGGTCATAGTTTGTGGAGGAGCTCTACATTCAAACTGCGGGTCGACCTGATCTGAGAAATCCCACCTAGATTGCAGTTATTTTTTCGGGCGACCTGTATCGGTAGTCTTGCATTTGTATTACATAAATAAGATAAGTTATTTGGATGGCGATTTGGTAGTGACATCTGTTTAATTTTTGCGCCCAATAAAATTCGAATTATAGCGAAGCGCTGTTGTGAGAAAGAGATCATTGATGTAAAGCTCCTTCTAAAATCAGACATAAAGAACAGCATTATTTATTATTGAATGAATTCGAATAGGTATTTTTTGATTAATGCAATATATTATCTACAAGGGCAATGTTACGGATGCACTTGAAAAACCTTAAATGGGCACGCAACAAAGGGAGCGACCGACTCGCCCGTACCAAAACAATAACAATGCCGATACCGCAGCGGCGCGTGCGCAGAGTGCGCAAGTGTAACAAATTAATATGAAATATGAACTGCCAAGTGCCACATGGAGCAAACAGGTCAAAGAAAGATGGATAAAGTATCTATCAACATACGTAATACTAAGTTAGCGGCTACTGGATTTTGTTGTTATTATAGCAATATTGTTATATCGGTTACTTACTCTACAATTTTTAATAAGTACTACTAAGGTAAGTACCTAAAAAGCACATGGCCTTCATGATGAGTGGTGAAATGATTTTTTGAGTTGAAGTTTGAGTCTGCACAGCACGTATTCATTTGTTATGAAAAAAATTACCTGATGCATCCAAGAATATACAAGGAAATTTCTAATGTTCTTGGATGCATCTTAGGAATTCCTATCAATATGACTCATCAATGTCATTGATTAAACGTCATCAACCGGTTCCGTCATTAGATGTGATTTTCGAAGAAATGAATCACGGTTTCCGTGGAGTGGAAACGCGCTGCATACCGGAAGGCCAAACGGACATGAATGACGTAGCAATGCTCATTGTAACTTGTAGTGTAGGTGAGGTGCGCCGTGCCGCATTGCACCTGAGGCCATATACTAAGTTACAGAACAGAAAATCAATGCAATTGTACATGCATAAATGCATGCGACCAAAGTCGTCGTTCCAATTCAATTCTGAGTGCCAAAGTAATTCTTTAATGATAATCATCAATTTTGATATATTACTTACATCTAAAATATTTTGTGATGTGCGCGTAGACACTTGATGTTTACCTACTTATCCATTATAATAGCTACTAAACTTAGCCTGAGAAAAAAAGAATGCACGTTTAAATAGTAGGTACCTAATCCAATGAAGGGATAGAAACTAAAACATTCTTGGCGCTGACGGTGACCTTTGTTGCGATGTTGCTAAGTAAACATGGTAGTATGTAAATCGATTTCATTATGGTACTTGTTTAATTGCTTACGCATATTATCGCGTGTCTTACCATTAAAGCAACGCCATAAAGGCTGACACCATCACACCATGCTTTATTCATTACCTACAACGATGATCAAATTAAAGACAAATAAATATTCACACACTGTAATAGCGTTTGGACAATGATGTGACATTTCCGCAATGAATAGACGTGTCTATAAATTTCAAGGTTTGTTCTGTGGTATCAATATAGTTTAACGAATTGAAAAGGTAACCGGTCGCCCATACGTGACTGAACTACGCTATACGCGGATAGCGGCAGAATGTATTCATTCATTACTACACGTTAGGTACAATGACATCGAATGGTGTTTTTTGTATTATATTTGGTAGCTAAGTATTTGTAATTAGAAGTAGTAAAAACAAGGTGAATAATGCAATAAACAGACTACATTTATCTTTCTACACAAGTAGGTATAGTAACAACCTTTTTTATTTTAGTACAGTAAGGCTAATGATGACGTAGCTATATCAGAATAGGTACTCGATAATCGATCAGCCTAAAATCACAGTGTTCGGTCCCTCGTTAATGTAATGCCGGGAACTTGAAGACTTTCGTTTTAGGTTGAGATCCACCATTTTATCTCCTGGCATCCACTAAGACATCTGCTAGTCAAGCCAACTACACGTGCAAAGCGGCATATACCTCTGATGCGGGCTTTTTTCTCAGAGTTGGAGGATCAAATGGCAGTCGCTACCACCGTAAAATTCAAAATAATTCAAATTAGGAGAGCAGGCTCCGTGTTACAAAGTCCAAAGAAGAAGATTCTATTTTATTAACCGACTTTAAAAAGAAAGAGATTATCAATATAGATGACTGCGAGCTGCGAGCTATTACTGTTTAACGTACCTTAAGGTTTTTCTGTTTCTTCATAGTTCATAATAAAATTTTCACGTTTCACCACCGAGGCGACGAGGTCTAATAACCTATAGGGAACAATGCATACTTAATCTCTTCTCACAAAATATTATATGTTTTTTACTATATTAAAAAAGTTTCATATAAGATTTCAACGCTTGTTTACATTTCACAAGCTCATATAATAGAACAATAAACGCAGTAAACGAAACGTAACGGGTGTCCCGGTGTTTAGTGTTTACAATGGATACGAAACGTGAGAATTTGGTTCTAAACCAACATTATCCTGGACATTGGTGGTGCTCTACGTGCCCTTACAAAGACAGCACACGACAGACTAAATTTTACATTTTATTGTGCAGGCGGCCTAACACAAAAGGTGTATCATAAACAATGAATATCTATTGGCTTTCTGGTGTGACATTAAGCCGTCGAACTTGCATACAATCACGTAATTATTTTGGGCGAGAAATGCGATTGTTATAAATTTTTGGTGTAAACCGTGGGAAAGACCTGCGGCACTTCCTGTGTTTAGAACCGGTGAAAAAGAGTAAATGACAATACCGAAAACGTATTTGAATGAACTAAAAAGCTTTGATGTAGGCACGTATAGTTAGCGTCCGAAGTAGATTACCACTTCCAGATTTAAAAAAAAAACAAAGTCATTTATATTTCTTAGTGAAAATAATGTTTAACTACTTAGTTGGCTGTATTAGTACCTAGTTTTTTTATGTATTGGTATGTTTTGCAACATCCTCTATCTACCTTCCCCGTGACATACTTCATGTTCATGGCACCTATTCAATCCATACATGCCCGTAATTTAATAGTTTTGCAATAATGTATTAAAATTTGCCAGATTTGTTGACAATAATGATGACTGCTTCACTCCCATGGATAGCAGCGTGATAATAGCCTTAATCGATAAATAGACTACCCATCATCAAAAAAATCAATTCAAAGTAGTTCTTGAGATTAGCGCGTTCAAGCAAACATTCAGCTTTATAATACCTATTAGTATAGGTTGAAACCCATTATGTTTAACATGGAATTAACGAGTTTTTTTTTTATAAAATTTCATGAATTTAACGCGAAGCAAAGTTTAGCGGTCGGCATGACCATCGGTACTTACTGACATGATCGATGGTGGGCCGACATCCGGCGGACACACGCGAGCTTCCGGCTCCCTATTGTCCCTAACCCTCTTTATTAAATACGCTTACCTCCGCAATGAGCCCTATAAGTGCATCCCGTGCAGTATGCGCTGCTCAGAATAATAATAGTTGGGGGCCAGAATAATAATAGTTTGGCGGCCTCTGTGGCGTAGCGGTAGTGCATCCGACTGCTACGACAAGGGGCATGGGTTCGATTTATTGGATCTACATTCACCGTAACGTGAAGTAACTGAGTAACCACTTATTTTCATTATATTATGGAGATAACGGGAATATCACGCTTAGTTTCTAGATTTGCATCGGCTTCAGTGAATAAGTATTACACTTATGCTGATTTTCAACAGTCATGTTCACCAATGGCTGCTGAATAGCAACCTAAACGTCGGATTTAATGTAAATAATCGAAGAACACCTAATAAATCACGATTAAAATCCGTTACAAATAGTTATATTTCAATGAGTGATAATAGTTTAACTTACCATATTATCATATTAATTACACTTAGAATAAATAAGAAACGAAACGAATTTACATTTACGTGTATCTGTGTTTACCTGTATAATGGTAAGGTACCTTTATAGATTGTCAAGTTGCATCAGGTGTATGTTAGTCATGATGACTTTAATACACAAACATTTACACCTGTTGTTTGCAAAACTTATAAGTATAAAGTGAGAAACGGTTACACATAAAATAGTTTTACTAAAATTTTTACCTAATCTACTCTCGTAATTAGTCAGGATTAAGAAAAACATTTTATTTCTTTTACAACAATCACTATACAACTAACTAATACCACATACCTACTTTATAAAAAATAGAGTAAAATAGTGTTGAATAAAAAGTATTTTAATATATTCTGTATAACCGTGTCGCAAATAAATAAGTTTTATTGCCATTTTAACTTATTGTCCGATGTGTTAAAACTTAAATGGCTCTTCAACATGGAAAAGGAAGTCCGACAAATGCTAATTAGTACTTAACGATCAGTTAAACGGTCGTAAAAAGCTTAATCACCGGCACAACCGATCAGCCAAAATACTATCTATACGCAGACATTAACTTCACTCCTAATCTTTACGTAAATGTGTTTCAAGTAAATAAATAAATACTCTACGACATTCAACACATCGCTATCTAGACCCAAAGTAAGCATGGCTTAACTAAGGGGGTAACTAGAATGGTATTTTAAAGAAAGTAATTTTCTTTATCCATTTTAGTGATATCATAATAAGTATTTAAACATAATAATATAATTTATTTACTCCTCCACTTAATTAAATTGGTGGGACAAACTCGTAATAGCGTGCAATTAGTTTAAGTACATAAATTAAGCTATCAAAGCGCGACCCATTCGATAGGGTGGGTGTACAAATATACAGAAGATATGCTTAATTTAGTGTAACTATTTCTTGATCTGTGGTTTAGTGTAGTGCTCATGTACTGGCAACAAATAAGTTAATGTCTCGGAAGAAATTTTGATGGTTATTGTATACTAAGTCATGTAAAAAATTCTAAGCCGTAAAATTCTATTCCCGTAAGCGTCCTTACGCTTATGGGAAATGTTTATCAGGCATTACCTAAGGATTTTTCTTTGTTCTGTGGGCATTATGCATTTTCGAAGGTATATAAAATCCCTGCGTTCTACTAGTACGTAGTAAGTGAAAAAATATTATGTTTATTCATAACACTGGGAATGAAACGTGAATTTGTGTATGTATGCATATGTATAATAGAGACTCTAAATGAAACTTAAAACCTATGAGTAGGTATGTATGTAATACTTTTAAGTTATTGACGATCTCAGCTGTAGAATGTTCGTCTGTTCAGTCAGAGGTTGCGAATGAAATTCCCGTTCAGGAATACATATTTGTGCACATCAATATGAGTATTTGCATTGGTCTGGGTGTTGCTATGTATAATATGTACATATTTACAAAAAAAAAATGTATTTAACAGCACTGTGTAGAATGTCGTAGAGTGTGTTTTCTATAGGTATTCAAAAGAAGTCTAAAACCAAACTGTACACGAAAATATTATTTTTCATTACCAGACCATTATTGATTGCTACGAAACAACTTAGAGTAACGTCAAACTTGCGCATAGCGCGGCTCCACGGGGCGGTGCCGCACGGCAGGTGCGTCTGCGCACGTGCGTCGCAGCTTTTGACGCCGTCTCCAATATGGATTAATTCAATATAATATTTGATGTACCTACCATACCATCATGATAATGAATTGTGTAAACGAAGAGAGGACGTAAAGTAGAGCAAAGGTGTTCATATTTTTTTATTAAGGTAGACTTAATTATTATACTACTAGCCTACGGATAGTAACAAAAACTGCAGACACACAAAACAGAATAAAATAAATTAGAACATCGAATACACTTTTCGGAGTCAAAGTCAACATCACCAGCAAGCCACTTGCTATTTGACGGATTGACTGTCGCAGGCTTTCTTCTCAGGGGTCTGTCTGATGGCAGTCAGTTCTATATGAGAACTAAATCGTAAAAGGAAAGATTTGAAAATCAAGCCGTGGACTTCAAAGTACAAACGTTGGATACAACCGACATTAGCGCTCAGAAGAAGAGGAGTCGTGGAATGTATAGACTAATAAGACTAGGCCTTAATTAGGTCTTTTAATTTGATGACTGATTGTTTTTGCTAACTCTATTGGAGCATTATAATTACGCAATACATGCTGCTTTGAAATTACCAAAGTAAAAAGAAAATAAACCGTAGAGTGGAAGAGTGTAAATTTCATTCCCAACATTGTCTCTGAAAATGGGCACGCTAATACGCCGAGTTAACAAATTTCATGGCCTTATTGGTTTCAAGACGAAAAGAATGCAGTTGTTACTTTTCCGTTGTTGAGCGCATACCTAATCAATTAAGAAGTTTCGAAACTATTGAAAAGTATACCTGCTCAACCGAGTTAATGAATTTATAACCAAAAAAAGCAAACCTCACAAACAGTGCTCGAATTATTTTTCACAGATTTACCTCTATACGGTACTAGCTGTGGCTGCGACTTTGACCGCGTAGGTTTAGAGCTGGGATTATTTTTTGCGCGGAACCATACTTTTCTGAGGCAACAGCTAATTAAAATCCCGTCAAAATCAGCCAAGTCACCTCAGAGACGAACAAACAGGCAGAAAGATAGACAGGTTACACTCTTGACAACTAATCGTGCAGGCGCAGATTCAGCCATGATTCAGAGAAGGTCATCGGTCCAGAACTTATTATACTTTTCAGAATATAATTTTTATGAATATAAAATACAGCATTTTCTATCCATCAATGCACATACATGATGATTATAATAATTGCGAAATAAATAGAGAGCATTGTAAGTTATAAAAACCGAAACATTACTGCGGTTACAATACATTTTTTTTTCCACCTGCTGGAAAACATTATGCTATTTAACGCTCCGATAACAATGTTGAAATGTTAAAAAATATAATAGTAGTCCACAATTACCGGAATGATGCGGCAGGTCTACACAATTCAAATTAAGCTCGTAGCTACGGACACTAAATATCTTCTCTACGTTGTTAAATTAAATTCAACTCGCATTATACCTATACACTTTTCATTCTCATCTACATTTATATAATATACCTACTAACAGATATTATGTAGGTATGTAATGATCATTATTTAGCGGTATTCCCGGTTGCACCTGAGGTCTTTACCTTAGAGCCAGGGTGCCGGTGTAAAAGTGTAACCTTCGCATCCTTTTGATTTAACTTATACGGCTTTTATACGCCAGTGTCTCGTTTATTTACGAGTTTAGGTTGGCTCCACAGAAAATATCAAAGTACGCCATTTCGTAGTCAGACTGAAAAGCCGACCGCAACTGAGTTGGGAAAATACTCAAAGGATGATGATAATATTCCGTAAGAATAGCTACAGTGTAAAATCCGAACTGTAAACAAATCTGTAGGTAGTCACGCTACTTGGAGCAACTAGTTCGGTACAGCACAATAGGCAGCGACAATGGTGGTTAGTCACCGTACAAGTCAAGAAGCATGCTGCCACATTGTCACTCGACACTGTTCTCAAACCTGTCCTCGTATTATATCTAGTTAACGTTAAGTTTACTTAAGCAAAGTGACTAAACTATACACGAATAAAGATTTCAATTATTTAATTTTACTTTTCACAAAGGTGAATCTTGAAATTTGGCGTATACTTATAGTTTTTTTTTCGTGCGGAAATCCTCATGGATATTTCGGACTTGAACCACCTAAAACCGCACGCTGTCTCGGGTCTTCTAGCGCCCTTGGTACACCCCAGGTGGTTCAAAAGGCATTTCCCTCGCACCCCGGCTTTCAGTTATGGCACGTATTGGGCGCCAGGAGAATGAGTATTTGAAGATTTTTAACAAATAAGATTGATGAGGTACTTAAGTATCAAATATAACACATAAGCACATAAATTAACACATTATTCTTAATTTAAATTAAACATCTTCAAAGTAATGAGCGCCAGGGGAATCAATTTCAATTATTTACACCGAATTTCACCGAATTTCACGATCCTACGTTTGTGGGTGACCGTAAGAACGTAAGTGGAAAAGCCTGAAGGCGCTCGTGCCCCGAGGTGCCTCAGTCGCAAGCGGCACACAACGCTGTTACGACGAAGATGATGACTTATCACAAACGTGTCTGCATGAGGCTTACGGTACGGTACCCTTTCAAAATTTTCCAACCTCACCTGCAAATCGAAAACAAAAACAATTTGACAATTTACCAGCACGCTGCCGCTGGCATGAATTGAATTGATGTGTTAACCAAACATATTTATATTTCTAAATAAAACTAATAGCCAGCCACTGTCGCAGGATCAAAACAACAATAGTAAAAAAACATTGGATTACCACTCCCCTGTTTGCGGTGAATAAGTACATGGCGTATGGCGACGTTCCTAAGTGTTGTATGTAAAGGACCGCGCAAGTACAATCGACCGGAAACGGAAGGCGCGCGTTTCGCGATCTCTCGGCGAAATTCGGGCGGCAGCTGCGCTTGCGCCGTCGAGCCGCGGCCGTTCCACCAGCTGCTATCTAATAGGTCATTTCCGCTTTGTTTACCACACTGTACAGACGTCTGGAACCGAGTTCCATTAATCTAGAATAACTGTCTTATAATTTTGATTTAAAATCCTAGCTTGATTAAAGAGAACAGTAGAATTGAGTATTAACTTACGCGCGGACTTAGATCTGGAATTAAATACATTTGCGCGGAATCCTAATTCTTTTTCAAAATTTAAACTAGCGTTGGTTACGCACTGTAATAATAGCTATCTACCACTGTAAATACCGTCAAAATCAGCCCAGCCCTTCCAGAGAGAAAGATAGACAGACAAATGTTTCTTTTTTTGTTGCAAGTAAATCAGAATGCATTTTACATTCTGATTCACAGTATACTTCTTACCTGATAAAGCCTTTTTCCCAGTCGATAGAACGTAGGCACTCTCGACTTACCTTACCTTGACAAACCTTACCTTTATTTTATTATTCTGCCTATAGGGTTGCGTTTTTGCTTGGATACGTAGAATAATTTTTTGTAAAATAAAGAAGGTCAGGGGCATATTATTTTTAGCCAGACTGCAGCACTAGCTCTAATTGATGGCAAGAGAAATATGTCTAGACTTGCACTAGACAAAGTGGAATAAATTATAAGCAGTGTAGATCCTATGAGTAATTTTTCGTGTTGAAGCCGAACATTAATATACATAGGTACCTAAATTATTTTCAGCTGATGGTAATTTTAATATTCAGCCATTAGGGTCGCGTTTTTTCATGGAGTTATATTTAGATTAACATTAATATGATAAAAAGTGCTCAGGGACATTTTATTTTTAGCCAGACTGCAGGGGAGATAACACCAGCTTCCGTCAATTTATCACCTGGATTTGAAAAAATGATCATCCAAGGCAGTTGATCACACAAGGGAATAGAGAAACAAATAAAAAAAGTTCTGTTTATAATTTACGGACGCGTTCAGGGAAGCCAACCGTGTCACGTGCTTAAAATACATTTTAAGAAAAAAACTGATGGTTGTAACATTAATTTCTATTTGATTGTTTCCAGTTCAAAAGAACGCATTATACAGAAGTCTTAGTATTTTACATCAAAATAGTCGTAATATGCCTTTTTGGTTCAAGGGACAAAATGTTGCGGGTTTTATTGCCATCCATCGTGATTAATTCAGCTTGTTTGCGACCAAAGGAAATTTAATAAAACTTCATGATTTATGGGCTTATGACGTTTGCAGGAAGTATCACTAATTCGGACTAGACATTAGTGGTTTCCTCCGCGTAGAGTTCTGTTTGCAGCAACTTTTAATTAGCACTTAACCTCTTTTCTGTTCTTTGTTAACCGACAAAAATTTTACTTGCAAATGAAATTCCGTGGTTTTGTTCATTTATATATCATTTTGTAATACCGAACTGAGAAATAACTTGTTCATCTTTGAGTAAATCTAATGTGACACGTTTCGATTGAGACTGGATAAGGCCATAGAATATATGCTTAGATGCTTACATCGGTTTTTCCACTCCGGTGTCTGTTAGTGCAATGCAGTCTGAAAACCCAGATACAGTTAAAACCATTCACTAAGTAGGTAACTGCAGTAAAACAAACTAGTAAATTAATTATTGTTTCGTTTGGTATATAAATAAATTGTACTAAACCTAAGCCGAAAAGGTAGTTCTACCCGTTATTTTTTTGCTGAATCACTTGAAGTTAACCCCTCGGCGGCGAAGTGCACATGTCAGTAAAAAGTAATTCGATTACCCTCGGAGCTCTTCTCCATCTGTCGGGCCCTCGACCGCGGCGGGCGCAAAAAGCCACGCGTCCAAATACCTTCTTCCGCCAACCTGCTTCCGCTACTCAAACATTGCTATCGCGGGCTGTTAATTGTTGATATCGGTTTTCTTAAAAGCATCTGTTCGAGCTTTTGTGTATGTTTGTCACGGGTTGTTTTATATTCTTTGTTATTTTTTATATTAAATTGGTTCAACGAAGACTTGACGTGTGTTTATAAGTTTTCACCTACCTAATATACGAGTTGGTATGTACCTTTTATAAAAATTAATGTTTGTTCGTATGTATTATATGCACTGCCGTATATTTTACCATATTCCAACTGTCCAAGATTTATCAACTTATTGCTTGTACTTGCCCAAAAGTTTTAAGCATAGTAAAATTACTAGACTCAGTAGGTGGCACTACAACCGGGCTAAAGTTATCCCGTAAGAAGCCGACACAGGACTAACATACTTACTAATAGAACATACTGATACTGCTATAAACAAAAATTTAGGCTTGCCTGAAAAAAAGATTCATTATTGTTTATTATTATTATTCTGGACAGGCTGCAGATAGGTACTTCACAATCTGACGTATCTGCAATTTTTGAAACTTTGATATCAGTGTGCGTTGCCATTCTTATACTTTCAAAACTCCACATACACATGTAACATAACAAACAGAAAAAATACACTCTATTTACGGATGTAACAGATCGACAAGGATGTTTGAAAATACCCGATAAAGTGAGTAGCGTGTACATCTGGTAGGCAGTGATGAAATATTGACAGTCAGGATACCGTGCGGAACTTACTTCATTTAGGGTCATCACAAAATAAGAAGCATCTAGATATAAAACATGCTTCTTATTAAAAAAATATGCGTTTATACTTCTTACATGTTACTATACCTAATTGTTCCAGATGGAAGTAAGACGTCTGGATACAATATACCTAGTGATAAGCCTTTATCTCTCCAGGATATTCCGAAACAACAGTTTATTCGACTTTAATCACCGAGGGGATATTACAACCCAGCTCATTTTTTTCTGCTACTGACTTACCCTTTTAAAAAAAACAGCTTTTACAACCGACTCTAACATCAATTATCTACAAAAAAGTACGATATTCTGTCTATTTTCATTAAAAAGAAGCGCAGAAATTTGTACACTAACAAAACAACACCATTATCTGTTTTTTTTACATGTGAAAGAAATTTACAAATCTGTTAACTGCATGTTACCTGGTATTGACTTGTATAATATTGATAGTTGATAGTTGATAATAAAAATGTGATAACCCTGACTGCAGCATACTCATATGAGCATTTTCTAAACATGATGTTTGTTTATAAGTATGTTATTCTTATCTAAACACGCACCTCGTAACTCTTGAGTGTTTATCGTAGTAGCATGAATGAAAGTGTATTAAATAATTTTATTGACTTTTTTATAGAGTGATATCCTAATTCACAATATTGAGAGATTTTTATACTTGTAAACGAATACCAGTTTAAGAATCATGTTTATTTCATTATATCATTATAGGTAGGTACACCTATTTCAAAAATATAGCTAATCATAATATTGTGGTACATATCGACGGTCCCTTATCTGACAAAAAATCATTAAAAAATGGTATATGCATATTGTGCATATGGAAAATCTAAGGCCAATAATTTAAATTTTTGATATGATCATATTATAATGATAGGACCGTCGAAATATTTCAATATTCAATAGTTTTTTTTAAGTTTAATTCACTCAAAAACCTCTGACTCTATTTTCTTTTGTTGCAGGTATGTACGCATCTCCAATTTCAGCTGCGAAACAAAAAAAAAACATTAATTATAGAGACGCTCCATGTAATCTTATTACAGCATTTGTTACAAACTTGTGTAAAACGAGATTAGGCTGTTGACGCGCTTTTACTGCCATGATCCATTGTATTCGAGGCGTAATCCTATTGTCCCCACACAAGCTAGCGCCTGGCGAAACCGCCTTATCTCTTGTTATCTTGTTCACGGTAGCAGGAATAACAGATTAGGTAATCTATTCAGTTAGCATTATCTACTGGTGCATCGCATCGTCGCTGCCTGTTTGTCCCCTAATTTGTAAGGGATGGTATCAATTTGCGATAAAAAAACATGTTTACGTTTATTGAATAGCGTTATCAAATTTGTAATGGCTATAATCTAACTATCCAATAAATATGAGAGTTGTTAAATTATGTTATAATAGTTAAGTGTAGGTAAAAGGTAATCTGGTTTTTATTTTTCTTGCAAGCTTTGCCTACAACATTCGTATACTTTTAATTTCCGAACATGTTCTCGCGAAAATAGAATTGACATAAACATAATTTTGTATTTTAGTACCTAGTTGATAATTATATTATCTACCATTAAGCTAATCTGATAACGGAGGCTGGAAGTGAGTGCTAAAACTAATGGCATTCGGAAGGACAGATGACTACTTATAACTTATTTATTTAATTAAGCATAAAGTAAATCTGTTGATTTACTTAATTATACGCTAATGATATTTCATTAGCGTATAATTTCATTACTCCCATGTCCCGTATACCTTTCCATACATAGAATTCATGTGACTCTCATGAAGCACTGTAACCGGATTTTGATTTCGAGAATAAGATAAGTCCATTACGGCGAGCACGAAATCCCATTCGAATAGTAATATTTGTTATTATTAAAAATCATAAAGGGAAATGATATATATACCTATGGTACCTAATACTCCTAATAGGCGTTGCTAACCATTAACACTTTGTTTCTTCTTCTTGTGGCAATCCCCATGGATACCACCCCCGTCGCTAGCGGGGGCGGTTATTTCAGAATCGAACCGACTAAAACCACACGTCTCGGGTCATCGAGCGCCGGGGTATAAGGTAGCCTAAAAGGCATTTCCCTCACTCCCCACATTTCCCTCGCACCCTGCTCACTAACCCTTAGATGTTATTATTGCAGCAGGCGCGTTTCCCACCCTCGTGGCACAAAAGTAGGTAGGTGTGACATGCAGCTATTGAATATTGTAAAGTGACCTGGCACACATTTTACATGTTAGGTAAATATCAATCATATTTGCTGGTGGTTGACAACAAAGGTAGTCCGTCAAATTTGACCGAAATCTTTAGTATCTGTTGAACATCTGTTAGGCAAGGTGTCAATACTTGCAAAGTAGCCATTCAATACTTATGCACCCCAAAATATATACATGTTTGAGAAGCTGACGAATGACACGGTATAAAAAAAAATGTTACAGGAGCTGTAAAAACTGAATGCCAAACTTACAGAGAACTTTGGCATAGTTTATTTTTTTTACTTACCTATATGAAGTTTTTATAACAGTTTTATGGTATTTAGATTGGAAATTACTTGCGATTCGAATTCAGCCTCAAACCCCCCGATTAGAAAAAAGAATGTAATTACATAGGTATATATATCACTTTGTTCGCCACTCTTCATTTCATAGCGAGTCTAAGGTATTTTTATTTGATGCTCAAAATTTAAATTTGTAAATTAATTATGACATAGTTATATCGGTCGATTACGTACAATCTAAATGAAATATATTATCGTGATGTAAATTAATATTTGGTAATTGATTATAAACATGCAATACCTACAGGTTGATTTTGAATGCGTATTTTTCTTTTAAACGGAATCTGTTGCCGATTATAATATAAAAAGTTTGATGTTTAATCTAGAGGTTAGATTATATATTATTATATAATTCGTATTACATAAATACATTAAAAATTTACTTCTTTACAGAACGTGTTACGTTACGTTCTTTACAGAACGTGTACGTTAGTACGAATATTGTTTGCGACACAGATATACCTACGAGTATTTCTTTTTAAGCATTCGATTATCAAATATACCTAAGTACCTACCTGTTTTCCAAAAGTAAAATTAGATTTGATTGAATCTTAAAATTTAATATGACGAAAATAAGCCATAGGCAAATAAATGTCTTTACACGACATGAAACATGTTTGGAATTACATATTATTGTGTCAGTAAATAATAAACATTATTTAAAAGTAGCTGCCCCACATGTCGGGTCGGGGCGAGGATCAATCTGGAGCATTAGCCGGCTGCTAATGTATTTTTTGTAAGACATGTGCTACTGCGCCACTGCTAATTTACCAATAGCAACACCTTTACTATCCTCGACGCTCGCGCATGCGCCCGCGCACAGATTTAACATGTGCGGACGTCCGCTGATCCATTTGTAACATTACCTTTTGCACATTCAACATTCATGTTTTTTTATACTTTTGTTCTGCTCTAATATAACCTACATAAAGTATAAAGAGTAGGTATGGAGCTGAAATTGTCAATTTCATAGAATAAATACGTAAATACGGCGAAACGCAATAGTATTTTCGTTCTTGATTGTTTTTCTTCTTATTTGGCTTGACTATTCGTTACGCGTGTAGGTACATCCCGATATGATTTTCCCGTGTTTACGAAGACTTTAATTCATAAAACAGTTATAGTATGATTGTTTTAGAAATAGCGGCGAACTATTAGTAGATTATCTGGCTATATGGCCTTTGGAACAATTTTTCCGTGTGAAACCTTTTGGGTGCTATCTCGTCTAAGACACAGCGATGTGTCTCAACAATTAGTACGCTTAGGTGAAGTACAAGTAATATGTATAAAATCACTGCGATGACTTTACATTGAGCTCTACACTCTACACACAGTTTGGTTTGGTTTCTAGCAAAAGGTGATTTGGAAGTAACTAAAAATTAGAAATTCAGGAACTTATCATCATAAAAATGTTACTTGGCTCTTATGTAGAGATGCGTACCTACATAAATACATAAAGTCACATCTCTTTTCCATTAGGGTAAGCAGAGACATCGGTTTTCCACTTGCTGCGGTCCTGGCATACTTTAGCCTTTCGCTTCTTCTACTTCCATAATAAATTGTTTTCATACATTCATGCTGGTTGTGGGTTGTGGGTACCTACTCTGAGTAGAGTTATATGAGCGGAACAATCCCGATTAATTAAACAATTCACATATCATTTTTGGAAGTCATTATCTTAATAGCTACGTATATTTTACTGCTAACATTACGTCAGAAGAATAAAATAAGTCTGCTGGATAAGTCATTTTTTTGGCCTAACTCTGAAGGACAGACCCCGTGCTGGGAGCACAAGTTACGTAAGTCGGTAGCAGAATTCGGTCAGTAGAAACTTGACTAGTCAAGCTCTTGGAACACTTGAACTTAAAAATGAAATAATTATAAACAAATACCTTATAATCATAAAATATCTGATATACATCGGTACAGTAACAGACCCTTGTTTATATTATCAACTGTATCGCTAAATCACGACACCGATAATTACACTGAAACAACTTTCTAGAAAGAACCACTATAGTAATTTTCTTTTAACATTTTACGTTCCCGTCGGCGCCGATATCGTTAAATACAATAAGTTACATTCACTCACGGTGAAACCCCATGACGCAGCGGTCATAAATACTGAAAACTATCCACGAAAATGGGGATACTACCCCTTACTTACATAATAAACCTATATTATGGGGATCTTACGAATGCAAAACAGTTTGCCATTTGAATTTTATTTCGGAGGGTAGTTTAAAACATACGCATGTAATTACCATTTGGAAAAATAAGTATTTTTATTGTGGTAGTACTAGGGTCTAGAATTTTGATCGTTAGATTGTAAGCCGAGTAGGGCGAGTAGAGTTTGTAAAACGAATAGCGTGAAACGTGATACACGGCTTAATCGCTAACTGTAGAATTTTCTAGCAATTGAATAATTTACAATTGGAATGTTAATTAAATATATAAAATATGGGTAATAGACATGCATCATGTTAAACATTGCTGGCAATCGCGGAATGTGGATAGTATTCGCATTATGGTTTTATTACTTTTTATATTTTTAACTGGCTGTTCGTGCCTGACATCACCCGTTTTCTAAAATTTTCTCTCATATTTACCGTTAATTAAGATTACAAACACGACAAAAAATTATCAATCATAAAAATTGAATTCTTCTCAAGTTTTACGGTCAGCAAAAAATCTGCGATTAATTTTTATTTATATACAAGATGATTATTTAAATATTTATGTACGTACGAGCAAGGTACATGCTGTGAATAAAATTCAAATAGTTATATAGGAGCAAACTTATACTACGATGTCAGCAAGACTTTCTGAAATTCAGATAACAACTTTTTTTTCTTTTATATGCTGGCGTCTCGTGAGAATGTTTGTATAAACGACATTAAATTACACAGAACATAGGGAGATTGGAATAGGTACAATCGAAATAGGACCATTATACTTCCCATTCAGTATCGTATATTGGTTTTATTTTATGACCTATAATTCTATAGAATTTATTGTCTTTCGTAGTATTAAGAGAAATTATAGATCGTATCTATTAATCGAATTTTCCTCACTTTCTTTCTTTTTTCGTATTTTCCTCCTCTACTCGCTCTTATCTTTGTTCCCTGGCAGCGTTCCCGGCTCTTGGTATCAGGTGGGTCGTGTGCTTGCTTGCTAACTTGGTCGTATGAAAAAGTTTACATTGCAAGTAATGCAAATTCAATAAGTATAGCAATCAAATATCATTATTATCACATCATAATTTATCTTTGTGGTTACTATTGTCCTATTACCTAAAACACTAAAGTTTGTTATAGGCCGCTACTATAGGTAATAATTTCAAAGAAACCATACAAGTATGGTATGGCTTGATTTACATACAAATGTATGCATAAATTTTACTTGACTAATGATAACCGTTCAATTGATAATTTAACTAAAACACTTGTCATGCTGTTAATAAAGACACATTCCAGAACTAAATGTGTTTAAAACGCTGCTGCAGCGGAAATGTTAGTCTGCCTTAAATAATTGCTCTAGCTTTAAACGATTATTATGGTATACATAATCGGGTCAAAATCGCCCTAAATTTTACTAACAATAGCCACTGGACACGACTGTACAGAGTAATTGCATTTAATTGGTCGAGTCCCATTATATTAGAATTTTACTTTGAATACAAAATTGAGGACTAATGCCCTTACTTTGGGCACACTGTGACGTTTTAATATGACAGCCTTTTTTGTTTTGAGAATTTGTAGTTCAACCTCAATATTTTGGACTATATTATACTTCAAGACTACAGTACTGTTGCGTACCCTCTAAGAAATACTGTGTACTACTTACCCATAAAAGAATAAATGATAACTTGGAGTATTTGCAAATGTTTATGAGGTAACATGAAAAGCCAATGTAATGTAACGACTCAAATCTGGCCAAAACTCAATACACGCGATTAGGAACAGTTACAAAAATGACTCGTGCCATTATTCATTCGGAAATAAACGCTTATGGCCTAGTTATATGATAGTTTGAGGACAAAAAAAAACGGGACGGCGCCACAGAGCCTGGCACATCTTGATAACATACGAGTATATCATTATTGCGTCCTAGATAGAAGTTGGATAATATATTTATTTAGTTTACACATATCCCTCTGTGCAAACAACACGTCCTGAATAGGTGTGACATAATTATTTTTGTATCCTATGCTCTTGGCACCCACAGGGAATCTGTTCTGTGCCCACGACGCGACCCGCAAAAACCTATAACCGAGATAAAACATCTATGTATAGGTGTCCTATTCCCGGTCATACTTTAGTGCAAAATTTTAGTCAACTCGATACAGTTTTTTGTGACTGAGTAACAATGCAATTAATTAACAACCGCTTTTGCGTACTTATAACTAGCAGTAACAGTCGAATTAATTATTTCTTATCCACTGTGGTAATTGTCAATGCATTTTATTTTTACGTTCATAAATGTCACTTTGTGACTAATAAATATTATTTTCGTGTTCCTAATACTAGTTTGAATTTCTGTACCCTCTTTCATAACATAGAATGGTATAGTTACAGAGAATTGGCTCTCAATGACGTTGAACACTACACTAGCCAATTAGGGCTGTTCCATAATATCCCTACTGAGATATCACGGAAAGGATAGGGATACTTTAGGCACAAAATATCTATCGTGCTTTAGGCTTCTGGTTGTTAGAACTTACTGTCTTGCCAAACTTACTGTCAAATGTTTTATGTATTATGAGAGAAGAACAAATGGTAAATATATTCTCATGGTCATGGAAGCACGTTTTGTTTGATTTAGAAAAATAAACGGTCCAGTAAAGATAAAGCAATCAAATATGATTCACTCAGACCGAGTGGCGCCGAGTTTTTATATAGATAGACGCAGATGATAGACCAACGTCATCACTATGTAAATCTCATCTTATTATTAGAATATTTGTTGTGGCGTGTACTTGGTGCGATGTTTGGCCTTTTATACTTACGATTCGTGCAAGTATTATTTCATGTTTTTTTTAATAATTGTAATTGGTGTTAGTTTCTCTCTTCATCGTTGCGATGACCTCTGAGGCATAGCGGTAGCGCGTTCGTAATATTGGAGGTCGCAGGTTCGATTCCCGCGCAGTGAATAATGTTTAATTGTATTCATCTGGGTGTTCTATTTATGATATAGGTAGGTATATGTATGTATTACAAAAGAAAATGTATCTAAGTAGGTATGTTTATTCGCATTCTATAACCTATAATACAAGTTAGTATGAAATTTGTAGCTATCTGACTTCAATAGCAGGTAATAAATAAAGTTAATATTTATGTCTATAGAAATACTCCCCATAACATCGCAAGCCTTCGGCGAACTTTCAAGTAGCTACAAGAAGCCCGTCAAGAACGGAAGACGTACCTACTTAGTTGCGACGGCCCCGGCCGTCAGCCTACCCTACCGAATTTATTGCAATCCGATATACGAGTGGAGACCCATGTCTGCAACAGAGGGGAAAACAGTTTGCGTGTAATATCAACCACTTTTTGTATGTGATTTTTTATTTTCGCTTTGTGATTTTTCCTGTTGCCGTCTGAACTGAATTATTCCGTTTTACTGATGTCACAAACATCAGTTTTACTGTATGCGATCTATTCTATAATACTGTGAAATAAACATTAAATAATGGAATTATAATTACCTATTTGAATGGTTCATTAGTGTCACTTTGTGAGTTGAGTTCCTGTGTTCGTGTGAATAAAATTATTGAAAATCTTTATCATGTGTTATTTTTAAGATTTCATTGTTAAGCTTTTTTTACAGTGTTTCTAAACTATAATTATAAGCTTTGTGATTTTTGTACCCAAAAAGGGTCTTCGAAATCAGTCTGATATATTTATATATTTTTGTATCTGTGGAGATACAGCTTTGAATTCTTGTGGATTCACTGGAGTGGTCCAGTTATGTGTTTTCTTTTCGATGTGTGAGTCAAACATTGAACCAAACACGCACTACCCTTTAGTGGTAATCTAGCAATATTCCAAAACGTTAAACCAAGTTAGATTTAAAGCTAATGCTAATGTAAAGAGACCTACCTACTTTGCATACCTATCACCATTTTTGAAGCCTAAAATTAATGTTGCCTAAGTAAATGGTATTTTGCCACGAGTTACCTATAACGATGTGACCTAAAACAAGGTCTTGCATGTTCTGAAACTACTATTTTATTACCTACACATCATAATTCCCTCGGAATGAAATATAATGTACAGGGGAAAATGAGAAAAACGCGTGTTGGGGACGCCCGAACGGTCATTGCCTCGTGGTCACCCAGCCTTAAAACCTATACCTTATATTATTAGTTTAATAACGTTCATGTTATAATTCCGATCATTTGTGGCATGTAATTGCATGAGCATTTAGCTTGTAGATTATGAAAATTAAGAAATTATTGCTAGCCAGGAAAACGGCCCTTTTTATTACTTATTTTTGTTAATTTTAAACATAATGTGATTTCCTTATGTAGGCCAGGGTTACTCCAAGTTAGTAACATATATAAAACTATGCTTTCATCGAACCTTTACATTACCTAAGTATCTAGTATTCGCGCAGCTGCAGTCATTGGTTGTCCATCCGTAATAATGACCTTTCACCACAGAATTTTTCTTTGTTCTGTGTTTCACCATTACCAAATCCTTCCGTCAAATTCGTCGGCCATATTACATTTTATAAGTACACTATAATTTCCATAAAAAGTAGGTAGGAAGTTATCTAGTGTAGCTCGGAATTTTAATCGTCGTATAACGACAGCCCTATTAGCACTTAGCATACAACTAACTATTAATTCGTACCCCAAAAAAATACATGTGCAGTTTGTAAATATAAACATGCAAACTGGCCCATTACTACATACCTACATAAAAAATCGTGTTGAATTAGGTCGCGTAGTGCGGATATACGAAAAGAATGTTAATTAAGCTAAATACAAAAAATAATTATGAACAAACAATTGTTTAACGGATGAATTAACATTAACAGTCTTGATCGTAAGCAATGATATAAGCATTGATCGCAAGACGATAATAATATAGCATTGCATAGTTATCAAAAATATTTACCTAGCTAGAGCATGCAATCTTTATAATAAATCATAGTCAATAATGTATCATCATCAGCAGCTCCAGCATCATCATCGTCATTATCATCATCATCGTCATGATTATCTCGGCGTTGTTCCCGGTTGCATCCGAGACTTTTACCTCACCGCACGTGGCCGTGGGCCGTCTACTGCTCCTCCTTTTGATTTGGCTTATACGCCTTTTTTGCGGACGACTTCCGTCTGACCTCTCGAGCTCGACCCTGAGAGAAAAGCCTGCACCTAAGCCCTTTTACCATCGAGCCTTTTACCAATAAGCAGCAAACCTGTAGGTACACCTGGTACCTACAGGTTTGCTAGTTAGGTAGATTTGGCTCCGAAGGTCATATTGGAACCCAAGTAATTTCGCTTCTCCCACTTTCATAATTATTGTTTTCATACTTGCTCAACGGTTGCGGATACTCTTAACCTGGCCTTTCTTCAGAATGTCCTTGATATGATTAACATACGTACATTCCTCTTACACTCACAAAAATATTGTGCTACATTTCAATAATATCACGAACTAGAAGTAGTAATTTTCCATATTCATTTTCTTCAGTAGTTCGCAAGAAAATTCGACTCTAGATTTTATCCTTATTCAATTTTAGTCAAGCCATGTAATTAGTCCAAAAATTATATACAATTGATGTAATTTGAATATAATCTGAATGGGTTGGTACCGACTACTTAATTGCTATGGTGGTCACATAAATATTGCGGATAAGCGATGGAAGGGAAGTTGGTTTGATTAGTTATGCGGGCTTCTTAAATTACAACATAAATGTAGAACACATAATGAGTCAAACTAAATAAATTATTTTGACCTTTTTTAAAATAAGGCACGGCAGTACACAGCAAATTTTAAAAGCCATGGTATCTATTGCATTTGGAATGGTAGAGACTTCCCATCCAAGATTGCTAACGTATTTCCATTACCATTAATTTCAGCAAACCGATGACAGATCACAGACAACATCTTCATCACGTTTATAAAGTAGTTAGGTATATTCCGAATCAAATGTCGGGTCTCATAAATACGATATAATCTATACTTCTATACTAATATTATAAAGAAGTAAAGTTTGTGTGTTTGTATATTTGTTAAATTGTAAGGGGTAATCTCGGGACCTACTGAACCGATTTTAAAAATTCTTTCACTAAAAAAAGCCACATTATCCCTGAATATCATCACGCTACTGCCCAAGGGAGCTGAGCAATAATCATAAATGTAATCAATTCCGGTAGATTCCCATACATTTTTGGAAAACTGATAAATTATGAGCATACCTATTATGTGAGTTAAATAGGGTGCATCGGGGTTCGAAACACGCCACGGGAGAAGCCGGGGTGGGTCAGCTAGTACGATATAATTTGGTGACTGATCCGATCACAGAACATAAAGAACTTGGTACATAAATGGAAACCTCACTTTAAAAATTGCTGTTTACTAAAAAGTGAACTTTCTTCGATTATGCGCTATTATTGTCAACTCATTCTTATCTGATTGAGAAAGCTTCCGATAAAGGAAAACGTGGGAGTTTGCAAAAGAAAGTAGGTACCTATACAAAACGGTAATATTACAATACGGTGATTCAATTTATAATGGCACGTTTCTAGTGCCATATTGTTTTTCGACGTAATTAGTTCAGCAATTACCTACAATTGAACGTGAATCGAAAAGAAACAAATTTCGCCACATTGATAGAAGTTCGCCCTATAGAAGATAAAGTATCTACGTATTACATCGGTGTTATTACTTTTTCTATTATTTTCATTTAGTCTCAGTTAATAATGCCGTTTATATACAAATACTCCATTTTCTGATTATAAACGGTCAAACACGTTTTCAGCATCTCGAGTACCGTTGATATTTAAAACAATGCTGCAAATCCGGTATATTCATTATCATTTATTACGGCATAAAAACATGGCAATGTACAATATTTCCCGCGCACTGAATGTCGATGGGTATTATCGTCCACCTGCGCATGCGCGCCGGACCGGACGGACGCGTGCGTCCGCGCCGATTAATGTACCTACCTAATAAAAAGAGCCACCACATATTTGCAACTTATCGTTGAATTATTCACGATATAATCTCGTTATTTTATCAATTACGTCGTGTCGGCACGATAAACACTCTTGAATTAAGTTGTGAAAATAATCGTTTATTTCAATTATTACATTTACGTTGTTAGCTTAATGACTATGACTCCCTCCGACCGATTTCGACCATAGCGACCACTTTTATGTTCTCCTTTTTAATTTAATTAATTTAATTTAAATTATTATATTTACTTTGTTAGCTTTATATTACACAAATTAAACCCGTTTTCGTTTATATTTTTGTTTGTGCAAGCAGTCAAGCACTTTATACGTAATTATTGTGTACGTATCTATAATATCTTTTTCATAAAACTAGATATAACACAAGCTACTCCGTCCGTGTGGTTGTCCTGTAACTAACCGGATGTCGTTATGACCGATTTACCTAAAATATGGGATAACATCATTTTGGTCATCTCAACCAATTACAATCAAATGTAGAGATATTTTCAAGTCTTATCAAGACCTTTGTAATGAAAATAAAAACATAAAAATCGGTTCAGTTGGCTTTGCGCCCATCGCGAACAAACAAATATTTTTTTGAGTTCAGAATTGTTGAGTTCTTGATATAACCATATAACCCATTTATATAGACAAGAGTTGACACGACCACAGAATAAAAAAGGCCGGACTAAATTAAATTTTATATATTTTCTTGTTTATATTCCAATTGTTATTATTTTAACTAATTGAGTTACATACCTTGATAGGTACTTGTACGAATACAAACTGGTTTCACAGGTGCCAAAGCTCAAACTATCAATGATTTTTAATTGAATATCCATTCATGAACATATCCACCAGATTCCAGTCATAAAGAAAGCATTCCGCACGAGCTGTTTTATGAACAGGCACATTAAAACTGAAGTCCGAAAAGAAGTTGTCCACATCATTCTGCCTCCGGTGTTCTCTGGATCGTACGCCAGTTTTTATTTGCACATACCTTCACAAATTCGTAGCTATAGGCTGCGTATGAAATATATAAACAACTAGGTACTGGACTTGTAGATAAAGTAACAGACTACTAGTGGTATCACTATGTTATACTAATGTTATATCATCCTTGAATCACTTCAAAGCTTTGTTAAAAGTATGAAATTTATCGGCACGTGACATGTCGACAAACAATGCCTGTTTGTCGACATGTCACGTGTATCTAAATAATATCAGTCCCATACATTTCCAACTTTGGACCATTCGCTTTGTAGCGATTCCACTGGTAAAATGTGACTTTGTCTAGGGGCACTAACACTTATTATTATAAATTTAACCCTGAAAAGCAATAATAATAATATCATCGTATTTGAAAATAAAAATATGAAAACCAAGGGTACAGCGGACCAAACCCCGAAAGGAGCAGCAATTCTCAATGGAGCTTAGAAAACCTGGTAGTTCAATACCAAGAAGAATTACTGCCTAAGTTTCTTCCTTACTCTCCATAAATACATAATATACCGCTACTTAGCACTGCAGGATCTGTTTATTTATTCGAACATTACAAAAAACAAATAGACTTTTTTATGTACAAACTTTTTTGCATTGAAAGCTGTTTCGGCTTAAGAACTGATTTGCATTTTATCTCAATGACGGAAGCCGGATATATAATAATTTGTATACAACACAGCTTTACGCTGGTAAATTGGTAATGTTTTTAACTCTATGTGATATGCTTCTTGGCAGCCTTTGGCAGTATACATTTCTGGCAAACAAATGGAGGAAACCATGAAAACAAAATCGTATCACTGATTTATTTCATTTCACTGCTGGTTTTATGGTTATTTTTGTTGGAATAGCGGCTACCAACGATCAAATATCATAACAAGTTCAGCAAATCGCATCTTACATGATTCCTTAACAAATCGAATTATTTAGGATAGTTTTTTAAAAATACAGCCTGGTAAAGTTTAATTCACGCCCTTCTCTTACCAGGTAGGTAGAGATAACCGTCCGCCATTCAATTCGTTGTCGCAATATTTCGATAAAGTAGAATACTAAGTTTCAACATATTTCCATTTAAATTTGGCAGTTGGCTTAGCTAAATGGATCCGTTCGGACTTCAAAGGAATAGCAACTGTACCTACCAAAATACTATAGTGAGGTATTCTAAGCACAGAACAAAATAAACAAAAAACAAATGTTCTGTGGTTCTAAGTCTAAAGACCTTGACTCGCTTCCCTTATTTTTCTCATTCTTCTCTCCTCGTATAGAAATAATAATTAACACTGTGTCGAAATATGAATATGTGAGTCCATTAGTGAATGTGATAAGATTTACCAAAACGTAATATTGTGGATACAGCTCGTTCCGCTTTCTTCACATTATTTTGTAAATGTTACGCTTTTGTTATTACAATCTTAATGATCATAATGAAATAACTACCAGATTAATTATACGAGTCTTACGGGCATGAACCCATTGGTCTTGCCATGTTTATTGTTTCTGTTACTTGCTTGATCACCGTAACTCAGCGCCTAAATGTACTTTAATTTTTCATCATTTTAATGCTCACGAGCGGTGTTTGCGGTGTACGATAAAATCTCAATGGAAACGACCCACACGTTCTTTACTTTTGTTACAAAAACCGTAATCATTGATAAAATGTATTGCGGTTGTACCTTTGAAGCAAATTTGCTTGATTTAACTCCATAATATTAAACACTTATTTACGCAAGCTTTCCCCTAACAATAATACATGTTCAAGCAATTTTGATGTTTGCACAGGGCTAGGAAGTGTCTCGACAGATCGGACGTATACGTTGAAACTAAACGTAGTGTCAAACGGATCCGTGGGAGCATTTTAGTGAGTGCGTGTGAACTGAGCGCGACAATAGGCCGAGTACACACATGATGCACTGAGAAGCTCTGATTTAGAGGAGACATTACGTCGAACAATGCCGGATCGGCGGCGTGGCGCAATCGTACGATAATTACGTGCCTATTGCGTAGGACGCATGGGAACATCCAACCTCCAGCCGACTACAGTCACAATACATAAATGCTATTCCAGCCTTCCTTGTGTACTTGAACTTACAATCGTAGCCAATTACAGTATTCAGAATATCTATATATTCTTATAACATAGTAAAAATGAGATGTGTACCTATTTATTCAAGTTTTAAATGACAACGTGGGTAGATATCAAATCGAGTTCTATATGGAAAGTTGCTATACCAGAAAACTAATGGTTGACCAAAATTTGTTTTAGGTTAACGTTACATACATAAAATCCTTAAACTTCATGTATAGGTATTCATAAGCTTATGAATTAGGAGTTGAAATTAGAGTTATGTTTGTCAGTGATGCGTAGGCTTGAAAATTATAGTGGTCATTTGGGGCTTGTCTGTCACTGTAAGTACCTAATCATTAAAAACCTCCCTAACATTAGTTGCGGGGTAGTAAATAGAAAGGTAGCTTTCATTCGTAAACTAATAACATTTTAATGGGATCATCAAGCGAACCATGATGAATAGATAATGTTTTCCAACCCTATGCTTTCGTTTGAGTTTGTTGAGTTTCATTGGGTTATATTGCAGGAGAGAAATTCGAAAATAAGTGTGCAAGCATTAGTCGTAAGTCGTAACCGGCTCTAACAAAATTTTTGAAACCGGTGTCCTTAACAATCGAAAAAGGGTTGATAGTCTAATATGGATCAACTTCTTATAATTAACATTTTCTGCTGTTGGTCAATTCGGCGTGGCATGCCTATAAGCAATAATGTTTTGTAGTGATGTTACAGGGCGACTTAGTTATTGGCAATACTAATTGTGCGCTCCAATTGCAGTGCACCAGCCTCTACTTCTTGTATAGCTGATGTCTGGTCTGTCGCCTCTGCCGAAGCTTTGGGTACTTTCAACCAGCACCGATGTTGGCACCGGCGTCGACAGTGGCAGTGCAAGGTTAAAGTGATAGATTTCGGAATATATTCTCATAACTCGGTACACAATAGTAAAAATTCGCAACTTTCGACATTCATAATGTAGTACAAATGTAATAATCCACGTCCATTGTAACACCCACGAAATTGCACCCACGTTGTCTGTGTTCTTTTTTGATACTATCTATAAGGGGTCAATCTGGCATCACTGTCTAGAGTCTACCGATTGTGACGTAATGAGTAAATGAAACCTTCTTGCCGTTTTAGAACACGTTTTACGATCAGATGTAGCGTGCTACAGGAATGCTTGGAACTTCCTGAAATTAATTCACTCGGTAGCTTTGGGAAACTTTCATTTTATGTAGGACAAGACTTATGAACAGTTGGCTTTGAGTGATGTACCTCGTTATAACTATTTAAATAAAAACTTATTTCTACATTCGGTTCAACTTCACTAGATATTATTATTAATGTTTATACCTATTATTAATACTAAAACTAACATCGCAGTTTATTCGAACAAAAAGGTTCAATGATTTAATGATATTCCATTTTCCTATCATCTTGGATTATAGGCAAGCTAAGAGAATGATGTCATACTCATAGGCTGTATGAGCACGTATGGCCAGTAGGTATGCCGCGACATAAATTTATATGAGCAACCCTCCCTTGTAGAGATATCATCTGAACATATGTTTTAAATTTTTTCATGTTAAAATTAAAATATGTCTGCCGTAAAACACAAATTAGGCTGTAACTATGTTGTATATAATTTGTCTTTAGGTGCAATGGCCACTGGCCCCACCCTAGTATTAATGTGACAAGGTTCTATCGCATCATGGCGTGTCGCACGCCAACATTCAACTACCAGCAACGTTACAGTAAAATGTATTACGTATGAAAATTAATTCGGTCCAAAATATCCCGAGCATGAATTTGTCGTTAGACGCTACTGTATTGATGGCATCTAGATGTCGTACCCGTTGATAAAGCTATTTAATATTTCAACCATAATGGATCTGCATGTCATCAAACTGTAAATGTTTTAGGGTTCATAAAGATATTGTTATCTACTAAC
Organism: Lithosia quadra; assembly: GCA_963576445.1. Lineage (NCBI taxonomy): Eukaryota > Metazoa > Arthropoda > Insecta > Lepidoptera > Erebidae > Lithosia > Lithosia quadra. The sequence continues at coordinate 6,312,735 of OY754884.1, read as the reverse complement.
ATTTTCAGGTAAAATCTTAATCTTTACCATGTCTCCAAAGTTTAAAAAAATTTAAGTGGACACGGTGATAGTAAATATGTATGGTATGAGTATATGTAGCGGAGCTCGTGATATAAACGTGGGTAATCCTTTTCAAGCGAACTATTAGCCGATTAGGAACTTGGCTCCCTTTTTAACAGATATGTTTTTGGTGGGATGTTTTTAGTTAAGTCTTCAACTTTAACACATTATTTGCAAAAATGAAAACCGTACATACCTACGAGTTGTCTACATGCTCAGTCGCACTAACTCAGACTATTACCACAGATTACTTAATAATTATTAAGTACTACCAATACGGGAACTCATTTAGTTAGTTGGAAAACAAATATTTTAATTTTATTTTTTTTACTTGCACGGCTCTCGGATGACGATTCGGAAGCTTTTACGTTATAAAACTGCAAAGGAGCTTTGTCGTTTGTGTTTGTTTGAAAGGGACGCAAAAACTGATTAGCGGATTGATGCGGTTTTCTCTATTACATATTACTGCACTTAAAATGTACCGTATTTCTGATTGCAACGGGTTAAGTAGAACCGCGGGCACTAGCTAGTTTTTTTATCATTATTATAGAATACTTGATCATTGTCGTACGGCTGTCAAGTTACATGCCGACCTAACTTCTGAAAATATTCAGCCTTGGCCTGTAAATACTGACAATATCGATTTTGTAGCAACTAGCATGAACGTACTCGTGTTAAGACATTCTTGTATACCTTATAGTCTTTAAAAAGCTATCCATGCAATAATATTCTTCTTACAATTAATAACATAAGTACGTCAGGTGGATACTAATGAAAAAGACCTTCTCAACATTTTTTTGTTAACTATGTATCATGTATCTACTAAATATGTATCATTTAGGTCAATACTTTCATTAATATTGTACACAGTTCTTCATATTCTAAAACGTATTAGTACCTCAATTTTGAGTTCCTAAAGTACCAGTGCAGCGTTTACAACTGGAAATAATACTGGGACTAAAACGGTGAAAGTTACAACACGGTTACCCTTTTTGCGAATCCTTTACGATGACTTGGTTGTGTCTAAATCTGTCGACATCCGCGTGGCCCGCCGCGTTCATCTCGATGGTCTCTTTGCACATCGTCGCGACGCTTAGACGCAGTCGGCATGAAACAGTATGTTTGTACAAAGGTACTTGCACCTTGTATTTATGCATACACAATGCCGTACTCAACCACGAGCCCTTCGCGATATTAATTTGTTAAGTAGGTACTATAATTACAAAGTGCCAAATACGAAGCGTCAGATAAGTAGCCGAGTTTCCAGTATTCTCACAATAAATTACTCATAAATTTGATTTTACTGATTCAACACCAATTGTGAGTTCGTTTAATGTGAAATCTTGTTTGTTATTCATTCAGTGTTTGTTTGGGTAGCGATTTTATTGCAGTCCGCCCGTTGCCGTTGTAGGCCACGGGCGAATAATTACAAACGATTCAACTGCCGCCATTAAAAATAAACTTTACACGTTTGGATGTCATTCAATGTAATAACGAGATAGGCTCGAGTTTTAAGGGTTTTCTCTTGGCATTAGCAATTGAAGAGATTTAGAGATAAGGCCTTAGTCAAGAATTGTTTGACTAATTTTATTCCTAGTTACACCGACATCAGAATCTGTGATTACGACAAGAGAATAATTAAAACATGTTGTAAGGTTTCTATTGCCTTTTTATCAAAAAAATTTAAGCGTGTAAAAATGATGATAAAATAAAGGAACTCACAAACATGAACCCTTAAAACATTATATTCCTTTTAAGGAGGTTTAGGGTCTTATCAAAATCTTCGGGTCCCAAGTAAACCAATAAAAGGGAACTAATTATTCTATCAGTTTTTATTCTATAGAACTAGTTCGGTGGGGCCTATATCCTCAAGTAGATAATTTAGAAAAAAAAAAAAAGAAAACGGAAGTTATGGACCACTGAAAAAAAACGCTATGTAAAAGACACTGTACCGATTGGAAAATGACCCTCACCCTGGTTCATCGCTAACCCAATTGAAATTTGGAAAAAGCCGTGTTTGGAGCACCCTCCGTAATTTATATTTAAAGGGAGCATATAATACAGGTTTGTCGAATATAAGAAACGATAAACTGTATCCCTGGTACACACTCAGAGCACTGAACGGAGCGTGCCCCTAGCGTCGCGAATTGTTTGAACTAATTCTGGCCTTAATGCCTACGTAATAGGTGCATAAATTTTCAAGTTAAGGGTAACTGAGCGGATATATATGCCAGAACATACACGAGCTACCTCCTCTATTATTCTGTGGAATGTTTGTTTCCTGCGATTAAAAGTGGCTACTTGATTGTAAATGTAGCAAATTCTGTGTAAATTTAGTTTGTTAGCAAGCTAAGTTCCTGTTTAATTGTGACTTTGATTCTCTCACTTTCTAAGTTGCATGAACTTTAAACCACTACTGATTGACAGACTAGGGTGTGACGTAGGCTTTCTTCTTAATGTTGGGTAGAAATAACGACAAGATGATGACTAATAACGTTGGATGTTTCCATGATTTTCTAGAAATTCTGTGAAGTCCACCTTCCCACACTTTATCAACATCTGATGATGATACCAAACCTAAACCCATCATACAGGCCGCACGTGCTGGTATGGTATGGCTTATAAGCATTCAAAACTTTGTGTGTACCCTATGTCTGCTATGCAAGGCGCAAACTTGTTTTATGAAGAGATGCAAAACAGGTCGTGTGCAGCTGAAGTGTTAGTCCTTGAAACGGCGCGTGTGCTAGCAGGCCGGCCTCGTGACCTATTCCACGGCCTTGCAGATGCCTACCTGCAGGTGTCAGGTAAATAATTAGCCATTCCCCACCTCACTGCTAACTCGAGCAATAAATATTCCAGCATGTGGCGCCTAGTACCTGCTATTTGCTTTATAATGCTAAACATACAATAAAAGAAATTCGTTTAAGAACATTTTAATAAAAACTAGACTAAATTATCTGGGTGAGACTTATTTCCTTTGTTGCAAAGTCTATTGTTAAATTGTAAAGACGCTGAAAGTATAATATTAGATACCTACTAAACTAAATATGTAAAAATTTAATTATTTTCTTAATTTTTTCATGATACCTACTATGTAGGTTTATTAATGTTTTTGAGACCCCCACAAAAATCTTTGGGGCCCAAGTCGTCGCCAACAATTACCAAGATAGACCATTTAGGAAAGGAAGGGTAGGAATATTGGCGATCGAATGATTATTCCTTGAGGTAATTTTTATATCAATACGCAGACATTGCGTAATTACGGTAGTTAAGATAACTATTGGGAAAAAAGACGTACAGTAAAGATTACGTATTTTTATGTACTTACCCGAGTATAGGAACAAACCATGGAAAAAAATAGATTGTTGAAGAAAATCTTCATGTCCTTATCATTATCTATATTGAAACTAGTTACAAAAGATATCGAAACAACAGTGACACTTGTCGATATGCAAACACAAACAGTGAGTGACGCGCGACTTCACTTGAAAATTTCAATAGATAAGTCGCGTGTCTGCCCGAAGAAGGCTACAACCTAAAATATACTTAGTATAATCCTGCAAAATTAACTGTACACCTTGCAAAAGTAGTGCCAGACCTTATGTTCTAAACACTAAAGATCAATTTTGATCACTATTGTATTATATAGTAAATTTGTAAGGTGGTGTCGGCTGTGGCTCAAACAAGAGGTGTTTGCAGGAGATAGCACTATCGCCTGGGAACGTCAAACAGGCGGGCCTGCCCCGCGTGCCACCGCCGCCCGCCACTTGTGCAACAATTACTGTACTGAGAAAATACCTGTGCGATATATTAACATACCTAACGATAAAAAAATTAAAATATTTTCGGGTTTCTTTTCACTGAAAATGGTAAGTTCAAACGTATACTATCAGCGTGGTGTGGCTGTAGGGCATTCTAGTACTACAAGGTCAGAGGCCGCGGCTTCAATTCCTGAGCATGGGGTCATTCTAAAATTCGATTGCAACGCCACCTACCGGAACTAACCTAAGCCTTAGCGCAAGTGCAAGTTATAAATAACAAAACCAAAGTTGGTTTAGGCCCTGAATGGGTGGGACCTATTAGTTAGTACTCCCAATCAAAACTAGCCACTAGCCAGTGCTCAATAAATAAAAAGTTTAACTAAAGATAACTGAACAAAAATGAAGTTAATATGGACTTGTGTTACAAACAATCTAAATAAGTACAAAAAAGCAATATGTAAGTATATGTGGGGACTATTATGAGACTAACAAATTTCCCAGGAAAACTGAATTAATTATCTCATTATATTATTGCACTAAACCATTTAATTTATATCTCTGTTTCCGGCAATGACATAAAACTTTATTCTAATTATAATACGTGAACTAAATTAATTAGTATGAAAATCTCTGCACCAAAACTCTACCGTGCGAATCTCTACATGAGATTTATATCTATGCTCTATCCCAAAGGCAACATTGTCATTATTAATGTGTTGCATAAATACCTTGGAATTTACGAGCCGGAACGGACAGTAGTACTCTACCATGGGGAACTCTACATTGTTATCTCTTTATTATACAATATTAACCGTTGAAGGTTTTATTGACGTTCTGATTCCGTTAGAGTCTGTTACACAAAGTTAATGACATAATATACAATATGCAAATAGATGATTAATTAATGAGGCTAATAAAGTTAAGTAAGGTGACTAATACAAAGTAATTGGTTTATAAGACTCCTGTCGGCCTCCTTGGTAGGTATGGTCAGCATCAAAATAGATGAATTTTCAGATTTTCAAGATTAATTTTTATGCAAAGTAATGAACATCTCTTGAAAATGCTGTTAGCCTCCTCAGTGGACTCTATTAAATTGTTTAACATTTTTAAGTTGAAATTCATTCGTACTTTTTAAGCTGACTGCACGAAAATGTTTTAAAGGAGAAGATAAAAGTGTATGAACACATCTCGCCAACTATAATTTGTAATAGGGAATGAAATAGACCTACCAACACCTTTGAGGCTCAAGCCAACCTCACCTGTTAAACGGTGCACCTGCTAAACAACGATCGAAGCTCTGGCGCAGGTTTACCTCCTCTCGGGGTGGGAGGTCAGATAGCAGTCACCCCTGAAAAGTCGATATACTAATCAAAAACAATAAAGGGACCCTAGGATCTAAAGTGCAAATCTTTGATGCAACTGGGCAATCGCTATGTGCATAATAGACTGGTGGGCCTGGTAAATTATATACAGAAGAAGACAGAAGTTATTAATTTATTCAAATAATGAATGAAACTTATTCTTAACATGCCAAAACGTGCACAGTTACTCATAAAGCAAAAATCTAAATAGCAAGCAAGCAAAATATTGTTAGGTACATATTTTTATTAAGTTCTGTCGTTAGTCTGTAAGCCTTCTTCATAAGTAAATAAATAAATAGAATATTTTATTATTTTTATCTTATTTTGGCCCACTGCTGGGCAAAAGTATTCTTACCAAATGAAAGGTACTTAAGTACGATAATAAAAAAAAATTAATGACGTTGTTACTGTCGTAAGTCCAGTATGACTAACTTGTTTTATCTTCTATATTCATCCCGTATCAAACAGCGTTACAATAATGCTACTACTGATAAAAAAAAAACATAGCTTACACAAAAGCGATAAACAAACACCTGAACTCATGCACATCGTATCTATATCAGATACTTAGATATCCGACACATGTTATAGAACTGTCCTTTAACGCTCATTACGAACTTATAAACTAAAGTGTTTGTTGATTGAAGTAGAATCCAAGTAGATAATCAGGAGACGGGCGGAGGAATGCAACAATCGGGTACAGGTGCGCGGTGAACACCTGCCGTATGCCGCCACGCTGCACCGCACCGCACCGCCAGCCTCAATGCTTACCCGCTCTACCCAGTGTTGACAATTTGCAACAGTAACTACGCTACCTACTTCTATACAAATTAATAAAATTGAAGTGTATAATATTTGCAGTGTTAAATAAACTTTGATAAATGCAGATGAATGTTTGTATGGTATGTACTTAGAACAGAGATAATTTAAAATAAAATCGTCTATCTTTCTGTTTATTTGTTCCGACTGATCACTGAAATGGCTGGGTCGATGTCGAGGGCATTTTCACTAGTCGAAGTCATAAAACGTAACTTTGACTACTTGTATTATAGAAAAAGAGTTATGGTTCCATCAAAATTGAAACCCAAATCTAGGTCTAAATAATGCGAGAAGTGAGCCCAAAAACCATTTAACATAAGAAAAGAAGGAGTTTTTTGTTCAGTTCTAAGTGTATTTTTATGTTTTCGCAAGCAAAATCTACAAATATTTTATTAGTTGCGATGACACCATACATAAAGATATATGTTGTGGGCGTAGTGGCGTGATGTCATCATTGTGTTCTCAGCTTTCATATACCGTAAGCCTCGGGAAGGCTTTGTTAAATATGACCTAAATTATATCATACATACTGCCAAATCTAATTTATGTTTGGAAAAGGTTAAGAGACAAAGTATTTTAACACACTCTTGTTAGTTTCACTGGTAGCGAAAACTTTACTAACAAAAGGGCTTACCAAACTACATTTTTTCAATAAACGGCAATGAGTATTTAAAACACCAATCAATCATTTATTTTGCTACACATTGGACACATAGAAAGGTGTTAGTAATAATTGTCCCATTCATGTTTTACCATATTGATGTGTAGAAGTGTACAGTTAGTTATGGATATCTTAACAAAATTTATAAGTTGCCTGAATTCAGTGATAATTAATTTAACCGTGTTATCACCTTTTACTCAAAGAAATTCGTTACGAGTAATAGGTACGCCTATGAGTTAAAATTTCATATAAATGATAAATTAGGTATTATTAATATTCCGACTTGCAATAACAACAGACTGATTTATTAATATGCTGCATTATTATGACGACCAAATACGGCACCCTACCTTGCGCGTGGTTTGTAACACACTTGGGTGGTTTTTCAACTATAATACATAATTGGAAAGCATAGGTAGCTAAGTGGATAAAGAGTCGTCTGGTCGAGATTTCCCGTATTCGAATCTTGGCAATGGCCAAGATTCATTCAAGATTGGTAGTGTAATGACATTATCAATGTGAACCCATTCCTAACATATTTAGCAATTTAGCTTATAGACCAGTGCCGATAGCTATGAAAATGGTAAAAAGTAAAAGAAATTTATAGTAGGATGAAACCTGTTGTAAAAGGAAGAGAATATAATAAAAATGATAGGAAAAATAAATTACGGGCGATCTGAGGTCGGGAAGTGGGGAGGGGGGTGAGTTTTAAGGGTAAAAACGGTTTATCTCGATTTCCGGCAAAACTACAAGTCCTATGGAAAAAAGTTAAATGACAAAGTTGTAGGTAATAAAGAGACCTACAAGTTTTGTGTTAACACTTTTTTCACACAACCTCAAAAAGTATGTGAAAAATTCAAATAATCAAGTTTTTGGTTTTTTATTTTTATCTTAAGCAAAACAAATTTGTTTTCCACGAAATTTGGTGAAAACTTAGCTTTTTATGTCCCAAAGACACTGTAATTTTTTTGATTTGAAATACTCTTTTTTTCAGTTTATTTTGATTAAATATCGAAAAACCACCCCAATTTTCAATCGATAAATCTCACGTCAAAATATCAGCATTTTAAAAAAAGTCGAAAAGCGTTTTGTTCGTTGAAATCTCTTCTTTCTGATAATGTAAAAATATATATACATTACTATGGAAAATTTTCTCAGGAAATGCAAAGAAGAAAAACTCGAATTCGAAATTAATATTTTTGTATTTAGTCATTTCCTCGCTGAGGTGGGATGAAAAGTTACATGTTGCACTATAACTTCATGGTTGCGCTCGAGTGCAAAGATTTTTCACTTTGTGCACTTTTGATTCCCTCGCTAAAGCTCAGGGTTCTATTTTTAGATCGCCCGTAATTTATTTTCCTATCATTTTTATTATATTCTCTTCCTTTTACAACAGGTTTCATCCTACTATAAATTTATTTTGTCTCAAACACTATCTGCACTGGTCTATTAGCTGAAGGATTAATTTCGGTTACTTACTTACTGATATTTAATATTTTGAAATAGAAAAAATGTTACATTAATAATGCGTAGATACCACGAATAAAAATACCATAACACCATTTTTGTTCACAAATTGTACTAAGCTAAGTACCATTCTTTAAATACACATACACACTGATATCTTTCCTTTTCACATCTACATTATAACTGTTGAGGTCAATTAAATTTGCGCTTATTACTTTAGTGACATTATTGCACCAAAACACATGTTGCACTTATACTTAATATCAAACTTACGTACACCGGCTTTACATATGGAGAATATAAAGTGTCGCGTACCGGATCACCGTTATTCCTGGAGACAATCAGCCGGGCCCCATTCATATATAGTTCGCGAAGGGACGCGCGTCCTCACCCGTCACTAATACCGACAGACGCTATAAATAAAACGTCATTTTATTCTTCTTGCTTGTATTCGCAAACAAAGACTCATATAAATAGAAAGATTTATAACTTAATTTGCTATATTTAGGGAACATTCTTGAGCATAAAATGAATTGACTTCATATATCCCACTACTATTGTAAACGCGACACTGTTTGTGAGTATAGATGTATGGATGTTTGTTACTCTTTCACGCCAAAACGCCTAGACGGATCTGACTGAAATTTGTTACAGGAATAGATTATAAGTAGTCTGGAATAACACCGACTGCTTTATATCCCTGGAATAGGTTCCCATGGGAAGCGGGAATACGAACAAAATTTCACGCGAAATTTTGTTCGTATTCCCCCATAAAATAGAAGGAAAAGTTAACAGCGGATCAGTGAACAGACGATCGTGCTATGCTATAATGCTTTAAAAACTCGTTTAAAAATAATAAAAAATTTAACGTTAAACATGAAAATAAATCTCACGACCTGTTCCAAATCTATCAATAGCTACCTAACTAATCATGATACTGTCTGGTCACAATTACAATCTTTATTATAACCGAATGAGTTCAAAGCGGCGGCATTTATCACAGTTCCACCGTTTCTACGGATAATCGGTGTTGTTCATTGTGCTTCCGAGTCGGAAACCGCAAGCATTCCTCGCCTCGCCACCACGCAAAGGCGCGTCCACATCGCGCAATTACCTCCACCTGTGGTCGATCTCTACCGAATGCATGTACTTAAATATAATCCGCATAGTGTAGCAACTGAAAGGGAACTCATGTCAAAGAGCTGTTATTATGTGGAAACAAAAAGAGAACAATACCACTTTTTGTGATCACAAAAGCTATTAAACAATTATAGGTATCTTTAGTATTTGCAATGCATTGTGATAAAGATTTTGCATGCATACAAATCACGCCTTTTTCCATTGGAGTAGGCAGAGACAACATCTTTTTCTAATCACTAGGTAAATCCTATTCTGCCTTAATACGTAAGTATCTAATAGGGCATGTTACATATAAGAAAACTAAATTCTTGCTCATTTATATCTAAATATTGTTATACATAATATATAATTAGTTAAAGTTTATTTTAATATCGTCATTGGTCTCTTTCCGTTTACGAAAATAAATGGTGCTAAATCACAGGCGTGGACACATACATGCTTTACTGCAAAGAGCTAATTTCCATTCAAAATAGTTAGTTTACATAGTTTCTCGATAATCATTCTCGATGTCATACTCATAATACTGAATGAGTATGCATACTATCTACTGATAATAGCATATTTTGTTTTTGTTTAATGACTAGCTCATTGGTCATGCAGCCTTCGATGGTTTATTTAACATAGATATCTACATATATTTTTATACTCCATAGCCGTATATTTGCAAAGATTATCATCCTTATATCAGCAAAATATGACTATGGAGTATGGGAGTCGATATACATATTATACTTTCAACTAATTGAGTCGTTTCTCTCTAAACAGTTCCTTAACTGGCGATCGATAGCGCCGGCGCTGACGCCGCAAGCGTGAGAATTGCACTCATTGACTGCTCAGCCGTGACATGCCCGCCTCATCCGCATGACTACGCGCAAAAAACTCTGTCACGGAACCCAAATCGATTCCTATCAACGACAATTCCTGTCGATCTATCACCGAATTTCCTCTAATCGATATCAACTCTAAGTCAAGAATTAGATATGCAATATAGGCACAAAAAGAAATAAATGCGTAATATCCGGCGGTGTTGTTAAAGACGAGGTTGGTTAGAAGCGAGTGGGTTCGGTACTTCGGTATAATGGGCGAGATCGGTGCGGGCGCGTCCGTGGCGCCTGCGTCGGCGGCGATGCCTCTTCGCTTCGGTAGTGTTTTAACAGCAGTTAACTTAGGGTTAAGGTGATTAAAACCGCCCGAGCGATGCGCGCGTGCCCCCGGGCCACTCAAACCCGCACATATATCACATTCCAATATAAATTAGTTTTGGACCGAAGCTGGTTTATGTGCCGAAATAAGCTCTCCGGGTAACCCAGATAATTAGCCGGTGCTTAACGTAACAGCTATGGACATAAAAATATCAATAAATTAGTAAGCATAGGTGAAGTAAATTATTAGCTAATAGTCATTGTTCTGCGTCTACTCAATTAGCTCCGATTGTTATGTTCGAATTTACAAAAACCCGTTTGTTTTAAATATGTTCATAAATTTGTGGCTGCGATTGAGAATGAAGATAAAACCGCATGAGTATTGCATTATTATAATTCATAAGCCGGGCACCTTTTTGCGGTTTAATTGTCTATAACTATAGGTTGTGTTACTACAAGTTGTATTGTAATGTGAACGCCAACTTTTTTTAAAAGATGGCTATAATAATATATATATAATATAATATTCTAAGAGGAAACAGAGCTATCTAATCCTAACTTAGCAGGAATTGCAAAAAGGGTCTGCACAACAGTGGACAAATAATAGACGATTCTTGAATAAGTAGATGTCCTCTTTATTTTCGACGTGGCCCTAGTGAGCGTGGATAGGTTTTCTTGCATTGCAGTGGTATTATTTTTAGGTAAACTATACTCCAAACCGCTACTCCGTTCATTAAGGTTACTTTTGAAAATAATTTGATAACATATTCATAGCCTACGACCATTCCGATTGTGGTTGTTTACGTTTATAACGAACTGCGACATTTTTATCTGTTTTAGCTACCGACCATAAAGTTAGATCTTTGTCAGGATGGAATTTGTAATTGGCTGAGAACATTATAATGCCACAGCTAATTTAGCTGTGGTATTATAATGTTCTCAGCCAATAATAGATAGATAGAAAAAGCACTTGGTTGAGTGAGGTTCGTGAATTGATGGGGCTAGTGCAGCATTACTAGCCCCATCAGTTCATGGCTCATTCTAAAAAACTGCGAATGGGACTTACGCACGAAAGGTTTCGTACTATTAAACGGTTAAAAAAAACTCTCCTTAAAATATTTACTTTATTTTTGGTATTATATGGTACTAGCAACAGAAATAAAAACCAAACCAGTATGGGGTTCTTGAAGAATTCCATAGGTATTGGTTTGAATTTTATGACTATTATGGGAACGACTGCCGCCTGACCTGTCACCCCCGAGAGGAAAGCCCGCGACAGAGCCTCTTCTATCTATCAGCAGGAGAACCGGCTAACAAGTGAAATTAGTCAACCAGAAGATCTTGAAGGAACCTTAAGTCGTACTTCTGACTGAAGTACATATTTTTAGGTTATCTAAGTGCAGAGCACAGCAAAAGACGTAGGCATGTATAAACGTATATTGCGACTGGCTCGATAAAACGCTAACAGACCTTTAAATAAATCTATAGGTACCTGCCTACATTATTATACACTAGCTGGCCCGACAGGCGTTGTCCTGTCTTAATGTGCTAACAACGAATAGTGAGCTCAAATTGATCCATTGAAACTCCCATTGACTACCAACACCCAAACTACCAAAACTCCATAAACAGTTCTTGTATTAAACTGAACTTTTGACAGCTAAATATTGAAACAACTGACATGACAGTTAAGTACGCCATGAGGTTACATTAGAAAAGTGTTATTGTCAAAAGCACTAAGAAGGTTGAATTAGAAAAGTTAATTATTATGGTCGTTAACTTTTCTTAAATTTTCTAATGTCCCGCGCAACTTTCTTAACTTTTTCTTTCACAAGAACCTTCTCCTGACAATAACAACCACAATAAAAAAGAATTAGTGAAATCGGTCCAGCCCTTCACGCGTGATGCCGTGACCAAGGGAAATAGGGATTCATTTTTATATATATAGATTATAATATACATCATACTAACATTCTTATTATTTTGTAGGCAATAAATTTTCTATCAAACTGAATAAGTAACAATGTTTAAAAGAATCCATTTCAATACTTACCTGTGAACTATATTGTTCCTCAATGTATAGCAAAAGAAAGTAGGTCCACCTCGGATAAAAACAAGCTAATTAGAACCGCATACGTACGGGTATCATTCATTTAGTCGAGTTTACGATTGGTAATTGGAGAGTGCATTTCAAGTGGCCGCGGCTTGCGGTCGGCGCTTGTCTGACGCGAGCCGCACCACTGAGCCGCACGCGATGCCCTAGTGTTTTAGCCTGTTTTAGTCTTCAAAGGTATACTGCTGAAACCGAGGGCAATTTTTGAATTTCGCTCGCGGCCATCGCCAAATTACAACACACGCCGCCAGCGTAATTGCGAGCGCCCGACGGACGCGTGTGGGAACACCGACCGATTTATTAAGATTTAATCGCACCCAATTAAAATACGCACCGCATTATTACCAAATACAAAAGCTTATGCAAATTCTTCGAGTTAGCGGTCGACGGGCGGCGGCGCCACGCTATGCGATTGCTACGAGATACCTCTACGAACACGTAGCGCGTAGACGCTGAAATACAAGCAGTTATGCGCGGTATGTTTTAAATAAAACAAAATTTTTATTGAAACATTACAATAATCCAATATCACACAGCTATCGTTAATGAAAATACCTGAATTCTTAAGAATCCTAATACGGAATTCTCCATAAGTACCTACAGGTTGTACCCAATCAAGATGAGTGTAAAATAAACCCCAGAATTCAAGGTATATTGCATCGGTACTTATATTTTGTTCATATAAGGATTTAAAAGTATATGTAGGCAGATCGCGACGATAACGTCTTCCCACGACACAACGAGGACCTCCCTGGTGCGCATACATTACCACAGCACGCATTGTCGTCGTCGCGCCTGCGCCGCCTCCCCTCCCCTCACCGGCCACACACACGCGCACTTCAGCCTCTCCATTCTTTCGACATCTTCACCTGCACTCTCACTAAGAACAACCTAATTTTCTTATTGCTTTTATTTTGCATGCAGACATGACAATTCACACAAGACAAATATATCTGGAAAATTTCAATTCGATTTTCGGTCAACTAGTAGATATATCTTATTAGAAGAACACAAAAAATAAATACCCAAGGAACGATTATAAATGAGTTCACAGAAAAAATAATTAAAAATTGCTTCAATGATTTATTTGTAAATATATCTTGAAATACACTATGTGTAAAAGTTGTTGAGTCCCATTCAGTTACTAGTCTATTGTGAACGTGTGAAAAGTTAATCATCACAGTGACCCAGTGAGAGTGGAAGAGTCCCGATGCTCCAGAATCGGCATTAGCATGTTAATGAAAGGGCGTGGTCCAGCTCGGCGGTACCACACAAATCACGTCCTCTGTCTCCCACACGACGCGCCTCGTCCGTGATATATGCCCTTTTTAATAACCAATTACATTGTCCACTAAAACCTTTTTATTTCAAATGTAACGTTTGTATTGCATCGTAGAGTGTAAACATGTAATTCATTTAACCTATCTTTTTATATTTCTTAACTGATTGTAGCCTAGCCTTTTATCTTCAAAAATAATGATCAGTATCCTAGTTATTGAAGATTGACTTGCACACCCTACTAGAAGGAACCCTCGAGGAAGTCTCCTGAATAAACTAGGTATACCCCGATTTTTAATTCTAGGCAAGAAAATGACATTTCCAGTGTTGCAGGTTTTTTGTATCAAATAAATAGTGATGTAGTTGAATCGAGTTTTACAATTATAAGTTAGTCGTGAGTCGAGATTATAATTCTTTTATTAAATATATAAATAAAATTTTTCGCGCGTTTAAATAAATAAAAACATTTACATACAAGATACGCGCGAAAAACATAACCCTTCTTGGCAGTCGGGTAAATAATGAATCCCTATTTACCTTGGTCACGGCATCACGCGTGAACGGCTGGACCGATTTGGCTGAAAATTAATGAGGAGGTAGCTTAGAACTAAGAGAAGGACATAGGATACTTTTTATCCTGCCACGGGGACAAAGTATGCCACGGGTGAAGCCGCGGGACACAGTTTGTATTCTATAAAAAATATTTCCCTCGTGTAATGTACTAGGCGAGCATAAACTGCAAAGAGGTTCATTCACTGATAAAAATAAAGAATGACTAAAGTATCTAGTCTATTGATTGCCGAACATCACTATTGTAGCGGGTCACCCTTTTTTGTATTGGTGACAGTTGCACTTGTCATTTTCTTGCCTAGAATTAAAAATCGGAGTATAGACAATATTTTGACAATTTGAACCCGAGGGAGGAAACTTTTCTCAAACCGTGTAGTTCCTAACCAAAAGCTGCAGTTAAACGTCGACGCGCGACGTTGCGAAATATTCTACTGAAATAATCGGACATACTTCCAGGCGTATGCATTCAACTGTGTAATTCACTAGTTCTAAAATGAATCCTGACTTCGCTAGAACAATGAATTTGGTAAAACTTAACATCCACCATGCTACTTTAATCCAAGTTTTAGCCGTTTTAGGAACTTGCCCTTGATATGATATCCACGTCTGCATTCGTTTAAGTTTACTAAGTAAGAACTTTTGCTTCTAATAACTGAATTATCCTTAAAATGCACTTAATAGACGTACTATGATTCTTACTGCCCAATAAAATTTGTAAAATAAAGCTACAATAACAGATTAAGCCTACTGTGATTTGGAGACCAGCCAGATGGACTGAGGACCTGAAAAATAGCTAGAATAGACCGGATGCGGAAGGTAGAGAATCGGAAGGCGCTTATTGGGAGAGGCCATGTCAGTGGACGTCGGTAGACTAACTGATTGACTGATACTTAATCAATATTGACCTGAAAAATATTGATGTTTAGACTAAAACCATAACATTTGATTGCATCAATCTCTACACACATACCAGATGCATAAAAATCTGAAATAATTATGTAGTAAATTAATCTAGAGATAGTTTTTTGATACGAGATTAGAACGAGGAGCAGGTTTATAGGTAGCGGGAATTAACATAGTAACGAAGGGGCGGGCCGACCGGTAACTCACGCCCCGCACAAAATAAATAATTTGACTCGAGGAATGCGGCCAGATAATGGACCTCGTAGCGCGTTGAGATGTTTGACTTTACACCACATACCTGCCTTATATGGACGCTTTTATAGAAGGTATATGTGTACTGTGCTATTTGGAAAACTCTGTACGTTGAATGTTAAATCTTTAACAGGCTTCAATTTAGAAGGTGGTTCATGTAAGTATAACCATAGACCACATTATATTATTGATCTATTTGATGGTACAAGGTACTTATGCCGATCTCTCCGAGATTATGTGGGTAAATTTGCATAACTGATTTTTAATAGATGTAAAATAAATTCAAAAAGGTTTTTAAAAGAATTTTCATCCAGACTCAATGATTTTATTTTTACTTTAAGTCTAAGATAAATTATTTTAAAGTATATTTTCCTTTTTATACATATTTACTATAATCAAAATTTTGTATATGTACTGGCTTTGGCTTAAAATTCGAAATTAATACAATTTTAAGAATATACAACGTCAACAAAAATAAAAACAAAAAACATCAAAGACGTGGTCTTGTTTTATCAAGACTATGTTTCATAGGTAAGTAGGTATATACCTAATATCCTAGTTACACTAATCTAAGAGGTGGCATTTTGGTAGAATTATTAACCAATAATATATTTCTTTCTGTGTATGATTTCTTTAAACTAGTTAATGTCATATTAATTAAGATGTCTGCCATCATCCTAAAATCACATTAACGCAGACAATGGATAAGGTTAGCACATATAAGGTCATAAGACTATTCAAATTAAAACCTTCATTACATCGGTCACCTCTATTATTTTGACTTTTTGCGACATGACCTTAATCCTTGTAAAGATTAAAGTCAAGATTCACGGACGTCCTCTGATCCTTCGAAGATTTTATATCATCCTCTAATTTACACGTGCCGGCCCAATTAAGTGCAGCAATAAAACGTATTATATAGGGATTTGCTTAACATTTATAACAAGAATTTAAAGTGGGTCAGAAATAATACGTAAGCTGGATTTTAATCTAGCATCTTAATATAGGTCTCTTTAAGGATCCGGTTTAACGATCGTCTCGAACGCTTTTCAGATTTGTGCAAAATTGATGTTTGAAATTAGGCACTTGTTCAACAAAATAAGTTTTGTTATAATTTGTTTTGAACTCTGAACCAACGATGTCAATGTATCGTGACGTAAACTGTGTTCTTAATTAATACCTATAGCTATCAATACTTTAGCTCCGGTGGGGTCAAGCCCGAAGGGGCACGAAAAAAAAAAGAAAAGGGCTTCATTTTCGGCCAAGCAGACCTAAGGATACTTCGTGAGTAAGCAAAAGACATGAATGTCGAATATTTATTTCGCACCAGCGACGGAGTGGTTTAGTAATGCCTGCCACCTATGCAAACTTTTGAATTAATTGGAGTTCGATTTAAGAGACCTTTTTTATTGCAATACGTATTACTTATTAAATTCTTATTTTAAACTATTATAAGGTTATAACCAATGCTATGTTCAACAAATATTTTTTTTACAGTTATGTTACAATGTACAACAAATACTTATGTTTACAATTTGTTACAATTATTATTCTTATGTGTTAAAAATCTTCCAAGTACTCAATCAAAGGATCAAAGAAATCAATATGCCAAATTTTAGGACACGCTTTAATGCACCAAAGAACATTAAATTCATAAAACTTTTTTATGTACCTACCTATTGCAAAGAATAGTTTACCTGCCTCCAATTTGACGGTCCCAGTTATAAAATTTGGATGAAAACAGTCAATAATATAGGTATATGATGTACCTATTTATTGGGTCGTCTCAATACAGCCGGGGTCGTGCGTGCAGTGGGTGGCATCGACATTTGTCACCGGCCCCCAAGACCGACTCCACTACTGAGCGAACTCCGCACCCGGTGAGCACACCACCTTGTATATTTATTTTCTTTTCTCAATAATAAAACATCATTATTCCTCAACCTTTTTGACTTCATCTTAAGTTTTTTACAAGAAATCGATTATCATTAATAAGCCTACCTACATAGCTCACGTGAAACTCGCGATCGTGCGACTTGCCACCTTGCAATTTTTCAGAAATTAAAATGGCAAAACTTTATGCTAAATTAATACTTTCAGCCAAATCGTTACAGTGATTTTCAATTATTATCGTATAAATATATATGTAATCTTTGGATTTATCTTTTGGATTAGAATACAGTCTTTTTGGATTTGACAACTCCATTCTCGTGAAAGGTTTTATTAGATAGTTTAACAGCAAGCTACAACCCTCATTTATTGTACATGGCCCATTAAAATGCGGGTCAAACCGGAGAGCACAGCCAGAATTTATAAACTACGCGATATTGAATATAATAAGTTGATAACGGTGTATTTACTACTTAATTTAATTCCTATCTGCCTCTACATATCTGGGCATAGAGCGCCGTATCAATATCCTTCAAGCCCAAATCAACCTCACCTGCTAATCAGTACACCTGCTAAAAAACGGACGAGGCTCTGGCGCAAGCTTTCCTCTCAGTATTTAAATATCAGACGGCAGTCGCACGCGGCCAAGTCGATCAATCAAAAACAATAAGCACACCCTTGGCTCTTAAGTACAAACTTTTGATGCATCTTGGAAATCGTTATGAGTTCAATTGCTAGCTGTAATGCTCTGCATGTATAAATAACTTTAGACCGCCACTTCACCCGTGTGAAATTCTTTCTGTGCCCGTTACCACTTTATAAATGGCGACAGAGTCCATTGAAAATAGTTTCATTTCAATTAGTGATATTGATAAAAATGGTAGTCTTATCCATTAATTTGTAGTTTCATAAATCTCAGCAGAACTCTCGGTGGCCACTATCGCGGCGAGCATCGAGCACTATGCAAATTCAGTTTTTGCCAGCTACCAATTGAAGAGCACAGGCAAAGGTGCATCTCTCAGTACTGGGTGGCCAAACATTCACACAGCTATGGGACTTGAAGTGAATTATACGAAATTGCGATGTAACTGTTTGTAGAAAACTAGTTACTCACTTGTCGTCTCACAAGGTTTGCATGTTTATTTTATAGTTGGAACGTAGCGAGAATTACAAGACCCTTATGTTATAAATGATAACCAAAACCGTATCAAAGTTATGAATTATCTCTATCAAGTTTTAATCGAAGCAGATGAGCGTATAATCACTAACACTGGGAAAAAATTGTTATTATACAAAAAACGCTAAGTATATTTTTGTATATACATGATTTATTTCCTGCACATACTTAGTTTGTTTAATGAATAAATGATTCTTAAATTATGTTCATACAAAACTTAAGTACAACAGATTATACGAATGTCACCTCCCAACCCGTACAGAATGGTTGTACTAATAAATGTCATTAATTGTATAGAGGCACAACAGACAACTCCACTGCACAACTAGTTTACATATTATAATATTCAAAATTGCTCCGAACGACGACATCTGAGTCATCCTCCGTTGGGATTTTATTATTCAATTTTGTTAAGACTTCGTTCCCTTGTGATCACAATCGACTTGTTTGTGTTTTGAAATAAATGTAGGTCATTTTACTTAAGCATACTAATGCCAATTTTTCGTATTATCCAAAGGCTTGTAATCCTAAATTGAATAAATATTAAAAAAAACTCTAAACAGCATTAACTAGGCCCAATAAACGTATTGACGAAAGCCTATAAGTATTTTGTGTTGTTTACCTTGTGAAAGCCGCACAGATACCAGGCAGGACTTAGCGATTAGCTGCAGAATCAATTTAAGTCACAATATGTTCCTGGGGCGATCCTGGGGCACAATTCTGGAGACTATTCATTCTCTTGAAAACAGCGCCTTCTCTGACCTATTTTAATCAAGTGACAATTTGCCTTGCTGGTCAAGATTGCAGGTTAAGGGTACACTACTCCAAAAGAATAGGTACAATTCAAAGACGTCGTAGAACCCATCTTGCCTTTCGTTGTATTTCCACTGTTAACCAGTGCATGGGTCACTCTTACTACATTTAACAATCTTGACTTACCGAAGTTTTTATTTAAGTACTTTTAAAATCTACACCAAATATAACAACATCATAAAATAAAAAGGTAGATATTGTATATTTCGGCTGTCCAATTTATAACCTGGTATATGAAATATTTTTAGAATATGAGTGCTTTTGCACTTTAAGACCTTATAGACCACCCTCCCTGCACGTGTCAGTGTATAAAAAATCATGGCTATATGATATTACTAGCTATCACTCCCAAAGATGTACGATTAGCAGATATTTTTAAAACGGGACGCTGTTAAATATGTTTACTTAATCATTAAATTATTTAAACAAATTGACTTTTATGTAGTCGCATTGGCACTGCACCTTAACAGAATATTTTTTGCGTGGCGCAGCTCAGTGCGACACGACAATAAATTAGATGCGTTGAAATGTTTGTGTTGTGACTTCGTGGCCGCTGTCGGCGACGCCGCACGCGCATACATTAGCGCACAATACCGCGGGGGGCGCCCATTGTGTCCTCACACTCATACAACCCTGTCTCCCCTCCCCCCGTCCCACCACGTACCCCAACACGCCCCTAATGAAGAATTATTCAACACCAGACCTGCAATTACCAGATAAAAATCTATGTATGGTCATAGCTCGGTGACCTGAGACCCATTATTGTGGACTAATTTCTTATGGCCTCCCCTAAACAAGTCTGTCGCCTGTGCGATTCTGGGTGTTATTTTCATTATCTGATATCATGTGAAAATACTGGATATCAAATCACCTTGCTACGGATAATTTGGTCGTGGAATAAACATTTCCTTTCTTAGTCAGGTCTTTTAAATGTTGAACATTAGTTTTCCCAGTTATTTGATGGTTGCACTTCCCATGTTTTCAGTAGAAGAGTTATGCCGGAACTAACGTTGTTAGCTGTCTTTATAAGACTCTACCTAGTGATATATGACAACAATAAAAATTCCCAACAAAAGTGAATGACCTAGAAACCAAAATGTAAACAATAAAATGTTACATATTCAGTTTGTTTCCGAATTATTCAATTAAGTATCCCGTTATTCCACACTAATATCCTCTTATTTTAACCGACTTCCAAATAGAAGTAGTTTGTCAACTTGTCTTTATTTTGTTTGTTTGTTCAGGAATAACTTCTTTGTTGACGAACTGATTTTACTTTGGGTTATTATTGTAAGCTCCAAAGTGTTCACATTTTCGTCTTATTGGTGATATAATAATTCCACAATATGCAGTTTACCAAATTAGATTTAAGTTTGAAACTATCGATCCGCATGCCATTATTACGATTTTATGACAATATTAGTTAATTATAATAACTTCCTCTTTGTGTGTGTAGCCATTTTATGGTTGGTTACCTTACTTAGTAATAACCATTTTTGTATGTTGGTTTGTTTTAATGGGTTTGTTCATTTATTTCAATTTAAGGTCGTTTGTAAAGTCAAGTGTTCAGCAATCATTAAAACCTACCTCTGCACACAAGTTTTTTTTTATATCATAAGTCATATTGACGTGTCTTCAATATGACTTCAACTCGCCTGATGGTAAGTTAAAGGTAAAGTCTCAGGAATGGGGGACACCATTACAGACACCAGTAACCTTATAGTATTGGCCCTCAGCTTGACGGCCTCATCAAATGCTTTTTAACGCCCGCTTAGGCTGGTTTTATCGTTACGCGTTTCGGCAGCGCCGTTGGAGCGCGCGCGTTCAGAGATATATGGGAGTAGAAGTTGCGTTTTAGTGTCGCGCGCTTGGGCAGCGCCGTTTAATAAACGCGCGATGTTCGACAGCGCTGTCCAAACGCGCGCTGCTCATTCGCTTCTACAGCCAGTGTGCGTTTTAGTGTGACGCTGTTAAGACGCGCCGTAGGTATAGTTGAGAAATGAATTACATCGATACGGGACGAGTAATCGAGGAAGTTCGATCCAGAAGGTGTTTATGGGACCCGGCCGATGAATTATACAAAAATAAGGATATTGTACACGACTGTCTCACAGCAGCGGAACGCGTGCTACTAATCTCGTTTTATAGTGCACCGCTATTCAAACGCGCGCTGTTAACAGCGCGCTGCTCAACAGCGCGTCTAGCGGCGTGACGATAAAACCAGCCTTAAAGGACAGCCTTGCACGTGTTGTTCTGTATAGGAAAGGAGAGGGTGGGACTAGTTGGTAAAGCTCATCATTATTTAATGAATTCGCAATACGTAATACACATTTTCATTTCCTACAGAGTACTTTCTTCTGATTGTGATATAAAAATAGTAACACATAAGTAAAATGTTACGACATCTTTCATTTTCATCTTTTTATCCGTGTACGAGGGTGCTCTATGACTTCGTGGTTGATGCAGACTCTTAGAAAATGCAGTACCTAGTAAATAAAATTAAATAGAAACCAAAAAAAACACTCATTCGCCCCGCTATTCATGAAGCATGTCTTTATAAAGCTTGGTTTTAGAGTTACACAGTAATTTTGGGTCTTACGGGTTCCGTGCCGAGTGCCGACTAATGACCGGATAATTGTACGGCAGGTGCGCAGGCGCAGAGGGTTGCACGCTAAGCGCACACGCCAAACGCCAAGTCCTCAAAGGCTTTTACTGTTCAACAATAAACTAAAAATAACAAAGCGTACAAGAATGGGCTCCTAATCAAACAGATTTGAATAAATTAATTCTCCGCTTCCGTTGAATTCCGTTCTGCTTTCTTATTTCCTAATAAATAATAATAAAATATTCTCGCTGTGTCTTGGTAATTGATAGTAATAAATGTAAAAATAAATTGTTGTGTATAAATGTAAATTGTACACGGTCTATTATAAAGGCACTTTCGAAAATTTACAATTTTAAATTAGGTGAATCTCCCATTTCCATAAGATTATAGTAGTTATGGCGTGCTGTTAAGAGGTAGGTATCAAGATACCAAGTAAAAAATTATAATTAAATTATCTACAATAATAACAATATCTATTCTATGAAAACCTTGTTCAAGTTTCTCGTTAAGTAGGTACTTTATTCATGTAGTCACAATAAAATTAAAGAATATTTTATAGTGTTGATGCATGCGAACGTCAACCAAAGGGGATCGCATCGTTGAAGTCTGTATCAAAATTATAAAATATTATTTAATTTTATTGTGACTACAAGAAAAAACCGAGAAATTTAAACAGAGTTTTCTTAGAATAGGTACCTATATATTTTTATGTTATCATTATAATTAAACTCACTAGAGCTACCTATCCGAGAGTACGTAGGTACTGTCAGTAAGTAAGTGCACATGACTAAGAACTCTGGCTTGGCTAGCGTAACATACATACATGAAGTCCCATCTCTTTCCCATTGGGTTAGGCAGAGACCAAATAGCCATATGCAACATAACAAATATTGGCACTGAGCGGGAATCCAACCCGCGCCCTCCTTCATAGCAGTCAAACGCTCTACCGCCACGCCATGGCACAGAGGTCGTCATATGTTTATGGTTCGTGTTCATACGTTGATTAGACACCATAACGACTATTAAAATAAGTTTTCAGCACATAACGACAACTGTGTCTCTCTACACGCAACAACGGCTGCTACGGCGAAAAAAAAACGTTTTTTGTAGACCACCTGGTACGCCACCCGCGCCAGAGTGTAACACAAAAACTGAAAGAAAAAACGTCATAATATTTGAATATTATTACAAAAAACAATTAAGGGTGCCGCATGTCACCTGTCGCGGGCACGAGATACCCATTTACATAGAGAAACCTATTCGTAAGGTTACGACTTAGTTGAGGTGACTAGCGATTTGGTACGAAAGGTGACTGACGCACCCAAAAGAGGGAAAAAATGACAGAATACACTTTTTTTTCATTATTATTATTACTTCATACTAGTTGCAATATCCCTGTAAACTTAGAATAACTCAAGGTATTTTTTTCTTCTGGGCAACTTATATATAGGTACCTACTTGCATCACAGCATCACATACTGCATATACGGCAATATTATTAAGAGAATGGCGCTTTTCGCGCGAGTGATTTTAATTGTAGCGTTAGTGATTTGGTATTTTAAATAGGTATATGTAATGTGATGATTTATAATCTGGATGCACAAGTTCTACCGAATTGAAAAAAATGCACAAACTGGTAATAATGAAGTTGTGATCAATAATAAATTTGAATTAATACAGTGATGATATATAAGTACTAGGTATATAGTGTACAAGCCTATGACTAAACCCTTGGAGAATGTTTATAGGTACATATTTTGAGCTGAATATGCTCAGAGGTTTTGTGAAGCTCTAAGCATCGAGCCTAACAGACTAATAGACACAGACCTAAGATCACGACAAAATTTTGTTTTATATATCACAAAGTATTCCTCACCAAACATGAAGTGAAATACTACCTAATAAAATTTTACGTACTTATATATAAAATGTGAGGCGCATTATATTTTCACGGGGTCAATGGGTAGGTATTAAAAGTAAGTAATGGTCAAACTTCCTACTACTAAAAAAAATACAAATTAAAATACAGTAGTATAAAAATATCCGTTATTGAAGAAGACACTGTGTTCTCATCCTAAGCTAAATTTGATGACACATTTTTAAACAATATTCTTTATAAAAGAGCTTTTGTTATAGATTGTACCCAAGACTCTAAGCGATAATATCTAACGTATATTTGACAGGATAAAAAGTGCTTTTGTTGTATCACTTTCCATTTTATTTTTGTACAAATTGCTTTTATAAATTGAGGTACACACTTCAGATAGATACGCAAAAGATCCACATAACTAACATCTTGAAACTGAAGCTTAGTTGCTCACAAATAGACATCATGGACCATTGAATTCTGCCACACATTTTCCAAAATCTGTAAGCCTACTTGCACTGATAATAACTAATATTTACCATATTACTTAATAATTTTTGTTCCCAATAAAATTAATACTAATTATCAATATAATATCAATGTGTGACCCTATGTGGCATTGCGGTAGAGCATGGGTAGAGCTATCAAATACTTATTACTGTAATCTGTGGTAGAGCGTTCAACTGCTAAGTCAGTGATCGCGGGCTCGATTCCCGCTAAGTGCAAATATTCGCACGCATGTTTATATATCCTCCCTCTTTATGTATAAAATATGTATTTTAAAAAATGTACCTAAAATATGTCTATTCCATAATACAAGCATGTTAAGCTGTGCTTTTAATCTAGATAGCGCTGTTTAGAATATCCTTGACATTATACTATTTATGAACAAGACTATATAAATGGATAGCCTGCCATATATTATAAGAAACATAGCAGAAGAGTTTCTGCAGAAACCGCTTGACCCAGGTGAGTACCTTGAGGTACTCTCCGGTCTCCGGTCTTAGGCACCTAATACCAGTGATCCGTATGTATGACGTCCTCGTATTTATGAACCCAACAGGGAAACCTGCACCAGAGCCTTATCCGTCAATCAGCAGGTTTACCGGCTTGCAGGTGAGGTCAGTTTCACCCCGAGGGTCTTGGCCACAAATATAATATACAAATACTGAATAATATCTAGATATATAATTTTACTATCGTCGATATAAACTATTTAATTGGAATTCTTGAACAGACTGCTCATAAATACACATTTGTTTTTTTATCTTGTTTTAACAATCATGTCAAGATAAAAAAAAACATGAATCTTTTGGTAACAATCGTGTTTATGAATATACGAAGACACACGTCATTGTCTATTGAACGCATCCAATCATCGGGTTGTCAGTGGATAATGTAAACGGTCGCGTCTTGTCTATTGTGGCCACTAACAATTCCCTGTTATGGATGCTCCACCGCTGACTAAACCCCAAGAACCATATTTATCCATTCTGCGTGTTTAGAATTCTTTATTTTTCATTGTAATTGAAGATTTCATATGTAACGAGGTTAGTTTATCTTTTAAGTACCCAAATTATTCGTCGAAGTTGTGTCTACCAACACTTGGTTAATGTATTTATTTGTCTGAAAAACGAAAATAGATATATTATATAAATACAACAACAAATTGGAAAGAAAAATTAAAAACTCTATAAAGGTGTGTGCTAAGGGTGTGTTTTCGCAAAATTTTAATTACAACTAGAAGTTACCAGTACAGTTCCTACGAGATTTGCGCAGTATAGATAGATAGGTAGCGCGAAAAATAAAAGAAATAACTTTAGATCAGTTACATCAATAAAATTATTGAGCTTACCTAAACGACATCAAAAATGTAATTTACCTCATTTTATTACGATAAATAAAAAAAATCCTAAAATTCAGCTTCTATTATAAGTACTGTACCCAACGATAATGTAATTATTATTTTTCATTCGAAATGTTTGTTAAAAGAATAATAGATTTCAAAGATGTTATCCTAGGCGTAAAAACCATGCATTTTTATATCGCTATCTACATATAAAATTTACTCTATAGTTCGAGTGACTGCCATCAATTTAAACGTAATTTTATAAGATAGTTTTCTTTGTGCTCCACTGGAAACTAGGTATCGCGCGCGCTTCACATTCTGCGGTTTACCCCTGAAAATGATCTCTTGTATTCCAAAATGCCTTAACTAAAATCAACCGAACACTTTAAAAATGTACTTTAAATTCTAGGAGATAAAAACTAAATTTGTTCTTTAGTATTTTAATAGAGCTACTATTAAGTGATATTTACGGATAAGCAGGTGCGGCGGTGACTTTGAAATTTCTGATAACTGCTGATCCGCACATTGATACAAATTGCCTCGATATACAAGCTCGGCCATTGCAATGGCCATCCAGAATCGATGTTCATGGTTCAGAAGCGCACCTACAAATTATGTACCCACCGCTTTTGTTTAAAGCCTTTTTTTAAGTTTAAAACAGGAGGGGAATATGCGGTTTCTTCCTTCCTATGTGATAAGATACGAATTTTACGAAGGGATAATCGATAGTGTGGATAATATTTATTTCTTGCTAAGAGCAAGTATATTATACTTCCACCCACAAAATACCTCTAACCCTTCTCAGTTAAAGTATACAACATACAGTCACGCCTCTTTCTCATTAGGATGAGCAAAGACCTTATAAAATCCTTGCATATACCTCGCTTCTCTTACTATCAAAATTTTATGATGTCCGTACATGGTTGCCGGTTGGTGTGGGGGTATACTCTTAACCTGACCTTCTTCAGAATGTCCTCCATCTGACTGAAATACGTACGCCTAGGTTGACTCTTAACATCGTCATCGTACAAACCATTTAAACTCTAGGTAAGTGCATAATATAGAACTTATTTTTTACACCTAACAGAAAAGAAAACGTGATGGACGTGGGGTAGGTGTATATTTCATTGTATGTTGTTAAGGTAATCCACTGGACTCTTTAACATATTGGACTTGGTAGGGAACTACTTACTTATTGTCAGCCCAAAGGTACCAAGCTCTTGACCGCTACGCTACCACTAAACCTATGTTACTTATATTTCAAGATTTACTTATAATGCTGATGATAGAGCCTAAAGCCCAAAATAGCAGCCGGTAAAGTTTTTTTTTTACCCTTTATACATTTTTGGTCAAGGATTATGTCGTTCAAAGATGTCGTTACTGTAACTGTCGCTTTGATTTTATTTCAGGCCTTTGAAGTTCCATTCCGAAGAGTTCTTATGAATTCTTGAGTATCACGACCCGAGTGGACAGTTATGAGACAGCTTACATTCGGAACAAATGTAGAAACAAGTCGTAAATTGAGATCAACTCTGGAATATAATGCCTATGAATAATTTATTTTCAAGAATAAAGTTATAGTCTCAGGAATCGATGAATTGTTGTTCAAAGATTGAAATATGTAATTAGAATAGTCCAATTTTACGATAAGTGTCGTTGAGAAGTCATACATCATAACCGACTGCCTTAGGTGCTTTTTCTATTACAGCTGGGTAATAAGGTGTACGAAATACAATACAAAACACATTCGAAAGACGTTTACATTGCGTTGCTCAGAGCGACCATGCAAACTTTGTACTTAAGGCTGTTCTTAACCTTACCAATATAATTTACAGAAAATCGAACGATAAACTTCATCATTAATTTGAATAAGTGCATTTTGAGCATAAAGATTGTGAGCCTTAGCTAAACAACGATACAAACCCATAACAAATAATTGCCCATTTCCTTTGATTGAAACGTTGCATGCAGGTCTAGTTGCTTTTTTACCGTAAAGAACTAAATAAACTACCTAAATGAGGGTAATGTACAATTATGAAAATTGTAAAAATCTGCCTGAGCGCGTGCATTGTGCGGTCGGTAGCGCGCCGCCCGAGGCGCTCGTGCCATTCGCGTTCCAATTTCGAATGTAAATTTTGTTTTTGGAAAACAGAAAGATGGGGCATTATGACCACTCATATTTGTATCGTGTCAGGATTTTGACCGCTTGCGTGTCGAGAACATTGCACTTTGATAGCATCCTCGGGATGTTATACGAACATCCCTTTTAGAGGTGAAAAGGAATGAGGTAAGTTCCGATTGCCAATTAGTGATTATAATTATACATGAATATCATAATCGCCATGCTTTGTTTAGATAGGATTAGAAAACAACAATAAGAAGTGATTTCAAATTGTGTCGTTCAGTGCTGAACAAACAGGATACTTAGTAGGTTAGTAGATACCTAATTGGAATACTTAATGGTGAGCGAAGTGCCACCGCCGATGTCTTGCGCTCACGTAGATCTTTCACTTTATCAGTGATAAATATATTTATACCAATCTATAATTATATAGGGTTCCAGAATTGGATAGCTAGCACGAAACAAGTTGCAATCGGAAACCGTGGAGGTATCTTGCCTCCCTACGTGGATTAAAGAATTAGAGGAATTATTACATATATAAATATATAGAGATATATGTTAGTTAAATAAACCATAAAGAAAAGCCTCATTTTTCAAATGTTCGCAGTGTCGGCAGTGTCGGTAAACTAGGTTAATGCCAGACTAACGACCAGCAGCGACGAGTCCTAAATAGGAATAAATACTCTGGCTGTAAAATTATTGGACGCATCTAGGGCAGGTCAGTCACCTGTTCGACCCCCATTATATTTTATGTACTTAGTTTATGATTATTTTCACTTAACTTAATGTTAACTTAACCTATCTAGTTATCTGTCAAAGTTACGCAGAACTCTTAAGATAGCGCTACTTTTTAAAGATGTATCTAGTCGTTCTCTCATCATATCTTTTCTTCTTGATTGTTTTCTATTTTCAAAGTCATTCGTCTAACGTAACATAAAACAACTAATCTATTTCTAATTGCAAAAATAGAGCACCAATCCAAATGGCAGCACATTTCTCGTAAGTAACGGAAGTAGAGTTAACCTTCCACCCCCAACACCGCGCCTCCTATTTCTACGTATTCCACATGAAACATGAAACACACACACCTGAAAAACCAATCTGGCTTCACTAACACCAAATAGTATATTTATTCGTTAGTTCATAACCTTACACAACACATCTTAGCAAATATTTCAGCGATGTTTACAAGGCCGGTCGCTGGCTCGCACTACATAAATAATAGTATTGTATAATGTTAGACAACGTGTAGTTTTGACTCACTATGTATGTTACAACGAGGACGTAACTGGACGTAACTGGATGTAATATATGTATTCTGAATCATTTAAAGTCTGCAAGTGAATCACAGTTATGTACACGGCGTGATGTATCAGACGCCAAAGCACATCTCTACCTATCTGGAATTAGTCAACTTGCAACATTTCGAAACAGATTATGATTCAATGGACTTACTAAACAGTGCCCTGATTTCAATTTTAGGAAACATAAAGGTTTCTATGAAAAATTGAATCATCACCTTTATACTACATAAGAATACAGTTAGTCGTTGAATCACTTCGAATCAAGGACTCAGTAACCCCCGAACTGATTTTGATGAAATTAATGTTTTTTTTTTTTATTGCAGTGGTAAATGATTTTTTACATTTCTCCATACACCCGTTGCTGGCAAATTACTTAATATATTATTGTTTCTACAGACTTCTACGTAATAATGGTTTTTAAGAATCGTACCTACCTACTTAGTTGTGGAAATAAGTACCTTTATTTTTATAAAAAAAGTTGGCATCTAACACTCGTTAGCCTTTACATTGGATAAATAATTATGGTAACTTGCGTGATTTATTGGGGTTAATCTGTCCAAAAAATCGAATATATCCAATGGAGTACTATCATGATATATTTGCTTAGTGTCTAATATATGAAACAGCAGTATGCGGAAGTGGATTACGGTATTATAATACTTAGGTAGTATAATTATAAATGCGGTATAAAGTCACTAACCAAGAATTAGCAGTATACTTATTGTTGATTGTTGAATGCCCATTGATATCGACCACTATATCTTACTTACAGGTGAGATACAGGTCAAACCCGGGCCTGTTGATTATAAAGAGTAACAATAAATATATTGCATAAATACTCGGCTAAACTCATCACACTAAGCAAAACACTCATTCAAACCTAGAAATGGCAGCAACGAAGCATTAAGTCCTGACGAGGAAGATAAAATAGGAGAATAAAAATATATCAAATTGTAGACGGTAGAGAGAATGCTCTACAGAATCGAGGGAATTCAATCTTTGCTGGACTTTCAAGCTTCTTCAGAATCCGACGTAGGTAGGTACATAGGTACCAAATAAAAAGCCGGATACCAGTACCCTACTTAATAATGATGGCTAGGCAACGGGAATACAAGTCGTCGATGGCTAAATTTTTGTAAGCACCTTAAACTTGGCATGTGTCTTTAATGGATGTTTAACCTTTGATCTAACTGTTCTTTCTTGCACTACTAACTATTTCTCTATTTCTATTTCGTCACAATATGCCTTGAAGAACAATAGATTAATCCATATAACGCCAAGATTCAATAAAACATCTAGTACAAATTTAGGACTGCATTCTTCCACATGACATTTAATAATGGAGAGCACCAGATTGAATGAACTAAATTATGGATCGTTTACTTTCAAGTCCTTGTAATTGGTAACCGCTTCAACATCCACATTACATGTGCTTACGCACAGTGTATCGATCATGGATCGATGTGGAAGGCCCAATTTATCTGTGCTACTAAATCATGGAACAAAAGCACCGCTCGATCTAAATCGATTTGTCCAAATTATAAGACCGAACGGTAATACGATAGGTGGTTATCCTCCAGATACCCTCTTTAAATATTGACCGCTTGTGGAGCACCTGCGCTTTCGCCAACCAATTTTTTTGCTGACAAGTTAAACATAAATAGTTTGAAAGTAAAACTTACGGGCCTGCAAAGCAAATTCTGTCATTAAGTACCGTTTTACTCTTCATAGCTTAATTGGATGTCTCATAGCTACGAAATTGGTTAATTAAACCAATATAGGTAAATACCTCATTTAAAATACTAATGATATAGTTAGGTAATGAAACTGATCAGATAGGTATCATAATTTGTTTACAAATTACAACATATTGAGAAATATACCTATCTACTGTTAATTTTTCTAATAACGGTTAAATATTATTGCACAATATTACAAGTTGTAATCGAACTGTTCACACGTGCCATTTTTTTATATCTTTGAATTAACAAGTTCCGACAAGTACCTACTTACCTACATACACGGAGCACATATGTGCTCCGTGCCTACATACAAACTTGTATAAACATTGCTACCGAAAAGGAACTTTTCAAACATAGGAAACGAAAAGTTGCATCACTTTTGTAGCTTACAGTGTGACGCGATGATCGAAGCACGAAGAATTTATTTTTCTTTTATCGTATACGTGTGAAATTATAAAATTGGAATGGTGCCTTCTAACAAGGTTAATTTTATTATTTAAGGCAAGACTGGGTCGCCCTTTCTACGAGGGATAGAAATCGAAACAAAACGTGGTGAGTAGCAGACGGGATGACTGGCTGTTTGAGTTAAATTAACAAAATTTAGATAACACGACAGCAGTTTTAGTTGGGCACACCATATGTTAGGGGTTGCTAAATGATTGTGATACTCAAAAATATAAGGTGATAACTAAAAAATCCTTCTTCAGTATCTAATGGGCATGTTTAGGTATATTAAACAGTTTTACAGAAAGGCTTATCATGTTTCCATGCACTTACTATTTAGCTTTAACTTATTGTGGAATTACGTCAATAAGTAGAGTGGGTGCATACCTAGTAAGTAGTTTTTATCAAAAATCAAGTGAGCGCTGCGTAGATTATCGTAGAATATTTGTTTATTTCTAAAGACTTAAATTTGTTTCTATGTCAATGCTCAATGCCAATTAACATCCCTTACAATGAACAAGGTGTCCATAATTCAGATACAATAATTGAAGTAAAATGAACGAGCCTGATAAATAGCTCTGTCGATCTTCTGGCAGATTCATTATTTTAAATTTTGAAGAGATTACTCACCAACCTAATAAATACCTAGTATAGAATTGAATTATTGATGTAAGACTCTATCGGACGTATCTAAAAATAACACTACATTAAATACTATTGGATAAACTTTTTTTAACATAGTAAATAGGTAGGTACTAGGTACCAAAATTCTAAACGAAACAACCACCATCATACTCATTAGTGTGTCAGTGACCATGTCTGCTGAAAAGCAACCTAAACGTCTCGCCGCGTCGGGATCAACGCAAATAATAAAATATCCAAATAGGTAGATCGCGAATAGTTTTCTTTCAACTGCTCTACTTTTATCATGTTTTGTTCCCATATTCGTTATCAAACAAAATGGCATCAAAAGCTTGGCATGCAAAATGCAGCAAGGCATGTTTCTGAATGGGTGGACAAACAAGGTGAGAACATTTTTCACTACAGAAACCCCTAAAAACAATATCAATACACTATAGGTACTAGCACTATATTACACCATTTATCAAAGACACCGCTCGGCGCCAAATGGTCCATAATAACTTTAATGACCCATGATTTGTGTCGGCGGCATATTGCGAATAAATATTGGGCAAATTAGCAGATCCCGCTGCCGCGTCCACCTGCCATTGTTGTTGATATCGGCATCAGTCCATGTGTTGACGTACAAGGGCCGTAAACTAGTCAAACTCAATAAGCGTGAAATGTCATTATGTCGGAACTTGGAACCTTTGCCAACATCTGCTTTGTTTTTTTTTTATTATACGTACACTATGCTAAGATGGACTATAATTAAAGTTGTGTTGTCGTAATGCGTTGCAAATGTTTACCTAATTTTTAATTATTTAGTTGTGCAAATACCTATTCAATAGTTACCTTTCTTTTTTTTACGTAAACAATTACCTACTAAAGAAGAATGTTATTTAAAATATTACTTAGTTACAACAAAGACTGTTTCGCAGATGTTTTAGAGTTATAACTGAGTGAGTATTCTGTCTAGTGTAACCTGTGTAGGTAACTATTTTTATTTAGGGTAAATAATAAAGCACAGCACAGTTGAAAAAGATTATTATCTACCTGATGCCCATTACATACTATTGTTTAGTTTATCACTTTCAACATTTGGTCAACAGGTGTACTCAACTAAGAACAAAAGACATAATAGTGGTGCGATTATTTTTTGCATTATTTATCTTTAAATAGTTAAGTACCATTTCTATTGAAGGTTCTTAGAAATGTAAATATAGATACGTAGGTAATTTTGTGATTTTTAACACTTGCCTACTACCTATCTATATAAAATAAAACTTATCGCAGACAGTCTACCTGTGTCTACCTGGTCGGTGGCAGTAGGTGGGTACGATCTGATCATTATTATCGAGGATAGGTACAATATCTATACGATATCGTACTTTCGTACCTTTAAAGATACCTACATTGGCATCAAGGTATCATCACCTTACGCTGCTGCCTGCGGCCAATCCGGCCGAGGTGGGAGTGGCCCTCTAGAGGGCTGCTCCGAGGCTCTCCACGTTTCCCTCTGACTAGCAGATGGCACAGTGGCGAGCGAGCGGGGGGCGAGTTGATTGCCTGCGCGCCGACGGTTGGGTGACAGGACGGCCGCCTGTCACCCTACACCCCACCGTCGTCGGTGAAGTGGCGCGATGCTCGCCCCACCCCCCTTTTCGGGGGGTCGAGGGGACCATCTTAAAACCGTAGATGGCCCGGGGTCAGCTGGGGTGCGAGGGATATGCCCATTGGGTAACCTTACACCCCGGTAATTAAGGCCCGAGACGGCGTGCGGTTTTAGTCGGTTCGATCCCGACATAACTACCCCCGATGGCCGACGGGGGTGGTATCCATGGGGATTTCCGCACGATAAAAAAAAAGATATCATCACCATAGTAGTAACGAAAAAGATCTAGCAGGTAGAAGGTAGAAAAGACAAACAGACAGACAGATTCAGTGGTCATAATTACACGTGTTAATAATGATGAGGTTATCCTTATATACCAATATATTAAAATTGAAGACTAAGGAAACAAACTTAAGCACTGATTTTTTATATCCAGCGACGAATTAACAAGAGGGCTACCTATAGCGAGGTGAAATCCCTATCTACTGCCTAGATTATTATTATTATATAGGTAGGTACCGTATAAAAGAAGTATTTAATTAAGTAGGTAGCAGTGGCGTAACTATACCATCTGGGGCCCGTGGCAAATTCTGTGGATGGGGCCCTTTTTTTTTTTTTCGTGCTGAAATCGTCATGGATACCTCCCCCGCAGGCCCTATCAGTAAAAATTGTCACGTTGTACTCAGTTTAATTTTAATATTTATGTAACCAAAACCAATGTCAAAATAATTACACAAAGAATACGCAGTCAATACCTAGAGCCCTTTTTACATACATAGGTACATACATACATACAAATCACGCCTGTTTCCCATTGGGGTAGGCAGAGGCAATATCTTTCCACTTGCTACGATCTTAGCATACCCCTTTCGCTTCTTCAACTTTCATATTTTTTTTCATACACGCACGCCGGTTGCGGTTACCTACTCTTGACCTAGGCCTTTCTCCAAAACGTCTTGGATCTGATTAAAATATGTACGCCTAGGTCGGCCTTTACCGGGTTGCCAATTCACCCTCACCTCATATAGGTATCTGTTTTGTCAATCTTCTTTCATCCATCCTCTCTACATGTCCAAACCATCTAAGTATCCCTTTCTCTATCTTGGTCACTACATCTTCAACTATACCGCAACGTTCCCTTATTACACTGTTCCTCATTCGGTCCATCAGCTTTACTCCAGCTATCCTTCTTAGACTTCTCATTTCTACAGCATTCAATCTACTTTCATGCTTCTTCTGCCACACCCAACATTCACTACCATACATACCCATACATCGATGTGGGAACGAGAACTCCTCTATGTACAGCAAGTCGTGCCTCTTAAGACATTTTCTTTTCTGACTGCTCATAAAATTATGCAGTGCGCCATTCACTTGATTACCTGCCAAAACTCTTCGCTCAGTTTTTCCCTTTGTTTATTGTGCGGAAATGGATACCACGGAGATGGTTATGTCGGGATCGAACGCCGTCTCGAGTCTTAATTACCATAATGTAAGGTTGCCTAATAGGTATATCCCTCGCACCCTAGCTGACCCTTTCTCGCGCCGAGGCGCTGCTCGCCTACGTTGCCCGGGTGCACCACGTGCCCTCATAAAAAAATATAAAATCCGGATGCCCGGGATTCCTCTTTTTTTTCCGTGCGGAAATTCTCATGGATACCCACCCCGCGGCCAGCGGGGCAGGTTATGTCGGACTCTTACCGACTAAAACTGCACGCCGGCTAGGGTCTTCTGACGCCAGGGTGTAAGGTGGCCCAAAGAGCATTTCCCTCGCACCCTGGCTTGACCCGGGCCATCTCCGGATTCGAGATGGCCCCCTCGGGTTTGGGAACTACGTGGTTCCCGTCAAGCCCCCGGAATAGGGGGCCGCCGCCTCGGCCTGCTTCTGCAAGGGTTCCACCCATCAAGTCCTTCCACTCCAAGTCGGTCCTTCCACTCCATGCCCGGGATTCCCCTAACATAGTGTTTGCTAGCTCGCCTGCGCTACCCACGGCAACGTACTGCGACAAAATATTTGTAGAAACCTATGGATGCGTTCTAAAATGAATATAAATGTGCTATTTACAGGTATTTTGGTTGACGGTTTTTGACGGTCATAAGTGAAATTACGCGTCACTGGTGGTAATATGTAGGTACAAATGTACATCTCTAAAAATGAATCAACATCTTTTTGTTGAGGTTGAAATGCTTAACCATTAACTTGAAATTGTATGGTCTTTAGTTGTCTCACTTTAGATTTTAAACAGGGCCTCGATTCTGTTAAAACAAGCTACTGACACTACAAGAAATGCCATTTAATTTTGGTCTTTATTGTTATAACGTTAAAGTTTAAAATTACTTAAATGATATTTTGTAGAGCGAATCGAAAAGTTTAATGAACTCTTTTCATTTGATTTTAGACTTTAACTGTATAACGGTAAAGTCTACAATGGAATAGTATCAGTGACATGACAGTGGTTTGCCTTTAGCACAATCTAGGCCCAGAAATTATAAAAATATACATTTCAAATAAAATAAAATACTCAGGTACAATGCTAAAAAATATTTTTGCGCTCGCGGCCTCTTGGGCCGGGGCCCCCTTGGGTCGGGGGCCCGTGGCATTTTGCCACCCCTGCCACCCTATTGTTACGCCACTGGTAGGTAGGTACCTACATGAAGCTAACTACACAGGAAGTAAAAGGGGAACTCGACCAGAATAAAAAAAAACAAAGATTCGGAAATAACAACTCACCCTTTGTATTAAATACAACAATAGTGTGCTTACCTAGCCACCACCTCTGACCAAGGGGCAAAAAAAATCGTCTGTGCATTCGACAGCCCAACGAAAACGAAACGCAGCGGCGACGAACGACCGGCCGACAACGGAACGAACGAAACGTCAATTCAGTCTGTAGGGAGCGTTGATGAGAGTAGTTCGTGTCGCTTCGCACTCTCAACTCAGCTGATTTTACACGCGTCTTTAATATCGTTCCCAATATTTGTACAAAATAAACTATACTACCTCGTAAATAAAAAACACTGTGACTTTTTGTGTGGTGAACGCATATTTTTAATGAAAGAAAGAAAAATATGTTGTTTTGAAGTGGAATTCATTACAATAAGTAAATGATGGGTAAGTTAATAAAACTACTTGGAAAATTTATGAAAGTTTACATTACTTTATGTAACTTGTATTTAACATATATTATTACAACACAGTAGATATCATGTTCCTTTAGGTCTAATTAATTCTCTATATACTTACAAGTAATTTATAGGTTATGTTTATATCTAATACTTATTCAAAAAGATTGACAATTAAATAAAAACATTTAAGAATCAGTTGCTAAAATTCTCAAGTTAAATTTATGAATTTTGGTCGGCTTTATTTTTTTTATGTACATGATGTAATTTATTTAGGTATAAAAAATAGGTATAGGTACTTTACATTGTAATATTGTAATTTATAAGATTGATAAACCCCATCAATGTTTGACCAATCACCTTAAAAGTTGCCTCATCTAAGTACTAGTGTAGTTCTTATGAATAAAGCTATTTATAAATGCTTTTTATCCCAAAAAACAAACAGGGCGCGAGTTGGGGTTTATAATAGAATTCAAACTTTGTCCATGGTATCAATCAAAATACGCTGACTAAAACATTTTGATCCATGCATTTCCATCTACGTCAAATTTACACAAAAAAGTCGGATTAATAATACAAAATATTAAATATTCTATTTAAATATGTATGTATTTGAAATCAATTCATTTTAAATATTTCAGATGTAATGTCATAATTTACTCTGCATTTTGGTATTCTCTTCGGTAGCACCTTTGATGCACGTAATTCAGCTTCTAGCATTCATCATATTTTCTTTTTACCAAATAAAATATAAAAGAAAAGAAAAAAAATAGAAACTAACAGCACTTGTTGAAAAATGACAAATACCTACCTATTATGCATGTCATTATTTTGTTATTTTGACTGAATTAGGTACACAAAGAATTTTTGATAATTTAATGAGCTACTGAATAGTTGTTTGTTATAAAATCATGGTACACAGAGTCATAATATTCATGATAATATTATAAGTTTCAATTCACCAGCTCATTTAATTGTAAAAATATGTTAAGCACTCTCCACTGTTAGGTACCTATATACCTATTACTTGCTTATGATCGCTCCTTCAATTAAGAACAGAAAACTACACTGCCGTAAAAAATAAAAAAGGAATTGGGAATCTACTTTTATATTACCTACTAAATGATACCCAATAGATAGGTACTTACATACAGGCAGTGATGCCAAAATCTTCCTACACATAGGTAGGTATATTGAGCGTGGGTAATAATAAATAGCCTTGCCATAAAATACCAGATTTTGGTAAGTGTATGCAGATATTTAGTATCATTGCGAATAATTCATGATATATAAAAATATATATACATATCCTTTATAAAACATTGCACATATGTACTTAATTAAAAAGATTCATTGGAAAAAACACTATGCATGTCAAGAAATCCGATAGCATTTTATTTAAATGACATAGGTATTTCGTACCTACGATTTTCTTTTAATGAACAAAGTTATAAAAGAAATGAAATACCTATAGGTATATCTAACAACAAAGCGTAATAATCTTAGTACTTATTAATTAATTAGGTAATTATCATTTTCCTAAATTATTATGACAATAATAAGAGTGTTATTTTAACCACCGTTGAGTGACGCTTAAGTTTATGAGAATTTATTCGTTCATCACAGCACTTCTAACACCAAAATGTTTAACCTGAATAATCATGTATTTACCTATACGTCTTTCATGCGCTGCCTCAACTTCCCAATGTAATAACTATACCTACATTGAAATTCGTACAAACAGCAAGGTCTTTGAAATGAAATTAGTAGCGCGAAATCAATAATACACTGAACTAATCACATTGTGAAACCTTCAAGTGTGTAGCAACCAGCAAGACTACACACAAGCTTATCGAGTTTAACTATAAATAAATATTTAAATATTAAGGTACAATAAGATCAAAAGTTTAAATTTTATGGCATTTTAATTTCATACATACATACATGTTCACCTATAATAGTGCAGATAATATGTAACTAGGCGTATTAACGTTATAAAGAATACATATCTACTAGGTAGGTACATTATTATAAAAGACTTCTTGATCTGACTCATTGTCAACTCGATTTCATCACTCTAATTTGCATAGTTGAATTACCAGATTAGTATTACGTGACAGATTAAAATGGTTATGCCATTCAATATTTGGTTTATAAATATACCTACCTAATCCCAAGTTTAGTTTTCGAGAACATATTTTTTTACGTTAACTCCGTATTTTTTATAACTTAATTCTTAAATTTGAATGTAGTAAGTAAATAAATAGTTGTCATGTTGTGGACATCATTATCATAAATAATTAAATTTTGTGTAATGAAAAAAATTACAGTCGTATTCAAATTACTTAAATAATGGACTGCTTACGACTACTTCGTAAACGTCAAGTTTTAAAACCGTCGAGATTTCGTCGGTTTTAACACTTGACTAATTGCATTGCATCATTCATTACAATGTT
This sequence comes from Lithosia quadra, assembly GCA_963576445.1. Classification (NCBI taxonomy): domain Eukaryota; kingdom Metazoa; phylum Arthropoda; class Insecta; order Lepidoptera; family Erebidae; genus Lithosia; species Lithosia quadra. The sequence continues at coordinate 6,273,580 of OY754884.1, read as the reverse complement.
TAAGCAACAAATCACAAAACACTTTATATTTATTATCTAATTTTCCCTTTAAATTTTATATTTTTAGTAGCTTCAGCAAGTTAACACTGATAAATAAAAGAAAATGATCGATTTTTGTGATATATTTTAATAATATTTGTAACTAAAATCTCACTGCGAAAACTTCGAAATAAAAACTATAAAGAAACTAATTGTATACATATATATAACAGACATCGACTTGATTTTAATAGTTTATTGGCGCATGTGACATGTTTAAACATGTTACGACCAGGATAAGAGCGACGCGCTGCACCTTATTTTTCAAGAGCGCATACACGTGAAAGTTACGAGGAAAGCTTTAAACTAATAGCAACAAAGATAAATTAATTCAATGTGAATTGTAGGTACTCGTAACTACATATGTACCCACCGTCTGCAACCGGAAGTTCCGACAGGAAACTGTGGCTACGCACCAGGCCCGGTATGATGCCAGTCACCACTAGAGCTATACTCCGTTAAATATAGCATGATCTCTGTGACAGCTGTCAGTAAAATCATGCCTATGAAGTCTTGAATTTTTCAACAGTGCTCACAGTAGCTGTCAATGTCATACTTTATGGGCATGCCGACCTAATTAGTGACGGGCGATGAATCATCGTGACCACATACTATAAACTATCCATATTTGGAATAAAATTTAATTTATCATATAAACTTATTGTATACTTTGTATATATATATTAATACCACAACAATGTGAATACACTTGATCCAAAATAATAGTGAGGAAATAAAATCCAACACTCCATCCATCAACGTCCTGGAAGAAGACACGCCGCGTTTGGCTCAGGGGCTTGTTACTAGATTTCACATTAAAGTATTTGTTTCATTTAGTAACGCTTTTAATTAAATTAAATCCAAATATAATGTTACATTAGCATCGACAATAGTTCGTAACATCGATAATTACAATCGTCACTTTCCAACCCTAGGAATCACAGTTTGACATATGTCACAGAGATCATGCTATATTTAACGGAGTATAATTTATTTTACCTCTTATACCACGTATCAATAATGTTTTGAGTAGCACGTGACATTGGATTTGATAAAGCTCAAAGCAGTTCTGCCTATTATGATTTATTTTATTACTCTCTGTAGTCAAATTCCGCAATGTGTATTTTATTACTCTTCCCACTTGCAAAGCGAATAGCATACTTTCACGGCTTCGTAATAATGGAAAGAGACTACAAGAGATTAGAACATAATGGTGCGGAGGTGGGTGCGTGGGAACGCTCCCAGAGTTCACGTGCCGGGCACATCGTTCTACCATACCAAATCTTACATTAATATGCTAGATTTAGATAAAAAAAAATCCTCGTATAATAGCGTTATCTTAGTTTAAGAAATTTGCAGCAAAACACAGTGCCGTGTATCTATTCATTTTCTTGAGAAATATAACATGTAGTAACTACCTATTTGAAAGTTTCTATGAATAAGTTAATAGCGTCACTCAGCTTAATACATACTTCGAAGTTATACAAATTTTTAGATAAAACTTTGAGGCAGGAGGCTACTATAGGCATTTTGTGCTAAAATTAGGTTTTAACACTACAACATACATATTTTTTTGTAAGTGTTATTTAGTCATCTCGAACAATAATAGCTCTTACTAAAATTAACTTATAAATTAGATACGTAACTGGTAACATACCTACAGATATCATAATTTTAATCAACATATTTTTAAGAGCACAATTTGATTTATTATGTTATTCATGTCTCCAAAATATAAATATTTATAAAGCACATAATATGAATAATACAAGTGAATGAACCACACAAGAAAATCAATTATACTTCCATTCATAAAGCCGCAACAATTCTATGCAGCGTAGGAGTCCATAAGTCACCGTCCAATAAATCTGCACCCATAGCATTTGTTTTGATTCATGCGAATGGGATTACATCAGTACAATATTTAAATTAGTACATATGTCTCGTTTCTGTTAACATTTTCAAAATAGGAAAATTATTTGCTATCAAAATATTGTATTAAGTTCCTCGTACTTAATCTAGTGTGCAAATTATAAATCGAAGATAAAGAGGCGACTGATAATAATGCCATATTTGTATGTTACCTACGTACAAATATGGCTCATTATATTATTATTAGTTGTCTCTTTATTTCCGATTTATGTTAATGTGAGTTATTGCAATGAATTTTGTCGCTTATGCTCATCCGTCGTTTGACTGGTGACGGCAATAGTTAGTGGTTCCGGATACGGATCGGACGTGTCGGATGTCGGCGTGACTCACGCGGCGCCCACGCCACTCTGCCACTGCGCCCACTGGCGCCCAAGACACTACATGAAAAGTATTAAGCCTATCACTAATCCTTTTTAAGTACCTATTTATAGGTACCAACTGAATTTATACCGACCTAATAATAATCAGACTAGAATAACTAGACTAGACCAACAATAAACATATACACCTAATTGTTTTTTGTATAGGTAGGTATGCAATAACTAACGTCAAATTATTGATACAACTGGATACAACGGATCAAGTTAGGTTAATCCAACGTTTTATTCTTATTTTAGTAGGGGTTCATGGCCCTTGGTCAGAGGAATAAGAATGCATTGAATATTAAATTATAGGTAATACTAGCTGTCGCCCGCGGCTTCGTCCGCGTGGAATTCTGATCACGTCCCCGCTACCCTTGGGGAACTTATTTCAGGCATAAAAAGTCTAGCCTATGTGTTATTCCAGACTGTAATCTATCCCGGTAGTAAATTTCAGCCAGATTCGATCATCCGTTAGAGCGTGATTGAGTAATACTAATTAAAGCATAAAATATTATGGTAAGGTGATAGGTGAAAATTTTGGGTTCTGTGTATTTTTAATGCCCCATTATAAAGAAAATGTCTAAAAATTAAAAAATGTTAGGGGTAGACAACCCTTACTTACTTACACTTAGGGGTGTGAAAAATAGATAGTAACCGATTCTCAGACCTACTGAATATGCATTAGAATTTCACAAAAATCTGTCAAGCCGTTTCGGCTGAGTATGGTAGGTACTTAACTAACATTGTGACAGGAGAATTTTATATAATAAGAAAGATGCTATACTTAGATGAACACTTAACGTTTAGATAAGTTAACTTCCTCAAAATAACACATTTAATGGTTACCATTAAATCGACATGACGAGTTTACAAGCGTAACGCTATCATGACACTGACTGCGGACAATCTTACACGCATAGTCTCCTAACGCTGTTACCGAGACAGATTTAGCTGTGTCTGCGACGCGTCTAGGCTATTTGTATTTGGGTTTTGGCATTGGACATTTCGCAGTCTCGTGGGAAACTGAGTTGAACGACTGCAGAGACAATGCGGCTGTCTGGTATCGCGACCAGTCGTTCACCGGCGGACCACCGCCCACCCGTGCGGGTCCGCTGAACGCCTATGCCGCTGCATCGCTCTCGCATATAAACGTCTTCTTGCCTATCTTCTGACTAGGCGAAACACCACGTTGATTTATTCAGTATGCTTTATATACTGAGGTAGAAAGCTAACGTGGGAAATAGCACTTTAAAAGGATAAACTTAATACAACTGCCTACATAGTTACTTCAGTAGTCAGATAATAACCTAATTAATACAGTTAGTTTACGTAGGTATCTACTTAATACGTGAATAAGTACAAACGGAATTCCCAAAAAAAAAATACTATTTTCTGGGACTGGATCAGTTTACAGCTCACTTGTCAAAGTTAGAGCACATTTAGTGACATATTTAATGTAAGCACATTAGGTGTCTCAAGGGCGGCACGCGGGGATTCGGCAGGGCACCGGGGTCGATAAGCGCTGGCCGCGAGCCAGCCGCCAGCGCCGCGACACATAAATACACCCTTGCCATTGTAAAGTGGAAGTTCTCTTTTTTTACGAAAATCACATTCGTCGTTTAAATAGAGATGAAGTTTTTGTAAGACTGGTTGTAATTATACTAATAATTATACATTAAATAAAACTATTCACAACAATATACCTACTGTAACTTAAACAGAAATAAGATCTTAAAAGGTGATTAAAATGTAAAAGTTTGTAAGGATGAATGAATGTTGTTACTCTTTCACGCAAAAACTGGTTAGCAGTTCGATCAGCAGCAGCAGTCAGTCAGCAGCAAATGGAACCGAGATAGAGTCTGATATTGGGAGCATTTGAGCAGTCAGTACAGGGGACGGGTGAAGTGATTTTAATGCCGTTCTTCTAACTAGACTTCTGAATACCTAGTCTAAAGGTTTTCAGTTAATTACTTTCAGTATGGGAACTATGCAAGCATAGAATAGGTAACTATTGCACTAGCATATTATGCTCGCAGATACCAATCCCAGAAGTAGAATAATAATGAAAAAAGCTCGTATTATGAAACTGAATAGCAATAGGAAAGAATGTCTCCGTCATATTTCTGGATTTAGGTGTTGATTGAATCAAAAAGAGTTTATTCGGTAGTTGCAACTACCGAATAATCATATAAATAAAAATACCGAACCGTAATCAGGGTCCAAGAATTCCTTTAAACATTTACATAAAAATGCATTTCCTACTGTATACGTGTAAGAGGAGCCTTAACAAAATTACCTACCTACCACCTTAGGAAATCAACCAAGTGTAACTGTACAAGGGAAACACGCGGCTGTTTTAATGGATTGCGCCCCAAATGAATTTTAGCTGAAACAAGGGTTTACGTTAACCCGTGCTATGTCGAGCGCAGTGGGATTGAGTACCTAGATAATAAATAGGGATTACTGGATTTAACAGTCTTCGATCCTACTGGATCAAAAAGCAATTAGGCAGGTTGGAAATGTTTTATTTCTGTTAGTACTTGCTCAAAACGTCAGCAAAAATTTGGGCACCTCGTGTCTGTTTAACTATCGATTTTCTTATTTTTATTAGGTAGACGACAGTTTGTTTTCCCCATCTTGATTCGGGATTTTGGAAATAATGGAATGAAATGAAATAGGAAATGGGACAAAGAAAAGTATAAATGGTAAGATTAGTAAGGCTTCCTACACGCTGCTACACGCTCATAAACCGAATGAGTCCTCACAAAGCTAGTAGGATGGGTGAAATCCAGTGAAGTGATTAACCAACGGCAACGAAGTGAAGTAAATATAATTATATGAGTTTGCAGCTTAGTCGATCGAGCCGGAGTATTCGTACTGAAAAAACTTAGCTCTATCATTTTTATATTATTATTCTGACTTGATTGTCAACATGAATGTTTTTAGATTAGGGCTGCCACTCGAAATCAATAAAAACTGAGTTAAGATGTTTTTCTATGCAAGTGCCGAGTTAGTCCGCGCGGCGTATTTATTTTATTAAGTTTACCTAAGATTCGATTATCCGGATATTTCTATTCGTTCTATTAATATGTTTGTTTTGTACTTACGGTATATTTGTTCATTGTTACAGATGAGCGGCAAGCGCACACGCAGCTATAGATGTGCCGTACACCAACGCGACCGTGAGGTCAGCTCCGAGAACGACTTCCATCTGCTCCTCGAGGATCCCACGTTATTCGCCAGGTAATATATTACTCCCACCCACCAACATAATTATGACTTATAATGTGAATTAGGAGTCCTTGTACTTATTTATAGAATAGGGCAAATAAAATGATGTATTGAGTCCACTTCATTTAAACCTTTCAGACATAGTACCATCAATACCATCAATACCATGACTATTCAACACAATTTTCAAATAAATCGAGCATGCCGTGACTCGTCTGTCATCTTCCAGAAAATATAAATCCTTTATCGATGTTCAACTTATAAATTATCAGTAAAATGTAACTCTATGCAACACAACTAAAATTTATAGTCAAACAAAATTTTCTAGTATTGTATTTCTATAAAAACCGCTTAAATAAAAGTCTATGTATCGATTGCCGCCGCTAAAAATATTTTATGATTACTTGTCGTGTCACATTGACATGTGGTGTGCTTTCGTACAATAAAAAACGTTTAATAAATTGCTTTTATAAAGAACAGAATGAAGTGAAAGCCAAATTGATTGATTGCTTCCTATGAGGTCTTGAAATAGGAATATAAAATCAATAAAAATGCGTCAACCTTCAAGACAAAGGTAATCCATTTATTATCATGTCGAGATGGCAGAGTGCTGCTGCAACTTAGGAGTAATCTGGTCGTTTATGCTGACTACAGCATGAATCAGCAGCACAATGCAGCATCTCATAATATGACCAGACTACTAAGTCTGGTCATATTATGAGAACGTTGGAAACGTAGAGACACTTACTATCGTTTGTCTATAAGAATGTTTTTTATGACCAAACAAACTATGTCTAAATAGCTAAGAAGGTAAAGGTAATATTCTAATGTTGTGTGTTTCTTTCTGCAGAATGGTGCACCTAGTAGCGATGGAGATGCTCCCAGAAGAGCGGGACCGCAAATACTACCAAGAGAGGTATACTTGCTGTCCACCGCCCTTCTTCATCATTTGCGTCACGTTACTTGAGGTAAATAAACGTTATTGTACGTATCTCGTTGAAGCAGCTAAAATTTTTACGGGAAAATAGACTCTTGATGATATAACTCCACCGTTAGTAAGATATAAATCGAAGTACCGTACCGAAGGAGCGTGCAATCATCACTTTCTACCGTGCCTAGTGCCGCTTAAATCCCCGCTCCAGTTGCTTCGGTTAATTAAAAATTATAATAGCGGATTTCACATCCGTGCAAACAAGCGGTTTACGTGAATCATAACAATCGTAGAGCGCGCACCGCTCGTCACACACGTTGATTCACCCAGTGTGCAATGTACGCACGCTCGCTGTGCCTACGGACATTGTAGCGATCCGCGATATAACCCGCTATGCCGCACCACGCACACAGCTTTCTTACTAACGTAACGGGTTTCCCCTATTTATGACGAATACTATTGTTCAGCGTCGCATTTAAGGATAAATATTATGATTTGTTTCATACATAAATAATACCTAATAGATAATTATATCCTTATTTTGTTCCGAGAGTTTATAAGGAAATGTAAATAGTCGCCAACTGTAACATCTACCAACTTGGTAGACATCATAAAACTTAGCACAATTGTTTTACTGTCCTATTTTATTGCTAAAATTACTGCATACCGTATTGTACGTATGGGTGAAATCAGTGCTGATTACATGACACACGAAAAACCTAGGTAGGTACGTTCCTAAGTAGGGGCTTATATCGTTGAAAATATATTTATTAGAACTCTCACAGATATCATTTCCAAAATGTATTTAAATGGAGCTTAATTAAGGGCAAAGTTTATACCAGGTGAATACAAAATTCAACATCTACCTACCTAATTGAAAAAAGTTAGAAAATGAAATCCGCTGTGTGTAATTCGACTCGCAATGTTAGACACTCGAAATTAGTAAATTAAACTTTCACATAATATATTGATTTCATCAGTTCTAATAAATGGCGTCTTTAGTTTGAGCAAGGTCGGCTCTACGGCGGCGGCAGCATAACGCAGAGACTATTACTTTATTAGAAAACGATAATTAAAATCGTTACTTGCACCCCGGCGCGAATAATAATAGCTTAGTCATCAAAAATCCAATCCAATAACATTATAGTATAGTGTTTATTAGTTAATGTAGTCCTTAACTTGATTATGGGGTCATGTGACAAAGATCATTCGTAATATTGCTGACCTCTCAATACCTCAAGCATTTTCAAAGAGAATTTCGTAAGTAGGTAGCTCTTGCGATCACACTTCACGATCTTCCTCTACTGCCATTAAACCTTACATTAGCCGCCGGTTTAGTGCTTCTGACGCGCCATTTTTTTAAAACATTATATTATCAATTTGATCAGGAGTATGTTCTGCCTAGGCCCTGCCACCCTGGCTAGCGTGCCTAATTTACTCGTACACGTTACTAGATACATGCCCAAACTACCTACCTGACCATACCCAAATTCACTTCCTATTAAAATTCACACCACTCATATTCTGTATTCTAACCTAAGACTATGTATTCTAACAAATACTTTTATTTTTCTTTTCAGCTGGGTGTATTTGCGTGGTATACATGGGGTTCAGGAGGTATGGCGGCAGCGGCCGGCCCTGTGCCGGTGGACTCACCGCTTGTGTATCGGTCCGATAGGAGACGAGAACTGTGGAGGTTCCTAACATACAGCGTAGTGCATGCTGGCTGGCTGCACCTGGCATTCAATTTACTAGTACAACTTGCAGTAAGTTTCACTTAATCTAGTACTAACATAGAATTCAATTGTATGTATGGGGTCAAATCTTGTTACGAGGTCTTAACTTTTGCGACTTATTTTCTTGTGCTCCGCCCGCGTGAAATACAAGATTTGAACCGTATTCTTTCAACCATTTTTACGTGCAAGAATAGCAAACATCCACCCAGCCTCACAAACTTTCACATTTATAATATACTAGCGACCCGGGACCCGGCTTCGCCCGGGTGTAAATTCCAGTTTTTCCAAGGATCCCTAATTTTTTTCAAAATGAAATGTAGCCTATGTCAAATTGGAAGAATGTAGCATTCTATTGGTGAAAAAATTTTTTAAATCGGCCCAGTACTTTTTGAGCCTATTCATTACAAACATACAAACAGGTACAAATCTTTCCTCTTTATAATATTAGTAGACTTAGTATTATGTTAGTTTGCCTAAATCAGTATTGACCTATCTCCAGATTCAGTCATTATGTGTGGCAATTATTAAAATGCATCTCTTCTGTTTACAGGTGGGTTTACCGTTAGAAATGGTGCACGGGGCGTTACGGTGTGCAGCAGTGTATCTAGCAGGCGTATTAGGGGGGTCTTTAGCAGCATCGGTGCTAGACCCCGATGTGTGTTTGGCGGGCGCTTCAGGCGGTGTGTACGCGTTATTAGCCGCTCACTTAGCCAATGCCCTCCTGAACTTCCATACCATGAGGTATGGGGCTGTAAGACTCGTGGCTGCGCTGGCCGTAGCATCGTGTGACGTCGGCTTCGCGGTGCACGCGAGATATACCAAGGTAATTATTGTTTCCTTTTTTGTGCCTATTTCATGCATAGCAATCACACTCGCTACTTCGGTACCATATTAACCGTTCATTATGTTCACATGGCCCATTAAACTAGTATCTAACCTACATTTTCACCTGTTTCTCAATCCATATTCAACCATAATCCTTCGAACCTTGCCCATTTTGCGAAGACTTTCAGTTTTTGGGACTCGCAACTACCCGAAACGTATTTCATTTAATATAATCGCAATTTATTAAAAACGGTCACCCTTCCTAAAACTGCCCTGGCTTATATCGCTTTACCTTACAGTGTGGTAACTCATTCGGTTCCCATCTCGCTCATAACTCAATTATCCCATATGTTATCTGATCCATGCAAGAAGCATTATATTAACCAAAGACTGTTGTTGGTCAGGAGGCGCCCCCGGTGTCGTACGCGGCGCACGTGGCGGGCGCGCTGGCGGGGCTGACCATCGGGCTGCTGGTGCTGAAGCACGCGCAGCAGCGCCTGTGGGAGCGCCTGCTGTGGTGGGCCGCCCTCGGCGCCTACGCGGCCTGCACGCTTTTCGCCGTGCTCTACAACGTGTTCAGCGGGCCCGTCGATGAGCTGCACTACATGCCGCCTGACCCGCCGCCCATAGCCGGCTTCTGACGCGACTCCATCACCCCCCGCCCTTAGGCTTTGACTCTCACCTCGCTCCAAGAAACGCCGGTGGAGACTTCTATGTACACTACTAGACTGTACTTAAAAAAACATAAATCTCGGCGATTGTCTATAATCCATTCATAGACTACACGCAACTTTTTTAACTGTCATAATGTACAGATGACGTTACAAAAAGGCGCGACATTAGTATACAGATAAGTTTCAAAATTTATCAACTCGTGTATTTATCTGCGACCCGCATTCTGCACAATTTTGTTGTAAACAGCTTGTCTAGTAGCATACATAGATGTTATTGGTCTCCGGTGAAAAACGCTAGCCACCTTTTGTAATAGTTACTATCCAAAACGTGACTAGCGCTTTTCACACTCGTTTGATCTGAGATCAAATTCAAAAAAATTGGTCACCGATCGAACCATGTAGCATGATATTAAGATCATTATAAATAATTTAAGTTCGTTTATCCTGTAAATTATTGTCAAAGCCTATAAGCCAATGATCACAGAAGCGATCCACTCACAACACGCCTAGTCAATTTACCTTAGTGTGATTTGCTATAAGTAGTATTATAATTGGGGGAGGCCTCACAGTGTCGGATACATCTTGTATTGTGCATATTACCGAGTCATTTTATTTGAGATTAATTTTGTCCATTTTCCTTTTTTAAACGGCCTCCTCGCGATACTTAATTGTTAAGTAGTGTTAATTATATGAATAGGTGAACTATTTTTGTACCTACTATCGGCGTCCGTAGATATATGTAGATTGATGGCGTTACCGCGACACAGCAGTGATGTTCCCGTGTGGAAAGACCGCCTTCACTAAATGAAGTGGCGCATAATTTATTGATGATAACCGCTTGTTTACAAACACTACATTTAGTGAAGCGAGTCAACGTAGCTATGCCCTGCACACCAAAGATTAGAATAAACGGCATCCACGCTCGAGTAGTGGAACACTCCTTCTCTCGTTTCAAATTTATTTGCATATGAATACATATGTATCTAATAGAATCTTTAATCAAATTGCTCATTGTTAAACAAATACTATAAGTATGCCTCAGTTACTGATTCTAACTCAAATAATAATGATTGATAATATAAGTCTTTGTATAAATTGCTCAACTGCAATAATTATTTTGTAATCAGTACCTAATGATTATGCTCAAGTGCGAGTTTTTTTTTATTAAAATGATTCTTTGCTGAAATATAACAATGTTGTTCGTAAAGTGATTTCGTCCATTTCTATTTGTCACTTGCATTCGTCCTGATTCCTATTTATGAACCAACGGATAGCAACTCTTTGCTACTCACTAGTGTAGTTTTATTATTAATAATGTGCCTGATTCCTATTATTGTAAATTTGATCGTATACTTTAATTCTAATCAAATAATGTCAGGAAACGACTGAGTTTTTGTATTAATAACAGAATATTTTCTCGTTTAATTTATTTTAAAAATTATTTTAAGTGTGAATCGGAATAATTATGATTATGTGATTATATCAATGAAAATAAGAGTGAATATAATGAGAATTATTAAAAAATATTTTGTCTTATTTAATCTTCGTCCCATAAAAAAAAAACAACTGCTTGCATTAATAACAACTTTATTTTCATATTCAATAGTGTATCAAATAACGAAACAAATATACACAACCTCTATCAGAACAGACAATAAATTAACTATAGCCAGAGAGATTTGTAAGGAACAAATTTCAAATAAAACCTTAATGTAGGTCATGTACCCTATCGTCAAGCTACGTGAAAAGGATTGTATCCTTTTTGCCCTTAGATTATCGTGAGATAAATCTTTCATAGAACCACCGGAAATTGTATATTCCAAATGATTATTATTGTAACCTCGTTTACTCTTTGATCACTTTTAACCCATGTGCTTTGAATACATTTTATGCAGTTTCAGTAAGGTTTAAGAGATAAATAGCGATTTTTATCTACATTTTTAATAATCAATCATTCAATGATGATACCTAATTGTACACTCAAGGTTCACTTCGTCTCTTTAAAAATGCTAAAGACAACTTTAGTTATATATTTCAATTGACTTTTGTACTTAACAGAGTACGCTCGTACGGTTCGACTAACACAGTGTTAGGTACCTACTTACATTTGTGGCATTATTTGGTAAATGTTTAAAAAATATTATAAATTTAATATTATACACATAATGAATAAACTACAGTCAACCTCCATTCATTAGGCGATTGCGTGCGATTAATCACAATTGCTATTCCATTAACAATAAAAAGCAATAACTTCGTGTTATTCAATTACCGATTATAACTAGTTCTATTTTAAATATAATTAACACCAATACAGATTATATTGAAGAAACCCTGGTCAGGTTTTTAAACGGACAGCTTTTGACTATATTACAACAGTAACAAAATATGTCGACAACAATGCAAAAATTATTGCCGAATGTACACAATAAAACCGTAACAAATACATAGTGGAATGGAAACCAAATTAATTTTTTATCTGAGATTGATAAATAATAACGTAAAGTATTGTTATTAACCTCATTCAATAATTTGAACTTTATTCAGGTATACTAAGGCTGTCTCCCTTAAGGATGATTCACGCTACACTGTGTCGCAACCGGGTCGTGCCCCGGCCGGCATTCAGTCCAGCTGTCCATTCCATACTATACTTTCATGACGATTCATGCTAGACCATGGCCCAGCAGTAGGCAAGGCCGTGGCATGGCGTCGAAATATGTTTTTTTTATAGTCGATGGATTCGCGTTTGACAACTATTTCACCAGTTGGTAAGTGATGATGCGATCAGCGATGGGGCATGCTTGCCTAGTGATTCATGCTACCGACCGAGGCCTAGCAGAAATGCTACGGTCGGTGCAAGACATCAAAATATTTTTTTTATAGTCAATAGGTTCGATTTTGACCGCACTTTTGATGGAACACGCTTGCCTAGAAGCAACCTATATACTCTAGACTTGAAGATCGGTGGGTTCTATTTACTGGCTTAACAATAACGTATGTACACCGGAAAATCAGGAGAACAGTCAACGGACAAATCTTTGTGATGTGAGCAATGCAGCTCAAAAAAAAATTAACATTCATAACCTTGCAAAAAATGCACGAAAACAGTCCGATAGGCCGGGATAGCCGGATAGGATAGCCCAGGGCACGTCCACCGTTGCGACACTGTGTGAAGTAAATCATCCGATAATATGTCTTTACATCTCAGGGGTGTTTTATATTCAGGTCTCTCAATAACAGCTTATTTTGAGTATAGTGCACGACATCTAACTTGGCAAGATTTTGGAGTAGTGTGGGTCCCACTACTCCAAAACCTTGCCAAGTTAGATGCCGCACACTATACTACTTGTTTCTATGCGATGCATTTTGCCACAAACAAGTATAGTGTACGGCATCTAACTTGGCAAGGTATTGGAGTAGTGGGGCCCACACTACTTCAAAATCTTGCCAAGTTAGATGCCATACACTATAAATGGTGCTTCAAGAATAACCTAACAATCTTATATTTATTTCGGATTTTTAATAGTCAAAATGTAAAGTCATGTCACACATACTAAAATAGTTCCGTTTTAAATTATCAAATCAATATTCAGAATCATGCACATATTTAGATTAACGACAATTACGAGAGAATACCAAAAGTAAATAGAACCTTATAGCATCTCTTTGAGCACAACAAAAATAAAGCTTTATTATAATGGATTATTATTTGATTTTTACGTTTAATACTTTGGAAATTGTAATGTGAAAAAGCTGAAGGCTTCGCTTAACGACCGAGTCCTTGGCAACTACTGTCGATAACGTAGTTTTTAAACTCATCCTACGGATTCTAATTACATGGAAGGAAAAAAGCACTTATATAGATACTTGTCTAAGTTAGGCAAAGTTTCATTTTGTGTCATATAAGAATGTACTACTAGAAATACTGGATGAATCCTCATCCAAATAATACTACAAATTATATCACATCAATAAGAGCAGAGCCGGAATAAATATACGCATGTGTATTTAGTTAATTAAAAATAAGTTTTGAACAAACCAACAGTTGCACGTACCCAAAGCGGCGTCTCCCGTTTTTGTAACTCGTTGCTGCACTCCGAAGCATATTCATGCAGCTGTTGTGATTCCTCACGTAATTTTTTCTGTAAAAACAATTTGGAAAAACGTTATTAATAAATATTGTAAAACCAGGTTACTTTGGATCAAAGTTCATTTTTTTATCTATCAGACTATACTCGTATTTAATATTCTCATTTCAGATTCTAAAGATATAACACAACATTCATCAAAAATTAAGTTTGTCTACAAAATCAAATTACAGTATTAGGTATTGTGGCTTATTCCAAAGGGTCCCAAAGGATAAAATTTTCACAAACAAACCACCATGATAATTGCCAAGGTGGGTAAAGATCAAGAGGACTATTAGGTACCTATCTAAATATACCTGTAAATCTGGTGACACTGTGAAAATTGCCGCCTGTGCCTCAAGATCACGCTTCACCGATCTCTCTCCTAGATTTGCAGAACCAATTATTGTGGCCCATGGCACTCCACTTCCAGGTGGGTAGTACCTAAAAGTCAATTTTATCCAGACTTATTAAAAGGTTATAATGAAACACTAATACTCATGCAACAAGAATTGCAAATGATATTAAATAATATTTTAATACTTGCAAGTTTTGCAACATAAAAATGCTATATTATACAAGTATATAACTTTATATACATTACCATAAGCCTTTCGCATGGAATGTCCACCCAGGCCTTTCATATTCCAACATTACTACTCTGCTACTCTGATTTGAATCCACTACTTTTTGCCAAAACCTGCAATAAAATCCTATTTAAATGGTACTCCTCTAAATGTTAGACATAGTAGCAATGGAGTAGATGATTGCCAATTCAAATCAGTTTCATTTTATTAAAGAAACAGTAAAATAGTAAATTCTGTGGCAGCCTTAAACTATGAAATGCTCAACTATATCGACATTCTTTTTCACGTCAACTAATCACTTTTAGAGTTTGATTTAATGGAATTACAATAATAAAAGAATGATGGAGCAAATAACAATAAATTTAATATTTAAAGCTCTTTCAATGAACTCTATTATATAATTTATTTTAACTTAAAGAATTTACCCCATTAGAATATTATAAATGTAAAATAATACAATTTAAATTTTCTAACTCTTGGGGGTTAATAAATTTATTATTTAAGACAATAACAATAAATCTTACTTTCTGGCGATCAAGGAATATGCATGTGGAATTCCTCCAGCTGGACCAGCAGCACCCAGAAAGCCGTTTGCCTGAAATCATGTTAAAGTATTTCAAATGACTATTCTTTTAAACCTATTCATTACAATGAACAAAGCCACAACATACATTTGGATGAGCCATCAGTAAACTAATGTCGGCCTTGCAATCTGTTATCAATGTTCTGGCATACTCATCAGTTAAATTGAAATACCCTGTTGCTAATTGTATGAAGGAACCCTCTGGAGCAGATGCGAGGACTCGTGAAGTGACTTCTTCATCTTGAGTGATACCAAATTCGCCCATCTGTATGAGTGGAAATACCCATGTGTCTTTTGTTGCATCTGTAAGCAAAAAGACTTCATCAATAAATCAAAAACAGTCATTTATAAAACTATAAATTAGCTGTGTCTGTACATTGAAGATACCAGATAAGAGAAAATACCATACCATGAACCCATGTTCATTTACTGAGCTAACTCGATATAATTTTATGCATACATAATTACTTTAAAAAATCTTATTCATGTTTTTCTTCTATTATTTGCTCTATTATTTATGAGATAGGGATAGATGTACATACAGGTCAAACACATAGCCCTTTATTTTGGTTTTGCTGCAATTGGATGAAATAAAAGAAAGTAAATTAATTACGGACCATCATGAGAAGAAAGCAGTCTAGAGTAGTTTTTATCTTTCCATTTTTCAATAAGTTGGCAGATTCTTTTCCTCATCTCTTTGACAAATGTATCCTTGGAAGAAAATGGTTTCTCATGTATTCCATTTGCTGTGCATTGCTTGCTGAAGTCACTCACTTCATCTGAAATACAAAAGTAGAGAAACTATGATCATAAATATGTTTTTGCCAGGGATTTTTTTTTCTTATTGGTAGCATAGATATCTTATTAAAAATTGTAACTGAATTAAATGGTTAAATGTTTTAGTTTGAACCAGTAACTCTTCTATCAACACACACCAGGCATTTAATCTTACCCAATAAATTACAAGGGATACCTTCATCAATGCAATCAGATTCTAATAAACATTTGGAAATGAAATATAAAACAGAAGCAAAGAATTGTTGTCTTAATAAAACAATTAAATTAAATATAGTAAATAAAAATTAATCCAATACTAACTTACACAGTCATCATACCTATAAGTTCACTAAAAAAATTTGCCACATCTGCATCCTCAATCTCAATGTAGCGATCCTGCCTCTGTTGGAAGTAGTCATTAGAACAATTGGCACCACTAAGTAACACTCTATCATCAGCTATGTACAGCTTAATGTGTTGGAGACCTATAAGCTCATTATACCTAGATGGTAATGCTTTAGACCATGACCCGTGAAGTCTAGGTGTCTGGTACAAATTAATACTGCATTGTTCTGGATTTTCTTCTATAAACTCTTTCAGCAGTGTCACTGAGTTAACCTCTCCTCTTGTTCCACGCTGGTAATCTAATAGCAGTTTTAATTTGAGGTTCTTTTGTTTGTCTAGATTCAGTTTGGTAATTTTTAAGAGATGCTTTTCCATAGTACCTGTGCCTGAATAAAGGCTTGCAATGAATATTCTGCGATTGGCGTTGCAAAACCTCTCACATAATGTGTCGTAAAACTTCCTAGGATCACTCAAAATATTAATTTTAGATGCATTTACAGCGAAACAAGGCGCAACATTGTATAACCAGTTAAAATTATGAAATTCAGTAGCCTTGAACCTTATCGGGAAAGTTCCATTTAGCAACATTATTGCTTCATACAAAATAAATAATATTAAGAGTTAATACCATGAAAGGTAAGATAAGTAAAGTATAAATTAAATTCCCGAAATCTAAAATCCACTCGAAGTCGAATCGAATCGTCGAATTGTTCAAAATGACAGTGACAAACAATTATATTATATGACAAGATTGACAAGTATGACAACCAAGAAGATCAAACGTAGATTAAAATTGAACGGAATGAAGTACCTAAATATTCTTTCACAGATAAAATATACAATTATATTTCATTCTTTAATGACAATGGGTCAATCCGCGGAAAACCAATAATTGCGAATATATGCTAATAATAAATTAGTTATCATAATAGCTTTCTTTTTTTACTTTGCATGACATTTCCGACATATTTTCACGTAAGGCGCCGGTATTTAAAATAGTACACATCCTTTATTTATTTTTTTATTTCAATAAACACGCACCAAACGTCATCACCGTTTACAAAAAAAAGTCGAGTAATAAAGTTCCACAATTATTTCCCAAAAATTGTACTAGCACTTTCCGTTTTTTCTTTCATACTTCGAAAGTATACATTATCTACAATAACATAACGAACCATGATGTGATTTGATATCAAATATCATATAAAAATAAATTAAATAAATTTTGTCACGAAAATTCGTCATCACCGTTGCGGCACCGTCAACTTTGTATTCCTCGAAAATTCTAACTACCTAGCCCGATCTAGACGCCCTAGATCTCCTTTCCCAGTCTCTCTAATGAAGCGGAGCGCAGCGCACGTCAATTTTATCCACGCAGGAGTCTAAAAATTTTCAACTTACATTGCTTAGGGGCAGTGTGTCACGTATTTGCATCATCACCATTATCAGAGAAATTTAGGTAAGCACTAATTACTAGATCTTTTTAAAATACCCAAGCTAACCGTAATTAATGCACAATACCATAAAAATGGTTGGTTGTGCTCTCTGCAGCATGGTATTTAGTTTAAAAAAACATAAGCTATCAAACGTCATAACCATTATCATCATTACCATTTGTTTTCTATTAATGGTAATGATAAGAAGTGAATGGTAATGATCTTGCTCTATGTGTTTTGTGTGTTTATCTCATGTATTCTGATTTGGGTGATGTTGAATGACCCTGGGCCACCGGTAAAGGGGGGTGGGGCAAGCATCGCCCGCAAGGTGCGTTCCTGGTATGGGCGCGAGTGAGCGAGATTCACCAGAAGCTGATAACCGTGATCCAAACGTAGGCCGGTTCAAAACAGTGTACATCAAAGCCACAAAGTAATGCTGCAAGAAGGCTCACATCAGAGCGGATTCCCAGTGCATTGCACGGCTTGGGTAGGCTTGTAGCGCACCCCACGGGCAGTTGTGGCTACTGGCACCTGGCCAAGGCCGTGCAACTACATCCTTATCAGGCAACGCCATATTCGTGCAGTGCTGCAATCACTCGATGTCCGGCAAGCCAGTGGTCCCGATGGAATTCTAGCAGTGATTCTACGTAAATGTGCAGCGGAGTTGTCTCCCATGCTTACGCGTCTGTACTGCATCTCTTACACTTCGGGCGCACGACACGCTTTCTCTATGCCGACGACCTGGCTCTTACGTCACAGGATTCCTTTGAGGAGGTAGAGGCAAACTTGAATGCCGCACTCGAGGACTTGAGCTCCTATTACGACAGCAATGCGCTGAAGCCCAACCCCTCAAACACCTCACTTAGCAACGGGCAGCGTGAGCTTGACATTCGGTGGCGTGGTATCAACATCGTCCACTGCAAGCATCCCGAAATATCTGGGAGTTACTCTGGACAGGTCCCTCACGTTTAGGAAGAACTGCGAAAACCTCAAGCAGAAGGTCTGCGCTCGTAATAACCTTGTTAAAAGGCTGACGAGTATAAACTGGGGGGCCACACCACACGTGCTGCGGGCAACGGGGCTCGTTCTGTGTTATTCAGCTGGTGACGCGGGGCTAGTGGATGTAGCACTTAATGAGGCCTGCTGGATAATAACTGGCTATCTAAAGCCGACTCCGGTACGGCAGCTATACCCACTGGCTGGCATTGCACCTTCCAGCGTTCGCAGAGATGTGGCATCATCCATGGAGTGGGGCAAACTGGAAGCGGACCACCGACACCCCATGCATGGTCACCCTTACGTACCACAAAGGCTGTAAAGCCGAAAGAGCTTTTGGGTATGCGTCGCTACCGCTGACAGTGAACCCCCAATAGCCAGAGTGACTCGCTGGAGAGCTTGAAGTCCGTTTCCGACCCCTTTTGTTCCGTGGGCGGAAAGCCTCCCTGTGGCTTTCCGCCCACGACCTTCCCTGGGTCACGTGGAAGTCTCTAAATAGACTTCGGACACAGGTCGGCCGAAGCAAGGAGAATCGGTCAAGAAGGGGGTTCTCGGGCAGTGCAAGCCTGCAGTGCGAGTGTGGAGTTTCCCTGCAGACTATGGCCCACCTAATAACGTGTGCTGCATGCCCATGTACATTTTGCACACCAGTGGAACTCATGAGTGCCTCTGAGAACGCAATCCAGGTAGCAGCACACTGGAAAAGTAAAATCTGAGAGCAGAAATGCCATCGATACGATAGAAGAAGAAGAACACTTCGGGTACAGTACCGCCAGCTTGTGCAGCGAAGCGAATGTGCAGCCGATCCCCAAGGAAGGGGATCGGTCAGACCCGGGCAATTATCAACCCATAGCCGTCACCTCAGTGCTGTGCAAGGTTTTTGAGCATATCATTAACGCACAGCTCATGTGTCACCTAGAGGATCATTCCCTAATTATTGATCGGCAATATGGCTTCAGGCCGAAACAGTCAACGGGTGATCTTCTAGCGTATGTCACCCATCTATGGGGTGAGGCTTTGGACAAGTATAGTGAGTCATTGGCCTGACATTGCCAAAGCTTTCGATAGGGTCTGGCACAAGTGGATGCGGGCCGGAACCTCGACGTGGTGCACCTGGGCAACGGAGGCGAGCAGCGCCTCCCACTTGCCACGGGAGACGCTACTGCCTGCGGCCAATCCGGCCGGGGTGGGAGCGGCCGTTTAGAGGGCTGCTCCGAGGCTCTCCACGTGTCCCTTTGACTAGCAGAAGGCACAGTGGGGAGCAAGCGGGGGGTGAGCTGATTGTCTGCGCGCCGACGGTTGGGTGACAGGACGGCCGCCTGTAACCCTACACCCCACCATCGGCGATATGGCGTGATGCTCGCCCCACCTCTCCTTTCGTGTGTCGCGGGGGCCATCTTAAAACCGTAGATGGCCCGGGGTCAGCTGGGGTGCGAGGGATATGCCCATTGGGTAACCTTACACCCCGATAATTAAGACCCGAGATGGCGTGCGGTTTTAGTCGGTTCGATCCCGACATAACGACCCCCGATGGCCGACAGGGGTGGTATCCATGGGGATTTCCGCACGATAAAAAAAGGGTCTGGCCCAAGTCATTTATTTCCAAGCTGCCTGCTTTTGGTCTATCTCCACTGTTATGCAGCTTGATTGAGAACTTCCTGCAGGAGCGCCGCATTCGAGTGCTCTGTGATAGGCGCAGGGGTCCGTTTTGTCGCCTACTCTGTTTCTTCTGCATATCAATGACATGCTGTCAGTAGGCAGCATTCACTGCTATAGATGATAGCACCTTACACGGACGATATCACGGTCACCCTGCGAACAAGCAGGCTGACGTAGGGGAAAAAAGACAGCTTCTTGTCACTGAGCTTGATCGGGTTCTGAATCACATTTCGCAATGGGACTCTGAGAACCTGGTCGAGTTCGATGCCAAGAAGACGCAGGCTTGTGTGTTTACAGCAAAAGTATCTCCTTGCCTGCCCCTCCCTGCTCTTCGGGACACTCCACTGCCACTTCAGGATAACCTAGATCTACTCGGAATGGATGTTCGCTGCAAACTGACTAATAATAACTACATCGAGAGCATCATCAAAACGGCCTCGCGGAAACTCAGAGAACTGAACAAGGTGAGGCGGTTTTTCACGCCGGAGCAGCGGTATCTTCTATACAAGACACAAATCCGTTCTGGCGTAGAATACTGTACTCATCTCGACGTACAGGCCGTATTATTGGGACTCTTCAAGTTACCAACGCTCTCGAACCGTTACAATTACGTCGATACATAGCCTCTTTGGCAGTTTTCGGAACACTCACCATGGTAGAGGCGGTACCTCTACCATGGTGAGTGTTCTGATGAGCTCCACCAACTAGTTCCATCCTCTCCTTTCCTATACAGAACAATACGTGCAAGGCTGAGATGTCACCCTCATACCGTGTTGAACAATGCCATCAAGAACTAAGAAGTTCGGTGCCTCTTTTTTTGCCGCTCAATAAAGACCTAAAATTCTTTACCAGCCCACGTGATTCCTTCCTCCTACTACAGTCCCGGGTCCTTTAAGCGGGGCTATAGCGGGGCGTGAAAAAGCATTTGATAAGGCCGTCAAATTGAGGGCCACCATTATGGCGTGTATGTATGTAATGGGGACCTCCTTCCTGAGACTGTGCCTTTAGCTTACCATAGTTACCATCAGGTGAGGTGAAGTCATATTATTAACGTAACTGTCGGTTACGTCTATATGACTTCTACTAAAAGAAAAAAGTTTATTTGCAATATTCTTTTATGTTTATAGTGATTTAACAAAGGAGAAACAAGTGTTATTCAGTTTTTCATCATTCCCATTAACATATCGTCATTACCGTTATAGAAAAATCATTACCATGCTATAGACGTCATTACCATATCAATTAAATAACTTTGAAGATCAATAACTTCTGATTCTCTTGTTGGATTTTAGTGCCTCCAATAGTTTTGTAAAGGTTATTAAAAAACCTTTAAATTTATTGCGTTTGACACGCATTTCCGACAAGTTTCAAAAAAAGTTCAAAATAAATAAGAAAGAATCAAAACGGCGGATTCACCCCATTGCATAATGTGCCTGAATGTGCCCGACCGACGAGACGACGACGACTTGCTTGCCGACGACGTTAGGTAGGTAATCAAATTATTCTCGTTTTTTTCCAAAAATATAAATACTGTACTTGGCAGACCATTAGCCAGAAGTAGTAATGCATCCCCTCACGAAGTAAGAATGACGCCACCAATCGGTTGCCTAGGGTGTAGGTACCTAGGGTGTGGGCCGGGACCTGCACGTGGTACACCCGGGCAATGGAGGCGAGTAGCGCCTCCCACTCACCACAGGAGACGCTGCTGCTTGCGGCAAATCCGGCCGAGATGGGAGGCTCCGAGCTCTAGAGGGCTGCTCCGAGGCTCTCCACGTGTCCCTCTGACTAGCAGAGGGCACAGTGGAGAGCAGGCGGGGGGCGAACTGATTCTCCGCGCGCGGTCCGTAATAAGCTTTACAGTCTTTCTTATCTTCTCCCACTACCCACTACATAAGTGTGGGGACGAGCACTTCTATAGGTATGTACAGCCAGTCGCGCCTCGTACGTAGGTATTAAAAATAAGTAGCGCCCCATTCACGTGATTACTGTGATCACGGTTGCTAATGGCATGACTAAAACTCTTCGTTAAATAAGAAGTATTTTATAATAAAAAGGTAGCATTTAATATTCGCTAGTAGACCTATCATACCATGGCTGCGCTTGGGCGAAAAACATTTTTATTATACTACGTAGGTGGCAGACAAGCACATGGCCCACCTGATGGAAAGCGGTCACCGTGGCCTATGAACGTGTGCAACACTAAAGTGTCACACACCCGCTGCCTACCCTAAAGGGAAAGGAGTAGAGCTGGGAAGGGGCGGGGAGGCTAGGAAGGGGAGGGGGAGGAGGGGTACAGTGAGCTCTGGCTACCCTACTTACCGGCGGGAATACAACACGATGGTTATTATGGCCGCGGTCTCTGTAGGGCGGAGGTACTTAAACATAAATTCGTTTTATTGTTTTATTGCAATCGGATGGGAGGCAACGAATGAAATACGAACAAATAAACATTACGTTTCACACATTACCCTAATCAAATTGTTAAATTATGATGCCTTATAATCCTCCTTTAGAACTTCATCGTGTTCGATACCATAAAATATTATATTCTCCTTCGCGTATGCCCATGCCATTCTATTCGAACTAAAATGTATTCCTACATCTCCGCTCTTAGACAACGTGATTGCACCAGCCGTATTATTCAAGCGTGATGTCATACCTGAAATTAAAATGCGATTTAAAATTTATTAATTTGTAGAATATATGGGTATCCCTCCCTGGCTTCGCACGTGGTGTATTTCGAACCCCTTCTTGCACTCCATTAATGTATGATAACTCCCCCCCCCCCCCCTCCCTACAACCTCACAAACTCGCATTTTATTGATTAGATTATATATTATTTACCATTGTTCGTTATTTAAAAAAATACTAACCTTCAACTGCTTGACTTGTTGCTGTTTGCGCATCGCTACCGTTTTCCATTAACTTTATGATACTATGCGCCAAACAATACTTTAGTATGGACTCTCCATGCCCTGCAAAGAAAACATTAAAATAATAGAACGAAGCGCTGTTGTATTCAATTATGTATTTACTGAACAATCTGAATACCGACCTGTTGTAGAAACTCCGCCTAAATTGTCATCAGCATAAGTGCCACTACCGATTTGTGGAGTGTCACCGATCCTGCCGACCGCCTTACCACTCATACCACCAGTGCTGGTTGCTGCAGCCACGTGTCCTTGGGCATCCACTGCTACTGCACCTACTGTACCCACACCACCCTGCAATACCACACAGATCCAAACATTTAGAGAAATTGCAAGTACGAGGTGTATGGAAAGGAATTGACATACATAATTAAAAAATGAATAATGACAACACTTGTATCATCTAGGCTACCTAAAAGGCCTGAAAACCCATTTTATCTACTTCAATGAACAAAAAGTATATTTAACTCTGTAAGTCTACACTTAATATTAAGCAGCAGTTCTATTCTCTAAGGATACAGCCTTGCGTTCGTCGCTGCGACAGCGATGAACTGCTTAGGTGATAAGGTACCAGGCACTAGGCCTTAATAATCGGGCCACGTGTCGTGAGTCGTGATAAAGCAGCCTATCACGATGTGTTTGTGTTACCAGTAGTAATTATTAAGGCCAGAAGCCACTGCTCCGTTTGATTTTACCACTAATCTTTATCACCTAAGCATTTCATTGCTGTCGCAGCGTGAACGCAAGGCTATAATAATATAAAGAATAGCACCGCTGAACCTAAGATAATACTATATTCATATTTTGAATAGTTATAAAAAATAAAATGTTTTACTTCGTCTGGCGAGCCTATCTCAGTTCTGCCATGGTCATCGTGTTTCAAGAAGTTTTCCAATGCTTGTTTTGCATTTTCAGAGATTAGAGACTCTGGCGCGATTGTTTGGAAACCCTGAAAGCATGATAATCAATAGAACCAGGTACATGGAATAAAGTAACTCGAAAAACGATTATTTAGTTGTTACCTACGTGCAATTAAAGTACTACCTTATCCAATGCAAATAATTTAGCTCCTTCACCACCTAGAAGGGAATGAGGCGAGTCCGTCAACACTTTGTGTGCTATCTTTATTGGATGTAGAAAATCTGTGACTAATGTAACACCACCGGCATTCAGATCTGAGCCACGCATGATACTTGCTTCCATTTCTACTTGTCCGCGTAGAGTTAGAACTGATCCGTAACCTAAACATGCGATTATATCAATTGATTTAGACAATCATTACAAAAACTAGATTAATTCAAAATCAAATCAATTATTTTGATTATTTCATATTTAATCCAATATAACACGTGAAATTATAGGTAACTAAGTGGTAGGTATTTAGCAACTATACAAATGCCTACCTATATAAAGGTAATAGGAGGTAACTCCTCAAATTTTGCAAGGGAATAGGGATGTTTTAAAATAGTTTCCTAATTTCCTAAAACTTACCAGCATTAAAGTTCTCATCTAGTTCCATAGACGCGACTGCAGCTTCTACCGCATCCAAAGCACTGCCACCATTTAGCAAAATTTTGTATCCAGCTCTAACAGAATCCTTAACACCGTTCAACTTGCCCGCAACTCGACTTTTAGGAATGTCTCCAGCTCCACCATGAACTATCAGAATCGGTTCCATATTGTAATTTCTTGTTGCCCTTTAACAAAGTACCTATTCAGACTCGGTGTTAGATGAACACTGAATGCATAACACAGAGATGGTGATATTTATTCAAGTGACATAGGTACTTAATTATCGTAGTCGTACATACCTACATGCAGTAACCGCGTTATCACTTACAAATAGGTAGATACACAAAATACCTATTTTATTTACTACAGTCAAACAGATATCAAAAGTAACATAATATTAATAGCCATATATCCATGATACCGTTAAATGAATTATATTTTTATAGAGATTTAGATTAATGACTTTTACTCTCAATATTAACTTTATAGATTTAAGGGATCAAACAGATATCAAAAGCAACATAATATTAATAGCTATATCCATGATATCGTTAAATGAATTATATTTTTATAGAGATATAGATTAATGACTTTTACTCTCAATATTAACTTTATAGATCTATGGAGAGGATTTTTGAGCGGAATTCAGGTAGGTACTAATAATACCTACTGGGTGCGGGCCGGAACCTCCACGTGGAACACCCGGGCAACGGAGGCGAGCGGCGCCTCCCAATCGCCACGGGAGACGCTGCTGCCTGCGGTCAATCCGGCTGAGGTGGGAGTGGCCCTCTAGAGGGCTGCTCTGAAGCTCTGCACATGTCCCTCTGATTAGCAGAGGGCACAGTGGGGAGCGAGCGGGGGGTGAGCTGATTGTCGCGCGCCGACGGTTAGGTGACAGGACGGCCGCCTGTCGCCTTACACCCCACCGTCGGCGAAGTGGCGCGACGCTCGCTCCACCCTCCTTACGGGGGGCCGAGGGGGCCATCTTAAAACCGTAGATGGCCCAGGGTCAGCTGGGGTGCGAGAGATATGCCTATTAGGTAACCTTACACTCCCCGAGACGGGGCGTGCGGTTTTAGTCGGTTCGATCCCTACATCCTCCCCAACCTCCCCCGATGGCCAACGGAGGTGATATCTATGGGGGATTTCCGCACGGTAAAAATAAGGGAACTAATACCTACTAAGACAATCATTATTAAATTTCAACACAACTCACGATACACAGTGACTTCGTCTCTGACTATTAGAAATATTAGACTTCACTATGAAGAATACCTAAGGATTTTTCTTTGTTCTGTGAAGAATACTGACATAAACCGTGTAGCCGTGTAATTAACAAGCAATTCATTCAAATTATTTTCATATTATAAGTAGGTAGGTACACTAGAATAGATTTCAACCACAGCTCTAGACTTCACCATATTATAGTCATCCAGAGATATTAGCTATCAGGTTTTATCAGGGGATTTGCTGATCTAGCAGTTTTAAGATTCCACTTTCTGCTGTTTTTTCTTATTAAATATTAAAGATAAAGATAACACTGTGGAGAGAAGAGGGCCGATGGGTTCAATGTTTCTAAACGGAGGTTTTTCGCAACTGCGAGAAGAAAACTTGTAAAACTCACCAAGACGAGGTAAACCGTAATCCATCGCAACGCATAAAGCATTGTGGCTCTTTAGGGCTGCGAGAAAAAAGAAGATATTTATAAAAAAATACTCCGATCGATGTTGCCGAGCCTGTAAGATTACTAATACGTCGGAGGAGCTGGCATGCTTGTTTCGTGGCCTCTTCTGAAGAGGGTAAGAAGGGTTATTTCCTGAAAAACTCGTATAAGCACTACATTATAGTATAGATTATTATATTCGAACAACAAAATAGAAAATCTGTTACGCGACCAACAGACCCACAGACTCAAGAGAAATGATCCCAGTTGTATCACAAGCCTACACTCGCTCTGGAATCCTAAGACGACTCTGCTACTTTCCACGACACATATTATAATCAAAGCTTTCCACAAATTCGGCAAATTTTGACTTTTTACGGGACTGCTATTTGACCCCTAACCACAAAAGGAAACCTGCGCTGGCCAGTCTTGTCCGCTAATAAGGTAGGGTTGCCTTTAACCCTGAAAATGTTGGTGATGCCCCCAAATCAGCTGTAACCCCAACCTAAATACAATTTTTATTATACCTTATAAGTTTTATACTTTAAGTTTTATACATATATATTTACTAATTACATTATAAGTTACTAATAGATGGCGCTAGGCTGGTGCTAAAGTACGGGCACGTTGGGTGACATAGTATCATGAGTTGATTCAAATTTCCTTTTTTTTCCACCACTACGGTGGTGGAAAACCCAAAACTATCTTAATATATATAAATCTCGTGTCACAATGTTTGTCCTCAATGGACTCCTAAACCACTTAACCGATTATAATAAAATTCGCACACCATGTGCAGTTCGATCCAACTTGAGAGATAGGATAGTTTTTGAAACGGATTTCGACATCCACGCGGGCGGAGCCGCGGGCAACAGCTAGTAAATTAATAATCTAAACATGAGTTAAACTGTCATACCAAATATCCTACCTATTCCTATTATAGTACGGGAGGTAGCGTTAATTTTTTTTGGCAAGCGATAGCGAGTTGATATTCTCCACGATAATAGATCTTTATTGATACATACCAGAATTGACCGTCAGAACCCGCACCCGCGGAGCAGTCGAAGGTGACACCATGGTAAAGTTGTCAAAAAAAATTACGCTCCGAGCAATCATTTGACACGTGAAACTTTATATGGTGATTCCTGAGGTCATTTTCAACTGAGAAATAACCGTCAGATGTGGTGTAGAGTAGTGGTTATACGTCAGTCGCGTATATATTAGACCAGTGCCGATAGTCTTTGAGACAAAATAAATTTATAGTAGGATGAAACCTGTTGGAAAAGGATCAGAATATAACAAAAATGAAAGGAAAAATAAATTACGGGTGATCTGAGGTCGGGAAGTGGGGAGGGGGGTGAGTTTTAAGGGTAAAAACGGTTTATCTCGATTTCTGGCAAAACTACAAGTCCTATGGAAAAAAGTTAAATGACAAAGTTGTAGGTAATAAAGAGAACTACAACTTTTCATTCACACTTTTTTCACATAACCTCAAAATGTATGTGAAAAATTCAAATAATCAAGTTTTTGGTTTTTTATTTTTATCTTAAGCAAAACAAATTTGTTTTCCACGAAATTTGGTGAAAACTTAGCTTTTTATGTCCTACAGACACTGTATTTTTTTTTATTTGAAATACTCTTTTTTTCAGCTTATTTTGACTAAATATCGAAAAACCACCCTAATTTTCAATCGAAAATTCTCACGTCAAAATATCAGCTTTTTAAAAAAAGTCAAAAAAATTTTTGTTCTTTGAAATCTCTTCTTTCTGATGATGTAAAAATATATATACATTGCTATGGTAAATTTTCTCAGGAAATGACTAAATACAAAAATATTAATTTCGAATTCGAGTTTTTCTTCTTTGCATTTTCTGAGAAAATTTACCATAGCAATGTATATGTATTTTTACATTATCAGAAAGAAGAGATTTCAGAGAACAAAAAACTCTCTGACTTTTTTTAAAAAGCTGATATTTTGGCGTGAGAATTTTCGATTGAAAATTAGGGTGGTTTTTCGATATTTAGTCAAAATAAGCTGAAAAAAAGAGTATTTCAAATCAAAAAAAATACAGTGTCTGTAGGACATAAAAAGCTAAGTTTTCACCAAATTTCGTGGAAAACAAATTTGTTTTGCTTAAGATAAAAATAAAAAACCAAAAACTTGATTATTTGAATTTTTCACATACATTTTGAGGTTATGTGAAAAAAGTGTAAATGAAAAGTTGTAGTTCTTTTTATTACCTACAACTTTGTCATTTAACTTTTTTCCATAGGACTTGTAGTTTTGCCAAAAATCGAGATAAACCGTTTTTACCCTTAAAACTCACCCCCCTCCCCACTTCCCGACCTCAGATCACCCGTAATTTATTTTTCCTTTCATTTTTGTTATATTCTGATCCTTTTCCAACAGGTTTCATCCTACTATAAATTTATTTTGTCTCAAAGACTATCGGCACTGGTCTAATATATACGCGACTGACGTATAACCACTACTCTACACCACATCTGACGGTTATTTCTCAGTTGAAAATGACCTCAGGAATCACCATATAAAGTTTCACGTGTCAAATGATTGCTCGGAGCGTAATTTTTTTTGACAACTTTACCATGGTGTCACCTTCGACTCGACCGCTACCAGACCGGTTGACGGCCAACTCTGTTATGTATTAATAAAGCTCTATTATCGTGGAGAATATCAACTGGCTATCGATTGCTTGTTAGAATTAACGCTACCTCCCGTACTATTAGGTAGGTACCTATCATACATAACATTTGTTTAGGTCGGTTTCCTTCTCTGTCTACGGTTAAGGTTTAGATCAACTGTCAACTGTCAAGATTTCTCATTTTTTGAGTTTGACACTTGACTGGGCACATTTTGATTCCGCACACAGGTCGTCAGATAAATCTAGAGCGTGATATATTATCTAAGTGATAAGTGTGAAAGTGTGATAGTGTGATAACTATTAACATAGGCACTATATTGATAAGCTGATAATCATAACACGTCAAAAATAAACAGTTTATCGTTGGGGCTTAGTTTTATTTCTGGTTTAGCTTTGATTATATAAAATTTCATTTATTTACTCAAAGCTTAATAGGTGTCTTGAAAATATTTACCCTAGAATGGCGTTTATTATCCAATACCTACCTACATTACTAATGCACTTACTTACTTTCACTTTCAATGTTACTAATGTTAGAACTCGCTACAGTATGAAGACAGTGTATCATGTGTATTAAACTAGGATACATAAGTATCGTATTGAACGTAATGAGCGTAGCTGCGTAGGTAACGTACGTAACACAAAATGGCTATTTTGATGGGTACTTGGTACTAGTAAGTATGTGGCTATACTGGCTATGTGGCAGTATGGTATGTGCCATGTGGTATAGTATACGGGTCAATCCGCGGAAAACCAATAATTGCGAATATATGCTAATAATAAATTAGTTATCATAATAGCTTTCTTTTTTTACTTTGCATGACATTTCCGACATATTTTCACGTAAGGCGCCGGTATTTAAAATAGTACACATCCTTTATTTATTTTTTTATTTCAATAAACACGCACCAAACGTCATCACCGTTTACAAAAAAAAGTCGAGTAATAAAGTTCCACAATTATTTCCCAAAAATTGTACTAGCACTTTCCGTTTTTTCTTTCATACTTCGAAAGTATACATTATCTACAATAACATAACGAACCATGATGTGATTTGATATCAAATATCATATAAAAATAAATTAAATAAATTTTGTCACGAAAATTCGTCATCACCGTTGCGGCACCGTCAACTTTGTATTCCTCGAAAATTCTAACTACCTAGCCCGATCTAGACGCCCTAGATCTCCTTTCCCAGTCTCTCTAATGAAGCGGAGCGCAGCGCACGTCAATTTTATCCACGCAGGAGTCTAAAAATTTTCAACTTACATTGCTTAGGGGCAGTGTGTCACGTATTTGCATCATCACCATTATCAGAGAAATTTAGGTAAGCACTAATTACTAGATCTTTTTAAAATACCCAAGCTAACCGTAATTAATGCACAATACCATAAAAATGGTTGGTTGTGCTCTCTGCAGCATGGTATTTAGTTTAAAAAAACATAAGCTATCAAACGTCATAACCATTATCATCATTACCATTTGTTTTCTATTAATGGTAATGATAAGAAGTGAATGGTAATGATCTTGCTCTATGTGTTTTGTGTGTTTATCTCATGTATTCTGATTTGGGTGATGTTGAATGACCCTGGGCCACCGGTAAAGGGGGGTGGGGCAAGCATCGCCCGCAAGGTGCGTTCCTGGTATGGGCGCGAGTGAGCGAGATTCACCAGAAGCTGATAACCGTGATCCAAACGTAGGCCGGTTCAAAACAGTGTACATCAAAGCCACAAAGTAATGCTGCAAGAAGGCTCACATCAGAGCGGATTCCCAGTGCATTGCACGGCTTGGGTAGGCTTGTAGCGCACCCCACGGGCAGTTGTGGCTACTGGCACCTGGCCAAGGCCGTGCAACTACATCCTTATCAGGCAACGCCATATTCGTGCAGTGCTGCAATCACTCGATGTCCGGCAAGCCAGTGGTCCCGATGGAATTCTAGCAGTGATTCTACGTAAATGTGCAGCGGAGTTGTCTCCCATGCTTACGCGTCTGTACTGCATCTCTTACACTTCGGGCGCACGACACGCTTTCTCTATGCCGACGACCTGGCTCTTACGTCACAGGATTCCTTTGAGGAGGTAGAGGCAAACTTGAATGCCGCACTCGAGGACTTGAGCTCCTATTACGACAGCAATGCGCTGAAGCCCAACCCCTCAAACACCTCACTTAGCAACGGGCAGCGTGAGCTTGACATTCGGTGGCGTGGTATCAACATCGTCCACTGCAAGCATCCCGAAATATCTGGGAGTTACTCTGGACAGGTCCCTCACGTTTAGGAAGAACTGCGAAAACCTCAAGCAGAAGGTCTGCGCTCGTAATAACCTTGTTAAAAGGCTGACGAGTATAAACTGGGGGGCCACACCACACGTGCTGCGGGCAACGGGGCTCGTTCTGTGTTATTCAGCTGGTGACGCGGGGCTAGTGGATGTAGCACTTAATGAGGCCTGCTGGATAATAACTGGCTATCTAAAGCCGACTCCGGTACGGCAGCTATACCCACTGGCTGGCATTGCACCTTCCAGCGTTCGCAGAGATGTGGCATCATCCATGGAGTGGGGCAAACTGGAAGCGGACCACCGACACCCCATGCATGGTCACCCTTACGTACCACAAAGGCTGTAAAGCCGAAAGAGCTTTTGGGTATGCGTCGCTACCGCTGACAGTGAACCCCCAATAGCCAGAGTGACTCGCTGGAGAGCTTGAAGTCCGTTTCCGACCCCTTTTGTTCCGTGGGCGGAAAGCCTCCCTGTGGCTTTCCGCCCACGACCTTCCCTGGGTCACGTGGAAGTCTCTAAATAGACTTCGGACACAGGTCGGCCGAAGCAAGGAGAATCGGTCAAGAAGGGGGTTCTCGGGCAGTGCAAGCCTGCAGTGCGAGTGTGGAGTTTCCCTGCAGACTATGGCCCACCTAATAACGTGTGCTGCATGCCCATGTACATTTTGCACACCAGTGGAACTCATGAGTGCCTCTGAGAACGCAATCCAGGTAGCAGCACACTGGAAAAGTAAAATCTGAGAGCAGAAATGCCATCGATACGATAGAAGAAGAAGAACACTTCGGGTACAGTACCGCCAGCTTGTGCAGCGAAGCGAATGTGCAGCCGATCCCCAAGGAAGGGGATCGGTCAGACCCGGGCAATTATCAACCCATAGCCGTCACCTCAGTGCTGTGCAAGGTTTTTGAGCATATCATTAACGCACAGCTCATGTGTCACCTAGAGGATCATTCCCTAATTATTGATCGGCAATATGGCTTCAGGCCGAAACAGTCAACGGGTGATCTTCTAGCGTATGTCACCCATCTATGGGGTGAGGCTTTGGACAAGTATAGTGAGTCATTGGCCTGACATTGCCAAAGCTTTCGATAGGGTCTGGCACAAGTGGATGCGGGCCGGAACCTCGACGTGGTGCACCTGGGCAACGGAGGCGAGCAGCGCCTCCCACTTGCCACGGGAGACGCTACTGCCTGCGGCCAATCCGGCCGGGGTGGGAGCGGCCGTTTAGAGGGCTGCTCCGAGGCTCTCCACGTGTCCCTTTGACTAGCAGAAGGCACAGTGGGGAGCAAGCGGGGGGTGAGCTGATTGTCTGCGCGCCGACGGTTGGGTGACAGGACGGCCGCCTGTAACCCTACACCCCACCATCGGCGATATGGCGTGATGCTCGCCCCACCTCTCCTTTCGTGTGTCGCGGGGGCCATCTTAAAACCGTAGATGGCCCGGGGTCAGCTGGGGTGCGAGGGATATGCCCATTGGGTAACCTTACACCCCGATAATTAAGACCCGAGATGGCGTGCGGTTTTAGTCGGTTCGATCCCGACATAACGACCCCCGATGGCCGACAGGGGTGGTATCCATGGGGATTTCCGCACGATAAAAAAAGGGTCTGGCCCAAGTCATTTATTTCCAAGCTGCCTGCTTTTGGTCTATCTCCACTGTTATGCAGCTTGATTGAGAACTTCCTGCAGGAGCGCCGCATTCGAGTGCTCTGTGATAGGCGCAGGGGTCCGTTTTGTCGCCTACTCTGTTTCTTCTGCATATCAATGACATGCTGTCAGTAGGCAGCATTCACTGCTATAGATGATAGCACCTTACACGGACGATATCACGGTCACCCTGCGAACAAGCAGGCTGACGTAGGGGAAAAAAGACAGCTTCTTGTCACTGAGCTTGATCGGGTTCTGAATCACATTTCGCAATGGGACTCTGAGAACCTGGTCGAGTTCGATGCCAAGAAGACGCAGGCTTGTGTGTTTACAGCAAAAGTATCTCCTTGCCTGCCCCTCCCTGCTCTTCGGGACACTCCACTGCCACTTCAGGATAACCTAGATCTACTCGGAATGGATGTTCGCTGCAAACTGACTAATAATAACTACATCGAGAGCATCATCAAAACGGCCTCGCGGAAACTCAGAGAACTGAACAAGGTGAGGCGGTTTTTCACGCCGGAGCAGCGGTATCTTCTATACAAGACACAAATCCGTTCTGGCGTAGAATACTGTACTCATCTCGACGTACAGGCCGTATTATTGGGACTCTTCAAGTTACCAACGCTCTCGAACCGTTACAATTACGTCGATACATAGCCTCTTTGGCAGTTTTCGGAACACTCACCATGGTAGAGGCGGTACCTCTACCATGGTGAGTGTTCTGATGAGCTCCACCAACTAGTTCCATCCTCTCCTTTCCTATACAGAACAATACGTGCAAGGCTGAGATGTCACCCTCATACCGTGTTGAACAATGCCATCAAGAACTAAGAAGTTCGGTGCCTCTTTTTTTGCCGCTCAATAAAGACCTAAAATTCTTTACCAGCCCACGTGATTCCTTCCTCCTACTACAGTCCCGGGTCCTTTAAGCGGGGCTATAGCGGGGCGTGAAAAAGCATTTGATAAGGCCGTCAAATTGAGGGCCACCATTATGGCGTGTATGTATGTAATGGGGACCTCCTTCCTGAGACTGTGCCTTTAGCTTACCATAGTTACCATCAGGTGAGGTGAAGTCATATTATTAACGTAACTGTCGGTTACGTCTATATGACTTCTACTAAAAGAAAAAAGTTTATTTGCAATATTCTTTTATGTTTATAGTGATTTAACAAAGGAGAAACAAGTGTTATTCAGTTTTTCATCATTCCCATTAACATATCGTCATTACCGTTATAGAAAAATCATTACCATGCTATAGACGTCATTACCATATCAATTAAATAACTTTGAAGATCAATAACTTCTGATTCTCTTGTTGGATTTTAGTGCCTCCAATAGTTTTGTAAAGGTTATTAAAAAACCTTTAAATTTATTGCGTTTGACACGCATTTCCGACAAGTTTCAAAAAAAGTTCAAAATAAATAAGAAAGAATCAAAACGGCGGATTCACCCATACCCCGATTTTTAATTCTAGGCAAGAAAATGACATTTCCAGTGTTGCAGGTTTTTTGTATCAAATAAATAGTGATGTAGTTGAATCGAGTTTTACAATTATAAGTTAGTCGTGAGTCGAGATTATAATTCTTTTATTAAATATATAAATAAAGTTTTTCGCGCGTTTAAATAAATAAAAACATTTACATACAAGATACGCGCGAAAAACATAACCCTTCTTGGCAGTCGGGTAAATAATGAATCCCTATTTACCTTGGTCACGGCATCACGCGTGAACGGCTGGACCGATTTGGCTGAAAACTAATGAGGAGGTAGCTTAGAACTAAGAGAAGGACATAGGATACTTTTTATCCTGCCACGGGGACAAAGTATGCCACGGGTGAAGCCGCGGGACACAGTTTGTATTCTATAAAAAATATTTCCCTCGTGTAATGTACTATACCTACGGCACGATATAATGGCCGGTTTGACGTTTGTCCGCTCATGAAGTTTCGTATTAATTATTGTGACATTTTGAAAGAGCAAATTGCTGTTCTTTATTGTCAATAGTGACGTACAGTAAGTCATAAAATTTTATCGAATGTAGGTATAATTTTAGGACACAATATTTATTTATTACATTGATTTCTGAATTATATAATGTATATTAGTGTCCCACGATCATTTATTTTTTTATTTTTATAAGATTATAATTACCTATTGGTGTACTTATTTCACACAACTCGGTATTTGTTTTTCGAAATTCAATTTCTTTAAATAAAATCTATATAATCGACACTAGGACCACTGGCAAGCCCAATAATACCTTATTTTTTTTTTTTTTTTATACCACTTAGGTGGCAGACAAGCACACGGCCCACACTGATGGAAAGCGGTTACCGTGGCCTATGGACGCGTGCAACACCAGGGGCGTCACACTCGCGCTGCCGACCCTGCAAAAACCTTCTAATGCCCTTCTTGAAGAACCCCATATTGTAGCCGCCAGGGAAAACCACTGCAGGGAGATCGTTCCACAGCCTAAGCGTAACCTCCGGCAAACTTACGTCAAAACAAAGCATTTTCGACTTGACGTTGCTTCGAAAAGTACAAACTAGGAGTGCAGTGGGATTGCGATATAGTTTAGACCTCCTCGCCTGATGGTAAGCTAAATGGTAAATCTCGCCTGATGGTAAAGTCTCAGGAAGGGGTCCCCATTACATACACTAACAGTGATAATTATAATGGTAGCCCTCAACTTACTCTGTTTACGCCTTTTGTTGTGGATTTCGTCGATATGGCCGAACGTACGGTCAGGCATGTGTGTTTGTTTATAGATACGCCTTCGTAACATTTCGATCGTGAATTTCAAAATGGAAGGTCAATTTTACCTATAACTGTTAGACGAATAGATAACTAAAGAAAAATTTGGCGAGACTGGCACAGAAGAAAATAAACTTCACACATTAAAACGGAAAAAAACGAGCAAAACCAGTCGAAGACATGTGTGTAGCTACTATTTACGGAAGGAGTATCCAACAAGATAAAAGTTAGTGCAATCACTGAAGGAAGCTGGGTTAATATATACTCATTTTCATTCCTAATTCCAATATTCAGTTCGTTCAAATGTATTAAGTAGGTAAAAATTTATATTTTTTTACTAAAGTTTTTGAATCAGGTACCTAGGTAAGTACTGCTTGCAATAAAAACTTATTTGATTTGATTATATTTTTATCGAGAGTAAATTGACATTTCCATCACTATTGTAATATGTCAAACCGGCCATCATATCGTGCTGCTACTGTAGGCGAGCATAAACTGCAAAGAGGTTCATTCACTGATAAAAATAAAGAATGACTAAAGTATCTAGTCTATTGATTGCCGAACATCACTATTGTAGCGGGTCACCCATGAAGCTATAGATAAACATGGAGGCCTCACTTCCAATACCTACTTGATGCTCAGTCTGTATTTACTATCTTGCTCTCTGTGGGCCGACTTCTCTTTCTAAGTATGATAACCTTCTAAGCAAGAAATCACCATTTAAACAAGTTTAAACACTTACGCGTGGAATTTTATATCACATCCTTGACGCCACGTAATACCGCAACCACGCACTATACAATTTTGCACCATTTTTTGAGTTTATACTTATAATTAACTTTAAATATGTTAAAAACCAAAACAATAATAAACAACCACCATATTGTTTATTGATAGTTGACATGTAGTACCAATGTTGCCACATTACGTACTGAATCCATAGACAATGGGAATTTAATTCACTGATTTCCTGATTCAACAACCCAATCATGCATAATAAATGGCATATAATTTTTCAATTTCCACATTAATAATCGTAGTCGAACTATAGAGTTATTTATAAATCATTTTACTTGCATTTTTGGTTAGTATGGTCTATTTCTATAATTTACTAGGAGATACTAATAAGAAGATAGCAACATTGTACAAATACACGAAAGAGAAGTCGGCCCACAGAGAGTGAGATACAGACATGTAGGTATTTGGATCAAGCTGTTCTTCCCGGTTTGGCCTCCATGTTTATCTATAGCTTCATGGGGTCACCCTTTTTTGTATTGGTGACAGTTGCACTTGTCATTTTCTTGCCTAGAATTAAAAATCGGAGTATAGGTACTGAGCGGCACGATAATATGATGGCCGTTTGACACATTATTATAGTGATGTGAAATGTCAATTTATTCTCGATAAAAATATAATCAACTCTTTATGTTTTTATTTCAAGCAGTACCTAATTAAAAAAGATATAAAAAATATAAATGTTTACTCAATATATTTGAACGTACTGAATATTGGAATGAAAATGAGTGTATATTACTTTATATGCGCACAAGAATCAAAATAATACAAGAAGAGATCAAGAAAGGAGCGATAAAAGCCCATATTTAATCAGATTCGTCTATGACCTAGTCCTATACGAACTATTAGGTAATCGGTGTACATATTGCTATAGTCAATGTCGTCACTGCTATAATCACTTATATTAATTTATAGGTTCTTTTTCTAAAATATTATCTATTTTTACATTTCGAAAAACAAATACCGACTTACGTGGTAACTAAGTACTACACCAATAATTATAATCTTACCTTACCCGCGGCTTCACCCGCGTGGATGTCGGTTATCATTTATACAGTATACGACCATGAAGCTATAGATAAACATGGAGGCCAAACCGGGAAGAACAGCTTGATCCAAATACCCACATGTCTGTAATTATCTCACTCTCTGTGGGCCGACTTCTCTTTCGTGTATTTGTACAATGTTGCTATCTTCTTATTAGTATCTCCTAGTAAATTATAGAAATAGACCATACTAACCAAAAATGCAAGTAAAATGATTTATAAATAACTCTATAGTTCGACTACGATTATTAATGTGGAAATTGAAAAGTTATATGCCATTTATTATGCATGATTGGGTTGTTGAATCAGGAAATCAGTGAATTAAATTCCCATTGTCTATGGATTCAGTACGTAATGTGGCAACATTGGTACTACATGTCAACTATCAATAAACAATATGGCGGTTGTTTATTATTGTTTTGGTTTTTAACATATTTAAAGTTAATTATAAGTATAAACTTCGTGCTCGTAACAACGTGCGTGGTGCGTGCGGTTGGCCGAAGGGGTGGCGTCAAGGATGTGATATAAAATTCCACGCGTAAGTGTTTAAACTTGTTTAAATGGTGATTTCTTGCTTAGAAGGTTATCATACTTAGAAAGAGAAGTCGGCCCACAGAGAGCAAGATAGTAAATGCAGACTGAGCATCAAGTAGGTATTGGAAGTGAGGCCTCCATGTTTATCTATAGCTTCATGTATACGACCAAACATAGCCTATGTCTCGAGGTCTAATCTAATCTACCCCTATACCAAATTTCATCAAAATCGATTCAGCGGTTCAGGCATGAAAGCGTAACAGACAGACAGAGTTACTTTTGCATTTATAATATTAGTATGGATTAGTATGGATGGATAAAAATTAAAAATAAATGTTCGCAGGACCTTAATATACATACAATTAATGTAATAAATAAATGTTGTTATCTAAAATTATACATTCGAAAAATTTTATGACTAACTTCACGTCACTATTGGCAATGAAGAATTGCCAATAGTGAAAAATACGTGAAAAATCATTTTTCAGTCATTCGTTGATCATTCCATTCACATTCCATTCCCCCCCACCTTTTTTCGTTGACAGAGATTTCTTTCTCTGTCTACGTTTCTTTTATATTTTTATCGTAGACAGAGAAAACTAGAGTAAAGTTTTCTCTGTCTACGATTTTTATATACTCTTTGCTTTGCATCAATCTCAATCTCCAATCATTTCATTCAACTTCAACTATTCAATGAAATAAAAATGGTGGTTGAAAGTGTATTATGTGAAAAACGTATGAATATGAAATCAATTTGAAGATTATTTTTTATCCTAATGATTATTTTTAAGTGTTAAAAATGTCCACTCCAGTATCTAACCGTAAATATGGAGCCCAAAAAATACGGCTTACTAGTGAGTGTCTTACCATCCAACCATTTCCGCTACTACGGTGTGATTATTTTCTATGTTGCATTCTTTATAATCAACTTGTGTTTTATATTGTTTTTAGTTCTCTGTGCACGGAATTTGGTCAGAAGAGATTATTTCCGTAAGTACTTTTTCTTCTCGTACAACTTTAAATTAAAATATTTAGAATAATCTTCAAGGTAAGTCCTGTAGTACAACATTCGATGAAATTAAAAGCTAATCATAATTATGTCTGGAGATGGTTTAGTTATTCGCCTTCTCGGCTAATGTAAGTATAAACAAACACATCATTATATTTGCAGGAATGCCAGATCCCTTTGCTAAAATATCAGTGGATGGCAGTGGACAAGTTTATTCCACGAATACTGTCAAAGCAACCCTCGAACCTAAGTGGAATACACATTACGATTTGTATTTGACTAAAGGAGATGGAATTACAATTAGGTATGTATTTTAATTCAAGATATTGTTAATGTCGTCAACAGACCCAGAAGTAATTATATTAACAAGTAGATAATACTGAACTAGGTGTAATAATTATGTATTTGTGTTTCTTAATCTTACACTTAATAATCAGTTGCAACATAATATATGTATGTACTGAATTATTTTAATGATGTAATTTAAATTAATGTAAACAACAATTGTTACAGTTACAGGTATACAAAATCGTATACCTATGATCATTAAGAGTTTCTTGTAGTATTGTTAAATTTTTCTATCAGTGCACAGACTGACCTATATTTATATTGATAATCTCCAAGGTTTCTTATCATTGATGTGTGTCATCATAGTCAGGTACTGAAAGGCAGAAGTGAAAGTATCTTTAGTCAATCTTTGTTTTCAAGTATGCAGGAACAAACTACAAGTAAACTAGTTATTAACATGCTAACTTCTACTTTCACAACGTTATTGGACTTCAGCATAGTTAATGTTGCTTTGAAAATATAAAACTATGAATATAATAAGAAATATTCAAATAAATACAATATAAGGTTAAAAAACATATTCTTCCTTTTGCAGTCGCTATTCTGGTTTGGAAAATATATTATAACTTCATCTCTGCCTTAGAGATTTTGTTGGTTACCTTACCAGCTAAATTTGATGGGAACACTGATTCCGAGGGGCCATTAAAAAAAATCAAAGTTGGTACATCATTTGCGGGGATAGATCTAAAAAAACACAAGTCATGAAAATTTGATTCACCCATTGTCATTTTGACTCATTAGAATATTTTTATATTCTAGTTGTAGTTTTTTCAGCATCACCAACAAGAAATAAGTTACATTTATTTAGGCTGTAGACACTACACAGTTGCATCATATTGCTACACTTTACTAAACATGTGAATATAATTATCATAGTAATTATAATCACATCTGTAAATTTAATTTTAAGTGCCTAATTCTGTGATTTATATTAAAATACTTTTGTTATTGTATAAGAATATCTAAATTAAATAAAATACAAGAGTTATTATTCATTAGTGTGTTTTATAGTCAAAATTTAAATTCACTGTAATAACTAATTGGAATCAAATTTACACACATAATTCTGAGCCAGAGAGGCTGTTCAATTGAATTGAAAACTGCAGGCCAGCGGGTAGCTTCATTACTAAATATTAAAATCTATGTATACAAAACCCTAAATTCTATATAATGTTCTTATTCTATGTAATCTCATAAAAGTTAGAAAAAAACAATTGTTAACTTTAAATAAAAGATTTAGTGTATTATCAATATTATCATAATTTATGAGAGAACCCAGCTCAATCCATATAATGTATACATAATAATGATAACTTTTTTTTATTTGCTTTATTTGCAGTATATGGAATCAACGCAAAGTCCACAAAAGGCAAGGCTCTGGATTCTTGGGCTGTGTTCGTATTCAGCCATCAACCGTACATAAATTGAAGGACACAGGATGTAAGCCTAAACATTATTTATTCTATTGTTTCCCATTTGATATACTGGCTTTGTTGTACATACATAAGTATCTACATGCATCAGCTTTTTTTAACAGTAGGTACTATATTTATCACATAATGTGTTAAAAGTATACATACAAGTCAATTTCAATGTTATGAAATTGGTATTAATATTTATGTAGGTGACAACCTAATAGACATAAAATATATTTTGGAAGGCTAATACACAGATGTCAACTAGACAAAATGTAAATTTACAGATTATACAAACTCATGTCTGTCTATAAATCCTCTCATACATAATTCTTTATCTTTTACTTAGTCAAGGTTAATTTTTTATACTATCAAGATACAAATCAACAGGTGCTTATAAATACTTGCAATAGCTGCTGCACTATTATTTCCCAAGTTAAACACAAATCATGTTGGAAAACCTGTTGTGACATAATTATAATACATCCATGTCATCTATACTTCGATGTCTATACTATATTAAAATTGTAAATGAGCTGTGGCTGTTTTTCTGTACATTGGAGATAAAAATATTTATGTTATATGAATGATTCTGAACACAAAAATATTTCTTTTGTAATTCTTGTCTGTTTGTCGGATTGTGTATTTGTTCCCAATGGATGCAAAGACTGCTGAACGACATTCACGCGGGCGAAGCCGCGGGTACAGGTTAGTCATTTTATAATATTAGTGACATGGGTACCTATTTGGAAGCCTTTATTACATATTAAATGCAGATCAAGATATATATTAGATAAGCTAAGTGGAAGTTGCAATTCTTGGATACAAACCAAGAGTTGCAACTTCCACTGATTTTTTTGTGATTATAAATGGGAACACCTTATAAATTCAGACTTCAGATGCTTTATCAAATATAAGAATATGAAGTAATTTCACCTTAAAATTATTCTTAGTATCATACACAGGCCAAATGCAAAAGCTTTTCTGCATCTAAACTTCAAAAATTATGTCACCAATTGGTATGAGGCAACAATTTGATGATGTGCTACTTTCGGTTCTAGAGTGGCATAAGCCACCTTATCCTGATCCTTTTACTTAACATTTTGAAGCCTGCCTATAAAACTGGATTCAATTCAGAGGCATATCCAATATGATAGACTAAGAGTGCAAATTGGTTCTTTTTTCATACCATGAAACCAGCCAGCTACAAAAATAAATAAATGCTCTGAATAATAATTTTTCAAAATACGATGCTTAGTTGACCTCGTTATGACTATTATCTTCATTATTAAGCACTGTTTGTGTATAAGCATTGGCCTTGGAGATTTACTAAAACATTGTTCACTGTCGGAATCAATGAAAAACTTTAAATCAGATTTTTATCAGCCCAAACTTCGTGTCCGGCAATTGTATATTTCTGAAGAACACAGAAATAATAAGCATAACGGCAGTAACCATGAATTTCTTAAAATTATGTATTTATCTTACAGAATATGACTCATGAAACACAAACATTGTACTTTCAAAGTAATGTCTGGTACATAAATAAAACTACAAAAATACGCATTTTGCCATGAAAGGTTTTACAGCAAAACAAAGTACCTAGAGACATAGGATTTATTGTAATTTTCTGAGAATACATCCTGGTTGGAATGTATCTTTCAAATTCATACTTTTGTTCTTCAACCTAACATTAATCCCAGTCGTATCCAAAGCTTTCACCTCGGAGTCTGGGGTCCGCTTTTACCAGTCTTAACTGCGGATTTGGCTGGACCTCGATATTTTCCGTGAAGCGACTGCCATCTGACCTTCACAACCCATTGGTGACATTAGGCGATATCGAAGCATTGCAGCTAGACCGCTGTTGTTGGACTTTTTAGGGCTCCAACTATCCGTAACGACTGCCATAGATGTTTGTATGGCAACTGGGACCAACGGCTTAACGTGCTCTCCGAGGCACGGTAATGCATTCAGCGGGGATCGAACCAGCGCCTCCTGCGCAGCGGCCGCGTTCACTACCGCTACGCCACAGAGGCTGGCTCAAATTCATACTTTTCTTGAAAAGTATTTAAATTATTATTGTATTTGCAATAAAGTTAACAATTAAAGAACAAAGTGATGACGTCACCGAGCGTTGAAGCGTCAATTTTTAATGTTCACATGTTTGCTACTAAACGATTATTTTATAGCAGATGTTTTTGTTTTTTTGGCCATATCATATCAATATTTTTGTGCTCAGAATCGTTCATTTAACATAACCCAAGTTTTTTGAGTAAACATTTCGAAATATCTCCTCTGTAAAATCGTAAACCTTAACAGCTAAATGATTAAATTACCACAGATCAATGTCTGGAGCTATGCGAGGACAATAGCGGAGAGGCCTGCGGCGTACGGGGCCAGGTCATTGTATCCCTCGTATCACGAGACGCAGCGAGAGGTGAACCTGCGACTGCCGCAGGTGAAGGTTCACCTCTCGCTGTGGTTGGCCCCGCCGGAGATGTTCGAGCTCCGAGGGACCCGCCCCCCGCACCCACTACACCAGCTTCGAGACCTGCTTTACCGCCACATTGGGAGGAACGATTTACATCTAAGGGCAGGTCAGTGTCTTAAAGAACAGTTGTGTATATTATGTAATGTATTTTATAACATGTACATGTGACGTTAAACGGGTACCAGTGTATATATCTCTCAATGTTAGTGTTGCTGATCCAATGCCCTTTTCAGGGAGCTTTAACGTCGTATAGATAAATGTGCAAGTGGTACTATTTAACCAGTTTTCTGTAAGGTGGAGGAGATGTATTGTCCATTCTATGTTAGAGAGAAGTTTAGACTTGTGTAAATATAAAGCGTTTATTTTAATAAACGGTTTTGAAACATAACACGAATTAGGTACAGAACTATCATATTTTTGATTAGTTGAAAAATATGTAGACGGTTTTACAAATTTCATTATATTAAGTCACTAAATCTGACTATCAACGAAGTCGTACAAACCAGGACTATCAATGTCCCCAGTTGCCCCTGTTATTATGTTGAAAGTTAACTCGACTTTCTAGCTGGTTTATCCGTTAATTTTCATTACAGACCTTATTACGTGAATCACGTAACGCGTAGCTCACAATGGGAGCGGCCCACGTGCGAGGGTTCGACTCCTACGTCACCAATCATGTCATCACCGCCCTCATCCCCCACCCCTGTAGCGACCCCATCCACCCCTGCCTCGCCCATCTCTCCGTCATCACCAATGTCTCCAGTATCGCCAGCTTCTGACACCGATGTTAATTATGCTACATCTATATCTTTAAGGTATGGTATACTTCCTGTGGCATACGGTTTGCGCTTATGTTTGCATGCGATCCTAAGGTCCTGTGCTGGGTCGTTGGGTCAGTTGCTGTTGGGTGTTTCTGTTATTATATTCTCAAGAGCCGTAGACGGCAATAAACGCCTTGAAAAAATTTTTTCTTCAGATACTGAGGCAAGAGTATATCCTAAAGCCTACTAAATGAATGACTGTTGGGGACAAAGTATAGATTTGTTTATTTCTGAGATTTATTTCATTTTTGATTACATGTAAATATGTGTATAAAAATCCCATTTATTTTTTTTATTATAAATTTTATTTTTGTAATATAAATATTATCTGCTTTATTTCTTCTTCTTCTTATCTATTGTAGTAACCCA
Source organism: Lithosia quadra (assembly GCA_963576445.1). Classification (NCBI taxonomy): domain Eukaryota; kingdom Metazoa; phylum Arthropoda; class Insecta; order Lepidoptera; family Erebidae; genus Lithosia; species Lithosia quadra. The sequence continues at coordinate 6,229,065 of OY754884.1, read as the reverse complement.
AAGCCCGACTTTGGTAGAGCTTAAATAGATTTTTTTTTTTGTAGACCTGAGCCGCAACCGCAAACAGCAGTGCGGTCCCGTCAGCTCCCCGCCATGTCTCCGCCCGTCAGTCCACAAAATGGCAGCCCGGTGTCCACTTCTCCAACAACTCCAATTGCTGCTACCGATTTACCACCTGGCTACGGTAATTCTAATACTTATATTTTTTGTTAATAGAAAAATCCTAGGTATAAAACTGTAATATGACCCACCGCAAATCAAGCTTAACTATATTGATGCATGGCTTGCGCTATGTCTTTTTGGAACAGGGAATATACTTAGCTATAATACTGTCATGATAGTTTTTAAGGTTCAGATGACTAAATAAATACTGTTTCCTGTCTGCGTGCGGAGATGCGCACGGCGGGGCAGGGTATACACTTAGGCGTTAAGCAGACAGAGACGCGAGGCGGTCAAAATGACCGCGACAGACTAGGTCCGATTTAACAATTTAGTATTATGTACTATGTGCATTCGTTCCAGACAATGGATTGTCACCTTTTGGAATTCCGCCAATGTACAACAAAAAATATCAATTTTTTGTGACACCACACTCAAAATATTAAGAGTGAGTCGCGGTCATTTTGATCGCCCCGGCTTATCGCCTTAGCTATAACACTAACGATAACGCTGTGTGGTGTATGCTCGCAGAGATGCGCACGACGGGGCAGGGCCAGGTGTACTTCTACAACGTGGCGACGGGCGCGTCCACGTGGCACGACCCGCGCGTGCCGCAGCACCTGCGCCACTGCGCCGCGGCGGCCGGCCCGCTGCCGCCCGGCTGGGAGATGCGCCACGCGCCCTCCGGCCGGCCCTACTTCGTCGACCACAACAACCGCACCACGCAGTTCACCGACCCCCGGCTCGCCTTGTCTGCCAGACTTGTGAGTACTTCACCACCACTATTATAGTCTAATACTTGACTACCTACTGTAATAAGAATACTAGATACCTTATAAATAGTATAATGCAACACCGTGTCACACTGGGTCGCACCTCGTCTGCAACACGGTAAAACATCTGTAGTACCTATTTTTTTATTTGGGACTCCCTGCGGATACCAGCCGCGCCATCGGGTTTGGTTATGTCGGACTCGAACCGACTAAAACCGCACACCGTCTCCAAAACGACCATTACCACCTACCAAAATCTTCTATATTATATTATGTTTAGAACCTCTAATTGCATTTTTTTTTTCAATTTTATATTATTTGTTCATAGCCCCCACAAGCTGACTGCGAGGTACCAGCGCCGACAGCGGCTCCCGCGCTAGCGACTCCTGCCCAGGCGCTCCCCGAGCCGTTGGACTCGGACGCATTACCCAAATATAAACGTGATTTAGCAGCTAAGGCAAGAGTCTTGCGAGCTGAATTACAAGCATTACAACCACAAACTGGGCATTGCAGGATAGAGGTAATTTATAGAAATAAATACATTTATTTTCTTAGGAAGGATACACTACAGTGCATATTGAAAATACTTAAATGCTTCACATAAATATTATAAATTCAAAAGTATTTACCATTCCTCTATTAAACATCTGAACCGGTATAGCAATTTTACAATGTGGTAATGTCAACCCTAGACATATAAGTCAAGTTAACGCATGACTAGTTATTATGACTTGACTATGGTAATCAACAAATCATATTATTCTGTGTTGTAGGTATCACGAAATGAAATACTAGAAGAATCGTACCGACTCGTAATGAAATTACGAGGCAAGGAGCTGCGAAAACGTCTCCTAGTCAAGTTCCGCGGCGAAGAAGGACTGGACTACGGTGGAGTGGCGCGAGAGTGGCTCCACCTTTTGGGAAGGGAACTGTTTAACCCACATTATGGTCTTTTCCAATACGCGAACGCAGGAGATGACCGATACGCGTTGCAAATCAATCCAGACTCTGGGGTAAGGATATGTAAAAAAGAAAGTTTTGCAATACGTTCAATTGGTCGTGTCGATGTCTATTTTGCTCGAATGAAATGTTACTCTGTACTCGTTAATAAATAACATGTTTGGGGCAAGCTCAAGCCAACCTCACCTGCTAAAGCTAAACAATGAACGAGGCCCGGGCGCAGGCTTGTCTCGTTCTTCCAGATGGAAAATCGTTATGAAGATGATTAATTTATCTATCATGTAACATAATGGAACTTTTGTACAGGTAAACCCGGAACATCTGTCGTATTTCCACTTCGCGGGGCGTATTCTTGGCGTAGCCCTGTTCCACGGTCACCAACTCGACGCGGCGTTTACCGCGCCCTTCTACAAACAACTGCTAGGAAGAACCATAACATTGCGCGACATACGTGATGTGGATCCCGAGTTACATCGCTCACTTTCTTGGATGCAGTAAGAATCATTTTGTTCTTTCTCATAGAATGGCTAGAACCATCAATAGTAATTTCATAATTTGATTTGAGATAACTCATTTAAGTATTGAAATATATTATGTAAAACTTAAGTGTTACATCACTTCAAGTGGTGTTGGCAATTAATACAGAATGCATCTGCATGAACAGCTTTATTATTTCATCATAAAGTAATACTAAGTAATCACTCATCGTTCATCGTTCGCTGTGTAAACAAGCGTTCCGTTATTTTAAATTAATTGTACGTCAAATTAAATTAGGATTTTAAAATGTTCTGTATTAAGTGCAAGGAGGAAGTGGTTGATGCAGTTTTGTGCTCGGTGTGTCGCGGGTGTCTGCATTATGCCTGTGCGGGCCTCACGGAAGCTGGCTACCGACGCATGAGCTCTGATAAGAAGGCTGCATGGAAGTGTTTGACCTGCCGAAATATGCCTAATGCAGCCACTGCATCTTCACCTGCATCCTCAGGCGGGACACAGGAGAGTATTGCAACTGTACTAAAAGAATTAAGAGATTTTCGTTCTGATTTTGGTACCATGAAATTAGATATGATTACCCTCAAGTCAGATATACAAGCGTGCACTAACGGTATTGAAAATATTAATAAAAAGTTCACGGAATTTGAAAACCGTTTCTCAGATTTAGAGGATAAATTAACTATGCTTGAAAATAGGTGTGACGAAATACCTACCTTACAGGCCGAATTAATTAAATCAATGAACACTATAGAGATTCTTCAACAACAAAATGACGGCCGAGAACAGTATAGCAGACTTAACAATGTCGAAATTTCAGGTTTGCCATTGAAAAAGGGTGAAAATTTATTACATCTCCTACAAACACTGTTTACTGTGGTAGGGCTTAAAATGGAGGATAATTCCATCGACTATATTCAGCGGGTACGTCGATATGGCACTGGTGGGGGACACAGAAATGATGAAAATAATATTGTTTCATCAAACACTCCGGCCATCATCGTGAAGTTCACTCGACGTATTTTCAAGGACCAACTCCTGTCGGCGGTACGCGCGCGTAGGGGCATCACAACATCCTCATTAGGTCTCGACGGCCCAGCTATCAACATATATGTGGGAGACCATCTAACCCCGACCACCAAGCTGTTGCTCAAACGCGCTCGTCAGTTGAAGAAAGATGGTAAACTTGCCTATTTATGGGTTCGGGATTGTAAGATTCTTGCAAGAAAGACGGAAACATCAAAGGTTACGTTGATTAAAAACAATCTCGACTTAGATAGGATAAAGTGACTATTTAATGGTGCTTTCAAATTGCTCTCGTACCTATACCTATTGTTTATAACTTATTATCTCATGACTTTATGTAAATTGTGTCAAATATTCATTAAATTACAAAGTCAACCTGCGACCACCGACTATGAAGCTGCTTTACTCTTATCTATATTCTATCTGAGTAAAAACTATAGTTACAATACAAATAATGTATACCGCATACAAAGAAACTTATTATTATACTCGTACTCGAAGCATTTTTCACTACTGTTTAAAATACTTGTGCATTTCATATTATATATTTGTTATGTACCGCAAAAAGTCCTCACTAGCTGCAGCTCAAATCATTCGTGCACATACACTTTCATATTAAATATAAATATACTTCTTGATACTAAATAGGTATGTCTAGTTTTACCCTCAGTGGTTATTATCAAAACGTACAAGGACTTCGTACTAAAACACATAGATTTTATTCACAGGTTGCACTGTCTAATTACGATTTTATTTGTATTACCGAATCTTGGCTAACGACAAATTTTTACGACGGGGAACTCTTTGATAATAGATATTTAGTGTATCGGTGCGACCGATCTATTGAGGCGAGCGGGTTACAGCGAGGTGGCGGTGTAATCGTGGCAGTGCATCGCGACTATCTGCCTGTGCGCCGCGACTGGCCATGCACCCCACGCGTCTCCTCCGACTGCGTGTGGATAACTATACCGTTAGCTCGATATAACAGCGGATACAAATCACTGCATATTTGTTGTGTTTACATTCCGCATGGGCCACTGTACAAAGACACACTCTTGAAGTTTTTTGAAATATGTAGTCAAATTGTAATAGAACACCCTAATGATTTCTTCCTAATAACGGGTGACTTTAACGTAACTCACGCTCAGTGGTCTTGTACAGATAGTCATGTTATGCATCTTGGTGATAGTACTGATCCTAGTGTGACTTCACTACAAGAGTTTCTATGTTTTTCAGGCCTAAAACAGTTTAATAATAGTTTTAATGTAAATATGCGGCTATTAGATCTTATATTATGCAATACAAATTGCACTGTGCTCACCAGCGACTCCCCTTTTGTAAAAGAAGTAGTACATCATAAAGCCGTACAAATTGAATTAAATCTGACTCACTCACCTTCTTCTCTTCAGCCTGCTCCCATTCTTAAACATTGCTTTTTTGACTCTAATTTCAGTGAAATAAATCGCGAACTGTCTCAATTTGATTGGGCGTTGCTATTTTCTGGGCGTTCATTGGAGGTGTGTATTAAAGATTTTTACGAAATCTTGAATCGCCTGATGGACACGCACGTACCTAAGCGCCCTCTGCGTACGTCTCATAATAAGCCTCCTTGGTACACAAAGCCACTTAGGAGTTTATTAAATGAAAAAAGAAGATATCATAAGCGGTGGAAAACATACGGTAACCCCCTAGATCGTGACAGTTTCAGGTGTTTAAGAAAAAGAGCAGCTAAATTGGAACCTATATGCTATAGAAATTATATAAACTTCACAGAAAACAAGATCACGACAAACCCAAATTTCTTCTGGTCTTATATTAAGTCAATCTGCGCTAAGAGTGGTTTACCACAAATAATGTATTACAGAGGTGTATCGGTTTCAAGTGGCGCTCAGATATGTGACACGTTTAATGAGCATTTTCAATCTGTATTTGAGAAACCTAGTACCAACTCAATTGATTTAAGTAATCTGCCCCCGGTTAATAATACAGTTTTTGATATGGATACAATATTTTTAACTCGGAAACTTGTCCTTAAGTATCTTAAATCAATCAACGTGAATAAGGGTGCTGGTCCTGATTATATTCATCCAGTTATTATAAAAAGATGCTCGCATGAGCTGTCGGTTCCTATCACTTTGCTATTTGAGAAGTCTCTTCTTGAAGGATGTGTGCCCTCTATTTGGAAGTGTGCGTTGATAACACCGATACCTAAGGGTGAAGTCAGCTGTGATATTGAGAAATATAGACCTATTTCAAAATTATGCCAATTTGGCAAGATATTAGAGAAGATTGTTACTGACCAGCTGTCTGCAGCTCTACGTCGTCATATTGCTATAGATCAACATGGCTTTCTAAAGGGGCGCAGTGTTGAAACTAATCTACTGTCATACACAGAGATTATTCTCGAGGCCTTGGATAGGGGTTACCAAGTGGATGCCATTTACACTGATTTTGCCAAAGCATTTGATAAAATTTGTCATGAACGATTACTTTCAAAACTTTGGCAACTTGGTATACACGGTGATCTTTTCCGTTGGATAAAGTCCTACATTGAAAACCGATCGCAGGCTGTCGCAGTGGGCGGATTTACCTCTCAGTACAAACCCATAACCTCAGGCGTCCCGCAGGGGTCGCATTTGGGGCCGCTATTGTTTATATTATACCTTAATGACGTTAAGGAGAGTATAAATGGCTCAAATTTACTATTGTACGCCGATGATACAAAAATCTTTAGGGTTATTCGAGACATAAGTGACTGTGACGCCCTACAAAAAGATGTCAATAACTTTGAAACTTACTGCAAACAAAATAATTTATTTTTAAATACAGATAAGTGTTCTGTCATTAGTTTCAGCAGAAAGAGAGAACCTTTAATTTTCAAATACAAACTTTGTCAAAAAGAATTAGTACGCGTAGACCAAATTCGTGATCTTGGTGTCATTATGGACTCCAAGCTTACCTTTGTACCTCATTTAGATAGCATTATAAATAAAGCTTTTAAACAATTAGGTTTCATACTCCGTGTAGGCAAGCCCTTTAAAAGAATTTTGACATACAAAGTGCTGTTTAACAGTTATGTTCGCAGTCGTCTAGAATTCGCTAGTCCTATTTGGAATCCATTTTTTAATAATCATATTAATAATATAGAAAAAGTGCAGAAAAAATTTATAAGGGCTCTTGATTATCGTATTGGTCACAAACACTTGGGTTATATGACGTCACTGGAGAGGTATAACATGTTTTCACTGAGTTGTCGTCGAAATGCCATCGATGTATCAATCATTTTTAAAATTGTTAATAATATTATTGATGCTCCCCTTTTATTGCACTCATTGTCATTTAGAGTGCCCCTGCGTCGTGAGCGAAGCTGCCGGAACAAACCTCTATTTGTGATACCCCGCAGTCGCACAAGTTACGCAGGAAATGCTTTCTTGAGACGTGCTTGCAGGTTGTACAACGAAAGAATGTTGCATGTGGACTTGTTCTGCGAGTCTCTTGGGCGTTTTAGGGGTCTGGCTCTGGAATGTCTCTCGGACTAGTCAGTCCGGAGCTGGGCTCTTGGGGTCCCCGGGGGACTCGCAGAGCAGGTATAGTCGTATGGACGACCATGCGACTATACCTGCTCTAAGTACGAACTTTTGATTATATAAAAATTTGTTGTATTAGTGTGGAAAAAAGTATAGTCTTATACGTAAATTAAGGAAACTGTAGGTCTATAGTTTAAGGTTAACTTTTATACTTAATACACATATGTATGACCGTTTGTTTCTGAATGAATAAATAAATAAAAAAAAAAAAAAAAGTAATGTTGTCTAATGAACATAGTTTAATTTACCTAAGAACCCTAAAAATAAGTGTTTTATAGAAACGTTAGAATAATGGTAACCTCTCTTCAAAAAAATAAGATCTACATTTTCTACTTGTGTAGATTATTAACTTTTTGTGTAGTAGAAGAGCCTTTTACCATCAACCATCTACTCTTTCATGGACTGTATGTTAACTATAACACTTTTACACTCGTACATAAATAGTTTGGTATGCTTGCAGCGACAACAGCATCGCGGGCGTGATAGACACGACGTTCTCGGTGGAGTGCTCGTCGTTCGGCGCCGTGCGCAGCGTGGAGCTGCGCGCGGGCGGCGCGGCGGAGGCGGTGACGGACGCCAACAAGCGCGAGTACGTGCGCCTGTACGTGGCGCACCGCTTCACGCGCGGCGCCGAGCGCCAGTGGCTGGCGCTGCAGCGCGGCCTGGCCGACGTGGTGCCGCCGCAGCTGCTGCGCCCGCTGTCGCCGCGCGACCTGCAGCCGCTGCTGGCCGGCCGCGCCGACCTCGACCCGGCCGACTGGCGCCGCCACACGCGCCTCAAGCACGTCGCGCCCGACGCGCCCCTCGTCAACTGGTTCTGGGAAGTCGTCGAGGAGTTCGACGCCGAAATGCGCGCACGACTCTTGCAGTTCGTCACGGGATCGCGCCGAGTGCCTCTAGCCGGCTTCCGCGCGCTGCAAGGCTCCACGGGCGCTGCGGCACCGCGCCTCTTCACATTGCACCTTGTGGCGGACGCCTCCCCAGACTCGCTACCGAAAGCGCACACATGTTTCAATCGACTCGACTTACCTCCTTACCCGAGCAAGGAGAGGTTGCACGATAAACTGAAACAGGCGGTTCTCGAAACTGCCGGTTTTGCCGTCGAATGATCGATTCTGGTTCGCGTCCTGTGTGAACGAATATTTCATCGTAATGAATTTATTTCGAAATGTGTTCATTTAAAATCTGTCTAATGATAATTCGCGGTTTGCGAGTGTGTGAATGTAAATATTGATGAAGCTTGTGAGTTCTAAAAAAACTAGTCTGGGTTGTATTAAATAAAGACAGTTTTAACGAGACTGATCAATTTCTGGATGAGATGTCATGACAAAATTATTTAACCGGTACTATATGAGCTTCGTTTGTTGAGAATCTTTATACTACAGAATAATCATGTCATTAGTTTCTATAGGAATAGGTCATGGAATAATAACTCATTATTTTAAAACACTAACACGAATAGTTATAATAATTTCCGCTGCTGAATTATAGAGACAATATACTAGTGTTTACCAATAAAATCATTTTCGAGGATGAGCTAGCCTCTTTATTACCTTCAGGTTATTCGCAACTTTGCAGGTATTTGCTTTGTAGGTTACTGTAATAAAGCTCAAAATATATTATTTATTTACTTAATTATATAAACACTGAATAATGTAGAATCTATATATTTATTTACACGTTTCCAATGAAGCAAGGGCTTCCGAAAGAATTTCTTGTTGAATAAGTACTGATTGATATTACACCAGCATTAATTTTCTTCTATTAGCAATATAGGCATAATAACATATAAGTTCCATTTTGCATGTACAAAATAAATGGATATTAATGAGTTAAGTATTTGAAATATTTTTGTAGAATATATTTGTATATAATATATAATTTCAATAAAGCAGTACAAAGAAAAAAATACCGAAATGTACTTCATCGTAATTTCTTTGATAATCTGAAATTCTGTTAGGTGTATGTATGTTCATGATTTGGTGCCTTATTATGTTAATATAAGGTTTGTATTGACCAAATACAAGTTTAGTTATTACTTTTACCATTTATGACGAGTGATCCCCATGAAATTCAATTTAAAAACAACAATTATGTGAATAATTATGATTATAATTTGTAATATAAGGATTGTACTCGAAAAACATTCATTTTAGTCATGAACCCATGATCCATGTATTATTTATATTGTGTAGCAAATGTTTACATTTCTTAATTATGATTAATATGATATTCCAAGTTAGCGTTGCGTCTTTTCTGTAAAAATATACACTCACAATTTTAAATTGATTATACAAATAGTAAAATTTAATCAATCGATATGGACGTGACTTATTTACGCCTAGGTTAAATGTAATGTTTATTTAAGAATCAGTGCCTTTACCTGTTAAAATAAATGACTTTAAATTTAAAGCGACTGTCTAGTGATATAAATCTATTTATTAGTGATAATGGATATTTAAAATTATTACTATTACATTATTTTTTCAAATATGTTGTATTTCATTTTGTCTCTACTGATGATAAACTGAGAAAGTCTCTAGACATATAATGTTGTAATATTATACAAACACAAACTAATTTCTGCCACCGGAGCAAACTGACAAGTTAGCCCAACCCTGTCGGCCTGGGCTTATGTAAGCCAGAGGGCTTACATAAGCTCAGGCCAACAGGGTTGGCCTAACTGTCATTAGCAGAAGTAAGACCAAAGGAGTAGCGCGATTCATCCCTACGCGGTTCACCTGGGCAACGGAGGCGAGCAGTGCCTCCCACTCGTCACGAGAGACGCTGCTGCCTGGGGCAAATGCCGGCCGAGGCGGAAATAGGCCTCTGTAGGGCTACTCCAAGGCTCTACGTGGCCCTCTGACTAGCAGAGGGCACAAGGGGCGGACTGGTTCTACGCGCGCAGACGGGGGATGACAGGACGGCTCTGCTGAAGTGCGGGCGGAGGTGGTATAAGCCATGTTATTCCACTTTTCCTCATTAATGGGGATTATTGAACTTTTTGTTCAGTATTCCCGGTCTTGACGCAAATCTTAGACTGTTTTATACGTTGTAAACTTACAGCCCGAGGAGGCCAGTCAAGGTGCTACTTAAGAAATTATTTCATAGGGTAGCCTTGTAATTGAGATCCGAGATGAAAAAAGAGGGAGCCAGGGGTTCAGGGTAGTGAAAATGATAAACGTGAGTAAGATTTCAATGACAATTTTTTAGTGTAATAAAGTGCACGGCATCTTGGCCAGATTTAGGAGTATACTATGCGATTCAAGTAAGAAGATAATCGCGTTCGCGGCAACTTCATTCCGTACTCATCAAAATTGTACAGCTAGCAACAAAATTTTCACGGCGCGTCGGATAGGTTCATACCTGTAATGGTAACAACGACTTAATTTTTCTTTTCTTTTCTTAAATACATAACATATTTTGTTAGTAATAGTTTATAATAATAGTTCATAATTGATTGGTGTCATAGTGTGCCGCTAGCTACGCTTCCAAAGCCATTGATATATATTTCCGATTTTTCTCCATTTTGTTGCGTCCTTGTTGGCTTTTGTTGTTACATTGTGTTTGTTATAGACTTTTGTTATTGTTTTGATAAGTTTATTTTGTTAGGTACAGTTAAATTTGCATAAAATGAGTAGGGAAGGCACAGTGGTACATTCACGAGCACGTGAAATTGTTCGTGCGGCTCCGATAACAGTGCAAACGATAAAATAAGCGGCATCGAAGTGCTACCTCCCGATTAAAAATAAATAAATATAAAAAAGAACCGATAGTTTATTTCGTAATTATCATTGTATGTACTTATCTCAGATGGAATAGTGATGTAAAAAAAATGTATTTGCTGACCTTACTTTATGCAATGAAGTAAGCAACGGGAATCAAAATGTCATTATGACAGTTATCAACTTACGTGAATCGCATAGTAGTGTGGGTGTTGGCCCTGTGGGTGAGTGTGGGCCCCACAGTCAAAGTTTTGGAGTGTAGTGGGGCCCACACTAATCCAAAATCTTGCCAAGTTAGTACATACTATTTATTTAGATACGCGTGTACTCTATAGATTTATAAGAAAAAATTGTTTATTAAATAAATTATTATTTATGAAAGGCAACGAAAATAATCGACTAAAAAATTTAGTGACGTTCATAATACATGATAGTTACTAAATTAAGTGACAAATGTGACAACACTAAGGTACATAAATAAATCGTTGTTCACGCAAGCAGCACGTTTATTTCGCTGTATTGTGTTCAGTTGTGTTTACTTGCTTGATCTTCGCGTAGATTGTGAGGTGTAAAGTGCTTGTTTTAGTGAGAGTATTCGTTTGCTGTGTGACTAGTTTTGTTTAAAAATGCCGACTAGTGCGGTATATCAACCTACGACGGTGACATACGAACAACAGCCGACTGACCAACGATGGAACTGTCCCATAAGCTACTTCTCACGTCGAGTGACTAGTAGCTTGAATAGGGCAGTATGCGTACGAATTGGATTGTGTTTACTGGGCAGCACTCTTTCCGTTATTGGTAAGATCAAATTATGTCTTATTTATTAGAAGAAAAACCGAAGTATTTAGGCCTAGTAGTACTGGTCTGTACTGATTTATATGTACATAACATACCAGATTTCATCGGCTAATTCAATTATTTCACTAGCCGTTTATACGTTTGAACACTTTTTTATATTACCGGTAAAAACTTTGAGTTTTGGAAAGCATATCCAAATCTCAAAGTTTATTTTTTTTATCAACTAAACTGCTTTGTCTAACCAACTATTATACCTACTATTTAGCATAAACTTTGCATCATTTTGATAGTTAAATAACCTGGAGACAGCAAGTAAACTACCTTCCATAATAAAGAGCCGATGATCTGTAATATCCGTAATAAATGTCGGTTCAACTTTACATTAGCCTCCCACGATATAAGGGTTGGGAGGGGGGGGGGGGAGGGGGTGTAGGACCCCCCCTTTGAAGGAAAAAGTGCGGACGCCCCCCCTTTTTGAGATACGATTTTTTTAATATTCTAACCTAACTTTCTTAAAAAACAAGCAAAGTGCGGTCGCCTATCCTTTTATGAGATACGTAGTAGTATAATTTGAATGTGGCACTTCGCCGGCCGCTGCCGCGGCACGCTCGCTTCGCTCGCTCGGCTCGTGCGTTGGTCTAAAAAAAAAAAATAACCTAAACCTAATCTATCCGAGTCGGGGTACTCTGAGTCGGGGTAACCTAACCAGTTTTCAGGGTGGTTTTAAAAAAAAGATACGTAGTAGTATAATTTGAATGTGGCACTTCGCCGGCCGCTGCCGCGGCACGCTCGCTTCGCTCGCTCGGCTCGTGCGTTGGTCTAAAAAAAAAAAAATAACCTAAACCTAATCTATCCGAGTCGGGGTACTCTGAGTCGGGGTAACCTAACCAGTTTTCTGAGTGGTTTTAAAAAAAAGATACGTAGTAGTATAATTTGAATGTGGCACTTCGCCGGCCGCTGCCGCGGCACGCTCGCTTCGCTCGCTCGGCTCGTGCGTTGGTCTAAAAAAAAAAAATAACCTAAACCTAATCTATCCGAGTCGGGGTAACCTAACCAGCTTTATGGGTGGTTTAAAAAAAAAAAACCTAAACCTAATCTATCCGAGTCAGGGTAATATACGCATTTATTCAATTATTAAACGTGTAAAACATTTTGTGCGTTAACCTTATGAAAAACGAAACGTTATGAGTGTGTGTTCTGTTGTCAAAAGTGTCAAAATATTGATAAAAATGTCTGACTTTGAAAAATTTTCACCCATTAACCTTTAAACTAAGCAAATTAAAACCTTACGTGGAGGCTTCTAAAAATTGGACTCCGCACCTCAGAACTTTACGTGGAAGCTTATAATAACATTAGTTTTGTGTAATAACGCATGTGGACTCCAAACTCGTTGGCGGCTAATGTAAAGCTGAGCCTAAATGTCACTTCCAGTTTTGTAAAATTCATATAAATGGAGTGGCAAAGTGCAAGCAATAAAAACATGAAAATCTAGATGCCATTGCAAAGTAAAATTTAAATTCTTGTCAAGATAATGAAATGTTTGTCAACAAAATGACACATCAGAATTGCCTGCACAGTCAGTGAGCTGCTTATCAATTGAAGCTAATCGCTGAAGAAGACATTCCATTCCATATAGGTACAATTACTCTAATTTACAAATGAGTAATTTGTCTGCCCATCTAATTGATCTATATAAAGACAGACTTATTAAGGTATATTTAGCAGTCTATTAGTCATCTGTTGTGAACATACTGAACATTATGTGTATCTATTCTGAATGGGATTGATCATCAAATGTTAGCCATAGGTACTTCCATACTAATATTTAAGTAAGTTGTCTGTCTGTCTACTGTTTGTGCATTTATGCCTAAACCGAAATAGACTAGACCTTGGGGGAGGACATAGGCTAAGTTTTGTTGAGATAACCCATATTCTATAATTAACTGACTGCATATTATGTTGTGATAAAAAATATTTTAATAACTGTACTGCATGTGTTGCAAGTTTGCAATCCAGTATATTTCTTAATTGTTTTTTAGCAAGGGTACCAATTTTGTTACAGTTTGGTTAGGTATTCAGTGCAATTTTTGCTCTAATATTGCAATTTCCACTCTTCTTCGTCTCAGTCCTTTGTCCACCACATCCAATACATCCTACCTCGATACTTCGATTTCAAGCAGTCTTAGTGTAACATATTCATTTACAATGAATACAATATTATTGCAGTGTCCAGAATCGTACTGTGTACTATGTAGGTTTTCCGGAAAACTTCGATGTAATTTATAATCGACAGGTGTCCCGGTACCTGCAATCAATGTTAAGTTTTTGGATACCGTGAATATCAATCAATCAATTAGTCCACTGCAACATCATACTGGTTTAGCTTCTCTCAATGTGCACCATGGCACCCGATTCTCCTAAGATGTGCACCGATATTATTATTATTATAATGTACGTACCTAATTATGCACTTTTGAAAATATGTAGAATAAATATGTGAGATCATGAATCTTCACCTATGAAAAATGGTGCCAACTTCGAAACATGACCTTTAAAGCTCCATAGGTCGATGAACCTTATTGCGAAATTCTCAAGTAAGATAATTTTCGTCCTGTTTTCATCAAATGAATGACCACGCTTCATAATGAAACAACTTCCGCCCACATACAAAATATTCATATATTTGAAAACATATCTATAGGTACTTCAACCACCCCTCGTCTATACAGGCCTATACATACTTAATTATCAGTATAGTCATGGCCACTATTACTACCTACAAAACTTTTATTTCCTCTATACTTTTATGAATGACGGACAGTTTCCGCGTGTAGGTACTAGGTACATAATAATAACAGTTACTTTACAAAAGGTACAATGAACGTACCTGGATGCATATAAATAGTATTGTAATTTCATTCTGTTTCATCATTAGTATTCAATATATACGGTCACCTTGATAAGACGTGTAGTGATTAAATAACCTAAACTGTTTGAGGGTACGTGATTTAATGACTTTAGGAAGGTTTTAACTAACAACTAGGTATTACTTAGTAAAATGCATAATAGGATTTTTTCAGATTAGAACATTATCATCATCTTAGCGCAATCCCCGTTGCATCATGAGCTCCAACTTTGTTTGGGGTGTCCAGAAGCGGAGTTTTAGGTTTTCTCACGTTGTTGGGCTTATGTTTTTTAACCGCGTCCACTCCTGCGGCCATGACACGGTGGCCGTTGCCCACCTGCCACAAGAGTCAGGGGAAGTACTTAGGTACCGGGTTATGCGGCAGCGCCCTTCCCTATCTTCAATGTGACCCTAATTTGAGATTAAAGCCTCCGCCAGGGCCTCATGGCAAAAGCTTGAAGGAACCCAATACAATAACATAGCCTCTAGTTGTGTTATCAACCGTTTTACTGCGTAGTGTTTGGAATATTTCATCAATATAAAATACGAGGTAGATAGTTATTATCTTTACTTTTCCTGGCTCCGATATACTTTTTTCTACAAAATTCCTCATCGGGATTCAATTATATCTGCATTATACCTACATACCTAAATATCCATGATAAAAAGCGTGAAAGTGAGATGTTTGGCACAGAATAACTATTAACGATTTGATTAAACATCTTTTTTTTTCTTGGCACTGCTTTGACCGTTAAACTAAACTAGGTACCACGAAATTAAAAAACTTTATTAAATTACGTAGTAAATGTTATACGACTTCATAAACAGTTATAGGTACCTATATAAATCTAGCTTTAAACCAGGTGGGTTTCTCAATTTTTTGTTTTATAAGTAATTACCGAATGAATTTCCAAGAGTTCTTGACAACAGCTTCAAAGAAGCTTGGAACGTCCTTATTATACGTTATTGATGGATTTTTTTGGTTTTGGAAATCCTTAGCGGTAGAACGAAGCCAGCGAAATAAAGGGCTTTTTTTGCGGAAATCCCCACGCATACCTACCCCGCAGGTAGGTTATGTCGAACCGACTAAAACCCCACGTCATCTAGAGTCTTCTAGCGTTGGGGTGTAAGGTGGCCCAAAGGAATTTTAGTCAGTGTCATTATCAGAACCTGCCCTGATATATAAATAGGCCTAACCTGAACGAGCTCAAGAGAATAAGCAATTTAAACTTGTTTGTCAGTCAAAATAACGACTTTAGTATCGACGACGCGACGTAACTAGTTTTATATTATATAATCTATGGAAATCTATGGTATCGTTGAATACTGTGTTTCGGGAATGCTCTAACGAACTAACGATGATGTCATTTCAAAAGCAGTAAATTTTTACTGCCATTAGTTGTTGTGTATTAACATTTTTGAATGAAATAGAACTATTTATTTTCAAAAACTGGCTACCTCCTTAATCATTTCTAGGTAGATACTAAACGATTTTATGCATGCTCTATGCGTGCTGTGCGGATGCATATTAAAATAAGCTAAGCTGGCATACAGGAGGGAGTTTTTATGATTCTGGTAACGTATGCGTACAGTAGCATCGATAAAGTGGGTGGGTGGATTGCATATATCTATCTATACAATGAGCGGTGGTCGTCGTAAATGGTATCGAGTGTCCGGTGCGGGTTGGCGGCGGCGGCGCCTGCGGCCGATGACTCATCCGGTGGCTGCGTACGTAGTGATCTGTTCACTACAGAATAGGTTACAAATGAAAAATAAACAGCTCACGGAGATACCTACCTACATGGTTTTAAAGTTGTCCTTCGCCATTTTGAGTAGTTCGTGAGAATGACAGCTTGTATTATAGTAGGGGAGCCCGGCCCGCTAAATTTTCAGTTACTAAAGCGTCATGGGGACCGATTAGATTGTGAAGATTTAGGCCTAAAACGAAAAATAATTTGTTCATTTTGCCATTTTAGTGAGGAGGAGAGCGTGTGCTAATTTTCAAAAATGTTAAAAAAATCATTCACATAAAAATACTCGAGCGCGTCAGACATTCACGGTGTTTACCCGCTTTGTTTTTCTAAAAACCGAGAGATATTATTCTGACGAGTATTTAGGGGAGGATGGCTGTAGAAAAGGGTAGAAAAAAAAAGAAAAAAGTTATTCGAGCGTGTCAGATATTTGAAGGGAATATTTAGAAAACTCAAAAAAGATTTGGATTTGATCAAAAGTTATGGTAGATTTTTGAAAATGTTAAAAAAAAGTGACCTTGAAATACTCGAGCGCGTCAGATTTTTCAACTTGTTCTAGTCGTCCCTAATGATAATATGACAAATATCATCATCATCATCATCATTCTCTGAACCTTTTCCCAACTCAGTTGGGGTCGGCTTTCCAGTCCAACTGTGATGCGGCTGAACTTCGATATTTTCCGTGGACCGACTGCCATCTGACCTCCACAACCAATGGCGATATCGAAGTTCCAAGTTAGACTGGTTGGACTTTTGAGGGCTTTAATCTGACAAATATATGAAGGAATATTCTTAATCTGAAAATTTGAAAGAAAAATTTTTTTTTTCCAATTTCTGAATGGAATAAATTATTACGCAGGTGTAATTTTATCATTATTTATTAATACAAAAATAGATTAAAAAGTATAAAAAAAATTTTTAATCTTCATCCTCACTGGATTGATCTTCAAAATTGATTCCTCCTTGGTCAATTTCTTTTTCATTTTCTGTTTCTGTAAAAAGGAAGGGTTATAAATTATAAAATTTTCTATTTCTTTTGTATTATAGTATTAAAAAAAAACGTACCTGAATCTATAGTATCTCCTGATATGTCAGGAGTTATGACAATATCTTCGTATGCTGCAGGAAGTTACCAAGAAACCAAGTCGGCTCTAATTTTCCATCAACATTTGTCCATCACAGTTAATTGGTTGCATCTCAGTTACGATTCGATAATGAGCATTCCTCCACAAGCATGCGATGTATTAGATCTTAATAAAAGTATTATGATAAAGTTACTATGATCAGCTGTTAAATCAATATGGCGGCAGATAGTAGTGTGGGGATGGTGCGAGAGAGTGAAATATAAAGAAAGAGTGAGAAGGAAACAGAGCGCGACTTAAACTGAAACTTAGCAAGATTTTGAAGCAGTGGGCTCCACTACTCCAAAACCTTGCCAAATTAGATGCCGTACACTATACTTACTTGTTTCTGTGCGACGCATTTTGCCACAAACAAGTATAGTATACGGCATCTAACTTGGCAAAGTCTTGGAGTTGAGGAGCCCACACTACTCCATAATCTTGCTATTTTTTCATTATTTAAAACTTCCGCACGAAGTCGCTGACGGTAACTAGTAGGGAACTAGTAGGTATAAAATTAAAAATAAAAGTTACAAGGGCTATTATAGTGGAATGTGAAACTTAAAAGGTATAAAATTGCGCCTAAAGGAGTAATTTCTAGTTACGACTTCAGTACAACGCATTAAATACTGTAAAAAATTAAGTACGTCAAACTTTCAAATCTCAGACTACAAGTCTGAGTTTCAAATATTCATTGCCGTCATTAAGTAAGTACTATAATTGTAGGGCGCTATGTAAGAGTTACAAAATACTGCAACAAAAAAGCTTTTATAATGAAGAAACGAGAAAGGTCCGAGTGCAAGAGCACTTGAAGTGTAAAGATTAATTTGACCGAGGAAAGTTACTTCGCCATTGGGCGAATACACGGTTTTGTTACTTCTGTTAAGTTATAAGTAGATAACATGCTTGAGTGGTTAAATCTAAAAAGAGAATATCGACTATAGCGAGTAAAAAAATTAATAACTTGAAACCTTTTATCCGTACCGTGCCGTATAGTTATTCAGTTGGAGTAAACTTTGCGTTTACGTGAATTTGTTTTTTTGTAAAAGTTTAGGTATGTCACGTCTTACGAAATTGCCCTTGTGCAAACAAAGGTTTAGAATTTTTAGATCTTTGGAGAATATTGGAAATCGTATAATCTTGGCATTCGGAAAATGCAGTGAACTTCGAAACAAACATCGAATCCAATTAAAAACGCCATAATTTAGAATAATTGACAACAAAAGGTTTAATTAATGCCAGTAGCAGAAATAAGGCTATATTCGTAGCTGTATTCTGTTAATAATTTCTTTGTCGGTAGTTTTATTGCATGTCAAAGTTTGATTCAATTCTAATATCATTCTGTAATTCAATCTTAATTCTGAATCCTCGAATCACTGCAAGCTTCAAACAATATAAAGTACATTGCTGAGTTCATTCAAGAGACAATTTCTCGACTTTATTATTTTACAAATTTGATGGAAATGACTCATAAACAGTATGTATAAACTGTGTGCCATGACGCCAATTCGTTCCCTATGGTTGCTTGATAAGGAGCGACTTCCGCCAAAGAACAGTGACTATAATTTATCCCCTGTTCCTATGGTAGGTAGGTACTATTACTTTGAATGATAATTTTTTTATTTTTTACTTTATTGCTTTCAATTATTATTGATTTTATGTTAACCCATATTATAATTTTTTACCTGAGGCTTACAGTTTTAAATCTTTTAGGATTAAATTTTTGGTTATCATCTCTTGGTATGAGATTTTCAGGAAATTGTACAATGTTAAGCCAATCAACCTTACAGTACCTAGTTTTCATGGATGAAGTTCTTAGTTTTATTTAGTTTTGAGTAGTACTTAATAGATAAAGTTTTCATAAGATCAACGTTGCGTCGTGAAAAATAAACGCTTAGTTACGCTAACACACACTGTTAGTCAGATGGAACGGTTTGGTGGCCATTATCTCGTACAAAAATACATACAAGTAAGATTTTTTTACGTTATGTGGGCACGTTTACTGTTATACGATATGTAAAAAGCTTTAAGTTTTTCTTTATTTATTTACCGTAAGTTCGTCAATTCAATACCCAACAATATAGTCCAAGTTATAGGTAACTAGCTGTCTCGGCGAACTTCGTACCGCCATATTTTCCACCCGCGTGCAATTCCGTTCTCATCCCTGTTCCCGTTCCCATTCCCATTACTATTCCCATTCCTGTTCCTATTCTCATTCCCATTCCCATTCCTACTACTACCTACTACTACTAAATACTAATCCCGTAACGTAAACAAACTTCTCTCACATAATAGAAAAAGTTTGTATGAGAAAAAGAAAAGTTACTTTCTGAAATTTTCTGTACAACTGTTTTATTATTTTTTTTGGTAAGAACCTTCTCCCGATAATAACAAACACAACAAAAAAAGAATTAGTGAAATCGGTAGAGCCGTTGGTGAGTTATGCGCTTACCAACACATTTTGCGATTCATTTTTATATTATAGATATACTTTAATTGAACACCTCTATTGTGTAACTAACTGCACTTAAACTGTTGGTCTTGGTAGTAAAAATAGAAGTGTGTCCGTGGAACAGAACAATGCAAATGGAACATGAAATTGTTCCTAACTAGCTATGGATTAGCGCGTGGGTGTTTATTGTTCTACTTCCACAACGAGAGAAAGCCGGTCTGTTCGAATGAATCAGTAATGCGTTAGCTGCCCACTGGCTTAACCTACTGCTTCCGCTGCAATGACCCATTTTCACAATACCCTAGACGCAGTAGAATATAATATTTTTAAACCGGTTTTCAACAGCTCACAGTTTTTGTCCAACTGTTAGCCATTCAGCCCCGTGGCACAGTACAAGGTTATGTCATACACGGATACATCAGCGTTGCCCAAACTTTATTATATTACAGCTTTGATGTTTGCTCATCGTGACCCATCACAAATATGTTACTCACAAAATGCAATAGGGATATAAATAACACTTTTCAACGTATCTTGATCATTAACGACATTGATTAATTAATAAACATTAGTGAATACTGGAACCTGCTGGGACCCGGAGTTTTAGTTTCATGCTCCGTGCCCACCTTATCGGAAACGCTGTGCGATGCACTTTTGCTTCGTTTTACTTGAGAGACCCTCTCTATTGATTCTAGGTTTATTACGACCTACATCTTTATTATTTACTAGCGTACCCGCGCGCGGCTCCGCCCGCGTGAATGTTGGCTATCGCCACCAAGTCTTTTTTAAGCTGAGGGACTTCCCGTACTAACTTTCAATGTCTATTCCTTCGCAATCAGTGGTTGCAGCTAAACGTATTCATTTCATCTCAAGTTCTATCAAACCCTTCAAATTACAGTGCCATGCATCGCGGCCAAAGCCAGTCTATTACCATCATTATCCTTTTTCATGTTTTTCATTGTCTTCTAGATTTGGGGGTCCGTAACTAAACTTCGAGAGTCATATGGGGATGGCCAAAGTATGTATGGCCATATACTCGGAAGAGGCCCTTTGAAAAACTCTTTCATCATAGTTGCATTACACTTTCACATTCGATGCACCATTTCAAATTAGTGAACATTATTTATTTCCGAAAATCTGATTTTTATTATTAAAATCTTGCTACAGACATTGACATTTGACAACCTGATTTAACATTCAAGAAGTTCATGAAAGTGAATGTCTGGGTTCGCCATAAACCAAAATTCAATTCAAGTTCATGAAAGTAAAGAAAGAGTATATACTATATACCACTGATCTGTATTATCTTATATACTAATAAATACCGGTCAAGTGCGAATTGGGCTCGTGCACGCAGGGTTCCGTACAAAATTGGGTTGAGGAGGATTTCCGCACGATAAAAAAGTGAGCGAACTCATCTTTGTTGCAGTGCTTCTTGTCTTGACTGACAGACATACAATTTTTTTTGGTGATGTAGGTAATATTTACGTTTTCCGGGCTTTTACCTGTACTTATGCTATAAGATTTTACTTTCTGCAAAATATCTGGATTCTAGCCCAAAGGGAAATATCCCTTTATTTCGTGCGCAAAAACCCCGTCGGGCTTCACCTCAACAGAGCCAACGGAGAGGTTGGTATGGTCAGAGTCCTACCAATGCCTGTGTGATCGAGGAATCTGGTGTGTCCTAGAAAGGATATCCCAGAATCCCCATCCAGCTCCGGCCACCAGCACTGGCGACCTCGACCTCGACCCAGTTATTCGGAATCTAAATCCCCCATCTCTATAAAAAAGCGCGTGTGGAAATATAACACCCTGCCACCCTGCTTCTGTCTGCTTCTGCTAGGGTGACGGTTAGCCTCGACCGTCACCCTAGGCCCGCACTCATGGAGGACGGAGATGGTTCTGCAAACTACGCCGCCCGGTGCACCTTCATCGGCACGGGGGAGTGCTACATCTCTCCCGTAGCTTTTCCACCACCACTTCTGCGCGCATTACTGCCTCGCAAAAAAACCGACGGCGTTCCACATACTCTCTATGGTGACCATGGTCGGCATTAGGGCCCTCACCATGAGGCTAACCCCACCGACGTCTGTTTTAAGGACATGGCGCCACTCTATCCACTCTGGAGACTCTACCAGTGTATGAAGAGGTGGTGTGCCCACGGATCAGCCCCGGCAATGGTGGCATTCAAACGTCAGCACCCTGCCTACGCAATGCAGGCACTCACCAAAACAGCCATCAGTAAGCCTTGGATAGCTCAGGGTCAAGGGTTACCTTAAACTTCGGCGTCTGTAGACCCAAGATGGAGTTTGACTTTAGTCAGTCTAGCCCGATATTACGTCCTTACTGGCCAGAGGAGGGGAGAAGGTACGGCTTCCTAAAACTCTTCGATTGCGGAACGTTGCCGAAGGGAACTTGACGACCTCCGTTCTCCATGAGTGCAGGCCTGGAGATGGTAGGTCAAGCCACCTATTAGTCGATATTGAGACCACAGTTTGGATATTACGCTTCGTGTAATGCCAAGCATTATCCGCAGCATTCCTTTGATCTAATTCAACTTGATGCCTCTACGTGTTCTTAAGAAAGAGGTCTTTTTTCTAATCAGGCACAGAACCCTAAAAATGTATATATTCTATTTACTTTTGAGGAAAAAGAAGTAAAGGATATTACTCTATGAAAATTTAGACAAAGTCAATTTTAGTTCCTGTTGCTATGACAACTATTATAGATGGCGATAAAAACGTTTGCAACATCTAATTTTCTTTTTATTACTAAATTTCCTGAATGAATCATATATTTTTAACTATGTTAATAACTATTCGAGGCGAAGACAAATCCTAAAAATCATAGATCATGAAAATCTATTCAGCCGTTCTTGAGTTCTGGCAAAAGCACGTTTTTAGCCCTTTTTAGGGCTTTAGGGTTCGAGTTTTAAAAAATCCTTTCTTAGTACACCTCTACGCATCAAAACAAACACTCCCTACAAATTTCAAGTCTCTACGACCAGCGGTTTAGGCTGTGCGTTGTAATCAGTCAGTCAGTCAGCCTGTCAGGACTTTGAATTATATAGTATTCGCTGGGTGCGCGACGGCAGCGCCAACTAGCGGATGAACTTTAGGCGGACTCTGAAGTGTTTTTCCTTCATTTTCAACACTCGAAAATATTTCTATTTGGCATCCTTTATCAATTTTTTTTGCAGTATTTTCCATGATTTCAATTCTTGATTCGTAAGGAATATTAGGTTCTTCTGCTCTGCTCAACAATTCTTTTTCTTTTTTGTTTCTGCGTTCCATGTATCGGTTATACCTTGACATGGCTAAATTTGCCTTAACCCTCGCGGAGGTGGATGTAGTCTGAAATATTCTTGGGACGTAACTAGGACTGCCCTGTTCTTCAGCTTTTTTGCCTCCAATGAAGTGTGCACTGCAAATTTTGTCATGGGGCTTTAGGTACCACGGCGATCCATCAGCACTGAAATAAACCAACAAATAAATTATAGTCACTTAACATTCTCATACTACATGGATAATTAAACAATAAAAGTGTTATTTTATAGGTTAACTTACTTTTTCTTCTTGACGGCTGTTATCCATTTCATTCGTTGTTCTTGTTTCCAACGTGCTTGTGGAAATTTGTAGAATTTACAAGCACTGTTTACGCCAGTGTTTTTACAGTTATCAACACAGCAGGTATCGTGACCCATATTTCTTTATTTTTAACGAAATACAATAAACAACAACACTCCACTATGTATACGCAAGGATGACATCCGCCGCGAGTTCCTTTTTTAGCCACGGCGGGCGCTGCGATCGATTCGTCTGTCCCTACTCCCCGTTTTGCACCCAGCGAATAAGATAATTTGCCTAAACAATTCGCTTTAGTTTCTTGTGTGGGCTTCCAGCACAACCCACTCTATTATACTCATTACTGAGAATAAACACAAAAATCGTTGGCAACGGTATACTCGTACAAAACAATAATGCTGTAATTATTTAGATCATAAACAAATGAACGCGATCGTAATTACGTAATTTTATTACACTAACTACCTACATTAAATTTCTGTCTAGCAAATGTTTAGCTTACTTTCGCAATAATAACAACTGACTTTACAGCAACCTATAAATCAAAGTGTAAATAATCAAAGACATGTTCTTTGATTATTAAATTTACACTTTGATTTTATAAGTACATAATTATTTATATTGCTGTAAGTAAGTAGGGGCTGTACACACACGGTGTTACTTCCGAAAAGATGTTTTGCGATTTCTTAAGATAAGCAATGGTAGTGAGTCACGCTTACTTTAATATTTATGAATACCTACCTTATAATCACCACCTGTTAAAAATGACGATTGTATTATAGGAAAACTCATGATTCTCGAAAGTTTGTTATTTAGTCACTATTATTATTGTTAAAAATACTCAAAACGTTTTTTGGCTCAGGTGCAAGGTGACGATACCATTTGACATTGATCCTGACTTGTAGGAAGTTAGAGAATAAAGAAATCCTTCGAGTTGAACGTCAATAAAGTGAGATAGGACGAGTGTTCTTCAGACAACAATTAAATTAGGCATCTTAATATCGCCTGGTTAAAATGTAAATCAAAATACAACAGCCACCATCATTTACCTACTTTTATCCCAATTATTTGGGGTCGGCGTTCCTGTCAGATGGCTCTTCAGTCACTTCTTTCTTTGCCATATCCTCTTTCACGCATTCCATCCAGTGTTCCACTGACCTATCTCTGCACCTAAAGCCCTCTACTTTCTTCTTTTTTCTTCTTATAACATGTCCATACCCCGACAGTTACTCGCTTCTCAATATGAATTGAAAAATATGATGTTACCGGAACCGGAAGATAATAACGGCTCCGTTGTATTTAGTTTTATTAATTAGGTAACATTCATGATGACAGGATCTGCTATAATAAAGGAAATGAAATCTAATTGTTTTGCCCTGTTTCCATTCAACTGGAAATTAGGATATATGTTCAACACGGATGCTAAAAAAAAGACGCATATTTGTCTAAATTATTTGACATGCATACGTTGTAAGTTGTGACGTTGTTCTTCAAATAGTTTTTATGTATCTGCTTTGGTTTTGGGTCTCCCTATACTGTCCTAGTTAAGGACCCACTGTATGTAAAATGCCTAAGAAATAACTAGGTAATATGGGAAAAATCTAGAAAGCATAAAGCCCCAATAAATGCATCATCATTCGATATTTTCCGTGGAACGACTGCCATCTGACCTGGCGATATCGAAATTCTGTAGTTAGATCAAAAGAACACGCATTAAACTGTTCATCATAAAAACACTACAAATCATAAACATATTATTAGGTTACTTTAAAAAATATTTTCTCTCTTACTAAAGTAGGTTTTGAAATTCCAGAGCTGAACAGCGGAGACGGGTCGATGATATTAAATAAACGGGCTTTTTATTGGTAATAAATTTTACTGTCTTCATAGCATTTTTAAACTTAAAAAAATACCTACCTAAATGTGTTAAGGTTAAAGACCATAAGACCTTGACCTTTAACAATGAAATTATATTTTTAGTAGCAGTTAGGTTTTGTGAGCTTGTGACAAATTTTATTGTTTCACCTACAAATCTACTGACCTTGTAATCGAGCAGGAGCAAGCCAAGTTATGTTAATGAATCAGTAATTATTTGATTATAAATTCTTATTTAAGTAACATTTATGTACTACAGTGATTATACTCGTAATTAAGTACTGATGCGCGAAGCGAAGGGTCCATTAACGTAGAACGACCAAATGTATCATTAATTTAGTATACTTTAGTATACTTACACTTTATGTACTCCGTATGTATTATTGTCTGAAGTGTTTTTACTGTATGTCCATAAAATAGCTAGCTAATCTCATATTTCTTGTTTTGCGCAAGGTCTAGTCTAGTGGTTAGCCCGAGATGCGGTCGTTCCATAATACCACGTATGACGAAAACTGAAACTTTATATTATAATACATCCAACTGTCATAATATTGTTCTTACTGTTGATATAGGTTTTTAAACCCAGATTTTTATTATAGAACGTGTTCGTTGGCGCTTTAACTCTAGTATACTTAGTGATATAGGTACTCGTATTTTGATTCCAGCGTCGTCGCCTCTTACGCGTCGGATCCCTAAACTGGTAAAGCACCCCGGTATGTGATGGTGCACTTGTCTAAATAAATACACAGCTATAGTGGGCAGGGCAGAAACACCGTGGGTTGCATTATTAAAATAAATTCAGTTCTTTTTTTATGGAGACCTTTTCAATAGTTGTGTACACAACACCAATTAGTAACAATTAATAATAGGTACAACGATAACATGAAAGAACAACAGAAATAACGTGATTACGAAGTTCAATTGAACTCGAGCTGCTCGAGTGGCAGACTACAGACGCGACGCGACGAAATGAATTGGTTTAACCTGTATCGATGGTTTGGGGTTGATGTCCTATCGATATTGTCAGCTTATTTGGCACCGAGTTCAATTTACGTACTCGATACTAACGTAAGCCTTTTAAAGCAGACACAAATATTTTACTAACATGTCCCTAAAAAATCTTCCTAAAGCATTGTAGTACTTACCTATTTTACATCATACTACACTTAACAGACCAACATCGCAGAGGAAAAAAATTAGCAAGCTTACCACCGCAACCAACTACCGAGCTCAATAATAATATTTTACTATACAACTGTCAAGTCAAAGTCAAAGTCAAAGTCAAAAATCATTTATTCTGTATAGACCATTTTAAGCGGCACTTACAAAACGTCAATTTATAAATATTTAAAACTAGAAGCAAATGGACCACCGGTTCGAAACGCGGCCCAGACCTGAGAAGACTCCGGCAAGAAACTCAGCGGGCTGTTTTTTTTTTTTGGTCTATTTACAACAATTGCCTTAGTCTAGATACAGTGTTAGTTCGAGTAAAATAGTTGAGTGAACAGTTCATTTCCAAGCTTCTTTATCATCTAAATAATCTTGAATTTTGTAATAAGCTTTTTGGGAGAGTTTTCTTTTAACAACATTTTTAAATTTACTTACATGTAAATCTCTAATTTCGCTTGGGAGTTTGTTGAAAAAGCGTATACAGTTACCCCGAAAAGAATTACTGATTTTTTGGAGCCTACTATCACAGGCTACAAGATTGTTTTTGTGCCTGGTATTTATATTGTGCCTATCACAAAGTCTGGTATCTGTAACCGGGTAAAGGCAAGTACCTAATAAGTTGATGAAGTTTTATCGCAATCGAATCAGGATGAACTGGGATGAACGGTGCGGCACGCGCATAATTATTTATTAGAATAACTATCGCCCGCAGCTTCAATTTTTTTAATTTTTGTTGCCGTAAGAAACAATAGTACTTAACTATTAGTATATTTTATTGCAAGTGGTTATATATGTAAGGTAACCGCTTATCTACTGTTCAGGCAGTTTGAATGCTACTCTAGCAAAAGTACATAGAAGCTATACAGGAAGTGCATTATACAGCGTCAGTTATCGTATAGTATGTCTCAATAAATAATTACGATAATGATATTACTCAGGAACATGATTATATGACTCACGCTGTGTTCTCGGTAACAGGTGTACTGACCTATCGATTTTACTGAGACCAATAATGACAAAACTGGTTACTCTCGTAGTCTCGTCGGTCATGTTGTAGTTATAGAATATAGATGAATCACTTCATTCGTAGCGTTGATTACAACCACGATTACAACCAATTGATTAATAAACCGTACTACTCGATATCATTACAATAGGTTACTTCACTGCTGGTAATTTATTGTTGTAATTTGTATTTTATCACTGCATCACATCAATGTTTTTATATGGGCTTCATAGTGTACCTATAGTTATCATGCTAAGCTATTAGTGTACAAAAATCCCTTTGAAGCTCATTCCTATAATTGTATTTGCTCAATATTATGAGTTGCCGTACATACCGTTCTTCTGATTGTGATGAAATTTTGTGTTGGTTATATTTATTTGACCCGGCAGTTGGCGCTGCAATCGGGTTATAGGGTTCGTTTTTACGAAACTGGAAAACCGTGACTAGACGGGTCAGTGAACTACTTGCAACTAAATATTTGTCAGTTAATAAATGTAAATTGATATAGGTAGTCACAACAAATAAAAAAGTAGAGTCATTGCGCTGAATGTGTAGAGTTGTAGAGTAGGTAGGTAATGCAAGGGCTGGTGATAAAAAGAATACAGATTATTATAATGAAAAAGGTGTAACTTAAAAGAGAACGTAGAGACGAGTACCTACCTATTGAAGAATTAGGAGAATACCTAATTTAAGGGGAGTCCTTGTAATGCTATGATATGATTATTCTAAGATTAAATTTTATGTGAAACAAAAATCAATGTTTTCAAAATCTTCAAAGTAAGTATTCTATGTATTGATTACTCTATAACGAAAATACGAAAATATGAGAAAAAAATTATGTGAAACGAAATTCTATAAAACAGTTAGCTATAAAACAACGCACACCATTTATGATGAAATTTGTTGATCTGGAAAAATATCACAGAAACACACAGTCTAGAAAAAAGTCGAATCAGAGACGCTATCTTTCATGCTCCACGGTCGGAAGGTCATTAAACTTTTCATGTTTCAAAGGTTTAATGACCTACTGTCATTAAACCTTGAATGATGGCCTGAGAGCATCTATTTGTCTACCCCGGTAGAATATTTTTCTATGATTTTCCCAGTGTATTTTTTGTGGTATAATCTCTTCTGACCCATGGAACACCAAAGTGGTTCACCTAGGTGTTCCACGGTTAACTTTCTGTACCCTTGGTTCACCTAGGTGTTCCACGGTTAACTTGATGTACCCTTGGTTCACCTAGGTGTTCTACGATTCATAACTGGGCCTCTGGTTCACCTACCTAAGTGTGTACCCTGTACTTCTGAATATTATTATATTGGATTATTTCTAAGTAGCCCTGTACAATATATTTTTATATTTATGTGTAACAACTACCATCCTCCTTTCAATAATTAATGGCTACTTAGAATATTTAGTTTTCCTCATTATTAAAATATTAAGTGTATTTGGACAAACTCACCGCACCAATAATGTTACCGAGGGATTCAATGCTAAATTAAACCGTGCATTAAACAAAAATACGGTGACTTTACTAAGATTATTAAATTTTTTAGAAAAAACAGTTTCAGTCGTAGGTACATGCTGATAAAATGCCATGTAAGAAAAGAAAAATATTAATCGAAAACGATAACTATATATTGAATATACAA
Organism: Lithosia quadra; assembly: GCA_963576445.1. Lineage (NCBI taxonomy): Eukaryota > Metazoa > Arthropoda > Insecta > Lepidoptera > Erebidae > Lithosia > Lithosia quadra. The sequence goes on along the minus strand of OY754884.1, from coordinate 6,200,028 downwards.
ATGCAATTAGTTAATAAGGAAATTACCATAGAAACTGCATTAGAAAAGCTACGTAATTAATTAAGTTAAATTGATCTGTTAATAAAGCGTTTCTTATTTTTTCTTTTTTGTTTTAGAAAGTAGATAACATTATTTCCAGAGATTTTATTGGACCCAGATTTACGTTGAAGTGAACACCAGTCCTTTTGCTCCTTTCTGACCCATAGAACACCAAAAGGTTGTCCACGCACTTCCCAGTTAGGTGAACCATGGGTACATTATTTTATATAATCATTCTTAGTTCACCAATCAGGTGAACTACAGGTACTTATTTTATATAAATACCCATGGTTCACTTATAAGGGTGAACCAAGGGTACAGAAAGTTAACCATGGAACACCTAGGTGAACCACTTTGGTGTTCTATGGGTCAGAAAGGATCCTATTTCCTTATTGGCACAATGGGCGGCTGACCTCTTCAACCTTGTATTTTAACTAGGCTCGTTGATATCCATAAAGCAAAAGAAAATAGTAGCTACACTTGCTAGAGAAATTGCCACATTCGTGGGACATTATAAAATACTAGTACGGCGCGTGGGTGCGCGGCCCGCTAAAGCGGACCACGTAGATGAGTGGACAACAGGAACCTGGAACAGGGGTCCGTTTGGATTTAAAGTTTTAGTGTGTAAGTAAATTATGTAACAGTTTTTCTTGGTTCTGTACCAGAAAGGTTCCAACCGGGCCCCATTACTAAGCCTCCGCTATCCGTCCATCCTTCTGTCTGTCAGCGGGCTGTATCTCTTGAACCGCAATAGGTAGAGAGTTGAAATTTTCACAGAATGTGTAGGTATTTCTATTGCCGCTATAGCATGAAAATTTAAAAAATAAAGTGTTATTTCTTGTACGGTGGAACGGCACCCTTCCTTGCGAGTCCAACTCGCACTTGACCGATTTTTCAATATTATATTAAGAATGTAGTTATATTCCTCAGGTCACGTGACCCCGGGGAGCTATAACACTAATTATTAAACTGCCGCAACCGGTAGGATAACAATTACCCATTATTTTGCCAGCACTGATTCTTTTCAAGAAACACTAAAGTACCGCTAGCGGTACCTACTACAGTAGTCACGGGTAACTTAAGAAAGGTGTTTTTAATGGGTCAAAAATAACTTCTCACCCGCTATTTTGACTCTATGGGTCAACTATCATGTCAAAAGTACGGTTTATGGTTCACCTTTAAATTAAGAACTAAAATTGTACTTTTAACATGAATTTTAACACAAAAAGTTAAAATGGATCGTGAGGAGTCATTTTTAGGGTTCCGTATCTCAAAAGGAAAAAACCGGCCAAGTGCGAGTCAGGCTCGCGCAAGGAGGGTTCCGTATTACAGTCGTATTTTTTCGACATTTTGCACGATAATTCAAAAACTATGACGTATAAAAATAAACAAAAAGCTGTTTCAGAATGCACAGGTGAAGCCCTTTCATATGATACTCCACTTGATATAGTTATCTTACTTAAAATAGGTACTAATTATTAGTTCATGACCACAATTTAATTTTTTTTGTGTTATGTAGCCACAAATTCACGGTTTTCAGATTTTCCCCCTAACCTACCTACCTGCCAAATTTCATGATTCTAGGTCTACGGGAAGTACCCTGTAGGTTTCTTGACAGACCGACAGACAGACAGACAACAAAGTGATCCTATAAGGGTTCCGTTTTAGGATTTGAGGTATGGAACCCTAAAAAGGAACCTTTATAGGATCACATCGTTGTCTGTCTGTCTGTCTGTCGTGTCGTGTCAAGAAATCCCGTTGAATTAAATCACTTTGGCATATCTACCTATCGGTATGCCTTATAGCAGACATAGGGGGAAAAATCTGAAAACCGTGAATTTGTGGTTAGATTGAAAAGTTGGGACTTGGAATTCAATACCTAACAAAAGTCTATGCTCGGCATTTACAATAGGTACCTATTATTTCACCAGGAACAGTGCCTTATTCTCTATGGTTTAGGAGTGTTGTACCCTGCATCATCAGGTTTGTGGAATTCAGACTTGAAGTGTTATCATGAAGCTGTTGCTTGATGCCTAAAATGCTGTTATGTTATTCTCTATGCTATGCTATGTTATTCTCTACACCACCTATAAGGTTGACTGGTAGAGAATGCCTGTTGCATATGTGCATGAAGTTTTTATAAATAAATAAAAATATAAGAAATTCTCGAATCCCCATGGTTTAAGAGTTCAGCACCTTGCAGCATCAAGATTGCGGAGTCGGGATCCGAAGTTCAATTATGTAGTCTATGCTTGGTACTTAAAATATTATTGCATTGCACCATCCGCAGTTTCTGAATCACTATAGTTTGTGAGCGCAGCTGTACCCTGCATTATCAGGTTTGAGGGGTTGGAACTTGAAATCTAACCATGAAGTCGTTGCTTGGTATCTATAATATTAATTCACAATGAACCCTTTCTGAATCTTGATAACCTAGGGCCTAGGCGGGTAATCTTTCAGTATCAGGATTAAGGAGTTGGATCCAGATTTTTTTATGGGACCAAGACGAAAACTCGGTTAAAAGCATATCGAAGTCTTGCACATTTGTCTCTTCAATATTCGCCTTATATTTTGTATGGAAAAATAAATTTCGCCATTTTGAATTTTTTCTCTATTCATCGAGTAGACCTCTAGGCTAGGTCCTTATCATCTTTTGCCAAAAAACCTCTCTTCTATCTTCTATTACCTATACTTTGTGAGATAGGCGCTGTCGAAAATTGTATGGGCGCCATCTTGAATCTGCCATTTTGGTTATATTTTTAGCTCACTGACAATTGGATGAGATTCCGAGTGGTTTTTATTTGAACACTCCCTACCTCTCTTCAATACCTTGGCCGTGCTCTTCACCCGTCTCCAAAATCTCCATATTTTCCTCCGAATGAATTTTCGTCCTTTATATGAAAGCATCAGGGAAAAAAAATACAGCAGAGGTGAACCGAAACACAATTCATCCATCTTTAATACTTTCTGAGAGAGACACCCATGACATTTGTGTTGACGCCATCTTGAATCCGCCATTTTGGATTTATTTCCATCTCCCTGCCAATTGGATGAGGTTCCAAGTATTTTTTGTTTGAGCAGCCCTCACCTATGTCTAATACCTTGGCCGTGCTTCTCACCCATCTTCCAAACCCTCGATCATCATCTATCTACATATTTCTGACTAAGAGTTCTTCCACAAAAACATTTTAAAAAGAAACTATGTATAAATCAAAGTCTTGCATAGTTCAAAACTTGTAGTCTATTCAATGTTCGCCATACATTTTCTATAGAAAAATAAATTCCACCATCTTGAATTTTTTTTCTATTCATCGAGTAGACCTTTGGATCCTGATCATCTTTTGCGAAGAAACTACTCTTCCATCTTTTATACTCTCCGAGATGGACACCGAGGAAATTTCTATGGCGGCCATTTTTTTTTTCGCCATTTTGATTTTTTTTTCAGGTCACTGGCAATTGAATGACGTTTCGAGTGACATTTGCTCAAGCACCACCAACCTATCTTCAATACCTTAAGCGTGCTCTTCACCCGTCTCCGAAATCCTCCATCATCAGCTCTCTCCATATTTTTCCTCCGAATGAATTTCCATCCTCTATACGTAACCATCGGTGAAAAAAAAAATTTTCATACAAAATTGTTCAGGAGAGGTGACCAATGAGTGAGTGAATCAGCACGAGCAGCTATATATATATTAATACAATTAGGGGATATCCTAGCCTAGATCCTATGGTCTGAATGAAATGCGGCACATAATATTATGTTCGACAAGTTCTTATTCTGGCGAATCGGGAACAATACCAGTATTTGACACGGCAACGGTAGGTACTGCAGGCAATAGCCAGTATTCTGAAAAACTTTTTAATTAATTCAAATGTCATAGTTAAGTAATATCTCATTGTCACCGTATAAATTATAATAATCCATTGAATTCCTTAAATTAAGATGCCAAGAGCGTAGTTCTATTTGGCTCACGTACTACTAAGGCAGGTACATTTATAAACATTAGTACCTACTAATAATGTATTCTGTAGTATTGTGCAAATAGTATACCTACTTAATTCTATACTATACAAATAATAAAGCTGAACAATTCGTTCGTTTGAACGTGCAAATCTCTGGAACTACCATTCGGAACATTCTTTGTACAAGCAAAGCTATTAGAAGAAAAGGTAGAAGGTCATCTAAATAGATCTGAGTACGGTGGGTGAAACCACAAGACACAGCTAGTGTGTAATAATGACACCAGTCTGGGGCGTAGTGGTAGTAACACATAACTTGTGCGGTTTTACTTGCGGTTTATGTAGAGTACCTATACCTACTATTCTAACGAAATAATTATAATATTAGGTAAGTATATATATTATAATGGTTATTAAAAATATCACATTTTTATGTTTTCATTTAAACTCCTTTGTTATTTGTTATAAATTCATATAGGTATTTGGAGAAATTAGTCTTATTTGCTTAAGGTACAAATATTTCTATCAATTAAGTAGGTATTAAGTACCTAATGCTTTTCTAAGATATTTTTTCGGCGAAAATCTCAGTTATCGCCAACAAGTAAAATTATAGATAATAGAGATAATTATGTGCTCTATGGTTATAACTTTTATTTTATGCGGTTTTGCTTTTGTTTGTTATGATTTAGTTTCAGGGACTTTTTGTAATGGATTGATATATAGGCCGTTTTGTAAGAAATATTATCCGTGGTGATGATGACGGGGAAGCAACACCAGGCAAAATTATTACACAAGTGCCTATACAATAAGTGAAGCTCCGAGCAAGCTACATATTATCTGCGAATGGCACTATATCAGCTTCTTTTATTTACATACGTCAAAGCGGTAAATTCTGTAGCAACTTGTATGATTATGAAGTTACAAGAGACATAAAGTTCTTATATATTGTTTTTCTTACTAGTTCTTCGAGTTTTATATCACTTTGGTTCAATAAATAAACTATTTAATACGATTTGTTCGGATAAAATCAAACATAGTTTCTCAATAATTATGTTTTAACATCTGACATTTTATGGTCCAAATGTCCAATGAAATTTGTGTATCAAAATATGAAAGATTGTTAAAAATAAAAGAAATAACGACTCCAGCGTTCCCTCTGCCAATCGTCCTAGTATGTACCTTGGCCGACTGTTTCATACCTCACCAGGTGTATTCCGCTGAAATTTGGTACAGGGATTGATATTAGTCTGGAAGTTATTCCAATAGCCTATGTGTTAACAATAGGCTACTTTTTGTTCCTGGAATTTACTGTAGTTCCCATGGGTAAAGGGGACGGAACAGAATTCACAGAAGAAAAAGCTGCTAGCGTATGAAAATAATATTTGAGTTCTCTGCTTAATAATGAGCTTCTTATGTTAATAAATTATAAAGGAAATTGTTTGTTTTGACAGGTCTGGCACTGTTAATCGCGGGTGGCGTGCAATATTCGAACGCGCCGCCAACACCGACGCCCGATGGCGCCGATAATGGCATCGGTACACTCATCGCTGGGGGAGTCATTCTGTTCCTTGGACTGCTATTTGCAGGTACGTACTGAATTTGTTGGCGAACTTTAAATTATTAACAAAATAATGTTTATGTGAAGTTTGATCCACTGCGTTACATTTATTATATTTGATTCTATATTCTACTCCATCTGATCGGAATTCAAACTCCATGGCTCATTCTTTTTGAGTTTTGGCAATAATAGGAATTAGAAATAATAGTCGCATAGAAACGATTTAATGTACCGGTTAAGCGTATTTCAGGTAAAGTAAAGTATAAATTTATAGGAAATAATGTCCCTGCCTACGTTATTTCCGTAATAAAATGGGTTTTACTGACCATTGTGAATATTATATCCAGGGAAAATACTACATTATCCGTTCCTATTAACCACCCGTCGTGTTTACTCATATCATAATCTACTTGGAGTCTATGTTATTGTGGATTTATTAGCATATTTTTTGTTGAAGTAGATATTATTTGAGGCCTCTTCTAATTCAATTGACACTTCAAGAGGGTCAAAAGTGTCAAATCATTCAATAGCTCTCAGACTGACCGTTATTAGATATTGAATAATGATTAAAAATGTAGAGTTACAAGTTTGCAACCCAAATAATCTCGTGTTGTGTTCTTGCGGCCTAAAAACCTTAAATGGTAATTTTTATAGTGAGAGTTTCTTCAGTGTTGTCATTATACAAAAGCTACAATTACATTTTCTCTTCCAGAAAACCGCAAGTTTGTTTAGTACTTTTTAAGTAGACTATCTAGGAGCTACATTGAAAGTGCTATCAATTCTTAACCCCTTATTTCACCATATCTTATCTTATCGATTTGCATCATCTATTTCACCGAGCAGGCCATTTCCTTTTGCTTCCGGTTAGATAATGTTGTGGCCTGGCCTCGCCTTTACTGACCTTTGCCATATCAAACTTACTATTAGAAAAAAGTAAAGTAGCTGTGTCTGTACATTGGTGATATTTAAAAAACATTCTTGGGTTAAGTTATAAGAACGATTCTGATCACATTTTTTTTTTAATTCTTCTCTGTTTGTTTGCGATGGATGCAAGAACTACTGAACGGATTTTGATGCCGTTTTCTTTGTTCGAAATGTCTTGATCAGACTTAAAAGCTTACACATGTTTTATCACAATCGGTTGAGTAAAGGAGATGGGTATAGTAAAAAACGCGAAATCTGAAATCCACGCGGGCGGAGCCGCAGTTATAGACTGGTACTAAATAATGGTACCTATAGAAGTGAAATTCTAGCGCCAACGCATTCAAGGTTCCATCCGGTACCGTCACGTGCATGTTTAACATAAAAATCACTCGGGGCTTACGTGTACGCACTACGTAACCTTTCCGTAGCTGTCGAACTCGCTGATAAGTCCAACTATTTTATAACTACTTAAATTCAACTTCGGTTAGGTGGCTCCTAGGTATTGCCATAAAAGCAATGGATCCTGTTTTGATTCAGCTGTAAAAACTTTTATCATATATTATTATGTTATTTATTACCGATTCCTTGATTTTTCGTTCATCGTACCTCGATAGGATGTACCACCCAGCCAACGTATACCATACAGCCAAGTTATAGGGATTCAAAGGAACTAATTTATCTAGTGTAGAAAGGAGATAGGTACTATTCTATACCGGCATTATTAATTCTTCTTATGCTTTTACCTGTTCAGAGAAGATACCTTGCTAGAAAAGTAGACGTAGTGGATTGGCGTAAGTTTAGGAGTGAGTAATCTAATTCTCAACGATTCAGGCGAGAATTCCTGATTAACAACCCCTACATAATGCTCCTCTAAAAATAACCGACCGTTTTGCAGTGTGACAACAGCGCATTCTTCATGACGAATGATAAAAGTTATTGCCGGCATGAAGGAGGTACACAATAAAAACGTCCCCTTCTTTATGTAGGTCTAGTTGGCAGTTTGACCCTTGTGCGCTTAGTAGACGATATTATGTTAACAGCCATCTCTTGACAAAACACTTCTATTTTTAGATAGCTTGTAATGAGCTACGTTATTACGCGTTGTGTGAAATTTGCTGGTCTTTCTCGTCCAAACGGCTGGTATTTCGCCAGAATAATAAGCTAACACTATTTAGGTCTATTCCTCTACGGATCTCTCCATTGCTACATTTATCTTGTGGAGAACCACTAACATAACCTTTTTCATCGAATAGTACAGAGTTAGTTTATCTTTACCTCTTCCTACAATAGAGGTGCTTTCACTTTACCCCACCGCCACCAGGCCACGGTCTAATATAGCAGAATGGTCTGATATGTCAATCTAATATAGCAGAATTGGTATGTTTTATTGATTCTACTCTGACGTAACCGCCCGCGCCGGTACACAAAAAAGGGATCTATAGGTAATAAATACAAAACTCCATTATAAGTCACACAAAATAACCCTTAATTACATTAGTCTTTTACGACATATCAGTTCACTGACGTGACGATAGCAGCATTTCTAAAGAATTCAGGTCGAGTTTTATCAGCTAATTCAGAAAGTATTGGAATTTTCCACAGTAAACATAATTTCGTCAATTTTATAAATAGCACATAATATGCAGCTCTGCTCACGTGCTGTACCTAACGAATTACATTCTTGAAAATCTCTAGAGGTTGTCGATTGAAATTCAACCTTTAAAAATAGCGTGTTATAACGATAATTAATTGCTACTAAAACAAGATTTAATTAATTTTAAACTTCTTACGTTATGTGTGAAACTTTGGTACTGCTTAGAGTTAGTATAAAGCCAACACAATTACTCCATTCGTATAGAAAATTCATTCGTGGCATGGTCACCATTGGAAGCATGTGATTATGTATGGAATTATAGTTGAGTCAATTTAATAGGCCACATTTGACAATTCGTCAAAATTCAACATCGCAACCTTTTACGCGACGCGCCGTGGTGGGCATCAAATTATATATTTTTCGTTTTGTTAGAACTGCACAATTGCTTAACTTTTTTCAATTACTATTACATATTTATTGTAATAATGACAGATACAAGTAATTTTACGTTTTGCTTTCACCAATAAACCATTCTAAACATAATAAACAATTTCTGATTTATAAAACTGAACGTCATTACCTTGTCATTACAATGTTCTGTCAGTTAATCCTTTTTCTTTTTATACATTAGGCATGTTACTCTAAAAATCGAAAGCTGATAAGTAGAATCGAATGCAATGATTACTTGTGAAGAAATATCATCATAAAATTAATAACCACGTTGTGACAAAAAAATTACTGATTGCATTTTTTGCATTAGTATCGATCACCAATCATCCCCCAATAGTTATTTTGTAAATATATTCAATGAACAGAATTGACCTCTCTACAGTTTTATTATAAGTATAGATCATGTACTTGTCTTATTTTGCTCCTTAAATTTACGAAAGAAAAAATAATAATGAGACAGGGATTCACCTAAGGATTTTAAAAATTCACATTATCTTTCAAGTCCGTATCGATTCATTCATTTTAATCGACCTTTTTTAACAGGTCACCTCATTATGAATATAAAACTGACAAACGTCAAATGTGGCCTATTAAATTGACTCAACTATAACATGATAAAGAGATGAATTCTATTGCCCTGAACACGTACTCATTGTAACACTGGTAGAACTAATGGTGGATATACATATACCGCTATGAGGCAGGCGTAGCAAATGCTCAAGGTAACTCGTCCCATCGCTTTAACGAAGTCACTTTATCTGAAATCTATTTATGCATCTGCTGTTTGTATTGCAAAAGATGTATGGTGTTTACTTTTCGTTACTTCTTATAATGTGCTAATAATCTTGGTAGGTATAACTCGTGATGTGATATTTAGACCCACAAATGATTACAATATAGTATTTCAGTTTCGTAATACGAAATCTCTGCCATTAAATAGAGTGAATTTAAGATGCTTTTTAAATTAAATGATCGTTCATCCATTATCGTCGAATGTATTGAGTCTCTTTCTGAAAACCCTCAAAGTCTCTCTGGAAGGGCTACTTGGCTGGGCTGTAAAGGTTTTAATTTTTGAAGTCCCTCTTTCACTGTAACTGAGTATTTCTATACATCTTTAAACTCTTTTCGGCTTATTTTTATCACATTTTATCTTTTGTTTTTCATCGAATCAATGTTATATTCAAAGAAATTATAGGCTATTAGTCTAAGGTTATATTTATATTATATTAGCTCAGTGTTTCCGTGGGTCACTGACATTGATCCTGTTTTCCAGGAGCAACAGCGGTTAATGCATGTGATTATTTCCGGAAATTAGTATTTTCCAGGATGGATCAAAAAGTCACCAAAAGGCACCAAAGTTATGTTGTAATCAGACTTTTAGGTAGAACCATGCTGTTTAAGTTCGTAAAACGGTAAAATAAGCGGTTGTATATATATCTTTCTTTATCCCCAGGTGTAGGTGGTTGGGCCTGGTCGAAGCTCGGCGGTGGTAAAGAGGCTCCTGCCAGCGGAGCAGCAGCTCTTACAGCGCTTAATCCATCAACGGATCCCCTGGTGGCTGCGCAATATGCACCCGTCCGTGACGCGCCGCCCGCACCCGACGATGAGATGCGCAATCTTATGGACAATAAGGACTGGTAAGGATAAAAAGATAATAAATACTCTATAACTATTTTTAACATTTTCATGTTACCGGGTAATGTTCTGTCTCATTAACCAACAGTGAAACCATTAAAATATTTTGAAGCATGGTTGGATTCTAAAGTGTGGAATGGAATGCATTTAGGCTGTGCTGCATTTTTTTATACCACGTAGGTGGCAGACAAGCACAAGGCCCACCTGATGGCAAGCGGTCACCGTGGCCTATAGACGTGTGACACTAAGGGTGGCTAGGAAGGGGTGGGGGGAGGAGGAGTACAGTGAGCTCTGGCTACCCCACTTACCGGCGGGAACACAACACGATGGTTATTATGGCCGCGGTCTTCTGTAGGGCGGAGGTACTACCCCAGTCGGACAGTTCATTTCAGACGGGAGACATTCTTCAGATTCCTGCATTCTCAGATTCTTAGTAAAATCAAGTCATATTTTTACTAATTTAGTTAGCATTATTATCATCCTCCATTTCAATATTACATTTTAACTATGACGGCCCCCTAGGTCCGTTTATTTACCAGCTTCGTGCTAGAGAAACACAAGCTTGTATGTTGGGTATAGAGAGCGCTGTCACGGAATACCTATGCGCTGTGTATAGAAGGTAGAATGTTTGTTTTTTCTTAAAAAAAAGAAAAACTTACATAAACATTCAGAAACAACTTAACATTTCAAGATGGATTATGTTTACTATAAAGAAAACATTACATTATATTATAACATTTTTATAGACCAAGTAATATCCAAACGATAGATACAACATACATACTCACTTGACACAAGTTAGTGTATACATGCATACATTACATTAGTTAGTAGGTAGTAGGTACAGACCTATGCTTAATATTTTAACAATCAGTAACATATTGCAACTATAGAGTCTTCACCTCAAAACAGAGACTAACCTATTCTTTAGTCTGTGGTGGCCAGCTCTGTATAACATATTATAACAATAGTCCCTTTAGTTGTGTAACTGGTGGTACTTAACTGGTTGAATGGCGCAAAACACTGAGTCATTCTTCAAAGTAGTTATCTGACTCGTTAGGACCATACCACCATACTAATGTAATAATAATGGGCACTTGGTAAGCTATGATACCGGGATTTCTTTTGTTTGGATCGGTTAAAGCTGCGTATTATTTAAAAGGCGTGATTCATTTGAACGGTCACTGACATGTTTGTAAAGCGTAAAATTTGAATTAGCAGAATGCTTAAAGTACTAAAAGTGGGATATTTTTGTAACTGTAAATATTACTCCTTGTAACAGTTGAGGTGAGTGATCTCGGAAGGAAAGTCAGGACAGGACTAGTATGTGAAAACAAATTTGTGAAGTTGGGATGAATGAGCAACCCGGTAAGGCTAGACTTTGAATACGTAGTCAATCAGAATCAGATCGAGGATAGGCGAGCATGTATGAAAATAATGAAATTAGAGGCGTCACTGTATGTATGTAGTCCTCAATGACGGTTAAGACAACTTTTATTTTTATCTTTAACACACTTTACTAAGGCTAAGTGTACGAATATTTTGATGAGTGGTAAGTGTATGTAGCGTCACGTTCACGTAGCAAAACGTATGATATATTGAATGATTTTCTGCCACTGTTTGTATATTTTTAAATTTATTGAATTATTTTTATACATTTCATTCCTTCTATTTTAATCTTTGCAACATAAACAGATGTATTAGTCATGTAGCTCTGAGAAATGTAGAGTATACTTTGAATATAGATAATCTTCAAAGGATTTTTTTCTGTAAAGGTTACACACACGTCCGCTTACCTCCCAGAGTTCGCTTACTCTTTTTCTACCTTTTGATTTGAATATCGTGTGACTTCCAACTTCCTACCAGAGGAAAGCCTATGCCAGAGCATCGTCCGTTAATCAGGTAGTATACCGACTAGCAGGTGAAATTGGCTCGAATTCGAAGATTTTTGTGCATTGTATTATATAAACATAACAAAATGATTTAAAGAAAAACAAACTAAAGTTTGTTTGTTCGTCACATTCAAATAAGTACTATTTTTGTACATATTCCTGTATGTTTTCATTTTGTCACAACCTCGAACCATTATAGATCCACTATCCACCGCTTGAATAACATGTTATGTTTACTTCAACTACCATACGGCTACATACATAATATATTATAGTTATCACGTGGCTATTGTTAACAGTGCAGTCCTGTGATGTTAAAGTTCATGCCATTGTCTCCTCTTGTTTACTTCAGGTTTCCTAGCTCCGTGACGTACGATCGTTTGTACTTATAATACGTGCGCAACCAACTTCTTTTTAAACCATTAGTCAGTTTCGTTAATCGACCGCAAAAAATCTTCCTTGTTACGAACCGTGGACTGACAATAAAATTGGTTCACAATTGATAATGTCTGTCGAAATGAAAATGCCTTCGTTTGCGGGTGATTAAAAATAACAGATCGAAAAGCCTACAAATATTACATAAACACGAAAGTTTGTGACTATAGATGTGTACCTACTTAGATGTATGGACGTTTGTTACTATTTCACACAAAAACGATTGAACGGATCTAACTAAAATTTAGCACAGAGATAGATTATGGTCTGGAATTGAAATAACACAAGTTACATTATGAGCTGAGAGAACTAGTTATCCCATCCCGGCTGCGCATGGGATGGCTATGTGTCATAAAAAAAGGTCTTATTATCGTCGCGTATAGTGGCGTCACTAACCTTCGCGCAAGCAAGCTCAATGTTGACATGGTTTTATCGCAATTGAATGAACGATAGGTATAGCTCAAATCACGAACAAACTAAACTTTATTTTCATTACCAAACCACACTATGTACACGCTTATAAACTTTTAACAGTTTTTAGTATTTTAAGAACATTTGAATACACTAGTATTTTCTTTTCAGTCTAAGCAGTGCGGAAGAAAGCGACAAAATGCTGGACGGCAGGCCATCAGTTGCGTAAACACAACTCCAACGAAACATACGAGCTTAGGCTACTCCTAATGTCCCCCTAATTTGTGTAATGAGCCGCGTTAAATATGCATTACCAAGTATCGAAGACGAATGTTCGGAATTTAGTACGGTACTTCTTATAATATGATAGTACCTACCTACAGTTTGACTTTCTGTGACAAACCTAGTACAAATAAAAATTGTTACTACTAGAAAAACTGCGAAAGCTCGGACCCTTTATGATTTAACTCAAGTAATATAGAACATATTTTATGATATTTCATCACGCTGGCTGTAATACACGGTAATGTGTCTTTAACGCTACTCCGTTTTGTGTCCATATCTTAAGGTTGCATTTGGTACAAAGTATAGAAGTACTATAATGATGAAACACTTGACCGAATAATGTTTTATTCGCCAGTGATGTGTGCTTGTTTGTGTGATATACCTACTTAATTTGTTAATGGTGCACTGTACTACCTATTGCACACTTTATATTTTTAATTCGTTTTGTCAATCAAACACATTTTACATCGTGTAAGCACAATCTCTACTTAATTTTAGGGCCTATGTTCACCAAACATGAAGAGGGATAATAAGCATAGAAAATTACAGTGGAGTTTCGACTATTCGCGATTCGCAACCATCGAAATTCGCGACTGGATTAACGATAATTTGAAATGTCAACTGCGGATAAATATGGTTGATATTTTAATAATTGTTGTTATCATTGCGACAAATACATTGCATTAGCTGATCTCTTAATAAACATTTTGTGAAATGTGATGAAAATAACCTAAGAGGCAATCATTCTAACGACGACGTCTCTACCTGAATGTTGCTTAGTTTAGTTATTTTTCTAGAATCAATAATACCTATGTTGCATAAAAAAATCGTTTAATTAATCGGATAAGTATTCGATTGTCCGTATGACTCGAAAAAAAAACAAATGGTTCGGTTAATCGAGTCTCCACTTTCGGCAATTGAATAATAAAACCAAATGGTTCATAAAAATAGTTCTCTTCTATGGTGAATACAGGTTAAAACATTTGTTTGTAATGTTCGTCATAGCTGGTTTAAATGTCACTGAAACACAATTAATAAAAGGCAAGTGAAAAACTAATTAGTTAATGCGTACATTATATGCAAGTGTTTATTTATAATTACATACAATGTATGTAACAACATTATTTATGTATTAAACTTTATTATATTTAAGTCACTCTTTATAAGTATTCTTAACGAAGTGTTCAGTTCTAATATAATCTCATATTATAATCATATGCATTTCAAATGTATGTTCTCATAAATTTTATTATGTTACAATATGAATTATCACTCCAAAATCGTTATATAATAGAGGAAAGGAATATCAATTCAATGCTAGAACAGTCCGAATGAGGAAGTACTGGTAGTCTCTACAAGAATTCTATCAGTACTTTCCTATCTGGTTACAGAATTTCCAACATTTTTAACATCAGTGTCATACAGATTGGAATAAATATATTCGATACGATATCGTAAAACTGGGAGTTGCCAACAGCATTGAAAAAAAAAACGCATTCGGTAACGGTATTAGTTTTATATTAATTACTAATTTATTCAAATTACATAGATAAGTAACTTAAGTCATTTCAAATTGCAATTTCTAGAGTTGATAACTGATGAAATATAATATAAACAGGTTATCTGGAGAGGACTCGACTTCGGAGTGATAAACATAATGTATTACCTTTATTCTAAGTGTTTAACACTATTTTGCAATATATAAAGCTTTGGTAATATTTGTCTTAATTATTACGACTAATGTGTAAAAGACAAGTGGCCAAATTATCGTCCAGATTGTAATATAGTTATGTGCGTATACATTATGTATTTGTAATATATTTAGAATATCAAGTAGGTATCATACTGTTCCAAAAGTATTAGACAATGTAATCCAATCGGCATCTAAGTAAACTTTAATTAGTAGAATTATTTCGTAAAGACACGTCTCTTTGTCCCTTAGCTAGGTATAAAACAATGTACGATCTACCTGCAGTCATGCATGCGTGAGTTTGTTAATTTACATTGAGATATGAATAAACTTCTTCTAAATGCAAAAGTTATAAAAATGTTTAGGTCGGAAGGGTCAATTTGTCCAGATAAATAAAACAGTATGTCTAGTACGGGCGTGTAGCCCAAATAATAACCGTATTTTTTCAAAGAATGCCTAACTTCTTATTCGAACTCTTCTTTTTTCTTTCCTCGTACGATGAACTCCACACAAACAATGTCGCTGAATAAGTTTTTTCATGAGGCTCAATTCAAACGAAGATGGTAGCGTCCGCTGCCGGCGGCTGACTGCTCTAGTGACAGCTAAGAGCCCACGATTGCTCGATACCTCCCTTGGAATAATAAGGTCACCCGGGGCAGCTCGAGGCCGCGGCAGCCCACGGTTGAACGAGACCACGTGCTGTTACATATTTATATGATCGATAAACCAATGGAAATTTTAGACTTAGTTATAATCGCATTCAGTTGGACACAGGACAAAGAAAGCGAAGCTGCGCTTCTGATAGATCGCAAAAATGGTCACTTTATTCCTTCATGGCCGTGCAACGCTTTCGAGCCTTCGAGCGATATTATTTGTATGAATATCGTATCTACCTTTTTCCTAATTATTTGGGGTTGGCGCAACATGTTATTCTCCTCCATATATTCCTGTCAGGTATCTTCCATGCATTCCATCTATCTTTTCTTAGGTCTACCTCTGCCTGCTCTCAAAACCCTCCTCATTTTAAAATATTATACTCCATTTTATTTGTATGAGTATCTCAGTATGAATATATAGAACAGGCCAGTATTGTGAGTGTACATTTTAATATACTCTGAAAATTTTGATATTGAAACTGCTTCTCGACCGACCACTTCTGAATATGAATTGAGCCAATATACCTAAGACTTTAAATATTCAATGAAATTTTAAAGCAATTCATTGCTAACTATTCCCAATGATTTTCTGATCGGAAAAATTGATCATCCAGGACGGGACTTGAACCCATGACCAGTCCCTTACAGCTCTGACCAACTGAGCTACCTGGACCCATTCTAGATGCTCGAAAATTTCCGATATATTCTACGGTTTAGGGCGCCGGTGGAGCGATCTACCGTAATTCGTTCGAACTACGCAGCACCCCCCCCTGTAAGGGACTGGTCACGGGTTCACTCTTTCCGATCAGAAAATGACTTTAAATATGTTTGCTAGTTTCCGAAATTATTTGATACTGGTATAATAGCTTAACACAATACACTGTATTAGATATTTTGTGTTAATAGTTTTTATGGAAGATCATTCAACAATACTTTTTAAATTTATGACTGAAAAAATTATTCTAAGATAGTATTCACCGGTTGATTTCTCATAGGCTCTATCGCATTGCAAACTAGACAATAATCTACTTGATTCATAACTTTCTATTAGTTTGATCTTTGAGTTTTATTATAGAATCCACATTTATTTATAAGCTCGTAACACTTTCTTATTGAATATTAACATTAAGAAAAGTAAGAAAATCGTCTTAGACATTATTTTAAGCAGCTACTTTGAAGTATTTATTCCTGCTTGAATAATAAATTTACTCTAAACAGAATCTGTACTGCATACAGGAACTTTTAGCTCCTTTATACGACGCGCGATGTGGTATACCTACTACTGTGAGTCTAGCATTATAAACGATGATAAGTATTGATTTTTCGTGGATCCCAGTGAATAAAAAGAAACTCAAGTTTGTCTCCAGTATATCAACAGCAGCTCGTATACCTATCTGAAGTTTACAGGAACTCAAAGTCCGCTGTGGTCGTGGATCTTTAATTGGAAATCTGAATCTAATGAACTCATCATTACTGTAAGTAATATAATTATGCCCAATGATTATAATTTCATATTTTTTGTTTTTATACAACCGTCCGTTATTAGATTTAAGTGTAGGCCATGAGTTAATTTAAGGTTGTCTAGAATGCATTTTGAACTAAATGGAATGTAGCATTTAATGTGTCGAATTCTTTAAAGTAGGTATGATATTAATTTATTACGAGCTCTCTTTAGACGTAGGCAAAATTGAAGTAAATATTCCCTTTATAATATTTTCATCACAATTTTTTTAAACATAATTCACTATTAATTTTATGCTTATATTATATTATAATCGTATTCCTAATTGATAGTGAAAAATGATTTATCGAAATATATACTTATTCACAAATAATTGAACGCGAAGATCAGATCTTCATGATATTCAATTGTTTGATGTGTTTATTTTCCGATCATAATAATGAATACGATATTATTTATTTGTTTTTTTTTTCACAGAGGTACCTATATACTTTATAATATATTATTAAACATAACTTACATACAATTTTGCATATTGCGTATTTACTTATTTGACGCTCATACACAAGTCACGTATATATTTAGTTAGATTTTTTTAAAATAAAAATGTTCCAACGATATTGATAGCTAATAATGTAATATTTTGATGTGACTTAGGTTTTGGCGATGCCGCTTAGTTACTGGATTTACGAAATTGTACGTTTAGTACATAGCATACCCACATACTATTATTTTTTTAATAATATACTTATCAATGTGAAATGTTTGGATAATACAGATAATTTAGTTATATACATCACAACTGTTGTTTTATTAACCCGAGTCTTTTAGCTGATATAGTCAACGCCAAGTAACTTGACAAATTAATTGTCCACAAAAGAGCAATAAAAGCACTGATCAACAAATGACGCAAGCTCTTTGAATGTTGTACATATACGTATATCGATTGATCAAGGTTAAATTGTAATGTTTGGTGCTACCGTAACTCTCTGAGCTATGAATTAATTCAGCACCCACGCCACCCACTATGTTATTTACTTTCGTAAAGATGATAGTACTTAATATACTTATATCATTAAGCATTTGTACGAATAACACCTTCCAATTGTATACACGATTAGTGGATTTGTGTAACCACTTATTATTTTCTTTTATTCGACGATTGGTGTTATCAAGTTGGGTAGGTACCTAAATAATTAAATTACATACATAGGTATTATACCTTATTGGATTTTATGGTTACGGTTACGCTCTGCCATGCTTATAATAGAAACCCATTTATGTCCCACTGCTGGGCACGAGTCTCCTCTCTAACGAGAGAGCTGAGAGGGTTTAGGCCTTAATCTACACACGCTGGCCTAATGCGGGTTGGTGGATCGGACATTTCCTTAGAATATCTTCTAAGACATGTGGGTTTCCTCACGATTTTTTCCTTCACCGTCAGCAGATGGTAAATCATGTGATTATCACATATAAATTTCACAAAGTGAAATTCACATTGGTGCTGTCCGGCCAGATTCGAACTCGGTACCTCTGAGTAGAGGCCGCGTCCTTATCCATTCATCTACCATCGCTTGCCGACTACAAATAAGTCTAATATAAAATTATACGCGTGACTTTGCCCGCTTTATCATCCACTCTAGTTTTGTGGCGGTGGTGGAGAAAGGCGTTTAAACGGGTTTCCACTAAGATCGTGGATCTGCTTTGCGGGTCAAGGCAGCCTCACCTGCAAACCAGTATACCTGCTGATTGACGGACGAGACTCTGGCGCAGGTTTGCCTTTCGGGGTTGGGAGGTCAAATTGCCTTTTGACCTCCCAACTCTGTCATAAGTAGTATAAATTTCATTATAAATTAGTCAAAAGGCCTGAGTGGGCACCAGGCTCGGATGAAAGTGGGTGTGGGAAGAACGCTAAGATGGTAATCATGATGAGTGATAGATAAACAAAGAGGGAAAATATATGTCCATCATATTTATTGTAAAAATAACAAAATCATGGCATATTATTTGTATTCTTAATTCATAAAAGATAAAAAGTACAATTAAATACACTTGTATAATATCAACTTAAAGCTAATCAGTCTCTGTTGGTGCGGCGCCACCAAGGAACTCCCGTCACGTCTTCGTCGGCACATATATTTACGGTTGGTCTGGAAACAAAATTATGCTTTTAGCAATTTTTCAAACAAAAGGCTGATGATCAGCATGGCACATACAAATAATGCTAAAATGATCGGTGGTCCTTAGTTAGATGGCATCATCAAATGCATTTTCATACAGCTAGGGACTAAATACAAAGATAGCCTTCGGAATTATTTACCTGCCATACGATAATTGTATAGTTACGTTAACCGTAAACGTTATATTTTCATTTTGTAAGTTCATTTAAATGGATAGGCTACATTCAATGCAGCAATTGAATCTACATATTATTATATTTATATTATTAGTAAAGCGTTTGAAAAGTGTATTTTATTTCATAAATTATTAGTTACAACTATAAAATATAGATGAATTTCGGCTATCCAGGGCGTAAATGGTCAGAGTATGCCTACTTTTGCAGATTTAATATACAGGATGAATTTTTCAAAAGGGATTGGATGGCCAAATCCGAAACTATAAGGAATAGCGAAAAATGCTCAAAGGAGTCACAAAATCGGGCTCGTAACTCCTTTGACCATTTTTCGCTATTCCTTATAGTTTCGGATTTGGTCATCCAAGCCCTTTTGAAAAATTCACCCTGTATAGACAGGAGAAGTTACCATAGTAATCTACTATAATACAAATAAATTAATCGCGTGATAAAAAATTTGAAGCATGCATTTAATTCTATTCAAATCTGAATCTTATACAGAAGGAATTTTAGTTTAGAAATTTACCTATACACTTGACTATGAGGTAATGTGGCTGCCAATAGTGGACAAGCTGCCGCAGGCTGCTCCTGAAAGAATTAGGTAGGTATTGATTTTTTTCATTAATACAGAGAGAAGCTATGTGTTTCTTATTGTAGCACATAAAGTTCAAAAACTTGTTAATCACGCACGGCCCGTTCATCTATTTTATTTTATTTATTTATTAGGCACATCAACAGATTATGTATATTATTATCTATATGTGAACTGTATGAAATTTGGCAGAGATTATGGTTTGAATTCCGTAATAGCATATAGGTTACTGTTTACCCCAATATAGGTTCCTGTGGATAGCAACAGAACCAGTAAAACACGTGGGGAACAGCTATATGTAAACAATTTGACTAGTAATTGAATAAAGGGAAATGATTACAATGCAAAAGCAATTTACAACTTGTTACATGAAGTAATCGTGTATTTCGTGTAATTGCCGATCAAGGGCGTTCGCTTTAAACGTATCAAGGTGAAAAATAAGTTGGTGAGTCATTCTGTTATCAAACAAAAAGTAAATGTTAAATGGTAAAATGATTTTGTAGAATCAGTTTATTCCTATTGGATTATTGCTGTCACTGTATCTGATATAGTCACAACTCATAAGCATAACACGAAATGGTCAAATACAGAATTAGACATATCCAGAAGAGGTCATCTAAGCAGCTGTCACAGGCAACAGGGATGCGTCAACTATAATTGCTATTCAGTCAAGTCACTGAATTAATAATAAGAAAGAAATGTAATGCGAGATATAAGCGCGTCATGGACCCCAAACCCGAGGGGGCTATCTCGAAACCAGTGGGGGTGCGAGGGAAATGCCTTTTTGGGCCACCTTACACCCCAGTGCTTGTACATCCGAAACGGCATGCGGTTTTAGTCGATTCAAGTTCCACATAACTACTCCTGATATCCGCACGAAAATAAAAGCGCATCTTTG
The DNA here is from genome assembly GCA_963576445.1 of Lithosia quadra. Lineage (NCBI taxonomy): Eukaryota > Metazoa > Arthropoda > Insecta > Lepidoptera > Erebidae > Lithosia > Lithosia quadra. The sequence goes on along the minus strand of OY754884.1, from coordinate 6,179,194 downwards.
TGCTAGGTTATTTAGATGTGGTTTTAAAAAAGAAAATTCTTTCATCAGAGTAAATTATTTACTGAAAATTACCTGAATAGATTGCATTGGTATATGCATGTTTGCTCGCAGTTTCCGCTGTCGGATTTCACGACGCACACAGCACTGCACGCCGAGTAGTACGCCGCACACACATGAAGAGAGGCACCCTAAAAATTAACAGTTAACATGCAACAAATGGCATAGAAAGTACCTATTCAGTTTTTATGAGATCAAATTCTACAAAAGAAAACCTTATTTAGTACAAAATATAAAAATTCGTGAAGTCTATAAGCACAGAATCAGATGGTAGGCTTTTGTCTCTGCCTACCCCATAAAAAAAGGCGTGCGTAGTTTCTGAGTGGGTGGGGGAGGTTTGGGCATTACCTACAAATCAAATTAATGTTCTTTTAAACAAGAAAAGAGGTTTTAAAAAGAAGGAGTTTAAAGTAGTATGATCTTACCTATATACACTAACACACCAAGATCACCATTACGATTAGTACGTCTCAGTACAATACCCGCAATGCACAATGATATCCCAGTCAATATACCAACTACAAATATCACCTGAAAAAATAAAATATTGCTGTTATGTTATGTATACACTGACCAGATTAATGATTTATTGCAAGGGCAGGTCAAAAGCACTCAACTCGTGGGCTTGCACGAAAGGTTTAATGACAGTAGAGGAAGCGTGTGAAGTATTTAACGAAAGAGGCAGATGGCGGTCTGTTGGCTCTACCTACCCCGGAGGGAAAAAGGCATGAGCATATGTATGTATGTATGATAAATGTCAAAAACTTAATACATATTCGCCAAAAACACTTTTAAAATCAGTACAAATACATGAAGTGAAGAGTAGTGTGCACATGTAGAGGTGTGACACTGGCATAGTTATCAAGGAACTTAATTAATGGATTATAGTTGTATTTTGACTATCCAATCGGTTACTAATATTAATATTTACACAAACCTGTAAAATGTAATAGCAAACATATTCAAATCCTGGACAGTGCCCTCCACAAGCTCCTATAATGGGTACTTCTGGACTGACAGAAGGTATGGGAGGTACTGGAGAACGGCTCACAGCTTGTGTATGTGGTTCTACATCACATAAAGGAAGTGAAAAAGCTGAAGCACACTGTGGAAATGAGTAAGCTTCTGTAGGAGCTGTGTGAGTGTACACTTTATCTCCCTTCTTATAGTTATGCCAAGTCCCAACCCCATATGGTGACTGATACACTGGGGAAGGCGGTCCATAGTCTCTCACTGTTCCATTGTAATAGTGCGGCATCTGAAATAAATACAAAGCAAACAGGAATATTTTGATGAAAACATGAGTTGCAATCATGTAACATTAATTTAACAGCATATAACGTACATGGTATGCATTGTCGGATGTGGAGCTATCGGTGCCTGCAACTTGATAGACTGGTGCGTTAATATCGTCCACCCACGGGTACTTTGCCCTTTGTTGAGCGGCAGATGCAAATTGTTGATCACTTCGAGGAACCACTGTAGTTTGATACGGATGTACGGTACGAGGGGATAGTTGCTGTTTAAACATTTTCAATTTCACTTTTACCTGAAAATAAAAATAATGTTTTAAGTTTTGAACGAAAAATAAACAGAAACATTACAACGTGGGAATCGTGTATTGAGAGGTTTACCTCATTTTGAAGATGTTACTGTAATTGACACAGAATTTATGACAGTAATATGTGCTATGCACATGTAACATAACTTTTAAATTGAGCAATAAAACAATGATATCATTACAGTGTTTATATTTCACATATCAGAACAGACGCCGCCATGTTTTCACAATTTCGTTTCGTTCATCTTGTTCATGGTCTTGTCGCTCGCTGTCGTTGTCTCTGGTCGTTGTCGTAGACTCGTATATACTACATACGAGTCACACATACTTTGGCCAAAAGGACAATGATGGTAAATAAACGGGCTTTGGCCGCGATTCATGTACTTTGAAGGGTTTGATAGAACTTGAGATGAAATGAATACGTTTAGCTGCAACCACTGATTGCGACGAAGGAATATACATTGAAAGTTAGTACCACGGGCAGTCCCTCAGCCTCAGCTTAAAAAAGACTTGGTGGCGATAGCCAACATTCACGCGGGCGGAGCCGCGCGCGGGTACGCTTACTACATATTATAGTAGGTCGTCATTCGTTCGAAAGTCCAAAATGGTACTCAAAATCTTTGTTTAGTCGATTTTAAATCGATTCTTATATTGCTTTTAATCTTTAATCCTGCACACTGGACTGGACTTAAATTAAACCCCTATACCACAGACTACCAATATATCTGTCATTGGCTAATAATTTCTTCTTTGATTTTATTCGGTCTGATTTGATTCATATTTAATTACATTTTATTCACTCGCTACTGTAATTCGTAGTCGTAAAATAAAATGAAATGAAAATAGGTCAATTTTTATGAGTGCTCCAGCTCTGATTTTTTTATTATCCGATACACTACACTTCAGAATAATCTGCCGCAAAGTTACGGTTTACGATTTGCAGGCAATTTCATTTGAGACTTGACTGATTTTTGGCGACAAACAATACATGCAGAAGCAATGACAAGTTAATAATTAAACTGCTAAAAAGTATTAAAAGTAACTAACTACTACCTATCATTAAAGATTCGTGTTGTGTTGTGTTCGACAAATATGCACATAGAAATCATGAAGAAATGGTTCTGCAGATAGCCACTGTCGAAGGTAACGGCAGGTATCACCTGCCATTGATTATAATAGTTGAATAACAAAGATTTGGCACGAATATTTGACTTTTAAGAATAATATAGATTATGATTGGAGTACCGAACCCAGACGCTGCAATGAATGCCTGTGATGATGTTGATAGGCATGCTCCAGCTGCTACTAATTATTGCAGGGATTATATTCGCGGTTGTTGCACACGAGACAACTGTAGATATATTCACGAAATTCCGCCAAAACAATATCTGAAGGAATTGTTTCGATTCTGTCATGATTTTCAAAATAAAGGATGTTACAGAGTGAACTGTAAATTTATACATAGTTCTGTAGAAGATGAAGATAATTTTTTCAAATTAGGGATGTTTCCACGTGATCCACGAAGTAACATACTATGCCAAGCCTACATACATGGTGCCTGCTCAAACAAAGACTGTAAGTTCGTACATCCACCAGATGTAGTTGGTAATGAGGTTGTTTCTGTACTTAATGTCCCACCACCCAAATACAGTCGCCCACCGCCACCTTTTAGAGATGATGATTCTCCCCCGGAGGCAAAGTTTAGAAGATTTGCATTTGAAGATAATGGTATAGAGAAGCAAGTATTGTCTACTTCTATATGTTCAAACTGTGAAGCTTTAGATCATAAGGTAAAATTACTCCATGATAACATCAGTGTCTTACTTAAGAAAGTGCAAGATTTAACTGAAAAGAATATTCAATTAACTTCAATGAATGAATTTTTATTGGGACAAACAGCTTCAGTAAGAACTGATCAACCATGTGTGATAACTTCAAGGCATGGTACCTCTGCACCTGTCTCACTGGCCACTGTAAGTGTAACACCTGTTGTGAGCCTGGCTGGGGCTCTTCCAACTTTGGTACCTGCAGCAGCTACTCCAAATTTGGCACTAGCTCCAGCAGCATCAAGGGCACAACTATTAACACCTGCACCACAAATACTCACAGTAAGCACAACACAACAACTCATGAGCAATTCTGGTGCACTCATAGTCACCAGTGCTGGGGCACAGCAATTAATGCAAGTAAGTGATTCTGGCACACTAATGAGTGCAGGACAAACTGTTGTTGCAGTACCTGCACAGTTGACACTAGCCCCACCACCTCAGCAACTAATGAGTAGTGCCTCACAAACTGCTGTCCAACAACTGGTTCAACAATCAGCTCTACAGCCACAATTAACCGCTCAACATCAAGCACCACAGTTTGCAACTCAGCAATCAGTTCAACATTTAGCTGCAGCTCAGCAATCTGCACAGCATCTTGCTCAACAATCTGCTCAACAGTCTGCACAACATTTAGCTGCTCAGCAATCTGCACAACATTTTGCAGCTCAACAATCTGCCCAGCACTTAGCAGCACAACAATCGGCACAACATTTGGCTCAACAATCTGCCCAGCATTTGGCTCAACAGTCTGCACAGCATTTGGCTGCCCAACAATCTGCCCAGCACTTAGCAGCACAGCAGTCAGCTCAGCACTTGGCAGCCCAGCAATCAGCCCAGCACTTGGCAGCACAGCAGTCAGCCCAGCACTTAGCTGCACAGCAATCAGCCCAACATCTAGCTGTACAGCAATCTGCACAACACTTGGTAGCACAACAGTCTGCCCAACATTTAGCAGCAGCTGCTCAACAATCAGCCCAACAATTAGCAGCTGCTGCACAGCAATCTGCTCAACAGATGGTGGCACAGCAGTCTGCTCAGCAACTAGCTGCTCAACAATCAGCCCAGCAGCAATTGGTACCTTCAGCCCAACAGTTAGTTCATCAAACCTCCACACAGCAAATTACCATTTCTAGCACTAGTCAGCCTATGGCACTGTCTAATTCTCAAGCCCAACCTATCACATTCCCTATGATATCACAAAGTATACTGCCACACTGACACAATAATAGTATTACTGTTCTAATGAAAGAATCTGATTTTATCATCAATTGATAGTTATCTCTCAATCAACGCATTAGGAATAGTGGTAACTTTTATAAGCAATCTTGGAAATTCCTTGCTTTTAATTCAATATTAGGTATATTGTTGAAAAAATACTAGTTATATCTTCAGACTATTGTCACTAGTTGTTGGTATACCTATTAGTGTTAGTTGTAATATAAGATATGAAACAGTATTTTTATGATATTATAAGCTGTAATATTATGAAAACAATATCCCAAAATTAAATAGGTATTATTTGGTATGCCAGAGCACTCAATATTATGGATATTACTAAGAGCAATGTCAGAACTACCACCAAGATAAGAATTTTATTTGTAGGTACTGTAAGAGTTTTAAGTCCTTTTATTTTTAATTTAATATTGTCTTAAAGCAAATGCAATTCAATTTGTGAATGTAACTGTCTAAACTATTTTGAACTTTTCATTATTCTTTTCAAACCAACTAAGTTGAATGTTTTTGTTTGGAGAGAGTAAATTATGCTGGCTGTTGAACCTGCAACCTGTTGCATATATTATACAACCCCTCAGCCATGCATTTATTGATGATTACTCATATGATTAATTTTGAACAAAATAGTTTATTTATCAATCACCAATGGGTGACTCAAGTGGAATAATCCATTATTTAGAGCATGTCAAAGGACTGAATGAATCTTTAATGAGTGTTTAAAAAATTAGGATGTTAAAATAGTTAGGTACTTTAAGCTTGGCTACAGTGGGCTGTAAAAGTATGTAGGTAATTTATTTTTATAATAAAATTGAAAGCTTAAGTACCTAAGAGTTTTTATTGATCATACACATTTATTTATTGATAAACTAATTATTGGTGTTTCTAACCCCTATCACATTCTTTGGAACATCTTTTCGAAAATAACATTCATTTTTCTTGTATTTAAGAATCTTTCCACGAACTTCTAGCACAAAGTCCCCCATTTTATCAAAAGTAATGGCTGTGACATTAAAAGGAGCAATGGAGCATTTTCCACCAGCTTTAGACATCCTGTGTCATTTTCATGAAAATACATAAAGCTATCAGTGGCCACAAAGACACTGTTGTGAACAGCTATTTGGGCCATGCCGTCGTAAGTACCATTGCCAATACAAATGGGAGTTGAATGAGTAGATTTCAGAACATACAATTTTTCAGCTTTTATGTAATAAAAGTTGTTTTTGTCGTCTATAGCCATTTCGTTCAATGCTTCAAGAGTGCTGAAGCGAATTTTTTTCTCCCCATCTAATAAGTATACTTCCTCCACACCATCTTTGTTCTCAGTAATATATTTGTTATAGGTACTGTCCTTATCAACAAATATTTCGATACAAAGAGTTTGATGTTACGGCTCGAAAATGGTGTGGCATCATGCGTCTTGTAGTTATATCGGTAAATCCCATTTCCAACACTTTGTTCTCATTTTTATCGATTGCTATCGAATAACTACTATCTTCTGGTAAACCTAGGGAAGAAAAAATAGTTATGGAAAAGGGCCAATTATCTTTGAACATATTTTTTAAGAAAATTGGCTCTCAGGTTTATTATTACGGCGAGTCAACTAACAAAAATTGTCATCCCAACGTTAATCGCCTCTTGATGTGGCTTATCTCGACTTTTATGGGCGCAACTGCCTTCTGGAACGAGCGGGGGCCAGTCACATCCGTTAATCATCAGGTGTAGTAAGTAATGTTGCGCACATCTAAATAAACAGGGACAAGGGCAACCTACAAAAATATCCGTCCGTCCGAAGTGGACCAAGAAGAGAATCAAGTGAAAGGCACCTTTATTCTTTGCCTAGAAACTTTTGAAGATAAATCAAAATTTTCAGCAGTCTTACCTGTACTCTTTCAGGAGCATATATTTTAAATTTTACTATATGCATATTAAAATAATATCCTTCATCGGTTTGCACCGTTTCCACATAGAATAGGTTACCAAATACATCGTAGTGGGCATCTGTAGGATACACCTCTTCTCCAACGTAATATGTTTTCGATACGTTTTTAATTCTGAATGACAATCATCATTAGGCAGATCAAATGCGGGACACTGTACTAAATATAGTAATACAGAAATTATACACTGGAATAGTTTCATTTTTAAATTTTTACGCGCGTTAAATCTGCTGGTCGAATTGTATATTGTCTTGACTGACAAACGCCTGATAATGCTAAAACATTAATCCCTCAATCACTTTTATTTTTATTGAAATTGCGGAATATAGACGCAGAATAACATGAGATGAAAGGGCAGTGGCAGTAACACCAATAAATAAAATAAGATAATAATGTAGAATGTATTTATAAAAAGAATTCATAAATAATAATGGCTGGTACTAATAATTACATTGTGTCTACAACTGATTTATTGCATTAATTATTTTAATTTATCAACTGCTTCATCTACTATGTCTATAACGCGTGCGCTATAAGTTGAGACTTGGGCTCTCCGCCTATTTCCCCTGTACTGATCGCAAAAAAAATAGGTAGACAGGTAGATAACGTCTCGGGCGGAAGCTTGTTTACGATATTTTTTTGTGCGCTGTACAAACACGCACCGGTGACGTCTAGCGGTCAGATCTCAACTTATAGCGCACGTGTAGTATGTGATAAAATACTTGCATAAAATATACCTGTGATGACCTGTAACAAAAGTTATAATATATGAAAGTGATATTATACAGGTGTCCCACGGCGAGACCACATGGAGGGGAAGTATCCTTTATAATGTAGAACTGCATTCAAAGTTTTTGTAAGTTTGTTGAGCGATTTGTTTAATACTATCGATTAATGCCATAAAAGCACAGGTGTTATTTTTTCGCATTTTAACTGGTTCGATTGCCGAGTGTTCCAAGCGAATTTTCAAAAATGCAGTTTAAATTGTTTTATTAACAAGATTGCCGTGGGACACCCGGTATATATATAAAAAATACAAAGTTAGGACTGGCGTCTTCATCTACAAGTGCCAAAATACTAAAATACTTAACATGACAGAGCACTGCTTTAAAGTAACAAGACCGACTAGTTAACCTCATGTTCAGATTTGTCAATTGTCCTAAGGAAAGTTTAGTTGCCAGTGATATACGGCTACCTTTTTGGTTGAAAAAAAAAGGAAGTTTTGTCCACATTCGATATTACAATTTGAGTATGTACATTGTTACAGCCAACGTCAAAAGTTGATGATTTCACAGTTTCACAGATTTCAAAATTTTAAAGCTGGTGCTCAAAAATATTTTTAATTCTGGTAATGATCATCTGCTTTTGACGCTTTGTACCTACATCCGATATTGGAATTAAAACCTCTGTTGAGCCCTGTTCTGACCATGTTCCATAAATAAATCATATACATGTCTAGGCAAATCAAAGTTATTTAGGCGAAATTGACAATTTTTCTTAGATCGACTTACAAAAAAGTAATTGTTGAATGAGACAGACTAAACCTACTTTCGGCTAAAGCACACTAAAGTTTTAAACTAAAAAAAAAACATACGTTCCTTTTTGATTAATTAATATATTAATATAATACATGAAGACTCTGACATTTGAAAATAAATAAATGGTACTTAGTTAATCAGAATATTTGTTCTTATGTACTATTATGCAGCCGCTTTCTACCATTAGGCGGTCATTATGTTATTATTGTACTAAGCGGCCTGCATGTACTATTGACTACGATCACGAGTCATGAATACTATTTTCATTAGGCTCCTCCATCTGGCATTGTAAATAAGACGGCAGACGACCTTGTCTTTCTCCTTTAATCTTGTGAATCTTCCATCTGTGGCCTTGCAATATTTTCCTAGAATAGAAGAATATTTTTATTTCAGGCATTTGATACAACTCTTACCCAAGTACCTGAAGAATCCACGTTATTTGAGCTACAAATTGTACATGCTATTGTGGTTTCTGGCTCTTTGTTATACCAAAGAAGTTTATGAATTCGAATGGCGTCTTATTATTTTGGTTATTATATAATGGCTCGTCTCGTAAGTGGCGAACCTTATAGGTATACTACTGTTTGTTAGCCTATAAATTGAGTTACATTCACATTTATAAAATGAGTATGGCTCCGTTCTGGGAAATTATAATAACGATGCGATGTGACCTCAAGTTTTGAAAGAAGAAAAGTCAAGTTAGAAAATTCGCAAGAAGTGACATGTAGTGTAGATTTCCTCTTAGCTCATTTAGCCCGTCATTTACTAAGAAAAAGACACATAAAGAGTAGCTTGTTGATTACTTACTTAGTATTGAATTTCTTGTAGCAGACATCACATTTAACAGTGCCTTGCCTCAGATGTATGTCTTTTATGTGCCTTCTCATGTCGTGCTGATATGAGAAAGCTTTGTCGCAATAAGTACACTAAAAATAAGAAATACATAATATACATTGGTGAACAATTTAGTCGTAATCAAAATGTAGACTCAAAAGCATGCTCCTAAATCTGCATTTTGATCCTGGAATTTAAAGCCGTTCTCCTGGTCCACCTTTCAATGATTTGGTTCATCTTAAATTTAAGGAGAAGCAACTGTCGTCTGACTTTTGTTTGTCCTGCCAATCAGTAGATGAGTACACCTTGGCTTCCGGGAGGTTCATGGCACCATTAGACACAAGAAATATTGCTCAACTGCATTTTTAGACATAATATATTTTATTTTTATTTATTTTATTTATTACTTTTAGGAAGGCTTACAGACTAATAACAAAAGTATGTATTACAGTTATGATGACAACATAGCTAATTACAAGCCTACACAAGTATATATAAGTATAATATTTTTTAATATTTACTTATTTAATTTAATTTAATGCGCTTACAAAATAAAAATATAAAAAATACAGACAACTCCACCGATTATAGGACAGACACAAAAAGACCCAGATCAATCTGCAGCACTACGCCGATTGGGTTCTTCGCCGATGGCTAGCAGCCCTCCCAAAGAACCGGTCACCCATGCGTCTTTTTATTGTGTTCGAACTAGTACAGAACAAATCTAAGTCTAGGGGTATCGATACTTCATTAAATTTTTTTACACTACGAATAAGGAAGCTACCGCGTCTATAGTTGGTTGAAGCGAAAGGGACACTCAACACTGGCCGCTGCCTTAGGCCCAGTAGGTTGGTTCGGAGGCCTATGTTAGAGAGGAGTTCCGGGCAGTCTATAGAACCATTAATTAAGCCTGCCAAGTAACAGACGTCACTCACATCACGCCTATACTGTAACGGAAGGAAATGATATCGCTTGCATCTAGCGATATAGTCAGACGTCAATAGCCTCGCTTTGAAGTCCAAGAATCGCAAGAATTTTGCCTGAACCCTCTCTATACGTGATATATAAGTGTCGTAATGCGGGTTCCACACCTGAGATGCGTACTCAAGGTGGCTACGAACATATGAACAATATAGTATCTTCACAGGTTTCAGGGTTTTAAAACATGCTGAAGCTCTCATGATAAAACCCATCGATTTTATTGCTCTGTTCACTATACAGGGTTACTTGTAATTAACTGGCATCCTCCCAGGGATAGGTAGCAGACATTATAAGTAGCAACGTTTGTTCTACGACTTTCAATAAAACTGAACACATTACTTAATAATGAGTTTTCAAGTTTATTATTGTAAGAACGCAACACTATTAAGCCTATGTTTTGTTTATAAAACAAACATCGGTAGGTAGGTAGATATGATTCAATTTTGATTTTTTAATGCGGGGTATTTGAAAAGTTGAATCAGCGTATTTACAACAATTCAACTAATAGTAGATTTTTTTACAATATTACAAAGTATTTACAATTAGTTATTACCTCTGAGGTTCAAGTCCCGCGCATGCAGTCGAGTATCGCTCACAAAACCACCTTCAACATTAACACAAAGACCACACCTAAAAATTATATTATTCAGTTCATTAACTCTGGCTAACACTGCCTGATTAGATTTAATTTGCCTATGTGTATTCCACATTGGAATACTGATAAGGCATTGTGATAGTCAGATCGACGCAACACGGTAACGCGTAAAATCGTGGTACACAAAGACAAGTGATGCACACCTGTAATGACTGTGACGCGCGCGCATCTAGCGACCGACTGGCGGCTCGCAAAAAGAAATGGGTCAAGGTCAAAGGCGCTAGCGCCGCGCCCCGCCTCCTAATTAATGAGACGAGTTTGTTTACCTAATTTTTGCGCGTAAACTGTGGCGGCGGCGCACATAGAGTTAATAACTTTTAGACGCAAAACTAAACTAATATTCATATTTGTATGAAAGTAAAATTTAACGAATTATAAAAAGTCGTAGGACAAAAATAGTCAGTTATGACGTCAGCTTTCTACCCCTGCGAGGATGCTAGTTAATTACAAGTAACCCTGTATAGTCGATATGCTTGTCATACGTAAGCTTACTGTCTTGGATATCACAAGTATCACAGATATCACAAGTACTTGGTTGTCTGTGGCATGCAGTTTCTCTACAGGATCCTGCAAGCTCTACCTATGTGTGCTATCTCATGATTAAATCATATCTACAACAACTCTAACAAGGACATTTATAAAAAGAATGAGAGGATAGAACACAAGCCTTTTGTGAAATTGAGGCAGGTGTTCCCCAAGGCAGTAAATAGGGTCCCGTCATCATTCATCGTCATCATTCCTTTCAACATTATTTTATCATGGTTCCCAGTTCGATCTAAGACCTGCGGTAGAACCTTGTACATCAATCATGGTGTACTGGCTTGCAGGTGAGATTGTCTTTGTTTCAAATTAACGGTCGTTTATCAGTATCTATTTTAAAAGATAATTTGTCAGTACATACCTTATAAGGTCTATTAGTACTGTGGACATGTCGCATGTGTTTGGCAAGATTACTTGACGTCGTCGTTGCCTTCGGACATTGCGTGCATTTGAACGGCTTATCCACCATATGAGACCTTTTATGCACCTTCAACAGATCCATTGTTCTACCTTGGTAAGGACACTGTTCACATTTGAAAGGAAATATATTTTCATGGGTGCCCCTGTAAACATTATTTAAAAAATCTATCATTTATATGTTTTGTTCTTAATGAATGTGTGATTATTGTACTACTAACACTTTACGGGTTGAAAAAAATCTGAAATAAAATTTATTCTATTCCATTCTATTAACTTGTGCTCTCGATGAAACAAGTAAATTCCCTGATATGAGAAAAAAATTCATAGACAATTTTTTTCATGGGATATTTCAATGAATGATCAGTTAAGTTATAGTGTAAAATCAATACTTACATGTGAACCAAAAGGCTAGCATTTGAACATGCTGTTTTACCACATATGTCACACAGAAACTTCTTCTTTGTTGCTTCTGATTTAGGCGCTGTAAGCATTTCAGTTTTACAACTAGTTAAATGGCTGTTGTATGATGGCTGGAAAAATATATTATCATGGATAAAATCTACAGGTACTGTTGTTCCATGTTGTTATTAACAATTACTGAATATGTTTATTTAGTTATGATTTTTTTTTATTTTTCTATGGGTAGAAAGAAAGAAAGTTTTTACAATCAATGTATGATCAATTATTATTAATTTCTAGTACCTATTTAAATAATGTGGCTAAAATAACACAAATTTATATATCTTTGGTTGAAAGCCATATCTTACTGACTAACCATATCATGAAAGTCTTCGTGACATGCTGAACAAGTCCATAATTCTGTGTTATCATCAGAAAATGATGGTGATGGAATATTAAATGAGTCTTCACTTTCTCCTTTAATTTCACCACTTTCTTCATATTTTGGACATTCTATATTATACTCTGCAATTAAAAAGCAATATTGCATTCACATTTTCTATAATGAACTAAAAAGATACCCCCATTTCATAGGCGTTTGCCCAAATAAGTTTTAATATGTTTAATTGTTTATTAACATAACACCTTTTTTTGAACTCTTTCATACTTTTTTTTAGATCTAAGTGTTCACTAAACTGCAATCTCTGGTACATTAGATACTAAATCTATAGAAGATAGCCCATATATTTATTTAGCTCAGCTATACAGTACACTAGCTGTCTCCGCAACTTCACCCACGGGTGAATGCCATGGGGTCGAAGTATGTCGTGACATACTTCGACCCCATGGCATTCTATTTAATCAGTTTATTAGTTTTGTAAATAGTAATATTTTGAATTAATGCCTGATTTGTTGACATATAATAAGGTCAACCAAACAAACAGACTCTTCAGCTTTATAATATTAGTATAGATAGGTACCTACAATATAATAATGTGCAGTACAGTACCTTTTTTTATAGATAACTCAATCATCAGCTTATTTGTTTGCTGACACATTTCTCTGAACATAATACATCCATTTAATAGATCTAAGCAGTTTTGACACATGTGTTTTGATAAATTATCGGATTTGTTTAACTGAAATTAAAATTAAATTAGTTATAAAAATATAGACATTACTGACATAATTTCAATTGACCACATCTCTGACTATCATCATAACAACGTTCAATCTACTTAATGGAGCAGCTATTATAGGTGGTTTCTGTGTACATCAGAAATCTGTCCATAATAAAATACTATAAATATGATAATAAGTGAGATTGCTTACTATGACTCCCGAAAACTTTAGTATTTCTTCAGGAATATTGGGTTGCACAAAATTGTTAAAGATAGGAATGTCTCCTCTTTCCCGATTACAAGTTCTGCACATACTTAAGCTGACTTTTTTAATTTCATGACTGAAACATACAGGTATTAAGGTAGTAACTGCTATTATTAACAATATTACTAAGTCCACCTGTTAAATATTGATATAAAGACGATAGCTTAGACGGAGAAGGAAAGAGTTCTACTGTTTGCATAAACTACGAATTACACTATACATACACTTTATTTAATTTTCTTTTCTTCTTTTTCTTGGTCTTTTGAAGAGCATTGGCAAATAACATAGACTTTAGTAATAATAAGGAAGTCATTGTCTAACTTTTTATATTTTATTAGTCTAAATTATTATAGTAAAACAAGGCTAGAATTGGTTTAAACCATTAAATTTATTAACTCAGAAACATATTGTTTTTATTTTGTACTTAATTTCATATGTCATTTTCTTTCATAGAGCCGCATAGAGCGTTTTTTAAATTATTAATATGACAGCCATGGATACCGGTCCTTAAAGCATTGATTTGATTTGCTAGTGTTGCAGTTACTTTGCATGACTTTGCGCTTTGGTTCCTGAGACAAAGCGCAAAGTCATGCAACTGCAACACTAGCAAATCAAGGTTTGCCGTGCACTATAATGAAGGTGAAGGACTTGCAGGTATTACGGGACTTGAGGGTGTTACAGGACTTGTAGGTGTTACAGGATTTGTAGGTGTTGCTCATGAATCTCAGCTAAGCACTTGACCTGTACTTATAAAATACAGGTCAGTGAAGCTAAGCCATCTACTAAGGTGTTGTTGAATCGTGCTACTTGGGTTTAATATTTAGTGTGTTGTACCGTAATATATATACCGATTACCGAGTATAATTAATTATTCTCAGTCAACGGATTGTGCAAAAATTGTACAGCAGAAAAGCAAAATACAATGACAACAGAACTGACAACTGACAGTCGGTCTAAAAACTTGGGACTTTCAGTACTTTGACGGGACTTTGGGATTGTCGAGTTGTTTATGAATTTATGGATTTGCTTTGCTATGTTATTTACAATCATTTTTATACTAAAATAAAACAATGTTATGAATCAATTTGTGATTAATATCTAACTTTTATCATGGCAGTGTATTTAACGAAAAATATGCTATCGAGAATGAATTATATTCAGTATCCTTCTACCTCATATGTGGAGGATGAGGCTGGCACTAGTGGGGATCATTGGCAGAAGCTTATGGTGGATAGCAGGTATTTTTTTAGTATTGAGAATTAAGATAAATTAACAATAATTTACATTTATTATCAGTAGTGCTATGGCGTACATTGGAAGAGGCCTATGTCCAGCTGTGGACTGCAAATAGGCTAAATTGATTGATTGATATCAGTAGTGCAGAATGTGCACCTATTTGTAGTGTTGAAATAGGTTTTTTCTATTCCTTCAGCAAGAAAACAGTACACCTGGCTAAAGATATGATATGCAGAGTTTGTGCTAGAAATGGATGCACACCACTGAGTGATCAAGTAGATGGATGCAACATAATGAGTGTTATGAGGAGTATCACTAATATTACCGTAAGTACTTATCTGTTTTTGTAGAATATACATCCATTTTTTATACTCTTATAGATCTTGTCGGACTATTTATTAATTTAGACACACAATACATTTTTGATGGATTAAAAAACTTAATTTAAAACTACATGCCTTCTTAATTCTTTACATTCTACTACATACTTGAATTTATGGATTAAACAGTTTGATGCCTGCTCAAATTTGTATGCATGAATATGTGCTGCTTCACATGCTTTCTCTACTGTCATCAAACCTTGTTTGCAAGCCCGCCCCCACTTTCAAGTGCTTATTTGTGCTGATATAGATATTATATTTATATAGTTATGTTGTATTGCAGATAGAAAGTGATGATTCCTTACCTAAATACATTTGTACTGATTGTCTGGAGTCACTGCGGTTTGCACTTAATTTTAAAAGGACCTGTGAAGCTTCAGACAAGAAATTCAGGAAAATATTGAACCCAACAGGTATGAACAGAATTTTTAAACTGATTAAAACTAGGCCTACTTTGGGTCTAGAGAACACTATAGAATGTCATAGAATATCTATTTATTTACATAATATTTGATATTGCATTCAATGATTTTGGATGAAATTGGTATGATGAATTTGGTGGATTGGGTAAACGGGTTTACTGTCTCGGGATTCTTTGTGATGAATAATGTAGTGTAGATAATTCTCCCATTTATAGCAACCAAAGTTGAAATCTCACTCATATGACATTTGCCATTTTTCAATCGAAAGTTTAGTTTAGCTGAAAATCATGATAAACCATTATTCACTATTAAAATTCATCCTATTTTATTTACCCTCATGCCTCATTTACTTGGATTTATTCCCCTGTTATTTTCGTTATATTGCCTTTCATTTCCAACAGGTTTCATGCTTTTATAAATTTTTTAGGTAATCCAACTCCATCATATCCATATTCCAAACATGACTTCCAGCTGATCCTACATCAAATGAAAGAAAGAAGATTAAAATACGAACAGAAGAAAGCTAGGGAACAAATAAAAAAAGAGAAACTGGAACAGAAGAAATTAGCTAAAGTCAAGCAGTTCACTTGCTCCCCGTGTGATATCACTTTTCCTAATAAGGTAACTTTGAACACCTCAAATTTATTATCATTTACATATAAGTAAGTATAGGAAATTAGAAATAATATTGTATATATGTATTGCAAATGTAATGTGATGACTGGTGCTGCTGAAAGCAAAACATATAATTATGAATATGTTATTATCAATATTATTGGTGAGGTATCACATTTTGAATATTATTTTAATTTGGAGTTACATCCAGTAAGAATCATTGCCAAAAGTAGATAATCACTTTCAGATTTAAAAATTAGTTTTCGAACAATATTATTAGTATTAGTATTGCATAGTTAAAATACTGTTTAACTCCTTAGCGCGCTATTTAAATACCTACCTTTTTTTTATTAAATATAATTAATAATTTACAATTCTGTGCAATCATCATCAACTTTTGACTTTACCTTGATTTACTGTTAACACATATAAAAATACAGTTATTACACAGTCTAGCATGTTTATGAATTCTATTCTAAGAAACCATAGCACATGGTGTTTGAATTGTTTAGGAGAAGCTGGTAGCCCATCGCCGCGAGCGTCAATGCATGCGGCGCGCTTGTGACGTCTGCGGGCAGCTCGTAGTGAGCATCGCCCAACACATGCGACATATACACAAGAAGAGCGTACCACACAAGTGCCCCACCTGCGGCAAAGAGTTCCCCATCATTGCCAGATTAAAAAATCACATGTACGTTCTCATTTCTTTTCATTCTGTCGAGATATTTTTTTTTACAATAATAAAACTTAATGTTTGGAATACCCGCTAAAATGCTCGCTAGAACACATCTGTTTATTTTTTTGGTGAATGTTCAAATCTATTTTGGGTCTAGAGAGTTTTGTGTACAATGTCATAGAATTTTCCCTCAGGAGGACTAAATTAATTGTTTTCTACAGGTTGGTCCACACAAACACATTCAACTTCTTTTGTGACTTGTGTCCATACAAATGCAAGCACAAGTACTATTTAGTGATGCACATGCGTACCCACACCGGTGAGAAGCCATACAAATGCCAAGAGTGCCCTGCCACATTCGTGAATCCTTCCAATCTGAACAAACATAAGCTGACACATCAGGCCAAACAATTTAAGGTAAGTCTGCTTATAAGTTTATTTTAATCGGTTGGTAAATATCTGTTGACTCTCTACCAAAGAGGCCATTAGGTCCTTTGTCCCTTACATATCTAACTTACAATTATATTATTTGATTGATTGATAAAGTGAAATGGAACCGCTCGTACTTTGCTTAGGCGATATATATACGTAATTTATTATAAAATATGTTTAAACGTCGTTAAAATAACCGGTAGGCCCATAAAACGAGTGTCATCCTGAATTTCAACGGTTAATTATTTTGACACGGTCTCAATTTCGAATCACAATAGTGCGACTACTCACTGAATCGACAGAAAAAATATTCGATATGCTTTAGTTCGACAGAACATACTTCGACAACACACACCTTCGAACAACATAGTTCGACAGAACACTAATTCTTCGATATGCAACTTGCTCGACAGATCTCTATTTCGATAAAAAACAATTTTTAAATAATATTGGGTGTCGAAACAATTAACTGTCGCAATTCAAGATGAAACTCATTTATTATTAAAGTCGGAATTTCATAGTGCTAATATTTTTAATTGCATCGCTCGTAGTCAAGTAGACAATATTAAAAAATCAAGCCAATCAGATATTTTAAATCTTAATTTGTTTCTGAATGTTTAGTGCACACTGTGCGAAAAGGCATTCCGCACGAACTCAGCGCTGAGGGAGCACCACGAGGCGACACATATGAACATCAAGCACACGTGTAACTACTGCGGGCGTGATTTCTGTTACAAGTAAGACCTATCTAACCCTTTCTTCTTCATCATCATCATCATCTTAGTGATGCTCCCAGTTGTATACCAGGTCTTAAGTTCGAAGCCCGAGGTCCGCTTTTTCTTTCGGTTTGCTTCTATGAGAGCGACTGCCGACTGACCTGGTTTTGGAAAAAACCGAGAGGAAAGTCTACATAAGAACTACAATCAGCTGACATTTAGTGATTTTGGTGGACCTTAAAAACACCCAAGACAATTCAACCCTGTAACACTGATATATATAGTTAACATTATTCAAAAATACTTAACATACTGTGTAATTATTTTGTTTTTTAACAAAACGTTACTCAAGACTATTAGCGGCTGTCTGTACCTATACTCGTACATAATTAAGAGCGGATTTTAACTGTAATAAAGTAACTCCCAAGGGCTTGTGCAGTCATTAACTGTCTTAAAAGCATTTTAATGGATTTTACTTTATTGCCATGATATAATATGATATCATATTGTTACCTTTTATACTAGTTGCACCTTTAATGCGTTTCTTAGAAAAAATCAGCTTATTTTAAAACATTATCGACAACTATTTTGATATTTGACGACCTTCGTGGTGTGGCGGTAGAGCATTCAACTCCTACGTCGGAGGTCACGGGTTTGATTCAGACCACTTGATTCTCGCTCGGTGCAAATATTTATACGCATGAATATGTCTATTTGCATTAGACTGGATATTTCCGTTAAGCTGTCTGTCCCAGTTACCATATGAACATCTATGGCAGTCGTTACGGGTAGTTGGAACCTTAAAAATTCTGTCAACTGTTTTAACTACAGAACTTCGATATTAACACTATGGCTAATGGAGGTCGCTTCATGGAAACGAAGTACGTAGTTAGACTGAAAAGTTGACGCCACCTGAGTTGGAAGAAGGCTCGGAAGATGACCGAGACCTATTTTGATGTTTAAATAATCACCAACAGGTCGGATCTTCGCAAACACGAAATTCGTAGCCACAACCGTATGAAGCGTGACTACATCGGCGGGGAACCTACATACAAACAAGTGGAAAGACTTCAGAAAGTACAAGAACATGAGATGGACAAATGGCGAATCCAAGAGATGACCATTGCCCAGGCAGTGCCTGTCGTACAACCCACGTATATAGATCAACCTAAGGCCGAGTTTATAACAAATCATGCTTTATACTTCTCCGATGTCTCTGGGATGTTACAGCCGCAGCAACCGCAAATGGGTAAGAGGCTTTTGGCTTTTCATCTCGATAGACAGACAGAAGCTGATCGCGGATTCAAGTACCGTTCTGGATGTTTTTTTTTTCTGATCTAAATCTAATCTAATTTAAGAAAAGTTAGCATACTAATTGCTTCAATTTTCATTAAGTTGATTAAAAGTCTATTATCAGAGATTCCATCCAAGGCGCTTTAGTGACCCTAGCCCGCTTGTTAATCATTCTCATAATTGATCTAATCTTGACTTTCACGGCAGTGACTGCCCTCTGGCCTCTCCAAAACTTCCAGAGCCACGGCCTCTGTACTGACTGATGAAGTTGGCTTGTGCCCCGAAAATCTTGTGGCAATGTGTGTGGTTAATTAATACTAAACCTGTATATAATTGAAATCGCAGCTTATTCTACCAGATTTTACTCCCAACTCACAAACATGTAAAAGTAGTTCCACACAAAATGAAAATCTAAGTCAGAGTGCATCATAAAAATAAACAGTCGACCTCATTGTATTAAACATTTCATTGACTTTTTCAGTTCAACAACAGACCGTGGAGTTGACATTGTGAGTACGATTTACAGCATTATTTTACATTTTAAACTACGTGTTAAAACTGGGGCACACTGGTAGGGCGATACGACAGCGATACGAAATAATAGATAGCTGGAATTCGCTGGATTATCCAGCGAATTGTGGAATTACCCTTCGAGAAAAATTGTTCAATGTATAATTCATTCAGGTGATCTATCAAACAGTCGCCGTCGGTATTAGCTTAACATATTCCAAGTTACCGACCACCTTTTAGCTCCAATATTTTGAGTGCATAAACAAAAATAGAAAAATGACAAATTTGGCTCCTGAAGATTATTTTGTTTTTATAAATCAGTTTATTTACCGATTTGATATTCACCAACTTTCGAGGGCACCTATACAGTTGATAATGTTACAAAGTAAAATCAGATAAATCAGATATCACGTGAGCCAACGGCATTGTTTATGCATTCGACTGCTACGACGGGGGCGCGGGTTTCGATTCCCGCTCAGTGCAAATATTTGCCTTCATGAATATTGCTATTTGCACTAGTCTGGGTGTTTCTATGTATAATATGTATGTAATTACAATAAAAAGTCCTTCTTACCTTGTTGTTGTTGTGAGAATGTTTACCCGCATTCTAGAACCCATAACACAAGCTAGTTAAAATCTGCTTACTTTGGGTCTAGTGAGCGATGTGTAGAATGTTGTAGAATATTTATTATTTAAAAGTTCTTTCATGCGATTTCGCGTTGGTCGCACTAGTGTAGCCCTGGCCTAAACTTTGCATTTCCTTATTATTTTTTATATATCTTTACAGACCTGAGTTGGGACTGAAGAAAGACGAAGTTAAGTTGTATGAAACTCAGCAAGGCATGGCATATTTCTAGAAAAGTACGAATGCGAAATATATATTATTATGTTTTAGTTTCGTATATTTTAATCATTTTATAGATTGACTTTTTTGTATTCTTTACAATTTTAAGTATAGTAATCAAATTATATTACACTTTAATGTAGTTATGTAACAAGGAAGCAATAAATTTTAAAATGAAATGTTTACTATTTTATTACATCCAATCCATTTGAAAAGATGAGGTTCTTATTACATCGAAATATATTTTTATGTGGGTTTGTTCAGCTAGTCTAAAATAGCAAATAAGCAATTTTTATCCCGGGAATATGTTTCTGGGGTCGCGGTAACATAGGTAACACGTCTATATTTCACGCGAGCGAAGCTATGCGCAATAAGTAGTATATACCTAAATAAAATAAATTAACATTGCTTAAAATTGGATGGTCACTTTATTAAGCAACTAATCATTGCAAAGTTATTAAACGGTGACTATCTCGGCCTAATTATCTCTTAAACGCTCGTAACCTTTGCTACGGCGTAGCTCCTCTACGTGTTTCCAATTAGATTACGTCATCAATTTGGTGTCGAGATTTTATACCGGTATATTTCATTCGGTTTCAATTTCGTCTTATTTTTAGTTAATATAGATATTACAGCGAGAATGTTGCGAAGTCATTGCGTTCAAAACTTATTGAGTGTTGATCAGCTGGATTGTTAAAAAAAATGTTGAATTAGAAAAAGATTTATAGAGAAATTAATAGGATTTTAAGTTAGATCAGAGTTAGAAACTGTGTTGAAGTAAGAAAAAGATTCGCAGAGTTTTCAGTTAAAGCACAAAATTTTATTCTAGTAGTAGGTGTTTTAAAGCTGTTTATGCCTCTAGTTACAAATCGGAGTTTTTTTGGTGTGTACGCAATAACAGAACAAATGAAAATAAGTGGAATTAATTTATTCATTCGGGGTCGCTCACTTTTGTTCCCTTGGTACGTACCCGGCATTATAAATCGATCTCGAACCATACTGCTCAACTATGATATGCTCATTATGTAATGCCACAGCCACTCACGTCACATCCTGTCCCGTTTGCTATGTTTAAGCCAATGAAGCATAATCAATGTTAACATGTGCTCCAACTACTCATTAGCACCCATTAGTGTTGGAAATCATATAACATGCTGTGTATAATACAATCGTGCTTATCTGTAAGTACACTAACGGCCCTTCATAGCTTTTCTCGAGAAATTATCACATTACCCTTGGGGATATGAAATTTATTAAAATGCTTCCTTAGTGAATGCTTACGAGTAACTACGACATAAAAGGCATAAACTGACAACATTTCAAGGTTTTAGGCTTAGCGGTTTAAGCTCTGCACTGATGAATTTTGCAGGAGAAATGTATTTATAGATAGACAGAGAGATACTATATAGGTTGTATAAGTGTAATTTCAAGAATAAGAGCCTATTATGGAAAGTGCACATTGGAAATTTCGTGACCACACGAAACACGAATGAAGGACATAGCAGTTATAACATAAAGTTTTTTAAATTTACGTTATTTCGAAGAACTCACGAGCCGTCTTCGGACTTGATGTGGGATGTTATTTGCGCGATACAGGCGCGATACTTCACTCCGCAACTTCGAATGAACGTTTCATGGTAGGCCTTAAACTCATATTTATTTAAATAGTACCAACTTTCATAAATAATTCGGGCGCGGTGTATCCATTAATTACGACGTAACGACAGTTTAAAATCACTTTCAACATAAGCGCTTTGAAGGTGAACCGTTCGACTTTATCAAAAGTTCGCTCATGAAGTTGGTTGGGGATAGTTTTAAACAAAGCTCTATGAATTAGTCAGCTCGTTAGTTTTATTCAACAGGAAATTGTTTGAATATATGCGTTTCACGTCATAAGTTCGGCAATATTTTTTTAAACGGCATAGCATGCCATAGCCACATCCGGGAAATAACAGATGGCAAGTTCCGTGTGGGACCACATACATACACTCAAACACTCACGCGTGTTATAAACCCATAGGTACCTACTACATACCTACTATACATATATTATAATACTAAATAATATTTTATTACTATGACTGAGTACATACAGACTTAGTATGTACTTAATACATACCTACTCCTAAAGGCACAGAATAACTAATAGTACTTCTACCTCAAAGTAGATAGACACTGGAACCTACGAGTAGGTACCTATACGATACGAGTTACATAAATAATTCAATTTTATTTTGCTTTTCATACATACATTGGGATAAAATATTTCCGATTCCGCCGTTTCCCTTGCGGCATACGGTGCCTTTGAGTCTGTTATTTTTTGTCGACAGTCGATGATATTTCCTTTGAGCAGTTTGTAAATGATATCATGTAATGAGATCTTCGCAATAATATCAAGTAGGATATCGACCTTTCCGGAGAGTGTAATTTTCTTCCTTAGAAGTTTTCGATAGGTGAGAAAACTAGATAGGATTGTCAGAATCAGCGTCAGGCGTCAGCGTCAGAAGCGTCAGTAGCTTAGTGGTTAACGAGTCAATTTTACGGTCGTGAGGTCCCAAGTTCAGATCCTGGCCTTTGCAATACCAACGTACACACACGTCTAACAAGCAATTTGGATTACTTGCAATGCGAAGTTCCTAATAGGTAAATCATCAAGTTTCTAGTTTGAACGTTGAATAGGTATCACATAATAAAATTCAATGTCTAAATAGTTAGTCCGTATCTAAACGTCTCTTACCTTTGAATAAAGACATCAAAAATTATTTTTGCATTCTTGTCAAAATAAAAAAGTATTTAGGTAATAATCTCCCTGTGGCGAAACTTTCCCACGAGAATTTATTTTTTGCGGCGCGATTCCCTAATTTGCATTTTCGGAGTAGAACTTTTATGAACTCCGACAGGCAGTTTATTAGCGAAGTATACTTTTTCGTTCAACTAACCGTCGGAGTAGAGTGCTATCGGAAAACCGTCCTTTCGGTGAGCGGTATTTCGGAGTACCATACGTAGTTCGATTATGACGTTATAGAAACCACCCACCTTGGTTATAATTTTCATCATAGAACAAGCCTTAAAATAAATGTCAATTAGTGGCCAATACCTACTGTCGTGAATTCTGTTGAACATGAAGAAAAATAAGAAAGAAGGTAGTAATAAAGAATTTATTCAAACCTTAGGACACAATCGTAGACGGTGTGGGGCACTTACTATTGATTTGTTTCTCACTTACTAATCCGTTATCGCATAGGCCAAGGCCACACAAGAGAAATATAAGAACAGACCACTGTTCCCTGAACTCTATGTTTTGATTAATAATAATGTACCAACCCACATCCGCACACACTGCCTTTTATTGAATACGACAATGTTATGACAGACCCAGGCGTGGCAAACGTGAAGTAGATAGAGTGTTATTATAACCGCGGCTGAATTATTGCCTGTTATTAGACTTATTGTAGATCTTCGTATATCTATATGACTACTTATACTTAGTGTAGGTCTATGTTTCAAAGAAACATTACATACGTACTTAAATAGGTATATTTTTCTTATAATATTTCGTATCTTTTTTAAGGAGTAAGTAGGTAACTCCGTAAGCTAAGCTAAATTGCTTGTGACATGAATGAGTTCCCATTGATAGTGTAATTTATTATTTAAATGTAATTGATGTTTGTTTAATGAATGTTTGAATGAATTTAATGAATTCTATCGAATGAGGGTTCAGATACAATCTTCTATTTGGTTTATTCCTAACCTGACTTGAAAACCCATGGAAACCTAACGCAACATATTATTAAGATACCAAACCCTTTCTAAACCTGACGCGATGCTATTGTTCCTGACCTAACCTGAAAATTTCAAAATGTCGAAGTTAAAGAAATCGTACAAATCTTACAAAAAATACATTAAGCAAAGTGCCTGATATATCTCGTGAATTAACTGATCTTGTTCTGAGCTATAAGTGTTTACTGTTACAGCATAAATCTTGTTTGTAGTAGGTACAATGCCGAGTAGGTACTATTGGAATTGCGTAGAATAGATAGGTTTCTTGTTGTCTGAGCCCTGAACATAGGATATTGGACTGATAGCTTATCTGTAGTTTCCTTCATGCTCCCCAGAATAATATTAATCAAGGAACAACAGTTAGGTACACGATGAAAATTGTGTTTGTATGCAACTTGCACCACTCACTGTACCATGTTCTGATTGCGAATTGTGTGTTTAGATAGCAAGGGAAGCGGACTGAATGAATAGGGGTGGGTATATTCAACAACAGAGCGCAACGCTCGGTGGTCTACTCGGTGTTTCAAATATGAAACACCGAGCTCCAATAGGCATAATCCAATAAGCATAAAGAATAGGCAGCTCCAATAACAAATATGTCATTGGAGCTGCCTATTGCTAATGCGTATTTTTATACTTTACTACTAATATCTAAAGGTACCTGGGTGTAGTACCTACAATTAATTGGGTACTTTACCTACTTTTAAATTAAGTATTTCGAATTATTCTCATTGAGACTCTATTCTAGTCACGCTATTCTTGCGTATTCTAATCTAGTTTAAAATATTGCAAGTATCTACCTAAATATTGCAATCATCATTGCTACGAGCATCCCAAGTGTAGGTACGCGATAGTTAGATTCAGGGTTGGATTTTTCCAACCGAGATCTGAGACTCTCACGATGGAATACACACTGAAAGCAGAGAATACCTAATAGTACTACGTACTGGAAGCGCAAAGAGTTATGTTACGAGCACAAAGAGATGAGACAGTTATGATTTGATAATAATTATCTCATAAACAAATACCTACTTACTGCGTAGCCGTATCCTACGACAGTATTTATTGAGTTTAAAATGTTATAAAATGCTTTATGCTCACTGAATATAATACAGGACGGTACTTGAGACTCTTCAGAATATTTATGCGTGCGATAGCGCTAAGGCGCAAGATAGACTACACGTGTCGGGAAAACGACCGTACCACTTAAACTCAAAGTGATGAAGTGCGTCTGTTACTGCAGCCGCTAAGTGTAGTGAAACGTGTAGCGTAGCGAACGTATGTAAACGAGCACGTATTTTCGAACTAAATTATCATAAAAACTTCAGTAGGTAGGTACATAAGAAAACATTTTATCGCTACTGCTACGTGTTTTTTGTCTGGTTCAGATTTTGACCCTTTTACCGAGATATTTATTGGCTTGCTGTACAATTCTTGTTGTTTTTATAGCTTCTTGCATAGTGCTCGTAGCTCGTAGAACAACAAAGTTGCTTTCGATGGAGCAATTTTAATAAACACAGTCACAAGGACAAAATAGGTTTCTTTTACCCGACTGCGCCAGCAAGGGTAATGTGTTTCGCGCGTATGTATGTATGTATGTATCTATGTATGTAAGTATGTAGGTATGTATGTAGTTTTCTTTGTTCTCCTCTATAGGCCTAACGGCTGTACGGATTTGAATGAGTGGGGTCTCAAATGAAAGGTATGCATCTCCCGATTGTCATAGGGTACAAAAAATGTGAACAAAAAGCATAATTTTGATTTCTGGTGCGAAAATTTATGTTGTCAAAAAATGTTTTTTGCTCAAACTTATCGAGTGGGGTATTAAAATGAAGGGAATTAAAAGGCAATTTCAAAAATATAACAGTTATATGTCGTAACTACAAAGTATAAAATAAATGCCGGTTTGTGTAGCCCGTTTAAGAAACTGCATCAAGAGCCATACTATTTCAGACATTGCAACATACCTATTGGCCGGCCATGATTGCTCGGCCATATGAAAATATTTTTGATATGGCCGGGCAATTATTGCCGGTATTGCAGCCACACAATTGCTGAAAAACATGGCCCGTTTAGAAGCCTTACACACATCAACATGACATTACCTCGTCTGATGGATTTTATTTTACATAGCTGCAAAGCTGGTCATCGTAATGACAAAAGGCTCTGCTCTGTGGTTTTGCTATTGTTAACCGGTATGGGTCCAAGAATTTGTTTGATCTCTTCATTTATCTATGTTGTGGACCGAGTCTGAAATGCTCATAAACTAATATCTGAAATTTTGCGAATACCGAGGCCCAACAAATCTATAAAGTTGCCACGCCATTGTTAATTTATGTTCAGTTTAAAATTGAAATTAAAATTCTGGCTTCTTGATTATATTATGTAAATGTGTATAGTCAAAAGGGAGTTTACATTAGTCTATTTGTAGTCTAACCAAACAATTGCACCAAAAAGTTTCAAAATTCACACACGGATTCAAGATAGTTTTTAATAAGTTAAGTAAGTCGCTCCCATATCCTAGACCACCTACAAAACCGTAGTCGCGGTAGTCGGGTTGTAGAACCTAACTATTAGTTATTCTGTGGTAGAATACTTTCTGGATAAACTCAAACACTTTGCTTAGCACTCAGGATAACCTTGTGGTTTACTCCACATGTACCTACCTACTTATTGTAAGTGTCTTGAGAATCTCTTGCTTCACCCGTCGCACTGTCGTGACGGGAATACTAAGTTTACTCTTTCTGAATCAGCTGCAAATCTGGATACGGGTGAAGTCACGTTTGAATTTCGCTTGCTTGGTGCTCCAATTTTGTTTCACAAATTGTCGTATGGAATATTTTCTGTTGAAGTAACTCAAATGATTTTCACATTTGCATTTATTATATCAAATAGTTACAAGTCCCTCACTTAAACGGTTTAGAGTTTCTGAATGATGTATTTCATTAGAATAAACTCATTCTCAATAAAATAAAAAAGCAGTAGGTAACTGCGTTACAAAGTATTATAAGTCATTATAATAATTAATTTATTCAATTAACAGGCAAAGCTGTTAATGAAACGTCGAAACGTTTGAAATTGAATTTAAATTACTGAAAACGTGAATATGCTTAACTTTAATGAAATATACAGGGCGTTTTACATTTTGTTAACGATTAATCGGCTCCAGTAACATTACAAACATGTTGATGTAAAATAAATGCAGATATATTTTTATAAAGCATTTATTTAGAATATTTATTTAGAATATTTATATGTAAGCATATAGTTGTACCTACCTGTCTATATCTGTATGACCCAGAGAAGTTTATTTAGGTAGGTACTTTTAGTTCTATATTTCTAAAGTCATATTTTTTTTTCCATGACCATTTTTTGACAGGACTTTTCGACAATCCTTTAATGCTACTGCAAAAATACACTTTGCCCGAAGTAAGACTGAACCAAAGTACCTATTAGGTACATATCATAATTTGGATCGGACACGTACGGTAGGTACCTATCAAACTTGATTGTAAGGACTTTGAAAAATAGCTATGAATGTTCTTCTATACATAGAGTACCTTAAAGTATAGAGAAAACCAAATTAAGTTTAGTTATCATCATGTTTTAGTGTATACTAAGTAAGTAAAGTAACTATAACTAAGAACAAGGCACCATTTTATGGTGCCTTGTTCGCATTTGAGACTAACTAGCTATTGCCAGCGGATCTGCCCGCGAGACAAGAAAAGTTCGTGGATCCACGAATCTATTCTCAGATTGCCATCCAGTCATCCATACTGACATAATAGGATTTAAACCACAGTGTAGGTACATGTAACCAAAAATGTAAAATCTTAATAACTCATAAAAAAAATTCCCTATACAGAACTTACATTTTTATTACCAAATAAATTTAATTTAATTTTCATAAGACAATTTTTTGTGAAGGCAGACTTTACATACATTTAATATTCCTCCCTAGATGCCCATTTTAAGAATGACGTCAAGGTCACTTCCTGCAAGGAATCCTTAAACGTGTCCACTTTTGTTATCTATATTCGGGATAGCAATGAAATCAATCATAAGATAAATGATTAATGAATAGGCAAGGTATCTTTGTAAGTTTTCCTAATAAACCTAGATTGTACCTAGGATTTTCATAATAAGTACAGATGTCTACACTTACTAAGTAGGTTTTACCTCTATGTCTTTTACAATAAAAAAGCTTGTTAGTACATTTTTTAATGTGAAGTTAAATATGACCTAGTTTTAATTTAAGCTAGGTCTTATCCGCGGTGTCACCCGCATATAGGGAAATTAAAGGTATCCTTTTCGGTTTTCCTTGTGGCGATTTACGTCGCTATGATTAAAGCCCAAAGGGATATAGGTATTATTGAACACAAAGTTAGTTAAAAGAAGTATGCAGATATTTTATTTAGTATTGGCAAAGATTTACGTACTATAGCGTAGATACAGCTACAACAGATTAAGTTAAATTATTTTACAGAATTTAGAAAGTTTCTTAAGGTGACACTGCAGAATTTTCAGGCGTAGAGCAGCGTAGAGTATAGAAACTGTTTTCATCTAAGAACCAAGAGTTTTAACTCATCATCCTCCGTCCCTTTTCCAAATTTCCTAATAATACCAATAATTTTAACTGATCTGGCAAAAGCTCACACGAGATTCAAGCCCTTTTAACTACTACCTTTTTCCAATTGGATATCAAAGCAAAATTGGAGCTTTAAATTGGCACTTTATTCCCTCTTTTGATAGCATCTAATCTCGTAGAAACCTGCTATTTGCGAAATTCTATTTAGTTACGTGTAATCTTTATTGTAATTTATTTCGTTGTAGTATTTGTAAATTCTGCATAACACAAAAAGGTAGGTAAGCGTTTGTAGGCGAATCTGTAAATAAAGGGTGAGAGCTCTTCGTACGAAATACGATTCTTACCAGATTTTGGTCGCTATTTTCATCACTATTTACCTCTTGCGTGTGGAGTGAATGGTCTCAGTGGGAATACTCTATACCAAATGATAGTACTTTCGAGTGTAATTTATTTGCTACGTAATGTGCCTACCTACGTTCAACTTGCCGCCTATTTTGTAGAGAGAATTCAGAACAGTTCTTATCATCGGATCTTAGAAAAAATCGATTTAGACTAAATTGGTAAAAAAATATTATAATACCCAATGTTTTTTCTTTTATTTTTCTGTTAAAGTTTATGCCATACATTTTCAAAATGTATTAATTAGTATACCTACGTGTCATGCTTATTTTTTTGTACCTGGAGTGGCAGGGGGCATGGGTATGAAGCTGTTCGCATCATAAATCATCAGACCTGCGCCGCTATCAGAGATATGTAAGCATATCTAACTTGGTGATTAGGATCAAGTGTTTAGTGGTGTAGGTACAATCTGTGTGCGGTAGCCTCCCGCCACTAATATCTACTAACCCTGGCTGTAAGACTGTTGGAGCTCACTGACCCATCTTAGTGAGTGACGGCACGGCAATAGGCTCACCCTATTATATGGGATTGAAATGACGGCGAACTGTGGGCAAATTCTATGAACATTTCGTAAGTGTTCTTGTCAAATACCGGTACTTTAAACTCAAAACTCATTTAAAACAATTCTTTAGTTTAAAAAATACCTAACTATTGTCGCAATTTGTAATCGATGGTATATACCTACATTCTTCGACATTGCCTTTAAGTCAATGTCGTTACAACAGATAAATTTACGTCAGTGATCCAATGTAAGCGGTCTAATCAACCTTAATCCTTTTTTTGTGAACAATTTCATGTAACTACATGTACATGTACATGTAACTAAGGGAATAGGGAAGAATTTATTCAACAACATACAAAAATATCTACTTATTCAACTTAGATGAATTAAAAAGGAATTAATTATAGGTGAATTATTTTTTTTAATTCATCTAAGTTATTCAAATAGATTAAGCAGAAATTCTGTAATATAGGTTTTGTGTAACTAGTTTACGATCCATTTGGGCTGTTCTAGATACGTACGTAGATCACTTATAACAACATTTGCTAACGGCAAGATTAGGTTACATATGGGACGAATTAATGAGCAATCCACATTAATTAAAACACAACGGGATATTAATAATTCACATATTCCAAAAGCACACATCTGT
This sequence comes from Lithosia quadra, assembly GCA_963576445.1. Taxonomy (NCBI): domain Eukaryota; kingdom Metazoa; phylum Arthropoda; class Insecta; order Lepidoptera; family Erebidae; genus Lithosia; species Lithosia quadra. Next base: position 6,148,779 of record OY754884.1, on the reverse strand, counting down.
ATAATGCTTAATATTATTACTGCAGGAATACCAAGGAATACAATAGTTAGCAACTAGTGTTGTAGTGTTAGCACTGAATAACTATCAGTTAATTTGGTTTGTAGCGGTTTGTGGTAGGATGGGAAGGCGGTTACACGTGAGAAATCCCATTATGCCTTCATCGGGATTAGTGTACAGTGTACGGAGAGTTATATCATGGGTAGTATGGCAATGACGCAAGTATCAAGGATACGTTACATAAAATCCTCAATATTATCTATACCTACTTACTCGCAATATGTTAAAATAACAGCTTTCAATAAGCGTGACTGCGCTATCTTTATTAATTAGCAACTAGCTGTGACCCACAGTTTTGTCCACCGATCTTATTGATCGGTTCTTTAAGGACGAAGTATGATGTCATACCTATATTTTTTCAAATTGCCTATGTAGTTCCACAAAATGATTAGTACATCCAAAACCTCTTCAGCTTTATTATTAGCAGAGAGATAGGTGAATCTGAAGAATTTATTAATCAGCTACAGGTTACAAAGAACGCATGCGATGCGACACGACAGATTGCATCAGTCGAGTCGAGTCGCGCTCCGTGAGTAAAAGCCTTTAATCGAATAATCCTCCGTCATGTCATAGTAAAAGGAACCTTGTTATCCCATCTACGTCACAAGCAATAGATTTCTAACTGCAGTGATATAACTTGGTATAGGTACTTTCAGACGTTATTGCGTTTTATGTAAACACATAGCTTTTATAAGCTCTTTAAGTATGTAAGGACAGAAGCAGATAACGGAATGTTATTCGCTTCTGTATCTAAATTCTCTAGATACCCCGGAGGGAACAACGCGTAGCGAGTACTAGCGACGCCCTTTGTGGCGTAGCAGTAGAGCTTTCGACTGCTAAATCAGAGGTCACGGGTTCTATGTCCTTGACCGAATTTTATATTAAGATAAACTGGACTTTAGGCTTATAGATAGTTACTACAGACTATCAGAACAAACAGTAGGTACTTTCTGTTAGTATACTACCTACTTATCTACTGTTTGATTTAAGATAGTTTTCGTTTGTATTAGTTTAAACAAGTGTATTTTATACCTTAACCACGATCGGTGTAATTCGGTAATTTAAATAGCTATAGTATTTTCACCAGATAGTTATCTGGTACTTTTGTGAATCTTGAAGTTTTTTATGAATTATAAAAAAGTAGGTACTTAATGCGGTCATGGACAAGGACACTTTTATCTAGCTTAGAGAATTGAAACGATCACATTTGCATACCTGTACCTATACATTTTAAATATTAATGTTATTTGTGCCTCAGTTTATATTTAACATTCCTACATTTACAAAACAAATAGCCAAAGTTTGAAACCGTCGTCACAGCGGACGTTGTTAAAGTATCCGTAAATAGGTCAATAAAATCAAAGTTGGTACGCAGGGTTTTACTGTAACTGGAGTGGCTGTATTATAGGGTTAGCAAGGGATGCATATTGTCTTTGTGAACAACAGATACTGTTTACTACCAGACCCCACGTTTTGTAATATTTATTGAACTTATACTGCCCCTGTAGCGCAGTTGTTTTGTTAATTATATGAGTTTGATTAGAATAAGAGAACTAAATTATTCCATTAAAAGTGTGAAACTGTGAAATATTGTATGTGTTGCTATTCTTGTTTAAGGTCTTACGTAGATCCTAATAAGTGTAGAGCTTATAATTTTATATCCTATACTTGTAGGCATTTAGCTACTCTAAGAATATTTTTGTCGACGGGACGACATTAACATTTTTATCCCAGATTGGTGGAACGTAGGAAGAAAGAGAGAGACGTGGGACAAGATTGGCTAAAAAAAATAATATTTTTTAATGAAATATCTGAAGTTACGGTACGTGTTAAAGTCTCGCATTTGGATATTATACGCCAAAGTCACCAAATTGCTATTTGTTTTGCACGATTTCAAATAATCGGGAGGATTACCGTTCCATAATCTCAAATGGCCTGGTTTATTAACTGCTCCTCGATATTTATTAGGGACAGGAACGTAATTATCTCGGCAAGCAATTATTCCTGAAGAATGTGTTTATGTGTCGCACGAGTCTAAGGTATAAGTATCGAATTGCGTAACGATTACTATCATGATTGTACGAGTACCAAACGACTGGGGGGCTTTGAAATATCACAGGTACATTTGTCCTCAAAATTTGCTGAACATCAACTAATTTGCAAATGATTTTATATAGAAATAAATTGATGTATCTTTAGTGGACGAATTTAAAACATGAAGTTTTAATTATTATTTTATGTAAAGTTTTAGAGCTGAGTTAATCGGTAACTTGAAATGTGTTATACTAATACGTCATAGGTATTACAACTGTACAGTAACGCGAATGTAACAGCATAGCTAATATACTCGTAGTTAGGTTATGGCTCTTTCATATCCTTAACAAATTGTATATTTTTTAAATCAATCAATCAGAAGACGTTCTCACACTAATGAAATTTTACAACGCTGTCTGTTAAAATAGAATGCAAACTTGAAGCTCATAGCTAAAGCAGTAAGAATAATATTTAAAACAGAAAACACAGTCCTCGGGAGACTGGTATCGGGAATCTTTGACAAATCGAATTCCCTTGGGCGATGTTGTTAGCGAATTCACAATTCTGTTTTGTATTTTTGTTACAAAAAGCGGTCGATACTTTTGTTCGTGTAACTACGATTAAAAATTTCGTTTGCTATGTTACTAGCGATGGTTACTACTTTAGAAAGCCCTGAAGCCGTCGACCACATCCAATGCCAACAGGTGAGATCGTGGTCAAACGCGTGCCTATTACCAATAAAAAAAAAAAAATCTATTTACTTATATGATGTACTATTAACATTGCATATATCAATGTATAAGAAAGTTACTGATCTAAGTATATATTTTGTATGTTGGTATTCACATTTCTATTTGGCAGTCAGTTCTGTATATTAAGTTGTTTTGAGCTTTCTGTGACGTCGTGTTGTAAACAAATTATGTTGACCGATCTAACGCGATTATAGGGGACTTCTTAAGTTTGTAACTATACCTACTTAGTGTATTATGCAGGGTGTTATGAATGAATTAAAATCGCCGGTATTTGTTTTCAGGAGTGTTTCCTTAAAACCCGGTATAGCTATTTCAAGTAGCAAGGTAACTTTGGAAATATGGTTTTTCAAAATTTTATCCCTAAGGGGGGCAATAAGTGTTGTGAAAAAAGTGTTGTGTAAAGTGTGTGTGAGCAGTTGCATGGAACTCCATTATAATATATGGAAGCTTAAGTTTTGAAGTAAGAAGCATGAAATTCAATATTAAAACTTATTTTTGTTTACATTCACAATTGGGCCCAATAGGTGCCTGTGCAATCGGTTTATAGGAATTTGTCAAGAATTTATTCCCGGGTGAAGCTAGGTCTTGGGCCACAAGTATTTCATAAAAGTAACCATAAAGCTGATTACATGAAACTTAAATACAAAGACACTGAAGCATCTTGAGAGTCAACAACTCCATTCGAACTGTTTGTGCAACGTAGGTATACCATGAGGGGCACTTAGAAACTTCACAAAGTTTATAGTAACCTAGTGATGTGATAGTAGGTACTCGTAGCTCATAGGAGTTATAGAAGTTATAGTACTTAAATTTGAGTGCGTGTTATTAGCATCTAGCCCTAAACTAATTTATGTACAAATAGTTGTGGTACAATAATTGCTAGATATCATATTCCAGTGCGCGATGTATAGAGACTGAGCAATCAATAAATATGAATTGCCAAGTAATTTGGCGTATAGTTGATGGCGGTATTACCAATAATTACTTCTAATATAGTGGTCGTTTTAATATAGTGTCGTTCTAGCATAAACTTTTTGAAGTAGGTAAATAATTAACCAGAATTTTTTTGAAGTTAGCTGAATCAAGAATAAACTAATACAAGTCTTTGAGGTAATGCAAAAATATGATCAAATAAAATATCTACAAATAAAATTCTATTATATTTTGTATTTTCAAGTCAAGAAAAGGTACCTAATAACTTAAAATGAATGAAACGTTGTAACATAAGTGGTTACTACCGTTGTAAGTGTAGCAGGTAAGTACTGCCACGACTGCTTATGTTAAGAGTATTCTAAGAACTGGGTTAAAACATAAACTGCAGGTTGAATGTAATTGTTAATCTCTTCAACAAAATTAATGTACGAAGGAAACTACGCTTTTATATGCGTTTCAATTGTTTTTTTCAAATTTTATATTACTAACTATTGTTGCCATCGACTCTACCCACCACCATACAAACATGTTTTTTAAGATTTATTAATACTGTAGATTTAATTGGTCGAAGACCGCAGTGATAGTTACTGACTTTATCATCATCATCTTATAATTGTCCATCTTACATCCGAGACTTTCACCTCGGAGCCCGAAGTACGCTTACTTTTTGCTTCTCCTCCTTTTGGTTTGACTTTTACGGTTACTCTTGGGAGCAACTGCCGTCTGACCTCAACCACCAGACACACAAGCCTGCGCTAGAGTCTCATCCGTCAATCACTATGTGTACTTGCAGGTGAGTAGGGCTTGACCTTGATTGGGCCTCTAAAATACCCGTACACCAAATGGTCTTTACCGTAGTCATAATAATACTTATTCATGTTTGTTGGGTTCACATTTCATATGTACTTTTGTTGACCTCTTTATAAAAAATTGTTGTTAATAAGTTGTTGTTAACAACAACAAGAACAACTTGTATTATAGTGATTTAACGGCTACATAAAATAAATTTACCTACCTACTGTTTGATAATGACTGATATTAGTCAAGCCATTTAGAAGTTATACGATACTTCCAGTTACGCCACTCTTCTTGCATATTAACGACGCGTGTCGTGTTTGGACATAATTATCATAAGCCCGGTTCATAAACAATGCAAATTAGATCGTCAACTGGCTAGCTGGCGACACGAGCGTTTTTATGTGTTTCCGTCAATTGCCTGTATCTCACGGGATGGCTGGGGTGAAATTGTTGTAGGTACGTTGACTTAAAGTTGTCTATCTCAGGCTCTACAGTATCAGCTTCAGGGGCTACTAGAAACTATTACTAGGCCACTACCTAGGCCAAGATGATGATGAGGATGATAGTTCTAACATAAGTAGAAGTCTGTACCTATATCATATGATAATTATGTCACCAGTATGAGTATTTGTTTCAATGAAAATAATTGCGTGTCAAAAAGGTCAATATTGGATACATTGTTAAGTCGTTTTATCATTTACAATTATCATTAATTATAGAATTCAAAATGCATTCTGGTAATTAATATACGGTATAATAACAGATAGTAAAGTGCATTTGAAACAACTTTCTTTTGATATAATTTTATAACAAACGTAACACACTCACATTATTCACCTGAATATTATAAAAGTAAGACATTGCGTTGACATAATTCCCTACGGTATTCCTGACTGTCCTTCAATTGATTACGTCAAACAGGTTACAGAAACTACACAAATTCCCTTTACCAAGGGAATTACTTCACTTTGTGAACTTAATTTGACTCCAAGCGTTTGTTTGCTCGCCTATTTATCGCAACTGGGGTTTTCCCAGGATAACTCGAGCTTAAGGAAGTTCAACATAATTGGATTGCTTCTTATGGAGCTTGTCAACAGCACCGAAACTTGCTTAATAATAATGATTATTATTATCAAGTAATATTACGTAAGTGGTAATGGCACACACTTACATAATTATCTACTCTACGTTATAACAACGTTTTATGCATTATATCTTTATGATTCCAGGAAACTTTTACAATACCGAAGGTTAAAGAGTAAATCATTTTCATCCGTAACAGAACGGACGGTAGTAATTAGGATACGTCGATAGTTTCCGACTTCCATGAAAATTTACTGGGAAAATGGAAAATTCGTGTACTGGGAACACGTACAGATTGTTCCTCATTAATTATGCTAACGCATTCTCGGTTTACGTTACTGTGTAGTCATGCGTTAATACGAGCTATACATCTATTGATTTATCAAGTCTGTATCTATCGAAAGGATATAATTATGTAAACCTGGTGGAGGCTACGAATCTATCGAGCAGGAGAATGTTACAAAAAATGCGATGCAGTGGATTTAAATAGGTTGATTGATTGATTATGTTGAAATTACATCGCTTCTGTGAAACTAAAATAAACCGATACACATAAAGGAGGAGTAAAAGAGCGAATGCCAAGGTGCAGGTTCTGAATGCAACCAAGATTAGTGTTTGGTGGAAGAAACCATACCGGTACTTTTATGCATTCAGGAAGTTAACGGCGTTGAAACAAACATACGGTCTTTGTAGAGCAAGTATGATTCCCCTTCGAGCTAGTGATAGTGGTTATAAAAACAACTTTCTTTGAATGATGTCAAGAGTAAGTATTGGTATTATTCGATGGACGAAGCGACGGCGACGGTCTATTTAAGTGGGCTGGTCGACACTTTTCTCAGATAAATAACGGTCAAAGTATATTCTTACCAGTTGTCGTACGTAACTCTTTCTATCTTTATTTTTAACAGCTCATGACAATTAACAGTTTTATTTTCAATCTACAATATTATTGGCTCTGAATTACATAATAGACATAATATCGCAAATGGTTCACAATTCACTCATAAAATAATGTGCCAACACACAAAATAATCTCCTTTTATGCAATATCTTTTACTTTTTTTTTTATTCATGATAGGCTTACGTTTGACCTCAATCTCACTTGATGGTAAGTTACTAACCTTAATTTAACTTTAAGAATATGCTAATATAATTATGTAAGCTCACAAAGGTATTATAATATTTATAATTCTCACAAAGCAAAACTTAAAATTCGCATTTGTCGTAGTACTTTTAGCGTAGGAATAAATCATCAGTTTGTGGATTCAGAGCGGGTGGTGGTGCAAACACATCATACAAAACGAAACAGCCAAACCCGCAATACGTCACCTAAAGATAGTTAGATACTTCAGAGGAAATCTCTAAAGTGTAGTTGATGATATATGGTGACTATCTATGCACACACAAAGGATTAGTAATTCATCATATATTATGGAAACGGATACCCAGAAACGCGATAAGCCCACGACCATTACTAAAGATAACATTGTTATAGATATATAGTACTGTGCGATAGTGTTTATGCTCACGGCTGTATATTTTAGGAATGGCGGGTTGAGGTATAGCTTTCGGTCACAACAGTTGTTAAATTGGTACATAAAATTTTGTACATACACCTATCGCAGAACAACCACTTAAATGGGCACCAATAGCAAATTTTGGTAGCAAAAGTAATGATGTAGAAGTATGTACATGTATGACAACAGTTTGAAATTAAACTGCCTCGGTGGTAAGTATGGTATGGTATGGTATGGTTTAACGGGCTGTTATCCGCAACTCCACGTCCTGGCGCGGTTTTTGCGTGTGGGTGGGCACGTCATTCGATCCACCCGACCTCTTGGAAGAACGCCAGCAGACTTTTTATACTGCTGGTGATCTCCCGGAGCGTACCTGTATTGCTGAAGTACTTGACCCTGTATGTGGCGGTTGCAGGGCAGTGCAGGAGCACATGTGCTGCCGTTTCCTCCTCCCTCATGCAGGCTCTGCATAGAGGGCTGTCGGTGATGCCTAAAGTAAAAAGGTGTTTATTAAATGTGCCATGTCCCGTGATGGCAGCTGTAGCCGTGCGTAGTTGTTGCTTAGACAGGAGCCGGAGACGTCTGGTCAGTCTCTTCTCGAGCACAGGGAGGGCTTCCCTGGCCTGTCTACATACGCTTAGGTTAGTCCAGTAGTCGCTATGTTGGTCCCTTGTCCGTCTCTCCACGATGGTTCGTAGGTATGCGAAGGGGATTGGTATGATGGGCTCGGGTCCCACTGCGGTCATCTCAGACCCTCTTCTCGCGAGTTCGTCTGCTGCATCATTGCCTCGCGAGCCGCTGTGTCCCTTAATCCATTGTAAGATTACGTTGTTCGTGCTGCCTATCTGGTTCAGCCTGTAGTGGCACTCCAGTATCAGTCCTGAGTTTATGATATGGCTGTTCAATGCTTGTAGCACGGCCATACTGTCCGAGAGTATTCTTATTGAGTGACCCTTCACCTTCCTGGCCGTAACTGCTGAGGCTGCCATGTTAATCCCCATGCATTCTGCTTGGAATACGGTGTTGTGGGTCCCTAATGGTCTTGAGATGGCGATATTTAGGTCTTCAAAGAAGACTCCGGCGCCAGTACCTCTGTCGGTCTTGGATCCGTCCGTGAAGATACGCATCTCCGCTAGGCATAATGCCTCGCATCGGTAGTCTTCATAGAGCTGGATTTTGTATTTCTTGTCGAAGATGTACTGTTTCGGTACTCGATCGTTCATTGCTCCTATTATCGGCACCTCCCTTATGAGGTTTGAGAGCAGTAGTGTATGTTGTGTGTGCCCTTCGCTCCACAAGTTGAGTGCACTTAGGCGTATAGCAGCAGCTGTCGCTTCCTGTCTGATGAACAGGTCCAAAGGTGGGAGCCCAAGCATGGCTTCCATTGCCGCCGTAGGGGTGGTTTTCATGCATCCGGTGGTTGCCATGCAGGCCAGTCTTTGGGTTTTCTGTAGTTTAGCCGATGCTGTGCTGTTTACAGTTCTTGTCCACCACACTATAGCGCCATACGCTATCATGGGGCGGATCACTGTTTCGTAAATCCATAGGATGATTTTTGGTGTAAGCCCCCACTTTTTGCCGATCATCCTTCTGCATTGCCAGAAGGTTATTGCGGCCTTTTCCAGTTTATTGTCTAGGTGGCTGTTCCATTTCAGCTTGCTGTCTAGAATAACGCCAAGGTATTTGACTTCTTTTGACAGCTGGAGTTCAGTATTAAAGAGTTTGGGTAGTCGGTATTCACCTAAGACCCTTTTGTTCGTAAACATAACTAACTCTGTTTTGGTCGGATTAACCGATAGGTCAAATTCTCCACACCATCTTTCCACGGTGCGTAAGGCCTGTTGCGTAAGGTTGCATACTGTTCCCGCCACCTTTCCTGAGATAAGGATAGTTAGGTCGTCGGCATACCCTATAGTATAGTCCCTGTTTTTGTTCAGCCTTGTAATCAGGTCATCTATAACTAGATTCCATAGGAGGGGAGATATAACTCCCCCCTGGGGGCAGCCCTTGACTATCAGGGCCCTCTGATTTTTATCCCCAAGGCGTACTACTCTTTTGCTGAGCATGTTTGTTATCCACTCTACTAGTACTGGTTCCGCTCCATGTTTTGCTAGGGCGGCTTTGATACTAGTGAAGTTGGTTTTGTCGAAGGCTCCTTCAATGTCTATGAACGTGCCTAAGCAAATGCTTTGGTGTTCCAGCGCCTCTTCTATACGGCTGACTACCAGATGGAGGGCTGATTCCGTAGACTTGCCGGAGCTGTATGCATGCTGATTCGCGTGTAGGGGTATTCGTTTTAAAGGACCATCTCTCAGCTCCCTCTCACATAGGCGTTCCATGGTTTTTAACATGAAGGAGGTCAGACTGATTGGTCGGTGTGCTTTTGGGTTAGTATAGTCACCCTTTCCTGGCTTCGGGATGAAGATGACGCCTACTTCTCTCCATCCCATCGGCACATATCTGTATGCCAGACAAGCTTTATATATACGCACCAGTCTACTTGTAACTGGTGCGTGACCCCACTGTAACATGGCGGGAATGATCCCGTCGGGGCCAGCCGCCTTGAAAGGGTGAAAACAGCTAAGGGCCCACTGGACTTTTTCCAGGGTAACCACTTTGTCTGCATACTGCCAGTCTTGGTCAGTTGGTGTTGTGGTTTCATCTTGCCAGTTGATCTGTGTAGAGAAGACGCATCCTGGAAAGTGAGCTTCTATAAGGACGCGCCTGGACTCTTCTGGTGATGATGTAAGTGAGTTATCTCGTTTTCGGAGGGCGGTCGGTGCCGTCAGGTTCATCTGCGTTAGGACTTTCCTTACCCTGTTTGCTTGCTGGCAGGATTCTATGTCTCCACAGAATTTTCGCCAGCCCTGTTTGCTTCGGTATCTGATGCATTTTTTGTAGCTGGATTTAGCTGAGCGATAGTCGTCCCAGTCTTCCTCCGCACAAGTGTTCATGGCCCTGTTGAATGCCTTTCTGACCCGCCCTCGCTTGCGCTCCAGCTCTGGGCCCCACCATGGCTGTCTGCCTGGCTTTTTGGGTTGAAGAGTCAGTGGGCATGCAATTTGGTAGCTGTCTATGATTGATTTGGTTAGGTGATTCACCTGTTCCTCAATCTGTGTTACGTTCTCGATACTTTGCGGGAAATGCTGTTCTGCGAGTGTGTTCGTAAGGTGTCTCTCAAATTTCACCTTGTCGGTTTTTCTTGGGTTTCGTTTTGGCAGAGGTTTTAGTGTCTCCGTCTGTAGGTCAAAGCGGATCCACCTATGATCCGAGCAGGAAGCCTCCTTGGAGACGTGCCAGCCCGAAATAGACTCTGCTGCGTTTTCAGTCGCCAAGGTAAGGTCGATGATTGTACGGCTCCTTTTGGTTACGAATGTCGGTTCAGAGCCCGTGTTTAGTAAGGTAAGGTTAGTTGAAAATAAATATTCGACAAGTGACTTACCTCTTTCGTTGTGCGTGCTCATACCCCATAGCGGGTGGTGAGCGTTGGTATCCGTCCCGATGATGACCTCCAACTCCTCCCTCTCACAGTGGTTCATCAGGCGGATGAGGGCTTGCGAGGGCACCTCCTCCTTTTCGGGCATGTAGACTGAGGCGAGGACGACTACCTTGTCCTCGGCGTCCAGTTGTGTGTGCAGTTTTATGGCAGTTAGATCTCTGCAACAGAACTGTGTAAGGACCTGTGCTTTCAGGTTGTTAGTGACATAGATGCATGATCTGGGATGATCATTATCGTCGTACGTAATAAGCTTACCTCCTAGTCTGGAGAGCCCCTGGATTTGGCCTCCCCTGATCCACGGCTCTTGGATCAGGGCTATCGCCGTTTGCTGAACCTCCAGCCATTTGCGCAACTGAGCCGTCCCAACTTGACTGTGCTGGAGGTTCGCTTGGAGGATATTAGTCTTGGACGAAGGGGACGCCATCGCTGGTCGTTCCCTCTTCGTCCCCCTCCAGTTTCAGTCCCGCTAGGTGCATGGAGTCCGCGTCCTCCCCTAGGAGTCCGGAAATCGACGTCAGGACGTCGTCGGCCTCCTCCTGCTCCATGGGTGCGCTCTGCCCCTCAGCGCTGTCGGGAGTGGGTGTTGATGCCCTCGCAGGCGTCGATGTTAACTCGACAGGAGCGGTCGGCCGAGGTTCGGTTACCTCTTTGGCCGGCGGGGCTTTAAGCTCCTGTCGTATCGTCCCAGTTTTGTGGTCCCAGCCCAGAGGGACATCGGTAAATTTACCGGACCAACCCTGGAAGCGCATGTACACCGTCCCCACCCCAAAGGCGAGACGGCGACCTGCCTTCATTAGGGTTGGTATCTGGTCCTCTGGGACTCCAACCACTATAAACCAAGCGGCTTCCCGCTTGGTTGCGTTGAGCAGGGTCCATTTATCGACCCCCAGCTCTGGGTTCTGGAAGGACAGAATCCGTCCTACGTCCGACACATCCCCCAGGAGCCCCTGCTCGTCCGGGACCAGTATTGCACAGCGTGCCCGCTGTGGAATCTCCGCCTGGCTCTTCACGACCAGCTTGACGCTGGCCGTGAGCTCCATCTCGGAGACGGCACGCTGCAGCCAGGAGCGGGTGTGTTCGTCCCCGCACCACAGTTTTAAAAAACCCCCTCCGTATACATGGGCTTGCCCTTAAACTTTGGGGGTTGTGTCTGCTTCCTAGCCAGGGCGTCACCGAAGATACGTTTCTGTATCTCGGTGAGGACCTGCTCGGATACGTCCCTGCTGATGCGCCCCGCGCGAGCGCATGTGACTGCGACGTTGAGCGGGGAGCTAGCAGCCTGGGCGTAGCTCGGTTTGACGGCCTTCTTGGTCTGGTCCAGCCTCTGCCTTTTGTACTCCCCACGAGGCGAAATCGTCTCGTTGAGAGCACGCTTGGCAGAGGGCTGTCCCCCCCCTTCCGGTCGTCGTTTGGCCTCCCTCGCCTCGTCGCCAGTCGACGGAGGTTTCCGCCCCCCAACGACGGGGGTTGGTCGGCTTTGGGCCTCCGGCCTTGCAACCAAGGCTGAGGGCCGTGTTGTAGGAGGGAGAGACTCAGCCTTTGCACGGGCTGCCATACGTCTTTCCCTCTTGGTTTTACGGACCTTCCACTTCCTGGGTTTGTTCGGTTCGGCTGCTGCCTTGCCTCCCTCACCAGTGGATCGGGTTTGCACCCTAGGTCCAGTTTTCTTCCCCTTTCTCTTGGGCAGTTGCCAGCCTTCCGAGAATGTGTCATCCGGTAGGCCACTCGTCCCCTCCCGCCCAGGAGCTGGACCAGACGAGCAGGAAGCCACCGGACTGACACTGCGGGGACCTTCCCTGGGGGGAAGGTTGTGTTGCATAGGAGGTGACCTCCTAAGCGTTTTAAGGTCACCGCGGGTACCCGTAGATGGAACCACTGAGCTTCCCGCGGCGATGTTTTTGAGCCCCGCTCTGGTGCCCGTAGGTAACACCACTGAGCTTCCAGAGAGGGTCGTCGTGTTGTGTTGGTGTGGAGTGCTAGTGCCAGCTCCGGTGCCTGCAGCCGAGGCCACTAAGCTGCCGGTTGTGGCCAGGTGTGCGCTGAGGGCGCGTGATGTAATGTCGCCCTCCCTGCTGCCCGTAGTTGGGACCACTGAGCTACCAGGTTGGGCGGTGTGGTGTGTCGTGTGGTTGCCCTTGCCGGTACCAGCAGCCGAGGCCGCTAGGTTGCCGGTTGGGGCCGAGTGTGCGCTTAAGGCGTGTGTGTAGTGTTTACCCTGGCTGGTACCCGTAGATGGGACCACTGAGCTGCCAGCTGCAGGGTTTGTTTTTTTATGGTTTTTCTGATTTGGCCTGTCCATATCGTGTGTAAAAAATAATTCGTCTCTTTAGCTTCCCACCCTCCACGGAGCCCGCAACTGGGAGTGCCTTACTCGACCTAATTCGAGAGACACTAGGACTACTAAAGAGATATAGGGGTGCAAGGCTGGCTTACAGTGCGACATCGGGCGCTCGTTCGGGTTGGCGTTGGGGGCATACAAAGAGGCCTACCCCCAACGACTAGTCAACCCTCACTCACTCCGTCAGCATGACCTTTACCTACCACGATAGTCATCCAAGGATGGCTATCGCAGACCCTACACCCCTCGCCAGTGACCCACAAGTGGGACACCCTGGCCTAATTTCCTCAACCTTGGCTAGAGGTTGAAGCTACCGTTTAGCCTGAATTCAGGGCCAAAGAGGGCGTGTTGCCTCACGGACACATTACCGCCAGCGCCGATCGACTCAACCCCCCAGGATCCCCTCCTCCCTGCGTACGGCGTTCAACTGCGCAGGTCCATGACGCAGGTGACTTCCTGTCACTAGGGTAATTTTTTAATTTCAGGGTTTTCTTCCCCTAGCCAGATTGTCCGGTTATGGCGCCGGAGATTCGCCCTCGCACTTCAACGCCCTCGGTGGTAAGACAACAATTGCTCTGTTCGCTACCGTCAACAAACCACGACTTTGTGAGGAAGTCAGAACGTTGTTCTAGTTTAGAGTTCAAAGTCAGGAACGGAAGTATGGAGTATAATTTACCATATATTTCAGGTGCTAGCCTGCACCCATTTGTATATATCTAGTGATATAACACGATATGCAAATCAAATAGTTACTTTGGTTCTCATATAGCTTGTTAATTACGAGACTTACTTATTTTTAATCAACAAATACCCAGTTGTGCACTTGCTACTCGACCATGCTAAATTGGACGCGACCAACAATTGGAAAGCGTCAAGACATGAATTCCAAGTACCTACCTAACCGCAATCTTCGTTCGCAGTCCTTCCTTGATTAATATTATTCTAGAGAGCGTTCCGAACCCGCAAATAAGTTATCACTACAGAACGGGCTTCAGTGCAGCTTCGGCGACTATGAGCTTTTATACGCTACGTCATTCCACAATTACTCCGCACCACAATGCTACATTATAATTTTATAGCTGCCAAGAACTTACTAATGGACACTTATCCTCGAAAAGTTCTTTCAAAGCAAGGTCGCAACGTTTTCTCGTGATTTACTGCATAGTTACTTTACGAGTTTGCGTTGGAGATATTCTTATATCGAAACAAATGTATTATATGGTTTCTGTGTATTGTAGAGCTGGCTACAGCCGAAGCTACAGACAATGGCAAATAAGTTACATAAGTGTATTGCAATTAAACTACGTTTGGACATGAGCAGAACCGAACAGAAAGAGGCGGAACCGGAACTGCATCTTTTATCTCTCTCTGCTCATCACTTCGGGTTACATATCGGTGTGAGTATATTCACTGAAAACAACAACGAAAGTTAAAAGGCACTTATTTTAATAAGATAATGTATTTTTACTTCACGGTCAGTGGGCACCGTCATAATATTATCGTCTAGAAAAATAATTATTTATGAAATGCTTTGCTTTCATGAATGAGATTATCAAAAACTGCCATGAAAAAGTGGAGTATATTGTGGATGATTTGATTTCATTTTTCATTCTTGCTAGGGCTTGAGTGACACAAATTACGAAAGTCTATTGAGCACCCGTAGTTTTTTTTGGAAGTCAGGTCAGAAGTAATTCCAAAAGTCTTTTTCTTTTTATAACGCTCACGTCCATGATGGTACAAGTTCACGCCCCGCCCAAAGGCATTATAGTCAGAAGGAAACATGTCCTCCCTCGAAAAACGGCTAAACGGCCTCGAGTAGCTTAATTGTTGTAGAAAACATTGTGAGTTATATATCAATTCTCTTTTATTAGGTATGATATGTAAAACAATGACACAAACACGAGGTGTGTATAATACGCGGCATCTAACGTGGCCGGATTTTGGAGTAGTGGGGCCCACATTACTCCAAAATCTGGCCACGTTAGATGCCGCGCACTATACTACGAGTATACTGAAACTGCTAAAACCCTTAGGTATTTGTCCTACATCAATTTTTTTTAAATGTTTATTGCCACAAAGTTCAGTGCAGTTCATTGCTTATCCTTATTTATTACATTTAGATTATACATACATACTTGTAGCCGAGTGTCGTAACAGGGCCAAGCCCCGCTCTCGCTCTAGAATAAACCTGTGTTACAATCAGAGTAGCTGCGCATCGCGGAAGCAATGTTCCGGTTGTATCCAATGTAGTGCAATATTGCTGGATTGTTAACTCAGGAAAGCCTGCATATTTTGCAACAGGTTTCTTAACTTAAAACTAGGTAATAAAAAAGTTAGTTCGTAAAGAGCCCGAAGGAGAGTCTAAATATACGTTTTATTTTACTAAATATATACTGCTATCTGTATCGAACTTATGCTGTATTAAAACATTTATTTATAAATATAAATTTATACTAAACTTCGTCCTTGCTCAATTTGCAAGGTCACTTTTCTCAGTCAAGGTCGGTCGACTAGATTACGCTTCCGAACAACTTCCGAAAGAGTATGTAATTCAGAAAATGCTTCTATATCATGTTTGCGGTGATATTCAGATGAAATATGTTGATGTATATAACATGTCATATCATTGTGATCATACAGAAGCAAGCAAATTGAACGAGAACCATTTCACTGCCGCATCTTTTTAAATAATATTGTTTATTGTAGGATAGTTTTTGTGTGATATTTCTTAGAACTTACGCTATGTAACGAAATCTGTCTGTCTGTCTAATGTTGTTTACATTCACCACACCGGAGAAGACCATACACCATTGAAAAAATTCTGAGATCTTTACTAGTCTAACTCGCATAACGAACTTGTACGCAGATGGTGTGTCGGTTCATCCTTCCACCAAAACCCATTTTTTCCGAGTAGATTTACTACTTTAGATATTTCACACCGCAAAATCTGTCACTGATCCGGATAAACCACATTAGTATATCTAAGGAAAGAGTGAATAGGCATTGACAAGATCAGTGTGCTCCATCTTCGATATCTAAACTTATCACTATTAGATAAAAGTTGATATAACATCATAAAAACCGCATGCTACAGCAAGAAGGGGACACTGGTAATATAAGTAACACACAAATATGCTTTAGAGAAATCAAGCATCTTATAGTTGAAAACTAGTAGAGTTTCGAGACGAGAAATTTTATGAGTAGACTGAAATAACTTGATGCTTGAAAGGCAATGTGCGTTCTATCTACAGTAAATCGTCAAGGATTTGTTAGTCTTGATGAATGTTTGTACACATGGCCAAGGAAATGAATATTATTAATTAAGCACGTTTACATACATCTTTGTTAAGGTGTAGGCTAACTTATTTCCTTTCCAGTATCATTACGTATGTCTTGCTCTTCACTTATCTCTCTTATCCTTATACTAATAGCTCTGATTACCTCTTATTCTTAGGAGATTTCGTAAGTGGAACAATTTAATCCAAATAATGACCCAATATCGAGCCCGATGTCCAAATAATTCATTATTTCATGCTTGAGATAATATTGTACTCCCAGTGGACACACCTGGCCTGGAGCCAAGTTGCTCATCAGATAAGTCGATACCATATTATGCTAGTTAAGCAAGCAGTCTTAAATCTTTGCAAACATATTAGATAGATAGCAATAATATAGGTTGTATGTAACAACGGGTGTAGGCCGGAACTTCTACACGATGCGATCCCCTTTGGAGGGGGTGAGCGTAACCCTGAGTCTGCTGGGCTGCGAGGGACATGCCTATTGGGTAACCTTACACCCCGGTAAGCCCTAATAACGTTGCAGAAACTGCGCTGTATATCAATTCATTTCAAAGAAGTACATCGACACACCTAGCATATTGAATTAAGTCGGCGCAATTACGTAGCGCAGCGGAGCGCTGCACATGTCTAATTGGCATGTACACCGAAAATATAATTACTGTGCGATCCTGGGATATGATGTAATAGTAGTTGTAACAGACACGAGGTGGGAGCTCCTGTACAGGGAGCAACAATATTAGACAATAACAGATTTATAAAATAAAAATCTACATAAAACTGATCATTGACGTTTTACGTTGAAATAAAATGACTTTTAACGGATTCTATCGTGATTTGTTTGGTGTTATATTGAATAGAAGGGGAGACTAAATTCAAATCAAAATATGAATTACGGTATAAACTATTCGTTGTCGGGTAACGTTGCTTTGCGCTACGACTTTGCGCTACGATTTTACACGCATCTACGGCGTAGCAATCTCCTACGAATTAAAATATAGCTACGATGAAGCGACTGCACATAGTCGAGTAACTTCCGCACACATTGCCGCAGATGCGATCTAATACATCACATAGCTTACTTATAACCTTGTTGAGATGCTCTTATCTTATGGTGGAACCACACTTCGCTATTTGCTATTCGCCTTTATTCACATAATATAAATCGAAGTGGGGAGCGCTTATTCGTATACATTTACTTTATTCGCACGTATATTCGCCTTAGCCACTGACGAATTGTGGAGGGTTTAGTCATCTATAAGAATTTCTTCGAATACAATATAGGCATATATACAATATAGCGAAATGTGGTTCCACCATTAGATTTGATCAGCGTTTCCACATTGGCCTACCAAATGTCCCCACTAGTGAACCGGTCAAGTGCCAATCATGTGGGCTCCAAAGTATAATTTGAATGCATCCTGGGGCTTGATTCAGTACAATTACGTTTTTAAAACGTGTGATTTCATAGCTTTTTCACAATCTTAGAAATCACACATTTTAACTGTATCTTATGGATATTAATTTTTCAAAATCAGCTCGTAATTTAAAATGAATCAAACTATGACTGATTCAAAAGTTTTGATAACCTCAGCGTAAGTAGAATTAACACAGAACACAGACGTAACAAAGTTTATTTTTTTAATAACAAAAAATCAAAATTAAAATCACGCTTTTTAATAACGTGGTATTATTGAATTAGGCGACTAAGTTGCAGTGATGATATCGGTGAAGTCAATAAAACTGTGTAACTGCCTTCAAATGTTTATGCTAACATATAACCCTACGTTAAATTAAAGCAATAAAAGTGTCGTTGGCGTTTCAGTAACAAAAGTTGTCGTACAATGCCAATATTCTTCATATAAATCAAGAAAATATCACACTCTGTTTATTTCGTTCGCCTCCGCATCGCGCGGCGTACCACATAAAAGGAACGAAACCATTCATCATGTGGTGCGGCAATAAAAATGTTATTTCACCTTATAAATGTGAAAGGACACTAAAACTGCATAGAATCATGTTGGAGCCTATGTTTTCGATCTTATGACTGACTATACTTATACACAATATTTTAAAGATTAAGGTGTAAATTATGATGGTATAATATGTAGTTCCCAACATGTCTGATCTTAAGCTGGGTATGGGAAACACTCCACTATCTGTTTTATCCATGATTAGCTGGCTCTACTCAAGCTATTCTCATTAGATCTTTCATACAAGCTATTAAGATTTTTATTTAAATTGATATTAATATTATATTTTGAAGATAAGGTAGAACAGAAATTAGGAAGGAAGTATTAGATAAATAACACTGGCTGTCAAACTTTACTATCACTATCAACTGCATAACCATTTTATATGTTCTAAGTGCTAAAATATGTTTATTTCATACTGAAAAATTGCGAGGTTTACGACGCGCGATAGTACGTTTCATTCGATTAGTGTGACTACGACGCCGTCGTCGTCGGAATACGTCTAAAATCATTTCACAAATCTCTGAGCTCACAGTTTGTTAAGTAGAGCAGAAAAATAATACTGCATTTTTACCGTGTGCGTTCCTTTGGGTATAATATAAACTGACGGACAGGAAAATACACCGTTGGCGGCAAAATAGCCTCATATTACATGGCAAAAATGTATGTGTTAATTCTCCTCTGCTTATCTCTTTGGGTATAAACAGACGTGAATAAATTATATATATTTATGTAATATAATTTATGCTAATTTATGTATGGCCAGAGGGGTTTCTACTTCAAGCAATCCACTTCACATAAGTGAGTTTGGCAATTTTTGCCTACGCACACCCGTTGCAAATGTTGAGAAGGTATGATAGAAACTTGACATAAAAATGGTATTCTTAGTATTATACATATTTACTTATTTGGATGGCTATAATCATGAAAAAATTATACGGCGTTATTTTTCATTAGATCTCGGTACGCAAGACGTATACCTACTTGGAAAACGTTTTAGTTTATTAGTTGGTGAGGTGACCTGAGTTATAACGCAGGAGACAAAGCAAGACTTCATGCCACCACTGACAATTAATTAAGTAAGTTGACCCATGGAGTTGGCCTTCTAATATCAATATTTGCAAATGAAACATTATTTCTCCTATAATGTACCTGTTGATTACACAAATCAAGACAAATAATCTAAATTCTAATGTATTGAACTTTAATAAGTTCATGTTACATTTGAGGCAAGCAATTACCATGAATATGCGTAAATAAACAAACTCTCGAAACCACATTGAGTTTCATAAAAGCTGGCGTAATTCGTAGAGTTTTGCCACAAACAATGGAGAGATAATCAAAGGTTATTTATGTAACCGTGTTAACAGAACAGTCCTGTGATGGTTCAACATCTCATCTTCCAATAGATGATTAGACGTTACACATTTTAAAGCCTGTTAACAAGAATGTTTATTGTCTATACGATGCCACTTTGTAAATACGTGTTTATGACTGTGTTAATTCTCATTTAATGACTTAGGTTGTTTAAATATACCTACCACAAAAGCTATGTATCACGTTTTTACTAGCCGTACTTGGTGATAATGTCTAAATTGTAGCATAATGTCTATCTACAATGGTGACACTCATTCCTAAGACTTCACACAAAGTATTAAGGGTGTCACACACTACGCAGATACGATAAGATTTAATCTGCGTATAAAAACTTAATTATCTGAAAGCATCACACACTACACAGATACGATAATATACGAGATGATACATTCACTCGGAATCCTCCAGACTGAGTAGACTTGTTTTTTGGTATAAATTGTTTAAAATACAGAGTGTTAGGTACAATGAGTTCGCGTTTTACGGAAAAAAACGCGTTTATTTTTATCGTTATGCCCGAACGAAATTTTGGGTGAATAAATATTCGATCTCTTTGATCTGAATTTTTATTTCCGGGTAAAAAGATATAGGATTAAGGTGTTCCAGCAATAGTCAGTTTGAGTAACAAAGATAAAAACCTCGTTCCTTCAGTTTGTGCATTTCACTTTTAAGTCCTTCCATAAAAGCGATAAGACCTTTCCGTTTTCAAATGTTCCCAATTTTTCTGAAGTGTTCGGTACTTGGCAGTTGGCTCACCTAGGAGTTAAGCCAAATGCCATTTTAGATTATGCACTCATTTGTGCAAAATGAAAAATCACACGCATTCAGGGCGTGGAACATGGAAGAACAGATATTAACACTACTATGTTTTTATAGCATCGTGCATCGAAAAAAAAGTGCCCGGTAAACGGTAATTTGGGCTCACTGATGACAGATTGTAATGCTTAATTCTTGTGCTATAATACGCCTGACTATGTATAAGCATTGTATAAGTATATTTTTGAGCTCACGTTTTCCAAAATCCCTGCTGAGCTGACTAAAGTTACTCAAAAGTATCGGTGAACTTGTGCAGCACCCGACGCGAGACTATCAACACGCGAAGTTGCGTGTATCGTGACGCTTCTCTATCCAATCTGCAATTTATACCTTCTGAAGCTCTTAATATATAATTCGAGTATCTTCAATCAGTTTGAACCAGGTTGAACGAAATATAGACATTGTTAACGTATAGTTGCTAGTAAACAGGCTTATAAATTACTAACTAATGCTCGAGTGGCATACTGATCACGATCCCACAACTGAAAATAGAGAAGACTTTTGTGGTATTCCAAAGTATAATCTATCACTATGCTAAATTTCATCTAAATACATTGAGTCGTTCTGGCGTGATTGATTAACAAACATCAGCTATTCTAACTTTCTTATTTATCAGTAAGAATCTATTCCACTCCAAGCAATTAAGTTTAGCTACTAAACATCATCGAGAAATTGTTTTTTTTTTTTGGTAAGAATCTTAATTTGTAATTCGATATTAGAAAATTCGAAAATGTTATACTATTAAGTGAAGTCTTGTGAGAAATAATTGTTAAAACTTCTTAGACTTAACATTTTTTGCGACGTTTATTAGTT
This sequence comes from Lithosia quadra, assembly GCA_963576445.1. Taxonomy (NCBI): domain Eukaryota; kingdom Metazoa; phylum Arthropoda; class Insecta; order Lepidoptera; family Erebidae; genus Lithosia; species Lithosia quadra. Next base: position 6,127,496 of record OY754884.1, on the reverse strand, counting down.
AGTTCTTTAACATTTTCTGGTTAGATAGCAGTAAAAAGAGAGTGATAATCTAAACATTTGTGAACAAAATGAATGAGCAAGATTGGATAATGCAATTTATCAACTCTTTGAATACTTATACTTTCCACGCCCACACGAGATGTCAAGTTTCACTAACCATTTCTTCCAAAGCATGCATTTTGTTCTCCAGTGTATCTTCCTACTCTTCCTTTTCTTATGGAGCCAGAGCCCAACCTAGAAAGGAAAGTACATCAGAGCCTCACTAGGTGTAGCGGCTAGTAGGTGAGGTTTGTTTGAGACCTAGTGGAATTTGAGACCCATACACCCTCCCAATTGAGGGTTCATGGGTCTCAAATTCCTTTGTGTCGTAGAATTGAGAGAGCACGAAAGAAAATGGTCTGTTAATTTAATAAGTTAATAATCTTTGTTTAGCTTAAACTTTGGTATTTAGGTCCTTCTAACTAGTGGTGAAGTTGTTTCAAGACGCAGTTAGGTGGACAATTTTAACGCTATTGCTGATTGCTACGATGTAGGATGAAAGTTTTCTAATTAACACAGACTGAACTAATGGCAATGAAATTTTGTTTGGAATCGCACCTCATCAACTTTCACTGTGTTGATTCTCACTTTAATAACAAATAATACAATCCAAGTAGTTAACCTATGATATTTATCTGTTCAGTTCAGCCAGTTAACGACTTTAACGAGTCCAATTGGAATTAGACGATTTATCAACTTACTTATTATGGGCTGTATGGGGTCCTTCTAAGACCTTCGAGGCCAAGCGAACTTCTTGAAAGCTGGTAGATACACCGCCAGTTTAACGGACAAGGTTCTGGCGAAGACTTTCCTCTTGAGGATGAAGGTCGGACGGCAATCCCTCCTATGAAAGTAAAACTAAAAGGAGGACCCTGGTTTCCGAGGTGAAAGCCACGGATGCAACTAATTAAAAATAAATCAGTCACTAGTTTTCAAGTACAATTTCACCTGGATTCCAATGTAGATTTGTACTTTTGTAAATTACCTACATACGTTATGAGCCACTGAATATTCACGACCAAACCAATCATTATCAGTATCCATGAATTCCATGATGATAAATTATCATTTCGAGAAATTAATCGTGAAATTCACCCGGCTATTTTAATGCACAATATTGACTCAGCAATAATACGTAGATAATTGCTTAGGTAGAAATCCATTCGCAATCTATAATTATTAACGAACTCAATTTGTTGGATAATCAACGACTCGGCCATCTAAATAACATTTCGTCCTACGCTTTGATTTCACAACGGCAAATTCTGATTGCGTCCAATCTTTTCAATTAGGAGAAAATTTAATTTAAATTATATTTATATAACTACTATTGGTTTAGGTATAACTTTGTTATAAAATAATAATAAAATGTAATTATTTTATCCGACTCTATTCAGTGCCTTTATTTTGGTTTTAAAAGTCTGTTTAATGTTTTGTTATTAGCAGCAATAGGAAAAAATCCTATATTTTGTAGAAAAAAAAACTGTAATAATAGCAAAAAATGCTATATATATAGTAGGTATAGCTATATAGAGACAACCGTTTACCGTAACTTATTCGAAGTACTTCTTATAGAAACAAAATATTTAAGTACCTATTTACTTTTACCTTTGTATGTTGCAACAAACGGAAAATGCTTTGTTTGATTTCTGAAAGCTAAATCTTTCTGAAGCCTTTGTTTTAAAAGGCTTTCTGGTGAATTTCAGGCGATTTTGAAGAGGTTGAGATATATTTTGCGTGAAAATGTCCGCCTACTTACGCCAGCTTCCTTGGCCCTCGTTACGCACAAGACATGTCGCTATCCGGGTTGACATGAACTGAAATATTTTAATAATTAAACTGAAATAATTTAATTACCTACTAAAAGAGATCACTTCCTAAATTTCGCCTAATTTAATTGAAGTCAGTATTTTAATAAGGATACAAAAGTACTCTAATTTTTTTATGATTAAGTAGCATGTTAAATGGTAATTTTTTAAACCCTCTCAAAAAAAGATTCTCACAAACACAATTTCCCTTAAATTGGTACTTTACGGAGTTTGCGCGCTTCACTCGATGCTTTGTCACGTCTGCCCGCCGCCGCCATGTTTCCTTTTATTTATTTTACCTTTCATGTCAACATTTCAGGAGCGAAGTCTGTTTGGTACGATGTTTACTACATTTCTTAATTGCACATACTTTTCAAAACTTTTGTATCGATGGTTCCTGGCTCATATTGAACATCTGCCTCAGCATAACTCATTGCAATATTGCAAAGATTCTGTAAAGAAGTTATATAAATAACTTTCGTTATATATATGTAGTATTAGTCTATGATGTAGTATGTATCTCATGAGGTAAAACGCCAACTATACAGTCTTCAGTGCGCTAAGCGGGATTACATGTTTCACTTGATTTCATATAATGATCCAACGAAATTGAGGCGTAGTCGTTTTGTTATCTAAGAAGGGAACGGATCGTAAGAACTTTTGGTAATGGTTAGTGATTACATTAACTTAATCTAAATTTGATTAGATGTTTAATGCCTACGTTTATACGACTACGATCTAAGAATAGGTGTACCTAAATAATTCAGTTTGATTTTATAATATATTTACCAGCCTACGCCTGGGGCTCCGCCCGCATGGATGTCGGTTTTCACGTTTTTTGACTATAAGTATCTCCGGTTCTACTCAACCGGTTTTGATCAAACATGCCTAAAAGTCTAAGTCTGACCAAGACCTATCAAATAAAAAAGCGCATCAAAATTCGTTCAGTAGTTTTTGCGTCCATCACGCACGAACAGACTTCACAAACAGACAAGAATTCCAAAAAGAAAAATTTTCGTATTCAGAATCGTTCTTCACTATTATATAATATACAATAGACTAGCAGCTAGTGCGAAAATTTCCTGGAGTAAGTTTAAAAACACTTCGCATACCCCAGTGTGAAGTATTTACAAACTTATGCCAGAGAAACTACGACGAAGTTTTGGTAAATTTAATTAATACGTGATCGTCATAGTGGCACATGACAAAATACTTGTGTCTACAGTAGATTAATTGTGCAAATCTTTAGGTCTGCTTGTTTAGCCTGTGTTATAGTATCACTGTTGGAAATCTATTGTGTGTGCTTGGATAACTAATATAATGGCTATGGTTTTAATACAGGTACTAATATATTTGTATTTGTAAACGAAAAAGCTTTTTTCGTGTCATCTTTCAAGACAAACAAATCAAAGCCAATCCGTCTCAAAGCTAAAACAAAGTTCAAAGTATTGCTTTTGCGTCGCACCGAGTTATTTTCCAATAAATTACGAAAAAAACTGAAGGGAATAAAAGTCGAAGACAGTTTGTAAGCGGTGTGCGGAACCGAGCATTAAAAGCCAATCAATCATTTATTTTTAGGTGAGCTTCTTACTTAAGTATCGAACAATGTAAGATGATGTGAAAGCTTTCAACATATAGTATTATGCAGATACATAATACATGAAGGCTGCGTCACGTGTGTACTTGCAGGCGTGCGTCAGCTCCGCCTGACTCCTGAGTAGGTATACCACTCTGAGTTGCTGCGCGCTATGGTGTTTATCTCTGCAGGTATGGACGAGTGACAGACGCCTGGCCACACGTGCTGCAAGTAGATTCTAATACCTATTGCCAAGCAGTACGATAATTCTATCAATTACATTCATTATATTAACAAGAATTAATGGTTTTTACTAACAAGAAATAGTGTACGAAAAGACACAAAACAAATGACTGTCACGGCTTAGTTTGTTCATTAGCTACGTGTTTAACATAAGTAATTCGTACAAAGAGTTTAGGTTCGAACAGTGAATGAACTTCGGAAGTGTAGGTACGCAACGAGAATTTAGAGATGAAGGTACTCTTTAGTCTGTCTAAATGGCGGAAAGTAATCTCCCGTTTGTTGGACGTTTAAGTTTTTTTTTCCAAGATCGTAACTGGTAAACTCGGACTAGTTCACGTGACGACGGGCAATATTCTGTTTCGAAATGAATTTTAATCAAAGTCATATCCGCTACTAATATCTAACCGGTAAACGGTAAACAGTCTAACGAACGGTAAACCGATTTCATTTAGACAACTCATATTTTTTTCTTGATTCGACACGGGGATCTAATGCAAAACTTTTAGTGTGTTTTCCTACTTCCTACTAATATTATAAATGTGAAAGTTTGTGAAAATATTTATACTCAATTACTCTCCATCGGCTGGACGAATCTAGCTGAAATTTGTAAAAGGTAGGTATTCATTTATAGCCTGAAGTAAGTCTGAAATATAATTACATATAACATAATTTTATAAGTCACCAGTAAAGAAAAACAATAAAAACCTACCTACGTTCAGTTCATCCACTCATTAATAAAGTTTCAACTTAGTTTTCTGAATATCTAATATGAACAGCTCTCTCGCTCAAGGGGGCCGCTTGAATTTTAACTGAACTGAATCTTTTAATATAGTTTCTTCTCTTTGGTGAATGAAACTACATAATATATTACAGTTTAGTATACGTATATTTAATTGATATTTTTTCTTCTTTCTTTTATAAATTAACTTCAAATATTTTACTTTTTATTGACCACTCCGACTAGTTAAATTGCTTTTATTTGAGGTGTATATTTTGGTGGTAGGCTAGTTTCGCAATCTCGCCTTGTATTCCTTATGGTTACCATCGACGTACAGAAAGAGTAGTTATAACAGTTTGTTTATAAAATATTAAACTTATAGCTTTGGTTTTAATTACTCTAAAAATATATCTAGCTCTAGATATATATTTTTTAATCTATAATGCTACATGTAAACGGATGCGAATAGTAAACAACAACGTGAGGACATAAATTACTATTAGGGAATTAGAACGTAGGCGGCGGGAAGCCATTTACTGTCGCCATACTCGTATTACTCAGGTCAGGTTAGCATAGTGTCGATATGCGATTTGTGTATTGAAAAGCATCATCCGCTCGTACGTAACAGCGAGGTCAAGTAGATACTCTGCTTTCTTTATTTATGTTTTAAATAAATCACCAAAATCTCGGTTATTAAAAGGGGAAGATGATGATGATAAAAGTCTTTATACACAATTTAGACGAACCAATTTAGATTAGATAAACTTAAATCTCTGCACTAATCAAAGATATAGTATGTTCTAGCGTGCCTGAAAACACGAATACCTATCACTCATCTACGTCAAATATATCTAACTGCATTTTGTTCAATTTTAAATGTCGCGTCCCACATGTTTAAGTAAATTAGTTTGTATATTGAATGGTCTGACATTTGGTTAAAGCCCAGTGACTGATATTAAAATAAATCATACTGAATCTTAATGGTAATAATAACTATAAGTAATCATAGAAAAATCCGATGTAATACTACTCTGATTAGCAATACATCAACATGACATGATTTAGAAATTACTCGACTAAAGCTCACCGTAAATGGCGCTTAGTATTAATCCATCCAGATTCCAGATATTACGCAACAGGTTTATATAAAAGAGATGTTACATGTTATATCTAGGCTAGTTAATTTTGATTGCGAATCGAGTTTGTGGTTACACAGTGAATAATAGCATTGAAATTGTTTAGTTAATATGTGTTATCTATTACAATAACAATATAATTGTTTTAGTAATTTGGGTCAGAAGCTATCGAAACAGGCGGGATGCCTGAATGTTTCTGTTTACCTTGCAATTAAGGAGTCCCTTTCGACATAGCTTTTGGTCACAGGCAGATTGCATATTGTGACACATACATGTAATTATATAAGTACATAATAAACTTTCTTTTAACGCCTTTAAACTAAGCCTTCGTGTACTTATGTTTGAATTTAATTGTTAATTTGTTAGCTGTAAGTTTTCCGAAAACATTAAAATAAAATAAAATAAATAAAATAAAATGCTATCAAAATAATTTGCTAAGCTAATTAGTTATATGTACTAGTTATTCTAGCTAAGTACCTACCACCGCTCACAACGATTAAAGCAAAGTTAAGCACTCGCTCTAAGCATGGCACGCTAGTAACTTCTAATAGAATTACGAGCATACCTAATACCAAACAACAAATTGAGCAGAGGCGAGCTGATTATCTGCGCGCCGACGGTTGGGTGACAGGACGACCGCCTGTCACTCTACACCCCACCGTCGGCGAAGTGGCACGATACCGTAGATGGCCCAGGGTCAGCTGGGGTGCGAGGGATATGTCTATTGGGTAACTTTACAACCCAGTAATTAAGACCCGAGACGGCGTGCGGTTTTAGTCGGTTCAATCCCGACATAACCACCCCCGATGGCCGACAGGGGTGGTATCCATGGGGGTTTCCGCACGATAAAAAAATGTACAGTGTTCCAGTGAATCATGTAATCCAATGAATTAAACTAGTTTCTTTTAATAAATTAAATTCAAAAAAACTAGTTGATTTAATTCATTGTCTCAGTATTTCCATTGAATTCATACTTACTGGCAATTCTAAAATATTAAGTTACACAGCTAATTAGTAAGTTCGTTAAATTGTGTAGCCTAGCGGCAAAACATTCGTATTACACAGCGTTTGCACACACAAGTGAGAAAGTTTTTCGATCAAACTCCTTTAATGCTCGCAGTACAGTTCGCAACACGCGTACAATATATAGGCATATACCTAGTAATCACTTTTATGTCTGCTGTAAACTATTGGTAGGTACATAAATGTAATAGACAAGTTTCATAGTTAGTTAAGTTAAGTTTCACGGTTACAAGCAGCAACTTATTATACCACTAAACAGAAATTTACTAAATCATTGGCAAGCTAGTGAATGGCACTAGCATACGTTAAAATTCCACTACAGCCTATTATAGATAGTATTCACAAAATTCCACACGGTAGGTAGGTACTGCCTTGAATTAAGACGAGAGAAAATTCGCATCTGCCGTTAGATTGAATTTAGCTTCATAACGAATTTGATTACAACGTGCGATATATTTAAGGTATTTCAATATAAATAAAGCATTAAATCACGAACATAATATGTTGTTCACTAGTAGGTATGATTTTTTATTTCATCTGCATTCTTATGACGGTATAAATTATGAAAAAATATTTTTTAAGTTAAACAGTTTTAAATTATATTGTCATCAGAACTAAAGACTTCTGCCAAATACCTATTAGACAAATCAAACTGAAAGGGGTTCAAATTTTAATGACTAGAATTGACCCAAACAAACAGGTCGAGTTCAATAAAATTAATAAAAAGCAACCGTTTACGAGTTAATTTTCTGCGAACAGTACCTATTATTATGTTGTCAGCAATATATTATAGACGAAATATCTCAGCCAATTACGTATAGCGGAGAGGCCCATTAGGAAATGACGTCATGTTAAAAAGAGAAACAACATTCAGGCTACTGGAACTGAATGGCACAAGTGCTCACAAAGGTTGCTGCTTCACTCTCAATTCAAACTGTGATTTAGATGACACAGCTCTCATACTTTTGTACCTACTACATGAATAGAGATTTTGTACTCATAGCTGCATAGGTACTTTCTATAAAAATGGATGACTTTTGAAAGCAAATTAGAAAGGAACAAAAATATTTTCAAGCTTTTAGGTTCTCCATTGAGTTGTAAGGACGTTTTATTATTTGGCATGAGACGTTACCATCATATTGCCCGTTTTCACAGTTTTTTTAACTTCCATCTAGCTGACAACAACATCTTTACAGTTCAATTCATTGAATTGCTTTTACAATCCGAATCTTTTAATAGGTTTAAGGAGCGAAAAAGAAAGAAATTTTGCTTCGCAAGCATATTTGTTATATTTTTGGAAAGAAAACATAAAAGAATGTGCTTCAATTTGGTTGAATAAACGATTAATCAAATGGAGATGTCAATAAAATTTGCTCACCAAATAATGTTCAAGAGCGCTTTCCTTAGAACAGATGGCCCTCAGTCTATTAAGAAGTCATGTCGTAATACTTCAATGGTTGCAGATTTCATGTTAAACAAACAAGATTTTATCGCTATTCCAAAAAAATGAATCGGAATATTTTATCATTTCAGACCGTGCTTGTGTTATTATAGGACCAAGAGAGTTAAGTGAAGCCAAAAATATTGACAAATATAATGAAAATGAATGTCGAAAAGTTTTTTTACATCTTGTTGGATTCAATTAACTCCAAAACTCTTTTACTTTGGCGAAACCAACCTCGGTGGCGAGCGATGGCTTCGTTAAAATGTAAATTTTGTAGTAAATGATAACTGTAGATACTCGAATATCAAAAGATTTTTTTACATTTCATTTGCCACCTAGTGAAATGTTATGACTTACGGTGCCGAAACGTGGGGATTGACAGTAAAACTAGTCCACGATTTAAAACGACGACCTGAAACGGGTAGCTGGGATAGACTGGATGCGCCAGGCGGAGGATCGGATGCTATGGCGTACATTGGCAGAGGCCTATGTCCATTGTCCAGCAGTGGACTGCAATAGGCTAATTGATTGGTTGATTGATTTCCACCTATAAACCTAATAGCACACTTTAGAAATTTTGCAAACTTTGTAAATAAATGATAAATAAACACCTGCACGAGATTACCCATACGTATTTTATGCGATACCGTATCGTTTATCCGATTAAACTTTGTCAACTTATACTCGTATAGCGTAGGGTAGGTTAATAAACGTGGCCGAGGACGTGGAACTGCAATCGGGTTATAGGACTTTGCTGTGACGGGTTGGCTAGAGTTAGATAAAAAATAATCAAAGCTTAATATCGTCCTCAATATCTCTACTGGTTTTCTTTTTAGCATGCATATAAAATGGTTGTTTTGCTTGAAAGTCGAGCTGCCACAAACCAGTTTAGTGCAACCACAAAAATCTTCAGAGCCAGATTCAAGTTCACGCGACGGAAGTCGCGGTAGCGGGTATAATGAGTAATATATAAATTTAGAACTGGTAAATATAGGAGATTTTTTTGCAGAAAATTATATAAAAATGTGCCAATGTATGTAAATGAAACTGGAGAAGCTAACTTCATTGGAATCAACAAGATGTCAACGAAATGAATCTAAATTAGTTAATTAGAGCACATTTTCTTGCGAGGACTTTCTATAAATGAATCAACTTGTCAAAATTATACAGACAAACAGGCACAACCCTCATGTTAAGTATTCGCTTTATTTCCATATGCTGACGACATATTCCTCAAATTGCGTGACGTATTTGGAATCTAAATTATGTTTTGTGATAATAAAGAGGCCTTTGTGAAATTTATATAGGTTATTAGCATAATCAAGTAATAATTGTCAAAGAATGAATTGTTCTACGTATATATATTTACAAGTTCATTTCATTAATGTTCATATAATATTCAGATGGTTTTAGTAATGCGTTCTTACGTATTCATTCAGAAATTTTAACTCATATACCATTTTTTACAATCTACTATTCTTAACTCATCTCAATAAACATTTTTCTTTAATGATAAATAAGTATGACTGCAAATTTGAATAAATATATTATATACAGTGATCTCGAGAAGAACATCAGCGCTAGGGCCTCGTCCTTTAATGAGCAGGTGAGGTTGACTTGAGTCCAAAATGTTTGAGGGGTTTCCAAACACCCAATCTCCATGAGATATACTTGGATTCAACAAGTTTTGCAATAGTGACCTCCTTTTTTAGTGTTTGTGAATAAGTATCTACACTGATTCTGCCTAGTACAACAGCCTTTTTTCTATCGTTATTTTCTGTACGAATGAAATAAATCGTTTCGCATTAAACTAATCGCACATGGATGGCTACGTATTTGTTTAAATTGTGGTATAACTGTGTTGTGCTGTGTATGTATTTTCAAAACAATTTACAATTTTAGACGATGGTAATCAGTATACTTAAATAATTTCATGATATTGTACGTAAAAAAAAATACCTATATATAAATAAATCTACATATTCAGCACTTGGTCTGGTATGGCTTAAGATTCGAGTTCAACTCAGATAGTTTATTTATTAACCTATTTATATTTGGAAAACCTACTGATAGCCAAGTTACAACATAATACAATTCAAATTCAATTCAAATTTATTTATTTGTGGAACATAGGTTTGTACAGTTCTAATTCTACGTTACATTCAAGTGCGCTATGTCCTACCATGAAATATGGTGTACAAATTTGATAAAAATTACATTATTATGATTATAATTTGATTATAAGAAGAAAAACTATAACCAGACAAACAATAAACAAATAATAATCAATCGCATGCAAAAGAATTATCCCTGAGATACTCGTCAATGGTGTAGTAAGCTTTATTTGCCAGAGATTTAATAAGCTTACTCCTAAATACTGCATATACATGTAAAAATAAGTGACAGATAGCCAATTTTATTATAGGACTCCACTAACAGATACAGAACAAGGCTAGGAAGTTATCTTTTATGATCACTCAGAGTTCTTCGTGCAGTTACGAGTAACCTAGTGACCCAGACTACTTACGATTTTCAATGGGATTATTGAATGTCAAGTCAAATAATTTTATAAAACGTTAAAACAGTAAGTTCTACAAAAATACCATATTGGTATTGCCGTGGTATTGCCATATAATTTTCTATTAATGATTAATTCGATAATAAACGAAATATATGAAGATAACATCCAGAAAGGGGAAGACTATCCACTTATCCAATTATCTTATACCTACCGCGAAATATGAAGAATGTGAATTATTTACGAATTCTAACAGCCAGAAACTGCTTTTCTCATTGGACAGGGTATCTGCTGAAATCAATAAATTCGTCGGCCCTTGCAGACTTGCAGTATTTAAGCAGATATGCGAGCAGTTCGATATCAGATACTGGAACTTATTCAATAGTTTTTTGGCATACATTTAAAGAATCTGCATTCAAAGCATAAATTTGGCACAGGGAGAGACAATGCAGATAATGGGGAAATTTTGGGTGCTTTTCCTTTAGTTTCCACAGTAAAAAGATAGTTGCAAATTACTTACGCTGCATAGTTATGGTGTAATAAAATATGCATTAAAATAAAATGCAAATATTATCTAAAACATTGTTTTCAATGACGTAATTTCAATTAAAATATTTGCTACTGTTCAGGCGATTTGTAAAAGGTTGATCAAATAATTTATTTTTTGCAATAATCCCTTTAGTCGCTAGCGTTTCGATATATATTTGCGAATAAGTGAGATTCCCGATGTCAGCGGTATTACTGGTTTTACCTAATCTATATAGAGCGGATTATTATAATGTTACTATACGATTATGGTTGAAACGACTTCACATTTTTACATAGGTTTCGAATGTGACTTCAAGTACTTTGGGGAAAGCAAACTTACTACCTGCAACCCTTAAATAGCCGATTCACTTGCGGATTTCTCTCGGGGCAGGGTTAAGATGGCAGTTACCCAAATAAGAAAGAGTACAAAAGTAGGCCCCGGGCTCCAAAGTGTGAAAATTCGGAAAAGTTTTCCGAACATTATTCTCTACAAATATGAGAGAAATACATTCTTCAAAACAATCAATTTCTGGAAACTGACATACAAAATATTGTATGCACTACAAACTTTTGTAATTTAAGGAAGCACATATTTTCATACAGTAGAAAACTAGAGCGTACACAGTTTACACTTTGAATACCTTCCCGTGTGTTATGCACTTTGTTTACGTACATGCAAGTACAAATAAAACTTGCCGTACTAAGCTCGGACTTAGCATCAGCAATGCAATTTCTACATTACCTACACACATACAAAAACTATACAACTATTTACTGAAGCGAGTGTATTCATAATGAAAAATAAGTATATTTAGGTACATTAGATACCAAATAAGCGATTGAACGTATTTATATTAAGGCGGTTGGGTTTTTGACTGTGATTTTTCACCTGCCTAATTCTCTCAAACAAATTTTACCTTCATTGTAATGAATTAAAAGAATATCAGCAATCGATGTGTGAGTCATGTTATTATTAACTTTATATTTCGTAACTTGTAATATTTCCTGATATGTATGTTGTATAGTCAACGACAAAAAACAATTGTAATTTATTGATTATTCAGCATAGCTCTCATAATGTTTTTTTTCTGTGAATTATAAAATTTTATTATTCAGTATCTTTTGATACACAAATTCCAATGCAAAATGGTTTTTAAATACTTTAGTGGTGATTACCACCTTTATTGTTGACTGTACTTGTGTGTTGGCGTTTACATGCAGTTTACTTACCGGCAGTGAAATATATTTTCATTTAGAACAGTCGTTTGAAATGAGAATGAATGTACCTACGAATGAATAACCGAGAATTTTTAATTTGTTTTTGTTACTTGTGGCAGCGATATGCAACAAAAAGGTATTTGGTGTACCACCAATCTCTGTACGCGGTCGCAAAATATTCATCGTGTTGGAAACAAAAGGCCGCTGGTTTTATTTAGTACCTACTTACGCAAATAGTTGCGCTACGTGACTCAGTGTTCATCAACTGTTTGTATTCTGACACGCATTCAGTTACCATTTCGTGATCTGAATGTAGGGGGTGGGTCATGGGGGCACGACCTCCCCTTGAGCTAGTCATTTCATTAGATGCATTATTGTAGGTAAAGAAATTGGAGTTTATTTACGTGCCACCATTCATGACGCTGACGATCCTAAAATTGAATTACAATTTAATAACAGCTCAGTGTCAACTCAACGTGTCAAAATTGTATTGAAATTAAAATTTGAATTCGGCTCAACTGCTACCCCGTTCGTTGAGCCGGGATCTGCTCACCCTCGTAGTGACATGATTAAAACACGTACCCGATGCAAATCTTACTAATATTATGAATGTGAAAGAATATGAAAATGTTTGGATGTTTATTACATTATCACGTTTCAACGACTGAACGGATCTGGCTAAAATTTGGTACAGGTCTGTAATAACACATAGCCCATAGGCACGTTTTATCCCTAAAATACGCCTGAAATATCCTTGAAATCTCACGCAAGTGTAGCCGCGGGCAAAAGCGACTATCCTTAAAAACCGTCATTGGGGGTAAAAATATTTCATGACGCGTTGTGCTTAACTAACTGTATAATGTTAGTTATGTATATTACGCTTATTGCAAAATTTGTGTTCATGTTTGGTGATATTCGTGTCGTGGCTGTCATGCCATACGACCAGAATGCATCGTGGTACCTAATGTAGAAAAACCAAGTTGCTTGACATCGTAAAAAAATAATTGATTGAAACTAACTCAGTTAAATACCTCATTTATTTTAACAAAAGGAAGGTAGGTATCCAATTATTGCTTCAATTTTCTGAAACATCATCGCTGCAGAGTTTTTAACATTGTTGCTTCTAAATCCCTTAACAATACTTAGTTTAACACAACTCCGGACTCACCATACTTTTCTAAATCGATTTGGGTCAACACTGCCAGGGCAAGTTAAAACGTGACCAGGATGTCACATGGGCTCGTTTAAAGCTGAAAGTGTTATCTTACGTTTATTTTTATTCAGCATTTTCACGTGAAGCATTACGTTGTTGTGTATTTATTCAGTTGCAGTAGCTGCAGTTGTAAGATACCGGGATATTAGCCGGCTTATTCACTCCAGCGTATAAATCCTAACCTAAATAGTTTCACCTGTTGTGTACGTTAAAGTACCTAAACTATTTTCACACTTCGTTCTTTTATTATGGAGTTCAGTTTGAACTCCATTATACCTACTGTTCAGATTAATTAATCTTTAATTTTAAATTGAATTACCTACTTACTATTTCGCCGGGCCACGATAGGAACTGTAAAACCAATCCTGGTTTGACGCCTCGAAAGATGATAGGAGTGCCAATAGTCTCTTTGCTAGAGATAGAAAAGCCGAAAAATGAGCCTCGTGGTACGAGGTGAACCGAAGGCCTCGAATGCAACTGGGATTTTACGCTACGATAATGATGATGATGTTTCATAGATTTATCTTCTTCATCTTAGCGTCGTCGTGTCCTGATTGTATCTGAGGCCTGCACCTCGGAACTCGGGGTCCGCTTTCCTGCTTTTCCTTCTCCATTTCGCACGATCTTGGTAATATTATTAAGTAATATTGATGAAACTAGGTATTATTCTTAAATTAACTCTTTAAAAGTATTTATTAGTAAGTACTCCGGTATGTAGTACCAACTTGCATATACATTTATGGAGAAAACGAGTATTTAATATATACACCTAAATAATATTGTACTAACTTTTGAACTTTCGCGTTCCATTATACTAATTCCCGTTAACATTTTAGTATGTAAATAATATCGTGCCCAAACCTTTCACATAAAAGGCACAGTTGACTTTGATATTAATAACGTTTGGCTGTGAAATTGAATACGTAAGTAATTAGGTTACAGAATGAAAAATGTTGGATATTTTATGTATAAGGTATAACGTGCGCCCAATTGGTTCCATGGTAATATTTTTTATATTGCTGAGGCGGAAAACATATTCACGGCTTATTTTTCTCAATTCCATATTTATTTAGGTAAAGGAAAACATTATGAAATATTTTAATATTAATTTGGCCAGATTTTAAGTATAGCTGGCCCATATGCATGCAAGAATATTCAAATTCAAGAAAAAATCGATAGGTGTACTGGCGTACAACAACTGAGAATCTGAAAATTTATTCAGTTTGAAAAAATGTCTACGATATAGCGCCAAAATAATTAGTTTCGGATGTTTTTTGTTTCGTAATTAGTACCGACGTGGTCACGAATATTGCGATACATTTTTTATGTAAGTACCTACACGAAGGCCGAGCATAGATCACAGGTGACATCGTCGGTATGTACACAAATCCACTTAAAATATTAAAACAAATAAATAACTCGGGCACACAAACCCTTATTTAATTTATACTGTACTTAGTGTGAAAATCCGAACCTTTTTCCCCTCATATTTAAAGTTCAAATTGGCATGTATACTACCTATACCCACCAGCAGCCACTGTATTATGTGGGCTGTGCGTTTCATTTTTCATGCCGTAACAATCTGATTCTAATTATAGGTATAATAACGTATGGAAAATCCTGATCATAGATATGAACTTCAAATATGATGATGATATATGGTGTGGGTGTGAGGATGTATGGGGCCATCATAATATTCGGGGCCCAAGATAACTACACCTGGTACGCTGGTATACTAGCTGATTAACTTTTCTCTTAGGGTTCAAGCTAAGATAAACCAAATTGAACAGGAGGAGTAGGAGAGCGGGCCCCAGGTCCCGGATTGACGTTTGGATGAAAAAGGTACAATAAAGCACAGGATTATTTATCACATAATAATCGCTAAGTTTATTTTTCGTCATAATATATGAAAAGATGTACCAGAAAAGGGAAGAAACTCGAGTAGGTAAATGATTCAAGTTTCCTCAAGATAAGTGACTTGCTAAGAAATTTAAGATGTCGGCCTAAATAACGCCCATTAGAATACTAGAGACATTTACATTCCTTGAATGTAGGTACCTACTGAAAACAGGAGCTGGCGAAAATAACTTAGTTGTTGAATCAGGAAATAGGTCACAATATGGGTGGTTGGATCTTGATTTTTTGCCATATTCAGTTGATTCCCCAGTCCCCTGGCACCCACTACTTTGAAGATTTTTAACAAATAACAGTGTGGTAAAATATATGTTAATTTATGTATATAATGTGCTAAATTTAATAAAATCGTATTTGATAAAATCTAACAAGTTGATTACACGGTCTCTGCTCTAAAATTCAAGTAAATGGCAGCGTAGAATTAACATCCTTAATTCTTTAGGATGTTAAGAGCTTAATAGTATCTTGATACCCAAATAATTTCTGGCTTGCGGGCGGGCGGGTTGCCAAGAGATTTAATTAGTCCAGCTGTAGGTAACTCAGACTTGTCTTTATCTAGCGAGTTCAGGTTTACTTTCTAGGATTTTGTTTTTAAAATCGCGTAACAATTATGTAAAGTCCCTTACAATATACTTGGGCAATTATGACTTCAAAAATGATCTATTGCTAATGAATTTGAACTTATTTTTAGGTAGCATTACTTTTGATAATACTTACTAAAATATTTTCGTGTACTAATTGGTTATTCTACAATAAACAGGTCTAGTCTACTGCCTCCACATTAGCACTCCTTTCGGTAGACGTGTTTTGATTATGATAAGATGATTGTCTACTACCTAAATTCCTACATGGTAGACCAGGACGCATTTGGCATTGTTGATGAATGTAGGTACCTATAAACACTTATGTACGGAGTGTATTAATACGAAACTTATGCTGGGTTTTAAAAGTAGGTACTGCAATTGGGTTAAAAAACTTATTGTACCTACCTTTTTAATATTTGTTAACCTCAAGGCACCGCTCCCGTGGGTGTAATCTATAAGGTTAGGTATACTTGGTTATAATTATGTTCCATGTTATACATGTAGCTATGAACCATCGTCTATAACTAAAAAACAGTACATGGCTCGTTATTTCTAGAATCGTACTAAAGTGATAAGTCACTTATTTGGCGGCGTGCCCTGAAGCGTCATTGTTATAAATTTTGAGTCGAGGACGCTGCCGTCAAATTAATTTCTAAGGATTTATTTTTGAAAAGGAGAAAAATTGATTCTAAGGTTATTATTCATATTTTTTACAATGTTGACTTATTTTTATCCTGAGAATAAGTTCCTATGGGTTGCGGGCGCAGGATCCATAATACACCCCTGTATCCGATTCCGCAACCAGATCCGCGGGTAACAACTAGTAGAAATATCTAGTTATTTTAGACATACATTACGCACCTACAAAGTAGTTACTTATCTGATAATAACTAATCTAATTTTAATTTTGAAGTTAATCCCATCCAGTTGGCCTAGCGCCAGGCGACTGAAAGTCTGCTGGTTTATATCCAAGTGTCTGAAAATAGTTATCTTCTTATCTTCCTCTCTTATAAAAATTATAAAATAATGGATTGCTCTTTAAATAAACTGCAAAATAAATCACATTTTGTGTCCAATAATCTGTAAATTTGTTGTTAAATCAAATTGTTTAAGCTTAACAATTGGCACCACGCCAAACCGCAATCATAGCTTTATCAGACAATATTTGGTTGTTCTAACATTTGTAGAGAGCGATAAATCCAAATCATCTGGTTACTGGAAATGTATTTTGAATTATTTAAGCTCTAATTACTTATCAATTTAAGCTGGGTGTACCTATGGATCCCACCAAGACCTATGGGCCCAAACCAACCACACCTGTAAGTCTGTACACCTACTGATTGACAGATGAGGCTCCGATGCAGGCTTCTCTCTAGTAGTTAGTGGATTATACGGCAGTCGCTAAAAGCCAAATTCAACGAAATATGGAGACGAAGAGAAAAGTACTAGAGCGGACTCTGGGTTCTAAAGTGCTACATTCTCTCAAACTAACACAATTCATGCCACAACTGTGTGAAGAGAATTAGTGGCGAAATGCTATTAGTTTGTTATAACTCTCAGGGCAGGTTCTCCAAGTTTTTGGGATAGGTTCTGGTAAATACTTATAAATATCTTCACGTAGACCAAATCAAATTTCGCGAATGACAAGAACAAATTATAATGTAATATAATGAAATAGTATCTAATAAAAACCCGCTACATTAAGTTCATTTTCGAGGGAATTAATTTCGAGATTTCCGCCCTAATGACCCGGGATCATTGAACGATCATTGCATAAATTTCAGTTAATTACTACAGCTTGTTAACTGCCTGATCATTAAATTGCGTTGTCAAAACACATTATTTTGTGCTTGGTTGTACAAAAGTGCTTTTTGATATTTATTACTCTTGATAAAATAAAAATTTCTTCTAGAAAAGTTTTTACAAAATGGTACCAAGTGCTTGGATCATATTCTACCAGGACGGTGTATATTTTTTATTATTAAGTTTTGCTCCAGAGCGCCGTTTTTTCATAAAATATGATAATTAGTCGAGCTATTAAGTGTAATGAAGGCTGAAATAACTTTATTACTCAAAGATATAATGCTATTTTGCTATTTTCTTCACACGTATATTTAACACCCCTTGTTTAGATGTTTGCACTTGCCTCTTTATAGGGAAAGTCTCAGAGGAGGGCTTCAAATAACGACTGAGTGGCCTAATGGATCCACGTGATTGATCGTTTAATTGACATAAAGAGAGTTGAACACCGGCCAACAGGCAATCGATCTGCAAGGAACTTGATTTATCAAAGTTATAAGAAACGTCCATCGGCGTCACTTGATATATTCGTATGTAACAGCTTCATATGAAGTTAACTTGACTCGAGTTAGCAGCACAATACATTAGTTGTTCATTGAATTTTAATTTAATCCGCTATACTTATGAGAATACATATAGATTTAAAATGTTGGATCACTTCTTCCGATTGCTCAGACGTTAAACGTGAGTGCACTCAAGTAATTGTTACCAAAATTATCAAAAAATAGATTTTTTTTAAAACACAGAAAAATCCTTAGAAATAACGGTAAGTTTGGACAATGAATTAAAACGAAAGCTTTACAAATTACTTTAGTTAACACTGTTAATTTGACCAAATCCAATGAGGTCGTCGTGTAAAGTGAATTGATTTCATAGTGTAGAGCCGACATCCTTTAGCTAGAATAATGAAGTCAATTTACAATAGAGTTAGGGTCTATCGATTTAATCCTATATCGGTCTTTGTCAGCATGTTCTTTACTGAGGTAACTCATCCTTCAGTGTTTGGTTCAACAAGCGTTAATTAAACCGCAGGATGGGCAACCTCTGCGACGATATTTTTATACCACTTAGGTAGCAAAGAAGCACCTAAATTATCTTCCACATAACCCACCCACCGTATTTGTTCTGACAACTATTTAATCTATACAAAAAAACGGCCACTTACGTTAGACTTAACTAGAGTTAGTTTGTTTGAACGCGCTAATCGCCGAAACCCTTAGCAGTCGAGCAAAAGAAAAAAAGATGAGAAAGAGTAGGTAAGTATAAATAAATAAAGTTTTACGTTCGTTGAAGAAGCAAAAAGCTGCAAATTAAACTTGGGTTTATTGTACCTTCTTAGGGTTCTTTTAGTTCTTAATAAGTAGGTAGGTACTTTAATTTTATGGTGCATGTATAATTAATGAAGGCGCCATTTCAAAGCTTTCCTTTCAGTATTTAAATAGACAAGATTTTGATTCTCATAAATTAAGAATGTAGGTATGATAAATTTATACTTATTTATTACTGTGTATCATCAAAAACTAAGCTTTTGTCAACTATATTTACGGTTATACGTAATAGGAGGCAAGCCTGTAGGGCTACCTCGTATCACGAGTCCATGCTAATTAAGAATTTTCCAACATAAAAACGCAACAAATTAATTGTTCAACCCGGGCAACGTAGCAAAAATTTAACTACAGAATCGCATTCGAAAGTAATTTCAAATGATGCCACTAGACAAGTTAGAAATATCTTAATAATAATTGGTTCCTTAAAGAGTGTGGAGCTTCTGGGACCATCTGGCTTTTATTGGTAGAGAGTTTATGTCCTAAGACGCAATAAATTTTTCAACTCTGACTTATATTAATTGGCTGTTTAGAAGAATGTGACCAGATGCCGTTGTCTAATTAAGCGCACTGGAAATATTTTCAGGTTTGAAAGCCTTATCTTAATAAATCACGAAAAGAGCATTATAACTGATATAATACATACTAGAGACTTTCGCATATGTAGACCGGCAACATCATACACAAAACTTTAGGGTTTTATTTTATGGTATGTTGGATTTAGATCTTTTACGCAAATTGCTTTAACTTGGGAAGGTCCTTTTAAATCATTTGATGCAAAGTAAGTTTTGATTATATAATGTGTATTCACCATATCTGTAGACCAGAGGGGACCAGGGAGGATTGAAACCCCTTCTCCCTGACATTCAAACATCTAGGTGCACATCAATAATATCATTTTATGCACAGTTTTGTATCATTATCTTATCGATAAATAAATGGTATGATCAAGATGACGAAATCCTGATTTGTCATGCTGATTATGAACTAAAGAAAGTTATGAATGAAATGAACTAAGATAGTTATTAAGTATGCTTAATGCTTCATGGACGTTTTAATAAATATTTACACTACATTTGTTACATACCTATTTGAAAATTCCATAAATGTTCCTTATTTCTTTTTCCTTTTTATAAATTTGCTACATCGGCACAGTGATGGAATCGGGATGGGTGGTAATTTAATATCACCTGATATTGAGTTACTGATACTGAGAACAGATATCGGATATTGTAGCATCAATCCCGTATTTATGTACCGGCGCTAAAATTTTAGGCGTCAATCAGTTTCACACCCCATCAGTCAAAGCTTATTTCTCGAATACCTTAACAATTAATTATTTAGTAAAAAAGTCCTAAATTAATTTTAAGCTTAGACGATTTAATTTAAAACGTTATATTTTTGATATTATGAAAAAACAGATGCTGAATTTAACCTCACCTGCTGACTGAGGGACGAGGCTCTTGACGGCTTCTAAGATGTCCTTTTCGGGGCTGGGAGGTCAGACAGCAGTCACTTTCACAATGTATTGACCGAATTGCCCAAATCTAATCAAAACATCGATGCAGGGATTAGACAGATAGAAGACTAGGTACCCAATTACCCAATTAGACGGCCTATGTATATTTCTATGTATATTTATCCGCATTCTAGAATCTATAACTCACGCTAGTTTAACTATGTTTACTTTGAGTTACGTAGAATATTTATTGCTATTATTATTGCGCCTATATAGTGCCTAGCTATATAATGTAGCTCGTAAAGTTAATTATTACTTATCTTAATTTAATATGCCGTGAGTTATAAATCTGTGGCACCATCATCTATAATGATGGTAACCTTATCCCAAGCACGTCTCATTAAATACTCTCTGTGACTCCAACTTCCAATGAAACCTCTTTTTTGTCAAGTTCAAACGAAGGAACGTTTGAAGTTGACAAACTTGTAAGATAATGAATTTGGACTTAGTAATTTGAAGAGTCACTACGTAATGATTTCTTGTTCCTTCAGTGTAAGTGCTTTAGAAATTTTAAGATACTTAGAACTCTTTTGTTATTATAAGTCTTTGATAAGGATTTTCAGTTGCTTTTATTCTATCAAAAGCTTTTATTTTTAACTAGCTGTTGCCCGCGGCTCCGCCCGCGTGGATTTCGAACTACTCCTGATGGCTGACAGTGTGCGTGAGACTTGAGACGGCGTGCGCTTTTTATGAGGTCCGAGTCAGCTCGAACCTCATAAAAACCGCACGCCGCCGTCTCAAGTCTTCAGTTGTAAGATTGCTTAGAGCGTATCCCGCGCTCCCCAGTTTACCCTGGGCCATCTACGGTTTTAAGATGGCTCCCTTGACCCACCGAGCATCGCACCACTTCACCGACGATGGGGTGTAGGGCGACAGGAGGCCATCCTGTCACCCAACCATCGGCGCGTGGACAATCAGCTTGCCCCCCGCTTGCTCCCCACTGTATCCTCTGCTAGTCAGAGTGACACATAAGGAGCCTCGAAGCAGCCCTCTAGAGGGCCACTTCCACCCCGGCCGGATGGGCCGCAAGCATCAGCGCCTAGTGAACTCCACTGCGCGTGACATAACCTACGACAAACTTATTATTTGCGGTTGGTACAATAATTGAGTCTAGGGATCGAACCGCAAAATTAAGTTTGTTTTTTATTGTATGTACTTTTCCGGGATAAAAAGTACCCAGTGTGCTGCCCAGGATATTGAAGAATAATTATACCAAGTTTCATCGTAATCGAACCGGTAGTTTTTGCGTGATGCCTGAACAAACAGACAGACAGACAGACAGACAGACAGACAAAAACTTTTTTAATCACATATTTAGGTTCGGTGTCGGTCTAGTAACACCCCCTGCTACTTATTTTTTTGATATTTTCAATGTACAGAATTTTCACTTCTACAGATTTATTATAAGTATAGATAATTTTATTTTTTGTGATAGCGAAACTTGAAATAATTCTAATGATAGTAGTAGTTTTTAAACTTTTGGATTCTATGATATAAAATATTGTTAGCTGAACGTGGTCACAGGTGGTCACATGCTGTAGTCATCGGCCGAGACTGTGACCACACCTCGGAGCCCCCTAGTCAAACTAGCGCTTTTTAGATCTTCCTACTACAGTGTAATAGTAGTGAGAAAATCTCTTTTAAAAGCTTCTATTAAATGCTCACTGCTGTCGTGAGCTACCACCTAAAGCCTACCAGTAGCGTAGCAAACTTTGTACTCAGTGCACACGTTCTCATTGCTCATAAAAGTTTCAATTTGTATTAAAACTTATTTAACCGTTGAAGTAATGTGTGTAGGTATTATGAAAATCTCGAACTATATTCATCCCACAGGATTTTTCTTTGTTCTGTGATTCATCCGCATTCTAGAACTAGTCAAGCTAAGCTTATTTCATAAAGCTGTTTTCATGTTTAATATTATATTGGAATTAAAACGTTCTTAATGAACGGCTGCACTAAGTTTAATATTATGCTATGATTATATTGTTAATTAATTTTGTAATTCTCATTTGAAGTGATTCTCGAAGTCTTCAAATAACTCTTCTGTCACTGACGACCTGTTTACAAAGTTATTAATTTATTACGAGTCAAATTTATTCTGAAAGCATTTTGCAGGGATAAGTTGAATTTATATTAAAATGGATGTTGATGTTGATTTTATTGGGGGAGAAATTAAACGATGCACATAAATTATATATTGTTTATTTGATTGTTTTCTGCAAACAAAGGAGTATTATATTGAATAATTTATTGGTTCAACACTTTCATTTTATATACGAACATATAGGTGTTAGTATACAAAATGTACTACAAAACTAACTTAATAATCCCCGTTAATACACACACACTTTTAACAAAATTCTTAAAAACTACAACACATCGATGGTTAACGGTACCAAAATATTTTATTACATATCACTTGATTATTTTTGCTGCTCATCAGAAAACTGATGTTAGTTTTTATTAGTTAAGCTTGTTGCAATAGGTAATTCATATTATCTCAAATAATAAAATTAAAAAGAGAGCTGACTATGTAAATATGTCACCAATATCTGCAAGCTTTAAAGTAGAAGCTAATAAAAACTTTTATAATTTATGCATAGGTACTGACAGGCTTATGAAAATTTAAAAAATAAATATAGGTACCTACTTACCAATCTATTACTATCTATACAAATTTTAAACATCGTACGAAGTTTATATTTCGCATTGTATTACGTTGTTACCAACAGATTATTCTCTTAAATCTAGTTATGGCTTACTAAAAGTACTACATTTAGTCTTTAAATATTTCATTGTAATATTATTTACAATATCTATATAATGTCTTTTTAATATACATGTATTATGTTTTCACACATTTTACTTCATTATTATATTTTTCATCTAGTATTTACACAAAAACTTTTATGTATTTTTTATACATGTTGGCACTAATAGTTTTAAAATTTAATTTTAGTAATAAAATATTAAATATTTACTTCTAAAACTACTTCTTACAAAATTCCTGTATTTAATCAGAACGTTCAATTTTATTGACTATAATGTAAGTATATACATGCATGTATTGCTATAAATAATTTTAATTCTTAGTTTACATACAAATTTCAAACATCTACTCACACACCTTATATTTAATTAATAAAGATGTATTTAAAATAATATTGATGGCATCGCAATACATAATTTATTTAATATGTAGGTACCATTATCATTTACTTATGTAATTACGAACATCAGTAGTTTCAAAAGTTACATTGTTCTTTGTATTGTGAATTGTATCCAATTCTATCTCACAAAAATTTTTTTTCTTTGATTACAAAGTTTGTAAATTAAAGAAGAAGATTACAGAGTTTATAGGTATTTTGTTACACAAAAAGTTAAGAACATTCCTTCTTTTAACAGTGCAGTGGTACATAGGTACTAAAGTCAAGTTTATTATAGTTATGCAGGTTTTAATTTTTACCCACAAGAATGGAATGCGATACGTGATGACTATGATATTCCAATCGTGAGAAAATTATTCAATAACATACAACCTCTGTTGAAAATAAACAAAATAAAGTGACGATATCACCTACTATTGTTTTTACAGGTCTTCTGTCGTCTGATTGTAACCTCTTATAGTAGGGGAGGCCGGCCCGCTAAATTTGCAGTTACTAAAGCGTCATGGGGACCGATTAGATTGTGAAGATTTAGGCCTAAAACGAAAAATAATTTATTCATTTTGCCATTTTAGTGAGGAGGAGAGCGTGTGCTAATTTTCAAAAATGTTAAAAAAATCATTCACATAAAAATACTCGAGCGCGTCAGACATTCACGGTGTTTACCCGCTTTGTTTTTCTAACAACCGAGAGATATTATTCTGACGAGTATATAGGGGAGGATGGCTGTAGAAAAGGGTAGAAAAAAAAATAAGAAAAAAGTTATTCGAGCGTGTCAGATATTTGAAGGGAATATTTAGAAAACTCAAAAAAGTGTCTTATTAAAATATCTGACGATTTGGATGTGGTCAAAAGTTATGGTAGATTTTTGAAAATGTAAAAAAATAAAGTGACCTTGAAATACTCGAGCGCGTCAGATTTTTACACAAACGGTTCAACTTGATGTTCTAGTCGTCCCAAATGATAATCTGACAAATATATGAAGGAATATTCTTAATCTGATAATTTGAAAGAAAAAATTTTTTTTTCCTGAATGGAATAAATTATTACGCATATTATGTAGGTGAAACTACACCTACAAATATTTTTTTTTTTTTTATCTTCATCCTCACTGGATTGATCTTCAAAATTGATTCCTCCTTGGTCAATTTCTTCTTCATTTTCTGTTTCTAAATATAATATAATAAATATAATAATATATAATAATAATATAATAATATAATAATATAATAATATAATAATATAATAATATAATAATATAATAATATAATAATATAATAATATAATAATATAATAATATAATAATATAATAATATAATAATATAATAATATAATAATATAATAATATAATAATATAATATAATGTTCTATTTATTTTGTATTATAGTATTAAAATAAACGTACCTGAATCTACAGTATCTCCTGATATGTAAGGTCGATTTTTAGGTCCCCTTTGAGGTATGAGCATATGATTGGTCCGTCAAGTGAGGTCACTTGACGGACCAATCAGATGTCTCCGAGAGACGTCTTGTAGCGAATCAACGTTCCGTTCGTTCGTACTTTGAATCATTTGATTGGCTCAAAGTGCACGATGCGCGAACTACTCCAAAACCTGGCCAAGCTACGTGCGATGATTATGTGATGTGATGGTGCGAGAGAGTGAAATATAAAGAAAAAGTGAGAAGGAAACAGAAGCGCGGAGTTTCAATCCAGTTCTCAGCAGCTGTATAACACCACACTTTATTTATGCTTTAAGCTACATCGCCCCATGAAAATCGTCAGATTATTTTATTCTGTAATTCTCATAGGATTTCCTTCAAAATAAAAAAAAAATTAATCGCGCTCGAGTATTTCACAGCGACGTTTTTTTTTTACAATTTTGCCACTCACCCATTTCCTTATGCCACGCAAAAATCATCAGATTATTGAAATATAGTCTGTTCTGTATGTATTTAACTTACCTGGCCTTAATCTGACGCGCTCGAGTTTTTCTGAGGTTTGATTTTTTTTTACTAATCTGACAGGCTGTCCTCGGAGCACGCCCTTATATAAAGGGTTTATATTTGGTAGGAGTACATTACAAGTAATAAGGTTTCTCCTCATATAGTTTTCTGACGCGCTCGAGTAACTCTTCAAATCCCTTCATGGGCTCCCCTACCATTAGGCCCTAACTTAAATTACAATAATCAAATTCTCTACCAGGAATTCATCATTCAGAATTCTAGGTGGTTAAGTGTTGAACACAATATGTGTGCATCGATTTATTGAGATAAAATCAACTTTTTTCATCGAAAAGTAAATAATACCTACCTTTCATCCACTTTTTAAAATGAGTAACTGAGTGAAAATAAATTATTAAGATAAGAAGAAACGTTTTCGGTCCCATACAAATGTTTCGTAAACGACATTTTCTTTCTATCACAGTTTACATAATGGAATTTAATTTCTTTTACCTTTTGTCTTTCGATCTTCAAAATATTCAGTTTTTTTTATATTTTTTATTTACATTTCTTTATACCCAATTTTTATACTCAATTCCAACTATTAAAGAACATAAAAGTTATAGATTACCCAGTTTACTAATTTAATTTTGTGTAATTAGGTATTAAGGTAGAATTGGTTGTTATAGGATTAATTATGGTGGTTATGTTTTATGTCTAATGTTTTATGTTAATAAATAAGCAAGTACCTACTCGTAATCGAGAGAGAGAGTAATAAGTCCTCTTACGTAATCTAGAAATAGAACTTCCTTTCGTCCTTCTTACTCTTTAGAGATAAATTAGTAGGTACCTAATTGAAAAACCTGATTTTAGGACTATTCGATAACTGGCAGTTATGTTGAAATACAAATACGTTCTTCAATTAGTTTGGTATCAATTGATTATAAAAATGGCCTTATATTTAGGTACTTATTGCTGAAATTATATAAACGTTGGTAGGTACTTACTTGATATTGTTAACCAACATGTAGGATACCTACATACACACGTCACATATATTGCCTTTAACAGTACAATACGTTGTTCTAAGACATATGGAAGCTTCATCAAACTTGAGGATCATAGAGCATGAGCCTGAGTGAATATTGAAATTTCCTATTAAAACTACGATACACACATTACTATTTATATGTACAGATATCATACATACACTTATCACGCATTTATGTAGATATCTTCTTTTGTTTTAATTGGATAGTCCTTAGGAGGTAATTTGAAGCTTCTCCTTATGTACGAGAAGCGGTGGAAGTTATAATAGTACTCTTTTCCATCGGGCGAATACTGAGGGTAGAGTGTATAAGCAGGTAAATCAAAGTCGAGGTCGGTGAGGGAGTCCGCGAGCGCGTGCTTCGCGAACTCCTCCTTGTATCGTCATGATTGTTCTCTGTACGCACGTCGCTTTGTACACTTTTCCTTTAGTATGTAGCACAATGCTATCGCTATGAGTACAGCTATCGCGATAGCCATGCTTATGCTAATCCAGATTATCTCTTCGTTGATGCCGCTTGTTGATTTACCTGAGGAAAATAAAGTATTATTAGTTACATAACTTTGGTGGTGACGCGCGTCAGAAACGAGTGCGGATCATGACGCTTTCAACAGCGCTGAAATATCGGATACTCATTAAAACGAACAGATAGATAAATATCCCGTCAACTATGATAATTTTCTATTCTAGTTTAGCTAGTCTATAGCTTTTTTGCGTTAATATCGCAAAGTATTAAGTAGGTACTTACACTCCAAGGGAATATAATTCTATAAGATATTGCGTTGAGCGATAATACATATCGACATTTTTACAAGGATGTTGCATTAGTTACAATATTTTTTATCTGTCAAAAGTTTTATCCGCCAAGGCATTCAAGACGGTTATGTTATGTGATTACGTCAAGTTACATTATGTATATTTTTGTTACGAAATACTAGCAGCAAGACTGAATCGTATACCGTGAAGATAATTGGCTTGAAGTTCTGTTTTGCCTGTGTGTTGTGTCAATATTTCAATAATTTCAAAGACCAAAATAAATTTGATATCTCACATCTGCCAAGCTTACAATTTCTTATAGATATTTATCGTATTCGGGATCTCCTAACATAGTGTGTTTTCTAAATAAAACAGCATTCACGTATCTGTTGTTGTGGGTTACAAAGTAAGTATATCTTATTTTACGAGGAGCACAGTAAGTTGGAGAGTCGCTTAATGGACCTAGTTTTCAATTATTTTTACTACGCCTCCACGCGCGACCTACGAATGGATAACCGGAATTTTTTAATGAAAATTAAAAAAAAATAAGAACAATATTTCTATTTCAAATAATAAGGTACCTACTCAAAAGCTATTTGTTATACCTCGAAAATCGTTATTTACTTTAGAGGAAAATGTTGAATCGTAAATATAAAGAACTGAAATACTATTCGTAATTTACAATAAAAGTTTTCGTACATAGCACATTGATTTCAGCTTGAAATTAAAAATAACCCATGAGACAGCAACAGTTATTCATAGTCCGTAAAAGGAAAAACTGGAAAGAACTCTTGCAATGTCATCAATATTCATTAAGCAAGAACGTTTACAAGATAGAGTCACACTGCTGCTCAATGAAGTTCAAGTTTTCGAACATAAAACATAGTAAGTATTATGAACTTCTATTGAAAAATTTTTGTCCCTCTTTTCAAGTCATCTCCCTCTTTACAGTCAAATTCTAAGTACTTTTTTTACTGTACCTTACTTGTAATTCGGGACGAAGCACAATTTCAATAGTCATATGGGACAAACTAGGATTAATTTGAATCTGGGACAAAAATGAAGGTATCTATGTACCTATCTATCTATATATCTATGTAGGTCAGGTCAATTTATCGTAGGGGCTAGACCCTATGAGTCCTTTGGGAGAATTCTGTATGCGAGACCATACGTCCGGTATTATTGTACGTGTGCGAACCCACTTTATCTTGTATATTGAGAGATATACAGATTGGAAATATTTGCCCACTTCTGTTCTATAAAAACTTACCGTCTTTATATTCTTAAAAAAAAATTCTTTTATGTCTTACCTCTTTATATGTAAAAGGTACCTAACCTTAACTTTGACCTGAATATCAACTTACTTATAACAATCATCTTAAGTAATTAAGAAGTAAACTTTATGAGAAGTCATTTTAGGATGGTATAATAACAAAATGTTTCGTTAAATGAGAAAAACATTTTCAGCCTTAAGCCAAATAGGTACTTAATTTTCTGAAAATACGATTTATTAAATTCTTCGTAGAACTAAGTAAGAGAAAAAAATAGGTTTTTATGTGGACATCGATGCCTCTAAATTTTTAAGATTTTTTTTTCAAATTAACTACAGCTAAGTAAATTGCTAAAAATATCAGAAGTCGAAAAAGCTCTAAGTATACCTTTCGTGGAAAAATATTGTCGCAAGTACAAAAAATAACGCACTGAATTCTTATTGTATGATATAGGTCCAAGTTGCCACTGAATTGGACCATTTGAACCTAGCTGAATGACCGGTTCAAATTGGACCGCGTATGGTGACTGTCGACTGCCATCTTGTTAGATTTTTGCTATTCCGACAGTAACAAATACTTTTCTCTCCAAGTTTTATATCCATCAACGATAAAGTAGAGGAAACGCATGTTTGTAAAGAAAATCGTAGGCAATGAAACATGTTTTATAAATGGTTCGCATTTTGTGTGTTTTTCTTTGCTTATTTCAGTGGTTATGTCATTGATGGCAATGATTTCTAATGAACACAATATTATTTGATGAGATATTTTTAATTTGTAGTATGATTTCTTTTTAAGCCTAATAAGTTTGAAATTCGTGTACGCTCGTATATAGTTACATTAAGTATTAGTTACTATTACCCAAGTCAACTGGCGTACCAACATCTGCATAAACACCAAATACTTACATACAACCCTAAGACGTTGTTTGCGGTCATTTGAACCTAAGTAAACATTTCCACAGATGGTGACGAAATTGCTTCCTACATCTATATAACTAACTGACTAAACTGACTCTTATAATGTCTTTTTGGAATAATATCAGTGTTGTGGTGCCAATATGCCAAATCTGGCGAGATAAGCCTAAAAAGAATAACTTTAAACAACTCAGATACGTCACCAATTTAATTTTCCTTTAAGTCGTGGTGCACAACCATAAACTTTTCTCGCGATGTACCTAATAAAATTATCCCATATTTTCCGCAAAGCTGACAAAAGTTTGTTATAACATTTTTATTAGTTGTAGTGAAGGGCGTCGTTCTACAAACTCGTGTAAAACTTTCTTTGCTAGTAAATAAATATTTTTGCAATGAAGTACTGATTTATCTTCACAAATCTAATCATTGGTCTGGATGGATTGTGATTTTTTACAATTTATTTTAAGAAAGGTATTTAAGTAGCAAATAACTTTCGGGCTAAGGACTTTAAATTATCAGTAAGCTTAGGTAGGTAAGTTAGTACTATTATATGTATATTCTGTCGTTTAGGTTCAATCAGTCAAGTTGATGCTTCAAACATGAATTCCTTATAAGACCCACAGTACCTACTTACAACTTTTGAAAATAAAAGTGTGAGAAGTGTCTTTGTGTTATTCTCAAAAGCGTCATTTACAAACAATAATACTTGCCTCCCATCTTGTTAGAGTAGCCACCCATCTTGCCGGCGACGCGGGCTGATGCGCCACCCGCCAATATCAGCACAATTGCGCCACACCCCATCGTATCACCTAAAGCATATTGAGTGCTCATAACCACTATATGGTACCAGATTCATACAGTTTTTATTAAATTTGTAATTACTACTGAAAAGTATTTTCAAGAAATAGTTAAAAACCACCGACATAGTTTATAAAAAAGGTATCTCACCAGAACTACCTACCTCATTGGCAAAAATTGGAGTAAATTTGTGAGATTCTCGGTTCGATATCTCGAATCCATAGAGTAGCAAGTACGAAATGGTTATGTTGTAGCTACAGACTCTCTGTTTTTACAGTGAACAATAACATTCTAACATTGTTACACGAACAACATACAACATGGTCAACATAATTGACAATTTTGAAGACTTTTAATGACTTCCTGTGAGATACCATAACGGTTTTCCTGTAATATATTACAAGCTAATGGATGAAGTTTTTAGTGATTGCACCTATAAGAATTGATGCAATCGGTATAAAAAGTCTTGGATGAAACTAATAAAGGAAATGTATTATTTATTATACTTACGAATCATGATCGCCATCTTGTTTAGACGAAGAAAAGAAGCGGCTCCTTATTTACATTGAAATAGGTATTGTCTTCTCTTTATACCATCGTGCGGCACCTGTAAACAAGAATATACCTAATAGTATCAATTAGATAATTCATTGTTTTATCCAATTTAAATTGAAAAGTTATTCCACTAAAAAAATTTGGACTGAAAATCTCAACATAAGTTTTTAACGTGGCTACAAGTCAGCCTGAGATTCCTTTAACTGTAAATTACCTATATATACCTACTAAGTAAGTAGGTATACCTGTATTCAGTGAACTTCGATAAGGGTAGTGAAAGATACGAATCGAGGAAACTCTCGAAAAGCGGTCAATTGGAAAAGACGAGTACCGGATGATTAACGGCCAGGATTCATCAGGCGAATGAGAGTGGAACCGGTAATATATGTTCCCTGAAAGTACTTTACAAGGTATAACAATGGAATAAAATAGGTTGCGTTGAAAATAATTAGAAGAAAATAATCTACGACATTATGACCATTTTGATTAGGTATCGATCAGAACTTGAATCTGAGTTGTCAGTATAGTATATAAGTTTACTCGATTCGCCATGGTTCCGTAGCAATTAAAATGGATTCCTATTTAATTTAATTTTATGCTTGCTCCGGTCGTAGTTGAATTTATAAATGTATATATAAATAAATATAAATATAATTCACTCGGTGGAAAGTTAAAGGATTAAAATTTGAAACTGGTTTATAATATTAAGCAAAAGCTTGCCAAAGTTGAAAACTTACTAAATATCAACTCTGGTAGAATATCTTAAATTTAAGCGCATGGTTTACTTAATTCTAAAGCGGATTAAATATGGAAAGCAAATACGACTCTGAACAGTTTAGTTTAGTACATTGTGAGATAACAATATATCTATTAGAGTAAAAGCCCGTTCTTGGTTAGAAACTGTTTTCTCTACTTGTTAAGAAAGCCTGTGTTATAATAAGGGTTGACTACTAGCTGAACTTAATGAAAGTAGAAACTAAAAGTATATTTTATTTTGACAACATTTTAACGATAGCTTGATCATAATTACCTAATTGTAAAGTAGTGAACTCTACTTATAACTAGTTAGGTAGGTATTACTAAAGTAATATCGTTTTTATTAATAAGGTTTTAAATGTTTAAATATGTAGGTAGCGCTTGATTGTGCAATAGTTCGATAAATAATATGTTTTGATTTGTCGAATCAGTAAGTTTTCATTGTAATATAGGTACGAATTGAGATTCAGTACCTGCAATAATTCATTCTGAGAGAAACCTTATCCTCAGCTGTGGGACAGTGATAAATTGCTAGAATTAGAAAGGACTAATACAATAACAAAATGGAGAATGACAATACTCCGTGTTACTACAATAAAACTCAGTATTGTATGGAAGTTATAACGTCAAAGCAGCAAATAAGACAATAATTTGGATTTAAAGTGACATGTAAAACCCTGCTATCGAAGATACAGTTGTATTAGCATGCTAAAGCAATTTTGGCGTAGTTAAGGTTGGGAAAGCCGATTACGGAGCAATCATATCCTTGGATGCTTTCGTCGGTTACGGCTATCATTAGGTATTTCCACGAGGGAAAATATTTTGGGTCAATACTGTCAAATATTGATAACATTCTCACCCATGTGAGCGGCAATTAGCTTTTGTGAGCTCTGTATAAAAACTAGAAACTGACCCTATTATAGGAGGAACAAGACCCTAAAAAATTCAAAGTTAAATTGTATTTCTAGAATACGCGTTTTTAAACCTCGTTGGTTCCTTTGGAAGACTCACTGCGTTAGGCAGAATTTCACTGTTGAATACTAAACATATTTTCAGGTCATTCAAATTTAAATTAATCTATGCAAGCACATTCTACTTGGTGAATTTTATTGAGTTTCAGTCAACAGGTAGGTACTAGATTATTAGGTTATATGATTAGGGTTCAGAGAAATCATACTTTTTCGTGAATCGAGAATCGTATTTGCCAACTAAAATTCAGACCATGTCACTAGTAGAAACGACTTTGCAATTACAGCTATGAAATGTCCCAGAATGTGGGAAGAAAAACATATCACTACTGTTAACAATGCAACCCTAATAAAAGCAAAGGGCTCTGTTCAACCTTTTGTTTCACACTTGATTGCGGTACCGTGTACACACCGTCGCACGTACGTCGCTAATAAAAACATGAAAGGAGTTTTACACTCTCCCGCACTTTATGGTTGAATCTGCTATCCATAGAGATTACTTAGTAAGGACTTCGTTTTAATATTAAACAATAAAGTACAGTAGGTATTCTGTTCATAATATGGACGCCCTTTAGATAATCGGGATATTTTTTTGTATAACTAGTGTTTTGTTTTATTTTCCTTGGGCATAAATGTCTTCTTAAATAGACTATTTAGATATAACTATCAAAACAGATATCCTTTGATGCCAGAAAATCTTGATGTTCAAAATATTCAATTAATATTGTAAAGACCTTTGATAATATAATTTGGACGTGAAATTTACCATGATGTTCGCCCTTTTTTATCGTGTGAAAATCTCCATGGATACCTCCCCACCCACATGCTTGCCCTGGTTTTCCATAAAATCTGATTCCCCCAATTGCGGTAGGTACTTACTCATTTACGATCGGTTGGATGGAAAGGGTAAGAGGTTAATTATATACGAACGTGCAGAAACTGACCGCGTTTGATGAATCTTCTAAATAGGTACTTAAATATGACCCTATGATGGTAGGTAGGTTTTACTGCGCTTCGCAATTTGCTCGCTCCTATGTGAACACAAGTTTAAGTTAGAACAGGGAAATTGATTTATTCATTGTGAACATTATCGACCACATGCCCCTTACAAGGCCTTAAGTATTTCAGCATCCTGGTAAAGAGATAGCTGAGGCCTGAACATCCACCCTTAAATAATTAAACAGCGAAGTTCAGAGCGGTTCAGAGCCTCAAGTTTGACACGGCCTCTTAGACATATCGCATGTGATCACATATGTACTTAGTATTATTAATCTATACTAATATTATAAAGAGGAAAGATTTGTTTTTTTGTTTTTTTGTTTTTTTTGTTTTTTTGTTTTTTTGTTTTTTTGTTTTTTTGTTTTTTTGTTTGTTTGTAGCGAATAGGCTCCGAAACTACTGGACCGATTTCAATAATTCTTTCACCAATAGAAAGCTACATTATCTGTGAGTAACATAGGCTATAATTTATCTCGAAAAAATTTAGGGATCCTTACTAAAACTTCAATAATGTAACCCAAGGTGTAAAAAAATGACCTAAACAAATTACTTACATCGCGTGCGCTGCGAAAACTATTGAAGATAGAACAAAATAATGTACTGTGGCAATGTACAACTTAAAAAGGTCTACATAAAAGTCCGCGATAGCATATGTCTACCTAATAAGGGTAGCCAACAGTAACCATTTTTATCTTTACAAATTACAAAAAATTCATGTGTCGATTTCGAAGCTAATTTTAACAATACAGTATTATTCCTTATCCAATTAAATACATTAGATACGTTGTACGTTTAACGCAGATCAAAATTGCCATTCACACTATAGAATTACCATAAATAGTTTAAGAGCTATCGCAATATGAAAAATAATGCGCGGCGAAATAAATGCAAGTTGAAATGCGGACGTAAATCAATACTTCGGGACATTATAGGTACGTAGGTAGGTATCTAAACTGTGCTCAAAATATTATGCTCTATACACGCAGTATAGTTTTCTTGGGTGCCTTTGAGGATAGCACGGGTGCTACAGCACTGGACGAGCTCAAATTCACCAATCATGGATTATTGCAAAACAATCCGCTCGCACCAGGACGTCGTTTGTCTCGCGAATAATTATACCTATCTAAGATTATCTTTCCTTATGTATATCTTTGTACTACCACTGCACTTTGTACCCCCCCCCCTATTCCGGGGGCATGACGGGAACCACGTGGTTCTCAAACCCGAGGGGGCCATCTCGAATCCGGGGATGGCCCGGGTCCAGCCGGGGTGCGAGGGAAATGCTCTTTGGGCCACCTTACACCCTGGCGTCTGAAGACCCTAGACGGCGTGCGGTTTTAGTCGGTAAGAGTCCGACATAGCCTGCCCCGCTGGCCGCGGGGTGGGTATCCATGAGGATTTCCGCACGGAAAAAAAAAGGTATATCTTTGTATTCCCATCCAAATAAATTATATCTTAATCAAGACTTTCAATAAAATTGTGTAAAAATTATTTAAAGACTGTTTGAGTTATTGAAATCTTCTGTACCCCCTGTCACCCCATCTCCTCTTTTCCGGGGTTCGGTAGGGACACCATGCTTTTTTTATACCATTTAAGTGGCAGATGAGCACACGGCCCACCTATGTGACCTATGCACCTATGATGGACGTGCACAACATCAGGGGCGTCACACTCGCGCTGCCGACCCTGCAAAATCTTTCTAATGCCCTTCTTGAAGAACCCATATTATAGCCGCCAGGAAAAACCACTGCAGGGAGATCGTTCCACAGCCTAAGCGTGCGCGAAATGAATTTTTTTTCAAACCTTACAGTACGCACTGCAGACGGATGCAACGTGTGGGGATGAATTCCCTCCCTGTGGCGAGCGGTGCGATGATAGAAAGTGGCTGTAGGCGTCATAAATCAAATAATGCCCATCCCAGGGTCAACTGGGGAGCGCGGGATATGCTCTAAGTAATCTTACACCCCGGCAACTGAAGACTTGAGACGGCGGCGTGCGGTTTTTATCAGGTCTGAGTGAGACTTAACCACTCCTGCTGGTTGACAGGGATGATATATGAAGGAACTTCCGCACTAAAAAGGAATTTGAAACAGAATTCGCAATCCACGCGGGCGGAGCCGCGGGCAACAGCTAGTCTATAATATAAAAATGAATCGCAAAATGTGTTGGTAAGCGCATAACTCACCAACGGCTCTACCGATTTCACTAATTCTTTTTTTGTTGTGTTTGTTATTATCGGGAGAAGGTTCTTACGAAAAAAAAAAAACAGTTGTACAGAAAATTTCAGAAAGTAACTTTTCTTTTTCTCATATAAACTTTTTCTATTATGTGAGAGAAGTTTATGTTTACGTTACGGGATTAGTATTTAGTAGTAGTAGGTAGTAGTAGGAATGGGAATGGGAATGAGAATAGGAATAGGAATGGGAATAGTAATGGGAATGGGAACGGGAACAGGAATGGGAACGGAATTGCACGCGGGTGGAAAATATGGCGGTACGAAGTTCGCCGAGACAGCTAGTTAATTATACGTTTTCTTTTTAATGATGGTAAGGTTTTGGTAAGTACTTTTTATAATTTCGTCCTCCCCGTGCTGCATATTAATTTTCCTGCATAGTTGAACACGTAAGTACCTATTTAGGGACTATGTCAGAACCTAGGGAATAAATGAAGAAATAACTAAGTACTTATGTTATTTTTGCAAACAGGATCATTGATGAGATTTTAAAAATACATTTTATAACATTTAATGTAGGTACACGTATACGTCGACTATGAAAATCAATATTGTTGTGGCGAGTATCAGTCCATATGTTTAGCTTGTCAAACTTGGGGGGTACTTGTTAGCAGCCGGTAAGTGGGTATATCGCTAATCTTAAAAATAACGGCTGTGAGTTTGCGAGCGGCGCGAGTCAGCTGATTTTCGCGCGGCACAGACCAGTCAAGCCTGGAGCTTCCTACGATAAAGACGCCCCAGCGGCTCACCGCTTGAAACACAACTTAGTGTTTTCGCCCCGGGTCTACTGCGGATCCCGGACACCGCATCCGAGACGACATCGGCTGGTGGCCACCAGCAGCAGCAGAACCAGAACAGCAGCCGAACACCAGCGCTGGGTGAGTGATATACTCATTTTTACTGTGTTGTTGCATGGCCCCTTGCGTTCTCGTCGAAGACATCTTGGACTGAACGAACTCCACGGTCAGTCGTAATCTGTTCTCAACCCGCTTTTGGAGGACACGGCTATTTACACGCCTGCCCCTCCAAATATAAACCAAGTACTTAATCCAGAATAAAATAATGACTTCATATAAATTAAGCCTGACGTAATAAAATTGGTTTACTTTTCGAGGCCTGTTTGGCCTGTTTCACTAAATTAAATGAATGGCCACCCATTTTCTAACATTTAACGTAGAATTTGAATTTAATTTAAAAAAGTAAGTAGGTAATGTAGAATTCTGGTATACAGGTGTTTTGTGTTATCATGGCTAATGGCTATGGAGATAACTCTATTCGTTCAAACCTATTTAACATAAATAATATCTATACTTACTATTTTATCCCATCGCCCGACTATAGAACGTCTACATCCTGAAGGCAGATCGCTCACGAAGATTTTTACAATGAGTGCGAATACTACTACGGTGACAGATAAATATACAGACCACCTGATGGAACCGCCATGAGCATTTAAAACCAAAGAAACGGCAAGTTGTAAATCTTATTCACTCACCCCATTTACTTTATACCCATACCTAAGTACGTATCCTGAAATGGCAGAGTTCAGCATTTCGCTTTTAAATTATAAGATTCATTTACTTATATTGAGTAGAAGAAGAACTTTTTTTACACATGAGCGAGAAAGTGATTTTTTACAAGATTGATGTGCTTTGTGACTGTCAATACATAACTATATAACTGTTGAAATGAACGCTTGTGGTTTGTTAACAAAGGAATTGAGGACGGAGCGGCGCTGCGTGCGATTCACTGCATCTGGATAATTTCAGACTCAAATTACACTTAGCCTACTTGTAAATCTCACCGGCAACGAAAAGGAACGTAAACTTTTCGTTCCGCTTTAACATCCAGATGGTCTGGTAAGTACCTATAATTAACCAACAATTTTTGATAATATAGATATATCTACATCAAAGAATTATAAAAAATGGCACTTAAGAAAACGACGCGCGACGGTTACAAAACTAACATAGATCGGCTAATCGTTTGGAAACCGAATTATAAATGGAAATCTAATCAATTAATTTTATTAATTACGTCGTAATTTAGCTTCCAGGGTTCTAAATTTCCGAAAAAATATCGTATCTCGTTGGTAGGTTTAGTTAATGACCTTTCATTAAAATCCGTTTTAGGTCATTTGGTTCGATGTCAACGCTATCTCTCTAATAAGATTGTCTTTTTGGGTAAATAGAAAATTTGTCAAGAGTTTGGAGATAAGGTTTATTCTACATATTTTATCTTTACACTTATTTGAATATATCTTGACTCTGATTTAAATTATAATTTCAGCATATCGTACGTTAAAGAACGTACACATCTCATACAATTTTCGTCGCACATGTTACGAACTCGATTCGAAAAAATTTCGTGTTCGCCCCAATGAAAATTATAATTTAGATCAGAGCCAAGATCTATTCAAATATTATGTTAAGATAAAAATATTTATCTCCTATTCATCAAAAATCATTAATAGGTACCTTCTCCTCCACCCATGATTCAGTGGAATATTCAACCGGGTTTTGATTAGTTAAGTAGGTAAGTCCATAACACGGCTAGGTCATAAGGAACGCTTGACTTTGATATAACATAAACGTGCCTTCTGTTTTCTCGCGTACGTGACATTGCGTAAGCATCGTAGGTATGCGTAGAGACAAGTTAAAGCATATTTTAGTACCCACACCCTTTCTAATTAAAAAATATATTGTCAGTTTTAATATGTTTGTTGAAGGATTCTACTAATACTATTAATGTGAACTTTGGTAAGGATGGTTGGATGCACAACATAAGGTTACTTTTTATTACGAGGATAGGTTCCTGTGGGACACAGATATGTGATCAGTATTACATACAGGCGCATTCGCGCGTAACAGATAGTGTAACATAAAATAGTAATGTAAGCACCTATAATTGGCTCGTTGATGAAAATTCTGGAATTAATCCAGAATTTTCTAACAGTCAGTAGTCTTCGTCTACATCCAGTCTGGCTCGATGTTTTCGGTACAAAACTTTAATCAATTGTGGTAGACTAAGTACAACTAAGTACC
Organism: Lithosia quadra; assembly: GCA_963576445.1. NCBI lineage: Eukaryota > Metazoa > Arthropoda > Insecta > Lepidoptera > Erebidae > Lithosia > Lithosia quadra. The sequence continues at coordinate 6,088,444 of OY754884.1, read as the reverse complement.
TACTGGTGCACATTGTCTTATCCTTGCATGTTACTAACATGGTAACAGACATATTGGAATTAACTTTTCAATAGTTACTTCCCAATTACCTAGTACCTACCTATTTCTCTTTTGCAAAGTTCATATCTACCAATATTTTTGATGTTGTTTATTCATAATGTAAGTTGAACTAAAGATCACGTCACTTTTTAGAAACCATTCAAATGAGCTTCCACTATTTTTTATACTACCGCCTTTGTTCAATTTCAAAGAAAAGTTAGATTGTCAAAAAGCATTGTGGAAGCCAGATTTATTCTGTGAATTTCATTCAGTGAGAATTTTCTAAATCTTTGAATAAAAAATCCCTCGTTTGTGTTGGGTAAACCTTAAAATCTAATATCTTTTAATATGCATAGTACCTAAATTGAACTCACACACAAGAACCTATATTTGTAAGTTTAAGGTTAAGACCATAACAAACGTGTTTTAGGATAATTGTACTTAACACCACAACCACGTAGCATCAGAATCCAATCAAAACTTATTTCCAGGCTGCCCTGGTTTTTCTCGACGTAACATCGTATCTTGTTAACCAGGCTTAGATAACAAAATTTAGGATCAGCGAGCTTTAAACTAACAAGATGTGAACACACGGTCGAATTTATTTAGTTTCAACCGCACCACGTAAAATATTTTGTTTTCCTTTTTTTTATCGAGTCAAACTCGATTTAATCAGACATTTGAATGTTCAAAGAATTAGCAAGGCGTAAACACTAGAGAGATTGTGGTCAAACGCGAGCCCATTACCTAAAAAACTAAATAACACGTGTAACGCCGTGCCACCGCGTTAGGGCGTTGCTTGGCATGGTTATATTATTGAAAAAAGCATCGAATGTGACTATGGCTCAACGCTGAGATGATAATTGATGATCATTCCTTTTCACGATAATGACACTTACGAATTACACAAGTTTTGTGTAGAGACTTGAAGTGTGAAAATGAAAATCGTAAATGGCCACTTTTCTCATTTAAACATTCACGCTTTCGTCTTTAATGAATATACCTATATATTGTGATTCGTCTTTCTGAACGACTTAGTCCTAACTAAATATATCTAATATTTTCTTATATAAATAATGAACTTGGCAATCTCACAATTGTCTGCGAGATTCTTCATCATAATGCGGTTGAAAAGCCTATTGATCTAGATAAACAATGTATTAAGGCGGCTGCCAACGAGATTATTCTCAGAGGACTCTGTATGTTATAAACGTTAGGTATACTTACTATGATTATATGAACGAGTATTTTCTACAAAATATAGAAATATTACCAACGATACTATATATCTCTCTACAATCAACGCCATTCAAACTAAGTGATTACATTTTAATTGCGTTGATTCTAATGCATAGATACGCAATAGGTAGATATATCTGGAGTAAAATTTGATCAAAGGCCCATAGCACACGGCGTATTTTATACGAGCAGACGACGCGCAGATGACGCGCTTGTACGCGCTTCATACGAGATTTGAACGCAAACTTGTAACCTAAGCATACGGGGCGTTTGTGAAACGCGCCTCTCCTGCGCGTATACGCGCTGTAGTCGCTCGTTGCTTGCGTTTTTGAACAGAGACTGTTCGCACTTCAGTTGTACAATGGCGTCGGTTGAGACAGCACTGCTTACGCTGGCTTTAGTACTTCTTTTAAAAAGAAAAAAACGTAAAAAAAAACGTATTTGAATTGCAGTTACTCAGCTCCTCTGTACGTGCACGCGCGTTTGCATGGCTTCAAACGCGCGTATACGCGCTTCATGCGCGCGCGTGTATCATTAATGCAAACGCAACAATCAGCGTCTACGGCGCCGAAAACGCGCGATCCTAATACGCGCGTCGTCTGCGCGTTAAAAATACGCCATGTGCTATGGGCCTTTGAAACAGAAATAAAGATTTACGTGAGCGTTGTGCCTCGTTAAACATACATCAATCAAATTGATGCTTGAAAAGAGAGCGAGTATGCCAGAAGCACCCGAAACTGGCGGGCTGGGATAAAAGGTTCGGCCGGGTGTTCTCTTTACCTTCCCGACTACCTGAGAGAAGAAGTTATACTAGCACGTTTTACTTTACAGGTGCATAAATATGTCGTAGTATGTAGGTATGCACCTTTTTTTTTTTATACCACTTAGGTGGCAGACAAGCACACGGCCCACGCTGATGGAAAGCGGTTACCATGGCCTATGGACGCGTGCAACACCAGGGCCGTCATACTCGCGCTGCCGACCCGTTATCTATTTTTATTGTCTCTTTATAGTCTCGTTAACTCGTGTTGTGTTGAGCTGGAATTATTGTAGTCAAATCCACATCACACAGTCAGATTCATCAAACCTTCGCACCTTATTTTACGTTTCCGTGAATAATTATGGTGCTATTTAACATTCCATTAAATATGATGCTCAACTATTCGTATAAAAGGTTTTAAGTTTAGATAAGAAATACTTTACTTAGACGACAAAGGGCTTACGTTGCGATTTGTTAGTCTAAGTCTGTTTTTGGGGCCCCACCAAAATTATTGGGCCCAAGCCAATCTCACCTACAAATCGGTATACCAATGAAAGCCTCGGATGTAACCGGGAACAATGCTAAAATTATAATGATCAGTATGCACCCACGGTAGAAGTTTCGCTTGATTAGCGGCTGTGAAAGTTATATTTTTGAGCATTCTCGAAATATTAGTACCTCACAATAAGTATGTCGAGTTGGTCATTCACACACCAAAAAACAATATATTCCCCACGAACGTTTATGTCACGTCTCCTCTTTTAATCCCAGGAATCTTTTATACAGTGTTACTTGCTGACCTATTTCTATGATTTCCCGCGGGTAAAGCAGTGCTAACATGATTATCAATACACGCCATAAGTAGGTACTTATACAGTTTTCTTATTTAGTGATCTACAAAACACCATACAAAATCGACACCAACAAATACTTTTAAAATATATCTTATTTATCTTAATGTGACAATCGCAATGTTTATTCCTTTCTTAGTTTCATAAAACAATGTGTTAGAATATGTGCCTATAATTTAAGAAGAAATGCGTCTATGCTTATAAAATGGTATTAAGACGAATCTAAGCGTAAACTGACGTCAAAATATGAGATAATTTAATTTAAGTGAATCGAGAAACCTAATTATTATGGCCCATTCATGGTAAAAGGTTTTCTATCTCGTTAGGGCGGAGCGTTTTAAATGTTCGTACGTTTTCAGTTAATTAAAATAACAAAAGAGACTGGCATGCCAATTAATATAGCTGTACCGCGTGTTTGTTTATCAAGGACAGAGGGGGACCGCTGTGTTTAAATATATCTCAGTGATACTATCTTATTGGGCATGTCCAATATGTCCATATGATAAGAGCAGGATTGTTTTTTGGTAGGAGGTAGGACACGACGGTCTCTCCCGTCCGAAATTAGCTGTCCGGCTGGGGAAGTACCTCCGCCCTACAGAAGACCTCGGCCATAATAACCATCGTTTTTTGTTCCCGGCGGTAAATAGGGTAGCCAGAGCTCACTGTACTCCTCCTCTCCCCACCCTTTCCTACTCCCGCCCTTTCCCTTAAAGGTCGGCAGCGCGTGGGTGACGCCCTTGGTGTTGCACACGTCCATAGGCCATGTGACCACTTCCCATCAGGTGGGCCGTGTGCTTGTCTGCCACCTACGTGGTATAAAAAAATACTCGTTATAGATCAATGAGAGTTCGTTCGTACCTATCATGCTATTCTCGAATCAACAGTATCTGATTACAATTAAGCCTTGTCAACCCTTTTGTTAGCCCCTTTATTAGCAGGGAGTTTACTTCTGCCGTCAAACATTCTACTAATATTGTCTAAAATTATCGATTAGATTCAAATTACAATGTACACAAAGCGTCAGAGATGGAGGGGCAACCCACACAGTAAACTTCACGCGTGTGGGTAATTCTGATATGCTCCAACGCAGCTATAATTTACATGTGTGTGTGTCAATAACTTGTTTGTCCACTCACACTAGCAAATGACAATAGATTTAAACCATTCGTATTTATTATTTACAATTTCTCAAGTAATAGCTCATAAAATTATTGTAATGAAGCTATAAGACCGTTAATTTTATATAGTTTTCAATAAGTTGTTGTGGTCTGGGAGCTCTCGGGTTCGCTTTAAACGTTTTTGAGTTTTTTATCGTAAAAGTTATTGAGTTCGAATCCCAGTACCATATGTTACTTTTTGAACATTTTAATACGTTTTTATCTTCTTATTAATCATTTATTTCAAAAGATAACATTGCGGTATATATTTTATATATAGTATTTTGAAATATTTGTGATATTTTTATACAATAACTTAAATCAGTATTTTCACCTAACACACAATTCAGTAGTAACTATTGAAAGAGAATTATTACTGAGCAAGTATCATGCGTTGTTTGCATGATATACAATTTATACCTATTACCCTCTTTTTGGTGATTATTTTATTAAGCTAATTTTACGTTTATAGATTTACTATTGGATCTTGTCTTGGTGCTCCAAACGTTCAAAAAAATTTTTTCTTGGATAAAGTAATATACCTACGAGTATTTTTCTTATTCACAAAATGAATATTATTTATATTCATCTTACAACTGTAATGAGAGCTCATTATACCTACCTAGTTATTTTGCATGAGCTAAACATTTCGTTAAGTGAAATATCTAGAAGATTAAATATATCGGTAAGCAGTGGTATTTTACTATTTATTATGTATTATGAGAGTTGCTATGTTTAATGCATTATTGTTTTTGATTGGTGATTAACTAGTGACTTTTATGGGAGTGATTGCCACCTGACCTTCAACCCGTTTGTTTGGCTTGCTCCCAAAAGGTGTTGATAGGACCTATTCTCTTTTGTATATATAAATAAGTAAGTATATGTTATATATGTAAGTATATTAATGAGTATAAGAGTTGAGTATATAATATAGAATACCTATGTATATGAGTATATAAGTTTAAAAAATTGTAAATATATACCTAAACATACTATTATAATATACTAACCTAATTGTATGTTGTTTTTTAGAGGAAGGCTGTGCAGCGGTGGGTTCGCCGTTATGGCGAATCAGGAGACACAGACCGCCTTCGGCCTGGCCCCAAGGCTTTTGCCTGCCTACACCGATGCCTGTTCTAGGCATAAAGAGGTGGTGGAAAATCCCCTTTATGTCCACTCGCGTTATGGTCATCAAACACGATATCAGCTTAGCAACAATAAGGAGACATCTTCAGGCAGCTGGAATAAGGTGTCGCAAACCGGCTAGAAGAATACCTACTGATCTTCATCATCAAAATAGATTAAAATTCGCCAGGGAGTTTATAACTTTGATTGGTGCAACAATGTTGTTATTTTTAGTGTCTAGAAATGTTTTAAATCAGACAAGGATGGACGAAAATTTTTATGGAGAAAAGCAGCTGAGGGATACAGGTTCAAATCTATGTTTGAATTTAGTAGTAAGCATGTGACAAAGACTACAAGAAGTGATAAAATAATGATGGTGCACCAATTCGTCACTGATAGTTTTTTTTTTAATTTTCTGGTTTTAGGTATAATATAAAATATAAATAATATAGCATCTAATACGTAAGTATATAATTATAATAATCTACTATCTTATTGTTCATTTAGGTATTTTGTTACCTATATGAAAAATATTCAAGAAAAGATAGGAGGATATACCTACTTAGGTAAGTAAACCATAAGTGAGTGTGATGTTATTGTTAACGAAATTAGAAATTATTATTATTTACGTATAATATAATTTCTTTAAGCTAACATGTTGATTCACAACACTAAACTTTACTTACCTACTACCTAAGTTAGAAGTGTCCACCCTTGTCTGGTTAAAACGTTAGTAAGGATAATAAATAAAGGATAAATATAACTGATCTATTGTTACATAATATTTTTTCATTGTATTTTGAATAAAAAACATATTTTAGGTAGGTAGGTAGTTGCAAATACAGATACCTACATTATTTTGTGATAATAGAAATTTGTTATTTATAAATACAATGTTACTTTGATATTATACCTACTCTTTGAAAGCAGATGTTTTACTTATACCCACCGCTTATTCTTTTTGAGACTATGATACATTTTTAAGCTATAAAAGTCAATAAATACTACAAATAAAATATGAATAATAAAACAAAAAGAAAGTCGTTATTATTATAACGATTTAGGGAAATTAGGCGGGATTCGAACTCTGTACTACGTCCGTGTCAGCACGCCTCTCATACCATTCGGCCACGAGGCTCCTTGCTAAGCAGCGCAAATTATACTACCTAATTGGATGACAGACAAATCACACACTAACACATATGCAATCGTTGTTTATATTTTATTGTAGCGGCCGCGGCCGGTGGTATTGACACACACATGTAAATGCTAATGTAAACGTAGGTATGCTACGTTAGAGCATATCGGAACCACACACGCACAATTGTGTCTGTGTGCGTTGAGACCCAGTTTATGTCGTCGTGCGTACATTAGTTGTTCACAACAACAGAATTCCCATAACTTGTAAATATAGGAAAGTTTAACAACTGTGCACTGTGATGACAAGTAGGTCGAGGACGTCAACACGGAGGCCGAGACATAGACTCTTTTCTATATGGTTGCGATTATTTGCAAGCTTGTACCTAGTATTTCTACTGTTAGAAATTGTAAAGTAGCTATGTCCACTCCCTGGTTTTTACTGTGTGAGTCATTTTATAAGCGGACAACCTATATTGGTAGAGTTTGTTTGTTTGAATGCGCTAATCTCAGCAACTAGTTCTAATTGAAAAGTTCTATTTGTGTCAGATAGCCTGTTTATCGAAGAAGGTAGACTATATATGTTCACGCTACTACCCAGGGGAGCGGAACAGTAATTATATAATATGAAGTTTATACATAATTAAACAGATGCCAAGAGAACGAAATATTTAACGGGTGAAGCCGCGGTGGATAGCAAGTTGTAAAAATGTAGCCAAATTTATTAGCAATTGTCAGCATATCCTTATATCTATAAGTATATATATATAAGTATAGGGATCCTTGGTGTCGATATCTCCAGTGACGTCCAGTACCGTAATCACCTCGAAGATAAGGTCAAGTTGGCATCTAAGAAACTTGGAGTGCTCAACAGGGCGAAGCAGTACTTCACTACGGGGCAAAGACTTATTCTTTATAAGTCACAAGTCCGGCCCCACATGGAGTACTGCTGTCACCTTTTTGCCGGGGCACCTGCATACCAGCTTGACCCCTTCGAGTCGGTACAAAGACGTGCGCTGCGGATAGTCGACGATCCCATACTTTTGGGCGGTGTGGAGCCGCTTAGCCTGAGGAGAGATTTCGCCTCACTTTGCGTCTTCTACCGCCTATATAATGGTATGTGTTCAGATGAATTGTTCGACATGATGCCCACGGCCACTTTTTATCATCGCACCGCTCGCCACAGGCAGGGAATTCATCCACACACATTGCATCCGCTTGCAGTGCGCACTGTAAGGTTTGAAAGAAATTTTATTCCGCGCACGCTTAGGCTGTGGAATGATCTCCCTGCCGTGGTTTTCCCTAGCGACTACAATATGGGGTTCTTCAAGAAGGGCATTAGAAGGTTTTTGCGGGGTCGGCAGCGCGAGTGTGATGCCCCTGGTGTTGCACGCGTCCCTAGGCCACGGTAACCGCTTCCCATCAGGTGGGCCGTGTGCTTGTCTGCCACCTAAGTGGTATAAAAAAAAAAAAAAAAAAAAAACCATCGTTTTCATCAATTTTAAATATTTTATAATAGGTATGTCACTATTTATGTTATTTTTTAATATTTAATGTTACAGAAACGTCTATTGATAGATGAATTTGAAAACACATTCACAGCTGAACACTCTTTTACATTTTCTATTGATATTTGCTTGAAGTGATTTACTCCTACTGTGAAGGAGATAAAAGAACAAAATGTTTTTCAGTTAACAAAATTGTAAGGTTTCAATGGAAAAATAAACTTAAAATATGGTGCATAAATCAACACTTCAAACAAGATTTAATAAAAGGAATTTTAAGTATACTTACCGATATGAATAATACCTTTAATACAATTCTTTACTTTAGGTTACATTTAAAACGTCATTTAAGCTTACTACTCCTATGTAATGGCGTTATGTTGCAACTATGTATCAATCTTTCGACAAAGTAAATTTAAATATGAGACAAAATAAATTGCCAAATACATCTTTTCACACACAACAAGATTTTTACGATCGTCCGACCAACGTTGGGTGTCCTACTTTCCGTCTCCATTCTAGGACTCGTTTGCTCCATCGGCCATAAATCCTTCATCATTACTTATCAATTATATTATTTATCACATTATTTTATCTATTTTGCTTCAAAGCAACGCTTGTTACAATATGTCAGCGTTTTGTAACACATCATTACCAACCCATTTACCCCTGGCATGTTTAAAAATATATAGCTCTATCGCGTTAAGCTTGTACTCATGCTCCATATATTTTATTCACCGTGACACATTGTGATGAAGATAAAGTTATATCTTAATAACTATTATATTATAGTTATTTTCACAATACTTGCATAGTACGTACGTTCTATGTAACGTTTTATGACGGCGGAAAGTAGTCTCAGAGTTTTTATGAAACTTGTCAAATTATTCTTAAATAACCTCACATTATTGTATCAATGAATTGATTTTATAATTACTTCTCGAACTAAAATATTATGTAGAAGACAACTTAATCAAGAATTATACCCAGACCAATGCAAAAGACATAATTCATGTATGCAAATATTTTGCAATGAGCGGGCATTGAACCGCTATTTCCGACGTAGCAGTAGAGTAGACGCTCTACTGTTACACCATAGAGTTAACATTGCTAAGTATGCAATACTTTTATTGCACATGAATAATAATGCAAAACGTCTTGTTTCCAATAATTTGGCCGCGCATTTTCAGATTTCTTGTTTAGATAACAATAAACTTACTTATTGGCCCTGGGAAAAAAGATAAAAGTCAAGGTTTTCGACAAGGTCTCAATTTTATAAGTTGGCGCAGATGCTTCTAATGCTTTAGTGTTGAAATGCCGCAGCATTAAACCCGTGTAATCACCAAAAAAAGGTATAACACTAAAAGTAAAAACTGACATCAGTTAACTTTATGTGGCCTTTAAAGTGCTGCGTTAAGGCATTGTTTGTACGCATGTTTATAACTTTAAAAATATTTCTCAACAGCCTTATAATTTAAAAACTACCCTATCCAATTACCTTTACGTCAAAACCAATACTTCTACGTTTATATTTACTGTTTATTAATCGCAAATAATCACAATGAATATAAACAAACAAGGGGCTACAACTAATATTTACCAAAAATAGTACCTACTATAACCTAGGTCAGGGTAGGCGAACCAATGGCACGCGTGCCATTGGTGGCACGCGGCACAATATTTTGGGCACGTTGCCGATCATAAAACTTGTGTAAAAATGTGTTTAGGTATTTTATGACGATCTAACGAGAATGATCCTATGCTACGGAGTATTCAAATATGTTATAAAACGTCGTATGACATTCGTGAGGTATGAAAATTACGGGTGCGGGCCGGAACCTTCACGTGGTGCACCTGAGCAACGGAGGCAAGCAGCGCCTCCCACTCGCCACGGGAGACGCTGCTGCCTGCGGCCAATCCGGCCGGGGTGGGAGTGGCCCTCTAGAGGGCTGCTCCGAGGCTCTCCACGTGTCCCTCTGACTAGCTGATGGCACAGTGGGGAGCGAGCGGGGGGCGAGCTGATTATCTACGCGCCGACGGTTCGGTGACAGGACGACCTCCTGTCACCCTACACCCCACCGTCGGCGAAGTGGCGCGATACTCGCCCCACCCCCCCTTTCGGGGGGTCGAGGGGGCCATCTTAAAACCGTAGATGGCCCGGGGTCAGCTGGGGTGCGAGGGATATGCCCATTGGGTAACCTTACACCCCGGTTACTAAGGCCCGAGACGGCGTGCGGTTTTAGTCGGTTCGATCCCGACATAACCACCCCCGATGGCCGACGGGGGTGGTATCCATGGGGATTTCCGCACGATAAAAAAAAAAGGTATGAAAATTACTTATCCTCGGCTTCTTATAACCCTCGCCTATGGCTCGGGCTAGCAAAATCGCCTCTGCCGTAATTTTCAACTTACCGCCCTTGTATCATAATAAAACATTTCAAAAATATACCTCTTTTGTTTACATTATTTCATAAAGAGCTTTGATGGCACGCCAGTGACCCCATAAAACATGTTTTAGAAAAAAATGGCACGTTGATGCATAAAGGTTCGCCTACCCTGACCTAGGTACTATTATTGATTTATGTCATGGCTCTGGTTATAGTGGTGTTTCTTCCTGATTATATGTAATTAGCCTTAGGCAAACATTGTAACAAAATAATAAACGATCTGCTAGTGTTGCAAGCTTCCACTTTATGGAGAGAATACAAATAAATGTAGGTAGATTATTTCGGTCTAAGTAACTGATGACATTCAACTAAGTTATGGGTTTGCCAGATCCTATATTCCAAGGTACTTGCCAAAAACCATTTCATATACAATACAAGTAAGTTATATAAGAGACTACTCTCTACATTATTTTTAAATGGCAAGTTGTATTTTATTGACATGTTTGTGTTTGAAAGTACATTAGCGCCTATCGGCCTACTATGTACCTATCCACATTTATGAGCTTGTTTTTGAGTACACTTGTGTTTGACACACATAAATAAGCATCTAATATTTCACCCATTAACATAGATATTATATTAAGTTATACAATTCATAAAAAAGAAGTGCAATATAAAAACATGGCCACCCCTTCTACGCGAGGATAGTTTTAGATTATCTTTGTTACGCTATAGTTCGCCAAGGGTAAAACAATTTTTTGCAATGAATAGATCATGATCTCGGTTGTGGCCATTTAATTTCAATGTTATGTTAGGATCCTACAAGTAATTCAGTATTTAACCATTCATATTCACATAATGTGTTGATTTAACGCCAAATATAAGCGAAACAATATCCGAAGTTAACATGTATAAATGCTCGAACATAGAAAGTTACTTTATATTAAATTTTAATTTTTTTGTTTTATTGCTTTATCTGAGTATAGAGTGAATTTTTCAACTAGGCGTGGATTGGCAAATCCGAAACTATGAGAAATGGCAAAAAACGCACCAAGGAGTCTTGGGGCCGATTTTCATGAAAGCTAAATCTGCAACATTAGATTTAAAAAGAAAACAATCGCGAATGTGATATATAATTATACCGACGGACCAAAGATATTTCTTCGTCCCTAATCAATAACAAACCAGAAATTCGTACACACTGTGTTAACATTTTATTGAAACAGTAGGTATTTTAAGTATTTAATGCTTTTGTCTAAACCCTCCCAGCTCTCTCGTAAGAGGAGGTTGCTATCATGCATCATCAATGCCTTTTGAAATAAATAACTCCAGTTTACATTTTCCTTGGTTTTTGGTTTTTATATCTGTTAACATTGAATAGCTTTTGTTATAAATGGTCCTTCGTTTCAACTTATCAACAAAGTAAAAAGACTGAAGCCTGAAATAGCATAAAATTCTAAGCAGAAACGAAGGTATTGAAATAAAATGATTCGTAGCAACGTGATTTCAGTTCCATTACGAAAATGCGATACACAATTCTTTCACGTTTCTTTTTACATTGTTTGAGTAATAAATTGTGAAACAGAATTAGAAGCTCAGAAAAATACTTTATGCTTTCCAACAATGAATTTGACTTTCCATTCTCATTCATTAATGCATTTTCCACATTCCCTGATTGGAATAGTTGGCTGGCTATTGCTCATATTGACCCCAGTTGTATAACCAGGAACCTAATAAGTGTCAATAAACTCTTATAAGATACCTGGTTATTATTTTTCCTCGCCAACAAAAGAATATATCGTATTTCCCCGGGCTACAGTGGCAGTACACTGAGGTATTGTATACTATGTAAATACTCTGTTGATTAGATGAACGGACGGTCCGAAGCTTATGCAAGGGTATTTTGTTACCCAAGAAAACATTTAGGTACTTCGCTATAAATCATGTCAATGAATCTAATTTACTAAAGCCTTTTTAAGTTTTGCATTATAATTAAAATAATTAACTAGCATCTGCAGTGTTAATTTATTTAATTACACAGCGTTTTTGACGCTTTTTGCATTTATAATATCTTAGGATTCTTGGGGCATCAACTACATACATACATTACTTACCTAAAATCAAGTTGTGTAAACACCGTAAGTGATAAGTGTGAATATAAACAACTGTAAATTCTCCCACAGAAGACAACTTTTGTGCGAGGGAATTATTTCCGTGTCACCGGGTTTTCTCAAATATACAAATAACCAACACAAAGTAAACCCAAACTCAGAACAATGTGGAGTTTCATGTTACAACACTCGACGCATTAAAAGTCAGCAATTTAACTTCCTAAACCTTGACTTTTGACTTATACCTTATAGGTAAGACACAGAGAGAAATGGTGGTTTATTTTTAATTGATTTTAGATGTCATTTTCCACGGTATATCGTAACTTAGGCCAGTATTAATAGATGACACCAAGAATATTAGAACCAATGGATACTGCAAGGACATACATTGCAGTGTCTCCATCTAGTTGGTTGGGTTGCGTACCTTTCTTTGCGGTGACCATGTTTAATTGCAAGGTTGGGATATATGATGTAGTTTACGTCTATGCTCATGAAAATAAATGGTATAGTCTACGTTTCCATATTTACTAATACTATAAAGAGAGGCCAAATTCATTGAAAAGGTTATTTTACTATAATATATTTAAAAGCTATTAAAGATGAAAACAGTAATTTTGTAACTTATTTATTTATTAATTGAGACTTACTTATGTAAGCATGTAATAACAAAATAAATTATTTACATTAAATGAAGGATTATGTATTTATTTATTTTATACATACGGTGTCATTACAGGCAAACCCAATGCGATAGAGTAGCAACAAAAGGGTGTTTCCTATAGTAGCGTCACATTAATAGGTAACATTTGACGTTTGTCAGTTTTATATTCATAATGAGGTGACCTGTTAAAAAAGGTCGATTAAAACGAATGAATCGATACGGACTTGAAAGATAATGTGAATTTAAAAAATCGTCAGGTGAATCCCTGTCCCATTATTATACTTTCTTTCGTAAATTTAAGGAACAAAATAAGACAAATACATGATCTATACTTATAATAAAACTGTAGAGAGGTCAATTCTGTTCATTGCATATATTTACAAAATAACTATTGGGGGATGATTGGTGATCGATACTAATGCAAAAAATGCAAACAGTAAATTTTTTGTCTTTCTATCTGTCTGTATGTGAAGAATAATAAATATATAATAATATTTTGAGTCAACCTGTATACAGTAAGTTTATACTACCGTGGTCTAAGTATGTACAGTCGTGAACAAATAAAAAAGTGTAGTGGTTTTTAGAAACGATAACTTAATACCTACTTGAGTAGGTATAGGTTATGTCTAGAAAGCAATAAATAATAAGCGTCAAAGTTGAAATTATATACTTATTATGACCAGCTTCCTAGCAATGGACGTAAAAAGTACTGAACGAATTTTGATGCGGCTTTTTTATTAGAAAGGTCTTACTTAGACTCAAAATTTATCGTATGTTTGCTTGCAATTGGTTAAGTACAACCGGAGATATGACCAAAAGCGACCTAAAAACGAAGCGCGGGTGAAGCCATGGGTATATCAGCTTGTATAAAAAGTAGCCTATATGTTGCCCAGAAGTATGAACTATAATCGTATCAAGTTTGATCAAAATCCCTCCAGTAGTTTTGATCCATGCGTGCACATACAGATAGACAGACAGAAAGACAAAAAAAATACTGATTGCATTTTTTGCATTAGTATCGATCACTAATTATTTCCCAATATGTAGTTATTTTTTAAATATATTCTACTAGCTGTTGCCCGCGGCTCCACCCACGTGGATGTCGGTTATCGCAACCAAACATAGCCTATGTTCATTATCTAGGTCTAATCTACTCCTATACCAAGTTTCATCAAAATCAGTTTAGCGGTTCAGGCGTGAAAGCGTAACAGACAGACAGACCGAGTTACTTTCGCATTTATAATAATTTAGTATGGATGTATAGAATTGACCTCTCTACAGTTAATATTGTAATATATTATGATGGATATTGTAAACGTGCGGAAAGCATTTGACGTTTTGTGGGACTATGCTATGTATTTATTGCAATGCAGGAGCTTCTAGTAGGAGACTATCCCGCAAAATACGGATGGTTGGTCACCTTACGAATTTTTGGTAAACAGTGTTGCTTCTTTATTAAAATGGCTGTCACCCAAAATCTAAGAAGCGAATATGTGTCAATTTTTTTATTAATTTCTATAAATATTACTCAATTAATAATAATTGATATGTACGGTGTTCTGTGAATTTTCATAAAGCTCAACTAGAATCAAAATGAAGCTCCGAAGAACTCAGCCTCTGCGTAAATTTGACTTTGACAGGTTTGGATTGGGAAATTTTAACGTATCATGGCAATTTTAGGCAGTGTGCGAGAGAGATGACCTCCGGCCGAGATTCAAAAATCCTGGAGACAACCGCTCGTTCGAAATGAATCGTCCAGCTAAGTACAAGGAAATTTCTAATGTTCTTGGATGACACTTACCTGTGAGTCAATGTGATTAATTCCATGGCCCGAGAATGGATTGTAGAGTCACATTATGTAAGATTTACCAATTTCGAAATGAGACAGAGGTACTTTCACTGCCATTGCAGATTCCAATGTAACTTCGTTTTTTTAACTAACCAGTAGTTATATAGTTTAAACTTCAATAATTCAAAATCATGAATCACACAGGTCATAATAAACTTTAATTAGTCTGGATTTCAGTATGTAAATATGTAGAACTCGTACGTACATACCTACTCTCAAGTAATACGAGTAGGTATGTATCGATCATCGGGACGTAAAACATTTTTATTGTTCAGGACATTTTTGCAGGTTTTTATTCAACTTGCCCTGTTGTCTGCTAGTTTTTGAGTTTGTTAGTTAGTATGGGGTAAATTTTGGAAGCTTAATTAGAACCACTTCCTGATGACTTAGCTCATATTTGTTTATTTATAATATTTAAAAATGAAATGAGTAACTGTAAGAAAAATATAAAGCCAATAAAGAGTCTATGAAGTAATACAGAATTCTTCTCTTATGAAAAGTATAAATTTGTTCGAAACCTTTTATTTTTATGTGATCCTTCCTCGAGCCAAATAGGTTCCTTTTTTAATCAATAATATACTTTTGCCCAACTTCAATACTTAGTCCATTATACTCAACCCACAAAATAAATTCAACAACTTTTAATAATGTGGGGTAGGCTTAAGAAAATCTTGGGCATTGTATGAGAACTTTATAATTTTATATTTTTGCAGATGTAAGCCTACATATTACTGCTATAGCAGCATTATTATATTATAACGTAACTTCAACTTCATTGTATAAATCTGTTCTTATGTAAAGCTGAAATGTTTGTTTGTTTGGTTGGTTGAACGCGCTAATCTCAGGAACTAATGGTTCGAATCGAAAAATTCACTTCAAATTCACTAACAGGTGAGATAGTGGTCAAACGCGAGCCTATTGCCAATAAAAAATCTTTATGTGTTGGATAGCCTGTTGATCGAGAAAGGTTATAGGTAGGCTATTATGTGATCACGGTACTACCCAGAGGAATGGAATAGTAATCATATTACAAATCAGACAAATTTCCATACATTATTGCAAAACTATTTAATTATAGGCTTGTATGGGTTAAATAGATGCCACAAGGACGAACCATACCTCAAGCGAAGTCGCGGGTTACAGCTAGTGTATAATAAATCCAAGACTATTAAAGATAACATGTTTAAAGCTACTCTTTGCATAGTTTTTTGAAATAAAAAGATCTTACAATATGCAATTCAAGTTTCATATTCTATATGATGGCCTTACTTGAAGCTAGCTACATAATTAAAAGTTGGGTTTTCCTCATTCTAAACTGCGCTGAATAAACGCAGAGGCGCTTAGAACTAGCAAATGATATATATCGTGAACTAGAAAATTATCCCTGTGTTAAATTGCTTCAGTTATTTCATGTTTTTTTGTTGAGAAATGCTGACACCTGAAATAATGGATTGTTCAAGGAATGAATACTAACTAAGAGTGGGACTGAGAAGTGGCTCTTTAGTTATCCGTTAATTTATCATTTATAATGCACCAGTCACAGACACAGAGTAATGCAGAGTAATGTAAGCACATAATACAGCATGTAGCAGTATTTAGTAGTTAAAGAAAGTTTATCAAAGATAATGAAATGATAGTCAAAGTCAAAGTCAAAGTCAAAAATCATTTATTCTGTATAGACCATTTTAAGCGGCACTTACAAAACGTCAAAATTATAAATATTTAAAACTAGAAGCAAATGGACCACCGGTTCGAAACGCGGCCCAGACCTGAGAAGACTCTGGCAAGAAACTCACCGGGCTGTTTTTTTTTGGTCTATTTACAACAATTGCCTTAGTCTAGATACAGTGTTAGTTCGAGTAAAATAGTTGAATGAACAGTTCATTTCCAAGCTTCTTTATCATCCAAATAATCTTGAATTTTATAGTAAGCTTTTTGGGAGAGTTTTCTTTTAACAACATTTTTAAATTTACTTACATGTAAATCTCTAATTTCGCTTGGGAGTTTGTTAAAAAAGCGTATACAGTTACCCCGGAAAGAATTACTGATTTTTTGGAGCCTACTATCACAGGCTACAAGATTGTTTTTGTGCCTGGTATTTGTATTGTGCCTATCACAAAGTCTTGGAAATTGTGAAATATTTTTCCGCAACTATACTTATCAATAACCTTCGTTCGACTTTACGGTCCATATGTAAAGTGTATATCGGTATGAACATCACATTCCTCGTGGTTCTATTTTAGAATAGAATAAAGAGACCTAAATAAAGAGTATTGGTAACATCCCACTGTATTTTAACATTGAGAAAACGACAGCTATTCTAAAAATATATTCATAGGACCTTGTTGATAAAGGCTGATTGGCTCAAGTTGATCGAATATTTGTGTCACAGGCAGCACGCTGTTTTTTCTGGCGAAATTTAAGACAGTTTTTTCTCATATTTCAAATGAAAGTATTTTTCTTGATTCTACTTTAAAAATGAAGTGAAAATAACATGAAGGTAGGTATACAGTAAATACACTGTTGAATTTATTCTATTGCGCTTATTCTTGGACACCTTGAAACGTGATAATTTTAATAAAACAAGAAACTTTTATATTTTGTTGAATGTTAAAAAAGCTCTCTGAAAATACTTTTGTACATCTAAGGTATGAAACAAGTACACGGCCAACTTGCAGCCCCAGCCTGTCATCCGTCATCTTCAAAAATATATTCAAGTATGTTTATCCGCACTCTAGAACACAAGCTATTAAGCTATGCTTACTTTGGTGTCTAGATATTACTGTGTAGAATGTTCTCTTCAACCGATGAAATCGCAAATCGAAAATTTAAAATTTTATTAGATTTGTATAAAACGCAATTCAAGATAATAGATTCGGTTGCTGATATTTCATACAGCTTTATGAATAGATACATATAAAATCAATAAATCTTGTCGAAATACATAAACCATATACATCAGCCTCATTTTTAATAGCATTCAGTAAGATTGGATAATAAGATTTAATTGCAAATTCTCTTTAAAAAGATAGGTAAATGCAAATTTTGCCGCTCTCTTTTTCACGTTATCTCGTCGTTCTTTGTCTTTTTATACCCAGAATATTAATAGAACTGAGGCTCGCAAGAATATTATCAGGTACCGTAAGGTAAGCCTTACCTTTTGTTTCTTCGACATTTCGATCAGATTGCACCGACCGTTGTCACAGTCACACATGTCTCCTTTGAAATAAAACTAATTTCAACGGATTTAATCACAATTTATTTTATATTATTTTTCTGCAACTTAAGGTTTCAAACATAAACTAACCTTAACCATGGCAGAATGAGATTTAAATTCTTTACGATTTTTCAATGATTCCGTGAAAATGTAAATTTAAAATAAATTTTCAGACAGTATTTTACCAACCAGTGTGTGTATAATAGCCGGGTCAAAGGGTGTTTTGAATCAATCAACTTTATTGCTGGCGTGGCCAAACAAATTCCATATATTAAAAATAAATTCTAAAAGGACGAAACAAACACGGAAATCGTTCACTGCCATATTGTTTGTTGATAATGTTTCACGTGGTAATTGTTTTTTTTTTTCGCACATTTTCGTTATATTAAGCGTATGCATGTAAAGCGTAAAGGCATGTGAGTAGTTCATTTTAGTGCTAGCTAACTTGCACTTTGGGCCTACCCTTCTTCTCATAATTTGCTTAGTTAATAATTATAAGGGGTCGACACTGCTGTCTAACCATTTTACGTCAAGAGAAAAGCTTGTGCCAGATCCTCGTCCGTCAATCAGCTGGTGTCATACCTTATTTGCACCCCGAAGGGCCTCAATACACACAGTAAACTACCTTAAAAACCAATATGGTAAAAATCATACCTGAAATAGCTTAAAATCACAGTACACGGTGTTCAGATTAATTAATTCAAAGCAATCGTTTTTGGTTCCGTTAGATAAAACAAACACGTCACAAAGCTTCGATATTCCGAACTTTTCCAATCCGATGGATTCAGGTTCGTCAAAGCAAATTGCCTTAGTTAGGGTAATTGATTGTGAAACATAGGCGGAAGCTTTTGTAGATATCATATTATTATATTAAGTATAGTTAGCGTCAAAGTAGATGATTATTTCCAGATTTTGAAAATTAGTTTGTGAACTAAGTTACTTCATGAAAATGTTATATGAATACCTATAATTAGTATGCTCCATTCAAATTTTTTTTTTAAAATTTTTATTAAATACCTATATCTAATATAGGACATAAGATATAGATATAATTAGAAGTCTTAGATATAATAATTCAAGTAAGTATGTCCATCTTGAATAATGAAATCATATCATAAAAAAGGCTGTAGGTTTTGTTGTGATATATAGGTTTGCATGCGATTTGGAAAGTGGAAAAATGGTAGTAGGCAAGTATACATATATACCATTTATGTTGGAATTGATCGATTGAAATATGTGTCTAATTACATTATTTTGGACATTCCCCTCATCTTATAATACAAAACCTTGTTTCATGTTATATTTCAGGTGTTGACATGAAATGCAGAGAATTCGCAAAGTTCAATTTTGATACTTTTATGAGTGTAAACGACGCATCTTTTGATTTGTTGACTCGGAAGTTCCTCTTGAAGTGCGTAACCCATAAAATTACCAAATCCTGGGCAAACAGTATTAAAAAATTCTAATTCGACATTAATTCGTAAAACTACAACGATGAATTAACGACAACCAGAGTAGTTCATTTTTTGTTTGTGGTATAGGTACGAGTACGTAGCATAAAATGTTCACAAAGGGTGCTCCAAATCAAACTTTACTTCCCAAATGGTTAAACAATTTCCATACATTAAAATTGTATTTCGGAGCAACCGACTTCCTCTGTTGTTTGTTTTCACGTGCGGTAATTTGCTTTTTATTCGCATAATTTTATGAAAAGTATTGTGCTAAAATTTTATTTTTGTTGAGTTATTTTGAAATTAAATTTATGTCGTAACACATGTTGGTTGAAGAGATCTGAGGACGCATTATTTTATATCATTTTAAAACTTCAACCAAAAATACTGTAGAACAGATTTATTTCCCTAGTTATATTTTTGGTCCCATATAATACCTATTATAGAAAGTGGATCAACTTGGCATAACTTTGCCAAAAAATTACTACAAATAGGTACTTCGAAAGTAACTGTCACGTCCCTAGTAGGTATCTATTAAACATGGATTATGAATTCTTTCTGAGACCAACGAAACATTTAATAATAATTTATTTATTTTTTTATAAATTATTAGAATAATTCGGAATTATCACTCTACCGGTAGTCGAATTCCTAAACCTTCTAGTTAGGCAACATCTAGTTATTAACATTAGTTGTTGTGGCGGGTGTCTATCCATATGTTTGGCTGGGTAGATCTTGGCGAACTTGGGGGGTACTTGTGGAAACTGGTATGCGGGTAGATCGATAATCACGGAAAAATAACGGCTGTGAGTTTGCGAGCGGCGCATGCCAGCTGATGAACGCAGCACAACCAGTCACGCTTGGAACTTCATACGCGCTAGAAGTATCCTAGCTGCTCACCGCTATCGGAACAATTGTAGTGTTTCGCCCCGGGTCTACTGCTGATCCTGGGACACCGCAAACGAGACGACATCGGCTGGTGGCCACCAGCAGAACCAGGGAAGCAGCCGAATAGCAGCGCTGGGTGAGTGATATACTCGTTTTACTTGGTTGATAAGGCCCCTTTCGTTCTTGGTAAAGACATGTTGGATTAACCACCCTCCACGGTATCAATCGTAATATTGTTCTCAACCCACTGGAGAGCACGGCTATTTACACGCCTGCTTCATTAGTTATATATTTGTATCGTTTACCTATTCGAACTTAGAGAAGTTTTAAACAAACAAGTCTTCTGTATGTTTTAGTTCTGGAATGTTAGAATGTCTCTCCCGGTGAAAATTACAAATAAGGTACAAACATTTTCAATTCATTGCTAATGCAAAGTGCGGTTAAACATCATCTCGTCATAGTACCTACAAGAGTTAAGCTAACCGCAGCCTAGGCACATGTCTAGTTTATGAACTTAGAGAACATTTAGCCCTCTATATTCACAGTTAGCTGTGCCCCGCAGTTTCACCTAACTTATTCGGTTCGGTAGAAAATATCAGGAAATTTTGAACCGAATATAGATCAAAAGACCTTTGAAGTAATATCTTTAGCTACCTACCTACATTATTAGATACACATCACAAATATCTGATAAAATGTTTAGACTGCTCGTGGGTATACTGGGTAATAGAAGGCGCAAGGGAGACGTTGTTGTTTCCAGTTAATGTTCTGCCAAAACATATTTATGTTAGTCTGAATAGCGGAATCTGGAATATTTTAGCTCGGACTTCATAATCTGAAACATTCTTTTACCAAACATCCCTGAACGGCAACAGACTAAAATAGTGAATAGTCGTTTGCTGTCTGAGTATCTGCTCGAATGCGAACTTATTCGGTAGGATATATATCACCGAACATCGTCTAACTAAGCACCGAAAGATAGAAACGATGACATTTTGAAGATAAAAATGAAGAAAACTGCTGCTACGAACATGCGTTTGTTGAGTAGCTAGGTGAGTTTACTCTCCCTCAAAATGACTAGGTTACTAGCAATAGTAGTTAGACCTACTAGGTAGTTGGTGGCCATTTAGCTGTAAGGTACCGACCGGTTATAATTTTTTCTCTATAAGTAAGCTTTGTGAAAAAATATATGACTGCTGTACATTTATGCTACCGCTATTGGAAATTGCATAAAAGAGTATTCTGAATGCCGAAAATAATATAGCGCTCTTATTCAAGAACGAATTGCATGTCGTCTCGTGAATGAGAGCGCTACTTTTACGTTAACCAGTGGTTTGATTATGTCTTCAGGTGCTTTATCTGTCAATAAATGCCCTAATATTGCCTTGGAATAAAAATCGCAGTCAAATTTCTTCTTATTTTTTCTGATATGTTCAGGGGGATTCTTTTTCACTGTAGACATTGTAGTATAATAGTTCAATGAATATTTCATCAAGCTAAAGCCATCTGACCCTCACAATTCAAAGATACTTAACAAGTTATAAAACTAAGTTACTAAAATACCTATTTTACGAGGCTCTGAAAAGAAAAGAGTATTTATCTTCCCCGAGCCGTTAGAACAGAATTTGCAATGCTCATTTATAATTCTCAAGTGCTGTTTCTTCAAGATATTGTAGATACTAATTGCTCTCGCAACACTATTTTTATCGTAAGTATTTAGTGTTCTAAGATGAATATTAATTTTATGTATAAAAAATTAGGCTCTTAAGCATTGCAAAATAAAATTTTAGAAGCACACAAAATATATTTCATTTTATATGCTGAAAAAAAACATAGGTATCGTTAAAATATTAAAATATAACAAATAATATCATACCCTTTAAATCAAAATCCGTCGCCAACTACATTATCAAAACACTAGTAAAAATATTCTGGTTATCGACAAGCACTTGACACAAGCTGTAGACCACAGTTGGAGCGCTTTACTTTTTCGATCCAGCGCTCTCAAACGTAGCGATTCCGTTTGTTCCCATTGTGCGATTGTTGGCGAAGTTAGATCGCGATGTAAGCGGCGGGTTTGCGAATAAAGCGGTAGTGATGTTGGCGGGGCGCGGTCCGGGAGAGAACTGCTCGACCCGACCCGGGTGCGCCCAGCCTCTTTGCCGCGCCCGCCACCGCCGCCGCCGCCGGCCTCATACAACGCACGATCTTCAGACTCGTATTTTCACTCTGGCATCTAACGTTAAGCTTTAATACACTGACACCTTTGTAAAACGAATGTTTCTTGAACTGTGCTTATTCCAGACATGATTGAAACAATTTTTTGTCTTAAGACATGGTCATACTTATATAATCCATGCATCTACATGAACACTTATATGCATAGGTACGAGTATATAGAAAATGTTAAACTACATTCAAAACAAAACTGTGATAATATATATCGATTCATATAAATAATTTATTGAATATTACGCAAAACATATTTTTAAACTACCCTAGTTGGAATTGTGGTAAAAGTAAATAAAGTAGGTACCGTATTACAATTTTAAACACACTACTATTCATGTACCTATCAATTCACTAAACAATTTCATATTCGCGATAGAAAAATATCACTAGCGAAGCGTGAAAACAGAAACCGAATCCGTGAAAAAATGACATCAATTTTGGTGAAATGCCACATCTTGTGTTTTTATTAGCATCATGAATCTTCGCATGGAATCCGTTGGTATGTAATCATTAACATTTTTATGATTATGATACATTTTTAGGTGACAAAAAATATGTGTATAGTCTAATTTACTATAGGTACTAAAAATATGTAATAATCTTCGTGAACTCATAGATTTCTACTTAAAGGTGTTCATAAATTTGGCTTCTTGTCTTATTTGCCGAGAAGAAATCTTTTTGGTGCGTAGGTACAGTCAATAACAAAAGTAGCTTAACAAATTTTAGTTTATTAAACGTCTTAGGCCTTAAAACTTTAATAAAACAATCAACAAAACACGAAACACAAACTTTCCTCAGAACATTGTGAAACTACTTATACATCAATTAGGTTTATGAATTCACAAGTATTCCAATTAAGTTGCTTAATATTTTAATGTGAATCAACTTCTGTCGCTGACTGTACAGAAATTCAATTATAAGTTACGAAAATTAAAGGTGGGTGAAAGAAAATTATGATGAATCAAATGTAAAATGCAAACAACAACTTCAAACGACCAACTTGAAACACCTCAAAGCGCGGAAGCATTGCGATGGGCGTCTTATTTACGCAAATAAAACGTAGGAAGTGGCAATTAAGGAAATAGATGTCAGTTTTTCACGGATATTTTATTGTTTATTGATATCTCTAGAGGGCTGCTCGGGGGTTCTACATGTGTTGATTTGTCCCTCTGACTAGCAGAGGGCACAGTGGGGTACAGGCGCGAGGGAAATGCCTTTTGAGTAACCTTACACCCGAGATGGCGTACGGTTTTAGTCGGTTCGAATCCGACATATCGACCCCCCGATGGCCGATGGGTAGCCGCGGGGATTTCTGCACCAAAAAAGGGTAAGAAAAACGCAGGCTATTGGTAGCAAATACCTGAAAAAAATACTCCATTAGTCTGGTATTCACTTCTGCTAGAGGTTGATAAGTTCGCCGGTCTGCGTGAAATAGGTATATCTTTTCCAATAAAAATTCTATTAGGTATTAAGGACACTTTGCGGTTTTATAAAGTTTGCGGTGGATGTTTGTGGTTTCAGCACTTTATCGTGAAAGTAACACTTATTGGTTTCTACACTTAAAAACAGGGTAAATGAGTAGTAGTTTAAAATAACATTATAAAGAAAACGTTCTAATTTTTTGAGTATGCGGAAGGTTAACTTCTGAACAGCTGCACCTACTCCAAGGAAAGAAAACTGCGGAAGCACCACAACTTTAAAGTCATAAAGATGTTTGAAGTGCGAGCACAAAATAAGTTACTTATCTAAAACTTAACTGACGTCTGTACGTAGAAACGTAATAATACTAGTTAAGATGTTTAGATTATCATCTTAAAGAGATAATTATAATTGGCATAATTACAAAGACAGCGAGAAAAGGTAGGTACGGTGGTGTACGCTAAGAGAAATATAGTTAAGGAGTTAGAAAGTTTACAGTTTGTCCCAAATAACATATTAGGGACAAAGCTATTAAGTAAAGGTAGAAGAAGCGATGCAAACAATAACCTTTTGTGTGTCTCGTAATATAACATGCCATTTGTATAAGAACAATGACATTAGTAGCTATTCAGTGGTCCCTTTGGGGTTTGTCCTTTGTGGATTTCAATTGCAGTTGATATATAGTTGGAAAACAGGTGTAAGAAATTTTCCTTCTATGAATCGTAAATGTGATGTAATAAAAGTCAACTTGGCGATTCAGTGATATGAGCGTATTTGCTAATCTTAATCTTAATCTCATCTGTCAGGATGTAATTTTAAAGATAAATATTGATTAGGATCTTCTGGCCCAAAGATAACCTCATAACACTTGCTGATAGACTCTAGCGTAGGTTTCCTCTAGAATATGAGGACTCAAACCACAGTCACTCTCATGGAAATTCACATAAAAAATCTGATAAGCTGCAAGTTTTGAACGCAACGGGATAGGTGGTTGGATGATACTGACTATTAAAGAATAAATAATCATTAGTGTGCCCTACGTGCGCTTGCGTCAAATGAATGTTTCTTTATTTCTTACTTATATTATAAAGATATGTGAATAGGTACGTAATACGCTACTCTACAGGTAAAACGGTACACCCTAATAAAAGAACCTTATCCACTCTACCTTGCCTTTTGTCCCTTCGTTTGCACGAGGACGGATAATTTAAGCATCAAATTGTTGGCTTTCATATAAATCTTGGAAATATAGCTCTACTTTGCTGTTATTGGAAAGGGTCCCTTGGTCCCTAAATATGCTTATAAATGTTTGCGTAGCGAACGTTAGAAGTAAAACATTATTGTTTATTCATGAATTATACGTCTCTCGACTTCACTATATCGATATGTTATTGATGATGTATTTTTTTAGACTATGGTTAATGTATTCTGAATGAATTCGAAACTCATTCGTACCCTACTGACAAGCTCATTCAACTCAGTGGGAGGATTTATGAAGAACGCTCACAGAAGAACGCTAATTACAGAATTTAAGTAACCTTTGACTTGATAGTCCTAGAACCTAATTCCTCACTCGAAAATTTTTAAACTAAATATTTTTACACTACCAAAGGCAGTCGGAACACATTAGTAACAAGCGTAAATTAGTAGGGAAAGCGAATTGACTTAGGTTGAATAGTTCAAATACTAGAACTGGAACTGTAGCCGGCGGTCGCCATTTCAACTTCTGGAATTGTTGGTAGTGGCTTATACTCGTATAACTAGATAAGATATAATGGCCGTATATACGTACCTCCATTTGCGGGGACACAGTAAAAGAGGATCATATTCAGTCGTTATGTTCAAATATGTTGCAGCTACATTTTTTACAGAACGCTTGTAAAATTTTATCATCATGAAGTAATCTAGAAAGTATCAAATCAATCCGACAAAAAATAGTTTATGAAATAAAAATAATAATACATATTCAAACAACTGACGAAGAAGTTAGGTACTTATACCTCACTTAATACCTACTATTTGCAATACAGTATAGACAACACAGTGGCTTTCGTATTGTACTTAAATTGTAAAAGCATTAATCACAGGAACGATCCATCAGGCAGATTTAACAGATTATTTTGTTTGGCTTTCATTGTGCAAACGAAACTCTGTCCGAGCTGACAAACGGAAATGATAAGCAGAAAATGTAGAAAAAATTTGCGCTTGCTCACAAAAAAATACCTGCCATACCGCAACAGGTTCCAAAAGCTTTCTCCGAAATTATTACTACTACGAGCCAGTTTCACGAGCGGTTGTAATTTTGAATGTCGACGTCATGACAAAGAGTTTATGTTTGGAGGAGACGTAACAGCAGGCTACTGTAGAGTTATGTACCTTATATTGCATTTAATCTGAAGTCATTTATAATCTTGCTACAGATTTAGCTCGGCGTACTCCTTGGATCTATCCTGGATGTATACTTTTTCCGAAATAAGTCTTTAGGAAAAGTTAGCATACTTATTACTTCTAAATTTCAATTATAATTAATCTTACTATATTAAAAATGAGAAATTTATGACGAATGAATGAATATAAATGAGATCAGCACTTAACGGACAGAATGAGAGAATATAAATTATATACAGATACTATATAATGCACAGAAAGATTATTTAACTATGTTCTACTTTTATTACAACAATATACGAGAATCTGCAATTCGCATTATCTCTAAAGTATTCATATAAGGACTACTAAATTGATAATAGGAGGATTAAATAATAATTTAATGAACTTCAACCGCAGACAAATTAATATTTAATTGGTGTGATATAAGAAATGATTATTTTAAAATATCATAAATATAAATACGAATTCATGTTCATAAACTTTCATAATTATATTACGTTGTGTTCACACAATAGGAGTTTAGAAATGGTAAAGTAAACAACATCACAAAATTCACAGACGCAGTGTATGAATTAACTGGAGCGTAGCATCGTCGTAGTGTAGCTCGTAGCAGTCGTAGCGTCGTAGAGCCGTGGCAACATCTCAGCTGCAGACTGTTTTGTTTGACCTTCAATTTTTCAATTCAATAACTTTAAATGTTTGCAACTCACTGCTCATTATTTTACTGATACTAAAACCGTTTATGATAACTCAAAATTATCAAAGTTCTCCTATCTTTTCGTGTTTCTTCAAATTAGATTATGTCAATAGTCACAGTTTAATTTGTACATATATTTCTTCAGATACAGCTCGGTACTATTATATGTATTTTTTTTTTAATTTAGTACGACATTGTGAAGCTTGTAACAGTATTGAAATATCGGCAACTCAATATTTACAAATAAACATGCTAGGCTAAACATTCAGGTATAGTAACTTGAACAAGCATGCCAATCTAAAATAATCACGTTACGTTATTTTATTTCTAAGGTTCGACACGGTACAAGTACAAGTTCACGAATTCGTTTTAGATTTCGAAATATAGAGTTGAACAAGTGAAAAGACGGGCAAAATTCACTTTTTATTCGCAAAGTTCAAGTTTCATCGTGCGGATAGAACAGCGTAGTAAAATTTTCTTCGTTCCATGAAATTTTCAGTAGACGATCCGCAAATACCGACTTAACACCCGTCTCCTCGGAATTTAGTACATGTTCATCATTCTCTCAACCTTCTTCCCAACTCAGTTGGGGTCGGCTTTCCAGTCTAACTGTGATGCGGCTGAACTTCGATATTTTCCGTGGAGCGACTGCCATCTGACCTCCACAACCAATGGTCATTATGACCAATGGCGATATCGAAGTTCCAAGTTAGACTGGTTGGACTTTTGTGGGCTCCAACTACCCGTAACGACTGCCATAGATGTTTGTATGGCAACCGGGACCGACGGCTTAACGTGCTCTCCGAGGCACTAATAAACCTGCGATAAATACACACATAACTTCGAAAAGCATCGAAAAGTCATTGGTGTGTGCCATGGTGAACCTGGGATCGAACCCGAGACCTCGTCTCAGCAGTCCATTACCCAAACCACTAGGCTACCGCGGTATAGGAATTTAGTACATGTTATTTTCCAGAAATACTTTACTCTAACAAAAATGCAATACTTCGATCCTGAATTCTGCAAGAGCAAAGCTTTCTTTATTGGTAAGCTATTCGCTTCAAATGGGAATGAAATTGTGAATAAAGCATCTCATTACTACGAGTATTATAAATGTGGGAGTTAGCATGGGTGTATGGATGTTTGTCACCTAATCACGCCAAAACGACTGAATGGATTTGGATGAAATTTGGTATAAAGATATAGTCTGGAATATAGGTTACTTTATTCCAGGAATGGGAGCCTTAGGAGGGTTCCTTTATTCTGTCGTTCGCGGAATCAAGCCAGTAACTCACGCGGGTGGGGTTTCGGGTAATAGCCACTACTCAATATTTTAAGAGAACATAAAAAAATCCTAAATATAGGTACTAGATTGTTTGGTTGGTAGTGGATATTCGCTCCAAAACGGAATTTTAGGTACCTATTGAGTTGTGCTTTTGGAGTAAGATACCAAAATACTTAATTCAGTTTTGGAGCGAATATTGGAAAATTTGATATTATAAGCAATATTGGCATGGTTATAGTCTCATGGCGACGCAAATCGGAAACGTTGGTAGTTAAGTAGGTCGGCCTTCGGTATCAATAACTGTTCTAGGTCACTCGCAGTCCGAGCTATGGCACTAATATTTACAAATATCTCGTGCAGTAATGTGATCCCTATTGTAATATCTAAATATGATGACTCGCGTAAGAAATAGGTAATAGGTAATAAAAAAAAAAATTCTTACACGAGTCATCATCATCACGGCGTTGGTTCCGGTTGTTGTTAGATGGATCACCGACTCTAAAGTCTACACTTTGGAGGCGGTGATCCAATCATGTACTCCTAGTTTCCATAATTTGATATATTTCGACTTTTACAGGACCGACTGCCATTTGATCCCCGATCCAATTTACCCTAATCTAGAGGAAGCCTGTGCCGCAGCCTCGTCCTATAATCAGGAGAGAGAGTAATGAAAAATATGTGCAAATTAGAAAT
This sequence comes from Lithosia quadra, assembly GCA_963576445.1. Lineage (NCBI taxonomy): Eukaryota > Metazoa > Arthropoda > Insecta > Lepidoptera > Erebidae > Lithosia > Lithosia quadra. The sequence continues at coordinate 6,059,350 of OY754884.1, read as the reverse complement.
TATTAGAAATGAAATGTTAAAAATTTATAATCATTCATTATTACAAAAAGTTTTATCTGCCTTGTACCTACCTACTTTAAATTATTGAAATTTTAATTATATTTTACTTTAGATTAATGGATATCAGTTTCAGTAATTTGAGTAATTGAATCAACAAACAAACTGTACAATAGTACTAACGATTTACCTAGTGTAAGAATTTGCACACGTAAGACTATAAAAATAGTCTAAAAATTATAATTTGGTTCAGACCCAAATCCAGACGCTTACGAAATTCAATCATAGAAATTCACACGGTGGGTCCACTGGTAAATGTCTAAGGTTTAAAGGTTACAGGGACACAGGGTAAAATTTTAAATACCTATTTAGTGTGGTCCTTAGAGAGCCGAAGGTAAGTGCTTCATAACTGTGAAGTGAGCTTGTAATAGGTAAACTTAAATTACAGTGGATATTAGAGGAGGCCATGTGTTGTGTTGTCATAGTAAGTAGGGTCACTAGAGTAACACGTGCCTACTTGGGCCCATTTTCCGCTAAAGATCTCTAAGTCTTTAAATTAGTTCGGAGTCAGGACGGGCCATTAGTATACATGTAGGTATTTAACAATGAACTATTTTTTTTTCCTTTTTTGTTTTTTTTTTCTTCTTCTTTTTTTTTCTTCTTCTTCTTCTTTTCTTTTCTTTTTTTTTTCTTCTTTTCGATTTTTTTTTTTCGGTATCGCCATTGGTCATAATGAAAATAAGAAAATGATGAAAATGAGAATGATTGGTTGTGGAGGTCAGATGGCAGTCGCTCCACGGAAAATATCGAAGTTCAGCCGCATCACAGTTAGACTGGAAAGCCGACCCCAACTGAGTTGGGAAAAGGTTCAGAGAATGAATGATTTTGTTTAGTTACTATTGACAATTTTTAGTATTTGGGGTTGCACATTACCAAATACTCGCTTGAAATAAAAAATGGGATATTTCAAATCATTGCCATTGTAGTTAATTATAAAGTATGTACAAATAAGATAGCCCCTGTGTCTCCACCGTTTGAATAGTTTCTATCAAAATAACAATATCTGACTGCTTGTTCACAAAACAGCGCACTTATCTCCTCTTTTTTTTTCAGTTAAACACTTGGCACTCAGCCAAGTGGATGAGGTTAACTCCTAAATTGAAATGGATCGACTTAATAGAATATACGAAGAGACAAATTATACTTTGCGTGTTATCTTTTGTTGTTAAGATACCTGTCATCGATTCACGCCGTATAGTTTGTGTTTCTTGACAAGGGTCTAACCCTTCAAACCCAAAGTTTCTTAATACGGCATTCAATTACCAGTAGTATTTTGTTTTCATACTAATAATAATAATGCAAATAATTCACATTTTAAATTAAAAAGACGATGCTTAAAACCAATTGTAGATAGCAATGATTTAAAAGTATATGTGGTATGTGGATACTTTTAGACCAGCTGTTTAGAACAAAAAATATATCATGGTTCGAGTATGAGGTGGGAATCAGAAATTTATATTAGTCATTCTTATTCGAAACAGAAATTTACCATTTAGCGTACTAAAATAATAATTATAGAAGAATTATAGTATAATGATGTTGTCGTACAATTATTACTTTAGTTTAACCAAAAAAACCAAAAGATATCATAAAAGCACGCATAAGTGCTTACGAATGTTTACCACAGTGAGCAATTTGCAATTCGAATTTATGGTTACCTGTCTGGAGAATTAGTATACACATAATATGTATACGTACGTAGACCATGCATGTATTTATTGCTCAATCATTTTTGGTGTTAATACTATAAACCGGCAAAACGTCACGGTTAACGAGGGGTGGATTTGCAATTTGGAAACGTTTATTGTATTCTGTAGGTAATTTTTTAAGGCACAAAATAAAATACTTATATTTATTATATCGAAGCATATTGTGATTATATCTACCTACACATATTTTGAATGGATTATTCGGTTCACAAAGATAAAAATACAATGAAAATTAAATAATATTTACATTAAAATAAAAACTAAACAAAATAAATATTTACTAGAATTTGTAAAAAGGTTGCATCGCTTTAGTAACGAAGTTCATTCCGAACTGACGACATTGTTGCCATAATAACCACATACATTACTGGTTCTAATTCATTCAATAAATCAATCAATTACAAACCCACATTTTACACTTTAATATGTTCAAGAGATCAGAATAAGAATGTATATTTGGCAGTCTCATAACTCAGTAATTGCATCAATTCGATATTTTAAACTTTATGGATACAGTGCTTCGGGCTTTTAAACTTCGATGTTCAGTAATACAGTCATAAAAGTACTTATATAAATTTATAAACTCTATAATAGCTGCACAGTAGGTACATGCCAAATTTTCTGAATAGTTAATTAAGAAAGAAGGACTTATTTTAAGAAAGTCTTTTATATACGTCTCCGGTGTCCCAACGAGCGAGGCCAAAGGACCGGCAACTTAAACCTTTTAGCGTATCGCTAGTCTTAAAGAAAGTCGAGCGGGAAGTATCAGTTGAAATTGTTTATTAACACTGACGGCAAATTAATTGCTAATTGGGAGTAAACGAAAATATTTTAACGGTAGTGATCCTGACTTTTCTGTTAATTTTTCAAAGACTACTATTGAAAATCAACCTAAAAGTCGAGGCCTTTTAGAAGTTTCGCAGTTAAAGCACCATTTAGACCTAACATAAGCATAGCTTATAAAATATGAGTTCTAAACATTCACATACATTTATATGTTATGTTTGCATAAAGGCAAAAGGCATGCTTAAATTTTAATTCAACCATTCCTTCACTAAGCTTAATTTCCGTGTTCCATCACACAGCGCCACTGGTGCATATCAACCCAATGCGGCTGTCTGTTTCTACATCTAAATTACAGGTTCATGCCGACTGCGGAGCGAGTTAACCCCGTAGGGATTTGTACGAAGCAGTTACCGAGCTGTGAGGTACACAGAATAGTTTAAAATATTTAAATCGAGACGTTCTAGGAAATTCTCGCCTGAACTGAACTCTGTGGTAATGCGGTTGAGCGTTCGAATAGTACGACAGGTTCGATTTGGGTTCAGTACAAATATTTGTGTGCATGAATTGAATATGTCTATTTGCTTTGATCTGGGTGTTTTTATGTTAATATGGAAACATAATTCAAAAAGTATATAAGTTTTTTTCTCCGATATCTGGCAAACATTTGTATACAATACATAGATAACTGCTAAGTTTGAGTATAGATTGTGCTGTATAATAAATATATTTATTTTTTAAAGAGACACCTTAAAAAATACAGTTTCTCATTCAATAAAAGATCAAAATTTAAAACCTTTATATTTTTTGATTTCTTAAGAGTCTATAACACGGTAATAGCATAGCTCTAGTGTTACTTGTTGAAGTTATTAAATTCCTTTACCATATAGATAGAATGTTATGATATTAGAAACCTTCGCCTTAACACACTTTTTATAATTACGAAAACCTACAGACCTACACGAAAGCATACGAAATTAAACATCAGTATATTATTATGTATTATTCAGATTGCCGTCCTAATTTTAAAAAGTTTTATTAAGGAATAAGGATATCAATCAATTAGCCTATTGCAGTCCACTGCTGGACATAGGCCTCCCCCAATGCACGCCATAGCACCCGATCCTCCACCTTGCGCATCCAGTCTATCCCAGCCACCTTCTTTAGGTCGTCTGTCCATCGTGCTGGGGGACGTCCCACCCTCCGTTTGCCAATTCATAATAAGGATATAGAATATTATTAAAACCAACAACCTGTAAAGGTTCTTGGAATACAATTATAATGAGTTTGTGTTTTACTTTAATTATTATAAAAAATAAAAGCTCTTAGAAATACAGGAAAGGTTATTCTACTACCCTAATTTCGTAACCGTCAATTTAGAAATAAGCAAATTGTTTTAAACGAAACGCTGATTATTTTTTGTGTAAAATGAATATACGTAAGATATAAGTATTATTTAATCAAATGTAGGTATGTATTAAATAGGTATGTGTTTTAATAGATAGAGTGATTTTTTTTGTCAAGTATAAATTCTCTATGAAAATTAAACATTTTATCTTTTTTTCCATACTGGACGAAATAAAAATGCATTATTGGATTCACGCAGCTTATCTATTCCAAAACAAGTTCACCACATGATCATAATATACCTAATCCCGAAAAAGGCAGATATGAAAGATACTCTATGCCAGGGTAGGCGAACCAATGGCACAATATTTTGGGCACGTCGCCGATCATAAAACTTGTGTAAAAAATGTGTTTAGGTATGTTATGACTATCTAACGAGAATGATCCTACGGAGTGTTCAAATATGTTATAAAACGTCGTATGACACTCGTGAGGTATGAAAATTACTTATCCTCGGCTTCTTATAGCCCTCGCCCACGGCTCGGTCTAGCAATATCGCCTTTGCCGTAATTTTTAACTTACTTCCCTTATATCATAATGTACTATTATCCGCTAAAAAAAACATTTTAAAAATATACCTGATGGCACGCCAGTGACCCCATAAAACATGTTTTAGAAAAAAAATGGCACGTTGATGTATAAAGGTTCGCCTACCCTGCTCTATGCGCTGAAGTAGGTACGCACCTACCGCTAGAATACTAAATATTCATTGCGTTATAAAGCATATTCTGTTAACTTTTCGAGTCATCTACTTATTATTTGATGAATATCGCATAATATATCGTAATTATCATGACATTGACAATACGCAAAATGAAACCGAATCTCCAGTAGCCACATATTATAGAGAAAATCGCGATGTAGGCATCGAGTCAATTTGACTTTAAATTTGAGCATAATTGAAATGTGCCAGTTTAATTACAAGGAAAGCTTTTCTATGTTCACTACATTCCCGTCATTTTATCAAAATTTTACATTAAATTTCACCAATTAAACTTTGATAGATAAGAAATGAAATAATATTCAACATGATTTCCTAAAATTGCGATATATTTAACCCGCCACTCTCCTACTATTTCTTTTGATTTGTCTTATCTTGATTTTCAATTCTTTTAAAAAAGCAGCTAGGAACTCCGAGAGTAAAGCCTGTCCAGAGACGCGGCCGTAAAGCAGCTAGTTTACCGGCCACCAAGTGATGTTGACTTGGACTTCGAAAACCTTGATAAGGCCCCGTGATTCTGCCTAAATATTCACATAATAAAGTAATACTTAACGTAAGTCATTTTAGGCAATAGACAAAGTAACAAAAAACATTCACTTTTATAAGAATTTTTAGATTAAGCAAACATTATTCATCTGCAGGGTTTCTATGATATCTCCAGAAGTTTAGTGTTTCTATATTTCCTGGCAACTTTCAAAAGCAACTAAGTACAGTTACTTGAAGACATCTTCAGAAGTCTGTTATAATACTAATGATTATGTTTGTTTTCGAATATTTAAAATAATCTACTTAGTTAGATTATCCTTTAGACCGTTTGATGCTTAATACCATCGACATCGTATATATTTTTATATGATATCATTTCCTAAAGCTTCCTATTTACGGGATAATTAGCTGAGTTGTCATGTTACGTACTTTTCACCCGCTTTAGGCATTTTTTCCGAGAGTTTTCCTGAAATGTTTTATGTCATGTTACGAGTTTATTTACTGAGAAATCTGTTTTATACTTACTGTTATTATTTCTTACATTTTAAATGATTACTTCTATATACTTCTTGACTCTACTTTGTCTAAATATAGAAAGTGTCGATACCTAACTATTTTAAATTATATTATCAAGAGACAATCATGCAAGTTGTTTCCGGGCTTCGAGAAAGTTTGTTAAGATGTTTGCTACTCAATCACGCTTTAACGGTTGAACGGATCTGGGTGAAATTTTTACAGAGATGGATCACAAGATGGATTATAAACTGGAATAGCACATATTTTTTAGGCATTTTTATACCTGGAATAGGTTTCCGTGGATATCGTGATCGTGAACGAGAACAGAATTCTACGCGAGCGAACTCCCAGAAAACAGATATTATTTTGTGTTCCGGAAAAATTTATCTGACTCTTGTGGAGGCGGAGCTGTAGAATCAGCTAATTCTATATGGGTTTGAAAACAAGCATCCACGGTAGATTTTATGTAGATGAGAATAAATTTATCGTGGGTGGAACTATCAATCTGTTTGAGTCCACTGACGGACAAAAGCCTACTTTTTCACAGGTGGTCCCACATCCAATCTTCGGAATCAATTTATTTCAAATACCGTTACACGTTGCGCCTCATCGTTTATCACTGTATAACAGAAAGAAATTTGTTCCTTCACAAAATAGAAATAAAGCTCGTTAGTCAGCGTCCCCAATTCTCAGAAGTAACAACAGTATTGAGACCTTATGTGGTAGCCATTTGCTTTTTGATGGATTTGTGAATTGATTGAGATTTTGGCAAACAGACGCTCAAAGGCCATAAGCAGATGAGGCGCAGGGCGGTCAAAATGACCACGACGCACTCTTTTTATTACTAACATTAGATCGCATTTAGCCCACATATGTCTGACAAGCGACAGGAGCTATTGCGCGGACAAATGACGCAATCTTATTTGTACGATCATAAGATTTATGATCGTACAAATAAGATTGCGTCGCGGACATTTTGACCGCCCCGCCCTGCCGTCTATTTATCGTCTTATTGGTTTTACTCACCTCACTTTTCAAACATCGGTTTAAAATTGTTTAAAATTGTTTAAATTCATTGAACAACTGTCATTCAAACGCTGTAAACAACACTTTAATGAATGTAGTTATACGCAAATACGCAGTGCTTACAACGTGAAGCCAATTTTTTTACTTTTGTCTGTCTGTCTGTCTGTTTGACTTGGCTAATCTCTGAAACGGCTCAACGTATGTTCACAGGCTTTCTACTGTTAGATATTTAAATAACAATTCATCATGAACCAACATTAACCTAGTTCTTTTGTCTCATAAATTAAATTCAAAAATTGAAATATGTATAAAGACATATCCAGTTACTTACTTAACTTCCAAAATTGTAATTACATTTCGTTTTACAACTCAAACTTGTATCCGTCTTTCAACTTTTGAGGGAGAGATTAAATTGTTTCTAGCAATTGATTCAATTTTGTAGGTACTTCATAACATAACTTTGAGTTCACAAGCAGTGGAAAGGAAACAGATAATTTCCCCGTGGACAGACATCTCCTATTCATCGCGGAAATGGAAAACAGGATTATTTTGCATTTTGATTATACGTCTGTACTGCAAATAATGGTTATTTGTGGTATAGACGTATAATCGACAACAAAAGTTACAATTCGACAAGATTTCAGCTCTGATTACTCATTGCTTGAAAATATTGACGTTTGAAGGATTTGATAGAACTTGAGATGAAATGAATACGTTTAGCTGCAACCACTGATTGCGAAGGAATAGACATTGAAAGTTAGTACGGGCAGTCCCTCAGCTTAAAAAAGACTTGGTGGCGATAGCCAACATTCACGCGGGCGGAGCCGCGCGCGGGTACGCTAGTACTATAATAAAAATGAACATTCTGTTGAATTGAGAATTTCTATGCAAAGATTTTTCAAACGAGAAAATTTATCAGTGTTCAGTAACTTTTGTTACTTTATTTATAGTATAGAATCCCGTTGAGAATATATATCAGGCACCTGTCTGGCACGTGATCCAGGCTTTACTCGGTAACCACGTGACGTTCACAGAAAGATTTAAACCTATTATTGGGTAACTAAAATGTGTATGGATAAATTATTTCCTATCTCTGATTTGTGAGATTATGCCGCTCTCTCGAGCTGTATAGATACGAGGCATTAACAGAATTTAGGGGTTATTAGCTTGAGATTATCCATTTAGATATAACACCGAGATTATTTAAGTTATTAGTGTCTTCTATACAGCATAAACAGATTAACCATTATTCTCAGCTTTCTCTCTCTACTTTAAATAAAGTTTATGGATTTGTATATCAACGGAAGAAAGGTTTCTTTGATTTTAAGAGGTAACGGGCGGTCACTAAGGTCCGTTCCAGGATTTGCAGGTTCAATCCTCTATGTATGTCCTATTAAAAAGTTTTCCTTTTTTGCGTGCTCAAATAATCATTGAATTTAGTTCGAGGTGGTAATGAAGTTATCGAAGTTATGCGGTTAGATTTTTTTAAACTTAATTATTCACGGATAACTATTATCTACCTATAACAATCGCCAAGTAAGAGTTATAACTAATAGCTTAAGAATGAATATAGTTAAGTATATCTATAACTGAATGATAAATAAAATTGCCCGTTTCAGAGCATGACGCATGAACCCGCCAGTAACCCCCTCACCATTTCAGATAGAAAGGAGGGAACTGGTCTACTATAAGTTAATTATATTTGACTGAGCATGACGACCTTTCTCTCTTTTCTACTCTTTGACAGCCAGGGGGGTAGGGAAGCCTCCCCAAATAGATTAACTGACTAGAACAAATTCAATAGGCGAATATAATAAGTTTTACAAGCATTTTCGACGAAGTACAGAATGAGCCCATATTTTTTCAGCAGTATTACTTATATTTGAACAGAGGTATATACTTAGGTATTTAACTTCCAAAATATCACAAGTACTACAACGATATCCGTGAAAAAGTTTTTCGATCAAACTATTTTATTACGTAGGGAATGGTTCGCAACGGCTTACAAAGTGAGTAAATAAAGCATCCATTTCATTTCTGCCCCAAAACTTGGGGACATACATTATAGTAAAACTCTTACAACTCTCACACTATACAAACCAACTAGGTACCTATACAAATTCAATACACTAATGATTCCCATTTCAAATGCCCTATTTCGTATACAATGCAAATTGATTCGTCAACAATCAAGGAACGACAAACGTGAGAGCTTAGATACATACCTATATAATTTGAGGGACTCGTTAAGTCAACGAACCCAAACATAACCTTAACCCAACTTGTTAAGGGTTAAACTTCGTTTTGATGGGTCAAAAGAGATACAGCAATACAATTTCAATTATTCAGTCGGCCCTGCTTAGTTAACGAGTTACGCAATGATCTAGATTAATATAATATTACGTAGTCATTTCCTTTATAGCGGACATTATCTTGAAAATATACGTAATTGAATCACTGTTTAGTTATATTCTAATTAAGAATTATTTTAACAAGTTATAGAATTCTTGTCTAATTGCTTTCCTTTATACTTATAATAATTCTATGACTCGTTAAATTGAATCTCGATCGTTAATCGATTCGAATCCCGATGAAAAATGATTATGAGACTTTTCTCATAATCATTTCTCATGAGAATATTTATATTACTATCGGCGTAATTTTCAAGGCACTCTAAAGCTCAAAAGCGTTGTCCGATTCTATTTATGATATTCGAACCAACACCGTCTAGAAATCAAATACTCGTACAAAAGAAGACTAAAAGTTGTATAAAATAATATTGAATTCACTAGACGATAACAAAAACCTTTGTCACATGTAGCAAAAGAAAATGAAATAAAAACTATTGCATGAAATTAATTTATATCTTGTGGTATTTCAGCTCATATTACTCTTATAAATATTTCATAACATGGTGACTAGTAGATTGCAGAGTTGAAATAAGATGAAAATAAAATTCATCTTAAAAAAGTTTCATTGAACATAGCCAAGAATAAGTATAATTAACTTTTACTTGGACAATAGGTACTGCGGATTTATATTTTTTTTTATCCAAAACTGAGAATCTGGCCACGTTATTTGCTCTGAAAATAGAATTTGCATTCCTTGTAAATTATAGTTGGAGCCCACAAAAGTCCAACCAGTCTAACTTGGAACTTCGATATCGCCATTGGTCAAAATGACCATTGGTTGTGGAGGTCAGATGGCAGTTGCTCCACGGAAAATATCGAAGTTCAGCCGCATCACAGTTAGACTGGAAAGCCGACCCCAACTGAGTTGGGAAAAAGGTTCAGAGAATGATGATGATTCCTTGTAAATTATAGTTTTCCAAGAATTTCGCTTTCAGTATTTTCATGAATTACGGCATTGTAGGTACCTGATCTTGCTACCCAATTACAGTAGCGGAAACAACGGCAAAATTAGTTACATTCTCTACGGCAATATAAGACTTTATTTCCTCACAAAATTTGCCACGTTAACAATGCTTATAGTCTTAAAACTAAAAGACCTTAGAGAGCAGAAGCGCTTGCAGGTCATAGAGTAATGTAGCGCAAAGATAAACCTAATGGACTGTATAACATTACCCTGAACGCGTAATAGCGTGTGTGTTTCTACTAAATTAAACATAAACATATTAAACATGCAACATGATAAGATGCTGTCTGTAGTTTAAATTCTATACGATTCCCGCTCAGTGCAAGTATTTGTGTGCATTAGGCGTCAACGTCATTAGCTCTTTAGTTTCAAAACTAACATTTAGACTTTTGACGTTCATTTAAAATCCAATAAGTTACAAAGAATAAATTGACATTAACTGTTTGTAGTGTAATAACAAAGTATATTTTATTTATAATTGGAGGTTGATAAAAACTTAGGTATACCGAATATCATTCCAGGCACAATTTTTCGTGGAAATAGGCAGTAAGTACGTGTCCTAATCTTGGAAGACGATTCATAAAATGGAATCCCCGATAAAATGCCTCATTCGAATAATGCTCAGAAATGTTTTTCCTTTTGTTACAAGTACTTATTCTCGTTCATTCGCCTTTAATTATATATAAGTGGATTAAAAGGCGAGGATAGATAATCAAATTAGTGGTAATACCTACGTGTGATATCAAAAATGTAGAATTTCATTACACATGGTTACTACCTACTTCATTTTATGCTCTACTACGAGTAAGTCAATTTTTTATTTTATTTATAATTATATAAAATACAAGTTTTTACATTATATTAATACATTGTCCCGCAAAACCGTACATACGATTTGTCTGCGGGATGTATATCTATTATTTTCGCGCAGAAATCTCCACGGGCCCCCGGGGCTGGTGAGAGCGGAGTAAAACCGCACGGCACTTCAGGTATAAAGTGTATCTTGTTATGGTCTTAGTACATGTAGGTCTTGGTATTAGTACAATTTAGTATCTAGGCATATCCTACCTTATAAAAGACGAGTTCAAGTTGTTTTTTACGAAGATGAATACAAAGACTACAACTACATCTGCGATAGACAATACCCAAGGCGCATATATGATACAGAGAGAGAACAACCTGTAGTGAGTTGCATTCATCATCTTAGCATTGTTCCCGGCCGCATTCGAGTATTTTACCTCACAAACCAGGGTCCCCTTATTCTTTATCCTCCTTTTGGTTCGACGTATACTGCTTTTATGTGGGCGACTGTCTGACCTCCAAATTTCGTCAGGAAATTATGCGATAGAGCCTCGTCCGTCATTTAGTAGATGTACCGGTTCGCAGGTACGTTTGGCTTGGCCAAAAGTTACCCATAAAATTCACAATACGATAAATGCTTGGCACGTTCCAAAGTATTGTCCCAGTTCACGATATTTGATTTATTGTTGAAATACTTTTATAAAGAGATTACCTAGCTTTTTTTCGGCGATGTAAGCTTTATGTTTGAGCCAACACTCAAATATAATATTAAGATCCTATTACAGATATACATTAGCAGCCTTCACACGTAGTTTAAACTGAGGAAAACATCACGCGCCAGTTCCTTGATCGGCTCCGAACGTGAGATACATTTTTAGCGCGCGGCGGATTGCATTAGTCTGCAATTCAAACTTGCATTGCAATGCACACACATGCCGATAGGATTTACAACGCGTATCCCGTGTGAACAAACTTATCTCTATTTAGCTTTTCGACTACTAGGAACATAGGTGACATTCATAACTAGCATTACCATAGCCACCACAACTGAAATGATATGCTTGTGTTGGGAAAGTTCAGGGTTACGAGGGTTATAGGTATTGTAATTTAAATAGGGGTAGTGCCAAGTTAATGGGCCGTTTAACCGGGCATTTCTTAAGACGACGGTTTCCAACAGAAAAATAAATAAATAAATATTCCGAAACAAACTACAAATCGAAATATAGACAACTTAGATATATTTTTTTACAAACGGATAAGAACAGGCGATTAAGAAGTGGCCGTGAGTTTGCATTGGCAGATTCTTTCTTAAAGACTTGCGAATTTGGCTGTAGGTAATTATTGTAAACTTAGTTGCTAATACTCACTTGAAAATTCGTTTATTTTGGACCATATTTCACCATAAATATATCACGTCTTATCTCTAATCCTGTCATGTTACATGGATAATACCTACAACATAACGTGAAGACAAAAAGCGTGAGTGGGACAATCACGTAGCAATTTAACCACAAATGTTTTTATTGTAGCAAAACGGTGGAAGCACTAAGGGCAGTTTATAAACTATGTCGACCCTCATTTGGGTACGTGACCGTGTAGCCCGCATTTATCATCGCAGAACATTATTTAGTTACTTGCGTAACGTTCATTCAAGACACTACTAGTGCAGTGCCTAAAAACTCTATGACAGTTATCTCGATCATTTTTATTTTATTCTTTACTAGCTGTTGTCCACTAAGTTCTGTTCTCGTTCCAGCTTCTCAAGAGAACCTATGCTAGGAATAAAAAGGAACATAATATATGTATTAGATTGTCAGCTAGACCCGTTAGAGTGTGATTGAGTAACAAACATCGAAACATTTTCACAAACTTTCACATATATAATATTAATAGGATAGGATAGTAAGAAGTAGGATACGATAGTACGAGCACTTCTATAGGCAGTAGGATTGGATAAACAAACAACATCATGCTTGACTTAGTTTTTGTTGTTACTCGGTAACACCAAGTAACATTATTTGTCGTCCATCGCTTGGTAGGTGTACCGTCTGGCATGAGAGCTGGGTTTAGGGGAAGATCTTGATAAAGTCCCGTACACGCCATTTACCTTATTCTATCGATGAGTCTCTGATAAAATGCGGTCTGATGGAAGTAATATAGAAGCACAATAATATTAGACCTTGTGCTCACGGGACTAGGATCTTTGCATTACGTAATCAATACTTTTACAGTCTTAGGCGTATGGATCATTTGCTCTTTATAATGGAAGGTTAATAGCTAACCAACGAATAAGAACTTCGAAGTAATACCTACATACAAAATAGGACTTCGAAAAATTCAATCTCTTAAACATCAAATTATTTTGGGAGAGATTTTGTAAAATCACTTGTCGCCACACAGTACTGAAAGATTTTTTTATATTTCCATTAAGATAATTCAACCCATTTCTGAGCCTGCATATATGTATAAAATAACAGAAATGTAGGTACATATAATCATAAAATGTTCTTCGGCACGGATAAAAAATATTTATACGCCTCTTATCGTATTTCAAGCTTTAACCTGTTTACGATCAGTAAAGATTTGTAGCAATGTTTAAGTCTGGAATACATCTGCAAACATAAAAATATGCTTTTAGGTAACATTACATTGAAGACTATGTTGGTTGTTCACATTACAACTAGAATAAAAATGTCGAATAAATCGATGGAAACAACCAAATTAGGTAGTTAATATCCCAACTACTTATATCAATTATTGTAATTATCATTATAACATGTCTGTCCAACAACAATTTATATGTAAGATACTCTTTTGTGTGTAGGTATAATATGTGAACACATGTCTCGCTTACTTCTTTTAATTATAAGTACTACTGGCTACTAAAAATTGGAATATGTTAAAAAAGCGGGCATTTCGGTGGTAACTGGTGACCCAAATTGGGTCGGTCGCTTACTCTCTCAATCTCCGCGGAATTTCATTAGCAAAATCGAGATACAACCTCATTTTATCCAATTTGCACAATTTTCTTGATACGTTTAATTTAACCACGATAGAAAACTTTTAGATATGTTTTCACTCTCTGTAGTCGTTGTCCAATTGCTTTGCATGAAGTCTCGCGTTCGAATCCCTGTGCCCGTAGCCAACACTTGTCTACGGGGGCTGATCTGAATTCTGACTTTTCTCTGATATCATTCATTCATTCAATTGCCAAAAGTTTAACCGGTTAACGTTACCACCTCGAACTGAAAACATCATATCCCTTTCCGTCATATCGAGTCCGTCATATACATGCATGACAAAATTAATTAAATCAATCTTAAACGAGATACTGAATTACGCATAAAAAGAAAAAGGATAATGGCTTCGATAAAGAGGCCAAAATTTACTTAGAATGCTTTGAATACCGTTTATCGTTAGCTTAAAAGTCTCGGAAAATGTACAACCATTTGCCTTTTACATTGTACTCTAAGAAGAACTTATTAAAAGGAAACAACGGATGTTAATCGTATTTCCTTTTCGTTTTAGATTGTACCTTTTGAGGCACCTGTAAATAAATACTTTAAAATATATTCTTATTTGAAGTCTCAAATTTGTTGTGACGCTCTGTGAAACTAAACCACAGAACAGTTAAAGGAGGTCTTTTAACTGTTCTGTGAACTAAACAACATATTACCCAAATCTATACCTAACTACGTAAAATCTTTTACATTACCTATTTTTTTTTCAATAAAATATATTGCTGTTTGTGTATGAAAATGCGGAAAATTCAATTCAAACTATTAATATAACAAATATTAATAACTAGCTGTTGCCCGCGGCTCCGCTCGCGTGGAAGTCGCTTATTGCATCCACTCCCACTCCTGCTCCCACTCCTGCTCCAGTTCATACTTCCACTCCCACTCCCACTCCCACCCCCGCTCCCGCTCCCACTCACACTCCCACTCCTACCTCCACGCACACTCCCACTCCCACTGCCACGCACACTCCCACTCCCACCCCCGCTCTGCTTCCACTCACACTTTCACCCCACTCCCACTCACACTCCCACCCCCACGCACACTCCCACTCCCAATCCCACGCACACTTCCACTCCCACGTACACTACCACTCCCACGCACACTCCTACTCCCACTCCCACTCACACTCCCACCCCTGCTCCCACTTCCACTCCCACCCCCACCCTCACTCCCACTCAAATCAAAATCCCTAAAAACTAATAACACCACTATCCACTAATCTTACTTGAACCCCACTCATAAATTAACCTACTCATAAAAAACATAATTTCATCTAAATAATTGATTGATTTATTTATTTATTTAATATTTATTATAAGTATTTATGCACACACAATGTTAATTAGTAAAGAAAATGGAAGGTGGAAAGAATAGTACAATTATTATATTACTACGATGAATCCTTCTAGGCAAGCGTGATTCATCGTAGACCACATCGTCACTTACCATCAGGTGAGATTGAGGCCAAACATGAATAAGAAAAAAAAATTCACAATTTAATTTGTATGTGATGTGGTTCATATGATTATAATATTATCTTATCAGACATGCTACGGTCGACAGTACCATAGCTCTTCATGTGCTACGGTGATACTTTTTTATAATTGACAACATCTTCTATCTACCTGTGACCTTTAAATGAATTTTGGATTTTGAATTTTGAACTGTGGGTGACGTAACCTACGACAAACTTATTATTTGCGGTTGGTACAGTAATCGGGTCTAGGAATTGAGCCGCAAAATTAAATTTGTCTTTTATTGTATGTACTTTTCCGGGATAAAAAGTATCCAGTGTGCTGCCCAGGATATTGAAGAATAATTATACCAAGTTTCATCGTAATCGAACCGGTAGTTTTTGCGTGATGCCTGAACAAACAGACAGACAGACAGACAGACAGACAGACAGACAGACAGACAGACAAAAATTTTTTTAATCACATATTTGGGATCGGTGTCAGTCTAGTAACACCCCCTGCTATTTTTTATTTTTTTATTTTCAATGTACAGAATTTTCACTTCTACAGATTTATTATAAGTATAGATTAATAATTGATATAACAAATATTTAACTGCATTACTAAAAAGCAGATAATCGAAAATATAATACGTATAAGTACTAGTATAGTAAAAAAATTATGCTAGTTGAGGTTGCGATCGTATAAGAAAAATACTTTGACCTATTTTGAAAGTAGGAACGTTTCTCGTATTTTAAATAATAAAAGATTTTGGTTGAAGAAATAAAACTATAAAAGATTCATAAGTTAAAACTGCTTCCACTCCAATCTTAGGTCAATTGCAGCGTTCTACAGTTTAGTTCATTTTACTATTTTATTAAACTGTAAATTATCAAAGGCAAAGTTGTAGGAAAAGAAACATAGGTACCTAAAGGATCCAAAGTATTCTTATCCGGTATTTAATTTTTCAGCTGACCTCAACCTAGCTAGAGCGGAAGGCTTGCGACATGTGTCTTGTGTGTGACGAAGGATAAAGACGTGACTCAGAACGGTCGTAAGTAGGCTTACGCCCTTGGAAGGCGCCTAGGGAAAACACACTTAACCCCTTCTCATTTGATACTGCCTAAGTTTAGAAAGAAACCCTTTCAGTAAGTTTTAGGAAACCCTTAGAAACTCTTTAAAAAACATTAAGTTCGTTCGAAACATGTGATCATGAATCCTAAGATTTTGCTTGTCACGTAAACTATTTTATCGTAGCGTATTTAGATATGTGCATATGTGCAGTGCACAAAATGCTGTGCAGATATTTATGTGTATTGATATTGATCATTTGTTTCCGTTGGATTTTCTATGCGAGATAGCTTCATTATTGCATGTAAACTATGTAATAATTACACGACGTTGCCATGTTCTGTTGCCAGATTTCGTATCTGCGTAAATTAAATCAATGAATGGAAATATAGTACCTTAATTCATTAAATACGTCTGTCCTGAAAATAACTAGTTACTTACATTAAACTATCTTAGAAAATATTAAGTATGTACAAATTTTTTTAAAAAAAAAGTTTAGGTGTCGAAGAATTCCTCCCCATCGATGTCGACTGGTAACGTACCCAAAAGGCTGGCGGCATTGCCACGTTGGATGGCAATGCCAATTCTCTGAGCAAGAAAGAAGCCAGCCCTTTGATCACGTGAAGCGTCGACCAGTCGCTTTGCGATTTCTTTATAAAGCGACCGTGCGCTCGGACCCCACGAACCTAATGTTTCGACCCCAAACGGCTCAAAGATATAATTGTCAATTAAATTGCTATATTTGCGCCGTTTGAGGGTCTCCGCTGATGCCGCAGCAGCGCAGGCGCAGCCCGCCGTACTTGGAAGATGAGAAGGCGCGAGGGTGTCGACGCAAGTTGCATCCCACACCAAAGGTCTACCCATCTTCCAAGGCACCAAAGACATACCGTCAGGCCTCTTGCCATCGTCGCGCACCAAACCAGCAGGTTCAAGCGCAGCTGGAACGCCGGCGGTGACAAGAGCCCGACGGATAATATCATTTAGGTGTGCATGACGTGACATGCGTCCTGCGCTCCTGCCGCATGATAGGCCGTGATGTCCAAGGCTGTCAACTGCTTCTCCACAGTGACACCGATGAGGAGAAACACAAGGAGCACCCAAACGAAGACAAGCTGCAATTCTGAATGTCGTGTCGTCCAACATAGTGCCTATGTTGGGCGACGGAAGAGCCTGCAGCCAGACACCAGACTCCCATTCCCCCACAGCCATAAGGCGAGCGCGCTCAGCAACACTACCAGATGTATTAAACAAATACTGTCTGACAGTGCTACAAAGCGGCTCATCCCATTGTCTCTGGGAGAATAGATTGGTGGGCAAATCAGTATTTGGGCAAGTCATTTTCCAAACATTTATAGCTTCGATCTTGCCTGGCACTTCAGAATTAACCAGTGTAGGTACAGACAAGAAAGTAATAGTGCGCTTTCTTTACCTAGAAAAAAAGGGAAATGTGAAACAGAAAAGAAGGTGAGAAGAATGGCGAAGTATAAAAGTAAAAAAGTGGTATAAAAAAAAAAAAAAAAAAAAAAAAATGAGAAGTGTTTACACTGGAAATACCAGATATTAAATATATACACGTATTTGTGTAGAAGTTACGGATTTATAATCAATAATTTAAATTGTGAATTTTGCGAAGCTTTTGAAAGTGTAACATGAATTACTCAATACAGGAAAACTTAACCGTATACCTACCATCGTATTCGTAGGTAGGTATAGTTTTGTGCACGTACGAAATTTTTTCAGCGAAATCAAAAAAATACCGCAGTGCTTAGTAATACTTCACAAGTGGCAAAACGTGTAGTTTCATACATATGATATACATATAGACGAAATTCGTGTCGAAAAATTAATGGATTTTATAAGTTTGTCGTCTCTGTGTTTCTGTATATCGTAGCTCCCGAACGGATGAAACGATTTTTGATTTTTTGAATTAAAGTTTCAATTTAAACAAAATGAAAAAGTTCTTTCAATTCGTCCAGTACAGCAACGCCTATGTACTTTAACTTGGATTGCCAAGTTAAAGTACATAGGCGTTGAACATATTGATGTATCAACGTTTTGCTCACGTAAATTATGACTTGCTGCTTATCAAATAAGCGGTACGTTTGTTCTAGTAGGTCTTAAATTACTACCTTTTAGACCGTGAATTCCTAACATTTACAAGCACTTACATTTGGCAAAGAAGTCTTTTGTTAAAAGACACCGGGACTGCGCGTAATCCTCAAGTCAGTGCCAAAACTAAGTTTAGTTCATGTTGTATTACTTACTTGATTGGAATTTGTTCAAGTTGAAATACGAATTACCTACCTACTTATTTAAGTTTAGTGATTATTTGGTACAAGAAACTTATTCAGTTGTTTTTTTATACTACGTAGGCGGCAGACAAGCACACGGCCAACCTGATGGGCTGAGAAAAGTTATACATATATTATTACAGTTCAACATTTGTGGATTAGGAAGAAATAAGCAGACACCGAGCCCCGGGGGGAAAGCCTCAGATACAACTAGAAACAATTATAAGACTAATAATGCCTACCACTTTAGCAACATTAAAAATTATATTGTAATACGTCACTATATTTTTTATACTACTTAGGTGGCAGACAAGCACACGGCCCACCTGATGTATATAACATAAACTCATTATACTTATATATAAAAAAATATATTCTCAAAACTACATAATAAGAATTACTGGACACATGAATTATGAAGAATTCTATTCTCGTTTAAAACCGCCGAACAAAAGACTCTAGGAAGTCGAGAGTCTACGTCCTTTGAGGAAGTATTTAACATATATTATAATGTCTCAAAGAAAATGCAAAGTAATTACGAAAAGGTTTCTATTCTCCGTAATACTAATTTAACGGTCATTTCGGACGATAAAACGCTAATATTTCGACACGAGGTTATTGATATATTCTCAAAAGGCTTTAAGGTTCAATAAAGCTTTTTCGGGAAAGATTAGGGTCCATAACGAATTCAGAGGCATCATTAAAGGGATTTCCTGTTCCGAATTTGAAGCCGCCACCTCACCATCCTACAAAAAACCGCTTCTTAATAAATGAGTAGGGTTACCGGAGCTCCTTTGAGAGTAATACTGTGAGAGTGCTGCAACATATGAGTTCCACGGTCGTACTTTAATTTAACAATCCGTGCGATAGAGTTTCAAATTTCATAACTTATGTTGGTTAGATTAACAGATTTTGTTGGTTTCCCTAATCTCAGACCAATAAAAAAGTATAGACTGAATTTTGTTCACTTATTTCGAAACCTAGAATATAATGACGTTTCGGTAATCTGATGACGGCCGCTCAGTGCTAATGAAGCTACAGAACGGGATTTATTGCATTTTATAGAAAAATGTAATATAATACTTTCTTTTTTTGATCGAAAGTTCTACCCGATTCCAAACTACAAACTAAACCAATTTTTACAGAGCGTGAATACTTTCATCTCTTAGTATCGTTAAAAATCAGGAAAATTGTAGCATAAGGATAAATACAGATAATTATGCCAACTCACCGGCATTCGTAATAAATGTAACTCCGTAGAGCGGAAATGCTTGCACACTTTCGAGATTATTGGATTTTAGCGACTCTGAGTCTTGCACTGTATAGATCTTAGTATTTATAATAATCTTATTAATCGTGGATCGTTTATCGTTAATCGTTTAGTGGACTAAACAAACTATTACACTCAGTGGCTTTAGTATAGTTTTAATTCAGCAACGCGGAGAAACATTTGTTGATTTTCAAAATCATGACCACAGAATAACTTTTTGATCAAAGCTATCGTTATTTTTTTATTCGATCCCAAGTCTAATCAGTCATCTAATGGAATCAAGTGATTAGGCGGTTTTGCAAAAAAAAATCCGGAAAAATAAAGTTCTTTTGGCCTTATCCGTCACTCAGTTTAATATAATTCGTCATCGTAATAAGATTAAACATCGAGCTTATAGTCAAAATAATTTTAATATATAATCATAGGTGTTAAACACAAAAATTTATAATAAATATGGAGGTTGTTGTGCATCACACAACAACCATTATTGACTAAGTACCTAAACATTTTTTAATAAAGGAACGACAACAACAGTGGAAAATAAAAATTCCAATAGTTCTACAGCAAATTCCTTGCTAAATATAATCTTCCGCTCACATTTCGTTCGGACATACCTACTTTATTGAAGGATTCCTTTCAGTTATTTATGAATATTGTGTATATAGACAATACACTATGTCTGACTTGTGTGTAATAATAATCTACGGATACAACATAAGAGAAGAGACTTACCGAACTTCCGACTAGATTAAATTGAAAAATCTTTGTTTTTTAAACTGTTCGATATATCAAGTCCGATGCCTGAAGTACATATAAGTAAGTAAGCCAGTAAAAAAATAGTTGAATAAGGTGATGGGATTTGATTTGATATTACAGGGCCTACTACCGTCAATCATTATACCATAACGAAATTGCGCCACACGCAATACACAGCTGTAGGTGACGAGGTGACACGGTCAACCTTTATGCCGCTTCACCATCTTTGAAATACTTTTTCAAAGGACTGCGTACACGTTTCATAAACAAAATAGCTAACATACTCCACATAAACGTATCTCATAGACGTAGTTATGTCAAAGTAAAAGCAACTATTCATACAGAAATTTACTCATACCCACAAAGGACTTAGGTACGTTAGAGAAAGCAAAGCGCACTTAGGATATAGATATACGGATATTAACATAAGTTAAGTATTATTAATTTTGTGAACACCTCTGCTAACCCCAATGGGAAAAAGGCGTGATTGGTGACGCTGTTATGTGTTCTTAAATGCAAGTTTAATTACTTGAAAGGCAACACGCCGCCGTGTTGCCTTTCAAGCAATCGTACCCATCGTAGCACTCTCGCAGGTGATCTCCGAGGCGTACTTCGGGGACCAACAGGATGCACCAGTTCCCGTCTCCTCCTCCTTTTTTTCGAAGGCAAGATCGTGGTTCCCATACCCGAGGGGCCCATCTCGAAATCAGAGAATCAGGTTACGTGGTTTGCTCTACAAAAAAATTCTGATTAAAACTCGACAGCTACATAACCGTATAGGTGCGCGCATATAACTTCAACTGAACATAAAATAACTAAGCAATAAACGCATATTATCGCGCATTGTAAGTGATATATGGATTCCCGTGAGAGAGTGATATTACTGATTTTTACATAAACTTTAATATTTTAAAGATGATACTGAAAACTATTTTCTTTTTCCACCACTAAAAGCACTAAAGCACTTTTTATTACAGTTACAGGCCAATTTCTACAGACATTACAAAGCAGAAAGGATTTCCTTGAATATTATTAAGTATGAACACTTGTTTCAGCAGTAATTAAACCTTTTGCTCTACACTGTTCGGAATCAGTTTCACAGAATCCATTTTTTATAAAGCCTTATTCCGATTATTCAAAGTCGAATCTATTATCATCCGCCTACGAAATAAAGTACACCCTCGTAAACGGAAAGAATCCAAATAGACGATCTGAAGTTACAGCATTACTCGCTCCTCCGCCTACGTATGTTGTATGTCAGCTAAGGTACTTAACGACACGTCACGGCAAGTAAGTGAGTTTTCACTGTTCGTGAATAAGGTCTTAAGAGCACTCGCTCGCATGTGTCGATTTAAATGAACGGTATCAATGACACACTACGTGCCTAAAGTGCTTTGGATCCTCAATAAATTAGAGTCGGTATCGAATTTTTCTTGGCAAAAGATCAAAATTTACGTTATCCACAATAGAATAGAATAGAATAGAATACGTTTATTCAGTGAACAAGTTTGACTTCGTAACAAACAAATACTTATTACTAAGTGATAAGCTAATTATGAGTTCACAACATAACAGAATGATGAAAGATGACAATTGGTGTATTATGTCAGATTTGGCCTCCTTTTTTTACTTAGGCTTAGGTAGTAAATAGTAGCAAGTCATTTTTTTTTACTTTTTTACTATACCTACCTGTTGATAAGTCGTCCAGACTGAGATAGTTCTTATCAGTTATTATTTTTGTCCCACATAAAAGTTATACCTAGTATAAACTACTACTACATACTAGGTATAAACTTTTATGTGGGAAGCAGATGGCGGGCTGTTGTCTCTATGTGTATGTATGTATATATAGAAGTTTATCAGCCTATGACAAGTTTCCTGACCCGATAACGTTTTGCCCGAAGCTGATGTTTTTTAAGAAACATTAGAAACCAAAATTACTAATATTAACCCCTACAATTCAGCTTGTGTTAGGAGTAGGTTCACGTCGGTGCTATAATGGCTAGGATTCGAACATTAAGTATAAATAATTGTCATTCGGCATCTTCTTCAAAACGTAAGTCCCTGCACTTTGACAGCTGGCTTTTATGAGAGCGACTACCGTCTGACATCAAGACTACAAAGAAAACGTTTTGTGGGTAAGGTGGTTTGGGTCTGAAGATCTTGATACAATTGACACAAGTACAAATTATTATTATTATAGTTTTAAAAGATGTATTACACTCAAATCACTAAATCGAGGAGAGGATATTAGGTATACTCGCGAGTTGATGTTTTCATTACGTCACCGAACCACGATGTCTTTCATTTTATTTGGTGCCGACATTTCATTCGGTGGCGCCTCGTAAAAACAAAATAAATAATCATCCCATTTCCTTCGGTAATATAGAGAGTATTGGATTGGTATATGATACGACCAAGTTTTTTGTTGAGCATATCGAAGTGGCAACGAGACATATTTTTGCACTAAATAAACATAGAGTCCTGGAAAAATGAACAATAATATTTGTATTTGTAATAAATTCTTCTTAAACTGGCGCAAGTAAGTTTTAATTCTTAATGTAGGTACTCGTAAGTAAGATAAGATACTAGCAATATTACAAAGCTTGCTATTTAACTACTGGATGTATATGGGAACCGACAAGACCATCGGTGACAGGCCAACCTCACCTACAAGCCGGTACCCTGCAGATTGACGGGCGAGAATCTGATGACAATTTTTTTATGAGATCGCTCTCATAAAAGTCAAGATAAACCAATAATGGAGGAGTGATACTGACCGAACCTCGGGCCCTAAAGAGAAAGCCTTAAAAGTACAAGATAATACTTAATACTGTTATTTTTTCAGGTACATTCAACAATGGCGTATCTATCGCAAAAAGAACAAGACTAGTACTTACTCAGCACTAACTATCCTCTTTTATTTCTCGCAAAATAATATCTGATTCTTCTTCATAAATTCTTTGTAGTATGAAATAAGCTATTAGTTAAGCCGCTTTCATAGCAAAAGCTCCTGCTGTGTTCCGTTGTTGCTTGATTTCTCTGTTCCAATAAAATCTCAACTTAGTGCATTTTGCCTATATTTCCATATAAAATCAGTATTTTATTTCAGTTATAACTAATTACTCCCCTCAGAAATGTTGTACTTATGATGAGGTTTTATTGAGAACCTTTTACACAATTAATATATTAAAAAAAAAGATGTATAATACTTGCAATTACAATGATAATGAGTAGTTTAAAAAAATTTCTAATGTTCTTGGTAGTTGGCGATTATACTAAAAGCACAGATGAAAACTTGTTTTTATTCTAGCTGACATACGGGCCTAGAATATAGAATTAGGTAATACAAAACATAATCCAATAAAGAGGGTACTACAAACGACTTGTTATTAACCAAATAAATGTGTATAACATATTTTGTGTGTCTAAAAAGAATCGTTCATAACCGGGAGTCCTATATTTTTCATTCTGGTAAATGGGGCTGTCCAAGTGGATTTAGATTCCGCTTTGGAATAATATTTGTGTGACATACAGATGGTTGTTTCAATCTTCGTAATATACATAATTCGTATTCGTAAATAAACATGTGTACTTAAATGTTTGCCGAAAAGCGAACTGCGAGCTTGGAGCCTGGGATACGACCGGGATACATGTGACTGACATCACGATGATGACTTGAAAGAATAACATCTACCTACCTAAAATATATTTTTCGTTCAAGCAGGAACCGTTTTCATTGTGAACTTATGAGAATTACTTGATTTTGTACAAACCTATACCTACAGCACAGAATATATAATAGTACCTACTAACGTAATAAAAGGTTAGGTACCTAGGCTATAAAAATCTTCATATTTCTTTTGGCGCGTGTATATCAGATTACGACGTACGATTTTTCTACACATAGATTCGTACTTATGTGTATCATAAATTAAATCGAATATGTCCTCGAAATCGAATATGTTCTTAGCGATTTACGCAAATGAATGTATATTTAACACGACGTTCTAAATTTTAATCGAAACTAGATTGAGTTCCAATGATGTTTTTAGATGTTAATGCTTATCATTAGAAGTTTGAGTTGAATCCGGCTCCAGAACAATTTTTAAACACTATAGTACCTAGGTACAAAATTATTGTGTTTGTATATGCATAGTATGGATACCAAATCTCTCAATTTCAAAAAGGGAACCTGCTTCAATGTGCGCAAGAAATGCACCAAACTCACTAAAATAGGTAGGTGCAAAGCAAACCGAATTAAAGTTTGTAATGGTTTCTTTTCCGAGTAATACATTACGAACAGGAGGAGCTCTAACCATAAACTACGGCAACTGTGTCTCTTTTAATGTTTTTATTAGTGTTGTCCGTTCGACGTTGTATACACAACACCTATCACAATCTTAAGAGAAACAAGAGGTTGAATGTATCTCATTGAATATAACTTTTTGGTTTTAATAAAATTCTGTAGATTTCCTAACTTTCACTAACCATAGATAAATACAATATCTTAAGGTTCAATAACTTATCAGCTCGCCAACTGCCATCGATAATTGTGGATTTGTTCCCTCCTTGGAACAAATTTCAATCACAGTTCTGAATCTGGGTGTACTTTGTGTTTACGCTTATAAAATTGCTTTAAAGTCTGCCTGGGTAACAAAAAAATATTCATGTTTTCTAAATAATGGTTATTATAAGAACACTTATATAGTTTTCTATACGGATATAATAAAAACATAACAATAAGCTACAAAGTCCGCAATACAAATAGTACTTATACAAAAATATATAATAGGTATATTACTTATACAAAAAAATCCGTCTGCTCTTAGCACAGTTCAGCATTTACATAAACCGAGCTGTAAGTATATAAAATGGCCGAATGCATATTGCCGGATCCCGTATCAACTGAATACCAAAAACTATAGGGAGCAAAGAATTTCGATAAGGTTCAGCAATGCGGCGAAAAAAATTGTTACTTGAAAATTCCTCCGTAAAATAGAAAACCACCCTTGCTACGGGGTAAATTGAGTTTATAAAACGTTGGTTTTATAGAGGGTGAGAAATGGAGAAGTAATACATACGAGTATCGTATATGTGTAGGTACGCGTCCAGCTCTTTGTTGACGCAGTTTGAAAAAATACATAATAAAAAAAACATTTGTACAGTTAAGTGAGATTAAAGAGCGCAAACATAACATTGTATTTTATTTCGTGAGCGCAGGCAATATTTCGCATCGGTTGAAATAAATATTCGTGTTAATACACAAATAATAATATACTCAATGAATTTATTTCTGAACTGATTTCATGTTATGTTTATTATTTCATGAAACGGTAATTTGGTATGTGTTATGTTAAGCTACTTTTGAGGACGACTGTACTATGATTTTATATTGAATTTGTAGTGGATGCTGTTCATATTCATCAATATGAAACAAGTTCTGTCTGTGCCATTACAGATATGGATTGGCACAGATTGAATTGTGCATCTATTCTAACCATCTGCTGCTGGTAAGAGAGGTCAGAATGGATACACTGCAATTATGAACTGCACCCCTCCAACCTCCAATATAAGAAAAGGAAAACATAATACTTATTGGTTAGTTTTCTGGCGTAAGATTTAAAGTGCTGAAATACAAAAATATTAGGTAGGTATATTATACGAAATTTCTACACCTACGAAGATATATCCAATGTATTTATACGTAGCTGTACTTTACATTTTATAATTATAACAGTAATTATTTTAACATCATCAACCTCTGAAGACATGCTTCAGGGGTTTCGAAATTCTATAAAAAGGGATTGGTTTTGTCTTAACATAATCAGATCGGACTCAATTTTTGTTAAAACCACACAATATTTTTGAGTTAGACTTTTCTGAGATTTTTTCTATCAGACAATTTAATGACCAATCATAAATATAAAGCTTTATGGTCACGTACGAGATCAAGTTGGCTTAAAGCCATATTCTCTGAAATGAACAGAACGAGAGGTCACTAACTAGTCAAACCACTAAACATTTGTCCTAGTAAACCAACGGCAGTTAAAATATTAAACAATAAAACTTGGATTTACTGGGTACTCGTACAAGGTGCAGTTTTTATATTTTGTATAATCACACTGCTTATATTATATTGTTGTATATATAAGTACCAACTATTAGGTAATCTGTGATATAAGCATTTATCTAATGTCGCTGTACCTAATAATTCCAGAACTAAAAAATGCTTCCAGAACTTTCTGTCCTTGAAAGCTAATGATGTACATATATAGGTACTCTGGCTTGAACCTTCATTTAATTAATTATTGATCGATACGCTACTACATCCTTGCTATTTACATGCCACTGAAGAGCTTTCATAAAACTTAAGAGATTGGAAAACTTGTAGGTACCTACTCTTATAATAAAAGAGTTCTGGAGGAGGACTGGTTCAGTTAAAAAGTAATTTAAGTGACTACTTACTTACTTTCGAAGAAATATTAAAATGTTTTAACTTCTCTCCAATATTATATACAAACTAGCATCTGAGGGTGTGGTTTTGTATTACTCAAACTCCTGAAGCTACCAACAGTAAAGTACAACAAGTTTATTTCTCGGATGCCGCAATG
Source organism: Lithosia quadra (assembly GCA_963576445.1). NCBI lineage: Eukaryota > Metazoa > Arthropoda > Insecta > Lepidoptera > Erebidae > Lithosia > Lithosia quadra. Next base: position 6,031,993 of record OY754884.1, on the reverse strand, counting down.
GCCGCTGAACTGTGAGGCTCCAAATTTGGAAAAATAAATGCGATTTTATGCCAATGTTATAAACTAAAATGATTGATTTTAATCTTACTAAAATAATTCATTACTGGCTCACTGGGTATACTGAACTGACGCATAAACTAATTTATATCATCATGAATCTTTCATTCACTCATCAAATGTATTATTAACCAAAGAAAATGCGTCTAAAAATCGACATTAATCAATCTCTCTCGTAATCCATCTTTTTACTTTATTATAATGTATTTTGCTTCTGTACGAGTTTATCGAAAATGCTTACATATTTCTTCGTTGGGGCCGGCTATGACATCAAAATTTTACATAACGTTACATTCGTGAGGTTTTCTTCTCGACGCAGTTTTACATTTTTGTAAGAAGTAGATAGGTATTGACAGCTTGACAGCCTTATTTTTAATGATTGAGGGTGTGTATGTACATTAGTAAGTACTGGTACTACTAAAATTGCGTGGGTTATATTTTTATTTTATCGTGAGGAAATCTTTTATATTATTTTAAATGCCTATCAGATCGACTAGAATTAACAACAAAAAAATACCAAATAAACTTTTTGAAATGGAGCGATCGACACCATGGTTCCTATAACTCATGGGGTCAAACGACTAAACACCCGATTTGTTTATATTATTTTTTATTAATTTTCTAAAATATAAAGTATTTTAGAAAATTAGTAGTTTTATTTGCCATCGCAATGATTGTATTAGATAAACATTCGCAAAAAAAGTATTTTCCTTGTTGAAATCATCCATATGGAACCACTCATATCCGTTTGATTAATCTTCTTTCTGGTTAATCGCCTGGTACTCTTTCCTTCCACTTGACCGGGCCTTCGGTAATTTGTCTATTCTATTATCCTTATCTTTTTCCTTCATCGCCATAATAATAAATTTTAATTCAATGAATAAAATTATTAAAGGAAATTTAAGATTAATTTTCCTACGAACTTGTATCCAAAAAGCTCGAATCCAGGGCGAAAATTGAACCAGTAATCAGTCCCATTATGGCCGTTGACTATTACCTCTGTGCATGAAATGCTAGATTCATTTGTTCGATTACTTGCTTGCTGGAGGTTTTTGCTCAGATATTCTCAGAAGGTGCCCAGAGTCTGGATGATGGTAATAGGATCGCTTCCAATTATTGGTGATATGATGTGAGCCAATATCTTATATTGTAAAAAAATAAGTACTTCTAGATAATATTAGGGAAAGAGTTCATTACAATAATACTTTCAAGACACAGTAAAATATTCTAAATCATTAACTAATTAACATCGGGCTTAACTTATGTACTTATTATGTTTTAAGTCAGAATTTATACTTGGACCTGAAAACTGAAATTCGGTTAAATCGATATAGTCAAAGGGACTACTCCCCGGCCCTCAACCAACTGTCGCAGACAGCTATTATATTAACTGTCTTTGATTGCTCAAAGACCCGTCTATTGCATTGTCGTCCATGTCCATATAAATATCTATCTAAATTATATTTCACGAAGTGAAGAACAATAACTGTTTTAAATTTAATTAAGTACAAGATTGTAAGCCGAACATTGCAAATTAAGTAGGTACATAAAAGCTTCCATTTTCTTTTACTTCTACCTACTTTAGTTGTGGTGGTTAATAATCAGTCCGTCTAGACCTCGTTATTTCACCAGGCTATTACCCGTTAGGTTTATTCTCGAAATCAGAAACGGTTGTACTTGTTCTAGTTAGAGGTATATAAAAATCTATTTCTATATCATTCCTCTTAAACTAGACTACTTCTCAGAATATGTTTTCCTTATTGCTTATTGAAAGAAGCATCTCGATTACCACACGACCTTTACTTTGAATTACAATAAGTAACCAGAATTATCCGTAGTAAAAGCATGAAACCCAACTACCAATAGAATTTTTTACCATTTATAGTACATAGCAGTGTACTGTACAAATCGGAATTTTATACAACTAAGCACATTCTCAGCGCTTCGTCGAAAGGTTAGAATCAATAGGGAAACAGTGAACGTTACATAAAGCTAATTCAAACGGCTCTTTGGAAAACAAAACAACATTATTTCGAATGCGACACCAATAAACCAGCTTTTGAAATACTTGAACAAATTATTCATAAGTATAATTATTTCTTCAGTTAATTAGTTGGTTCTTAAACACCCTCCCTTTGGTTTATTTTTTGTCTGATTAGGTAGGTAAATAACCGTTGTTTTTCTCGCAATACTCTGATATTAGCATGGTCCTAATGGTTCTTACGCATTCGTATGGGCTCTTCTCCAGTAGGTAGGTATTATGTTAGAAATCAAACGTAAGCCTATCCTGAATAAAAAAAAATTGACGCAATCAATATAGTAGGTAAATAATAATTCCAGCAGTCAAATGAAAAAGGGGTTTGTTTAAAAAATCTAAACTACTCACATACTTATGCATCTGAATTGACAAACAAAATCTCTGAATGAATGAAGAAATAATTTGAATTCGAATTCACCTTAGGGATTTAGGGTTCAAATAAGGGTTCTTTAGGGCTCTTCTGAGTTTCCAGCTTTGATTAGGTAAGTATGTGTCGTATTCAGCGCAGCGATATCACAGATATGGTTATTGCAAAAAGCTCAACAGTGCTACCTACCCATTGAATCCTTCGTATAAGAACTTTCGCCTCGACAAATTGCGACAAAGACGCAAAGTTGCAGGTCTCTCGGTGTTCTATCGGATACATTTCGGGGAGTGCGCTCTGGAATTGCACAACCTGATACCTCCAAGTCCTTTCCATCAACGAACGACCAGACAAACAGCGTCACGCCACCGCTATATTGTCGATATTCCACTCATACGCACAAAGCGCTTTGCTGACACGTTTATCGTGCGTACAGCTAAGGAGTGGAATTCCTTGCCTGAGTCTGTTTCCGGAAAGCTATAACCTGGGAGTATTCAAGTCACGAGTGAATAGGTTCCTTCTAGGCAAGCGTGATTCATCGTAGACCACATCGTCACTTACCATCAGGTGAGATTGAGGTCAAACGTAAGCCTATCATGAATAAAAAAAAAATACATTCCATTAACTCTGTGCACCAAATACGAGTAGGTATCCAGGTATCCTAAATCTTCAACTAGATACGCAGATCTAGGTTTTTACAAAATATTTAAAGAACCATAAATCATATATATAGGTTAAAGTAATGAGATTAGGGCAGTATTTTAAAATTAAATTAAACCTTATAAATTGTGCACCTACAAGCTGTGGGAATCTCGTAAGAATGTATATTTTTTTATATTTAGGTAGGTAACCAAGTTATGGATGCTACAGCGTAGAATGTACCTAAATATCTACTAACTCACCGCAAGAGGAAATTGCTGTGATAACCTTCATTAGATATTCTATGAGATACAAGCCCAAAAATTCGCTTGAATATAAATGTGCCTCAACTCGCACATAACTTCATTTCGCTTTTGCTGTCATTCGATTATGTCTTAGGACAATATCGTGAAGAGAGCTTTGCACAATTGTTGTAAAATTTATCAAGAACGTGGCTCAACATTGCCTGACGGCAACACGGAACTAATTTTTCCCTGTAGGTACGACAACTACTATGAATAATAATTAATTTTTGTTAATGATTCGACGAAAAAATATACTTTTTGCCAAACATAATTTCTTTATCCGTTTAAATTGTTTAGAATTAATTTTGATAGAACTTGTCTAGTGTCTTAAAACCCCCTTACCGTATTAAAAATAAATGCCATCTTATTGGTAGATATAAGAGTATTTAAGTAACCTCCTACTGTACAAATTTATAGCGAAGTGGTTAGAGGCAATTTCATTTCTCTTACCGAGACCACCTCAATATTTTTCTTATTCGGGATAAACAAAAATTGACAAGCTATAAAGAGGCAGTACGCTCGTATCTCATGTACCTATGCGCTTTTGAAGAGGTAAAGGGTCTTATTCTTCTACCATCATCCGCCTTTCACGGCAATAGGTGATGTATGTCGGAATAAAAACACAAGCGCCTGACATTCACGCTGTGTTGCAACACAACATAACATAACAACATGTAAGTTGTACAAAATAATTATGTTAACCGCTTTCTACTTATAGTTGTGATAAAAGCATTTTAGGGGTATTTTTTTTATACATATAGGTATTCATTATCATCTTGTCTACAAAGACACCACATTATTTTCTATAGGCAAACAAGGTAATTATATCTTTAGTATCAGACTACGCAATCCGATAAAGAATAGATAGATACTTAATTGCCCTTTTCGTCTTACTTATATAGAATTATTATTAAACTATCTTAGAAAATATTAAGTATGTACAAATTTTTTTAAAAAGTTTAGGTGTCGAAGAATTCCTCCCCATCGATGTCGACTGGTAACGTACCCAAAAGGCTGGCGGCATTGCCACGTTGGATGGCAATGCCAATTCTCTGAGCAAGAAAGAAGCCAGCCCTTTGATCACGTGAAGCGTCGACCAGTCGCTTTGCGATTTCTTTATAAAGCGACCGTGCGCTCGGACCCCACGAACCTAATGTTTCGACCCCAAACGGCTCAAAGATATAATTGTCAATTAAATTGCTATATTTGCGCCGTTTGAGGGTCTCCGCTGATGCCGCAGCAGCGCAGGCGCAGCCCGCCGTACTTGGAAGATGAGAAGGCGCAAGTTGCATCCCACACCAAAGGTCTACCCATCTTCCAAGGCACCAAAGACATACCGTCAGGCCTCTTGCCATCGTCGCGCACCAAACCAGCAGGTTCAAGCGCAGCTGGAACGCCGGCGGTGACAAGAGCCCGACGGATTATATCATTTAGGTGTGCATGACGTGACATGCGTCCTGCGCTCCTGCCGCATGATAAGCCGTGATGTCCAAGGCTGTCAACTGCTTCTCCACAGTGACACCGATGAGGAGAAACACAAGGAGCACCGTCTTACTTAGGTACTTATCTTTAGTGCCTACTAAGACTACATAGATGAGAACTTCTGCACAAAGTACGAACATAGCTTGAACAAAGTTCAGAACAAGTTGCCTACTCGGCTTTTAAATAATCTCTTCATTATAACTTATGTCGGCTTATTAAATGAGCGTTCAATTTGTATCCTAGAGCAGTGGTACAGTGACAGGACCGGTGAATAGGTAGGTAGGTACTTTTCATTTACATATCTACCGCTCACCCACACCCTGCCCAGAAAACCCGAAAAATGTAATTGTTTGTACTTAGGTTACTTTAACTATAGTACCTGTACTATACGTCAAATTAACTGAATTAAACTATATAGCGTAATAAATTACTTAAGTACTTATTTAAAACTACATAAACAGGAAATGCCTCAAGCTTGCTCATTACCGGGCCTATTTCATCAACGACAAAATCGCTGAAATGGACTCGAAGCAATTTCTCTCACAAATTGCGAGTCATTTATAAAACATATTTCAATGCCTACACTTTTCTCCTTAAATTCGTGTTTCACTATTCTTTAGCTAGCGTAACGTAAAGTTCGAAGGAGAAAGTATTTGGTAATTTGCTGGGTTATTTTTTGTATTAAGCCTCCCGAAGGGTAACATAAGGATAAGTTTCCCTGTTCGGGAGAGGCTGCACAGCGCTCTCGCGCCAGCCCCCCCCCCCCCCCTCCCCCCCATTCCCGGGGCATGACGGGAACACCGTGGTTCCCAAACCCGAGGGAGCCATCTCGAAACCGAAGATGGCCCGGGTCAAGCCGGGATGCCAGGGAAATGCTCTATGGGCCTAGACGGCGTGCGGTTTTAGTCGGTAAGGGTCCGACATAACCTGCCGCGCTAGCCGCGAGGTGGGTATCCATGAGGATTGCCGCACGGAAAAAAAAGGATAAGTCTCCCTAAAGTAGTACCTAGTAGAAGTAGAAATTCGTAACAAGGTGAAAACTGTGGGTAATATTGAAATTTTTCGGAAAAAATAATTTGAAACATATGTTATAGGAGCGATACGAATAGCTACTACTAACGTTTCTTAATTGGATATTTTTTAAAATACCTATATTAACTTTTCAGCCTCCTAATATACCGAAAATAACATTTATATTAAGTAACGTACTTCACTAAAATAATGACTAACTTCCCTATTTTAAGTTTGAAAATGAGCCTTGTATCTTTGTGTGTGTGTTTTAATGGATAAAGGTAACCGTAATTAAGGACAGAAGCTTACCACAGGGTGAATAGAACGGATTAGAAAGGGTGTCTATACCGAAGATAATCAATTAACTTCACAATGTACCTACATTGTGGACTATAATTTCATTCATTCATTGTAGTGGATAAAATATAATAAATAGTTTTCAAATTTAATCTTGACTCGATACCATAAGTTTAATTCTTATCTCTCTTAACTAACACATTTAATGGTTACGGACTATACTGATACAGTGAAAAATTTTTTCCCAGCCATGTAATCTCAATTTAATTTTAAATAAAAAATAATTCAGATTTATTATCACGTAGTAGAACAACTTCTAGTTTATAATAAGATACATTAATCTGTTCGTTCAACACTATCTCATTCCCATGCATTATTATACCTACAGGTAAAATACAATAATTACCGAACAATATTTCAATATTCCAAACTTCAAACTATCGATAACATTCCACTGAAAATACCCTGTGTTCATGAATATTCAGATTGTATTTTATTAAAGTACTTATTTCCGATAAAGCCCTACGGCCACAGTGCACAGTCGGCACAGACCCCGGGGGGTGCGTGGGTCGGAACGAGGTACGTGGGCCCAAAGGGGTACGTGGTCTGGAAACTCCATGCGGTGCACCCTGGATGGAGATGGCAGCGCCTCTCACTCGCAGAGGAGCCTCTGAAAGCCTGCAGCCGATTCGGGAATGACCTCGTAGAGGACTGCGGAGGCTCTGCAGGTGTCCCTCTGACTAGCGGAGGGCTCAGTGGGATAGCAAAGAAGGGGTGGGCTGGTTCGTGGAGCGAAGGGCGGCTGACATGACGATATTGTGATACAGGTGTAGTGGTTGAGCAATAGGTACTAAAGTACCAAAAAAAAAGTACTAAACCATTCACTTATTTATTGATTTATTTCAATGTTAGAGCCGTTGGAAAATTAGTTAGTGTGCAGCAACTTCTGAGGTCGACTGTATTCTGTTACCTAATATCAATTGGAAATTTAGTAAAGAAATAGAGCTTTCTGCGGAAATAGGCACAAAATCTACTAAGTAAAGATTTTGCTGTATTTCGGTTTGATGGCTTGCTTTTATTGAACTTTGATTGAATTGAACGTAACAAAAAACTTTTTATTCTAATTCAATTCAATTACAAATTTACATAAGAACAATAAAATGTCTATTGCAGATGGTACGCTATCCACTAATTACGACTTTCTCAAGTCCTTTTTACTTTTACAAACAATGGGAGAATGGAATTGTAAAACTTTTTCTAACGAGTTTCAAACATAAATAAAAAGTGTTCGTTAGATATACATCTCTGGTAAAGCTAACATCAGGGAATTTTATTTCAACGGATAGGTACCTACCTACTTAGTTGCTTGCCAATTAATGTTATAATTTTAGAACTAATGAGATATCATGTAAATACATAAGCTTTGCCCTCTAGTACCTAAATCTCAATAACTACGGCGATACCTAGCGGTAATCTAATATTCGGTGGATTAGATAAAAATCGCTTTCTAGAAACTACTCTGGAATAGTATCTACCTATTAGAAAGTCCCAAAATAATCGTAAGCATTGTATTCCATACAACAAAAAACTATATTAATAAAGGGAGTGAATGTTAAATGCAATAAAACCGTTGAATATTTACAACGCCCACTTATTTCTTGTCAATGATTTCAGGTTATATGAATAATTAGAGTGTCAACTTACATAACATAACATAAACTCACGCCTATATACCCGAAGGGGTAGGCAGAGGTGCTAGCACCCACATTTCGCCAGTTTATGTTTAGGTCCCAATGTAATAGGTGGCGAGCCTATTGCCATTAACCGAGCACTTATAAACTCGCGATAAATACACACATAACTTCAAAAAGCATCGAAAAGTCATTGGTGTGTGCCATGGTGAACCTGGGATCGAACCCGAGACCTCGTCTCAGCAGTCCATTACCCAGACCACTAGGCTACCGCGGTATTTCAACTTCCAGTGATGAATATTGGAGCGATGAGTCTACTCTGTAAACTGAAAAACTAATTAATACCTATTGGAAATTGGATGTGAGTCAAGAGCTTCAAATTTCATTGCGCTGTAAAAGTGCTCCGGACACAATCTATTTAATTATATTTTCTAAGTTATTTTCTTGTGATGACGGAGGACATCACAAGGATACAAATATCGTAAACCGTACCGTAAATTATCCATAAAAGTGGTTGTTAAGTTATATAGAACATAGTGTTTTGAAATTTGATCTCAGTGTGTCGTTGTTTATTTAACATTGTTCTGATACCAATAGACCCCAGAGAAGTAAAATCGGTTATGTGCACACGTAACTGTTTGCTAAAATCTATAAGCACTAACATTAACAATTAAAAAAAGTACAAACTTGATTATTTATAATCGTATTCCAATGCTACGCTATGCTAGGGAATTTCTTATCTTATATTGCTATTTTCCTACTAGAGAAGTAACTCCACCATAAAGAAAATGAAAGTAACGGTACTAATATTGTGTTATGTTGTCTGCGCTGTTGTGCGTAGAATTTAAAGTAGGTACCTTGGGGACATGGACGGGATATTGTTTTCTTTTAAAATTTGAGTGCTGAAAATATTAAGTAGGTACGATGAATATCGTATACCTATTACGTCTATCGGTACCTACATAATACTTACATATCATACATACATAATACTTGTCTTCTGAAGTTTACAAATATTGTTATACGAGCAATCCCTCAGTTTAACAAAGACTTGGTGGCGATCTCAGACCAATAAAAAAGTATAGATTACTTTTTTATTTGGTCTGAGGTGGCCATAGCCCAGTGGCGGATTTACCAGTAGGCTGAGTAGGCTGGAGCCTAGGGCGGCAGATTTTAGGGGGCGGCAATTTTGAGCCAATTTTATTTTTCTTTCATAAATAAAAAAAAATCAAAAGGTATAATAAACTTTCTTTTAATGATATAAATCTTACAATAGTAGGTACTTAGGTGCTTAAATAAAATTACGGTAAGTAGCTGTTGCATCCGATGGAGTCGTGATCGATTTGTTGCCCTACTTGAAGAACAATGGACCTACCTACACGGAATTTACAAACACGAAGAGTAACTCAGTACTTATACTGGGTAGGTACTTGATTTACTCTCATATAATCGCTAAGAAGTAAGAACTAGCTGGCTAGCTGCATGAAATACTGATCCTGTTTCCGTAACCTTCTGGAACCTATTCCCGAGATAAAAAGTACCTTGTCAATGTGCTATTCCAGTCTGTTACATACCTCTGCAAAAAATACAGTTGTTCTAGTTCCCGTCGAGTTTAGATGGCCTAACTTTCACATTTAGAATAATAATATTAGTAACAAAATATGGACTTCATATTCTTGACTAAGTATATCTGCAATATACATAGATTGATCCAAATACCGTTTTTGTGAACTATCACCTTGTGCTGGATAAGCTTTTTCAACACAGGATAAAATCTGGAACAAAAGTTTCAACACGGGTAAAACTTGAAGTCGTCTCTTCAAGTTTGTTCCGTGTTAAAACTTTTTACTGCTAGGCCTCAATATTTTTGTACTTTCAATATTTGATTATTGTAGGTATATAGGTATATATTTTAAATAGGTATATCAATATATTTATTTGCCATACTCTGCGGCAGAGCCAACATATATGAAATACCTGCCTAAATACTGTTAAGTTCTTTAAACGTACCAGGGTTGTAATTTTGGCCATTATCGCTGTACGAACACTAGATAACAAAATAATGCAACGAAAGTGCACTTAACTAGGTTTTCATAAAATTCATCAGAAACAAAAATACCTACACTTAAATATATTCATGTATTTCTTCCTCGACGATGCTGGACATGATTACCCGTTACTTAATTCTGCCCTTACACGCTTATTTAAGGAACTTCCTCTTATAATTAAACCTTTCATGCAAACCCGCCGGCTCCGAGAGGTTTTAACCTGTTCCTTTTTCAAAATTTATTTATTTATTTACATAAAACAGGTGTTGATGGTTAAAACTTCCTTAATCAGGATTTTCTCAACTTCAAAACATTAATTTAAAAGTTTCTGGCGACAGGGGCTCGAGTTTATTTTTATCAATTTAATTTCATCTAATCTTTAGCATCCTCCTCTAAACACACTAACTTGAAACCCGCTTTTTAATTTTATTTGACGTTCAGATTTATGAAACGTGTGAAATTAATTAACAATATAGGTTACGTTGGGTTACGTCAATCAGCTGCAGGTATATCTGCAAACCGGTTCGCTTGGTGGACGAAGTTCTGTCAGAGTTATGAGGTGAGACGGCTGCCGCGCTCATAATAGTCACATAAGCCAAATCCAGGGCTCTAAGGTGATCATAACTGGTGACTTGCGACATCTGAAATTGTAAGATAATGTCTTGCAGCCATCTGCCATTCATTGGACGATCTTAGCATAAATTTCATGTCATTATTCACTTAACACCTATTAAGTCAATTTACCAGTGTTACCACCTTAACCCCAAAACTATATTCAATATTAAGCAAAAATCGAAATTGTATAGGTTCATGAAATCGAATCAAGTTAAATTTTCATTATTATAGGTATCATTTTTTATTATTGATTTGTTTCAATGTTTGTTTGTTCTTTTGTCTTTCATATTGTACCTACCTATTTCGTCGTTTCATTTGTAAAATCGTTTGTAACTTTTTTAGCGGCCAATAACTTCAGATCTTTTACAGACATTTCACAAAGTATTTAACATAAGTTGGAAATTATTCTACCGTAACACTTTAATTTTCATCGCATTTCATAATTTATAATTATTATTCTCGGTCCACAGAGTGGTTACGTCGTCGCGTCGGCAAGATTGTCATTGTTATAAGGCTATAACCAAGCTATAACGAACCAAGTGGAACAAAAAATTGTAAGAGGCTTTAATTCGGTACCCAGATTTTCCTCATAATTTAACTAAAACTTTTTATAGGTCTTGCTCATCGTTTGAGAGTCTTATAAGATTATAGGTACTTACCTAATCTTCTTTCATTTAATTTATATAACTTCACAATAATCACAATCAACTATTTAACTTTAACGACTAAAAAATTTGAAAGTTGTCGCTTAGGTACACTTATTTCATTAGAGCCATAATTAGAGCCATGTTATTCAAAATTGATATAGGTACCTTAACGAGTCGTGCCTATGTCACAGAATATCTACCTAATAGTATAATTATTAGACTAGACACTAAACGGTCGATAGGTTTAGCACGTTGTCTACTTTACAATTACCGTAACACAAGCAATTTAACTTAGCTTATAGGAGTAAATAAAAAGAAAATGTTATTTTGGTTAATAATACCTACTAGAAAAATTGGTCACGTTTTAAACAAAGCCAAAGTACCTACTGTACTAAAAGTTAAGTTTATCATCTTAAAAGCAATTCTGGCAAAGATTGATGGATATAAGTCGATCAAGTGAGATGCAGGTACTCGTATGTAAGGATGGTGTAGGTACATTTTTGCCCGATCCATCAAACCCAAAGTCGAAGCACGAAATATGGATTCGTACTATGAAAAGTTGAATATAGTCAATAATACCACAGATTACCTAGTTCGATAATACACTTCTATTGCTTTGACTGCGTTAGTAAATAAATCTGCTTAGGTACATTTAGGGCCTCGTTCACCATCTCTAATTAAAGTGTTGATTAGTAACTTCTTAGTTAACGATAACCGCTAGTTAAAAGTTCCGAGTATCTTTCGCCAGTTTCACAAACGAAATCGATCCTTTGAGTAACTACTTAGGGGTTAAGTGAATGACATACCAAAATCATACGCTCATTCATTCTATTCTACGTCATAAAATGTCCTTTGATCCTTTGTCCTTGTGAATGTTCCTTTGTCTTGTCAAACAGTTCAAACAAAAAAATACACGTGTTGTTTGCTTATCGTTTTTTTCGTTATAATTTTTAAACTGGACAAGATAAAATGAGAAAGGAGTGCTAATTTTATGTTACAAGAAAGGGACATTTTAGCATCCCTTATTTTATAACATCAAGACACAATAGAAAATAAAAAGAGCGATGCTGCCACGTGGAAGAACAAAGAAGCTGCTTGGACAAGCCGTAGTAACTTTTTTGACAATGCGACTTGCTGTTGGTGCACTAACACCACAAAAATCTGCTGCACTTCTCAAGTATGATCCCGTGGCGAGATAACGTAGCGTCAAAAGTAAACTTGTTTCCGAAGAAACTGCATGATTTCTGAAATAAAAACAGGTGCTTTTTTGGTTATTGTAAATTTTTGAGAACCAAATATCACCCACCTTTGCGTTTTAGAAGCTATTTTATGTTTTATCAAATTATGCACTATGCTCATAGCGTGCTTTGATAAATGAAACCGAGCCAAAAAATCAGTTTAATCTAGGTCGGTAAAAAATCTACACGAAATTTAAACACACGAATTCTCGGTAATCGCCGCATCGTAGAATATTCTAGATCTAATTCATCTAATTGTTGATCAATTACCTCGAAAAAATCCATTAGGTATTTTGTTTTTCACAAATATTTAGGTATGTTGATACTCGGACTTAAATGTCCAACTGATGTAGTAATTACTTACTCGTCAGTTAAAGTCGTTAACCAGCAGAAGGAGTAGTGGGTAAGTTAATCGTCAGTTTAACCGTTGAGTAGTGCTACTCGGACATTGTGAAATGCGAATATTCAGTTACCGGCGACTTTACGTAACGATTAGCCTACTTGACACTTTAACCAGAGATGGTGAACGAGGCCCTTGGTAAGAAAAATCGCCATTTTCATAAAACTATGATTAAGCCAAATTTTTATGTTGGCTGCAACAAATTTCTGTAATAGATAGGTACTATAAAGCAGACGACGTTTCTAAAAGTTAGTGATAGGACGATCTCCTCGCTTAGTGATAACCGAGTAGGTTAGCACATTGTAAAATTACGTAATGTTTTACTTTATAAAAAAAAACATATACGACGAGAAGTGAAAAAAATCCTAAAATATGTATAGGTGCTTATTGTGAATAGTTAAATCTAAAACGTTAAAAACGTTTAATAACTAATAAAACTTTATAAAAAATGGACCCTTCACTCCAAAATCTAATCACGCCTGACGCAGTATTCTTATCACGGTGTCAATGTGCTCAACGAACTAAATAATTTAATAACGTTTAATTCAATTTCAGAAACTCATAACCGTTAGCGATTCCATGGAGACGTGACGTACCCTTAATGCGAGGATTTAACCCTACGGCTGTTATGAGATATTAAAGTACAATAATCACCCAGCCAGTTTCACCAAATGAAAGTCTCTGTATAAGTAAATCACCTTTTCGACTCGCGCTCGCAATGCAGTTATTATTTCTATTGTATAGGTATATTTCTACTAGCTGTTGCCCGCGGCTCCGTCGATATGGAATCTGATCCGGTTCCCGCATCCCATGGAAACTTATTTCAGGGATAAGCCTATGTGTCATACTGGACTACAATCTACCTATCCCTGTACCAAATTTCAGTTAGGTTCGTTCTGCCGTTAGAGCGTGATTGAGTAACAAACGCCAATATGCCACTGCCACTTTTAATTTTCGTTACCTATTCAATTTCATTTCAAATAAAATTGTGAACTTACATTCCGCTTCCGAAGCAGTTGAAATGTTTTATTAGGTGCTAAAAATAAACTTTTTCGCTCGCGCCTCAATCTGTAGTCATGGTTAATAAATAAATCTCCATGTTCCGCTTGTAAGCACAAGTTAACAATCCAAACAATAAACTCCAAAACAATCTTTGACCTGATGTTGTACATACATACATATACATACATACAAATCACGCCTTTTTCTCATTGGGGTAGGCAGAGATAACATCTTTCCACTTGCTACGATCTTGGCATACACCTTTCGCTTCTTCAACTTTCATAATTGTTTTAATACATGCACGCCGGTTCCGGGTACTCCTGACCTGGCCTTTCTCCAAAACGTCCTGGATTTGATTAGAATATGTACGCCTAGGTCGGCCTTTACCGGGTTGCCCATTCACCCTCGCCTCATATATGATGTCACCTGATGTTGTAAGCAGTTGAAAATGTAGGTACCTAATACTAAAATGAGAAATATCTCTGTGGTATACCTACTTAGTACCTACCTTCTTGAAATGGAAGAGATCGTTACAATAGGTTATTATAAAGACAATGCCAATGTCGACTCGTAAAACCCTCTATTAGTGGAAGCTCATAAAATATACAAGAAATCTGTCGGATATTCTCCATCCTAAGGTTAGGTATTATTGCACTCGATACCCATCAGAACAGGAAATGACGAGAGCAAACACTAAGTCAATCCGGAAGTAGATCACTGAGAGATAAAAAAAATGTTTACGAGTTCTATTCCTGTAAAGTGAGAACACCCGTAGGTATATGTACGGTCTACGTTATAGATTGAGACTATAAAGAAGTAAATATGTGTAGATTCCCCTACCACACTTAAATAGGAATTTGCTAAAAGTGTCATGTAAATGTATTAAAAATTTTGTTACGTTGATAAAAGTTAAATTCTGAATAGATATAAAACATGAGATATTGGAATTTATTATTACAACTCTTTCAGACTCTTTGATCATTATGCTTAATCATAATGCCATGGTACCTATAACAGATTCAGTGATTATTTCTTAGCCAAAAGTTCGAAGTCACTAACTTCAATAAATTGACTTCGTAGACTCGACTTCGTTAAATACTGTACTGTAGGTGAGCTCCGGTGAGGGACCATAAAAAGTGGCTTGCGCTGTATAAACATTATGCAAATACAAGCTGTGCAACCTCCAATCATTTGCCATAGTGATGCAGCAGTAAACCATATGGGACCCAGTGACATATAGTCGTTGATGGGACCCAACCAAGTACTTCTAGGTCCAAGCCAAGTTCAATCGGTCGTGAAACGTATTAATTATTAGGTAGACACTTTACAAACTCTTTGTACGTCAATGTGGAATTTTTAATTCTAATGCGGACAATTGAGAAAAAGGTGTTACAGTGAAGTCACACAGACAGTGATATATTGCAGCAGGTAACATATCTTCGTAGAGTGAATCACGACACGCAATTCATCTTCATCTTTTTTCTATTTGATAGGTAGACCTAAAAAGGAGCTTCAGTTGTAACAAAAATACGGCTAAATCTTTGTATTCCCAGTAGTTTTCTCTAACGAAGAATTCGAATGGCTTTTTTGTGTCCTTGCCATCTTGTCATGGCCATCTATAGTTATTAATATGTAGGTACCTAGGTATATACTTAATATAATCAACCTTTAATTATTCATGCGGGTCAATATAATTTATTTTATTTTATTTTATTAATAATCATCATTTATGTAGAGCATAATAAAAACCATTACAAACCATGAATAGTGCAGATATACTGCACTATTTGGTTTGTTAAAATCGTTCTTTCTGATCATAAATTCGAAGTTTTTGGGTTATCCAGTAGTTATTGGACCGAATTAATTATAGTAAGTAATGGTTTTTAAATATCCACTTTGATTAAATTTCAACTATGATCTTCTAGAAAACTCTTGGACCATATAAATACCTGTCAATTGAAACTAAGCAAATGCGACGACATTATTCAAGTCAGGAACTACTTACATACAATACCTACAAAGTACCTACCTATCGACTGAATTGGAATGGAAGCAACATCAGTGTAGACAATGCCTTAGTTAATAGTGTATTGCTGCTATGTCTATTTGATGGCGCATGAACGAACAAAACAATAAAAAGCAAATAGCTTCATGTCGAAGTGTTGTTACGACTTAGCGTTGGCTTTTATTTTATAGACGACCTCTGTAAATAGCTGATGTTTATCTTTTGTGCACCATAATAAAGCTACTGGCCTTTTTGGGCCTGCTCAAAATGTGTGGATGAAATGCTATGAAGGAGTATTTCTTTGTTACTGTCAAAAGAAATATTCTATCGTCGCATTTCGTACGATTCGTTTATTAATATAATATATATAATATATTTTTATCCAGCGTGTTACAGTGACTAACTAACTACTTAATTAAGAACTTAGCTTAAGTTCAAACAACATGCAAAGCAAAAAAGATAGTTTTCAAAAGAGCAAATACCAAACTGTTTTATTGTTTTTGATAAAATGTGATGGTGAAATCGTTACAATCCGACACAGTACGGAAATAAATTGAGCCACACAGTTTTTTGTGGCCAAAGAGTAAAGTATAGCATTGTCTGTCGCTTTCCGGCGATACCAATGATATTATATATGTAAAAAGAGGCAGATATGTCATTAGAGCGTGCCTGGTGAAGACGCGAAAAAGTCCCAATTGGGACATTTTGTCTTTAGTACATGTCTTGCAAACGCCAAGTTGACACGCGTGTAATTTTGTAAAGCGCTTATTAAAATTGCAATAAAAATGCCATCGTGTGTTTTTAAAAAGTGTACAAATTACGACACTAAAATTAATAAAATACAAGGGATTTCCTATCACATGTAAGTACATACAATATTACCGATTTATTAGTGTATTTTAATAAAATTAGTTAAATAATATTTTTAAAATAATGGCGGCGGTGAAACGCGATAAAAACGGGACAGAGATACTTTTTGATGTGAGAATTATAGCTATCCTTTTTACTCACGTGCCTATCCCATCTTTCGTACTACTTAACGCTAATTGACAACTATTGTGCACTTCATAGTTATGTCATAGACAGTTGGATCAGATTTGAGAAGTCAGTTACTATGAACATAACGTATCTTGTGTAAAAAATCATTGGGCGATACTGACAAAAAGTGGTGATTTCATTTTTGAATAGGTAGGTAAACTGAAAGGTTAGTAGTGGTAGTTAAAGGAAAATAAAACATGTTACAATTTTTGTGCTCTCAGTTTCCCTGGTTTCCAAAAACTTTGTGTTCCTAAATAATTTTCTGCAATTTTGTGATCCATATCAACAAAATGTATAACTTGAAATCGTGTGTGTGTGTGTGTATAAATGTATAACATATCTGTGGCGGCCTCTTTCAACATGGATGTCCTTTACTTAGTATATCATTAACATTCATTTTAGAAGGTGAAGGTGATGTTTGGACACTTGCTAAGGGTTTTGGTTGACGTGTCAGTTTTCAATTTACCTTCGTCACCTTTCACCTGTCTTTATCTACTCAATTTACGCACAATACAATCAGTGACGCACATTTAAGCTGAGCCTTTTATTTTATACCTAAAAGTGAAGCTTGAATTTTTTCCTTATCTGCTTTCGGCTTTTGTAATTACGGTTGTGTCGTTGAGAACAAATGCTGTAAACATCAGATAGATGAGATTCTGTACAAAGAACAGTTCAAAGTTGGATAAAGACGACGCTTCATCTTTTTTGTTCGAAAACTAAATAACTTTTGGTAACCTGGGAATATTCAAGTCACGAAAAAAAAAAAAAAAAAAACAAGTACCTAACTGTCGTGCATCCCTACGACAAGTTGAGACACTTTAAACTTCTACGGGTAGAAAATCGATCAAGGATCGTTTTAATGTTATAGGTAGGTAACTAGCGCAATCCACCTCATATTAAAAGGTTATCTTCAGGAACATACCTAATCGATTTGATTAGAAATCGAGGCGAATCAGTGCTTTTCCCTAGGTTGGAAGTCCCGTTGTACCTTACATCATATAGGGCTCATCTCTGAATACGTTTTGGAAATTATAACCTAATATTTTATTTATAAGTAACATTAAAATTAGATAGTATTCAATAATTTTACTGACAGTTGAATAGTGAACCATTATGGGCTTCGATCTGACGAAGGCATCGCATGCAACTGGGAGTTTAAGGTGACGTGATGTGTGAAAAAACGTTCATTTAATATAACCCAATTTTTTTGTATAGGTATGCACAGACTTAGCCAATTTACAATTTTATAATAAGTCTGGCGCACCCTGCGACTATAAATTCCAGCGCATCTGGCTGACGCGTGGGCTGACGTCATCAAGTGGTACGCGGATAACGCGGGGAGCAGATGCATTGTTTCGAAGATTTCTCAATGAATTGTTTCTTTCTCTAAAGCTGATTGTGTGACTATACCTACCATCCTACCAAGAATCTTGATTCATGATAATCTTAACCGAACCGAAAGCAATTAACTCTAAACTAAGTAGGTAGTTAATCACCACAACCTAGTTTAGTTAAACGAATTTTCACATAAAGGTGAGGTGCGACCCAGATTCGATATGTGTGAAAATACAACTAATCATCTGAATCTTTTTTTATAATAAACAGAAAATTTTAAGCAATAAGCAAGAAGATAGTTTGTTAACAAATTTCTTACTCAATAATTAAAACATTCTTATATTATTCACAACACATTATACTTCCATCTGCCATGGTTTGATTATATTGATTGTATGGATTCATTCAACATTCCAAATCGTCCCTTTGACCAGACAACCCATCGAACTGCGGGTAATACACGGTCAAAACACTGACAATTGGACCACGCCAATACGCGCCGCCAATTGCAGCCGTGGTTACGAATTTGACCGATAGCATACCTATGCCCAAAGAATTTATAGGCAGTCTAAGCCTATGCCTATATTTAAGTATATCAAGTATATATCCTTATTCCATACATCATTTAATCTCGAAGGACATTTAATGCCTGCGAATCTCGGAATTCGAAATCTACAAAGACTGTGCAGGCATTTTATACCTACTACCTACTTAGGTACTTTCTAAAAATATTTTTCTTTTTTTTTTATTTTGGATAGGCTTACGTTTGACCACTATCTCACCTGATGGTAAGATTCTTTTTGCAGGAAATTATTCACACATACCTACTTACCTAGGTGAGGGTCGTGAGGGATAAAAAGGTCATGAGGTCATGACATGACTCATGTTTATGACTATTTACAAGTTTTATATGAAATACGAGTACCTATATCACATGAATAGCTATGGTACTGCCTATACTTCTTAAGGTCGTTATTTGAAAAACAATTCAATAATTTACGACTTACTAGAAAAATTTACCTACCTACCTATGTTCGCAAAGACCGACTTTCTTGGAATCTCTTTAGAGTTCAAATGCGAGCAAACTTTCCTCCCAGATACGTAAATGTGATCCACCTTCGGTTGCATATTTGCTTTGAACTGCACGAAACGAGGACGAACTTAGTAGGGTTAGTTCGCCTGTTCGCGTCCATCGCCCTATTCGCGTCCATTTTACGGACCTCTCTTTGAAAACTCTCGAAATTAAGTATACTAACACATCAATTAGTCGAAAAGTCATTACCACCAATACCTCATTGTATAAGAGCCACGTACGCATAGGTAAAAGTTCTGTGCGCCCAACCAATCCTGTGTAAAAAAATAGTTAGTGACGGCTGTTCAACGAGAGAGCGCGAATCCGCGAAATTTTAAGAAAAAAGGTAGTGGACAGCGGTGCGTTTGAAGGCAAGTCTTTTATTGTTTTATGTGTATTTTGGATACATAGCTGTTTCTAGACGTCGATAATGATAAAAGGAATTATATTCATTATGAATTTGCAATTTTTTTTGATAATTACCAATTAAAATAAGGTGGACGCGAATTACTACACCGAATTTATAGAACTTCCAGATTGCGTCCGCAATGGACGCAAACTATACCTGCAGGGAATAATGACAAGAACAAATCGCGTCCATTATTAAAATTAATTTCCTACTGCTAATATAAGCAAGAAGGATAAAGAACATACACAGAAGACGATTTAAGGAAAGCATTGAGTGAAATTCGAGAGAAGCAGAAATCGGTAAGACAAATATGCTATTCCCAAAACGACAATATGGACATGACAAAATCAGTGAGCACAGACCAGATGGGGTAAAGAAACCGGGCACAGAACCTGCGCTAGGTTTAGTAGGTGACCATCATAAGGACTGGCTAGAGAGGCCATACGGGAGCCTCTCGTTACACCTGACGCAGGTGATCTCCATGAACACATACTTCGGGGATCACTTGTGTCTGATCAGGAAGCCGTTGGCTCCTGCCAACGGCTGAATGTCATCACTGTGATGCAAGTTAGAACTTAGGGATGCACACACTGGCAGAATGCAGGGCGTAGGAGGTGTCGAGGCGAGCCCTCGTGGTGGCCCTCGAAGTGGGAGTCCTCTCACTGAGAGTGACTCACAGCGATGCTGCAGAGCGGGCGGGCGATGCCGCTGCCTCACTTTGCGAGTAAGTCATGCTCCAGAAGGAGGCGACGGAAAAGGTCCGGGAGAGGCGACCACAACAGGCGCAGGCGACTTTGTCCTCCATGAGTGCAGGGTTGGGGATGACGCGTGGAGCCACCTGTCAACCTAGCAGAAGCAGGCTGAGGTGGCGGTGGCGACACCCTGGCGTTAGAAAACCCGAGATGGCGTACGGTTTTAATCAGTTCGATTCCAACATAACGCCCCCACTGGTGGGTGGTAACCGTAGAGATTTCCGCGTGAAAAATAGGAGTAGATGGTAAAAAACAAGGTTGTTAAATGGCTTCTTAACATTTTCAAATGTGAATTTCCAGTGAAAAATTCAAATTTCCTGTGAAAAATTCAAATTTCCAGTGGACGCAAACTGGTCCAGCAGGTGGACGCAAATTGGATTTTATGGACGCGAACTGGGTAAATCGCCTATTTCTGAAGTTTGTATTTTTAGAAAAAAAACTACAAGATATTTCGAATAAAACTAAAGGTTACCTTAAACTAGACTAATATTATGAACAGATTAAATTAACTTTTAATTGAAATTAGTACTGGTACATTTTTATTTTCTCCGTCAAACTTGCCAACTGCGCTAAGTGGACGCGAACAGGCGAAATGACCCTATTATTTTCGCAAAGTAGATTCTACATTAGTTTCGATTTGGAAATCTAAGCAGGAAGCTAAATGTTAGGTACAGTGTTACTTGTTAGAGGCAATTTGGTTTTAATTCGCATTCCCTCACTATTTATCAGTACATAGTCTACATAACTACATACCAGGCTTTTTTATTTTTAGGTCCACATCAATATCTTTGGGCCCCAAGCTGAGTGTTATATTTTGGTTTTTATGATTTTAATAATAGCTCTCCAAATAGACTTTTTTAAATTTATTTTTACCGCCGCGTGCCACTTCTTGCGTCAACAATGGGGACAACGAAACCTTATTTTTCTTTCTGCTACGTTTATCTGAGTAGGTTTGTCTATATTAAGAAACACGCAAACATCCTACTTAATATGTATTCGTTATAAACAAAACGAGATATTTCATTTTGATTGCACGAATACCCAGGGTCGGACTGGGCCGGAAGGGTGACCTCAAACCCAGGGCCCGAGCTTGTGGTCAGCCACCTGGATGACCTGCAATTTTGAAATCCCAGGTGAGCTTTTCAGTATTTTTGGTTCGGTTATTCTTCAAGGTTGCTGCAAGGCAGTTGGGAGGGCCCGGGAAGGCGGGGCCCGGCCGGCAAATGCCACCCTGACTATATTGCCAGTCCGACGCTGCGAGTACCTAGAAATACACTGTTAAAGGACAAATTACCTCAGTGATTCCAATAATTACCTAGGTACATCATTTGTCCTATAACAGTGGATTAACGCCATTAGGTACATTCATATTCAATTGAAATATGTGCTGTTATATTTCATAATGCTATGACTTGCCATGGATATCAGCAGTTTATGTCATGCAAAATACAACATTGCAATAGATTGTGACAAATCCATATCTATTGGAGCAATCATTTAGGTGATTTCATTAATTAGTGACACTTATATAATCAAAGTAATTAGTTCCTACTCTATACTTACAATCTAATATTAAAATGACCGCTTTTACTAAGTGCATTTGGATGTATAGGTACACCGGTACGGACACGGTACTTATACCTAAACAACATTTTTTACATTTTTTGTCTGAATGTCTTTCACTGGCAATAGCTGATGTAACAAGGACTATTTTATTTTTGGAAAAAAAAATTAGGGTTCCGCACAAATAAAAACCCTTGCAAATCTAAAAATAAAAATTAACTTTAAATCGTTAGGTAGGTATGCGAAATTCTCATAAATTCCATCACTAAAACGGACAACGACAAAGGTCTGCACTAAGAAACTTATGAAATAAAAATACAGCTGAATTGAGAACCTCTTCCTTTTTTAAATCGGTTAAAAACTATAAAAAACGGTTACAGATAAATTAGGTGGGTATAATAATAATACATGGGGCACGTCGTTGTAGCGGCGGTAAGACCCGTCATGAAGGACTGGCTGGAGAGGCCTCACGGGGGCCTCTCGTACCGGCTGACGCAGGTGATCTCAGGTAAGGGGTGCTTCGGGGATCACTTGTGTCTGATTCAGAAGGAGCCAACGCCCGAGTGCCATCACTGCGATGGGCAAGGACTCAGGGCTGCTCACGCTGGCCGAGTGTCCGGCGTGGGAAATGCCGAGACAGGCCCTCCTGGCAGCCCTCGGGGTGGTAGTCCTCACACTGCCGGTGCTGATCGCAGCGATGGTGCAGAGTGCGGACGCGTGGTCGGCCGCCGCCTCCTTCTGCGAGCAAGTGATGCTCGAGAAGGAGGCGGCGGAAAGGGTTCGGGAGAGGCTGCACAGGGCTCTCCCGGACGGCGGCGGGCGCGGACGCCTAAGGCGTCGGAGGTCTCACGACCCCCGTCCTCCATGAGCGCTGGGCTGGGGGTGACGGGTGGAGCCGCCTGTCACCCTAGCAGAAGCAGGCCGAGGCGGCGGCGCGCGAAAGCGCCCCCCCCCCCCCCCCCCTATTCCGGGGGCATGACGGGAACCACGCGGTTCCCAAACCCGAGGGGGCCATCTCGAATCCGGAGATGACACGGGTCAAGCCGGGGTGCGAGGGAAATGCTATTTGGGCCACCCTGGCGTCAGAAGACCCTAGACGGCGTGCGGTTTTAGTCGGTAAGAGTCCGACATAACCTGCCCCGCTGGCCGCGGGGTGGGTATCCATGAGGATTTCCGCACGGAAAAAAAAACAAGGTGGGTATATAGGTACAGACAGGTTCAAAAATTGTGACCCAGAAGACGGCCCAATAAGTATTGTATTGAACTGTTTGAACAATCACTGACAGAGTTATAATGAGATGTTTTGTAAGCAATTAACTTAAATTAAACATTTATTCTATCAACGTATCGTTTTCTTGGCAAAACCGACGAAGTATTATGCCAGTCGAGTGACCGAGAGCTCCGTAGCGGTTGGAAGACTTCACATTTCACGATAATATTTTATTAAACGTTCCAATCTACTGCTGCCATTGGAAACGTCAAGTAACACAACAGTAAAGTTCAGAATGGGTTATCAAAATTGATAAAATTTAGTTGAGTTCGCGCAAATAAAAACATATTGTACAGTGTAATCGAGGGGGACAGTGTGTATTATATATTAATACTATGTCCAATATATTAGCAAAAACTGGTTTTAATTCTTTATCGCGAAAATTCAGTACATTTCCATTGTGTAACATAGTAAATCCCATATCGGTAGTTTACAGGAAAAACAACTTTGAGGTATGTGCTTGTATAGTTGTTATACTAATTTTGTTTTAATTAACTTCACGCTCCAACGAACGCCGGTGCACGTTGTTCAATTTTTATTGTATTGTGGTTTTGTCAGTTTTGCAAGGTAAGGTTATGTGTTGTTAATTTCTACCGGCTTAAATTTATATTCTGATTTATTTAGCATAGAAAAATTATATTCCGTATTTAAATATTACAAAAACAGTTAATTTCTAGGTACTGTGTAGGTAGGTATATTAAAATTTATATTGAATTGAATGAACAACAACATACTTGTTGAGTTGTTGACGAAGGGAATAAACGTGGTCAACCGCTGTTTTTTATTGCATTATCTAGTTATCAGTTTGACGTCATTGCAGCAGTGTCTGCTGCTTTATATTACATTAATGTGTTTTGCCCGTTCAGTTCATTTTAGATTTTTGAGAGCTTAGGTTCTAGAACACAAATATTCTTTCATCAAATTTTGTAAGCACTCCCTGTCTTTCAATTCCAGAGTTCAAACGTAGTTAGAAATTTCCACAACAGCCCAACAATGAGCAGTTCATTCCTCAATGGCAACCTCTGGGACACAGATCCTGAGCTTTTTGGGATCATCAGGAAAGAGAAGGAACGCCAGCAGGCTGGACTTGAGATGATTGCATCTGAGAACTTCACTTCTTTACCAGTTCTACAATGCCTGAGCACATGTCTACACAACAAGTATTCAGAAGGCATGCCCAACCAACGGTGATTATCTTATTTTATTAATATTTAATCTCTTTAATGTAGATTTATAACAGACAATTTAGTGGCCTTTAAGTTACTTATTTTTTTATTGCCCTTAAATCATTTTGTAGTATAAGGTTAAATGGAAATGGGTTTAACTGGTGTAAACCAACCCACATTTTCAGTAAATAATTAAAGTGTTACTAGGGTGAATCTTGAAATTGGTCATATTCCATGGATTCTCCTGCCACCCACTACTATAAAGATTTTCAGGAAATAAGAATGAATACCTATGTTACATTTACATATCACATTATTCTTATCTGTTAAAAAATATTCTAAGTACCTAATTTTTTAAATTTTAATTGAAATGCGAAATTTTAAGATTTACTTCTGCACCTATTTACTTTACTGAACTTTGTTTACCAATTAATAATAAATTAATGCAGGTACTATGGAGGCAATGAATACATTGATGAAATAGAACTACTAGCACAGAAAAGATCTCTGGAAGCTTACAAATTGAACCCTGAAGAATGGGGTGTAAATGTGCAGCCATACTCAGGTAATTTTTTATTCATAAAGCAATAAGAAACATCAAGTAATGATTATACATGGATTATACAGAGTAAATTAAAAAAATAGAACAATGGGCTTAGTTTGGGTGTCAGTGAAAACTTTTTGTGTAATAAATTTATTTTGCAATAGGTAGCTATAATACCATATCCATGTATGGTATGTATTTTGAAAATTTATATTTGAGAGAAGAACAATAAAAGTTATTAATATAATAAATACACCATTCATATTGAAGCTTAAATTTTGAGATAGTTCAGATGTGAGTAGATTCTGTCTAAGATTATTATTACAAATCATTCATAACTCTGCCTCTAATATTACATCACATCCTTGAACAGTCGAATGTAGTAAGTATTGTAACGAGATTGCTAGTATTCTTATCAAATCATAAAATTGAGTGCATACATAAAATTTTCTACTTGAGTTAACTCAATTAGAAAATCATTGATAAACAATAGGATAAATAAAACTTATCATTTAGTTTGTTTCATAACTTTCAGATCTAGCATTTAATGATAATTATTTATTTAAAACTTGAGATTATTATTATTCTTCTTGCCTGTATTTATTGAAGTTTATAGAACTATGCTGATAGCCTAAAACAATCATCCTCTCTGTCTCCTTGTCCAACTCAATTGGGATCGGCTTTCCAGTCTGACTATGAAGCGCTGCACTTCAATATGTTTTTCCATCTGACCTCCACAAACAGTGGCAAATATTGAAATTCTGTAATTAGACCAGTTGTTAGATGTATGGCAACCGGGTCAACGGGTTAACGTGCACTCCAAGGCCCTGATAAGCCAACACCACCAATGCAAATAGAAATATTCATGCATACAATTTCATACAAACATATCGCGCGGGGATCAAACCCACGACCTCCGACGTAGCAATCGACGATATTTATATATTACTGACACAATCTTTAACGTACAAATGAACTACTTTGATTTCAGGATCACCAGCTAATTTTGCAGTATATACTGGTATTGTAGAACCCCATGGAAGAATAATGGGGTTAGATCTCCCTGACGGTGGTCATCTTACCCATGGATTTTTTACAGCCACCAAGAAAATCTCTGCAACATCCATTTTCTTTGAAAGCATGCCATACAAGGTAAGTTGAATTAAATTTCATATAACGTAAGCAATTTTTTAAAATAAATTTTGAGATTTTTTATCCTGGTGGTAATAGGTGACCTGTAATAAATTACAATGCTTGCAATATTTTTCATCTTGCAAAACCACATGTCTGGTATATTGTTATATTTTCAATCACAATTTTAGCTTCTTAAGTTTACAATCCCAAAAACACAAAAACACACTCGAAAACAAACTATCGTGATAACAAATAAAAAATTTTTTTTAAAGAATTCAAGCCAAGACTAAATAATCGTAACATGTAATTGCGTCATTTTCTAATCTTATAAGAAATATTATGTAAATAATAAATATTATGTTATAGATAAGAAAGACCAATAAGTTGTTATTGAACTTTTGGCTCATAGATGAATTCTCAAATTTACAAAGATGAAACAGACAAAAATTTCTTGTTCTTTTCTCTTACTTTAAAAGTTTTTTTTGGTACATAAATCTACTATTATAAGTCCGTATTCGTAAAAATTGACGCACTGTGAATTTATATATATATTTATACTAGCTGTTGCCCGCGGCTCCGCCCGCGTGGATGTCGAAATCCGTTTCAAAAACTATCCTATCTCTCAAGTTGGATCGAACTGCACTTGGTTTGCGAATTTTATTATAATCGGTTAAGTGGTTTAGGAGTCCATTGAGGACAAACATTGTGACACGAGATTTATATATATTAAGATAATAAACTTTTTCGTGCGGAATACTCCTCGGGCATCACCCAACCGGAGCTAAAGGTGTGGTTGGTATGTCGTTATTGAACCAACCAGCCATGAGATACGGGGAATCTGGTGTGCCCTTGAAAGGAAATCCTGGAGACTTCGACTGGCCCCGGTCGCCAGCACTGGCGACCCGACGCATTGTTGGTAATCTAATTCCCCCTGCTTCCGCTTGGGTGCCGGCTAGCCCCGACCGTCATCACTTCGTGCGAGGTCTCAAGGAGGACGGAGATCGTTGACGCATTAGCCTAGCAAAAACATGATATTTTTGTTTAAAAAATAACGTTTTAAAGTAATAGAAGCATGTAGGTAATTGTCGCGTAATAACCTAATCTATAAGTGCAACAATAAAATAACTTGCATACTTAGATCTTACGACATAATACAATTGAATGTAATAAGTAAAAGTGTAACCGTATCGCAACTCAGCGATAAGAAGTTTAAGAAACCATTGTAAAGTCACGCCGGCTTGACGCAAACAATACAAACAGTTTCTCTGATTGACTTTGACCCTATGATCTTGGTTCTGCGTCTTATTAACTACCTACATATTTATACTTGGAAGATAAGAGCGACTTATGTTTAAATTAGAAGTTTCGTCATTAACCCTGAGTTATGGGAACTAATAGCTAAAAGATGTTTTAGATTGAACTCATTCTTTGAGAACTTAAAAAACCTACCATATTGGATTTATTAGATTGAAATAAAACAAATTGAAATAAATCATTGAACCTTTTAGATATAACTAACAAAAAAAAAATTATAAAGGATTCTATTGCCATTTATTTGATGTTATTTACTTTACAAGTACCAAATATCGCATCATGTTTTCATAATTTAAGTACTTAGGTACTTTTGTTTGAAAACGTATTTTTCAATAGTTACGATAAATATATTGACTTCACCGATCAACGTGTATAGGTATTTTAATCCGATGTAACATTTAATGCGATAACCTTTGCGCCAGTTAATACAACAAAAATAATAATTTATTGTTGCTATGCAGATATCACAGAAACTTACATTTTGCTCTGTGTATTTTTATTTTGGTCCCACTTTGGTCTAGCTAATGTAACTAATGCAGAAGAGGGATAGCATCTGATCTGAATTAGTCAAGTATCTATTTCAATGTATTAAATCCTTTAGAAATGCCCTGCGATTTCACTCGTGGTACCTACTCTATTCTATATATCTTCCTGTTTTGTTCCCTTCTTTCCCATTAATCGAATGTGATGTTAAATGATATTTAACTATATATTAAACTCCTTCAAATGGCATACATAGTTCCAGAGATTAACAAACAAACTCCTCAGCTTTATTTTCTTTTCTCAGGTTAATCCTAAAACTGGTTTTATTGACTACAACTTATTGGAAGAAACAGCCAAACTGTTCAAGCCACGGCTTATCATAGCTGGCATGAGTTGCTACTCACGGTGTTTCGACTACAAGCGCTTCAGACAGATCGCAGACGCTAACGGCTCGTATCTGATGGCTGATATGGCACACATCTCTGGACTTGTTGCTGCAGGTACTGGTCTTTTGTATACCACTTAGGTATCCGACAAGCACACGGCCCACCTGATGAGATGCGTTGGCCTTTGGAGGTGTGCAACACCAGGGCTATCACACTCGCGCTGCCGACCCTAGTAACATTAACATTAACGAAATTATGGTTCTTTTTTATAAAACAATCCTAAACATAATACGTGGAGCTAAAGGAGCTCCGACGGAACCATCACTATGTGCCTTTCTTTTGACCATTTTTATTTGCCACATAGGTACATACAATCCCCAGAGGGTTAGTCAGAGACGAATTAACACCCACATATCACCAATCTTTGTATTCAGTCCCACAATTATTATTATTTATATGACTATTTTCAGAATTAGTTCTATAATTTTGTGTTTCAGGCGTCATCCCCAGTCCGTTCGAGCACTGTGACATCGTGACAACAACTACCCACAAGACATTACGCGGTCCCCGCGCCGGTATTATTTTCTACCGCAAGGGCGTGCGCTCTGTGAAGCCTAATGGCACCAAAGTCATGTACGACTTCGAGAGCAAAATCAACCAGGCCGTGTTCCCGGGACTACAAGGTGGCCCACACAACCACGCTATTGCAGCTATCGCCACAGCTATGAAGCAAGCAACCACACCCGAATTTGTTGAATATCAAAAACAGGTGAGGAATGGTTTCAAATAATTATGGTTTTACCAGCATGTGTACCTCCACTAAAAAGTACTACTCTTTCACTTAATATCGATACTAGTTGTAACTTCTTCGATAACTGTCTAAGATTTAAGTGATTAATGATTAAAAAATATAGGTAACTAGCTTCCGCCCGCGGCTTCGCCCGCGTGGAATTCGGTATTGCCACCAAGTCTATTTGAATGAAACGACTCCCCACTCGACTTTCCACTCCGCTGTTCACTCCACTCTCCACTCCACTGTTCACTCCACTCTCCACCTCCACTCTACTGTCCAATCCCCTCTCCCGACTCCACCCTACATTCCACTCTCCACTTCAATCTCCACTCCACTCCACTCTCCACTCCACTTTCCACTCCACTCTCCACACCACTCCCCACTCCACTCTCTACACCACTCCCCACTCTGCTCCACTCTCCACTCCCCTGGTCTCCACTCGTCTAGCCAAAACCTTTCGGATAAAAAGTACTAAACGGATTTTAGTGCGGTTTTCTTGGTCAGACCTAAAGTTTGGAGATATGACCAAAAGTTTTTTTTCCTTATTTATTGGTTTCACCTTACACCATCTTTACAGGGTTCACCTAAGGCGACAGTGTGGACATCATAATTATCCCTTTATAACAGTACTTTTAGTTGTAATAATCGATATTTGAAAAAAAAAAGAATTGGTTATGTTGACCACAAATATCTATTTTTTTGCAATCCTTGTCTGTTTGTTCGTGATGGACGCAAAAACTGCTGAACAAATTTTGATGTCGCCTTTTCATTAGAAAGGTCTTGGTTTTACATAAAATCTGCCGTATGTTTGATTGCATTTGGTTAAGTAGAACCGGGGATATGACCAAAAAACGATTACCAACCAATCGACTCCCACGGGCAGAGCCGCGGGTATAAAAAGTAGCCTATATATTACTCCAGACTATAATCTATCTCTGTACCAAATTTCAACCCGATCTATTCAGCCGTTTTATTTATACAGAATTATTATTAAACTATCTTAGAAAATATTTTACGTGAAATTTTATGTTTTTACGTTAAAGAGTAACAAACATACATCCAGATATCCCGACTGATCAACTCCAAGGGCGAAGCCGCGGGTATTGGCTTGTATAAAAATTAGCCTATATGTTATTTCACACTACACTCTATCTCGGTACCAAATTTCAGCCAGATCCATTCAGTCGTTTTTACGTGAAATAGCAACAAACATAATATTTGGACATCCCGACCGATCGACTTTGCGAGCGGAGCCGCGGTATTAGCTTGTATAAAAAGTAGCCTATATGTTATTCCAGACTATAATCTATCTCTGTACCAAATTTCAACCCGATCTATTCAGCCGTTTTTGCGTGAAAGAGTAACAAACATACATCCAGACATCCCGACTGATCTACTCCGTGGGTCGACTGATCGACTCCGTGAGCGGAGTCGCGGGTATTAGCTTGTATAAAAAGTAGCCTATATGTTATTCCACACTTTAATCTATCTCGTTACCAAATTTCAGTCAGATCTATTCAGCCGTTTTTACGTGAAAGAGTAACAAAGATATATCTAGAAATCCCGACCGATCGACTTTGCGAGCGGAGCCGCGGTATTAGCTTGTATAAAAAGTAGCCTATATGTTATTCCAGACTATAATCTATCTCTGTACCAAATTTTAGCCAGATCCATTAAGCCGTTTTTGTGTGGCAGAGTAACAAACATACATCCATACATCCAGACATCCAGACATCCAGACATACATTCTTACAAACTTTCGCGTTTATAATATTAGTAGGATTAGTAGGATGATTTAGATCGGAAAAAGTGAACATCCAGGACGGGACTTGAACCAGTACATACACAAGAAACATACCATCACAAATCACCACAAAAGACCACCAAAAAGTTGAACTTCTTTTTTTGCCTTAGGTTCTGAAGAACGCGTCGCGCCTATGCGAAGGCTTAAAGTCGCGTGGCTATGATATCGCTACAGGCGGCACGGAGGTCCATCTGGTCCTTGTCGATATGCGCAGCGCCGGTCTCACCGGGGCGCGAGCCGAACGTATCCTTGAGTTATGCAGTATTGCTTGTAATAAAAATACCGTGCCCGGTGACAAGAGTGCGCTGAACCCTAGCGGCATTAGGCTTGGTAAGTTCTTATTTTCTTAGAAATAAGGGAGGGTCTTAGTCCTTTCTTGACTAGCTCGGTCATCATCATCATGACCCGCGCGCCAATGCACGCACTTTGGAGCCCAGGGTCCGATTTCTTATTCCTGATTTGATTTGTGACTTTTACGGGAGTGAATCCAGTCTGACCCCTCAACTACGAGAAGAAAACTTGCGTTAAAGTCTCGTCCGCCAATCAGCCTGCAGGTGCATACTTGTAGATTTTTTACATAAATCTAGCTAGTAGGTACTCTTGTTAAATGGTCATAGTGTAGTTAAAGTTCCAAACATTTCATTAGAATAACTTGTAGAAACTGAAAACAAAAATAAGCTGATCAAGTGAGTAAGTACAATATTCGCATATTTTAATTTGATATAATTAAATTTCTCAGGAACGCCTGCGCTCACCACCAGGGGGATGAAAGAAGCCGACATTGACAGAGTGGTTGAATATATCGATAGAGCTCTTAAAATCGCCAAAGATGTCACTGCGATATCAGGCCCCAAAGTGGCTGAATTTAACAAGACCATTGAAGGAAGTGCTGATTTCCAAGCGAAAATCAACGAACTCAAAGAAGAAATTGAAAAGTACAGCAGAACATTCCCACTACCAGGCTTCGAAAAGTACTAGTCTAGGAATACTTTCATTAGGTATTTTAGGCATCATTGCGATGGATATTTTACTGAAAGTAAGCTGACTAAACTTGTCAAATTTTTAAATTTTTTATTATAGCTTAGCATAATCTTTCGCAATGTTATTCAATTTTGCAATTATTAATCAATATTTTTAAAGTAAGTTTGTTACTTGCCTACTGCTTAATTTATAACTGCCTTTGTTAAAATTTACCTTGTTGAAAATTATATTATTAAATATAGAAACGTAAGCCGGTGATAATTGTCTTATAAAGACTCTTCAGGACTGGTAGCATTTATTATTTTTACAGTGTTTTATATAATATTATTATAACTAAGTGCCTTTTATAATGAAGCTATGTTAGTATAAGCATAGCCGAATATAAGTAAAAAATCGTGAATATTTAATTTTATAGACCTTAATAACGGCACTTAAAATATCCTGACGACTGACGCACAGGTTTATATCGTGGTTCATTCCGGTAAGAAACTCGGCGAACTTTTTTATTTTGGTCTATTTACAAATATGATAACTTACGGATTTACATTATTTTAATTGGGTATCCTAGAAACATGTATGCAGTCAATTTCCAATTAGTTTGTCATTTGAATAATACTTTATGAGATGAAAGTTATATTTTAGTTTAATTTTTAAATTAAATTGATATGTAACTATATAAATATCTAATTTCATTTGAGAGCTCGTATGATGATATGAATGAATTGCTATTCTTGTGGAGTCTGTTATCATGAATCACAAGGTTGTTTTTATGTAATAAAATAAATTACATAGTAATTTTATATTATAAAGAAATTCCTATTTTTGTAACAGCTGCAGCTGTATTAGGTATAAGAATATCCTATTATATTATATATCGGCTACGTTTAGTGTATTATTATAAGCTGTAAGCATTAAAGCATGTTTTTACAAAAAAAAATATATTTTATTTCAATTTTTACATTGCATCCATTATTACGAGTAGTTAAAGTGGGTAAAGTCCGCCATAACATGAGCTACTATGCCTACTATTTACTTTAGCTGTGCGTTCATTTTAAAGAACACACAGTGCGCTAAGGTTTGATAGGAGTATCAGTATCTTCATATATAATTATAATATCAAAGTTCAGTCGTTTCTTGGGCCAAATAAAAAATTCGGAAACGACTCGGAGGATAATAAAATTTTAGTTTAAAAATTTATTTGGCAAAAGTGAACATCCAGGACGGGACTTGAACCCGCGACCAGTCCCTTACAGGGGAATACTCTGACCAGCTGAGCCGCCTAGACACATTCCTTTTCCGAGCTAAATCTAAAGGAAAAGTTAGCATCCTAACTCAAGATGGGGTTCATAATATTGCATAATTAACAATAATTCTTATGTACCTCTTAATAACATAACATAACATAAACTCACGCCTATATCCCCGAAGGGGTAGGCAGAGGTGCTAGCACCCACATTTCGCCAGTTTATGTTTAGGTCCCAATGTAAAAGGTAATAATAAATTTTGCTTAACATTGCAATCTCAAGACTATATATATATTTTTGTAGTCTGAGATTGCAATGTGTTAATCTAGGTACTCGGTTACCTATAATATTATACCTCACCATTTAACCATGAGTCGAAGGCATAGTGGGTGGGCCGTTTGCTTGTCTGCCACTGGTATAAAAAAATAGTCTTTACATCCTCTGGTACATGAAAAATATAAATTGATTTAATTGAAACTTTAAGAACCAAAAAAGTTATAATGTTATGTTAGATGTCCTTATAATACGCTTCGTTCGAAGTTTGTACAGTGAAGTCAAGTGAAAACACTGTTTTCAATCATAAAGAATATCAGTAAGCTAAAAACCCTGGGTAGCAAAGTCTCATTTTATAACTTTTTAAAAACCTCATCGTTCACTAAATTCATTCATTCATTAAATCGTTCTTATTTTCGTGAAAATTGGGTTGTTTTTGTGTCGATATTGCAAATTTATGTTATTGAGAGTGTAATTAAATGATAGAAATATTTTTATAAACACAACTTGTGATAAAAGTCAGACAGAAACTTTAATGAAACACGTATGTAAGTCGAAATTACTAACGACCTTGCCTACACGAACGTATGTTATTGTTGGCAGAATATAGAAAAAGTGGAATTCTTGTTTTGATAAACAGAATATTTCGTTTACGTCCATTATCCTAATATTTTATGAAAGTTCTTTCAAATGGGTCGGCAAAAGGATTAAAATTCGGCCGTATTATGTATAAATTCGTGTGTGATTTTTACCACCTGGAGATCAGGCGAGTAACTCCGTGTTCACCATGACTATGTATCCATCGTCTGGAATAGTAGCAACATCCCAACAAGGTACTAGTCAAGCTACGCAAAATGGAAGTACGACGTTGCCTCGATCGCACCATCAAAGGACAGGTTTGTGCATAAATTAATTCGATCTAAATAGTTCAAATTAACCTACTACTCTACTCCTAAACGTATGATAAAATTATTTACGAATGCCTTAAATGTATACCGTACACCAATAAAAAAACCAGTAGAAGAACATCTGAGGTATCATAGGTACCTACATATTTAATTACTCCAGCTTAAAGTCAGTAATTTTCGTGGTTTACTTATGAAAATCCTATGTAACTGTAAACAGAATTTATTAAGCTATCAATACTTTAAACTAAATTTAGGT
Organism: Lithosia quadra; assembly: GCA_963576445.1. Taxonomy (NCBI): domain Eukaryota; kingdom Metazoa; phylum Arthropoda; class Insecta; order Lepidoptera; family Erebidae; genus Lithosia; species Lithosia quadra. Next base: position 5,997,429 of record OY754884.1, on the reverse strand, counting down.
GCAGAAGCAATAAGCAACTGTACACTGAGCAGTTGTTTACAAAATTTCTATCATAACTTCTAACTTGCTATTAAAGTGTTAGACACATCAAACTGTCAAACACATTCAACAATGCTCCGAAGACGAAGGAATTATTTAGGAAGTACATTCATGATAGCGACCAGTTAAATATGAAAAATTGGCACAACTATTATATACAGGATATTATTGAAATTAGCACACATCAATATCAGATTAATCCCAAGCAAATATTCAAATCTACTTTCACCTGTGACTTAGGCTTACTGTTAGTTCAAGTAGCTTTAAGCTGTACAGTTATAGTCCACCAAACTGCATATTAATAACATAATGAAGAACACTGGTATATCGATTTTTCTTTGTATATTTCTTCACTTTTGAATCTACACTGTTAAGACGTTGAAAATACAAGAGTGTATAACTGGATATTGAACTCAGATCACCAATAGAAACCACTAATGGTTAGATGATGAGAAAACTTAAAAAGATATAACTATAATATTACTATGTTATCCATTAACTGGATATTTACCATGTTCATTTAGCTTTTTCTCTTCTTTTAAGAGCATCCAATAATTTCATAAACACATGGTAAATATTCTATTAAAAGTAATGTTAATAAAAATAACCATGTCAATCTATAATCATATCGACGGGTGACAGGCTAGTGTTGAAGCCACAATAATAGAATGAGAAGAAGATAACTTTCACTATTTGGAGCCTTTCAACCATTGATATATAGTATAACTATATATTCATGAAATAAACCCACTGTTTTAGGGCGACCACCAGCAGCACCAAAATCCTATGACTATCTATTGAAGGTGTTACTAGTTGGAGATTCTGATGTTGGCAAACAAGAAATCCTTCAGGACTTGGAGGATGGGTCAGCTGACTCACCATTTTGTAGTGGCAGCGGTGAGTCCATGTTTGATTACAATTACTTATTAATTCACAATGTAGACTAGCTATTGTTTTATGCTAATGCTAGAATTAAAACATAATAGGAGGTTATTAAATATGATTTATTACCATGCATTATACCTCTATTATATTATATTATACCTGCCTACACCTTTATGGTGTGAGTATAATAAAACTCGCTATACTTATATTGTCAATCAATATAATGAAATATGATTAACGGCTCAAATACTGCAACTAAGGTATATGAACTCGTACTCATATTACCATGTCTGACTGAATGTGGATTAACACTTATTATAAAGCTAAATGCATTCCCACAAACAGTTAATTAAACAGTTTTATTGCTTTTTACAGTATAATCTACTTAGTCCAGATCTTATTCTAGATGGAAAGATAATATCATGAAATCTAATTGTATGCCTTGCCTATGCTTGTGTAGGTAATAATAATTGTTACAAACAATCTAAATATAATTATGTTGTATTCTAGCTATAACAGAATGATATTATATTTTGATATAATGTTGTTTACATGTTTATTTGCATAATCATGACTATATTAGTATCAAACCTATTATTAGATTGGTCTATGCTTGCTGTATCCTTATTTTGCTTGTCATCAATCAGGATGTGCACTGGCTTGCAAGTGAGATTGACTTGGCTTGGAAGGTCAATGGTTTGCGTTGATCAATTCGGCCCAGTATCTTCTTAGTAGTAGTTCTTTTTTTTTATCGTGCGGAAATCCCCATAGATACCACCCCCGTCGGCCATCAGGGGTAGTTATGTCGAGATCGAACTGAATAAAACCGCACGCCGTCTCGGGTCTTAATTACCGGGGTGTAAGGTTACCCAATAGGCATATTTCTCGCGCCCCAGCAGACCCCGGGCCATCTACGGTTTTAAGATGGCCCTCTCGAACCCCCGAAGGCAGGGGTTGGGGCGAGCATCGCGCCACCCCACCGCGTAGACAATCAGCTCGCCCCCCGCTCGCTCCCCACTGTAAGGTTCCGGTCCGCACCCCGGCCCAGTATACCCTTGAAAAGGAAATATTCTTAACTATCAATGTATTTACTTTTGTTTACAGCATATAAGACAACTACAATCTTATTAGATGGCAAAAGAGTGAAACTCCAGCTATGGGACACTTCGGGACAAGGCCGCTTCTGTACCATAATCCGTTCATATTCACGGGGCGCGCAGGGAATACTGCTCGTTTATGACATCACCAACAAATGGTCCTTTGACAGTATTGACAGATGGCTTGAAGAGGTTGAAAAGGTTTGTATTATCAGTTGCAAAAATAAAAAGTCTTAAAAATACTTATTTTCATAATATTAAAATACTGCTTTGAATTGTCTAGTAATGTAAAAGTTATATTATATTGCAATAGCTTACTTTTTGGCACAGCTACCGCTACAGCTAGGGAGTAAACTAGGAGTAGAATCTCATCTCAGTGTCACTATTACCTACCCTTTCATTTGCGTTACGTTGCCTTAACATGCAACTCATTAGAGCGCAAATCCCACTCCAATCCAAAGTTCACTCCCTTTCTTTACTTTTATTGATTTGTTTTGACTTTTATGGGAGCACCTGCACCGGAGCCTCGTTCGCTAGCATATGCACTAGCTTGCTGGTGAGGTAGGCTTCAACACCAAAGATCTTGGTGGTTACGCTCACTTAGCTTAATTCCATGATTAGGGAGAGATTCAATGTCGGTAGCGAAGACGGTAGAGTCGTCTAATCGTAACTCGAATGCACTCATTATATCGTATTTAATTGTGTATTTCCGTGCAGCACGCGCCAGGAGTCCCGAAAGTACTCGTAGGTAACCGCCTCCACCTGGCGTTCAAGCGGCAGGTGCAAGAACGTGATGCCGAACAGTATGCGGCTAAGAATCACATGGCGTTTTTTGAAGTCAGTCCACTATGCGATTTCAATATCAGAGAAAGTTTCTGCGAATTATCGAGGATGGCGCTGCACCGGAACGGCATGGAGAGATTGTGGAGAAGCAATAAAGGTAAGCGTTTTCGTAAAAAACTGTTCTTAGTGTAAACCTTTAGTGTGACTGAAAATCTATATAATATCGTACCAAAGAAAATGTAACTGCCAGCCATAAACACCCTTAAGGGTAGCATTTAGGATAGCTTATGGCAAGTTCAATTTTCAGTCAGCTGGCCTTTATTGCTAAATGGTATAGAATCGCCAAAAGCCCCATGAAACCTCTCTTACTCTGACTTGCCTTAATTAGTTGGTCGGAAAGAGGCAGATATTTTGAATTATGCTTAAGTAATGATTTTCATTGATTTTCAAATTTATCGTCAGTCAATAACCGACGCATAAATACCATTAGCGCCTTTCGTTAAGTTATTTTCACTGCTTTCCCTAAAATATTCGTCTATTCCAAATGGACATGTAACATTTTTTTTTGTCTACAGTACTAAGTCTACAAGAGCTTTGTTGTCGTGCAATAGTGGCGCGCACGTCCGTGTATGGTCTAGAACGTTTACCGCTGCCGACTGCTTTGAAGTCCCACTTGAAGTCGTACGCTATCTCCGCGGCCCCCAGCAGGCACAGGGCGCGTGCCCCGAAGCACCACCACCATACCAGGCTCAACTGCACCGGACGGAACTCCTGCAACATCGCCTGAGACTACAACACTAGTCACGTTTGTGTACTGTGTGACTGAAAGTGCTCGTTATTGGTGGCGTGAAGTCATTTGTCTGATGTGATCCTTGTAACTATGCTTAACCTACGATTCTGTTAAAATCATAGGTAATTGTATTCATCTATTTCTTCTGATACGTTCATTATGCGTAATGCTTAGCAGTGGAATGCCATGCCTGAGTCTGTTTTCAGAAAGCTATAACCTATGAGTCTTAGTCTACTGTATGGATGGCTTCTAAACAAGTGTGTTTTAACGTTGACCACATAAGCGTTTATCAACTATCAAAAGAAAAACCAGTGGTGGCTACCACAGGGAATATTAACACGACAGTTATTTAAGCTGGCTAGACCACTGTTTATCTCTAATACCTATAATATACTAACTCAAACAACGTCTTTACATAATGACTACTAATATTTACTCGCCTAATGATTGTAGCGATACTAATCCATAATCGACCTTCTTCCTACTGTTCACAAATTGTACTACTCACTGATAACGACGCCACATTTTTTATGACCTGTTTCGAACTGCCAATTGTAATAATTAAAGTATATAGAAATGTAATAAAACAAAGTTATACTAAGAATTGTCGTCGAATTAAACTACACTCATTAAAACTTCGAATCTAGAGTATACATCGTCTGTCCAGAAGCTAATTTGTAAATAGTCATATTTCTGTCATAGTGAAACATGACAACTTTGATCTCGCGCTGCAGAGTAATTGCATAAATATTAGATTTACATTTTAAATGTTTCAAATTAAAGACTAAAATTCAAAGAATGCGTTCATAATCTGATGTACATTTTGCTGAGATTGGCGACTTAGCTATGAAGTAAGCTAGCTATAGTATGCGCACTTCGAAAAATCTTTGCTGACGAAATTAGAGCGGGGAAAGTAAAAAGTACTTAGCTTATAATTTTCTAATTATATTAATGACTGTTAAGTAATTCACGAACTTACTAAACGGCGTCAATAAATAATCAGCTGGTCGGCTCCCTCTTGAGTTTCTAACTTAAGATACCTACACTGCAATACAGTGAAAGTACTAAGCCCTTTAGCGTATAGCTTGCTTACGTATTTTCTAAGCGTCGAAAATCATACTGTCCAAGAACTTAACTATCCTAACACAAATACAGGCTGTAACTGACAACGGATTTGTGACTAGTTTATAGATCTAGACTAAGATATTGTTACTTAACAGAATATAATGTGAATATTGTGTTATTTAATTGTAATATGTGAATATTTTGACACGGCAACTAGCCCTACATTTGTCCATCGTGTAATATCTACCTACTTTATATCGGTTAGCATTATTAGGGCCTAGTGATATGATTAGATGTATTGTTATACTGTGGTGATAATTATATAAGGAACAACATAACACAACACAGGTGCCATGTACACTTGGCACTTCATTACAAAATATAATCATTGAATGTGTCAACCAGTGTCAACTAACCCATATGACGAGTTAGATGATCATTTACCTATAATAGTTATGTAAACACGTAAAGATAACCCTGATACCTATAATATTCGGTTAAATAATATTGGTACAGTTTCTTACCATATATTATGTTAATAAGTACACTTTCTATATCAATGTATGTAGTAAATATTGATCTTCGATTATATAAATTTTGGATTGTACAAGTATCTTATTGTCCATTATTTATAAGGTATTTTAATTCTTAAGGTCTTACAATGTGTAAATATTTTGGCTATATTTGTATCTATTACGAGAGTTCAGTACATACCAAATGTTCATCCTAAATTGTAAAGTCATAAAAATATTGACTATTTTCAGATATATGTATATTATTTACTGTAACTTATTATTTAGGGTGTTAGTCAACGTAACTGCTAGATATCCTTTATTGCACGAATATTTACTTTACTATGTGGTTGTGTATGTTTAGCTTGTTAAATATATACTTAGTTTACTTTGCATTTAATATTTTGTTTCTTCCACATCCGCGTCCTTACAAAACTATTATCAACGAAAAGATCACATGTATTAATTCATATACTTGTTAGTATAGTCCGTCCTTAGGAAATAATTCAAAATATTCAAACCTAATAGACAAATCATTACCGTACATTTTCGTTGATCTGACTTTGTTTTGTTTTACTACTAAGAAAATAAAAAAATTCTAGATAAATGCACCGCAATATTTTTATTTAAGTCTCTATGTCGTTCTAAAGGTATTGCATGAATTTAGAACAACTTATAAGCGGTCTTAAAATAATAACTATGAATCAAAACAAAAATACAAGTAATTTAAAAATGAATAAAATGACGTGATTATACTTTTGTACATAAACATACATTATTTGTTTCTATTATGAATTATTTTATGATATGTCTACTTGTGATAGCTATAGTGGATAATATAACAATCCAAATAAACTAATACCGACTAAAAGTTTGGTTTAGGTTCATTACAGTCATAATTTTATTATTACTATTATTCATTACGTAAGTTATTTCAAGAATAAAACTAATTTATAAAAATAAATTGTTTTCATATTACTTTTCGAACACCCATTAGATATTCCTTACTGTTTATTATCTTTGGTGAATTCATGCGCATTACGCGCAACTTACAAAAATTAATCAATAGAAAACAGCATGCGCGTCGTAATGTAGCGGCCTGACATCGAACATGTCCAAACAATGTTTGTGATTATACTGGCGATGCTTTAGTGATACAATAAATACCAATGTTTGAAAGAACAAAGCAATGTAATGTGTTACACAAAATGATGATTCGCCTGAATAATTTTTTGTACGTGTTCAATTTACGACAAGGCACAATTCTTATTGCCGTCCATCAAATAGTGAGTATTATGAAAACTTTTTAAAACTCTGAAAATGGTAATAACGGGTCCTAATTCATATGATAACTTCAACATTTTTTTGCAGGCGCTTTCATCATTCCTGCTAATAATATTATTAGTCGGTATATCCCATGTGGGTGCGATGCTATCGATGTTGCGCAACGACATGGAAGATGACGCCGATAGACGAGGGTACGATGTGGCCTATGGGGAGCATTCGTATCACGAAGGAGATGTGATAAGCACTAACAATCAACGTAGATTTGCTAAAGCGCAACATCTTGCATCAGGTTTATAAAACTCTTTCCATTATATCAGCAAGTTATAGATGGTAGTGAGAGAGTGGACTCCGGGTCATATGACAGGGTCGGAGAGGCTCCGTATGTAAAATTTTACTATTTCATTTCAGTATGTAGGTATGTCTCATTTTACATAATAAATGTATTCAACTAGGAGGAGGCATATGGGATGGCCTTGATAATAGGTCCAATCTCTGCCAGTTGACCGCGCACCTAATACCTAGTAACCGTACCGTAATTTGTAGCATTACCGGTGTTCCTCATTCCTGAGACTTTACTTTTGGCTTACCATCAGGCGAAATGAAGTCATATTCACGTTACCATTATAGAAAAATTAGCAACCGCAATTACTTACTTCAAATAATGGGTGTAATCCAAAGGTGTAATATTTATATGATTTCAGTAACGGTGATGTTTTTGTACACGAGTACGATACTGACGTCTATATACTTGATGTGCTGCATTTCTTTACTTCATGGGGCAGTGAAGTATAAACGCGAGTATGTGTTGCCGTGGATAATGGCAGCGTGCATAGGCATCGTGTTGCTGATCATAGTCATCGTGATCGGCGACGGCTACCCCTGTATCGTCAATATCTTCGGAGGACACAATCTTTACCGTGAGTACCTACCTTTAAACAAGTTTACTAACCGCTATGATAGTACGAGTTTATTACATGTAATATTACGAGTCCATCGTCGTCTGAGAATTTCATAAAAGAAATTGTACCTAATTAATACTTTGCCCCAAGTAATGCACATAAATTATATTGAGACAGGTACAGATACCGGCACGTAAATTGGCCAGACGCGTGATATGCGCAAAGGTCGATTTTTAGGCCCCCTTTGAGGTATGAGCGGGTCGCGGTTGCGCCGTCGCGGACATAATGATTGGTCCGTCACTTGACGGACCAATCAGATGTCTCAGAGAGGTCTTGTAGGGAATCAACGTTCCGTTCGTTCGTACTTTGAGTCATTTGATTGGCTCAAAGTGCACGATGCGCGAACTTACCCCAAACCTGGCCAAGTTACGTGCCTGTATCTGTACCGTAAGACGGGGTGAATAGATAGGTTTTCAATCTTTAGTAACGATTTTCATAGTGTTGCCGAATCGATACCCCACTTTATTCGCATTTATTTATTGAGTCTTGGGTCAAAATAGTGAACTTTGTGCATTTCTATTGAAATATGTTTGAATTTATTAAAATTTTAGAACAAAATATAGGTGATTTCTATTTACCTTCCATCAGGGGACAATAAACACGCCTTAGGGGTGAATAGTAAAATATCGTAGGGTTGTCTCATTGTAGATTCCTTGATTAGGGTTATGGAGAGCATACCAATATGAAAGTCAAATTTAATGAAAAGGAAACATTTATTGAATTAAAAGTCGAACGTGTTGGTTATTGAATTATCTATATCCTAGTAAATAATACAGATATTAATCTGTATTATTTACTAGGCCATAAAAACCTAGTAAATCTTATAGTAATCTTATAATGCTGCTAATTCTGTTATTACATCTCTAAACTTAAAATTCTCTAAAACTTTATAATTGCATCTGTTTCTCTCATTATCAGATAGAAAAGGACAGATGATTTATTATAGTGAACACCTGTCAAATTAAGCCGAGTAGAAAAATCGAATTGCATCTGTTTCTTTCATGATCAGATAAAAAAGGAGTTGTTTTTTTTTAATACTACGGTAGATTTCTTTCTGAGTAGGTGTAGTATAAAACACTATATCAAATTTGGAACTGTAAATTATCAACTACAGTGATGATTAAACTTTGCGACAGCCCTATTGTAATCTTATCTAATCACCCCAGTCTCGTGACGATTCTCCCCTTTGCTGTGTCTATTTACCATATTCGCGTGTCTATTATCCCCTCAGGCGTCTCTAATCACCCCCGTCGCGTATCTATTCTCCCCAATTTTTTAAAAAGAAATAGTGTATGCTGAAAATTTACAATTTAACATAATAAAACATGTTCTTACCTTAGTTTATACTGCAAAATATATTTATAACAACACAAACAATCATATAAAACCACATTTACACAAAAATAGCGTCTAATTATCTGTTCTCGTGACTTCAAATCTCTTTACACCTCAACCGCTTGTTTTCTTTTGAACTTTGACGTTCAGTTTTGACATTTTTTATCGATGTTGCCAAAGATAAAATGCTGCCTTACCATAAAAGCAGTAACTAGTCTGTGTCAAAAAATGGCGGGCATCAATCATTGTGTGAGTAAATTGTAGGGATGCGAGGTTTTACCTAAATTTCCCCATTTTTTATTATTTTAGTTGAGGAATAGGGAGAATTATTTGGTAAATTTTAAAATATATAAATGAACAATAATTAAAGGTGATTCGTGCATTATTATTAAAAATATTATTTTATCATAAATTAATGAAAATAATATTTTAGTTATTTTTTACATTATTTTTTTCATTATACCTATATAAAAAAAAACTTACATGGATGGTAACCGTGGGGAATATTCACACGATTAAACTAGGTACCTAATTAACAAAAAAGTTAAAAAATTCATATTAGTTACAATTTGTATTTTTGCGATTCCTAATCCCATGTATTTATAAAAAAGAAGTTAAATCACTACGGTTATCACTACTAATAAATAGTTTATGCTATTTCATCATAAAGTCACACAATTTAAAGATTTCCCCAAAATATGGGGAAATTTGCACACTTTTATGTTGGGATCACTGGTTTTGTACCGAACAATTGAATTTTGTTTTGAAATATTGAATGAACATTTATGTATAATTATTAGATAAACATTAAGTGATTGAAATATTGATTAACCTGTGAAATGTGATCCCTGGATTTATTTTCTTCCTGTCACTACGGTTTTTACACCATTTTACTGCACAAGACATGTTGTATTTGATTTTTTTTTCTTCCCGCTTAAACTGACAGATCGACCGATTCGGCCGACGTTTGCCGCGAAGTGGCTGACTATGATGTGAGAGTGTGCGTGGCGACTGTATACGTATACGAAAGTTGGCTGACTATGCAGCGTCACTTTTTTGTTCCCATGGCTCCGTCCAATGATGTCTAGCATTTTTTTCTATTCCCCCCGCGAATTCTATTCACCCCGTTTTACGGTACCTAGTCTAAGGGCCTACGCTGCGTCGTGCATGTGCACCCGTGCAAACTAGCTCCGTTAGTATTATTTGCATGAAACTACCTTCTTACACACTACTAAGTATATTCTATGACACTACTATCACGTAAAGTAAAGACGGCTAGGTACTCACTAAAATATTTGACATTTGTCCCCTACTCACTGTTTCAGATTGCGGCTGTGCACTCGTTGTGCTAACATACATCTATGCAATATGTGCTGTGAGCAGTTTCGCTTTGGAAACGGGCAATGGGAGGTGTGCTCGAGCCACCCGCGCCGCTAGTGACGAAAGGGGTGAACGCCTGCTACTACTGGACCACGCCGCACACTCCAGTTTGCTGTCTGCCGCCCAACTTAATAAATTAAACAGCGGAACACGTTCGCACTTTGTTTAAAATCACGCGCTGTATTTTATTCATATGTCCAATGACTGATATGAATACTACTAGACAAGCTGTTTAGAACAAAAATTGTGTCACGATTCCTGAGGTGAAACGAGATGAGACAGGGGTACGTACGGGTCCGAGAAGCTGCGTATAAGATAATGAATTTTGGCATCTGTCGGTATAGGCATAGGGCGCCTTTTTATAGTTGATGGCTTATGCTATAATCAATTTTTTTGTCAACACAGCCAGTCTAGTAGTTGTCGAGAGTCATTGCAATAAGTAATTGCATATGGCTGGTATACATACCTACTTAGTTATTGCACTGTGCTAATGCTGATATTTAACACTGAATGTTACATTGTTTTTTATATACTTACCTACTTATAATTTTATACAATATGGTAGAGTAGTTTTTTGGCGTTCATTTTTAAATAGATATACAAGACTTTGATAATTTTACTGTGTTCGTAAAATTCTGTTTTGTAGTTATTTTAACTACTTAGGGCTAATTTAATAAGTTTGCTTTATGTGAAATTAGGTACTTATCGTGATTTTTCTTAGGTGTTGTCATAGATACAAGGTGAGAATGTGTGTAGGTCTTTAACAAGAACCCGCAGATGACCTGACTTATGAACAGAAAATGTGATTATTTGATAAAATAAGAAAAAAAATACATAAGCCTTGAGCATGACCGTAGTGATATTGCTTACTGGTGATGTTAACAATAAGGCCGTTTGCTGCCTCGTGCGTACGCATGTGGGGGCCCCCTGATCCATGGGTTTCGTGCAAATCGTATGGATTCTTTGTAGACTCGTGCAAATCATATGGAGTTTTTGCAGACTCGTGTGCAAATTATCTGCAAGAAATTTTCTTAGTATTATTTGCACGAAACCGGCGTCCGCATGCGTAACGGACGGCGTATATTTACAATTACCTTGCTAATCATTGCAAAGTTGGGAAAGTAAATTAGAAATCAATGAGACTTTTGGAAAGGTTCGTTTACGTCCGAAATTTTAGTGCATTAAGTAGTAACATGCTGGGATACTGTTATAAATTTTTAATTGTTGTGATAAATGACATGATATAATATCAAAGTCAATTTAAAATCCCGCGCATATAAATATAAATTCTAACAACTTATATTGATTTGAATTAATTGGCAACTTTTATTATTGTAAATGTATTGAAGTTCAGATTTTAGCTGTTGTATCAAAAGCATTATTTTATTAAAATGCTTAAAAATACGCTATTGGAGAAATAAATATAAATATTTTATATAACAGCTTTTCATTTATTCATTTACATAGGTATTTCTTATTAATTAAGGACTTATACACTAAAAATACATTATGTGTTGAGGTTCATATATAATATAAGTCACTAAGTGACCTATATTTCTACATATTAAAATCTTAACAATTCAACCCCACCTCCCATTTTCTAAAGGCTTCTGAATTCCTCGAAAACCTCTCGCAAGTATAAACTTTTCTGAAGATTCAGATCTGCTGGCTGAAGGCTTCATGATCTTAATATTTCTATAAAACTTTTCCAAATCCATCGCTAATATGGAGACCTCTTTGCCATCCCAGACCTTGAAAAGTAAACTGCCATCTATTATACTAGTTAGTGCAGCAAACCTTATTGCATTATAACAAAGGCCGATTATTCTATCCTTGTCTAATTCCTTAACACCAGAGGCACTGGGAGCCATGTCTGATAGAACCACATCAACTTTAACACCACCTAGGGCAGTGACAACTTTATTATGAGCCTCAGTTGTTGTAAAATCCAAATTACTCATTATTGTAGCTCCCTGTCAACAAAAGAAAGTCTTTTTTCATTTGAAGTATCAGATACATAAATAATTCTTTATATAGACTAGAGTTAATTATAGAGACATACAGTTTAATGCACAGCACTTAATTAATCATAAAGAATGATTACCTATAGGACTTGGAATATTCTCACATGCATTTGCTTGCAACAGCACTATTATTCATATCCCCCTTTACCTACTTAGTAAAGATATGCAACAATCCTAAAAAATACATATTAAATAAATGCTTCTTTGTCAAGCCAGTGTTTAAAGTGGTGTCAATAGTGCAAGCAAGATCACTTAAATTATTATCCAACCTGATACAAGTAAATAAATACAATAAACTTTACCTCTATAGGAAATATCTGTAGCTTATCAATAGAAATGACCTTGCCTTTGGGCTTTTTTGGGTCTGCTCCATCAGAATTCGTCTTTTGAACAGCAACTTGTGTCCAAGAGCCAGGTGATGCACCCAGGTCAACAACCGTGATCCCTGGTTTAAGAATATTAGTTTTATCGTTCATTTCTATCAACTTAAACGCACTCCGACATCTGAAAAACAATGACAACAAAATAGGTAGGTACTACACTTAAATTAATTTTAACATACAAGTTATATGTTAAACAATTCATATTCTCAATGCCTACCTGTAATTATTTATTTTTGCTTTTTCAACATAAGGGTCTGCTTTTTGACGAATTAACCACTGTTGGGAGCTCTTAAGCCTCTTCATAGTTTTTGCAAAGAAAGACATCTTTGTATACGTTAAGGGCTTAAGCGTAAGTGAACATGGAGATATCATAGTTTTGAAATACTTCTCTTTACATATGTTAGAATAAAGAAAATAGCATAATAATTATTTACACAATACAATAAGCCATGCAGTAAAAAATGATAACAAAATCAGAATGTCAATATTGTCCAAATACGTCATAGTCATCTGTGTCTGAGCTCACTGAGCTGTGCTGTGCGTGCTGTGTCAGATTTTGACCTTTGATTGACAGATTTTTTTTTAATATTTGGTCTATTGAGGCCGGGGCCTTTGACCCCCTTTTTATTTTCGTGAGCCATCATGAGCCATGCTTTGTGATGGCTGTTGGCGCGTTGACTGAGAATTCTTGTCGCTACTGATGACAGGTGTCATAAATGATCTGACAGATCACCACTTCACAGCAGCGAGTTGTCAAAGTTGGCGCAAATCTATTGTTTATTTACAAAGTTTTAGCGGTGTTGGATTTCAATTTAAACTTTATTTATTATAAACTATAAAGATCTAGTTTAGGTAAACCGTAGTAACCTATTCCAATTTTTTGTCAGATTTAAAATGATAAGCTAACCAAAATATGACTTTATTATTCCGTAATGGATATAACCTAACACGACAGATTACTTGGATTTATTTTAATAATAACTATCAGAAAGCGTCAAGCAGCTCTTACTTGAACACTATGAAGTATTTGAATGTCGCAGAAAAGAACGATGCGGCTAAAAACATCGCACAACATCTATCTCGTGGCACTTCAAGAAGAGTAAGTTGGTGATTCATACATGTAAATATATTTTAAAACTAATTTTCAAATGATTCGTTATATATTCTGTGATGTTATACTGTTTTCAGCGTGAAGGACTCTCACAGTATAACAAAATATACGAATTTGAGACTGAGGTGATGGGACAACAAGCTCAAATGGTGATGACCTCTGTTTCGGGTCATCTATTGTCACTAGAATTTGTCGGAGCATACAAAGGATGGCAGTCCTGCAGCCCAATGGCACTGTTTGATGCTCCAGTCTTTAAATACTGCCCTGAGAACTATGAGAAAATCAAGGTAATATTGAAACTATGTGTTTAAAATTCAGTATTAAAATCCTGCCTAACTATTGTAATGTCAATTGTTTTTTTAACATAATAAGTCATTTTTAAATACAATAACTATTTTATAAGGGAAAGACAACTTGTGTAAGACGAACATAATCGTTAATAGGCATATAAACTTCAAATATACTAAGACTATTGAATATTATAGAAAACTCTGGAAAGAGAAGTAAGAAGCTGCCAAGGATTAATAATTTGGACAGATTGTGACAGAGAAGGAGAGAATATTGGATTTGAAATTATTGAAGTATGTACTGCGATTAAAAGCAATCTGAGGATATTCCGTGCCAAATTTTCTGAAATCACTGCTGTATCAGTACGAAGGGCCTTACAGAATTTAGAGCAACCAAATAAGAACATCAGTGATGCTGTTGATGTAAGACAAGAACTGGATTTGCGAATAGGTGATTATTTTTATCGTGATTTTCTGATAGGAAAAATGATCATCCAGGACGGGACTTGAACCTGTAAGGGACTGGTCGCGGGTTCAAGTCCCGTCCTGGATGATCATTTTTCCGATCAGAAAATCATTGTAAATAGTTAGCATGCAATTGCTTAAAATTTCATTCAAATATTTTTATCGTGTTTTAATTTTGAAATAATAAAGAAATCCTTTAGTAATCTGTGCCTTTAGCCATTTGGTTGTTGTTACTTGTTTAATTTCAGGTGCAGCATTTACTAGGTTTCAAACATTACGACTGCAGAAAGTATTTCCCAGTAAACTAGCAGAAAGTCTAGTCAGCTATGGGTCCTGTCAATTCCCTACATTAGGCTTTGTGGTGGAGAGGTATAGAGCTGTAGAAAATTTTGTGTCAGAACCATTCTGGAAAATACGAGGTGAGTTTAGGATAAAATTCTAATATACAATTTTGTGTTATCAGATGTATGAGCACATGTTCCGTAATAGATAAACTTGAAAAACTGAAATATTAATCTGTTAATAATTTTACAGTAAATCACACAATGAACAATTTAAGTGTAGACTTTGCTTGGGAAAGAATACGGCTATTTGATCGAGATGCCTGCCAGGTCTTTCACGATATTTGCTTAGAAAACCCCCAGGCGAAGGTGTGCGACGTAAAAACCAAACCCAAGTCGAAATGGCGACCTTTACCTTTAGATACAGTGGTAAGTTGATAAATAGATGTAATCGATGGGTCAGACTGGTCATATGGACTAGGTGAGATTCACTTCAGGCCATATAATGTATTTAAATAATATGATGCAAATATAAAATAGTTTTTGTTTGAAACAGTGCTTCATGATAACATGACATGCAGTTGATTTTTTTTTGTACCTACGTTCTATTCTATGTAGTCATCAATAATCATGACAAACCCATGACCACAGTATTTAAAAAAGAAATTAGGTTTTAAAAATTTTCTTTTATAAAAACCTTGTCCACAATCATCCACGACATTGAACATAAAAAGATGCAGTCATTGGAAAGTTATTAATTTACATAATAGATTTCAGCAATTCAATTTTATTTATATAGACTTTCGTTATACAAATCATATTTTATTTTCATCTTATGTTTTAGGAACTAGAAAAACTCGCATCAAGAAAGTTAAAAATCAACGCAAAGGAAACAATGCGTTTGGCTGAGAAGTTGTACACTCAAGGTTTCATCAGTTACCCTCGTACTGAAACTAACGAGTATCCTAAAGAAATGAACCTACCTCAGCTGGTAGGGTTTCAGACGGGGGACCCCAACTGGGGTGCTTTTGCGCAGAATATTCTTGACACCGGAGGTCCTACGCCACGACAGGGAAACAAAAGTGATAAAGCTCACCCTCCAATACATCCTACAAAGTACACAAACAGTAAGACTAGTGTTTTAAACATGTGATTATTTGTCCCATTTAGTAAATTTCTGACCAGGAGTGGGGGAGAGGGAATATACAGTATTTCGTTTAGATATCTTAATGACATTTTTTAATTAAATTGCGGAAGTTCTTACTGAGGCAAGACATTTGCACCCATTTATCCCCTCCCCCTATATTCTGCAGCTGGCACTCCAAATATCCAGTACCAAGTTTACGTATCACCCTCCTTTTTTTTTGCATGTTGAAACATGTAAAAAACCCCTAAAAAGTGAAATGATAGTCTAATATTATTTTTTGGGTGTCTTCTTAAGACATCGGCAGTTACTGGAATGCAACCCCGATCTCGACGCCCGGGCCTCAGGCACTCCATCAACCGCCCGCACGTATTGTAGCAACAAAAAAATGTTGTCTTATTCAACCATTGTAATTGTACAGCGTGTACTATGATGCAGTACAGTAATTATACAATCCAGCGTTTCCTTCATTCTCCGCCCATCTATCAACAGTTTGGTCCTTCAAGCCGGGTCAAACTGCTAAAAGGATTCAGCTATCATGTATCAGGTTTGGTTGTTATTTTTATTAGATCTATCAGGGAACGAGCAGCGGTTATACGAGTTCATAGTGCGTTCCTTCCTCGCATGTTGTTCGAAGGATGCCCAGGGTCAAGAAACAATAGTGTCTATCGATATTGCTAACGAAAAGTTCACCGCAAGTGGACTCATGATCACAGCACGAAACTACTTGGAAGTATACCCTTATGATAAATGGTCATCAAAGGAAATTCATGTTTATCAAGTTAGTATTCACACTAAGTATTAATTTTTGTTTTTATCTCGTATGCTAAAGCTGTTAGAGTTCAATACAATGGAAAATTGAAATTTTTATGTTTAAACTAAATTTCGCGGAAGTGAGTGTGGGGATTCACCAAGATCTTTGACGCTCAAGTTCACCTCATTTCAGGGTTGGGGGACTCAGACGATACTCGCTCCTGTAGGGTCAGTAACGGCGGCGTTCAAAGACACATTTCTTCAACCAATGAAATCGCAAAAAACAGAGAGGTTATATTAATTTGGAACAAGCAAAAACTTCTCTGCGATTTCATTGGTCGAGAGACAAGAAGTTATTTATCTACGAACGCCATGCTGAGGCTGCTGGAAAATCTAAAATAAGCTAAATCAAATATAAAAAGGAGATGTAAGAGTATATGATCAGACCAGGAGCTACAAGGTATAAACTTTGTATGCGATTGGAATTACCGCCGGTTGACTTCTCTCCTGTTACAGCACCTTCACTATTCCTACATAATATTGTCATATATTTATTCTCCATTCATTACTAGTTGAGCGTTTGTGCGTCACAAATTATATACAACAAAAAATTCTATTGTTTCAGAATGGGCAAACATTTGATCCAACTAATATAGACATGCTAGATGGTAACACATCACCTCCAAATCTGTTAACAGAAGCCGACCTTATTGCTCTCATGGAAAAGCATGGCATCGGTAATTTTTTTACTGTAATATTTATTGCCAGTAATGTATTATTATCAAACAATATACTTAAAAAAACGCTTAACTCCAGGAACGGATGCCACCCACGCCGAACACATAGAAACTATAAAGAACAGGTCATATGTCGCGCTGGCCGATGCCATACACTTCGTGCCAGGCCTTCTGGGAATGGGCCTAGTGGAAGGTTATGATGCGATGGGCCTCACTATATCCAAGCCGCATCTCAGAGCGCAGTTGGAGGCTGACTTGAAGGCTATCAGTGAAGGAAGAAGGCAACCCCAACAGGTTTTAGCCGAGCAGGTGATAATACAATCCAATTTGTACCTGTATGTTATGTGATTGTGTTTATGTGGCCCGATTAAGACCCTCGGGGTTATGTCAACCTCAGGTTACGCCTGTGCGGCACACATGCTGATTGACAGATGAGACTCTGGCGCAGGCTTTCGTCTCGGGGTTGGGAAGTAAGGTGACAATCGCAGAAAAGTCGTGAAATCAAATCTGAAGGAAAAATAGAAAGTGGATTATGGAGATCCGAGGAGAAAACTTCAGGTGCAACTACGAACCGCGCCAAGATAACGAACATTTAATGAGAGAGAGTTCATTTAGGCTGTGAGCAAGAAGCAAAGTTTCAATTAAATTAATCTAACATGCGATGCTAAATAAAGTATCTTGAATTTTTTAGTGTAAATGATTTTTTCAGGTAGCAAAATATAAAGAAGTGTACGAAACGGTGGCTATGGAAGCTAACAAGATAGATGCTGCATTAGCTGAAAGATTCAGGGAACAACCAAACGCATACGTGCCTACAACTGACGCTCCGTCAATGAATATGCCTTCAGGTAATAATCCTGCATTGCTGCAAAGTAACACCACTTTTGCAATTTCAAGTTTTTATAGATGGATATTTGTTTGGTACTCATTCATGACAGAACAGCTAAATAATTCTGAATGAAATTATATTCTGGGAATAGGTTCCTTTTTTATCATGCGGAAATGCCCACGGATACGACCCCCGTCGGCGGCTTCTTTAAACGGCACAACGGTTTTCACTGAAAACAAAAAAAAAAGATGTATGGTATTGAGTTCTTACGCATTTTGCGCAATTATTGCATCCTTTTATTTTTTCAGCCCTAAAATGTCCAAAATGCAATGCAGATATGGTGGTACGGCAAAAGAAAAATAATGCTAACGAGTTTTATATTAGCTGTATGTCGTTTCCAAACTGCAAAAACGCTGTATGGTTACCGTCCACAGTCAAAACCATACAAGTTTTAACAAACACGTGTCCCACAGTAAGTAAACTTAAATACATAAAATCACGCCTTTTTTTCCATTGGGGTAGACAGAGATAACGTGTTTTCGCTTGCTACGATCTTGTCATACGCCTTTCACTAATATACCTAGGTACCTACTTAAAAAAATGTGGATTAGCAACAACACTGATATATAGAGCTACAGACAGACTTAACATATCACATTCTTTCTTGTTATTTCTTCATAATATTACAGTATTTTGTTATAATATCTATATTATGTTCCATCCCAAAGTGCAAAATTAATCTAAACAGTAAAAAATTAATTTCTGTAAATCTGAAATGACTTTTTACAGTGTGGTCCAAATTACAAAATGTTAAAATTCGAATGGAGTAACAACTCTCTAAGTCACTTATATCCGCCTCCGTATACCACCTGCATTGGTGGATGTGATACAAGACTGCTAGAAATGTTACAAATAAATTTAGCCAGTGTGAGAGCAGTTTCTGAAAATAACAGACAATCACAAACCACCAACAGTACTAGAACGGCACCTTCTGGTAATGGCCAAGTTAATAGAACAAATTGGTCAAATACCGACTCTAGAGAAAATTCAGTACCAGTAATGCCTCAAAGACAAAATCCGAGAACCAATTCAACACAGCCAAGACAATTTGTACCTCCGCCAACTGCAAATAGAGCTCCAAATGCTACAAACAATCAGCCTAGGATGCCAGTGCCACGGAATTCTGGAAGTAGTAATATGGAAGCTGATGATAATAATGTAATTTGCGGTTGTAACCAGCCAGCCATACTTTTAACTGTCAGAAAACAGAATGAGAACCACGGTAAGTCGTATCTTCATTGTGATGAGTGAAAATGTCAACTTGCCTATAATAACTACTTCAATTTCTCAAAATGACTCTCCTTCTAAGTGCCTCTTCAGTTAGATAGTCAGTTAACTAACACTATTTTCGCAGGTAAGAAATTTTACAAATGCTCATTGGGAAGAGATGGCGGCGGTTGCGATTTCTTCCTTTGGGCACCAGAGTCCGCCGAAAATACGATACAAAACCCGTACGATACACCACCAACCAGCTCTTGGTCGAATTCGGCATCAAATAATAGCAGTAACAGTAATACTCGAGGTTGGGGAATGCCGCCCAGCCATTCCAGAGATAGTGGACCCAGTAACGATGAAGACGTTACATGCAATTGTGGGATGCCATGTAAAAAGTAAGTTTTTGTGGAATGCCATGTAGAAAGTAATTTGCATTTGTGGAATGCCATACAAAAAGTAAGAACAAGCATGCTAATTGATTGATGTTTTACAGAATAATTGTACATAAAGAAGGTCCAAATAAAGGAAGGCCATTTTATGGATGTACGAAAGATATCGGTGCACGATGCAATTTTTTTCAGTGGGCCGATGGTGGATCTATGCCAGGTATTTGGTCATTATAATTACTATTAAATTACGTCACTCTGATACTAGTTTTGTAACAGTAGAATCGGTACTGTTAACATGCCTAAACATAATTTTGATTTTTTGTAGACTGGGGCGGCAGCAGTAGCAGCAGCACTACGACTAGTCGAGGTCGTGGACAGGGTAGGGGGCGAGGTCGGGGCGGTAGTGGGGGCAGCGACGCACCCCGCAGCGTTAGACACTGTAGTCGATGTAAACAACCCGGACATACGAGAGCGCGATGTCCTAATAACGATGAATGATTTATAAATACCCTACTTTCGGATGCAAGATGTCCAGGGGTTCCAGGCTATATGCTATACAGCTATACATAACCTAAATGTAGATAATATTGTATGTAAATATTGTAAGCACACCTATTTTGTTACCTACTGTTAAGTAAAATATATTTTAAAATATTTATAGTTAGTTATTATTTACTTGGCATATATGCCTACCTAATATACAATTTTTAACCGACTTCAAAAAAAGAGGTAGGTCTCAATTTGGCTGTATTTTTTGTTTTATTATGTTTGACCTACCCCAGAACTTTCGACTTTGTTTCATTTTTATTTATTTTAAAGCTGGTGCTTCAATTTGGTTCAGTTCAAGTCGGTTTTTGTTATATGAATTAATGTTTCTATTTTCGTTTATAACATCAAAGGCATTTCATATTTATAAGTAGATTTATTGTATGTACAATATTTTAATATCTTTGCTCTATGTAGCTCTATCAGTCAATATCTCTTTTTACTCTTCTGTTTCAAAGACCCTAAGCTTTGCGCTCGTTGCATTTCAGCCTGTTGTTCCGCCTCCACGGTCTTATCTGTCATCATATCCAATAATATCTCGAACTTTAACCGTAACATATTGTTTTCCTCTTCAAGCCTGTCCAATTCATTTTTAAGTCGAATATTCTCTTTGTGCGCGACACCTGCTTTACCCGAAGCTGGAATAAGAATGGAATAAGATATGAAGCTGGAATAAGATAGAGGTGGGGTATTTACCTAATCGTAGGTATAGTGTACGGCATCTAACTTGGCAAGATTTTGGAGTAGTGTGGGCCCCACTATTCCAAAACTTTACCAAGTTAGATGCCGTACACTATACTCGTTTGTGGCAAACTGCGTCGCATAGAAACAAGTATAGTGTACGGCATCTAACTTCACAAAATCTTGCCGAGTTAGATGCCGTGGACTATATCACCTATGAACTGTTACAGTGTAGATGTAGACTTATCCATTATTAATTTAGGAAAATGTTATTTCACTTCAGTTACCTGGTATCCACTGCCCATCTTCAAACAACACTTCGAAATCACCTAGCTTGAATTTCAAAGGACCCACATCTATGGATAATTCTCTCGATGCGTAATCACTTCCTAATTCATTTTTAATCACCGAGGTGTCATTTTTTCTCACTGGGATTGATTTTTGTGAGAATTTGCTGCTAAATAGTGGCATTTTCTGCTACAAAATGATAACCATGTGATGATAACAAGAGATGCGTACTTATGCGGTTGCTTAGCAACGGTTTAAGTATATACAAACCATACAAACGTTTCCTAACATCAACACCACTGATCTGTAATTATCTATAGCCACTGATCTGTATTATCTATAGCACAACAGAGATCAGAACACCATAACACGCATCAACATTATACCGACACAAATTGGTATCCGGCAATACTATTCTTAATTTGAAAGTATTATTCTATATTAAAAGCTATAGGTATATTTGTATGAATATTAGGTATAGGTACCCACAATATCGCCAACTATGATTTCAGTCAGGTAATAGGGAGCGAACCTGTTGGCCTTTAACCATGCAGTTACCAGGCCATATTGTTGCTGAAAATGGAACTTTTCAGTAGCAATACGTGAGTCTGGTAAGTAACGAGAACCTGGGCCAGGGAGGTGACACAGTATTCATACTAGCAACCATTGCACCATCAAGGTAATATAGAGACGATAGAATTTGGATACCCTTAACAAGATAGAATAAGCGGTCTATGCCTTATAACTTTGGGCACAAATCGGGCATTTACTCAACCTGCCCGATTTATTTTGGGCATTTTGGGATAAATAATAAATGCCCAAATGTCAGGACATAAACCCATCACTGGGATACAGTGCGTTGACGCAATTGGTCGTAGAATTCATGAAATGCCTCGGTGACCGTATCGCGAATGCCAGGTCCCCCTCTAGAGTAGAAGACGTTCTCAGGAGGCAAATACTCCGCACATGACTTAAAATCCTATAAGGGATTTAGTGACGCATACGCCTCGCAGCCCTTTGCGTCAGGGCTTCGGCTGGAGAGACAATATCAACAGAAAATAAAAATGAAACAAAACAAATAATTGTGTAATACTGTTTATTCGAGACATATAAAGAAAAATAAATAAGTACCTAAGTAGAAAAACAGGTACAATCTCAACATAAAATAAAGTTATAAATCTATCAAAATATTTATTTCAGGTTATTGCTTGTTCTTATTATTGCACAGCAGTGTAAAGTCTGCATTGTTCATTCATGTCTTCAGTCTAATTATCATCACAGCAGGAATGATTAGAATTAGGGAGCCGGTGCTGTACGTGACCGCTGCACCTGAACACCAATATACTGAAAAAAACGCATTAACTGATTACTTACAATTTATTTGAACCAAAAGTCAACTCGCGACCAGTCCCTTTCTAGTCTTCTAGATTTAAGTAAAGTACTAATGAGTTGCCATTAAAATAAAATAAATATTTACGACATTCTACATGCTGTTATTTAGACCCGAAAGTAAGCACAGCTTAACTGGCTTGTGTTATGGGTTCTAGAATGCGGATAAATATATAATGTAAATACATGCATTTACATTACCCAGGTGCAAATATTCATATTCATGCACAAAAATATTTGCACTGAGCGGGAATCGAACCCGCAAATTCTTACTTGGCATTCGAACGTTCTACCGTTACGCCACAAACGTCATTTGTCGACTGCCGTTTATCTATTGTCGGATTTTTTCCACATACAGTCAGTGTGTAATGTGTGTATACTACATACTAGCTAGTGTACTAGCTACTATAGACGTATGTACCAGAGGAGGCGAGTAAGGGCCCAGCCGCCCTCGCCAGGGCGCCCAGAGAACGGAGCGTGCCGAGCACGGCGCCCCGCGCCTCTGCGGGCGCCTGGCCCGCCGCCATCGACGTCATGCACGACACCGCGAATGCAGTCGCTGTAACATATAAAGCCGAGTTTACTATGTCGCCCTCAGATTTTGCTGAACACTAATATAATAAGTTTACAAACGATCTTTACATTGAAATAAATCACTAAATAATAGATATATTATATAATTTGAAGATTAAAATAATAAATAATTGACAGGCAACATAATCGCTCTAGCGACCAAGCCCGTTGAATAAAGAAAAAAAATTGGTTATGTAATCTTCAGATACAATATTTTTGGTTTACTTATTATTTTAGAAAAGTAATAGAGTTAAGGTGCTTTGTATGAGTTAGGTATGTATCTACTAGCTGTATGAGTATTGGTGATCTGACAAATCTAAACCTTGAGTTTATATTACGTAGTAGGTAAAATTTCAAGTTAAATGATTCACTCATAAGGTAAACAACATAGCTACCACTTAGGTACAAACTACCAAGTAGGTTAAAAAGCAAAATAATTTATTTTCGATTTCCTTCACCACAACAAGCAACGCGTTAGATGTTAATACAGGTGTCTGTAAGAATTTTTAATTTAAAATATCCTTTTCAGAACAATAGTATCATGTCAAGATTCCACTTGTATCTACAGATGTGTCAGCGTCAACATAGCAATGATATGTTAATTGGATGTGAGTGTATGATAGGATATGGCAAGGGATTGACTAATGAAATCTGACAGGAATATATGGAAGAGAATAACATGTTGCGCCGACCCCATTATTTGAACAAGGGTAGGTAGAAGATTGTAAGGTGTTTAAAATGTTAAACTTACAGAGTGCGAACAGGATTAGGCCAAGCCATAGCCAATTTATAGGAGAGAAGAGTGGTGGGTTTGGCAGGGCAGCGAAAGCCACGCTGACGAACGACGCTGGTGTCAACGCCAACGCGCCTCGAGCGGCCATCACAGCGCCCCGGGCACCTAACCTACGAGCCGCACCGCCTTGCAGTACCGCCATTATCAACCCTGAAATAATATATTATTATACAAAGTTGCTATTTAACAGGGTTAAAGTCCATTAAAACTCATAAAACATCAATAACATAAACACTAAACTAATTTGGCAAATTAACTCTGGTGAGAAGACTTAAAAATATACGATAGCGTGTACTCACCCATGACTAGGAACATTTTACCCTGCTGCATAGCAGTGTATTGGAATGTATGATGCGTCAGGAATGTTAGAGTAAACTCAAGACCCGAGTATATAAATAAATACAGAAAATAAATCAGCCCCAGTTTTGAAAGTACTAAGTTCTGATGTTGCGAAAGATTTTTCACAGCGGTAAATTTAAGTAGGTGCCAAGGTGATACAAAGTCCACTGATTTAGATAAAGTGAACGATAGGGGTGCTCTTTTGTCCTGCAAAAACAGATAAGAAAATTGTAGTGCGACATAGAAGATACACACTTAAGTATACGTGCCAATACAGAATATTGTTTACCTTGGACAGGGTCTCCGGTATACAGCAGAGTACGACTAATATGTTGGCTATTGAGAGAGACAGTGCATAAAAAGCGGGCCGCTCGCCCCAAGCTCCCGAGTTGAGATCACTGTTTACTGCGAAATACGCTCCAGCCAGAGGGCCGACAATGAATCCAATAGAAAAAGCCAAGCCTACGAGAGCCTGAAATTAAAAAAAAAATACTATGAATTACTAATATACTTGACGTTATTCATAGCTACGCATTATATTGACGGTACTATTATTCACCATTGCCGCTAGTGTTATTTTTTTTTTCTATAAATATGTCAGTTACTAGGTTTTTAAACTGTACAGCCGACTAGAGTGTATGAAGTGGTGTGGGTTCACTTACTCATAATATGCCATACGGCGAGTTGTTAGTGTGGTGTGACCCGTGTGACCCCAAAAATATGTTGCGGCTGCACTGTATCGCCCGATATACGACAGGATGTAGAGACATGTACAGGCTGCAGGCATCCTAGCCTGCAGCTTAGGTACATGTATCTACATCTTGTTTTGCCATTTCAAAAATACTGGTTACAGCGTAATATGACTGCCCATACAATTCGGAGTGTTGTATCTTTCAGTAGTTCATCAGAGGTGTTTTGAAAGGGACCAATACCCTAAAACCATTTATTTATCAAATTACTGGTATAAAAGATAGGTATAAGTGTCTTTTGGATACAGGTAATTAATTATTTCCTGAATTAATTAACAAACAAAAAGTTAAGTATCTACAAAAAATAATTAACTCCGTCACTTGATAACATCTCTCTAAAAACTGAACCACGTGTACAGAAAAACTTGTTTACGTCGCTGCCGCTGTAGAATTTACGTCTTATATTTTTCTGTTTAACGTTCTATAGGTAGAAGGATAATGACCCTAGCTTAATAAACTTAAGTGTATGGGGCACCATTATGATATTCTAGACCCATGACCTGATACGCAAGCCGATACATCTGCTGATTGACGTATGAGGCTCAGTCAGAAGATCAGGAAGGAAGTCGCTGTCATAAGTTGAATCGTAGGAGAGCAAACCTTGGTCTCCAAAGTGTGAACTTTGTATTGAAACAAGATTGGCGTTCGGATAAAGCAACATAATGAAGTTAACATGCTTACCATGCCCCTAGCTCTGGTCTTCTCATTAGAAGCGTCTGTGACAATAGCCATGCTGAGGCTTACATTTGCTTTGCTTAATCCACCTATAAAACGGGCTAACACGAAGACGCTAAATGTACTCGCACAACTCCATAATGCATGGGACACTGCTATGCCAACCTGAAAAAAAACCTTTCTCATCATTTGAGGTATTATACTTATTCATTAAGCGTGTTAACGATACGATAGAGAAGTTTTATACCGATGTGATATACCTACTTATGCAGTTGCTAGAAAACCATACAGCGTCATTATAAAGATAGGTAACTAGGTAGGTAGGTACGCCGCGAGTTTCAACCTTCGCCTAGTCGTGAGGCAGAGTTCATTGCATATCATTAAATTTTATACTATATCCTTATACCTACCTATTGTCACGTTTCTTGTTCTTGACGTTGTTGTGTTCGAGAAAGTACTATGTTAGTAACACGCGCATTAATGTAGCAGGATTCAACCAACTAGTAACTACCAACGTCCGCCCTGCTGGCTACCTACTGGCTGTCGGTCGGACGCTATTATTGCCTTGCCTGGTAGAGACTACCACGAGCGACAAGGCCGCCATATTTGTATAAACTCAAACTCATAAACTGTACACTACTTATATTTATGTTCCTTATATCCTTGGTGTATAATAAAATGATATTATTATTATGACACCACCACACACCAATGACTTTTCGATGCTTTTCGAAGTTATGTGTGTATTTATCGCAGGTTTATAAGTGCCCGGTTAATGGCAATAGGCTAGCCACCTATTTACTTTGGGACCTAAACATAAACTGGCGAAATGTGGGTGCTAGCACCTCTGCCTACCCCTTTGGGGATATAGGCGTGAGTTTATGTTATGTTATGTTGTTATTATGATTATTTAAAACGTTTTTATGTCGTTCGGATTGATCGTTATTGATGGTCGGCGTCGGATGGTGGACGGCAATTTAATGGTCGAACCCTGCCATATCGGTGCGTGTTACTAATTTAAAGATAACAAACCTATAAGACATAATTATCCTGTAGGTATCCGTCTCTGCATGAAGGGTTGGCTTCCTGTGTTTTAGAGGACAGGCCAAAACTATCATACTTCTCAGTAAATAGTAGAGTCTAGAGTAGAGGAGTAAATTTAAATTCTAAGGATACCCCACGATTTGCATCACCAAAACAGAAGTGATGACTATTATGGTTAGATAGTATAAATCTTATCTATGTATAATATGTTCGTATTTACAAAAAAGTACTTATGTACCTATGTTTATCCGCATTCTAGAATCTATAACACAAGCAAGTTAAACTATGCTTAGTTTCGGTCTAGAGAGCGCTGTGTAGAATGTCCTAGAATATTTATTTATTATTTATCGTAGGTATCAAGTATGCATGGCGCTGGATTTTCATCATCTCATCATTCTCACAGCATTGAGTCTCGATTGCATCCGAGGCCTTCACCTCGGAGCCCGGAGTCCACCTTCCGGTTTTTCCTCCCCCACTTCGCAAGGTCTTAGGCATCCCTGGAAGTGATATGATACCATTGGCCATGGGCATTCTCTACCATGAAATAAAAATCGTGTCACTCCCACGAGTTGCGAACCGAAGTTTCTGGGAATTGGTAGATACCATTAAACTTATTAAACCCATAATCGGGTCGAAGACAGCACGTAATACTTTGTTCAGGCTAAACTCTTCGTTCATGCATGTTAGTGGGGGCTGACGGAAGATATACCTAAATGTTAATCAAATGTAAATTTGATTTATAATGAAGGATATTGCATATCTTTAAGTAGTGTAAAGGAACTGCATTTTCTACTTTAACCTTGTTGATAGCTACTATCTATAGTTAAATGAGCAAAATTATATTATGTGAAACTGAAACTGAAATCCGTTAGTGGTGAAGGTTGAATATTTTAAAAAGAG
Source organism: Lithosia quadra (assembly GCA_963576445.1). NCBI lineage: Eukaryota > Metazoa > Arthropoda > Insecta > Lepidoptera > Erebidae > Lithosia > Lithosia quadra. The sequence continues at coordinate 5,969,642 of OY754884.1, read as the reverse complement.
AAGCTGATAAAGTTCTTTTTTCTATGTGCCAAAACACCCTTGGTGTTTACCAGCACTGGAAATGGAATAATGGTTTGGTGGGTAGGTGGGTAGATTATGTCTTGAAAGTGACTAATTCACAAGTCTGTTCTGTCAACTTGTGTTGCCAGGAATGCCCAAGGTGGGACCCTAGCCAGCAGTGGCGTAACTATACCATCTGGGGCCCGTGGCAAATTCTGTTGATGGGGCCCTATCAGCAAAAATCGTCACTTTGTAGGTACTCAGTTTAATTTTAATAAACTTTGAGATTTTCAGCGTAACCAAAACCAATGTCAAAATAATTACACAAAGAATACGCAGTCAGTACCTAGAGCCCTTTTTTACATACATACATACATACATACATACATACAAATCACGCCTGTTTCCCATTGGGGTAGGCAGAGACAACATCTTTCCACTTGCTACGATCTTAGCATACCTCTTTCGCTTCTTCAACTTTCATATTTTTTTTCATACACGCACCGCGCCGGTTGCGGATACCTACTCTTGACCTAGGCCTTTCTCCAAAACGTCTTGGATCTGATTAAAATATGTACGCCTAGGTCGGCCTTTACCGGGTTGCCAATTCACCCTCACCTCATATAGGTATCTGTTTTGTCAATCTTCTTTCATCCATCCTCTCTACATGTCCAAACCATCTAAGTATCCCTTTCTCTATCTTGGTCACTACATCTTCAAATATACCGCAACGTTCCCTTATCACTCTGTTCCTCACTCGGTCCATCAGCTTTACTCCAGCTATCCTTCTTAGACTTCTCATTTCTACAGCATTCAATCTACTTTCATGCTTCTTCTGCCACACCCAACATTCACTACCATACATCTCTATGTACAGCAAGTCGTGCCTCTTTAGACATTTTCTGTTCGCGCAGTTTTTTCCCTTTTTTTATGGTGCGGAAATGGATACCACGGAGATGGTTATGTCGAACGCCGTCTCGAGTCTTAATTACCAGGATGTAAGGTTACCTAATAGGCATATCCCTCGCACCCTAGCTGACCCTTTCTCGTCTCCTGTGGCGAGTGGGAGGCGCTGCTCGCCTACGTTGCCCGGGTGCACCACGTGTCCTCATAAAAAAATATATCCGGATGCCCGGGATTCCCCTTTTTTTCTGTGCGGAAATCCTCATGGATACCCACCCCGCGGCCAGCGGGGCAGGTTATGTCAGACTCTTACCGACTAAAACTGCACGCTGTCTAGGGTGTTCTGACGCCAGGGTGTAAGGTGGCCCAAATAGCATTTCCCTCGCACCCCGGCTTGACCCGGGCCATCTCCGGATTCGAGATGGCCCCCTCGGGTTTGGGAACTACGTGGTTCCCGTCAAGCCCCCGGAATAGAAGGGGCGCTTTCGCGTGCCGCCGCCTCGGCCTGCTTTTGCTAGGGTGACAGGCGGCTCCACCCATCACCCCCAGGCCAGCGCTCATGGAGGACGGAGGTCGTTAGACCTCCGACGCCTTCGGCGTCCGCGCCCGCCGCCGTCCGGAAGAGCTCTGTGCAGCCTCTCCCGAACCTTTTCCGCCACCTCGAGCATCACTTTGCTCGCAGAAGGAGGCGGCGGCCAACCACGCGTCCGCACTCGGCATCATCGCTGCGACCAGCACCGGCAGTGTGAGGACTCCCACCCCGAGGGCTGCCAGGAGGGCCTGTCTCGGCACCTCCCACGCCGGACACTCGGCCAGCGTGTGCAGCCCTGAGTCCTCGCCCGCATCGCATTGATGGCACTCGGGCGTTGGCTCCTTCCGAATCAGACACAAGTGATCCCCGAAGCACCCCTTCCCAGAGATCACCTGCGTCAGCCGGTACGAGAGGCCCCCTTGAGGCCTCTCCAGCCAGTCCTCCATGACGGGTCTTACCGCCGCTACAACGGCGTGCCCCGCGCTTGGTTGCCCAAGTCGGTCCTTCCACTCCAAGTCGGTCCTTCCACTCCATGCCCTGGATTCACCTAACAGTGTTTGCTAGCTCGGCTGCGCTACGTACTGCGATAAATATTTGTAGAAACCTATGGATGCGTTCTAAAATGAATAGAAAATGTGCTATTTACAGGTATTTTGATTGACGGTTTTTGACGGTCATAAGTAAAATTACTTGTATTTGAAAATCTCATGTATGTGCGGAAAAATATTTCACAATTTCCAAGACTTTGTGATAGGCACAATATAAATACCAGGCACAAAAACAATCTTGTAGCCTGTGATAGTAGGCTCCAAAAAATCAGTAATTCTTTTCGGGGTAACTGTATACGCTTTTTCAACAAACTCCCAAGCGAAATTAGAGATTTACATGTAAGTAAATTTAAAAATGTTGTTAAAAGAAAACTCTCCCAAAAAGCTTATTATAAAATTCAAGATTATTTAGATGATAAAGAAGCTTGGAAATGAACTGTTCACTCAACTATGTTACTCGAAATAACATTGTATCTAGACTAAGGCAATTGTTGTAAATAGACCAAAAAAACAGCCCGCTGAGTTTCTTGCCGGAGTCTTCTCAGGTCTGGGCCGCGTTTCGAACCGGTGGTCCATTTACTTCTAGTTTTAAATATTTATAATTTGACGTTTTGTAAGTGCCGCTTAAAATGGTCTATACAGAATAAATGATCTATACAGAATAAATGATTTTTGACTTTTGACTTTTGACTTTTGACTCGTCACTGGTAATATGTAGGTACAAACGTACATCTCTAAAAATGAATTAACATCTTTTTGTTGCGGTTGGTTGAAATGCCATTAACTTGAAATTGTATGGTCTTTAGTTGTCTCACTTTAGAATTAAAGAGGGCCTCGATTCTGTTAAAACAAGCTACTGTACTGTCATACTACTGACACTACGAAAAATGCCATTTAATTTTGGTCTTTATTCAGTCATTATCAGGTTAAAGTTTAAAATTACTTAAATGATATTTTGTAGAGCGAATCGAAAAGTTAAATAAACTCTTTTCATTTGATTTTAGACTTTAACTGTATAAAGGTAAAGTCTACAATTGAATAGTATCAGTGGCATGACAGTGGTTTGCCTTTAGCACAATCTAGGGCCAGAACTTATAAAAATATACTTTTCAAATAAAATAAAATACTCAGGTACAATGCTAAAAAATATTTTTGCGCTCGCGGCCTCTTGGGCCGGGGCCCCCTTGGGTCGGGGGCCCGTGGCATTTTGCCACCCCTGCCACCCTATTGTTACGCCACTGCTAGCCAGCCTTGTTACCAAGAAGTTATTGGGAATTTTTTTTCTCCTACTCTAGAGACCTGCGCTTGAAAACACAACGCACCTAAAGAGTCTAGGTGTGTCATAGTAAAGTGTCACAGCAGCTGATAAGGCTTAGATATATTTTATTTAGATAAGAAGGGCTCATGGCTATGGTATGTAGTAACTACTTGTTAGGATGTACAGGTACTTAGGATGAGTGAACATTCTTGTCACATTGAGATTCCTCCATGCTGAGGCTTTCTGAACAGAGTCATATGAACATCTGCCGCAAAGTTCTATGTTTGAAAAGGCTTGGAGGATGAGGATGACTGTTTATTTAGATGGTGACTTTACAGTACCCATCTCACCATTAACATGATAATTAGACTATTTCTTTTTTTTTAAATTATGATGAATAATTACCTACAGATAAATTGTACATAGCCAAATATTATAATTATCATCATTTATAAATTATCTGGCACTTCACCTAATTTTTTTTATCTGTGATATTGTCATTATCCCATCAATTTTATCATGATCCAAATGTTAAGAATGAAAAAGATAAGTATAAAACATGAACATAGATTGTACAGAAAGAATTTGTGACAGACTGAAACTTGATATTGATACCGAGGTTGTATAGGTCATGTATAATTCAGTTTATGTAGAATCAATTCATTAAGCATTATGGGTTTGATTAAAATACCAGCTGAATATTTTTTTATTCAAAATATTTCAACTCTTAGAACATGAACAACTTACCAAACAAAGTAGGAGCATAGGCTTCCTCCCGTATGCATCTGACAGGCTACCCACAATAGGACTTGTCAAAAATTGTAAGAAGCTGTACATGGATCCAAGTACACCACCAAACAAGACAGAAGCAAATTTATCAGGAGCGCCTGTAAACTTCTGGAAACTTTGTACTGCTTTCAGTAGCGACGCATATAAACTATTTCCCTGGCCTTCTTCTCTGTTATAATAGTCGAGCAGTGATGGCAACAATGGTAGAATCATTGTAAAAGCTAATAAATCTAATAATAATGATACAAAAACTAATGCTATAATTTTTGTATTTGTTTTTGTACTCTTATCATCTTTCGCAACAGCTTTGTGATTTACAGATTTATTCAATCCATTTCCAATTCTCTGCCTGAGTTCTCCGTTGCCCAGATGATCCTAAAATATTAATAAGCAGAATTATTTCAAAACTAATAATGCTTGCTAAAATATAATACGGTGATGAAATGTTGTATGAAACAATACATACCATTTTCTTAGATAATATTTATTTCACTGCTTATGAAACTTATTACCGAATAGCAACACGCCATCGAGTTAAATAACAATTTTAGACTGAGCTGTAGAAAAATAAACTTTCACTTCTTGACTTGAACCAGTTTGTGAGTCTGAGTGAGTTGTGGTTGTGTTGTGACTTGTGTGAGCTGTTTGTTTGACAGTTGACAGTTGAATCATCTTGCTTGAGCGTAGACAGAGAATAGTATAGTATAGCTTGACGCTTGAGTCGTAGAGGACCGCAGAGGACACTCAATGACCACTTGAATTAAACATTGTCTACCAGCTAAGTTCAAAAGATAAATGTCACGATATGAGATACTATAACACTAAGTACCTTTTTTAACTTAGGCTTTTTAACTTAAGTATTTCGATTTTGACAATTTTTTTTGAAGGATTCCACAATCCATAGACTAACAACTACTTTGAATGACAATAGTATTTTTATCTAAAAAATACTACTCTCTCTCTACTCTACCTAAGTACCTACTCTACTTACTCTTTTACTCTTTGGGCGCGACGCCATTTTGCGCAGGGACATTATTTTTACTCTGGTGAAGGAGTGTTTTGCGAATAATTTCATAAAATAAGAATCAATTTAACCATTTAAATGGGTGAAGATAAAGGTAATTAAACAATATTACTTTTTATGTAAAGTAATTTACTGATTGCGTTCGTTTTATTAAATTGTACTCAATTACAGATCGCCGACGCAGGTCTCGTTCAAGAGGCGAGAGACGGCGTTCTAGATCTCGTTCAAGAGAGCGCCGCGAAAAGAGACGCAGCAGATCACCTAAAAGTCCAAACAAAAGATCTCGCAGACGCAAGCCCTCTTTATACTGGGATGTACCTCCCCCGGGATTTGAGCACATCACACCGCTACAATATAAAGCCATGCAAGCCGCCGGACAAATCCCAGCTAATATTGTCGCAGATACACCTCAAGCCGCAGTGCCAGTTGTCGGTTCGACCATCACTCGACAAGCCCGTAGGCTGTATGTAGGAAACATACCGTTCGGCGTCACCGAAGAGGAAACCATGGAGTTTTTCAATCAACAAATGCATCTTTCAGGCTTGGCACAAGCCGCTGGCAATCCTGTGTTGGCTTGTCAAATCAATTTGGATAAAAATTTTGCATTCCTTGAATTTAGATCTATAGATGAGACTACACAAGCAATGGCTTTTGATGGTATCAATTTCAAAGGGCAGAGCTTGAAGATACGCCGGCCGCACGACTATCAACCCATGCCTGGCACTGAAAACCCATCTATTAATGTGCCTGGTGAGTGCTTATAAATTATTTAATTTAAGTAATTTTTATAATGGTTTTAATATTATGTTTTATTGCTTTCTAATAATCTTAATGGTAACCAAACATGATGATGTGAACCCGAAATTTGCAACCAATTTCATCCATTTCCCTATCCTCAATTGAAGGGTATTATCACAAATTTTTGAATGAAGTGCTAGAATAATAAGTAGGAAAAAAACTTAATTTACATAAGGACTTATTATAATTACTACATTATAATAACGTTCTTCTAAAATAATTATTTTGTGAAGCTATAAAAGATATCCCTGCAGTGAAACTGTTTCTTATAAGTTCTAATGTTTAAAAATAAACCAAAATGTTTATTTATTTCCAGCTGGCGTGATTAGCACTGTAGTTCCAGATTCACCACACAAAATATTTATTGGCGGTTTGCCCAATTACCTTAATGAAGACCAAGTAAGTTGCTACAATTTGTTAATGAATGTCATGTGTGACATAAAAACATTCTGTGACACATTGATTTGTGCATTTAGGTATAATATGAATCCAATTTATCTTACTTAATCCGTTTATTAAATTATAAACACATACAATTCAGTGTTTCACAGTGTATTATAATGAAATAATAAAATAAAATGTTATATAATTATAACAAATTAAGGCCGATATTTATAGATGTATACACAAGGCAATTTCAGACATTATGTATTGTATAATTGTATATACATGTATATGGCCTTAGCAACCTGTTTATGTTTATCAGTCTTATCATATAAAAGATTGCACATGAAGCACTTTAGACTTCAATTAGGACTTATGATGAAAATATTCTTTGAAATTGAATAAATCACTATCCATACTGATTCAACAAAATTATATTTTGCAGGTCCATACTGCGTCTACTACTCTGTATTCTTACACACATCTCTTTAGGTTCTCCCACATTTTCCTTGTAGATATAAATTAACAGCATCATTTTTTTTTCTTTTTAGTATAATTGAACATGAGTTATGTTTAATTGTTTAGGCCCTTTTTTAACATGAAGCATGGTTATGATATTATTATTATTATCACTTTGATGTAATGAGAATTCAAACATGTAAGTCACTCATATCATAATTATAAGCGAGAAAGCTACAATTTCTCGCACACACATTAAGGTTCCCCTTAGGTAGCATTAGATGCCGCAGCCATTTCAGGGCGAGATTCAACAGTTGACAGGGCTACGGTGGAGCCAGCAGTGAGCCGCGTTATATTTTGGTCCGTTTCAGGTATTTTACAGGTACCCTAGCGGGGACGAGCGTGCGCTTCACGCTCAATATATTCTGAAACAACTCACTGATAGTTTGCTTTCTGCCCCTCCCTAGCTTAGATTTGGCACATTCGCGGCCCGCGTGTCACTGTTGTCTCTCATTCTCACCTATACGTCTTGTACTTGAATGAGACGTCGGCACTTCAAGGCAAGTCCTCCATTCACATCTGATTTTAACATGCGGCTAGACACAGGTCAGATAACATTCATTTATATGTATGTCTGCTGCATTTTGTTAAGCAAATGTAAAGGGAACACTAAAAATTGTGTGTAACGAATGTACTACTGTGTAATAGATACTATGGGTTACCAAAGATTTTTTATTCAGTGTCAAAAAATTCTTAACTGGAAACTCAAAGTACTGATCATGTATTGTGTGTGACAGGTTAAAGAACTGCTGATGTCATTTGGACAACTTCGCGCATTCAATTTGGTGAAGGACTCATCAACAGGACTAAGTAAAGGCTATGCCTTTGCTGAATATGTTGACATTTCTATGACAGACCAGGTAAATATGGAAGGACATGATTATTTTCTTGTATATTATAATATTCACTATATTTTGACTTACCTTTTTTTGTTGCTAACAGGCTATTGCAGGTCTCAATGGAATGCAACTTGGTGACAAGAAACTCATTGTTCAACGAGCCAGTATTGGTGCAAAGAATTCTACTTTAGGTAATCTAAAACTTGGTTATTTAATCAGTAATTACCCATACAAGAATAATAATTATGTAGTATTTCTAATAGAAGCGATGTTTTTATTTTATTAGATGATCAAATTTACTTAAACATATTAACAATATTATGATTGCAGCGATGACAGGAGCAGCCCCAGTACAGCTACAAGTAGCCGGTCTGACGCTGGCGGGCGCCGGGCCTCCTACGGAGGTGTTATGCCTGCTCAATATGGTCACACCCGACGAGTTGCGTGATGAGGAGGAGTATGAAGATATTCTAGAGGATATCAAGTAAGTTCACAAACCAAATTCAAAATCCTAAAAACTGGAACCGAAGAGCATTTTTTTTAATAGTACACACACAGGTGTCAGACAAGCATGGTGCAGACCGGAACCCTCGCGCGGTGCGGAGGCTAGGAAGGGGTGGGAGGAGGGGTACAGTGAACTCTGGCTACCCTGCTTTCGACGGAAACGCAACACGATGAACATTATGGCCGCGGTCTTTTGTAGGGCGGAGGTACTACCCCATTCGGACTGCTCAGATGGGAGGCATGTCCTACCTTCATGAAGCATATTTATCATACATAGTATGCTACTGTGTTTAATGCACTTACAGTATTTTTATACAGAACAGCTAATCCACATCCACACATTAGCATTTTAACTAACACTGCTTTTTGTTTTACAGGGAGGAATGTAACAAATATGGCTGTGTTCGCAGTATAGAAATTCCAAGACCTATTGAAGGAGTTGAAGTACCTGGTTGTGGAAAGGTGTGTAGTAATTTTTAATGAAAAAATTCACTAATTTGAAATTTAAAAACAACTTAAATCGTCAAGGGCGTAAATTCACATAGGGCGATTGTAAACAATGGTTATGTCAACAATGGTTGTTAAACCAAAAAGCACTGGCACAGTAAAGTAAAAGATTTAGATCAACGCAGTAGCAAGAATTAAGTAGGACCGAAATGAAGGCTATTTTCGCCCAAATGGTGATGCCCAAACTTTTTTGCCGGAAGCGTCGATATGTAACTGGAGAACACCGAATGGTATCACCACAGAATAACCGCCAAGGTATCTTATCGTTTTACAATTAAAATTAACGGGTCCATTTTGTTTTCCAGGTATTTGTGGAGTTCAATAGTATTGCAGACTGTCAGAAGGCACAGCAAACTCTAACGGGTCGTAAGTTCAGTAATCGTGTCGTCGTCACTTCGTACTTCGATCCTGACAAGTATCACCGCAGAGAATTCTAACTCACGTTTTTCTCTAACTACTTGATACAATCTCATAATACATTGAATTCGATTAAATGAAATAAATTATAATATCTAAAATGTTTTTATTTGATTATAAAAATATAATGTAAGACAATCGATTGATTAAAACTATTTGGTGGTATGGTTTTACTGAAGATATAGGTATAATATTTTCAGACTGATTGATGAAACTTGCATCATCTTTAAATGTGCAAGTAAGATACTACCGTCGAACTTAATGTCTTCAACAGAAAAAAAAAAAACAATTTATTCTGTGAAGGAAAGTAATCGTAAATAACATAAATGTTTTTGTTCAATCTTACATAATAACCTTAAAAATAAAATAATTAAGTTTATAAAATTTAGACGTCCTGTTGCATCGCCGGCTGGTAAGTGTTGAGTGATCCCGTCTCCGCTGAAAGCACTAATTTCCTCATAACTACGTAGAGAATTCCACCGACTACCAGCATACCGATACCGGCCATAAGACTAATAGCCCAAGCTGGAACAGCGTTACCATCTGGAAAAAACAATGATAGGTACACATAGGTAAAAAAATGTATTTTTTTGTAACACCTAACACATGGACTTTTCAACAATTTGCTTTCTACAAAACATAATATAGGTAATTATGTCGTCCGAACCAATAATGAATCCAAAAAAAGATGCCGTTTGGCGCAGTCGTCCGAATGCATAGTATGCATACAGTCAGTGTCAAAAGTAGATGATGACTCATGACTGCACAGATTTCAAAACTTTGAAATCTTGATTCAAATTATTATTTATTCAAAAAAATATTTAAAATAAATCATAAACAGCATTTTCATTGAACGATATTATAAATTAGGTAGGTACTTTGCTCAAAAAGTTATGTATTATACTTAAGTAAATGAACATTACTTTTGACGCTGCTAGCGACAAAGGAACATTTTATGTCTAATTTTTATTTACAAGATTTCATGCACATATATATATATATAGCATATACCTATAACAAGCTAAGATAACAAGTATAGAGTCACGTCAATGCCAATATTTGGGTCCATAGTGCACATAGGTCTAACTAGCGTTTTTCTAAGTACCTACCTACCTAATAACTTAATTGGGTACGGAAAACGTGACTATAATTATTTATACTTACGGTAATAGGTACGGGTCATCACACGCCTCCCTCGCAGAATTTTTCGCCGGGCTTCGGTTTCTTGTGTCAAGACGCTCAGAACAACTGAAAAGGTAGATAAAAGTAGGGTCAAAGTAACGAATTTAAACAAAATATATAAGCTTATTATCACAGCGTTAGTCCCACAAGCTTGTAAACTTGTTTGGGTCGCTAGTCGCTAGCGAGACTTTCATATACCTACTCGCAATTTTATTTGGATTATCTAGGTACTCTAGAAATCTTCCGAACATCAACTAGACTGTTTCCAAAACTTGCACTTTGGAGCCCGGGGCCACAGTTCTTCTACCTACCCCTAAAAAGGAGTTTCCTTAATTTTTTTTTTTTACACTTTTACGGAAGAAACTGCCAAGTACCTACGTGACGATGAGGCACACATTAAAACTATTAAGTGCTGTTCTATCTATACCGTTCAAAGAGATGATGTTAAGGAAAAAAGCAAATCAATTTAATTCATATTGAATGCCATGCGCATTGCGCATTGAGCTTTCAGTATCAATTCCGCAAATGTCCCCGTGGTAGAAGTAGGCGATACTCCTATAACGGCTAGCTATGACTAATTTTTATCTGATTGATCTTAATCCTAGCGGAATCTTGTTATGAATATTTTTCATGTGAATGAATGACTCTTGCCAGTAAGTTGTGCCTTCACAAATCTATATCCGTATTCTTGGTCCAGGATGGACTATTTAGTAAGTACTTTACTAAACAATAACAAACCTAATACCTGTTCACGGATCTAGTCCACTATGGACTCACATACCTAGGTAGGTATAATTATATCTACACACGCACATCGTTGTCACTTTTTAACACTGTCCTTAACTTCACTGCTGCCAACTGGCCCTATACTAATGAGTAATGAGCTCCTAATGGTGCTATACGCATAGCTCCATCTCTCTCCCTGAGTTGAACTGCATCACATTTGAATTGCCAGAAGAGCTCATAGAGCAAGAGCCCATGAACCCCAGACCTTCGTTATTTTATAAAAGCTGAAAGTTTGTCAGCGCATGCTCCCAATACAGGTAAGAACGATGGCCCATTATGAAGTTCGGGTCATAGTGGCTTTGGCAGATACACGGTACTAAAGGGTAGCTGAAGGAGCGAGCGCAGGGCAGTGGGTGTAAGTGACATGGCGAGTCAGGTCTATTGCGATCCTTCACAGCCCATGTATTGGAATTACACAATTGGAATTATAATTCCATTTATATAATGCCAATACATGCGCAGTGAGGGATCGCAATAAACCTAAAATTGGAATTAGAATTCCAATTTTATAATTCCATAATATGCGCAGTGAGGGGTCGTAATAGACCTGACTTGCCGTCTCACTCGCACCCACTGCCTTGCGCTTGCTACACTTTAGTACCGTTTATCTGCCAAAGCCACTATGACCCGAACTTCATAATGGGTCATCGTTCTTACCTGTATTGGGAGCATTCGCTGATAAACTTTCAGCTTTTATAAAATAACGAAAGTCTGGGGTTCACGGGCTCTTAGTCCATCATAAAAAGATCCCTGTACTTACTACAAAACAGCTCACACTACATAATCAGCCTACTAGATACTATCTACCTAGGTATGGGGAGGCTATCTAGTAGATAGCCTCCCCATACCTAGGTACCGTCCGTCCCAGTTAGAGAAAGACATCCTTTACCTATTCAGACAGGCATTTACTCTTCATTGAAATTACGTTTCCATTCAAAATACAATATCTACTTAATAAAAACAATGAAAAAAGTTTACATCTACTTAGGTAGGTACAATAATTATGAATTGCGATAATGAAATGAATACATAGCTTAACACAAAACACAGGTCATTAGAAGTGTATCTATTGTAACAAAAGTAGGTACTTACCTAAAACAGCAGCCAAGTAAAACCACAATGACCTCCTTTGTGCCATTTTGAAGTTTTTTTTAATAATTAGGACACTAAATAATCGAAAACACTTTGCAATAAAGCAATACCTACGGATGACACACTAAAACACAGCAGCAAAGGTGTGTTCTTGAGCACAGGGCCGTTATCAAACTTAGATAAGATACGGCGATGATTAGTAATGTGTACACTGAATATGAAATATAGTACGTAGGTACTGAAAAAAAAAAGATATCTAAGTATAGGTAAGTATATATACCTAAGTATCTACCTACCAAATACATGCGTCAGTGTTTTCAGAGAAATAAGATTCACTCAGTCACTATTTTTTTATCGGTCACGTCAATATGACTTCACCTTACCTGATGGTAAGTTAAAGGTAATCTCAGGAATGCGGTCACTCATAGCTATTCATGTGATATAGGTACCTACATACATCGAAACTAACCCAATGGTGGCCCTCAGCTTGATGGCTTCAACAAATGCTTTTTCACGCCTCGCATTGAGGAACCGGGACTGTGGGAGGAAGCAAACACGTGAGCTGGTAAAGAATTCCAGGTTTTGTGGTGCGGCAAAGAAAAGAGGCACCGAACCGCTTGGTTCTTGATGGAATTGTTAGCACGTTATGTGGGTTGTTTTGTAGTTCCATTCCTGAAAAGGTGGGACTAGTATAAAAAGTCTTAGTCCAGACTACAATCTATCCCTGCACAAAATTTCAGCCAGATCCGTTAAGCCATTTTTGCGTGGAAGAATATCGAACATGGAAGCAGATATAGCTTTTATAAACACCATACTTCCGCGATTATAATATTATATAGTAGGAAGTAGGATTGTTTTTATGTTAATATTCCATAGGATAAAGTTAGGTAAGCCAAAATTACGTAGGTACCTACCTTTTTCTTATCTTGCCGAAATCCCCGTGGATACCACCCCCGTCGGCCATCGGGGGTGGTTGTCGGGATTGAACCGACTAAAACCGCACGCCGTTTCGGGTCTTAATTTTAGTAAGTAGGTAAGACTGGTAAGGTCTATAGAGTAAGAGCCAAAATTACGTACCTATGTATTACTTAGGTGAGTATATAAATTCCGAAAAACGTTGTGAATTTTATAGGCACACCAACGAATGCAATTAAATTAGACCTATATAGATGTTATGCAAGAATGACGGTTATTGCAATTTAATTGTAATTAAATATTCGTCTATTCATACTTTGTTTCGTACAGGTGCTACTTGCTAATAAGGTAGCAAGTAGCACCCGTAAATTCTAAACCAATAAACACTTACAGAGGTGTGGTTTTAACATGATACCTTCTGCCTCAATCTGACCAAAGCGGCCATCGTCCGCTTAGATTGGAAGGTGGTTTAGCGTAATTAGCGCAAAGATCAAAATAAAATTCTTCTAAGTTAGGTAGGTACCTACATAATAAGTTTATTAAAATAAAATCTACATCTAAAAACAAAATAAAACTAATTCTCTTCATAATTAACTTTGAAAGATATTTTTTATGTCAGCCTCAGCAAGAACTTTAGCTGTGACAGAATCTTTATTTTTAGGGATTAATTTAGTAGAAGCTTCAATTTGCCGTTCACTGCCCACTGCCTCTGCAGTTTTCGCAATTAACTCGTCTTCAGATATGCCTTCTGCTTTCAACTTTTCATATTGCTGTACTAGTCTTTTAGTTGGTGTTTCAGACTGACTTAGGAGACTAATTGCTGCTAAACCATGTCCATGTGAGTGAAGTTTTCTGTGGATAATCAATTGCTAAGTAAAGATAAGTTAAGTCAAATCTCAATATGTATCACAAAGCATCAATACTTACGCTCTGACAACATCTTCAGGATACAGAATTTGCCTAATGGGTTTTGCCTCTGGTTTGGGTTTAGCAAATTTAGGCTCTGTAATTGGTGGGAATGCTCTATATACATCAAACCAAATAGGTCTATCATCAGGTTTCATAGCTCCTTTTGTCAGTAGCCCCTCAACTCTGGAATGAAATTTTCATACAATATGAGGACAAGAAATTTTGATCAGTTACTGTTTATAGTTAATTGCTCCTTACTTTCCCAAAAGAAATAAGCATCTTGACTGTGACAAAACACAATATTCAAACTCGTGGTTGATCATTATGTGCTTCTAACTCACATCAAAGAAAAGTATTGTTTGTTGAAAAAGAATAACCACCATTAAATTATTGGTAACTTTATTAGAATATCCAGAATTTTAAAACTATATCTACGACAAGTAATAAATTAAGTGAAACAATTTAAAAATCATTCTGCATTGCATGAAAAATTGTTCTGCGCAAGTTTTCCCATCCACTTCTTTTGGTTTCAGAAATTAATTTTTGCTGTAGTTTTTTGATATCATCCTCTAACTCCTCTGCTAATTTGTCACTCTCTGCTTTTTGATCAGACTCCATTTCTTCACATCTAAAAAATAAGTATATTTAAACCGGGTCTAGGGCTGTTAAAATAGATTGAAGGCATTTTAGACAAATTTGATGATTACTGTTTTTTATATGAAGTATATATGTCTTTCAAGTTTTTCAGCTTTTGTTTATGGGCTGTAGTCGCCTGCTGCATACATTTCACAACAGCTCCTGTTAAATGTTCCAACTTCTTCTCATTTTCTTTCATAGCATTACAATCAACTTCTAACTGCAACATGACCTCAGACAAATTGTTGAGGAGAAGAGCACTCTTTTCCTTCCTGTAAATTTATAATTCAATATTTAGGTAGGTACTTGATACCAAGGATAGTGAATGCTCAATTATTGAAAAACAAACTTACCTTGCTTCTTGGTGATTATTCATTACATCTAATATTTTCTGTCGTGACTCTTTACAAGCTTCCACATTAACTTCTAACTTTTTTTTCTTGGCATTGGCCTGATATTGACCAATCAAATTAGATAGTCCTTCTTCTTCAGTAATATCACTGGAAATATTTCTTGGACGTTTTTGGCCTTTTTTGATATTTGGAGACTCTTTTAAAAACTGAGAATCATTTAGTAATTCATTTAAATCGCCCGGTAAAAATTTAGGTTTTCCTCCCTTCTTTGATGCCATATTTACGAATTTTACAATATAATAATCAAAATTATTACCGGACACTTCTGAGTCAGAATAATTTTCCCGGTTTTTCCACTATTATTTACCGCGCAAAAATGTTCTTTTTTTAATGCATTTTGTAAATAAAGGGCCAAAGGCCAAAGACATTAAAAAATAAGTTAAATATTTTTTATACCTGGTAAAAATCGTCCCAATTCTTTCTAGTCTGCTACTTGCCATCTTAATATAGTGGTTTTTAATTTTCTGTTAAAATATCTATTTTCTTTCGTAAAGATAGAATATTATGAATTTATTTATAGTTTCGATTTTAACTTTTTTAGGTTAGATAGAGTAGGTAAATTTTTGACATCAACTTGTCAACTTCAAATATAAATACTTCAATCCGTATTCTCTGTCTACGCTTCAATCCGCTTCAATCAGATCTTCAATCCGTCCGTCTCAGTCAGTGGTCTCAGTTTCAATCAATATTGATTATGGCATGGGCATGGCTGAGGCGCCTGAGGCAAGGAACCTAACTTCTCCATTGTTTGGATATTGAGATAAATCTGAAAAAAAAAGGAAGGGTAAAGTTAAGTTTATCACGAGTTTATCCGATTTTTTTTATGTCGGTCACATCAATATGACTTCACCTCGCCTGATGGTAAGCTAAAGGTAAAGTCTACGCGTGTGATCGTACACCACATGGTAGCATGTCATGTCATCGGACCACCCATGCATGACACGCTAGTATTGGGACCATTACAATGTTGATTGCTACAACACTGGACTACATGAAAGATTGAGCACCAATATACACCATTACACTGCACTTTAATAAAATAATCATCATTGGCATTGACTATGACGAAACCATAGACTCGCAGACCAGGCTTTACTCTCTTAACTTGGTTTTCGCGAGGATAATACAGCAGTACTTGCAGGTGAGGTTGGCTTGGGCTCTAAAGATTTTTGTGGACTGAATTTTGGCATACTTACCAAAATTTTAATTGAGGTATGGTATAAAAATAAGCAAATAACAAAGTTTAGTTATTATAAATCATGTATTTTCAAAATTAAGTCACAATACAAATCATTCAAGGCATTCTTTTTCTCAACTTAAATTTTTTTTCATCACTTAATATACACTTAAATCTATTTACAAGTTTAGAACCTTAATAATTATAATTTTATTTATGGAAGAATCCCATTTTAAATATTCTCTAGCATAAGTATTATTATTCCCAGAACAACCTTACTCAATATTACTAACATTTAGATTCTTAGGAGTTACTTTATTTTGAAATACCATTGAATATAAAAAGTTAATTTATCAGTCTCCTGAAGAATTGATGTTTTATTGCTAAAGTATTATTATAGTAAATAGTAAGTAAATATGAGTAAGGCGTCATTACAACATCCACATGAAAATACCGTCTATTTTCTTTATAGGAGATTCATAAGCTGCTATGATTGCGACCGATGCTTCCGGAAACATCGCTTGTCTGCTTGTCGAGTCAGAATGTCGGAGACGAAAGTTCTGTGCGTAAACACCCGAAGAATATCCTCTCGGGCTTCTTGAATACCTTCACATACTATTTTACTCCTTTGTATATTGCCCTGTAACAAACAATTGTTGTGATATTTATTATAGTACCATAGGGTTTGAGTGATTGGGTGCGGGTAGGTACATCCAATCCAATTGGATAAACACATCAGGTTGCAATTTGGTACAAGCGTAGATTATAGTCTAGCATGACACATAGGCTTTTAATCGCTGGCATAGGTTCCCATGGGTGGCGAGAACGAGATTAGAATTCCATGTGGGCAACAAGTAGTAATGAATAAACACGTTACCTTGAGTAGTTCTAATAGTGTATGCGAGTGTGGTTGTAAAGCTGAAAGCGCGCGCCCTGACGCGGTCTCTAGGGCTCGCAGCAGTCCCGCTAGTTGCTCGCCCACGTCTGACTCTAGTGACATCTGAAATAAAAATCATAAACATGTTGTACACATTAGTACTCTATATGAAATTGTAAATGAGCTGTGTCTGTACATTGGAGACGACGACGACGGACTGGAAACTTGGTTTATGTTATATAGACCGGGACCCGGCTTCGCCCGGGTGTAAATTCCAGGTTTCCAATAAAATACATAGCCAATGACACTCGCGAATGATGTGGCTTTCTATTTGTGAAAGAATTTTTAAAATCAGTTCAGTAGATCCCGAGATTACCCCTTAAATTTAACAAATATACAAACACAAACTTTACCTCTTTATAATATTAGTATAGATGGCTGATACGGTTTTTTTGTACATAAATACATATTTTACAATATAGTATAGAAGTATAGATATAGATAACTGATACGGTTTCTTTTGTACATAAATACATATTTTACAATAGAAACTCCCAGACCAAACACTGAGCGTAGATGGCCCGGGGTCAGTTGGGGTGCGAGGGATATGCCCATTGGGTAAACTTACACCCCGGTTACCAAGGCCCGAAACGGCGTGCGGTTTTAGTCGGTTCGATCCCGACATAACCACCCCCGATGGCCGACGGGGGTGGTATCCATGGGGATTTCCGCACGATAAAAAAAAAAAAGGAGTCGCACTTCCGGCGTGCTATAAAGTGTAGGACGCACCAGGTCGTCCATCTGCGCGGTGAGGTGGTGCACCTTCCAGCCGTCGGCGCTGGAGAGCACGTGGCGCTGGCTGGCGATGGCGCGCAGGTCGCGCGCGCGCGGCTCGCGGCGCCGCACGTCGCCCGGCCGCGTGAAGTGCAGCGCCGTGCTGCGCCAGCCGCACACGTAGCTCGAGCTCAGCAGCGGCCCTGTACGTATTCAATGCTCGCCTTAGCCGCCACACCAAGCGCGTTCAACCATTCTTAATGACAAAAGCAGTGCAGATGCAAAAATAAACCTTACTACAAATACTAAAAACTCTGTTTTCAACGTGATAAGAATCTGCTCTCCTCTCCGAGCCGGTCTGTGTGAACGGACCCTTACTCTTCAACTTATTCCAAGCGATCGGTATTGGAATTCGGAAGTTTCGTATTCTTCAACGCTCTCGAATTCGACGTTAGTGCCATAATAGCAACCCATTTATGTCCCACTGCTGGGCACAGGTCTCCTCTCCTTTAAGAAGAGAGTCGAGTGCGCCATGTTGTTTTGAAATTACACAGAACAGGAATTGAAATTGCGACAGCAATGCTACTCTTGACTTATATTTGACAGCGTGTTGTGCTGGTGACGTAAGTCCAAGAGCAATCCTAGAGTTTAGAGTTTGTTAGAGAGTCAATGGCATAATGGTGACTTGCTTTAACAGAATTGAGGCCTAGATAAATTTTGCAGTTATTGCCCAGTGGCAATTGGCAATAACTGCAAAATTTATCTAGGCCTCGATTCTGTCACTGTCACTATCTAGAACACCAGTGTGTTATACTTAAAAAAATGTGACTTTTTATTTTGATTGATTAGTTAGTTTTTTTGTGAGTTGCCTCAGGCATATTAAAAAAAATACTGTGGTAAACAAAAATTGAGTCACGAGTTCTGGGTCGGGAATTTTTTTGGATAGGGACGCACCATTGTAGCTGTAAATTCAAGTAGATTACTTACGTTTAGGAGGAGGGTTAAATGTAACAGGAGGAGGTGTGGGCGGTGGTTCTTCGCCCTGAAAGTCACACTGCCTCACTTCATTAGTTAATCTGAAACGAATTAAGACAATAACATAAAATAGTTCTCATATAGGTAAAATTAAAATGTTTTTGAACGAATCATCGCCCATTTTTTATCGAAATTCGAATCACTTCTTTCGATCTAATTGAAATCCAAACAAATACCGATAATCTTATAGTAATGAAAATTGGATGCACTTCGTAAATGTATGTGCGCTAGTCCTTAGATTTCTTACACTTGCTTTCGGGGCTTCTTCCGGGGCGACAGGTCAGGGTTGGGATGCGACTGGTGGGGCTGATGGGGGTGGGATTGATGCAGGTGCGGCGGCTCGGGCTCCTCGTCGGGCGCGGGCGAGGACGCGGCGCTGATGGTGGTGGAGCCCGAGCCCGCGCCGCAGCGCCCCGCCGGCACGTCCTCCCAGCCCGTGCTCTCCGGCCGCGCGTAGCCGCCCATACACTTCGACGGCGACCTGCTCAAAATAGACACGGGTAACTCAACACGGCGTAGTAAGCAGGTTTCACTAACAGGAACGATTTAAGAAAATGCATAAATTATATATCTAACTTTTAAACTTTTGCGTCCCATGATAATATACTATCATGTTAACAGGAATTAACGCGATCATGGTATAGGTATATAGATGCTTTAAGATTGCCTGACGTTTGACGTGGGTGTGGTCACATTGTAGAAACATCTACCTATACCATGATCGCGTTAATTCCTGCTAACATTATACTAAATGCATTATTCATCTGAAAACTAACAAGGTTGATTTGTAGATAATATTTGGAATTTCGGTAGGGAAGTCGAAACTCCAAATGACTTAAGGTCTACAATAATTTCACAAACATACTATATTCTTAATTATAATTAATATATATTCCTGTAAATTCCATCAGTGAGAATTTAATCTATGAATGCATTAACTTACCCATCCAGTTCTCGCTTCCTAAGTATAGATGGTCTGGGTAGTACTGGTGGTGTGGATATCGACGTCGGTGGCAAACGCGTATCCCCTGTCATTGAAACCGCGTTCACGACGGTCACTAGTAAAAATATAACAATTTTAATAAACCTTATATCTATTGTCGAATACAGATGTAGCTGACCTAACCAGTATTGTATAACTATGCAAAGTGCTATCAAACTTGGTTACCCTTTAGCTCCAAACCCCAGTTGTAGTGTACCCAAGTAATGCATTACACAATATTAAAGTAAAAAGTAGTAACAAAAATAGCAACTAACCTTGTGACTGGCTAGGTTGCGGTTGAGATTGCTGTTGCAAGTATGGGCCTAAAGTGCGCGGCATCGACTGGTGTGGTGTTACAGATGCGAGGGGCACGTGTTGTACCACAGGCGCTACGGGAGCATGCTGCGTGACGGGCAGCAGGGGCGCGGGGGCGGAGTGCGGGGGGTGCGGCGGGTGCGGGGGGTGCGCGGGCGGCGGGGTGGTGTGCGCGCCGAGCGAGCTGCCGCGCGACACTTCGTAGTACAACTGGGTCGGCGCGCTGTTGCCCACCACTCCACGGACTCCTACGCTGGCAACGCCGACCACCTGCTATTGAATAATACATAAGTATCAGAAACACATTGAACTATTGACTATCTTAGTATTACAGTAGTTTTAGGTATCAAGCAAATCATTAAAATTGTGGTTTATCTCACCTTGGCGGGTTGGTAGTTTCTCTGCAGCAGAGGTAGTGGACGCGGTGTGGAACCGGCTGGTGTCGGAGTAGGGGCGCGTGGGGGTACATTTCGTCCTGGACCCGATATTACACCACTTGCTGTTAATAGAGGGATATTATTATATAACATTATTAACTGTAATGCATATAAGCAGTTTGTACTCGTACCTGGTACTCTATTGACCGACTACACTATGTGTGCTGTTATACACTACAAAGCCAGCATTTGTGCATCAGTGTATTGATAAAATGTTATCAATAAGCTGCATACATACATAAATAGATAGCTACTCTTTATTGTATACTAAACACATATACAAATAAGGATAATATGTGAAGATTATGTACATCAGTGGTCTGCTTAGTGGTTATCGCTGGCTGCGATCACTTCCAGACAACCATAGATTTTAGCACAAAAATTCATCATTATTCTTTCGAAATAACTTTGGTACAGATGAAATTTGATTGCTATTATGCTTTATAAAAAGAAGACCAACTTACATGTAAGTACAGAAGTTGTAGGTAATGTAACAATAGAAGAATGAGAAGGTTGAGTAGACTGAGTGGAAGGTACAACAGGAGTGGGAGGGCGAGTACCACGCTGCCCATATACTAATGTACTCCGAGGTCCACGTGTACCACCAGACCAGGTGCCACCTGCAAGGATAATATCACTTTTAAAACTGTATGAAAATTAATATCTTTCAGAATAAAATGATATATTTTTGTTGTGTGTTAAGAACAATAAAAAATCCTTTCACCTTGAGAACCAGTTGAATTTGCTGCAGGAACTACTGGACGAACTGCAAGTGATGCACCAGCTGCTAAACCTCGTGGCACATGGCTTGTTACACCCACTCCAACCCCTTTGCTCACCAACACTCCACTAGTACTGCTTACATTCACATTTGACAGTACAGCTGTTGGAAACAAAAAGGTTTGTGATTAATTCATTAAAATTAAACATTTTTAAGTTAACCTCAACACTATTTCAGGGGCAATGGCCGCAATGGGTGAAGTGGGTCTCATACATTGCAATCCTTCTAAGTAGGGTTTTTAGTGTTCTGATTTTATAGTTAAATGATAATAGGGTAGAGTAGGTGATATTTTTTTTTTATTAGTTGCTGCATTACATTGGAATATTAGTTCAAAATCTATTTTAGACGCGAGACAAGGAGAGAATATTTAAAATATAGTATTTCTTACCTGGTATCTTCGAACTATGATGAGGCAAAGGAGGCAGCACTCTGACAGTCGGTGGAAGTGTACGTACAGATGAGTTTACTACAAGGTTACCAGTTCCACTAACCAGTTGTCCACCAACATTTAACACTTGAGTGCCACTCACAGAGGAACTCACACTTGACTGAACATTATTTGAAATAGTATTACTGGGGTTGGACACTTGTCCAGATAGCTGAGTGCCTTGACTTATAATCTGTGTGGCAGGACTAATAATTGATCCACTGGGACTAATCAACTGTGACTGTGACATAATTTGAGTATTCTGACCAATAAGCTGGGAATTTTGGCTAACAATCTGAGCTCCCTGCAAGATTGGTGATCCACTTATTATCATTTGAGGCTGAAACATTGATTAAAACAGGTTTAATTGAAAATTATCTCATTTTAACTACATTAAATATTTCATAGAACGAATATTAATGATACATGAAACAATTTCGGTTTTTTTAATAATTAATGGATTCAATAAGGATTGCAACTATTCGTAACGTAGTTACTTTGAAATATATTCATAATATACTGCGAAAATACTCACTTGAGAGGCAACGTTCGAAGATATAATTTGAGCAAGCCCTGGACGCATCAAGCCTGCTCCGGGACTGGCGTGTGCTATTATTTGACTGGGACCTGTAGGTTTAGTTTGACCAGCTATCAAATGAGCCATTTTCACTTCAGAATTAGAAACACTTTTAACTATGGTAATCTTTTGAGTAGCTAAATCTATTGGATGCATTTTGCCAGCAACTGATCTATCACTGTCCAAATTACTACTCATTGTGGCAGTTTTACATTTGATAAAAGTCTATTATTTAACTAGTATAGAAATACGAATAAAATCTATCTTTTAAGATTCAATTATTATACATTATTTCCCCCGAAACAGTTTTATTGCCAAATATTACACTGCTTGCATAAAAAAATAGTAAATCGTACATGAATATGAATGACACAAAGTCACAAACAACACAACAGTAGACAAGAGAGTAGACATAGACGTTTCATTTTCTCTTCACTCTATAGTCTATTGTGCCAGCAAGCCGACTCAAAGCAAAAAATCAAAGGACTGCGATTCATCGCCGTTTTTCAAACTTTCATGGAAAGTTTAAGTATTTTTTATTTTTTGTAATAATAAATAGGTAATCAAAAAAATGCAGTCTATCTAACGTTTCGCAGGTACGGCAGATACATCATCATCTTCATCATATATATTATTTTGTATTGGTTCTGAATTTATAAAAAGCAGAGTCTGTCTGTATGTTAGAACACGTTCACAATGTAATGTTACATTACAGTATAGCTTGTCTATAAAGTCGTGAAATTAAATGAGGGCGCTGCTGAACTTCATGTAGCAACCCTATATAGTGCGACTAAAATGATCTTGATACTAGAAGTTCGTTCCTAGTAAAATGAGTTACTAAAATAAAACACATTATGCAGTCATAATATTGTTTCTGTTTTATTTATTAAACCAGGTGCAGTATAAAGTTTTGACCCAGATCTAGAATAAAGTTATTGAACCAGATCCAGAATAAAGTTAGTTCAAACTCAAACTTAATCATTTATTAAATTCAATCAGTTACAAAGAATAATCACTCCGGATTCCAAAAATATTAAATATTGAAATGCGTTTCGCCACTTTCAGCAGTACAGTCACCACTGTCACCACAAATGTTAAAGTTATCCATTTCTTTCTTCGGCCGACCTTTCATGTGTTTCCCAGGAGTTTCAAACTTTCCATCATTCTTAAAACCTTCGTTAACTATCCGCCAACTGTACTCTCTGATTTTCCTGTAAAGAGTAAAAATAATCATTTAATAAAATTAATTACTGAATGGCAACAAGTTATTGACTTGAAGCAATTGTTCAAATAAAAAAATTGGTACAATAAAAGATTGAACGACTTGTACCATCATAATATCAAAAATTTAGATCGTACTATAAAAATGACCTACTATAAAATATTTTTCTAACCTAAAAATATTGAATGTAAACAATGCCTTTTTTGCCTTCAAATCGTAAATTCAGTAGATTTGTAAGTTCCGATAGATTCAAAACAAATAATAACATGATTACATACCCATCAAAGATGCTGTTCGCCCATAAACGTCCTCCAAATCCCATAAAATTATCCAGCTTAGTAGTCCGTGATTCATCGCTGGAAAACTTTAAAAATCACCTCCCATGCACCACTCTGATTTACTTTACTCATTTCTCAACCTTTCATGCGTAGTTTAGTATCAATGTATTGCAGTTTAATGAAAACAATAAAAAATACGAGAAGAAAACTGGTCCACTACACGATATTCGACGATAACAGTGACAACTGACGTACTTATGTTTGGTGTTGCCACTCACATGTTTAATGTTAGTTCCTCAAACATTCTTTTCACGACTAAATAGACAAGCTATACCTACAGTCAGACTTTGGATGAAAACTATGAAAAGTATGGAAGGGATGGAATGGAACCATGCCAAACCATGCATGCAGGTCCTATTCTTTCATAATCGTTCGCCACGTTCGGCAGCAGGGCTTCGCCTTCCTTTTTCCAAGTTTTAAGTAACCATAGACAAAATAATTATTAGTCTAATTTCATAAATATTATATTATATTATCCATTATGTTTTCAAGGAAATGAAATGATCGATGTAACAAAGTTATGAATTTGAAAATATTTTCGAGTTTTAAAGACAGCAGAAAAGATATTGTTTTTATTGAGGCTACAATATCAAACCAGTAAATCAGAAACGCAAAGCACAAAGCACGTTTGTTTTGTTTATGGTACGCCATGGCGGAGCGAGTTGGTGACGGTGATTTTTCAGAAGAAAATATACAGAAATTTAACAATGAAAGACGAAGCAGTAAACAGTGGGTTAAACTTAATGTTGGTGGCACATATTTCCTGACTACGAAAACGACGTTATCTAGAGACCCTAATTCATTTTTGTATCGATTAGTCCAAGAGGATAGTGACTTGATTTCAGATAGGGTTTGTGGCATTTCTTATTGTCTTTTTGTATGTAAATGAGTTTTACCAAATTTGCTAAGCCATTTATGTATTTGCTTCCAGGACGAAACAGGCGCATATTTAATAGACCGAGATCCGACGTATTTTTCTCCAGTACTGAATTATCTTCGTCACGGTAAACTGGTTATTAACAATGACATCGCCGAAGAAGGCGTATTGGAAGAAGCAGAGTTTTATAATATTACTGAACTTATAAGATTAGTTAAGGAAAGGATATGTCTAAGAGAAAGGAGGCCCCTAAAAGATTCTAAAAAACATGTGTACAGAGTGCTACAGTTTCATGAAGAAGAGTTGACACAGATGGTATCAACCATGTCAGATGGATGGAAGTTCGAACAGCTAATTAACATTGGGTCTCAGTATAACTATGGAAATGATGAACATGCAGAGTTCCTATGTGTTGTCAGCCGTGAGTGTGGCAGTTCTCTAAATAGCAACGATATAGAGCCTACAGACCGTGCTAAGGTGCTCCAACAAAAAGGCTCACGGATGTGAGCTTACCATTTAATATTTTTTAGACTGTCAGCTCTGTGTGGAGAAAGTGTAAATATAATAGTGTGCAAACAGTCAATACATATACTTTTCTTTATATACCTTTAATTTATGAAAAATTGTCTAGTTCTGCAATAAGATTTGCGTGTTAGTACAATTGAGTGGTATCTATATATTTGGTATTCTATTTCAGTAATTAAAAAACTAGACAAATACTCAATTGATGTAGTGTCAAGTGTAGATCCAGGCAAGTGGTTGGACTGTCCAGCATTAATGAAAGTTATGGACAACTTTTATCACTACTGTTTTCAACATAAATATGCAGATCTTTCCCTAGATTTTTAGAAATACCACAATTTTTGTCTTCCTCCCTGGGCACTAGTTACTATATAACTATATTTTTTTATCTTCCAACATATATTTCAAATGATATCTTTGTTACTATAAAAAGGCTGGGTTGAACCTGACAGTGTGAATTTTTAAATGTTAAGATTGTTTTACGTTTGTTTAAAGGCTCAGTCTCATTCATTCATTAAGTATTGATTACATCTGCAAATATAATTCAGGGTGCACCAAAATATTGTAAATATCTTTAACTCTAAATTTAAAATAAAATGTTTCATTCTTAACTCTGTGAGTTTTGGTGCAGTGAAGTATATCTGCAACATACCTAGGATAAGATTATGACTCAGTCATGATTACCTCTTTAGTATTTTAACTGAGCTGAGTAAGGAAGGAAGGTAATTGATGTATTGTGTATGTAATAGTATGGATTTCAGTGGCTTGTGTGATATTCTAAAAATTCATATAGACAAATAATGATGAAACCTGATATTCTTATAATTTCATACAGAGAAATAGTGATAAAACAGATTTGTAAATATAAAATGTTATCAATGGGATCAGTAATCAATTCCAGATATTATGCTCATTTACCATTTTACCAAATGTAATATTAGAAACTTACAATTCCAATTCAGTTGTTTTATTTTCTATAGAAACACAAAAAAACTATCAGATAATAATAAAGGAAGTATATCGGTGATACCTTTATTTTACTGAATACAATTGACTGAAAACGTAAATGATTTTGACACGCCTTCACTTAAGATTATTATTAGTATCTAAGTTAATTTCATAACTACATAATATATAAATCTATAACACGTTGTTTTTTAAAAAAATAAACATTAGCACTATTTAAAAACATTAAATTATACAGCTTATTATAAAATATTGCATTCAACTGCATTAAATACAAGTTAACAAGAGGATCTACATTAGAAACTCCTTCATATAGATAACACTGTTATTATCAAAATACGGAAATCTTCACACGTTTTGTAAGGCAATGGGGGTTGGTTGTCTACTTAATATCATGAAACTATAAACTAACTTTTCAAATTGGTTGGCAATTTAACTTAGCACCAATCTGCCATATATGTAAAGTCATGGAATAACTTATGGTCTCCAGTTGAAAGTGGGCGTGGTTCTTTAGGCGGTGTGAGCACTGCAGCTTCAGATGTAAATTCACTGTCAAAGTTACTAACATCTTCTAAATTATTTATAGTTGGCACAAACGGTGGTTTCACCTTACGTAAAAGTAGCTGCTCCCAGTTGACATTACGGAAAAAGGCTTGTTTTTTAACATCTTCAGCATCTCTTTCAGAAGAACCTAATCGTCTTTCAGGATTTTTCCGTAACAAACGGCGCATAAGAGCAATTGCTTCAAGCGACAACGTTCGAGGATAACGAACTTCGTCATTTACAATGGAATCAAATACTTCGCCCTCATCTTCTCCAGGGAAAGGCGACTCTCCAACTAACATTTCAAATATTAAGACACCAAGACCCCACCAATCTACAGCCCGAGTGTACGAAGTTTCTGTTAAAACTTCAGGAGCAAGAAATTCAGGAGTGCCACAAAATGTTCCAGTACGATCTCCCCATCCCATACCTTCTTTACAAAGGCCAAAATCAGCAATTTTAACATATCCCTCTGTGTCTAACAGTAAGTTATCTAACTTCAAATCCCTATATATAATGTTATTTTCATGTAAATACTGTAAGCCTAATACTACACAAGCTGCATAAAAAACGGCTCTTGGTTCAGTGAATACATCAGCATGAATATGCATCATGAGGTCACCCCCTGCTGCATACTCCATAACAAAACAAACATGTTGTTCAGTCTGGAAGCATGCAAACAAGTTTACTAAAAACGGGTGCCTAATGGCATTAGCTACCTCAAAAATTCTTTTCTCTGACAACAGTGAGTCTACCTCATCTCTGGCTATGATATCGCCTTTCTTTAAAGCTTTTATTGCAAAATATTCATTTGTAGGTCTGTATTGAGCTAGAATGACTTTGCCAAAGTGTCCTCTGCCAAGAACACTCAATAATCTAAAACTGTCCATAGACATTTCCCCAGATTGTCTTTTGGAATCTTGGTCTTTACCCAAAGTATCAATTACTGATGATGAACGTGAAGAAGATATTCTCATGTTACTTGTAATCTCAACAATTTGATCCTCATTACTTGGAAATTCAAGTACCAACTTAGGTGATGGAGAAGGTGGATACTCCACTAATGGGTTATCACAAGATGGAGTTTGTGGATCTTTTGTGACATAGTTATCCCGTGTATAAGAATCTTCTAAGAATGCAAAGGCTTCTTGTAATTCTTTTTCCATTCTCAGTGTAGAAACATTGGGAGGTGGTTGCATCGGCAAAATTGGTTGCAGTGGAGGGGTGGCTTGTATTTGTGGTGTTACTGGTGTAGATGGCAACCCTAGTGGCCTCACACCTGCCATACCGCCAAGAGTAACATTTGGATTTTCAATTTCTCTATTATCAATTGAACCAGACTCAAAGCTATGTTGTTGTGTCTGATTCATATGAGCAGTTTGAATGTTTTGTATTGAAGGAGAAGAGCGTTTTAACAGTCTGCCAAGCACAACAGCTGGAATGTGCATTTCACCATAAGAAGGCCTTGGAATATTTTTTCCCTGCTGTTTAATGATTTTTCT
Organism: Lithosia quadra; assembly: GCA_963576445.1. Lineage (NCBI taxonomy): Eukaryota > Metazoa > Arthropoda > Insecta > Lepidoptera > Erebidae > Lithosia > Lithosia quadra. The sequence goes on along the minus strand of OY754884.1, from coordinate 5,941,335 downwards.
TTGCCTTTGCAGTTTGGGTTTTCTTGAAATAATAGGGTTTAGGAATTTGATTTCAGCAAACAATAAGCCTTGAGGTTCAAGTTCTAAAGCCATGCCATGCCGTATATCATCAATGAATTCTTCCAATCTCAAGAATTTCACAGCACAAAGCCCACGCCAATCTTTCCAATGGATGCCAATTTCAAGTTCTCTTGATTTGTCTAGCTTCATGGTGAATCTGGAAATGAGAACATTTGAATGAAAAATTGTTCATTGGCAAAAAGATATTATTTCATTTACCAATTTGACCAAAAATTTTGTTAACAAGATTAAGGGGTGAATAGAAATAAAATGGTCATAAGAAATTTTTGAATATTCTCTTCTGCAAATTTAAAATACTTAACCAAATATATAATGGTTCTGTTCATTAATATAATTGGATTGGAATAGTCCATAGTTTATTAAAATAAATGCAAATAATAATTACATCAGATCATTTAAATTCTATTCACCCTGTTTTACCAGTATATAATATTTAGGATTTTAAATACTGATACTTGTTTGCTAAATTTGTCAATTTAGATTAATTGAATGTAGGTAAATAAAATTTAACACTGTCACATTATAGTTTTCATGATACAATAAAATGGATGTCTCAGAAAAGAAAAACCAAAACTGAATGAGAAAAAATATCAAGCATAAAAAATACTAAGAATTTGATAAGTGCCACTGCTATAAAGTTGTTAAATTGATGACCTGAGTTGATGATTTAAATCCATACAATATAAAAATCTATGCTGATGTATGTATGAAACATAATTTACCTAACTAAATAATATAAGTTAAATATTGGAGTATGATAGTGTTCGTCAAGAAGTTTTAGTCATATTACAAATATGTTTATGGCATTAGGTAAACAGATAAGATATGAGTAATGGTAATAGAATTATGACTGTAATTCTGGGAAGCTAAATATGATGGTAAATTAATTTAAACCTTAGTTTTATATCATAATTCAGGTGTTATATATAAGTGATTATAGAACAATTAGGTAATTAATTTTGGATATTGAATCGTAAAAAAATTTATAAAAAAGTTCATAAACTGAACTATAATAAATCCAATTTTATTGAATTTTTCTATTTGGTAAGAAACTTTTTTTACCTCTGATCCCATGCTTGTTGAGAACATGGTCTCCAACTAGTCTGTGCTACAGTGTGGTTGTCTACTTTCAAAACTGCCATTATTTCATTACTTGTATCTTCTTTAATGTTGTATGTATTCTTGATTGAATTACGTATTGCAACACCCTTAACAAATGACTTCAAATCTGTAGGGCTTGCCAAAGTGTCACGGCGACTCCTGCCTGGAACATCCTCTAATAGGTCTTGACATCCCATTAACCTTACTTCTAGAGTCCCTGTCACTTGTACACAGGGACTAATCAAAGGTGCAGGAGACAAAAACTGAGCTCTTGAGCCACTACCACCTGAAAGGCTTACATAACCAGGGCTGGATACAGTGCTACGTAGTTCATGCCCCAGTTCTATGAAAGCAGGACTCTCACAAGGAAGCTCCTGTCTGCGCATATCAAGTGATCGCCGCAATAAATCCAATTTTTGAGTAGAGTCCAAAAGGTTAGTTTGGGCTTCTTGCAAAGCTTTCTTATCAGGAACTTTCTTGTCAGTTTGAAGAAGTCGTATAGCATTTTTCGAGCCTTCTACCACAGCTGCTTCAATTCTTAACCGGTTCCGTAACTCTGCTATTCTTTCATCTAGCAATGCAGCTACACCACTGTCAGAATTTTTACCATCGCCATTTGCACCTGCACTATCACCCTTCTGTTGTTTGGTCAACTTAGAAATACGTAACTTTAAATATTCAATTTTGTCTTTAGAGTCAGCTAGCATTTGATGAGCTTCAGCTAATAGCTTTTTGTCCCTGGATTGATTACTGCTGCTTATGCTTTGAATCATATTTTCAGCACCCTGCTTAACTTTAAGTTCTATATTTAACTGTTTCTCAAGTGATGCCAACTTGCGATCTGTAGTAGCTTCTCCAAGTTGCCTTTGTTGTTGGGCTGCTTCAGAAGCCAGAATAATCTCTTCATCATAGGATAGGTCTTCCGGAGAAGTTGGAGTAGACTGACCACGAGACAACAGAAGCTGAGACTCCAATTCTTGAAGATCGGATTTTAACTCATTCAGCTTTATGTTAGCCTTTTTTACAATATTGGCGACATCAGACAGTGATCTTCTATCCGTGGCCACTTCGCGCAGTTTTTCGGCTCCTTCCTTTATTTTGAGTTCCTTACGTATTTCTCTACGTATGACATCCTTGAGTTCTTCCAACTTAGACGGTAATGCTATTTCTGGAATACACTCGGTTTTAATTCCATATTTGACACCGAGCTCATGAAGAACTGGGTGTCGAACATAATCACCGTGGTAATAACCTGGCTCTGCCATAATTGAGGATGCACAGTCTAACGTCAGTTAACCATAATTATGTGGGAAAATATCACTATTATTGCATAAAGATCACAAAACGTAGATGAATGTGAAACGTTTCTTACTCAGAACAGTGCTCAACATTATAAGTAAAATCATGTTAAAATAAATGAATTTAACGTTTTTATTTTATTAAATCACAAAACAAAACAATCTACACAGGATAATCGGTCAACGAAACCAACGAAACGATGAAACCCTACCATTATACCATAGATAATATAGAGTTGTAGATGATTTCATTTTCAATAATGTCCGTTCACAGACCATAACATATTGTATATTTAACTTGTTGGGCCCGGGTAACTTTGCGTAACGCAAAGTCAACTGTACAAGTCAAAATAAAACGCACGCATCACGCATTCTTTGGGAGATTTTCATAACTCAGTTAAATAGAAGTTCATATTACGATTTTACTAAACTATAACCATGGGAAAACTTACAAATAATTTGACAAAATAGCTTCTTTCATAAATTAATACCGCGCGTTAATATACGTGGTACACTAACAAAACTTTTTTATTTTATTATGGGTATACACTATTAGGTAATCGGTGATAAGATAATGCTATTTATAAGCTATTTAGCTTCATTGCAAAGGCAACAACTGCAAACTGCAACAAGTGATCTTTGCCTGGGTCGGCTGTCCTGTCAGTGTCAGGCACGACTGTTACGACGAGTCACCGAATTTTTTTTTATCTGTAACTTTTCAAGTACCGAAAATCTAGTTAGAAAGTTAGAACTTTCACTTTCTTTTTACTGAAAAATCTGCTAGTATAGAAGTATTCAAATGTTGCAAAGCATAACCGATAATAAATTTTAATCGTACAGGAACGTATTGAAGAGAATTGATTAGGTTTTGTTCCATAATAGATTAGAATTTACTGGTATAAAGACGAGCTGTCAAAAGGCCCTAGTTGTAGTGTAGACAGAAAATTAGGTAGGTAGTAGGTACCTACCTATCATCTGTCCTGTCATAATTACGAAAGCTTGGTCATTCGTTTTAATGGAAAAATAATGCCCGTTAAAGTTGATATTACTCCACCGCCTCCAGCAAATTCCAAACAGCCTGGAGTAACTAAGTCTTTACTTTATAACGGGTCTAAATTCCAAGGACACCAAAAAAGCAAAGGTAACTCATATGAGGTCGAAGTGGTTTTGCAGGTTAGTAACGAAAACAAAGTACGCAATTTTTTTATTATTTACAAAGTAGAGTTCCATTTCTTTGCTAAAAGATTCTTATTAACTAGTCAATTTATGTTTTATTTTTTAAAAATCACGTTAATGTTGTATGTGTAACAACGGTAATGAACGATAATAATGACGTCTGAAATCTTTTTACAGCATGTAGACGAAGAAAATTCATACCTTTGTGGGTACTTAAAAATAAAAGGGTTAACGGAAGAATTTCCTACGCTAACAACGTTTTTTGATGGAGAAATTATATCAGCCAAATATCCTTTCCTCACTAGAAAGTGGGATGCAGATGAGGATGTTGATAGAAAACATTGGGTAAGAACATTGATGCTCACACTTCTCTAGTAGGTAGGTAATGATACTTACCGTAGACCGAGATATTATTTTCTATTTTCAGAGTAAATTTGACTTGTTTGTACCATATTTAAAAACATTCAATTCAGATTCATTTGACTATGACTCTCTTGCAAAGGCTGACTACGTTTTTATGAGGTGGAAAGAACATTTTTTAGTACCAGACCATACAATAAAAGACATAAATGGTGCTTCTTTTGCGGGTTTTTACTATATATGCTTCCATAAGTCTGCTGCCACAATAGAAGGATATTATTACCATCGAAGTTCTGAATGGTGAGTATTTTTTGCTCCTTGTGTATTGAGATTTGAATCTGATTTGTCCAAAATATTCACAAACAATTTTTACTGAATTAAATTTGAGTAAAACAGCCGTTAGCTTAAGATTTGTGGTTTAAAATACTCTTATTGGGTTCTTATTGACTTTTGACTATGACAACAGAGGTTTATTTATGTCTGATTGTGAATGTGCATGTACAATATAATATCTATAAAAACTAGTGTAAAAAAGTATCACAATAGTGCTCAAACATGATTATTAGAATAATCATGTTTGAGCACTATTGTGGTACTTTATAGTGAAGTTTTTTTATCCTACATAATTATTATGTAGGATAACATGAAGTAAAGTAAAGGAAGTTATTTTATCCTACATAATACGTCACTATATAACAATCAATTGTTTGTGAATATAAGTGCCAATTATTATATAGCAAATTGATGAATATCTAGGTGATCTATTACGGATAAAAAGTTTTGTATATTGTGACGTTGATTATAAATTTTAAATTCCGTAATATAAGATGTAACTGTTTTATTCATCAGAATACAGTTTGTTGTCTTTTTTCTGTTCTAAGTTATTGTTGCACTTACGTTGTATATTTGAGTCCTAGCTATCAACTAGCTACTATACACATTAGATAATTTTTTTAAACCACCAATATCAGATTTATCGCTATACCTAGATGGTACTAGTTTGATAGGCCCCAGGGTATGTTTGCCTTGTACATTATGATGATTAATTATTTCCCATATTTTAGAAAAAGCAGTCTGTGTAAATAGTATACATTCTTGGTGATTTTTACTTAAATAATGACTGGTGAATTTTGTTGATTTTCAGGTATCAATCTTTGACTTTAAGTCATGTACCGGAACACAGCATCCAAATTTATGAGTTTAGATGAAATCCCCATGTGAAAACTTTAAAATTTGGATTGATATTTTTGTGTCCGCTAGTACTTACTTGTTCATAAAGGTTGTAATTTCAGCCAGTATCCAAACTATGTAAAGATTGCCAATGTTGTGTTTCTTCAATAATTTAAGATAAAAATGTCAGGGCTAATATACATTCAGAACAAATTAATAATTTCTATATTATGAGTCATGAACAACATTGTGTCAATTCTGTTTTTGCACATACTTCAATAGTAGCAACTTGAAATGTTGTCATGAGTAGAATTTAGAAGTATGCTTTATGTATTGGTAAGTAAATAAAATATTTTCTAGATATAAAAATATTGACTTACTTACATCTTACTTTTGGCCTCATACATTTATTTGCAAATTAGTATCAGAAAGTTTAAAAACTTACATGTTTAATTGTAATTTATTAAGTTTTTTTTAATAATACTATGTATTGTTATTGTGATATTTTGTACAAATAACTTGCAAGTAAGTTGTTTCTATTTTTTGGTCGTAATTTTTGTTATAAATATTATGTAAAATGTTACCTTACTTCATGTAAGTTGAAGTATGTGCAAGTACAGGGAATCTCGTGTTACTGAACAAGTTTATATATTATCATTCAACACCTACTAGTAGGATCTATTTTATCAATGTTATTGATAGAATTGAATATTTTTTTTCAATAAAATATCTGACAGTAATTTTTGATGTTTTCTTTAAATATCATTTAGGCAAGGTAATATCTAGCTACTTATATGAAACCATTTAAACTGTCTATCTGTACTATCATAAAATCCAAAGTAGATGTGACTATTATTAAGGATATTTAAAAAAAAGTTTTTTTTTAATTTTGGATTTTGTTTACGATGTGCGCAATAACTACTGAACTGATTTTGATACGGTTTTTATTTGTTTGCAAGGTCTTGGTCAGACTTAAAAATTAAAGCATGGTTGATCTCAATCGGAAGAATAGAACTGATATAGACTTACCGGCTCAAATACCAGCATAGACTTAGTCGGGAAATAAAAATCCAATTTTATTTTTGATTTCAGTTTTAATGTAACACATTTACTATTTACAATAAAATACTGGCATTGATAAATTTATAGTCATATTATTCATCAAATTTCATCCAGTGAATAAGCAAAATTTTAAATGAAAGTTTCAAGACATTTCAATGATATTATATTTTCTACTGACTAAATCCTTAAAGTATTTGTACAATAATCCTCTTGATATCATAAATAAATATATAAATCTTAGAACAACACACAACATGTGACGCATTTGATTAAGCATTTCACATAGTACCTACTGGCATTTTTGTTGTTATTCTTTATACACTTTTTTTGCGAGTTTAGTTTCACTTTTTCATTATAAGTTTTAAACGTACGAATCGTAGCAGTTTTTGTACTCTTTATCATTAATTACATAATTATATTTTCAGTGTTAACTATAATCAGTAATCATCAAAATTTCAAAATTAGCTTTTGCAATATAAATACTAAGATTGCTATAATGAAAATTATTGATCTAATAAAAATTGGTAGGTATTCATGTTATTTTCTCTGCTATTTTTTTATTAGATGAGATGACAATCATGACTTATTATTTTACACTCAATTATTAAATAAACTATCAAGTGAATTAACCACAATATAGGTAGGTACTTACTTCGTACTGGGCTACTTTTATAAATTTAGGGAAGTACCTACCTACCCACTAAAGAGAAACAGTTATGTATTGGCTTCGTTACGGGGCGATCGATTTAATTGAATAGTAATTTAGAAGGAAAAAGAGGTCGCTTCTTCTCCATGCACCTGCTGCTCCTGGGAACCTAATATCTCGGCGTGGGGGTCTAATACTAGCAGGGGGCACAGTACGAAAACAGCAAGTGCGTGCGGAATGCCGCTTCTAGTCCAATTTGATGAGCATAGTTTGGTAAATACTCTGATAGCCAGCGGTGGCGGGCAGGGCAGGCTGTCATCCATTAATCACATCCATCAAAAGTTAGGTGATGCGCTTGTGAATCGAACGCGCCGCGCCACCGAAAAGGGGTTGCTCTCTTGAACCACCGAGTTGCTAGTAATTGTGATCAAAACTGGAGATGTTCGTATTTTCTATTCTTTACAAAATAAACAAGAAAAACCTGCATCCATCATAAAGAAAAGAATATGGTTACCTACAAGCTACCAGCCATTGACCAATCGTCGAGAATAGACTGTGAAGTAGATACAAGTAAGAAAACGATCGCCTCTTTAACTACCTACTGGATCTGGCACCAACGACTATATCTAGAATAGAGTAAAACTTACCCCACTACACACAGGGATGAATAATTATGAAGAGAAAATGCCATGCTGAGTTTGATTCAGTATATTGAACTTAACTAGGTATTTAGATATATTTAATTTCAAAATACACAATATTGAATTAAGTATGTAAGTATAAAAATACATTTAACTCGTCTACCTTCTAAATAATTTCAAATAGTAAGTTATTATTGTGACATAAACTTAAATACTTATTCTAAGCTTTGGTGGGATCGTTTATGTGTAATGTAATAGTTCGGCTATTTAGATATTTACCCTTTACGAATTCATAAAAATAGTACCTATCAAGTATTTCAAAATGCTAATTCTCTCAAATCAGGATATTTTTAAGAAAAGACGCCAGAGTGCCTGTGATACTCGAGACGCAGTAATTTTTAATTCTTTACCTACATTATTTCTAAGTGGCAAGTACAATAATGGCCACAGTTTAATACAAAATAGATAAATACGAAACATTGCGTTATATAATGGAAATACAAGTTTTGGTGGGTTTTAAGTGTCCGATTTTGCATTTAGATTGTTTGGTACTTACTAATAATACGAACAAATACTTATTAGCTATAATCTACATAACTACACAATGTCAATTGCGATTACGATGAAAGGATATTCTTTTTAGAAATAAAGTGGCAAGCCTGTGCCATTTTTTTACTTATATAATATAGCAAAACATATTTTGCGATATCTAATATAAAACACCAAACATCTAAAGACAAAATACATTCACAACGAAAGAATTACATAAAATATACATCAAATAAATATAAACCAAGAATTATTAGGTATCAATAGAACAATTTACATTAACATAATATAAAACAACGATAATACTACAATGTGAACAATTATATTATCAGTAGCAACATAAAACACTTAAATTAGAAAATATTTACAGAACTTAAAACTTCTAACAAAAATAACTTAATTATGACTGTAATATTTGGCTTTGAAATAAATAGGCTAATATATTGAAAGCTATGGAAATAAATAATTTAAAGGTGAAATAATATTTAAAAATACAATACCTACCTACATACCTACTTCTATCAGCTTTCATGTTCTTAAATTATTTTACACTTGATTTCTAAAAAAAGTGATAGGTATTTTCGAAACTAGGCATCTAATGGAAATGTATAATTTTCAGACGTTAACACCTACATTTGTTCATTTTTCCATAGCTTCCATTATACGTCGTCGGGTAACATCGAATTGTCTAATATATGGAGAGGGAGGCCCTCTATCTTTTTGAAGTCCCTTCGCTGCTGAACCAATGTCTAAGGCCAAGTAGACTGTAAAGATCTTGGTTATCTGTATTGCGAGTTCTCACCGTGTTGGCATGATGTTGAACCACTCGATGTATGTATCTTTTCAGTTGCTCAGGGTATGCTGGTGGTAAACCAAAGCCCGCATGAGGATAGCTATGTAGCCGAAAATTGTGAGGGTACGAATGGTGATGACGTCTAGGATTTTCATGTGTATTATACACACCTCCTATTTGATTACGACCTGGCCAGTAGTCTTGCAAATGACGAAAAGGATAGTTTGGTGGAGGGGTCGGTGAGTTCTGACTCGACCAAGGGTATCTATAGTAGATGCTTGTATGTCCTGGATATACGTGCTGTGCAAGTGTCTTATCATTTTTTATGAATTGTAGCGGAACTTGACCCGGAATCAAACTTGCTTGCTGTTCTTTTGGTTTATTACGTCGATATTGCGCTTTGGTACGAGTGCCTAGAATGCTATCCTCTTTTAATCCATAATTATTTTGTTCTTTGGCGAAGTTGTCATCGGTTGTTACGTCAGCATATCTACTTATCAATTTAATGGCCTCTCCAATATCACTGTAGTCATTTTCAGGATTTAGTTTGCTCTGCTCGCTATCTTTCTTTAATAATGGCGTGGTTGAGTGGTTAGAAGCTTTAGCGGCGAGTGTAGAGTTTTCTTTCTTAGCTTCATTTAATGCAATTTCACTGTTGTATATTTCTGTGGACTTACTAGATGTCTCGATATCTTCTAAGCTTTTATGATTTTCAGTGTTGTACAGAACAGGGTCAACATTAACGAAACCATAAACTAACTCTTTTTGTCCTACGTCGGTGGTACTATTAAGAGATGCTACTTCGGTTGCGTTTAACAGTGGGCTGTCACGTTTGGGCTTATCCGGATAGTTGTGTATATTTGTCAATAAATTTTGGTTAAAAATATCTGATCCTGCCATTGCAGCTGTCCCGTTTTGCCGTATCCCAAGGCTGAAAAGTTCTAGTTCAGCTTTAACAGCGTCGGCATCAGGTGTGTTTCCATCTTTCTTAACGTAATTTGGTTGCGGATCTTGAGCCTGAAAAACATGAAATTGTAAATAAAATAACACTGTTCATGGGCATTTTAGTAGTATGGATGTATGGAGCATTATGTCTGCCCTATGGCCATGAAAGTCTTGGGGTGTAACCGGGAATCGTGCTCCTTTGTGCCGAGGTCTTGTAGTATAGTAGTATACCTATACACTAGTATTGAAGGTGCATACTTATAATTAAATGTCAATTAGTATTTACCTGAGCGTGGGGCTCTTGCCCTTGAAGCGACGCTGCCTGGGGATCTGTAGCGATGGGTATAGTGAACTGATACGGGCCTGGTTCGTCACTGTAGTCGTACGATGCGTCTATATCCAACTGACCATTATTCGGCGGGGTCGTGAATTTAGCACTCAACTGTTCGTTTAATATACGTTCATGCTCTTCGTTGTTCACTATCACCGTCTGAAAAAAAAAACAAATAAATTACTAAAATCGTCAATCAAAATCAATCAAAGTTCAATAAAAAATATTAGAGAGGAATCGAATTGCTAGTGGCGAGGTGGAAATATCAACGGTACCCCGTTGATGTTTATTATATTCATAATAATTTAGATTGGAAAACATGGTATCAACGGATTGGAATAGAGTGTTTAATAAATTAGAATTTGTTAAGCTACTTTTGTCGTTGACTGTACCTTCTACGTTAAATACACTTTTCTTTAAGACAGGTATTCTCATGGTGTATTAGTTTACTGAAGAAGTTTCTAACTAAAGGTCCGTTCACACAGACCGGCTCGGAGAGTATCGGCGCGCATTTTTCTTTTCACACTGATAAATGATTTTCATAATGACAAAAGCAGTGCAGATGCAAAAATGAACCTTACTACAAATACTAAAAACTCTGTTTTCAATTTGATAAGAATCTGCTCTCCTCTCCGAGCCGGTCTGTGTGAACGGACCCTTAAGCTTCAAACGTATTCTTGAAGTACTTACGTTAACGCAGGCATACCGGTCCAGCCTTTGACCATAAGGGCACACCAAGGGTGTTATGAACAAAGATTTGGTGGTGATTCTTCGCGGTGGCGCATTTTGACTGTTGCCGTCGGTGTTCTCTAGCCAGTTCTTCCAGAGCAGGTCGGCGGGGCCTCGGTCGAGGGTGCGGGGCGGCGCGCGGGTGGTTGCTACCGGCACCGGCTCCTCGGTCGTTGGCTCCTCGGTCGCCGGCTCCTCCGTCACTGCTTCCCCGTCTGCCTTCACTAGTGCGCACGACACCAGCAATAACGTTGTCCACGTGTACCACATCGCAAACAACTGAAAACCAAAAATACGTTGTCATTAATATAAGACCTGTAACATCATGGTATGCTCTAATTCATAAATAGAAAGTATGCCTAGTCCTCGTCACCACCATGGTACGTTACTAAGTACATCCGAAGTTTCAGGCAATTACTTAGTAGGTAACATGAAATACGTCTAGTATCGAAACCGAAGCGGTATATAGCACTTGGTTAAGCTTAAACCCTACCGAAAGTACGAATCTATACATTAATAAATCTGTAACTGATCGGTGTCTGTCAAAAGTACAAGGAAATTTCTAATGTTCTTGGTGTCTGTACATGGAAGATATATATTATAAAAAAATTATCAGGGGACTTTATGAATGTAATAGATGCCTAAACTATGATTTTTTTCTGTTTTTTTCTGTTTGTCTGTTTGTCTGTGCCTCTGTTTGTCCGCACTAAATTTTTGTTCACGCTAAAATCAGAAACTACTGGAGGGATTTTGATCAAACTTGGTACGATTATAGTTCATAGTTCTGGGTAACATATAGGCTACTTTTTATACAAGCTGATACCCGTGGCTTCGCCTGCGCTTCGTATTTAGGTCGTTTTTGGCCATATCTCCGGTTCGGCTTAACCAATTACAACCAAACATACGTAAATTTTTAGTCTAAGCAAGACACAGCGATGGACGTCAAAAGTACTGAACGGATTTTGATGCGGCTTTTTTTATTAGAAAGGTCTTGGTTAGACTCAAAATCTTATGCATATTTGATCGCAAGCTTCTATTAGAACCGGCGATATAGTAAAAAAACGCGAAAATCGACGTCCACGCAGGCGGAGCCGCGGGCAACAACTAGTACTTAATAATACTTCCGAAAGATATTTTCATATCATCCTATTTCTTTCATCCGTGTTTCGTGTGCGGGCCCTAAATTTCCTCTTAAAAGCCTCCTTACCTTTAGGGAGGTGTGTACCTACCTATTGACAAGTACTGAACAATTTCTTAATTGCTTACGGACTGACTCGATGTGATGTCAACTGGATCAAGGTTCGACCTCATCTATTAGTTCAATAGCTCGAATACGAACTAACTTTATTCAATGGCTACGTTCTTCATCAAGGTGGGTAGGTATGTTTTCATCTCTATGAGTAATATGAACTTGTAAGAAAATTTAACGCTTACAGATTAGTAGGTATTCATTGATATTTAGAATGGGGATTGACCAAAATAAATTACCTTACTTTTTTATTTTAAATCTTGAAAATATAGAGCAATATAAGAAACCAATTTGAATATTTTTGTTATATTCATCGTATTTCTTTTTAAATTAAATATTTAAAAATCTTAATCCTTCAAGTGCGATGACGTCATTGATGGCATAGAAATATTGTGCCTTTGCTTCAATTTTAACAATTAAAAATTGTATCAATGCTGTCAGTTGTCAAAAATGTCAATCATAAAAAAAAACATAGCCTAGGGCTTTGCTTCGGAGACGATTTTAGTCTCCGGAAATTTTTCACCGGTTTCCAAAAATCTGCGGAGAATATCCGGCGATACTTTTCGATAATTTTTGTTATAAATATACTTTATTCTACGCCAATTATTTATAAAACATGGTACAGAAATTGGCCAGTAACGAATGTAACGTTTCTTTAACCTTCAACCAAAGTCAGCTCATATCCGTCAAAATTTTTATTATTTGAAATGTCTTACATTACTATTATTTCCTTTAGATTGATAACTTAAATGAATAAATTACCGGTGATTTATTCATTTAAGTTATGATCAGCTATACGGCTATAATCTCCGGAGATTTTTCCGGTTTTTTTTTGTCTCAAGAGCAAAGCCCTAATAACATAACCTCTTTAAAAATCACACATTGCTGAGCTGACATAATATTGGATTGCATTGGATTACCATCCTTGCGCTTGCGCTTTTGCAAACGTAGTAACTATTGTATTCTCTTTGTTGCAAACTTTCGACCTTACACCTGATAAAATAAAGTCTCATATTACTACATACAACTAAACAAACACCATGAGTGATGTTTTTATCAAAGCAGACTCACGGAACCTTCCGAAAGTTGAAAATATCATGATACTAGAATATGTAACTACGAGCAACCAGCATAACGTGGCTGAAATAAGAGGAGCAAAGATTTTAATGTAAGTTTATTTTTTACTTTGGTATCTAGGTTACCAACTCGTTCTTAACTATTATTGAGTGATTATCACTGCATTTGTGTTTCATATCATTATTTGTTTTTTAAACTGTTGACTTGTTTTGTAAGGAAATGTAATAAGTACCTATCTATCTACTTTCTAATGACAAAGTGTCTCTTCTCTGTGTTTTAGGTCATCTCGAGATTCTTATATCAACACCGCTGTGGGATATGTTAAAGTAAAACGAACAGGAAGTGATTGTGTAGTTACTGCCAAAGTAGTTCCTGAGCATAGAATAAGTCAAAAACTATACACGGCACATGTAAAATTGACGAACAGACCAATACCATTACTCATGCAGCCTGTGAAGACTGTGCAGCATCTGCAGGTACCTATTTGTAAAACCTAAAAAGGCAGTTTGATATTACATATATATACATACCTATAACAATAACTAGTAGTGATCTTATAACAATATCTCTTTCTTTACAGGTGGTTGCAAACATTCGCTTCTACTCCTTTTCTGGCTAGCAAAGAAAAGTTCAGAACCTTCATCAACTGCGGTTGAATGTTATTGGATCAAACCAACGCTTTCTAGTGCCAGTAAAGAACATGTTCTTAGCAAAGAAATATTTCCGAAAGCTAAGATTCCGAAACTGATTCCAAAATCTAGTACTGTTCTACGTGAATTTCAAGAAGAATGTGGAAGTAGAAATTTAAGTAACTCGCTAATTTTAAAATTTACACAAGGAAACCAATCGAATTCAAAGAATATCTTCGACATCATGTTAGCATTTGTTAGTCATGAAACTGTGCATGATTATGATAACTTCACAAAATATTTAGATAATATTTTTAACAATGATGTCATTCAAGAAATCAGTACAAAAACAGTCAACCAAGCTGAAAGTAAGTATTGGCACAGTATACGTCAGGGAAGGTTAACAGCTTCTAAACTATATGAAGCTGCCCATTGCAGTACAGATGGAGCTTTAGTTCAACAGATATTAGGCGGATACAAAGTTCCCGAAACTAAAGCCATACAACGGGGAAAGAGATTGGAAAGTAGAGTACTCCAAGCAGTAGAGGAAAAATTAAACCTAAGAATAGAAAAGTCTGGATTTACTCTGATTAATGGAATTTTGGGAGCATCGCCTGATGGAGTAGGTGAGGACTTTGTAGTAGAAGTAAAATGTCCAACGTCAGAGAAAGCTGTCCTAACTTATATTAAAAATGATGAAGTCACTGAAAAATTCAAGACACAGATATTGTGTCAAATGTTGGCTTGCAAAAAGAAGAAAGGATTGTTCTGTGTTGCGGATCCATTATTTGAAACTTCCCAAAATATTCATGTTGTTTGGGTGGATTATGATGACGTATTTATTAAGAATAAAATAAAGCAGGCAGAAAATTTTTGGAGTTTATATGTATTTCCAAAACTCCTGAAAAGTGCTAAATAAGTGACAAAGTGAAACATTCAACAGCTAAGTCAGAGGTGACGTTTTCGATTCTTGTGCGGTGCAAATATTTATGTGCATGAATATCTATATTTGCATTTCTATGTAGAATGTGTATATATTTACAAAAAGAACTATGTAAGTATGTTTGTACTCAATCTAAAACCCATCCATAATACAAGCAAAATAAGCTGTGCTTTAGGTGTAGATAGCACTGTGTAGAATGTGTAGGTATTTATATTAAAATAAAATACTGTTATATTTTAATAACTCTTTATTATTTCCCCTTGTAAATTAATTAGCCCACAAACAATTAAAACAATTTCATCCAAATATGGTACATATTTATAGTTTACAACGGAGTGAGGTTTCAGTAGAGCATACTCTCTCACACGTCTGATAACCCTTTCAACATGTACTCTTAAGCTTGCAATCACTTTACTCTCAAGTGCTTCAGAAGTGGTTTGTTTAATACCTGAAAATACACTTGGTGGCCTTATAAGTTTCATGCCATGAGTATTTAATAGAGACTCTATTTCTTTAAATCCTCTATCAGCTAAGATGACAGAGTTCGGATTTAATGCATTTAATAACTGACTTTTTTCCACAATGGCTTTGTCAGAGATTCTACCTCCATAACCTTTTGATATAAAACTTATGAACCCATTAGGAGTGCAGCCTATTAAATATTTTACTGTATTACAGTTTTTATACTGCGACCAGGTCTGAGCTTGCTTCAGGGGATTGGAGGGTTTAGAAATTTGAATTTCAAAGCAATCAATAATCATCTGTACATCTGAATATCTTATTTTGAAAACTAACGGTAAATTTTCTTTTATTTGTTTGGGTTGTGGACAAAAAACAAAATTTTGAAAAAAGTTACCCAATGCTTCAATGCCAGTTAATATCATTGATGATAACTTTGATCTGGATATATTAAAGTGATCACTTATTCTCTCTAAAGAGTCATTTTGCTTTATTTTTAGTAATGTTATAATAAGTTGAAGCGATTCAATTTTTTGTGTGTTTTTTTCAACAATATAATCTATAAGCCAAAAATATTGTTTAGGTAAACCCAAATACATCTTTGGCTTGTTTAAAATTATGTCTAACATGATTTTCCTGCTTTTAAACATATTGCTACTAGAATCACATACTGTGGATTCCTCTGTCTCTGACGTACAACCAAATAAAGAAGGGGTAGCTCCTGAAGATGTTTCTTGTGAAGACTGCACATCAACTGTAGTAACATTAGTAGCATGTTTTCTAATTTTATAGTTTGTGCTTTTGTCTACCATCTGTATTTCACACTGGGTTGCAGCATTTATCTGAAAAATAATAAAATAAGTTTATTAGGGCAGTGTAATAATAGAACATCAAAAGACCTATCCAAACTGCTTCTTATGGTCTAAAAACACACAACTACTTATTACACTTAAATGTAATAATAAAAAGTTGCTGTCCGGAGTAATTCATGTCTAATGTACCTACTGCAGTACATTTGCAGGTTTTTGAATGCAGAGTGCATTTGTACTGATCAAATTAAAATGTAAATGCAGTCAAAACAAGTAGGTATGATTGCATGAAAGGTTTAATAACAGTAGAGGAAGCTTGTTTCATATGTAAGGACAAGAAGCAGATGGCAGGCTGTTGTTTCTGTTTTATACGACGAAATAAAGGCGTAAGACATAGATTATTAAGATATTATACCTTTATTGGTAATGTAGAACACGTAGATGTACTAGGCGTCATTGCACCAGATGTACTAGGCATCATAATCTCCTCACATTTTCTTTTCAATGGGTTACTGGTGCTTGCAGGTTGTAACAGTAACTTCTGTAATACTGATGAATCTTCTCTTGTATCCTGGGTGATATTGCGTAGTGAAGCCGTACTTTTTAGCCTGGGTTCTTGATGCATTAATTTACACTGGTAATAGTTTGTTAAATCTTCCGAGGGCTACAATAAACAAACAAATTATTGTAACTATTAATGGCAGGCCATGAGAATAAAAACAGTATCCATAGGTAACCTAATCTCGAAATCCTTACCTCTAAATGGTCTTCACAACAATACATTGTGTAAACCTTAAAATATTCCGCCTTGACTTCACGACACCACTTTTCTCGCAAGTCTTCTCGAATACGAACAAAAATTTTGTCTGGACTATTATTAGTATCGTTCTTGCAAGTAGGAACAAAGCACTTTCTGTATACCATTGTTAATAGCAGTTAATAAAATAATCCAAATTAAACAGTCGAAATCACTCTTGAGTTTGACGATGTTATGATTGATCAGATTGAGGTTATTCTTCTTATAAACGTTGTTTATGTGTATAATGGCTGCTGCAATCGAATCGAAATAAAAGAAAAGAAACGCCGCAAGGATTGAGTTTGAGTGAGGTTATGTTTATGTTTATTATTGTGTGTTTGACGTTTATGACATTTGTACCTTTAAATGTCACAAAAATTTCCTCTATGTTCATATTTAAAGCTAAGGCATTCATTCCATCTCGCCTAATATGACGTCATTTGAAGGTTAAATAAAGGTTATTTATATATAGCCTGAAATACTAATAATCCTTGATTTTTTATCATTTCTAAGTAATAGGTAGTGATCAGTAAGCCTATTCCTCGAAATGGTTTTCATTTTATAACAATAAAAAAAAAATAAACAATCCCCATTGGTACCTACAAGTACAAATCACTGGGGCATTACCTCGACGCTCTAATAGTATCTAATTAATACAGATATATCTCCCACAGCTAACCTGGTAAGATTCGCCACATGACTCAATAAAAGTATCAAACATAGTAGAAGATAATAATGACCTGTACCCACCTGTACCCAAATAACTTGACAATATCCTCTAACTGCGCAGGAAAGGTCTCTATGGAGGTTGTGCGGGGCGCGTCAGATAAGGCACGCCATTTAACCAAATATACATTAGGTGTAATAGACCAATCACGGGCAAAAAGGGCCCGCTATATCAAACAATCGATTTTTTTATTGGTTTGTCCGTACAGTGCACGTGCACGAACTAGCCGACTTTTGGTCAAGGTGTTTGGCAGCACGTATAACGCTATTAATGAAAACTGATGAAAAGTCAAATTTTAAATGAATGTTGTTCAAATAATTGCTTTGCGACTTGCTATCGACCTTGAAGCCCTTTATCAAAATGTGTGTATCAAGTGAAAGTGTGTTAATCGTAGACAACAAGTGTGGGCACTTACGCGACGCGTTCACTTTTTACTCGTTTTAATGTGAAGTGCTACCGCCTGGTCTGTAGGTAGGTAGGTACATTTATTCTGACACCGTTGCGCTAAATGGTTTTGCTCCATACACATCAATATATGATATTGATAACCGACTAATATTTAAAGAATAAGTAGATACTAATGATTAGTTGTAGGCGCAAAGTAAGTAGCTTTAGGTATGTAGGTTGTGAAGCTAAGACGGCAGTCGATCCTATAGGAGCCGAAATAAACCAAATAGGTACTTAGTGGAATAGAGATGTGGGAGAGCGGGCCTTGAGCTTTAAATTGCAAGCTTTGAATGCAACCAGGATTGACACTTGGATGCAGAAGAGGTTTGGAAGTTAATACCTGTTCATACCTACTGATAAAAAGTTGAGTGTATGTATTGCTATGATATTACAATATTATGTTGTCAAAAAGCAGCGTCGCCGCTTCTAGCCCTTGAGCAGAGTAGGAAGAGTTTTTTTCAACCCCGCTTAAAGGACCAGGGACTCTACACGCTAGAGTCAAAATGTAGGCTAGGTTTGGATACCTAGTTAGATAATCAGAAACACTGAACATTATGATTATGAACATTGTTTGATGTGTAGGTAAATTAACATGGGCTTCATTATTTCTATGATGTTAATTAAATCTCTCAAGGCTATATAATATATACCTACCTACTTTGTTAAACAAGGCACTTTCGATGTAAGTAGGTAGTAGATAGATATATAAGTAAGTATCAAAGCTATAACTATTGGGTTCGGTTCGTAATAGCTAAATCAACGGGACAGCGATGTGGTTTTACTTCAGTAATGAGAAAGCGAAAGAAATTACATGTTAGGTACATTTTGGACGACAGCACGCGAAATGAGTGAATCAGTAGGTAGATAGAAGTTTTCTTTTGCATAAACAACGTGTGAGTTTTTTAATAATTAAGTTGGTAGTTTTGAGTTGGCATTGATGAATTGTTTCCTACCGGAAACTGAAACCATTTTAACAAATTATTTTTAAGTTTTATTCATGTATTCTTTTAATATACGAACACATACTTAGGTTTCTTAATTTGTAATAAGTAGGTAGGTAGGTAGGTAGGTACCTACTTTACTTAGTGTAGGCAAGACTAACTTCAGAAGGATATTTTATGGTAATGGCACAGTTATGGTATGGCTAATGAGTAGGCAGGTAGATATAACCAACCTGCTGTAATATTAATTAACTAGAGACATATAGCTACTTATCTACTCAGGTAAAACGGCCTGAGGAAACAACATTTTGAGAAAATCTAATCTCTAACTTCCTCATTTTATTGGTATTACCTTTTGTTTTTCGTGCGAAAATACCCACGGATACCTACTATTCCCTCGCTAGTCAGCGGAGGCGGTTATGTCGGAATTGAACCGATTAAAACCGCACGCCGTCTTGGGTATAGACACCGGAGTGTAAGGTGGCTTTTTGGTTTCATTACGATGTGTAGTTATGTAGGTACTTTAAAAAATTGTATCTATAATGAAATTAAGTGATATTATCCACAGGATTGTAAAAAAACAACTGAATCGCAACTAAATATAAATAAGCTTAACCCTTATTTCGATTTAGTCCGCTGTGACGGACAAGTACTTTAAATAAATCTGTGGCACTATTAAACCTATTTTTGAACAATTTATTTTTACTAATTAGTAGTAAATGTAACTGGCAAATAGAAAAAAAATAGCTTTGTGATCTGTCAGTATTTCATCTGTCACTTATCGACGAAAATGGCGAAGAAACAGAGGTGTTCAACTTTGCGTAAGGTATGTACAAGATCTTTGCCTATTATTTATTATTTTGGATTGGTGTTTGGGTGTGATATTTGTTGTTTTGTATATAACGAATATATTCACTAATAAAATGATTCATTTGTAGCTGTTTATTTACATGAAATTCGTCCATGAAGTAGTTGTCCGCCATACCGGACTGTGCCGAAATGATACTAAAACACACAAAGTTTTGCTTGTCCGTGGGAGCGGACTTGGTCGAAAAGAGGTCAATAAATAAATATATGTTATTTTTAAAAAGTGATAATAATATACATATTTATAAGCACATACAACCTAATAACACATATTTTCTCCTTGGTGTGCACAATAAAGATATACTATAGGTATCTACCTACCTACTTTATTATGTGTTCGTATGTGTATGTACATTTTTTCATTATATACCTATATTTTGTTTGGTGGCTTATTTTTTAGCTTTTCTTTTTTCTTTGGCAGTGTTTGCTACAGCATGGCCGCACTAATAAAGTATTAGCACTTGACCTAAAGAGCAAGCACCATCCGAAACTGGTGACAAGTCTAATTCCGATAATGAGCTTGATTATCCGCACTGTTCAAATAGCTCCTCGCCTGCACCTTCGCTTTGATTCTTGTTTAGATAACTGACCACCTCGAGCTTCTTGGCGTAACCCCCACATCCACGTTTAACTTTGGGTCTTACATCGAGGCTAAAGCTCAGATGGTCGCAAAAAATCTGGACGTCCTGTTTATGGTGCGATAATACTTCACACAGGAGCAACTGCTTAATTTCTACCAAACGCAGGTTCGATCCTGTATGGAATACTGCTCGTATCTGTGTGATGGCTCAGCTAAATACCACCTTGAAGCGCTGGAGATAATCAAGAGACCGGCCAAGAGGCTCATCAACGACGATGAAGAAAAGGCTTCAGAGCCTGGGTGCATGGGCAACATCGTTGCAAAGTTGCAGATCTATCGGTGTTCTATCGGATACATTTCGGAGAGTGTGCTCTGGAATTGCACAACCTGATACCTCCAAGTCCTTTCTATCAACGAACGACCAGACGAACAGCGACGCGACACCGCTATAATGGTCGACATTCCACTCATATGCACAAAACACTCTGCCGACACATTCATCAGCTGCGTACAGCTAGGGAGTGGGCTTCCCTGCCCGAGTCTGTGTTTCTGGAAAGCTATAACCTGGGAATATTCAAGTCACGAGTGAATAGGTTCCTTCTAGGGAAGCGTGATTCATCGTAGACCTCATCGTCACTTACCATCAGGTGAGATAGTGGTCAAACGTAAGCCTATCTTTTCGATGATCCTCCTGCAAATCAGTACGAAACATACGAAGAAGATGCTTGTATGTAATACGCGACTATGTTTTGTTACTGAGAAGACACCAAGTAATTAATTTTCGTATTTTCATATCAAATAATACTACTTACATTCTTATATTACTTGTTTTATTTTGACTGCCCTATTTTGGCAAAGTCCGTCGTAGCGGACAAGTCATTTTTGTATAGAATTACAGTTATTTCGACGGTGTCCGCTGTGGCGGACAACCTATTTCGCAAAAATGGTGGGTGTTGTATTTTTTTCTTTATTTTTTTTAGACCTCTAATATGCTCTATAAACCTAATAATAGAAAAAAAAATTGATATCAATATGTAAAAATCTCCGTCGAAATAAGGGTTAATGTAGGTAGATGGGTAGGTAATGTAGGTATGTTTCTAATTGTGCGTAGAGCTTGCATTGGACATGATTTCCATTTTCGCTAAAAACTAATTTCATTTAATTTGTATCTTTCAAATTGCTACACGGTTAGGTACCTACTAGTCGTAAAAGAAAAAGTAAACAGTCAGATTCGAGCTCAAGGGTTGCTGGGCTAAAAAATTACATCGTTCTGCACCCCAAGAGTGATAGTTAGTGTTTTTCCTTTTTTCCGGGAAAAGCGAAACTTTTTCTGTTATTATTTTGAAGAGATGGGATTCGCTATGCTATGGATGGTAGTACCTAAAAAACCAGTGGTACGACTGAGCTACCTACCTACTTAGGTAGCCCTTTTTTTTTTTTTTTTTTTTTTTTTTTCCGTGCGGAAATCCTCATGGATACCCACCCCGCGGCCAGCGGGTACTTAGGTAGCCCTCACTGACTTTTTTTTTTTTTTTTTTTTTATACCACTTAGGTGGCAGACAAGCACACGGCCCACACTGATGGAAAGCGGTTACCGTGGCCTATGGACGCGTGCAACACCAGGGGCGTCACACTCGCGCTGCCGACCCCGCAAAAACCTTCTAATGCCCTTCTTGAAGAACCCCATATTGTAGCCGCCAGGGAAAACCACTGCAGGGAGATCGTTCCACAGCCTAAGCGTGCGCGGAGTGAAATTTCTTTCATACCTTACAGTACGCACTGCAGGCGGATGCAACGTGTGGGGATGAATTCCCTGCCTGTGGCGAGCGGTGCGATGATAGAAAGTGGCTGTAGGCATCATATCAAATAATTCATTTGAACATAAACCATTATATAGGCGGTAGAAGACGCACAGCGAGGCGAAGTCTCTCCTGAGGCTGAGCGGCTCCACACCGCCTACAAGTAGGGGATCGTCAGTTGACTCCTCAGTTTTACTTACTAGAAGCAGACGAGGTCTCAGTCTCTGGGTTCTTGTGTCTATAGGTAAAATTCTCATTGACGACCTTTCGTTGCTCATTGTTTACTTGAGGGACAGAGGGTTATTACAATATTTTTGCACATAAATTATTGTACTTAATTAACAATCCTTATAATTACAGTTTGTTTTATGTACATAGTTTGATATAACACTTCAAGGCTTTTAAAACTCCTTTCACTGAAGTAGTTAGGTACCTGCCGTTCCACTAGAGGTTTTAAGTTATAAATACTTATAAACGTAGGCAGGTATAGGTACCTATTGCAAGCAGACTGACAATTTTTTTTATGATTAATATAAATAAGAGTATAGATAGATTACTTCATTCACCATCGAAAGGATGATACGAGAATGTAAATAAGTTAGCACATTGTTAAATACATAATTATATAAGTACAGGAATAGGTCGATCCTTTGATGTTATTTTGCTTCGCAGTTAAATACCTACTCATTCATATCGTAAGAATCACACGTGCAGGAGAGGAAGTCGTCATTGTAGGGTAAGTACAGTACAGGGTACACTACTGACTTCAAAACTTTTTAGTTTACAGCATGGCAACGATAACGTAATGATTCATCAAAAAATTGCCGTTACCGTAACCCTAAGTAGAAGAAAAGCTGATTATCAGATACACGTTCACTAGTATCTACCTACTTGAGTTATTATCATAAAGTAATCTAAATGATACCACTAAGGTATAATATTACATAATAAACGTGTTCAAGTGATACATTTTGCGTAAGTACACTTGACAACAGTATTGTAAAAAGTATGATTCCCTTGACCCCTGTTGAGTGAAATAAGCTTATGGTGAATCTGCGGTACACTTGAGTAAATGATTTAGTGCGCAAAACAAGGGCAATGGCTGTTGACCCCGTCGCGATCTATCGGCGGCATCTGGCAATGATCTCGCATCAGGCGCCGCACGCGCACGCGGAAGCTTCTTGCGGGAATTGACCGTGTTTCAATGGGTGCTTGATTGAAGCATACTTTATACTGCATTCTCTAGTGTGAAAAGGATTAGAAAGTGGGATTAAGTTTGTTCAAAGCTTCTTGGGAGTTTCTTACGTCAAATAATGTTAGCAATTTACCTATTACCCACAGATTATGAAGCTGTAATGTGAGTCTCGGACTGCGTCTGACCTAATGAGATCATTTTGTTTACATAAAACAGACGCATGTCGGGTATTCCATTTGAATGTATTATTATCTGCGCGCACCAAATCCTCGAATGTTGAACCCCACCTTGACATGTATGCGAGAGCGAGACAAGACAGTCGCGGAACAGAGGTGCGCCGACGCAGGGTTGCACACAAATAGCTTTCCAGTCAGAACTTGAGTCAAGTGCTTCTGAGAATGATTTGAGCGTGTATGGAATTAAAATTTTATTATCATATCAGATACCTATAGCGTCGCTATATGAAAATGAGGCGTAGGTGAAAGTTTTATGAGGGAACTCTATGTGTTCAAAAGGGGGTCGCGTGATCTGTCATGGTTGGTGCACTACCCGTCACATAACATACCTACCTATAGATACTTATTAAACCCATGTTTATAACTTATCAAATAGGCGAGTGTGTTGAATGTGTTGATGGACCAAATGAGGAACAGCGTGATAAGGTAACGTTGTGGTAGGTATTTGATTAATCAAGTAAGATCAACTTGCAATGATAAGACTACTAGCGTTCCTCCGCGACTGTACTTCGAAATACCTATTATCCGGAAAAAGAAAAAACTACTCCCAGGATTAAGTCTATATGCCATTCCTGACTATAATTTTTCTCTGTGTCAAATTTCATTCCGATCCTTCAGGCGTTCTCATTGAGTTACAAACATACAGCCTTGCATCCATTCACATAAGCTCTTGCATGCATATCTATAATGAAAAAGATAGTAAGGTTCGTAGAAATTATTTTGGGGATTTATGCTATCACACGACTTCAGAATAACTAGGTATTTCATTTTCATCTTATAATTTCAGTTCGCACTTTTTGCGCCAGTGAGTGCTTACTTGCTTGACTATTACTTAGTTCAAGGTTTCATTGTTTACAAACATTTACTATGATATGCTCTAGCGATAAGCTACAACCAGCTACAACTTACAAACTGGTCATAATCGTGACTTTGAGCACAATGTGACTCGGTATCATGTCTGGTAATGTGTATTGTTTGGTAATGGTAAATCGTGGACGAGGCGTCGTGAAAGTGCGGTCGCTAACTGGTCGAACACGATGGCGGACGTATCTGCATGTTAGGTAACTCGTTGAAATCTGCATAGTAAAAAGGATAATGACCTACTCCTGGTAAATTTGTTGACTATCGATCTATATGGTAGTACCAGTAGTACTGTAGTAGTAATAATACTGTAGCTACCTGTAATAGTGGACATAAATTGAAATCTGTGATCCAGTGAATAAAGGGCATTTTACGTGTTTGGGGATAGAGATAGATAAATTAATAGAGTCAAAGTCCTATAGATTTGGTATAAAAGCGATAAAACAAGATAACGAATTAAGACAGATTTGCATGAAACTGAAAACACTCAACGCAAAACCGATTGGCAAGGTGAGCACTTACACAACCAAACCATCCATGCTGCACACAATTTGGTTGGGGTTATTAAACAAAAGCTTATCAGGAAACGGCATCGTTTTGTAAAAAAATCTCGCGTATTGTCTGAACTGTCCATAGGTAGTGTGAACAGATCAAGAAACCCAACTCTCTTCTATGGAACATAGTACAAGGGTTTGAATTGTTTGGTAGATTTAAGACTGACCGACTGTCAGAATTGAAACTTCATCCAGTTTCAATTTTCACACTACATAGCTATGCAAGATGTCCGTGTTATTTTTTAACTTATCATCCCCATTGGACGTTGTTTTCGATCATGAAGCAGAAGCTAGCAGTAGGTACTTGAATATATCTACCTTACACGATACGATCCGTGATATGGAAAGGCAATGACACTAAACAACGTTCGATTCGATGTTTATTTCTCTACAATTTTATTTTACTCTAGAGAAGACCCATTTGGTTTAATATCAACTGCCCATTTCGTGAGCGGTCCTCTTCTGTGGTGTTTGCAACTTGGGCCGATCAAACCTCTAGTCCACCTCTGGATGCAAGTCACCCAAGATAGAGAAATGTGGAACTCTTTGGACACCTTCACCCACGACGGGGTTCTTTCAGATGAAATAGACGTACCTATGCATGAGAAGAAAAAACTAATTTTTATATTATGAAAAAATTACACATAGGTAATTGACTTTTCATAGTCTATAAAGAGCTTTAGTATATTCACTTGCATTCTTTTAGTTTGCCCGCAAATTATCCTGCATAATATGTCCAACTTTATTTTTTGTTCGATGATTATTTATTAAAAGTTGACGTCAAAAATATTTCGAATGCAGAAATAACTAGGCAATTTGTATTTCGTGTAAAAGCACCTTCACGGAACGACAGGCAGTGAGTACTAACATGAGTACTTAACAGTTACTTAAATATCTACAGGTTGTAGAAACGAACTCTAAATACAGCGCTAGACAATAGATATAGTTGATTTTTGTTTTGCTCACTTAAAATGTTTGTTAAACATTAGTCGTACTTATTTGAACTAATTTGTTAATATAAAACAATTTCCTTTAATAAACTTGTAGTATAGTACTCATTGTGGTTAAATAAACCGTTTCTACACACTACCGTATCAATGTTTTTAATAAGGCATGAAGCGCCATATATGCCTACCTACACATAGGTACCTCTTTAATGACGATGAAGAATTCTGGCAACAACACAACCGCGACGTCTTTTGGACGTCATCGTCACTGCTGTGTCGGAATTACAGTGACACAAAGTTACAATGGTCAGTCTGAATGAGCATCTACTTTAACTTACAAGTTCACTATTATGCTGCCGCTTCCTTAATCCATAACACTCCTTGCAAATGGTGGCAACGAACTCCTAAAGCGAGAACACAAACAGTTACCTACTACTATAACATGTCATCATCGTCTACAGGACAGTGTCCTCAACGAAGTTTCTGGAATGATGTCACGCTCTGTTCTCCTTCACTTGAATTATAAGTATGAATGCCACTTTGCTGTAATCATTCATTCAGACACATGCTATTCACTTACGGTCTCTTCAGAGTCTTCAGAAGGATCACGTTACACAGTTTTCTGCTCTTGTATTAATGGATTTCACAACAAGATGTCACCGTTACTAACAAATTCTGTATTTGAGCTTCACCAGTTGCTAGTGGCTACTAAATTATAAACTACTATATACCTACGAATGAGTTGCAAATTTCGAGTCCATAAGTAGATATTTATTGCTGCTTTGCTCGGTCTAGAAACGCTAGACGTGAAGAGAAATTATCGACAATATCGGGACTGTATGCAATATCTTACCTATGATAATGGTTATCGCTGTATTTTTTAGAAAACCGAATGTTTTTATTCCTTTAGTCATTGATTCATTGATATTAGTCATAAACAAGATTTTTACATAACGCAAATAACCCCGAGAGGCCGAGATATATACACAAGGATATATTTTTGAATATGAGAATGATATAAGCGATATCGCCACTGATGCATTCTGAATTTTATTTTCATAATCACAAAACTCTAAGACACGGCCACATTGGTCACTTTCTATCCCAGCGACATTGACATTGAATACCGCGGATATGGTGTTGAATATTTATGATGACACCAATAATGAAGGTAATAAATAGACATTAATTAAGTTGCCACATAAATGCATAGGTCAAAGAAAGTACCTACACCTATATTCTATAGAAGATTGTACAGAGTTTTACTGAAGCTTAGAAAATGACCCCCTTTGCCAGGGGGTGGAGGTATACTACCGTCCTACTAGTTAAATAGTCCATACACACTTAATACTAGAAGCGAACCCAGACAAGTGCTACATACTCTAAAGGTCGCCGAGGAAGCGTGAGTGCAGCAGCGCTTCGCTTTGACGAAAAACTAAATAACCGTTAAGTAGATAATTTTCTACTTACATATTTCATGATCATTATTCATTACTATTGCCCGTAGCGCTACATAGGTACCTACCTACGTGGAATACTGAAATAATGTATCCCTTGGTGACGCACATAACTGCGTCAACAAGGGATACAGGATTTAATTTTATTAAAATGGATAACGTCATAACAGATAGGAAAAACTACGACTTTCTGTCAGATTTTAAAACATTTTTAGTGCACATTAATAAAAAAATATTTTTTGATAGTTTATATTTTTTTCACAAAATTTTTTAAAATAAAAGCTTAGGTAATGAGCAGGTTAGTATTCAAAATATGTATCAGCGTGCGAAGACGGGGCCAACGGCTAATAATTATAATACGAAATATGTAGTCTCAAAATTGAAAGTGGTATTATGATAATATCTAGCAATAAAGATGAGTCAACTGGTCTAGGTCTTCTTTTCACTTACACATAGGGAATTCCATTAATTACTTTGTAGAGTTAGTCGTTAGAAGCCATTGCTAGTAAAATTGCATTTTGTTTAATTTTCACTGCAGTCTTATATTATAGTATTCATGAAGAATGTTTATTGAAGATGTATGCACAAATGTTTTCACACGGCTGCACGTTAGACTCAAAAGAAAAGTAGATTCGCGTAGACAACAATAAGACATAAACGGGTTCATGGATAAGTTTACACCGCAACAAGTTTCTTGTCATTAGGTTCAATTAATCGAAGATTTTGATTAAAGCGAAAACTTCTTTAGGTGTGTTGAGAATTTTTTGAGATGAAAAAAAAATAAAAAATTGAATTCACGATACCTAGTTCTGTAAATAAAACGATAAAAAAGATACACAAGTAATTGTTCAAGTTTTCACGTCTGCCGGCATAGCAACTTGAAAGGAGATTAGTTCAGTCTTTATAGCTGAACTAGCTTTACCCCACGGTTTTACCTGCCGTACTTGGTTCTAATATTGCCTCGCATCGCCCTCCCGAATGAAAAATATATAATAATGCTATGCAATGTTTGGTATTCAATTACTTTTTAGACCCTCCATGTTTAGACCGCTAACAATATTCATTTCATATAATATCATACTCGTAGTTGGATACACGTATCCAGCTAAACCTTACGGAGTTGAAGAATTGTATTAATTGGGATTCGGTTTTGCAGCTGCAAGCAGTTTTGTCATTCTCATGGACAAGTGTGTCGTTGAGAGCGACCTACTGACTGAGTGGTTAGCGTGTACCACAACATTTCACTATCGTTCCTACATCTCGTCTACATTTGGGCATTGGACAAGGTCTATGAATTAATTCACTTGATATGTGTTTGTAACCGGCTTTGTTAATAACCGTTTTTTTTGATAAATTTGTTATCAAAAACTCTTTTAACGTTAACGAACGTTTGAAAACCGTAAAAAATAGGTAAGAGTCATAAAATTATATCAAACAGTACCTACGGTTGATTATCTAATTAATACCTGAGTATAGGTATTTACAAAAGTTTTAACGTTGATCATCAATTGGTTACCTACCAGATTATGTTTTAGACACCGGATGGTTAGTTATTAAGATAACGTTAGTAAAATCAACGATCTTAAACAAATAATATGCATGTCATGTGGTCATGTGTTAGTTAGGTTATGGTTAGATTAGTTCAAACAGATTACTCGATGGTGGAAGTTTTCTTTTCACCATTAAGCCAATTTACATATGGCGGAACAAAATATTCTTATTAATTACATAGACATTAAGGAGCAATTATTTAACAGTTATATGGAAGGTCTGACTGACGAATAGTTTTGGACATCGAAGTAAAAGATGAATCGCTCGTTTTTGAAATATGAGAATAACTGAACTTAACATTATCGCACAGATGGGTTCTTTTATCATTGTCTCAAAAAGATATTTAATCATTTATAGAAATCTTAGGGCCGTATTAATAGATGACACTTACCTCTGAGATATGTTTCAAGTGCACGGATTCAGAGGTGAGTGCCATCTTTTACCTAATACGGACCTTATGTTCCAAATGTCACTGAATTTATTGTACCGGCTACCGCCCGCGATTTCGTCCGCGTTAACGTGGAATAGAAGAAACTGATCACTACTGATGTTGTGGAATGTTTATAGATGTATTCTTGCAGCGGCATGATAATGAATGTTTACTGTTTATATATCATGTGGACACATACATACAATTATCTCGAAGTGAATTGTAATAAAACGATGTCAACTCAGTCGACATATTTAGATGTAGTTCATTGAAATATTTGTAATATGTGTGCTAACTGGTAGTGCATTTTATTAAAGGTAGGTAGGTATGCTATATAAATCACTAACAGTGCTCCGAGGTTTCTTTTTCACTGCGTCGCATCATCTTTTGTTTTTTGTTTCTAATGTTTTTCATCTTTTTCTTATTCCTTAACTCGTTAGTGTGGTTGTGCAATGTTACCTTATAGGTACTCGTATAATCTTAAAAATATTTTTCAGATGTGTACTTAGACGTTAAGTACATATTTTTAATATTTAATTTATTTTAGTCTTGTTCTACAATAAAATATTACTTAGGTACTACTAATACTACTTACTACTAATTTCAAAAAATACTTAAGTAATCCATATCTAGTAATAATTTAATCGTAGTAACTATTAAGTATTGCTTCTTTTCTCTCGAAAGCATGAATTAGATATTTGTAAATATTCTGTCTCTGAAATGTTTCTCATTATAAGATTAACATTTTAATAATAATATATCTTGCGATTTGGTCGAACGTTTATCACTTTCTTCTAAAGTCTTTAGTTGAACTTGAACAAATGTGGAACGTCATTGACAAACACTACAAAGCGCACCTCATCAAGCTACGTAGTACGACAGGCCTTAAGCGAGAAGTTCACAACCGGTGTTTATTTATAAAAATAGCCCATTCATCTTCCCTTTAACTTTCAACTCTCAATTTAGAATCGAGAAAACGTAGTATTTCACATAATATGTTATACAAGTCTGCAACAGTTTTAATTTTTTTATAATGATTGTATATTAACTAATCCCCGTACGCTTTAGGTACCAAAACTCTTTGTACCAATTAACAGATCCCAACATAATTTGATCCCCGTACGCTTTACCAAAACTCTTTGTACCAATTAACAGATCCCAACATAATTTGATCCCCGTAAGCTTTACCAAAACTCTTTGTACCAATTAACAGATCCCAATATAATTTTTCACTTTTGTAGACTTGGTTGAATGAACGTTTGACTGAAGAACGTTTGTTTTTCTACAGTTGCTCAATGAAAATTTGTCTGTGTTTCCATTGCCATTATGTACGATTACCTACTCCATTCAAACACAAATTGTGGTTAAAGAAATGTACTTAAGTATATTCTCACTAAGAAATTTGCATTTCACTCGCAAAGACATAGTTAAAAGTACCTACTTAAACTTAAGTCAGAAAGATTGGATAAAATTTAAATTATTATAAGTTCAACATTGAAACTGAGGCGTCTAATGCATACCTATTAGGTATCTTTTTTTATCATAAATGCATCAACATTAAGAGCAATAACATATTAAGTGAAATTGTGAGCTTTTACAACTTTCTCTGCAATCAGGATTTTAAAGGGCGTAAATATAACAAGTTTCATTCATCACAAAGTTGGCATTATTTATTGATCTGATTTTTTTCTACCTCCTGTTATCTGCTACACAGGTATTCAGAGGCCCAATTCAGTAAAGACACTTTATTAAAACGCGAGATTTCTATTTGATTAGAAAGAAAACCGTACCTCATAAGAGCTTTAGCATTCAGTTTAACTGTCAAAAGAAAACTACCTACGATCTCTACGATTATTACTTGTTAGCTGTAAGTTTTCCTAACACTGTAAAATAAAATAAAATAAAAATAAATCACACGAGGTTATTAGACTTCAGAATCACTCATAGTTTGATTGCGTTTTTAATTAGATTTGAAGAATTGAATTGCATAAGTTTTGAAATCACAAATCACATATTTTAAAAACGTGCTTTTACTTAATTAGGCCCCAGATCTGTTTTTTATATCTACTAGTTTAAGTCGGTTTAGGAGAGCTTTTGCGCGTCGCGTCGGATCGGTTCAATTAGTTAAACAGAATTTTTTTAAACGGTTGGATGGAGGTTGTTGACGAGCGCATGTACGAAATGAAATCGCATTCAACGTACCGAGACGGATGCGTTCGGAATATAATCTTAGTATTTTTGGAAGGGAAACAGACCGCTTTGACGGAAGCAGTTGGCGACAGATCTCGTCCGTGAATAACAAATAATATATCACGCCCGGATTCATGGCCGACCGTAGAGCCGCGCCCTGCACAGTGAATAATATGCACACTGAGTCGGGCCTTTAAAGGTTAACCAAATACATTGCCTTCATACTTGTTCCAATAACAATTAGCTATTTAGTATACGTGTTCACGTGGGTCCTTAATGGTTTATACACCTTAAAATATATTATTTATTTTCATAGACAATATAAGTAAGTAGCGAAACCATTGTTTACCTACAGCCGTAGCGCGTTCGGCTGTTAGGTCAGTGGTCGTGGGTTCCATTGGCGCTCATTGCAAATACCTATGTATACCTATTTTCTTTAGGTTAGGTGTTTATATGCATAATATATGCATATGCATAGCATTTGTTCCAAAAAAGTATATAGATAAGTTCATCCGCATTCTAGAATCCGCATGACAAGCTCTATTTATGTAGAGTTCTTATTATATTTTTAATTATTGATTGACATTGATCACAACATAATTTTTTATTAGGATACAGACAACCCCCACGCAGAAACTAAAGATGTTTCAGACAAGCTTTTGATTTGACCGAGGTGAACTTCATCTCTTGCATTGTAATGAAATTGAGGTCTTCTGGTGTAACTTCTAATAACAATAACATCTTATTTAATCGTCACAGATCTATCCCATATTTAAGCTTCTTGGTCTATCGACACCGATACACTTATTGCAATACCTTTTCAAGTACCTACTTTTTTACACTATTGGGAATTGAATTTATTAAAAAAAATAAATAAATTATGGCAATTATGTGATAAAACAGTTTTATTGGTATTATCTAAACTAAATAAGAGTACCTAGTGATATGATTGAAAACCAATTTACACAATTGTGTAAGTACTTAATTGATTATTTAACGATCTATTCTTACCTACTTATCTCAAGTATAATAATTAATTTCTCAATTATAATTAATTAAACAGATTCAGTATTTAAGAATTAAAAATTTAAAACCAATCTTGTTAGATTAATCTAATCATTTTGATGTATTGAGCAATGATAGCATATAACATTTTTTATATTTATGCCACTAATTTCAGGACCTTCATAATCTCCCTTTGAGTCTGGAACGAATGAAGGTCGTAAGCTCTTGACCATGACTGAGGTTTTATTTCAGAGCATGTGACATTTAAACACAGTAGTGCTATCGAATTGTTATGCTGTGGTTTTATAGCGCTGTTAGTGCAGAGAGAGGATGCTTACCTTGAGGAGAGACGCGATTCGTCGTGTGCCGGTCACATTATAACGGGCGCCCGAACTTGCCCGGTGATGACCTGTAATGGAATACATACACAACGTTAATAAATAAGGATCTTTAAGGTAGTAATTAAACACGCTAGACGCCTAAGTGGTAGGAAATCCCATTACTTATAAGGGGTATTTTAGTAACTGCGTAAGATGCATAGATCGAGTGGAGTAAAGGGTATAAAACAGTTTAAAGTTTTTTGACCTTGTCTCCAATCACGTCACGAAAATTTTCGTTTTCTTTACTTTATCACATTATTGTACCCTCCCTAACAAAAAGATCAAAACCTCACAAAAACTACACAATACATCTCTGCATCATAAACCACTTTTTGCTATTAACAAGACGATGCAAATTTTTACATTAAAATTTTTATTATTTACTTCATTGATAAATAATACGAGTAAATAGGTAGTTACGCTAAACGAACGTTTTTGTGAACGGCAGTAAGAAAAATATAATAAGTACTAGCGTACCCGCGCGCGGCTCCGCCCGCGTGAATGTTGGCTATCGCTACCAAGTGTTTTTTAAGCTGAGGAACTGCCCTGCCCGTACTAACTTTCAATATCTATTTCTTCGCAAACAGCGGTTGCATCTATACGTATTCATTTCATCTCGAGTTCTATCAAACCCATCAAAGTACAGTGCCATGCGTCGCGGCCAAAGCCAGTCCATTTAGCATCATTGTCCTTTTTCAGTGTTTTCTCTAGATTTTATGGGGATAAGATAGCTGCTCTGGCCAAAGTATGTATGACTCGGAAGAAGCCCTTTGAAAAACCCTTTCATCATTGTTGCATTGCACTTTCACATTCGATGCACTATTTTAAATTGGTGAACATTATTTATTTCCGAAAATCAGATTTTTTCATTATTAAAATCTTGCTACAGACATTGACATTTGACAACCTGAATTTAACATTCAAAAAGTTCATGAAACTAAAGAAAGAGTATATAATAATAAAAACCGGTCAAGTGCGAATTGGGCTCGTGCACGCAGGGTTCCTACAAAATTGGGTTGAGGGGGATTTCCGCACGACAAAAAAAGGGGGCGAACTTAACTTTGTTGCAGTGCTTCTTGTCTTGAATGACAGACATACATTTTTTTTTGGTGAAGTAGGTATTATTTATGCTTTCCGAACTTTTCCCTGTACTTATGCTATAAGATTTTACTTTCTGCAAAATATCTGGATTCTAGCCCAAAGGGAAATACCCCTTTTTTTTCATGCGCAAAAACCCCGTCGGGCTTCACCTCAACGGAGCCAACGGAGAGGTTGGTATGTCGGAGTCCTACCAATGCCTGTGTGATCGAGGAATCTAGTGTGTCTTAGAATGGATATCCCAGAAACCCCAACTGGTTCTGGCCACCAGCACTGGCGACCTCGACGTGTTATTAGGAATCTAAATCCCCCATCTCTATAAAAAAAGCGCGCGTGGAAATATAACACCCTGCTTCTGCTAGGGTGACGGTTAGCCTCGGCCGTCACCCTAGGCCCACACTCATGGAGGGCGGAGATGGTTCTGCGAACTACGCCGCCCGGTGCGCCTTCATCGGCACGGAGGAGTGCTAGATCTCTCCCGTAGCTTTTCCACCACCACTTCTGCGCGCATTACTGCCTCGCAAAAAAAGCGGTGGCGTTCCACATACTCTCTATGGTGACCATGGTCGGCACCAGGGACCTCACCATGAGGCTTACCCCACCGACGTCTGCTTCTAGGACATGGTGCCACTCTATCCACTCTGGAGACTACCAGTGTATGAAGAGGTGGTGTGCCCACGGATCAGCCCCGGCAATGGTGGCATTCAAACGTCCGCACCCTGCCTACGCAATGCAGGAACTCACCAAAACAGCCATGTCCATAAGTAAGCCTTGGATAGCTCAGGGTCTAGGGTTACCTTAAACTTCGGCGTCTATAGACCCAAGATGGAGTTCGACTTTAGTTGGTCAAGTCCGATATTACGTCCCTACTGGCCAGAGGAGCGGAGAGATTCGTGGGGATTTCCGCACGAAAAATAAGGTACGGCTTCCTAAAACTCTCCGATTGCGGTGCAGGTGACTCACTAACGTCGCCGAAAGTAACTTAACGACCTCCGTCCTCCATGAGTGCAGGCCAGGAGATGGTAGGTCAAGCCACCTATTAGTCGATAGTGAGACCACAGTTTGGATATTACGCTTCGTGTAATGCCAAGCATTATCCGTAACATTCCTTTTATCTAATTCAACTTGATGCCTCTACGTGTTCTTAAGAAAGAGGTCTTGACAGACAGAAACGAATAAATGCGAATAACGAAGAGATAAGGTTTTTTTTCCTAATCAGGCACAGAACCCTAAAAATTAATACATTCTATTTACTTTGAGGAAAAAGAAGTAAAGGATATTACTCTATGAAAATTTAGACAAAGTCAATTTTAGTTCCTGTTGCTATGACAACTATTATAGATGGCGATAAAAACGTTTGCAACATCTAATTTTCTTTTTATTACTAAATTTCCTGAATGAATCATATATTTTTAATTATGTTATATGCTATTCGAGGCAGAGACAAATCCAAAAAATCATAGATCATGAAAATCTGTTCAGCCGTTCTTGAGTTCTGGCAAAAGCACGTTTTTAGCCCTTTTTAGGGCTTTAGGGTTCGAATTTCAAAAATTCCTTTCTTAGTACACCTCCACGCATCAAAACACACATATTCTGCAAATTTCAAGTCTCTACGACCAGCGGTTTAGGCTGTGCGTTGTCTCTAGGTCAGTCAGGACTTTGAATTATATAGTATAGATAACATGTACAGAACTACTCTATTAACCTTAGTTCATATGATTGGAGTTAACTGGAGCGAACGTATTAAGATTTCTTTACATACCTAATAAAAGAAAGAATAATGTGTTGAAAGCATAATTTGAATCTCGGGTCTTAGGTTTGAACATTGATGTTTTCTATTATTATGTAGGTAGGTACATTAGAAAGTTATAATCATCATCATCCTTGTTAGTCCTGGGCCGGTTGTCGCCTCGGAATCCGGGGTTCACTTGCCGACATTTATTTACTTCTCCACTCTCCACTTCGCAAGGCCTTAAGCATCCATGGTAGTGAGACCTATGGCATGCATGTCATCTTCTAATTATACCTAAAATATTTTGGCTACTCCATCATCAGATCCTGAATACCATTTTACAAGACAAAACAAATGAGCCCAAACGCGATAGGAGTCCCTATGGCCAACTTACTACTCCTACCTGCCTCAAAATTCAGTCGCCTGTTTCGACCCTAACTAACAAGTAAGTACATAACATAAATACAATATCTACATACAGAGTAAGTTAAATAAAAGCTTGTATTAAAAAGTAAATCTCTTTTGCAATTTCTGCTACGATATTACCTACAATGTTATTTAGTAATTCAGTTCAATTTGAGTTTGTACTTATGACTTGTTAAACTACTCAATTAGTAACTAGCTTGCATAATAGCTACTATTTTTAGAATGATCTAAACAGGGAAGTGAGAAAGGAAAGGGAGAAGATAGATAAATGCTCCTAGATAAATGCTGGATCGTTTACACATTTTGAAGTCAAGGCCAAATTTAGTATAAACTCGGGATTATTTATTAAAAAAAAAACTATTTATAATATGTTTTAAATTTAGGTAATATGTGTAACTATAACTAATTATTGTTATTTTGCATTGCAATGTAAAACAATATTTTATTTTATTAGGATTTCTAAACAAATTGCCAAATAGTTTGGCAACACTACTTACCGTGTTCTAGTTAGTTTCATGTCATTCTTAATTATTATTGTACAGAATAATACACATAAAACGAAATATGTACGAAGGCGAGCTTAATTATAAGAGCTCTCTACCAGAAAACCTTTGAGCAGTAGAGGCAGAAAAGGTTATACTCGTAAATTTATTAAACGAACTATTACCTAATTCAATTATAATATTACGTCAAATTAATTATAGTATTATGGTTAGTGATGAAGTTCTTGGACTGCGCATAGTTAAATCGGATATAACCAATTTAAGTATAACCATTGAAAGTAGAGATACCGATATACTTTATGAGAATTGTATTGTAATGTACAGAGTTGGCACAAAAGTATAGGTATATATTTATAGTGAGTCTCAGCTGGTTCCTGTCGCGTATAGTGCCTTGATTTGATGGGGACGCTTTCTAGCAATATCTGCAAGACGTATGGCGATGGCTACGCGCCAAGCGAGCGGGTGTGGCGGCGCCACACAAGCAAGCATGAAAGTAGACCGACCAAGCCTAACTTTATTACATAGCCCGAAACTAGTCAGTTATAAACTATCAGCGGTGTAGTTCATATAATATGTCTCCTACCGGGTTAGACATAGGTATAAGTAGGTACAGAACTGGTAATAAATTTTCTTGCTAGTCTTAAACTAAATGTTGTTAAATACAACTTGAAAAAGGTTTTTAAGTTGTATCTAACAACAAAAGAACGAAATCTAACAACGAAAGTCACTAAGTACACCCTGCCTGATGGTATGGTAAGTAGGTAGGTAGGTAAGTTCTAAAACTCTTCAGTTCCAAAGTCCTTAGTTTGGTGGCCTGGATAAATACTTTTTCATGTCCCACGTAATGTACCTAAGATTATGGTTCCAATCCTGTTCATTAGGTACACTACCAAACGTCAACTCACTCCTAACACAGTACTATGTGCTTGTATTCTTTAACAAAACATGTAAGGCTATCTCTGCTACATAATATGCGTTGCTGCAATGTTAGCACGTTTTACCGACCGTTAGTTACAATATGCCCAAAAGTCGGTATTATTTCAGAAAGTATCAATACTCATATATAGCCACTGAATACATATCGTCGTCATACATACATCGGACTTGGCTTACCTCCCACACTCCAAATATAATTATTTTCATTGATCGTATCGACATCTTCTTTATTAAGATAGTAAGGTAAACTGATGAAAGGAACGCGTTGATATGAGTTACACAAAAGAATATATACCATACAAAGAGATTAGCCGTCAGTTAGTAGACAAAGAGAATGTCAATATTGGTTTGTATGGGCAGTAAACACTGGACGTCTCGGACGACCGACTCCCGAGAATCCGACCATGTTCCGTTTTATATGTACTCATTTATTATGGTCTCTCAATTGTCTTAAGAACAAAGACTGTCTTTCTTCAAGCTTTTATCGCAGGTACATGCCATTCTAACCTCAACATAAAAGAGGATAGGTATGTCCAGGTAAATTAGTAGATGATACCTATTGACAGTCTAAACGAAGAAGTTCTATCGTTAAGGAATAAACTAATACATGTGATGTCAAACATATGATTGGAAAGCAACATTCTCAAATAAAAAATACCAAAGTGAATATTTAAAGTGAACAATAACTGTACATGAGCTGGGAAAGCAAAATATCGATGCCGTTTGGTTCTAAACATTGTGTGCAAATGTCTGTCGATAAAAACAAATAAACGCACACCAGTCGCACCGACTGCTCAGGCGTTTTGTTTTCATATTGTCAAGGCTTTTTCTGTATAATTGCCCTGATTTAAACTTCCACATAATCATAACTTGGCATTCCGGGAATATTATCTTCTTTAAAGTTCAATATTTTTTTTATGAAATTTCAATTAATACGCCGAACTTTTATTAAAAGTTTTAACATAATAAAGTGATAATAAAAGACCACCCTTCTACTATGAACTATCTGGGTACAAAGTGTGTGTACAAGAACTTTGTTTCCTTATTATGCTTAGTTGTTATATGATATGTTATGTTATGTAGAATCCAAGCACTGGTTAAGATATGTTTCCAAATACAGAACGAGAAGGGAATGAGTTACATATAAAGTTAGATTATGTTAATGAATATCTGTAGCGTTACTCACGTTTGTTTACAGTTGAATACATTTTGTATCACGTTCTGTTGTACGTAATCAGAGCACGTATATATACCATGGGAAGAAAACATCCACTACAACAAAATGTTTTCATGAAAACCACTTACACTATTTAATCTTTCCCGAAAACTTATGTTCTTGTTCAGCATTTGATTTTAAACAGTGGGCGCCTTAGGCGATTTGTTTGCAATAGCAATTTGTTATGTCCACCTTGAGTAAACGGATTCTACCGTTACACAAATACTTGCAGACACTAGTTTATCTTATTTAACTTTTAAGATACAATATTGTTCTTTTGCTTCACATGTGCGACCGTGCGCGAGACATAGAGGAACAATATGGGTGGTGAATTCGAATAAATAATTGATAGATAATAATTTGTGAGTTCAAAGAGCTATACTAATGAAAATAATGTAAAGATAAGACGACGATTATTGAATAAGCTAAGAAATGTCACTTAAACTGTACGGAATGAATGCTGTTCAACTTGTAAATGAAGCCGTTTAAGGTTTATTAGGAGTTCAGTATTGACCTTGCAATCATTATTGCATTAGATAAGATTTTGTTGTAACTTAATATGATATTTAACCGTGTTTCGTCTGTTAGAAGATGTATGTTCCAACTTGTGTTTTATCGCTTGACCTAAACAATTGGCATGACCAATATGTTACGAGCATTATCGTTTTGTTATCTCAATGGAAACCTTTGCTGTTTTCAATTGTTTTAATTTTCAACGTAGTGAACGTAGTATTTATTATTTGTTGTTACACAATAAGTAGTGGGTTATAGAGTTACGTCATTAACTACCTCAGTATCTTTCGAATCTTATAGCCCTAATACAGAGCTCAATATAACTGATCTGCTACATTTCTGTCTGTTTATTCAGTGACTAACACCATATTTATCTTCTATTAGTTCTTATATTATTTCTATTAGTTAAAAAAATAATAGGTACCTACTACAATAAAAGAAGAGCCGATTGCACAAGAGCCTCGCCTAACTGTTTTGAATCACCACTAGATATAGGCACCGGTTATAAGATGTTATTGTTGAATGTGTTGTTTGAAGTTTATCATTAAACTATTATAAAATATTCCATTTGATTTATTGATGATGAATGAAGTGCATTTCAAATGTAATTTATGTAATTCAGGTAAGTATTCAGATTTAGTGGTTTAGTGCAGGTGAAGTTACTTTTAAGAATTTATTAACGAAAAACGCAGTAACACTTTGTCCAATAGTCGGTAGTCAAATATCTACATCCAATATATATTTAATCACTGTCCTAAATATTCATATTAATCTAAATATAGGTTCTTAATGGTATCTGACTTCCTCACCAGTACTAGAACCAGTATTTTACCACTGCAAAGTTACTCAATGTTTTTATTTTCCTGTGTTTTTTGGTATACATTTGTAAATTCATTGGTTGTATTACCAATCCGTATTTAGCTAATAATAAAACATAATCTATTATATTAAAAAATATAACTATAAAAAATAATACTAATAATTATTTATCAAATTAAAGATAGGCTTTAGGTATGTTATCAATGATAATGTTAGATTTGTAATCATAAATCAAGATTATATTTTATTCTCACAAGTAGAGTCAAATATAAAATTTTATTCATATCTACGTAACATTAATTAAATAAAACGAATCATTTCAGCACGTTTCCAACCCAACTAGATATAGATCCCAACGCACGTCAGTTTCCTTTGCCACGTGTTAACCGCTTCAAGAAGTTAATACCTCATTCCAAGTGAGTTACGTGATTACTTGATAATAACGAAAGTTTTCAGGTTAAGTTGTTGGGTGCCTTTGTGATGTTAATCTGAGTTTACTTTAGATTCCCTGTGTATTTTATTGAGACGCCTAGACGTTAATAATTCTTTCAACTTGGAGTTGAAATAACTACTTACTTATATTGGAATACGGTACTTGGATAATTTATTTTTTAAATAAAAAAGGTACTGCTTCATAAAAGGAAAAAAAGAGCCTTGATATGGTTAAGTAGTGCAGGGTGAAAATCTGACAAAATCTGATTCCTAAAGATAAATGATACGTACTTAAGTATTAAAAGATACAGGCACTAACATAGATGTTCTACAGTTCCACTTAAATTTGCAATGCTGAATGAACATCAATGTCTTAGTCTTTCGCAAGATGAATAAAACGTTCTGTTTTCTGCGATTGAATTTCTCATTTAATTTTATTAACTATAGGGACCTTCAAAAACCTCAATTTCCAGTCTTGTTCAAAATGTATAGAAATGCGCAACCATTTTGGAAAGGCCCTCAAAACATCCATTGAGTTTGTATGCTATTCACTTGAAATAGTACCTACCTACCTACCTATCTTGTTATACCCCTTGTAAGTTGTGAATGAAAGGATATTCAGAACACACAAAAAAGTATTATAATTGTATCGAGCAGTGTTTGCTTCGCAAAACGCGATCTTAATCTAGGACTAAAACTAGTCAGTTAGGTATTCATGAAAGTTGCTCCTGTACCGAGCCAAGAATGCTAGCTGACGCCACACGACTCCGCTAAGGACTCACTATAAATACTAACTATTATAAAATCTTGATTTGCTTAGATCAGAATTCTTTTAATTTTTTTTTTGCGTTCAATCGTATTGTTTACGATATTATTTATTTATACTTTAGTTTTTAGAAGACTAAGTTTCTAAGACTAGGAGGATAAGAATAAAGAAAAGTGCTGGTGTGCTAATGGTCTCTCTAACTAATGTCCTAAGCCGTAGGATATATTGGAAAACGAGCATCAAGAATGGGTCCAGGTAGCTCAGTGGCAGAGCATTCCCTCTGTAAGGAGTCCCGTCCTCTATGATTACTTTTTCCGATCAGAAAATCATTTGGAATAGTTAGCATGCAATTGCTTTAAAGTTTCATTCAAAAGAGGTTCATGGATGTCGCTGACACTAGAAAAAAGTTTGTTTATATGAACCCTACGTGTAGTTCACTATTCACTAGGTAGAAAAATGTGTTTACGATTTATAATTCTGAACTCACATATATATATATTAACTTACTTACCTACTTATGGATGTTTGATGGTAGATAAAATAGTCGGAGTATACTGACTTTATTGCCTTCTGTCACCTATCACGCTGAGGCAGTAAAGGTGCTAACATCTTTAAGTTTTTTTATGATCTTGACGTGACAATACCAATATAGTACCGGTAACTGCCTGTAGAGTGTCAATGCCAAGGAAAGAGTTTCTGAAGTAGGGTAGGTAACCCTATCTGTCTTGGAATAACCTTATCTAAAGCCATTGCAGTTATTTTTTGAACGTAAAGCAACATTATAAGTACATTTAATTTATTTAAGGAAGCACTGATTACGAAATGATTAGGCGTTTAATGCAATAAATGCTGGCGGAAATACTGCAATACAAAATAGAAAACGTTCGTCAACAAAAATGTCCGATTTAAATGCCGACTCTATTACTACTACTTATATTTTTTTGCCACTTAGGGCGAATTTCAGATGCAACGGGTGAAAATAATTTTGAAACATCAAACTAAACTTGATTTTCATGCCTTACTCCTTAGTTTGATTTGATCACAGTTTATCATTGGAGAATTCGGCTTACAAAAGTTGTACTGCTGTATTCCTAACTTTAAGGTTTTGACACAACGATCATCCATAGTCGCGTCGATATTTAATGTTTGCGTGACTAAATATTTGCAGGAACTAGATATATAGGTGTTGCACACTTCTATAGGCCACGGTGGCCGCTTCCCATCAGGTGGGCCGTGCGCTTGTCTGCCACCTAAGTGGTATAAATAAAAATACAGAATAAAACATGCGACAAAAAAGAATTACCTACTTTAGTATGAGTATTGCAGGTTACCTACATGATTTTATGAGTGTTTTAGTAGCTACAGAAAGTAGCTACTAAACACTAATAAAATCAATGATTGATCAAATTCATCTTGAAGCTATTCTACCGAAGTGTCCGGTTACATGCAGATAGAATGTAATTTCATTATAGTCTGTACAATAAATTCTCTCTTTACGGTCTTTCTTTCAACGGTATAGCGTTGAATTATGTTAGCGGGGATCTTATATGATTACAGAAATAATATTGATTACACTGACTCAGTAGACATAAATAAACCGAGTAATATTATGTTACTTTAATTTACATATCAAAAACACAAAGATTAGTTCAAAACATAAGTTAGAAGAATAAGTACAATGATTTATTCATACTTTAGCAGAAAAACAATAACTTTAAACATAA
The DNA here is from genome assembly GCA_963576445.1 of Lithosia quadra. NCBI lineage: Eukaryota > Metazoa > Arthropoda > Insecta > Lepidoptera > Erebidae > Lithosia > Lithosia quadra. The sequence continues at coordinate 5,898,159 of OY754884.1, read as the reverse complement.
ATAACAGTGATAATAAACGTGTTACAGTTAGGCTACCATGTGAAGCCATGTAACAACTAATTATGAACAAAGGTTTGTAACAGCTGTATTATTTTACATATTAAATGAGCTATGATGTATAAATTTTAAACTTTTCGTGGTAATCATGTGTTTGTGCTTACCCAGGGACCTAAAGTTGTACTATTTTTCAAAAGTTTTGATGTAGGTAGTTATATTTAGGGGATTATTTTGATTAAAGGGTAAACCCTGGAATTACGTGTTTCAAAGTACAAAAACACAAAGTGATTTCTGTAGAGGTTTTTTTAACCTCCGGTACCCGAAGCAACATCAGGTAGGTAGTGGTCTGGGTGCGGGCCGGAACCTCCACGTGGTGCACCTGGGCAACGGAGGCGAGCAGCGCCTCCCACTCGCCACGGGAGACGCTGCTGCCTGCGGCCAATCCGGCCGGGGTGGGAGTGGCCCTCTAGAGGGCTGCTCCGAGGCTCTCCACGTGTCCCTCTGACTAGCAGATGGCACAGTGGGGAGCGAGCGGGGGGCGAGCTGATTGTCTGCGCGCCGACGGTTGGGTGACAGGACGGCCTCCTGTCACCCTACACCCCACCGTCAGCGAAGTGGCGCGATGCTCGCCCCACCCCCCCTTTCGGGGGGTCGAGGGGGCCATCTTAAAACCGTAGATGGCCCGGGGTCAGCTGGGGTGCGAGGGATATGCCCATTGGGTAACCTTACACCCCGGTTACTAAGGCCCGAGACGGCGTGCGGTTTTAGTCGGTTCGATCCCGACATAACCACCCCCGATGGCCGACGGGGGTGGTATCCATGGGGATTTCCGCACGATAAAAAAAAAAAAAAAAAAAGGTAGGTAGTGGTCTGGTACAACAGAACACGATCATTGCTGCAGAAGAGTTTAGAGATAGTTTATAGTACCTACGCCCGTTCGTTGTTCCTCCACTGCAACAAACACAGTGAAACCAAATGATATGATACATTGATACTTATGAATTATGAGCTATATTGAACGGAAGCAGCATCATTCTTCCCCATAAAAAGAAGAAAGTCATTGCTACTTCCGATGTCAAGTCTGCTAACATTAAAAGGTTTTGTCGAGTCAGCACTAATTCAACTCTATGTGAGAACTAGCAGAAGTAAGTACCTACTAAAAATTAAAGACTACATTTGACATTACGAACATTTTACTCGTAATACGACAGATACTGAGACTGGTTGTGCAGAATGCAGATGTAGTACATATGTAATAACTTTGAGAGTACATTTACCGTTGAAACTATCGACAATTCCGGCAATTACATTAACATTAACACAAAATAATTTACGTTAGTAGGTATGTAGGTATGTCTAGGTGAATCAAAGTTAGGCGTGGTGCATACTCTCGTTAAAATAAGAACATCCTTAAAGAATGTCCCGAATGCCAGTAAAGGAGAACGAGTGACACTTATTAAGTAAAGCATTAATGGCATAGAAAAAGAAACAATGTATTAGAGTTAGGTACTTAAATTAGAAACATTGGCCTTTGTCTTTGTATATTTGAATTGGATGAGATTTTCGTTTTTTAAATGTTTAAGCTCTTTTGGCAAAACACCATATTGTTAAACCCTTTATCTAGGTCGAGGATGTGCAATTTATGAGAAATCGATTTTGCTGTTTTTGCTGTGATTATATTCTGCCTATTTAACCGCTGCCCTTGGCCAGGTCTGATATCAGTGACCTTTTATGTAGTTGAGTCGAGTTCCCAATTTCTCTAGAACACTTTGATATTGCAGGAAATATAATAGTGTACCTACAGCAACAAAGGGTAATTATAAAAATATCGTTGAATTTATTTTCTTTATGTAATGGCCTCGCCACTGCCGAAAAACAAACGAACTGTAGATAAATAATGTGTGTGTGACTGTACCATAATTTTGAACGTTACCTTTTAATATCCCCTTTATATGTACACTTACGTATAAATGGAATATTAAAATGTTCTTTAGCTAGAAGAGAAAGAACACATAAAGTAGCGTACTCTCTTGACACTCCGTCAAATTAGACCAATAGTAATATAATATTAGGCTATATCCTTCTAATACTAGTTTTGGGGCTTTTTCGTTATACCTAATTATAATGTATTTTTGTGAATTGAGGGTTTACGTGTTTCATTTCTTCATAAATAGTACATAACGTAGTAGGTATTTTTTATATTAATATTCTTGTCACATCAACTTTAGACTTCTGATCCATAAGAGGCGGGACTATTACCGCATTTCTTATAACACAATGAGGTTCACTTTTACTAAGTCTATTTACACACAATGCACAACGTTATGTCACAATTAGATATTAAAATAAGCGAAACGTATGTACCATCATCATTATGGTTAAGCATAAGTACCTATCTACATGTTAGTAACTATTAAAAGTTACATCTTATATAACTGTAGGTAAAAACCGTAACTTAATAATATAATAGATAAATTGGTGATAATAATGCGTAACGTAGTAATTATTTAAAGGTACCTACTCTTCTTTTAATTCTTTTGAATATAACTTTGAGCGAAATATAAAGTATTATGTAGGTAGTATTTCGCAAAGTTTATAAAAGTGTCCATTTCTTTTTTTTGCCCCTTCCAATTCCTCTAGCCGACGACGCGATGGTAGCAACACGGGAGTCCTCATAACCTAGGAGTATTTATGCTTACAAATGACTTATGTAGATAGACAGTTAGCTTATTTATTACCTAATCGATACAATTAAATATCTAAAAATTTTATGAGTGTCCAGATAAAAGTTAATTTTGTCGCTAGGTCATATCTTAATTATGCGGGTTTCAGTTTGGGTAAAGCAAAGTATTATAACAGTATCAATTTGAAGAGCGAGCGGTTAGATGGATGTTATTAGTATAGTAGTAGTAATATAGACTTGTTAAAGGCTGCAATAAGTATACCTAATTTAATATTAGATAAATAACATTACTAGAAAGATGATGATTTTGCCAGAACTATCAATACCACAATCACCCTTCTTGAAAACAGTCTTTATGTAATTTCACACCTTAATAAAGTTTGAAGTATTTCTTTTGTCTGTCAATGAAAACGTGAGCACAGTGCATTGTACAATAACTAAGTACTTTAAAACTATAAAGGTGCTTCTGTTATTCGTATTGTAATATTTACACAGTAGGAGTTTTCACTTTCATCTGCAATGATAAATGAGGTGATTAACAATTCCGCCTGCGGGCAGGACGTCACGTCGGCGTTGCAGCTTCCGCATTAGCACTCTAGTGTGCTAACCGACCCTCGCGGGACAATAGCACCGTGTAGATGCGCCTTTACTTTCTATTCTTTCTGCAAACGTAATAACTGCACTGCGACACTAATTAATGTTTGGTGCTTATTTTAATACTTATTATTTTGCACAATTAAATTGTGTGGGCGTGTATATCCTTTCACTTTCAGAGTTTGTCATCGATAAAATAAATATTTAGTATTTACCCACGCGTGATGATGGATTGGACGGATAACTACGTTGATATGATTGGTTGATTGGATGCAAAATGTTTTCTCTTTGTACTTATTTCTAGTACCTACCTACCTAGAAAAGCTATAAAACCTAAATAACTTGCTGATAAATTGTAGTGGGAATAAATCTCGTAGGTAGAACAATTGGTTATTTGTGTAACTCACAAAACGCAGTTCCGTGTCTGGACGTACTTTGTATACTAACACACACTACGAGAAATGGTATCCGAATGCACTGAGAGAATTTATAACTAGAAAAAAGACAGGGTAGGTAATGATTTCGATTTTGAAGACGACAGACAGCTATAGGTAATATATTAAACCAAATAGTTAAGGAAATCTATCTTAGTCATAAAATTTCACGTGCTTCGTATAGATACATATAGAGTGCCTCGCATCTATTTCAATTATATGTTCCTATTAGGTATTCTATAGCGGAACATAGCTTCCTTCCTCACTTCACTTTCCGGGAGTTCCGACGTAACTTTGAACTTGTTGAGGACCACTAGTGTACGTTAGGTACAATATGAAATATAAGCTTCTGAGAATGCTTAACAAGTGGTAAAGTATAGGTTATTGTAGTTTATGTTTTCTCGTGAATATTTGATTTGGGTTGTAACATTGTAGATGAATAACATGTTTTGCGTACTTATATAGAAATTATACAGACATTAATAAATCAGTCAAGTGAGTTTTGTGGTAGTTGTATACCTACACATTTCGATCCAAATTCTGATTCCTAACTGTGGAATAGCACTTATTTGTGAAGCGGTTTAAATGAAATAAAATAGATATAGGTTACAAAAGCACGCGCTTCCTTCTTTAATATTTTAAGATTTATCTTATCGCCTAAATAGCTATTACGCTATTTTTATAGCTAGTACTTATGTATTTAAATTAAATATTAGTGATTATGGTAAGGTACTTAGGTATGTGGGGTGAGGTGTACTTAGGAATGCTCTATTACTAAGTACATTAGACGGTAAACATAAAGGCCACAAGAAATGTTGCTTCGTGGGTACTACTAATATAAATTTCATACATACCATGAATATATGAAATTTACGTGACTAAAACATTGAAAATTAATATAATTTAAATTCTAAGCGACAAGAAACAAATAGATGTTATGCAGTCACAGTTAATGAAAGCACTTGCTAACGTTGTTTGTGTAATTAGTACAGTACTACAGTCGTACTTATTTGACTAAGAGTTAAAGTCATTAGGTGAAATTGTTTCTTGGAACGGTACCTACTCGGCAGGTGCGATCGTTGACTGGTATAGCGTACGAACTGCAAGTGCAGTCTCACCATACATAAAGCTTCTGTTTTACAATGTACCTACTCATTAAAATTCTCGAGTTTATAACTGAATTAATATATGCCAATAGATACCCACGTGTGTGTATCTTTCAATTTATCTTATGTTTTAGGGGAGGTCTTACGGAAACCTTACTTAAATAGTTATATTTAATAAGGTTTACTGCGCTAATGAAAATGTGCTAGTACCTAGGTACTATTTAATACTGAAGTAATCCGTTTATAATGTGGTTAATAAGAAAACCAAGAGTGTCGCCATATTATCTTAATGTTGGCAATAAGATTACACGTATTAAATTGCGCTTACTTAGTAACCGAACTACCTAGAAATATTAATTGCAGTTGATCAATAGAGTAACGGGTTTCTGACCGCAGACGTACCTAGGCATCTAATATTATTTTGTGTTGCTATTATTGATGAGTTCTGATGATTGCTGGGACAGCTACACTGTATATTATAACAATATATATATATATATATATATATATATATATATATATATATATATATATATTTTATACTACTAGGTGGCAGACAAGCACACAGCCCACCTGATGGGAAGCGGTTAAATATATAAAAGGATCTATCGAATTTTGATATTAGTGCCTGTAGTATTATGCCTGTACCTACTATTAATTAAGGTTTTAAATCACAAATAACAACATTTGATACTAATATGCGATTAGTCATATTCCAAACCACTTCGTATGTAATTTGTACGTAATTAGTTAAAATGTTACGTATTTTCCCTTAGACAACAATTCTAGGACAATCTATTCTGATTTGCTATTGTTTTGAATGAATAACCACAATTTCAAAATGTAATATAGGTTAAATATTAATGAGGAGTAAAAACCCCAATATAGCATTACACATTAAAAAACAGTACCTACATAGTTGTTAGTGACCATCATGACGAATATTTAGAACGCAGGTAATTACCGCTGGTAGGGTAACGAGTAGAAACTACTATCTAAGTAGTAGTAACTGCTGGACGTTAAAACAGAAGATTAACTGTAGGATAATTATTACCTTGTATCGACACATCGGTTAACGAAATAGGATAAATAATTAAGATAGAGCCAGGCGTCGAGTCTCGAGATATACTTACTAATGAACAAAGAATTTTAAACACGTTGTGGTATAATAATTGTAGGTAGCTATAAACATGTCAAGGCTCGCCTTCTGTTGGATAGTTAAATATCGGATTTTACTATGACGAGTCTTTGTTCTCATTTTTTTTCATTTCATCCAAGACGCAGTCACTTTTGTCGTTTACTGTACCTACTAATAAAACGCGCAAAAATAAAAATTTGGCATTGGGGGCGTCGACCACAGGTGCGTCAGCCACTGGGGACCTAACCAACGAACATTATTTTTCTAATTTATAACCATAGCTAGCATAATTCGCACACCATAGTAGGTACTACTAACCATGTTAAAAGCTGTACATCTGTAGATACTACTATGAAATTGTATAAGAGTATGTCTGTTGATTGGCGATTTAAAAAAAAAACTGTAGTTAATTACCTATATGTTGAGTTATGTTATATTATATGAGCGATTCTAAGCACAATTTTTATTTGGAAGTCTTGTCTGTTCGCGATGAACTCATAAACTACTGAACAGATTTACATCTAGGGGAGGGGCTATATAGGTATATAATAAAGTTTCTCAATTGATTTTATCTCCGCGCGAAAGTTCAGTCTTTAAATTGAATATTATGGATACGGTATCTGAACGATACTTAGAATAGATAGATAATCACAGAGTAAATTTGAAAACAAATTACTTTTCTCTGTCTGATTCTAAAAATTAAAGACCCAATTTCTTTACCTGGATGAATGCCGCGTATCGGTATTCGAAATTCATTTATTCGAAATGTCAATTTCCAACTTTATGTACTGCCCAAATTATTTTTTTTAGCAATCGTAGAATAATAAATTGCTTCGTTGGTTGTTGTATGTAAATTAATATTTGCGTATAACTTTTATCCTTATTCTTCTAGTCTGAGCTTTTATCATACACATATTATTAGATAATGAATGTCACCGAACCATGCCCCTAAATAAAGCGTAACTTTTGAATATCATGTAAACTTAATTTGTTGTGTAAATTGACATTTGTATCTGTATAAAGTTGATTTGTTCGAATAAATGAACATCATTGAAAGTCAAACATAATTATAAAGAAATTTGTAAGTATGATAACAATAAGTTTAATAATGTTGTATACCTATGTTGTACAAATTAATTTATGGCGACTGAGACCGGCGGATTAAACGTGTTCTCCGAGGCACAGAGGGGTCTCGGGTCTCAATGTGCCAGAAGAAAGGTCATCCATCCTAACACTGCCTTGGCTAGTATTGCTTAACTTTGCAATATGTTAGCCTACTTGTTTATCACTTTTATATCAATTAAATTAATCCCCTACTAGTTATTTATTTATGTACGGCGCCTCATTACGACTTAAAGTCTGAGCTTCTATAACAAGTATACGCAAAAAGTTTAGTTCATAATATGGTGGTTCTGTTTTTTAGATAATAATTTAATCTTAATACCTGTTTCTCCCTCCTCGTACCATTGTACATTTACATTACGTTGTAATAGAAGTTCAAAATGGCCTTAGCAAGATTAAGTTTCTTTAACATTAAGTCGTACGTAATTATAAGGACAGGGACTATTTGGACCTTGTAATATTATAATTTTAATTAGTCAGTTGACAGCCGCCCCTTTAAAGTAGGAATGTGTTAATTATTAGGCTGTTGGATTCCTAACTTCATTTGTGACGTCATAGTTATGAATATAGCATGGGGCTACTTGTATAAGCACACTGGCCGCCAGTCTTGTTAAGCCCTTCAAAGGTAAACGTGTGTGTTAGGATTAAGAATATTATAATATTGGTATTCACCCTAACTGGTGCCACGTAGCTTAAGAAAAGTAAGTGTTGAGTTTAAACCTGAAGTAGGTAGGATTCGGGTTCAAATCTGTTTACCTTTGGTTTCAAAGCACTATAATAATACTCATACATAAATTCATTTGATGTTTATGAATGAAAAGATGGCTTAAGAATTTGTTGTTGAGTTCAGCAATTTTTGTCGCTAAATGTAATTAGCCGCCAAGGAAACAAGTAGGTAATAGGGGTTATCGTACCCATTAAATCAACAAGTAACCAAAGAAATGTAATATTTCTGCACCTGGATTTACATTAAGATTATAATAATTGTTATACCTAGATGTGTATTTTACCGGAACAACGTTATTATGAAAATTCGCTCAAGCACACCATTCGACAAAAGGGAAAGCACGGAATCAAATAGGCATCGATTCCATTGTTTACTGGAACTTTTACCGCGCGAAACACGTTTGCAGTATTGTCGTGTTCGCTCCTCGGGCATTTTCTGCTCACCGGAACAATGGTGGCGATTGTTTGCACTTACCTCTTGATGGACAATTAGTAAGAAGGCGATTGCGAGACAACGCAAAGGTCACGCTACCGATATTTGCTCAATAATGTCGACCATCCCCTAAGAATAAGAATTCCTTATATTCATAGCGTTTAATTTATATACGAGTACCTATGCTACTTCTTTAAGTACAAAAGAAATGGAATTCATATGTATTATCAGCACAGATAAAATCTTTTTTATCGTTATCTTTTCATAAAAAATACTTGAGTTATGGTCGCGATGGCCGCAAAAACTATTGAATGGATTTTAATCAGATTTTTTTATTAGATAGGTCTTGGTCAGAATGTTTGACTGCAATTGGTTAAGTAGACCCGGAGATATATTATGAATAGTCAAAAAAGGATAACGCGGATAAAGGCGGAGCCGCGGGCATCAGCTAGTAAACTGTACTTTCATATGCTTTTAACAACTGGCAAGCGTTACCACAGATTACCTAATAATATTTTGTGTTGCTATTATTGATGAGTTCTGATGATTGGTCGGACAGCTACATGTTTATTATAACAATATAATATATATTAAATATATAAAAGGATCTATCGAATTTTGATATTAGTGCCTGTAGTATTATGCCTGTACCTACTATTAATTAAGGTTTTAAATCTCAAATAACAACATTAGATACTAATATGCGATTAGTCATACTCCAAACCACTTCGTATGTACTTTGTACGTAATTCGTTAAAATGTTACGTATTTTCCCTTAGACAACAATTCTAGGACAATCTATTCTGATTTGCTATTGTTTTGAATGAATAACCACAATTTCAAAATGTAATATAGGTTAAATATTAATGAGGAGTAAAAACCCCAATATAGCATTACACATTAAAAAACAGTACCTACATAGTTGTTAGTGACCATCATGCTACTTCTTTAAGTACAAAAGAAATGGAATTCATATGTATTATCAGCACAGATAAAATCTTTTTTATCGTTATCTTTTCATAAAAAATACTTGAGTTATGGTCGCGATGGCCGCAAAAACTATTGAATGGATTTTAATCAGATTTTTTTATTAGATAGGTCTTGGTCAGAATGTTTGACTGCAATTGGTTAAGTAGACCCGGAGATATATTATGAATAGTCAAAAAAGGATAACGCGGATAAAGGCGGAGCCGCGGGCATCAGCTAGTAAACTGTACTTTCATATGCTTTTAACAACTGGCAAGCGTTACCACAGATTACCTAATAGTTGGTAGTGCTATTGTAATTACATATACCAGCACAAATGATTTTCGATTATGTGCCTAACGTTTTTTCCTTGACCTAACCAATTGTATTTTTAACAACGTTTAATTTTTTATCAGACAGCAGACGCTCCCGAAAAGTCAAGATAAGTCACATCAGGTACCTATATATATATATATAGATATATAAAAGCTAGTTAGAAGTTTATAGAATGACCACTTGATCACCTACGTTAGCCTCAAGATAAAGGATTTGTTGGCGCAGAATTAGACATAGGTGCACAATTATGCGGCGAATAGCATTAGGTTGTTTTGTTTCTCCAACATGAAATAAATTCCCTGTGAATTTAATGCAGAGATATTATTGATGGCCTGTGTGGCGTAGCGGTAGTGCATGCGACTGCTACGCAGGGGGCGCGGGTTCGATTCCCGCTCAGTGCAAATATTTGTATGCATGAATATGTCTATTTGCATTGGTCTGGGTGTTTCTATGTATAATAAGTATGTATTTACAAAAAAAAGTATATAAGTATGTTTATCAGCATTCTAGAACCCATAACACAAGCTAGTTAAACTAAGCTTACTTTGGGTCTAGGGAGCGATGTGTAGAATTTCGTAGAATATTTATTATTATTTTATTATTATTATTGTGTCTTGCATTTTGAACACGAGAACCTGGACCCATATTTTAATAATCTTTTGGGTAATTTTTCACCCATGTGAAAAATTACCTAAAAGATTCTTAAAATATTTCATTTCTCTCGTAAATTACGTAATATCACGTAATTACTGTAGATACCTTAAACGTCGTACCCCTAGCTGTCAAAATGGAACCCTTGTAAAATCACTCGCATACAGTCCGTCTGTCTGGCGCACGACCCGCTCACTTACTGGTTTCACCCACCCTCTGCAGAAAATAGGCAGTGATAATATAATATCTTATTTATTACCTAACTGATTAAATCTAGTTCTTATAGAAATGAGTAAAGTAGGTAGGCATGAATGCTGATTTTAGTTCAAATCAACTGCATAATTGAAATTTGAAGAGCATTTGAAGTTTGCACTTTAGAGCAGGTTCATTCTCCTGCTCTGCATTTTATGATATAGTTTATTTTGGCTTTTATGGGAGCGTCTGCGGACTCCTTAATTTCGAGATGTAAGACTAGCGAGATCTTCGTGGGGTCCTGTTATGGCTGTTATGAATAGGTTTTGTCATAAGAAAATACATGCATTAAAACACATTATTCCATTAATCCTTAAAAAAATCTAAAGTCCTAATCATCGTGGAAAATAATTACTCACGTAGGTACCTACACTTCGTGTTCAGACATTTTTTTAAGACGATGACAATAAACATGTCATTATATTGACGAAGGTCCAATGTGAGCTTGTAAATGAACCTATATCAAATGTGTACTTACTGTAATATCAACCAAAATCGACAAGACACAGGCTGATGTCCTCCAATCAACTTTCTCTTGTCTGCCGCTCAATATTGTGATTGAACTTAGTTGTACTCAGACGGACGTCGATTGCAGTTAAAAGATTATCTAGATACTTTTGATAAAAATATGATTTCATTGTTTTATGTAAGTACCTAATGAAATTTAGGAAAGGTAACCATTAATACGAATAAAATTGTTTTTGGCATTGTGTTATATGTAGGTAGGTATGTAACAGTTCCATTACTTCCATTTGTGAAATAAATTCTTTGGAGGGTAAATACCATTAAACTTCAGAAAAAGTTGATTCTACTTTCTTCTCTTTGCCGTAGTTTAACGTTTTAATAAATTATAACTTTGTCATTGAACACGATAATAGAACCGTTTTATCACACTTACGACTGACATTTTACAAAATTACTAATAAATAGTTTACAGGTAAAAAGAAAACAAAATGTATATACTGACATTTAATTACATGCATTCATTCAGAGGCTATTGAAAAGAGTAAATGAGTGAAGAGTAAACAGACACGGTGTCTGTTTAAAGACGTGCATAAAGTACAGAAATAAAATCGAAAGGTTTAAATAAAAGTAAGATAAGAAATATTTATAGTTATGGAATCACCACATACCTAAATATTTTCTTAATTTTACCTAAATCTAATTAGCTGCTTTGACGAACTCAAAATAAATAACACTACAAATAAATTAACCTTCGCATAAATATTTGCAAATAAAAAAGTCCTTTGCATAGACTTTCGACTTTTTAGTCAGCCGGGTCCACTCCACGGGTACAGCGATATAATATGTATCCAGTTCTTTTAGTATATTTTACCAAACTAACTTATATTCAATACGTGTTTGCAACTATAAAACATTCTTAGTCCAGGTTTCCTTGTAGGGTACACTTTGCGGTTGATGAAAGGTCACACGGACTACGATTTTTATGCGTAACTTGATACAATACATATATCCGTATTAGTGAATAGTTTGTAGGATTTATTCTTTCTGACACAAAGAGATATCAAGGTAAATAAGTGGCATGCTGGTCATATCTATAAGCAAATACCTAATGAACTTTAAATGCGGGAAACTGAATCGCATTATTGTTGAATCTACTTACCTAATATAACGCAAGTCGATAGGCTAGTAAATCAAATAAAAGATAAAGAAAATGAATTCGTACTTGTATAGAAAACAGTAGGTATTAGGGCAGATCTTCATTAGATACCTATGGAGGGAAATTTAAACCCCCTTAGTTTCACAATTTGAATGACCCACGGCATACAAAAATCGGATAATTTCAACGTAGTAAAATTTATTTCTTTATTCGTAAAAACTTGAAGTGCTATTTAGGTAAAGCATATTTGGTTCTGTAAACTTTACGTATTTTTTATTATGAATGAGAGAAACAATTTTTAATTAAAACTAATGTACCAATTAAGCTGAGGTACAGAGCAGTTCTATACATATCAAAAAGATAGAATTTCTAATTCATTTGGTTTTCCCTGAAATGCTTTTAGTTCAATTTACGTTCGTTCCGAATGTACTGTTTATACAGCGAGCTCAGTTCTACATTGTCTAATGTAAACAACTACCAATGACAGAATAGGCTTCAACAACTGAAAGTAGATATCATTGCTTTGGTACATCTACGTGCATATGAATCAGTTACAAATGGGCGAATACTGTAAACCAATTACGTAATAAAATGTGAAAATAAGATTTGATCAAATACCTACTTTGTTCATTTAATTTAAATTTATGGTATTTATATTTTTAACGGCAGCTGCAATTAGGTCAGTTGAAACAATTAGGCCAACACTGATCGAATAACCGTAAGCCAGGTATTCCCGAAATTTAATGAAGCTATGCTATAATGAAAATGTACAATGTAATACGTACAGTCCACCAGAATGTAATACGATGCCATTGTTGGCTCAGCCGATATAACGACGGCCGGATATTTGCAATTCAATTGCAAATTGAACTATCGTGTAATTTCAATATGAAAGTTCCGACGTAGTCTATGTTCTATTTGAAAATATTATTAACTTAATTTTTCAGTTACAATTTAATCGAATTCGGAACATTTGCTCAAGTTTTTCCGAACGAATCAACCAATAGCACAATAAGTAATTTCATATATCCAGATCTTACAAATATGGTTGTATATACTTCTTGGTATTTTCAGTAGCAAAATGTTTTTCTTTGCGGTCGACAGAGTAATTACAGTATATTCACCTCACCTCAACTCAGATGCTTTCCTGTCTCGTCATTAACTGCAGGGTTGGAGCTCAGCTGGGGGAGAACTGAGAAATGTCCCCCGAGGGAGGGCGGAAATATTTAAACGTGTGTTGGCTGTTATCTGTTGCGTATTGGTTTGGTATCTACCAAAATATGTTGGCTGTGATTAGAACAAGATCTGTTTATAGAGTCGCCAGTGACGAATTATTTTTTTAACAATTGAAGGTAGGTTACTTTAAGTTATTGAATGACAACAATTAGATTCGCAAAGGTGTAAGAAGACAAGACAGGACCAAGTATTGGACATGTTGGTCGTATAAATAGTACCTATATCGTACGATAGACAATATTCATAGGTGACAAATAAAGGACTCGCAAATGAAGGGTTTTCTGGGTCTTATGCACTTATGTACTGGTATGAACATATCAGGCATATTATTAAACCAAAAAATAAATTGTCAAGGATCACATGGTCCACAAAACATGTGACCTCTTCGCCTATAAAAGATATGAGAAACTTTGTGTTAGCTGAGCTGTTGAAAACTATGGTCATATCATAAGGTACGTACGTACGTAGTACTACGAGTATTATGTATTCTGTGCTAGTTCAACTAAAATGCTATATATATACCAAAGTAAACAGAAGATATTCTTCTTTTACTTTCGTACCTACAGGTGAAACTGTAATTTAAACTATTGCAAATTATTTCAAAACTCAATATAATGTCATAAATCACTGATGTGGTTAATAAGAACAATGTCTTTGAAAGTTAATTCTTCATATCAGGATTATAATCTGTACCTACTTAATAGCTGAGATTTGAAATCAATTATACTGCAATGAAAAATAGACCGTAACTAGACTATTCGTGATAAAGAGAACCAAATCTATTTTTAGTGTAACTATAATTAACAATTTGAACCACTTGACTACAAATGTTACGATGTTATTAGCGTCCAAACGCTACCAAACTTATACAAATTTCTCATTTTATTATACTTAAGCCATTGTAGAATGTTTATCATACGAGTCAATCATTGTTTTACATTAAATACAACTATTTATACAAACAATTTATTTAATTTAATTACATTTTATTTATATTTATTTATTTCTTACAGTTTATTCACGATTTTTTCCACAGAACAAAAAAATCCTTATTTTTCCATTCACTGTGCTCTAAAATTTGTAAACCCATCATGGTGCGAAAATTGTCATTCTTTCATCAAAATGATTTCTGGGTGATTGAAATTATGTACAAGACTACACCTGAACCTTGTTAACAATTATTATAAATATTAGATAAATAAGAAAATTTTCTACGCGTATCTTATTTGCCTTAGTAGGTATATTATAATAAGTATTGTATTTATGAACACATTTATAAACAGTTCGTAGAAACTTATGGGAAATCTGTAATAGTTATTAAGCTTACTTCCATTCTAAGTGAATTGCTGACCAAGTAATGGATCGTTAAGTTAATATTACCATCAGAAGTTATTGATGTTATGTCGATAAGGGTATTATTTGGAGACCAAATAAAACATAATAATAGTATTTATATAAAGAAATCCCCTTCTCTACTCTATGCATGTTCATGTTCCGAATGCACCTGCGCATGTCGACCCTTCTGTAAACAGGTAGAAACCTAAACGAGTGTATATCGTTGTCTAGGAGGGTAGCACAAATGGGCAAGGAGGTGTAACAAGATGAAAAAAAGTTCGTTTTCGTTTTTTTCTACAAGGCGAATCAAGAAGATAAGAATAAGCGTTGTCTCGAAGTTGATTATAATTTAATATACCTATCTAGGGCTAAGCTAAGTACTAAAGAATACATGACTAGACATTGAAATACGTCTAAATTTGTTTGTGAAACAATATTTTTATTATCATTGGAGAACACCAGTAGAAAACTAGGATGGAAATTTAAAATACCCTACAAAGCACAAAGTAGATGAGCTGTGAACTGTGAATAATTAGAATGTTTGGAACTCTTAAATTTACACTCACTAACGCTTTACTGGCAAACATTAATTATTGATGTACCTATTACAAAATGTGAAATTAAGGTATTGTATTCGTTTGTTATTGTTATTTTAATAAAGACTTTAAACGTCAAGAACTGAGAGAACTCATTTGTCTATTGTATTCCAAACGTTTTGCTGTATTAATTTTATTAATAAAATATGTATCTACATAATTTAGCAGGAATTTCATGATATGCGAATATACGACTTTATACAACTACAGAAATATATTGCTTATTTAATATCTATGTTCGAATTTAAGATCAAATGTTGACAAATATAGAAAACAAATTCCTTATCAAATGGGTTTTCTCATATTGTAAGGATATTGGTTTTGTTATTTTTTTTTGTTGCGTTCAAATAATGTCAGATTATTTATGAGCTCGCTGTAAACAACATTAATTACTGTTTAAGCGGTAAATTTCTTATGTGCAGATTAACGGATCTTTATCGATAAAGAGAATTATTCTGTAGACGAGTACCTTATAGAGAAAAAAAACTTGCAGTATCGGCCTGTCCTTGTAAGAAGTCTTAGAAGTCATTGGAAGAAGGAATCGTTATATGATTCACTACTAGTTAACTGCGTGCCAATAGCCAATAGTACACGGTATACGTTTTATTTTAAAATACAAATCTGAAATGCCTTAACTCACGAAGGAATTACTAATGAATCAGTTCCGTGTGCCTCCGTAAAATTGAATTTGCTGCGTATATAATTAACTTTATTGTTGTACTAGTTACGTACATGGACGAACGAATGTTTATAGTGCTTTGGCTTTACAATGCCCAAAGATTTATTTGAGTTTATAGGTATGCCCAACATTTCTACTTATAATACGGAGGCAAGTGAGTAAGTTCATTTCTTATAAGCGTTTAACTTGCTCTGTTCTTTGTTATTTAGTATGGGTCAAATCTTGGATGCCTAATTAGAACCACTCCTTACGTTACATTCGATTCAAATCTGGTATACTTGCGTTTTTTGGTGACCATGCGATACTTAATATGGTACGTACATTTATAGCTTTTTTAATACCACTTAGGTGGCAACTTGTCTGATGATGAAGTCAAAAGGTGTACCAATTGAGTTTTGGCTCATTAGTTTTGTCTTGTGCTATGATGCTACATGATATCCAGGGTCTGAAGACGCAAATAATAGGTGGTCATAGAAACTTCTCAGCTAAACAAGATACACACCCTTTGACCTGGTCTACACTCTCGATGTCTCGATGGTGTTGATTATCTGAAGCACCTTCCCCGTACGTTTGTAAAGTGGATGGACGGCAATATGTTAGTTTAACATTTTCTATAACAGTCAGCCAAGTTCACCGTACATGAGAGATCATTATTAACTTACATAAATGTTACTAACTACAACTACAATAACTTGTTACAAGTTTGACAAAATTTTGCGGCTTTAGTCAGTTTATTCTCTTCTTGCAAATATAAATTGAAAAGAGTTATCATCCAGGACTTTTCGAGGAAAGGATCATCTTGAAGTTGCAGTAGTCCTATTCTACCTACTTCACTAACTGTCCTTTCTGAACAGCGGAAATAGTTGTCTGCACGAGCCATCTAATGGTATTCTTAGCGATTAAGGAATACATTTTTTTACACTTATACACATGTTCATGTTCACTTTCAACGTGTTTTTTTGTATTTGTTTTTTCACACTTATAATATCAATGCTTGTTTTTTCTCGAAAATTCTGAAACTTTACTTGCAATCTATAGTGCTCCACACACCTATAGATTCACACTTCAATTTGTTTTATTAAACAAACTTCCGCATATTGTTTTAAACTGCACAAAGCATTTGTCAAGGCAGTACGATTTATTTTTTCCTAATCATACATGTTGTATCAACAAAACCGCTCAAGGGCGTGTCGGACTTGTACACGAGAGGGGTTGTCCATCGTAAAACATATTTCTATATATTGCTATGATTAAAATTTAACATGAAGCACAGAAGAAATACGTCTGTAAAATAGATACTACCTTTAATGTTCTAATTTTCTAATTATTTGTTGTTATTGCGGCAACTGCAGTTATAGAAGATAGTGGAATTAGTAATACTGTCAAAATTATACTACAATATCGTGGTTCATAAGATACAGCCAGCTGACAAACAGGCGAACGCGCAGCGGAGTCTCAGCAATAAGATCTCTAAAAATCTTCAATTGTCTTGGGGTTTCTGTCTTGCTTCGATTTAAATTGTTTATCATAGTCAAGTGCAGTATTATCGATTTGACACGGGCTACTACTAATAAAACAAAAGTAATTAACTCCTGGCTTAAGTATCCTAACTATTATTAATCATATTAAATAAATAATAATTTATCCTAACTACTACTAATCTTTGATGTAATTACAGTTCAAAGTGTGCTTTAGATAAAACAGGTTTTATAGACAAATCATAATATTTAACGTTGAGATTAAAATGATAAAACATTCTAAAGCACATTTTAGTTTTTCTTATGAGTACAGAGATTAACTTTGGACTTTTAAAGGACTGAGAGTGAGACTAGCATGTTTTTAACGCAATAGGTACCTACCAATACATATTGGTGTCGGTTTGAGTATTCATATTTGTGTGAAAGTTGTATGACAAATGCTTTAATAGAGACTCTTGTGCAGTATGTGGGGCCTCGATAATAATTCAATATGTTCTAATGACGTAGTGTCAAAGTTGCGAACAGGTTCCCGGGTGAACCATCGGCGATTTGTTAATATCATTGCGTTACTATCTAACGAAACGTTCTTACTTTCTATAAAAGGAAATCGAAATTAGCTCACTACTTGGGACATTCCATTTCTCTTTCGGTAGTTTTGATAATTGAACCTCGCTTATTCGTTTTTACTTTTATCATGCTGCATTTGAAATAAAACATACTGTAATCAACATTCCAAACACACTCCGGACGGCTATGTTCAACAAGTTATTTTATCAAAGAAACTATACGAGGAGCTTGAACGTAAATTGTGATATCGTAGTAAGTATTTTGTGGGAGCTCTTCGCCCCTACGATCATATTGAGTGCCATATCCGATTTTATTAGGTACACACTCAATTGAGTTCTCGCACTGGCTGGCGCGACTCAATCACTCAATGATTACCAGCTGTTCTATTTACAGAGTATTGTTTTGAGCCTGACCTGACCGACTGAAGTGTTCAAACATCCCGTTTTGTCGACTCGGTTATCCTGTGACAGGTCACAGCCGAATTCAATTTCCCGTTTTTATTAACTACATATAGCGGGTCGCTCGGAAGCTACAGGGTTTTATAGAGGGTGGCATCGAGAAACGTAAAACAACCATAACATTGGATAGAAATTGTTTTAGTACACTCTGACCGCAAATACACTCAGACCCTTAAATCCGTGGCTTTGTTTACAAGTCGACGTCCCACTAAAAGGTTCGATGACCTCAGGAAAGAAAAATTAGGATTATAAAGACTCGGGCACACAACGAAAAAATCTGATAAAAGAGGAGTAGCAATTAATTGGAAGCAATGAAACTGAATAAAAATGTCTCAATGGACAAAATACGTGGTTAATTGGCGTGTTGTGCTGAGCACATTCTAGTTTGCCGTAGAAGGAGGCAGATCTCCGCCTGAAGCGATATAAATAGCGAGGCGGACCGGGCCACAGATGTAAAGTGGACACCAGTTTTAGAAGTGCTTGCGTCTATTTCGAACAAGTGTAAATAAATCTAGTGAGTTACTTTCGTACACAGTTGTCACTTTCATTGCACGCCGCGCCAGCTTGTGTCCTGCCGCGCCTTCTCGACTGCATAGTGAACTTGTGTACATAACTCGCTCTGTCAACAATGTCAACATATAATTCTAAGGTTGAGAGCAATGGTAGTTACTCACGCTTCATGTAAAATACTTATGAGATAGCAACAATATACGATGACTGCATCTCAAAGCGCGAACTATTATCGCTAAACTAACAGGCGCAATTTAATTGTTGTACACGCAAGTTGCACGTCGTTTACTTCCTAATCGCCAACTATTAGTTACTGTGCAATTTAAACAATTAAGATAGCAAAATAAATACTAAAGCTTGATTGGTGGGTGGCACGCTCGCAATCATTATGGTTATGATTCATTGAGTAACACAACAGCTGCTATATGCAATTTTGATTTATGAAGGAGGAATACTTATACATATATTTCATTAAACAGAAGGATGAGTGTAATATTATCAGAACATATCGATAACCCTATTAATATTAATTAAAAGTTGAACTTTACTCGTGTATTATTCAATTAACTTGAAAAATACATCATGATTGTGCGTGGCAACCTTGATCAGGCATGTTGTTTTGATTTATGAGATACAGTGACAGCTCACTTTGTCAATAACAACATCTGCGAGGTGTTTGATTGACGACTGTGTAGCCGTAGAATGTAAATAAGGAATTATCCAGACTATTTAATCATCTTTATTGTCAAATAAACTAACACGCTTGCTTTGACAGGTACCTCTTAAGGCTAAATTAGCAGATTCAGTTTTTTTTTCTGTTTTTATTATGTTTCGACATACCTACATTCTTAACGTTTTTTAGCCGTTGATATCCATGAAAGTTAAACTACAGTGAAAAGCACGGATATCAAAGACAGTCCCAGTTGTATTTCCTAATAGCTGTTTCGTCCACATGGATTTAAATTTTTAAGGTTTTAATTTTTCTGTACAGATCTCTAATTTTTCCGGAATAAAAGTAACTTATGTCATGCCGTATAATATTATCAATCTTCTACTGATAGACCCGTCAGAGTCTAGCTCTAGTCTAGTCAACCACTTGCTTATATAAATATGGTTATAAAGTTGATGGAGTTCACATGCATATAAAAATTGGTTATGAGGCTATAAGGCAACTACTATTTTAATCTTTTTTGTGAGTTAATGGCTTGGGTCAAGGAGACAACAACAGTGATTTATTTTAAGTTTCAAATTGCCGAACAAGGGGCGATTTCGGTAAGATGTTCTCTGTATGAGAATTTAGCTAAGGTATAATATTATTACACTTGCAATAGTAAGCAAGAATGGTTTCAATTACAAAGGAACATTCCGCGGCTGGGAAATTCTATGTGGACGTTTTGCTAATTTTTAAATTACAATGTACAAACTAACTACGCAAACACACCTGATTATCTGTTAGGTATATCAGTTTGTTAGTATGAGCACGCGTAATCGCATATATTTACTCCAATTTTTCAAATAGAAATCGTAGAACTTAGGTAAATTGTAGGTTTGAAAACAATCTTATATCTATAATCTATAGGTACCTACTCGTATACCTACTCGTATTTCTAATTTTATATGTCGATCATTTGACATCTGACAGGGCTGATAAAAATAGCTGAATAAAGAGATACATTTACTAATATCAATCAGTTTTCACCCTATCAAAAATGAAAGTTTAAGTCATTGACACATTAGTTAAACAAAGACTTATAGTCTTTGTTTAACTAATCATCTCCACTTTAGTAACTTTGCCGGTATAAAAATTTCACTTTTCATTTATTTGTTCAAAGTTAAGGCTTAGATATCTCCTCCTCCTACTTCTAAATATGTAAATGTGCGAATTCACATACAAGTATGAAATCCTTATAATGAGTTTGTTGAGTTTGTTCTATTACATATCTACCTACTAGACTTTTGCCATTATTCACGTAATTTGTTTCAATATTTTCCACTGAGCGGTAAGGAATAAAACAACGTTCTCCGGTCATCCGAACGCTTGCCCAGGGTCCGTCCCACACTTCTCCATAATTTGGGTTGATCTTGATTTTTACAGGCGTGCCTGCCATCTGACCTCTGCAATCCCGAGAGGAATCACTCAGAAGATGTTTATGAGATTGCAGGTGCGGTTGTGTTGAATCTTGCCAAATCTGTTAGGTATCTATGACTACCTATATCTCCAGGGAAAGTGCTATCAATTAAAAGTTTAGTTATTATTATTAGTTAATAGTCCCGAAGCCTATAAGTTTTAAAAATGTTTTCGAAGTCTACTTGATTATTTCTTACTATACAAAACATGGCTTAATACCTGGGTTAGTTTAGTAATGCTTAATCTACATAAAATGATAGACATAGATACATTTAATGTATCTGTTTCATGTTGTAGACAAGAGCAGGTCAAATTTCACCAGTGTATGCGGATTCCTCGTGCGTCCCCTAATCTTCCCACGGCGCCGGTGTTGCATTCTTTGCTCAACAATTAACAAATAAACTGTGCCAGTTCTAAAGCATTGTTACTGATACTAAAGTAAACAAATGTGTACCTACCTATAATATTTTGAGTATAGGTATATGTCATTCGAGTATAGATGACTCCGTGTTTATTTTCTTTTTGCAAATGCTATCAGTATCTATAGACTTATTATTACACATAGGTAATATATTCGTAGATCGACCTATCCGGACTACCCAACGATGAAAAAAAACAACTCATTGGGTGAGGAACTCGTGAATGGTAGGTACACCAACGTGAACTAGGCCAGACCATGACTTCGTTCGCGCTTTGTCATTGTTGCGTAGATTAACAATAAATTACATCTATTAATTTTATACTTATTCATGTCGGTCGATTTGTATCAGCGAATCTACCAATCCCTCAACCATAATTTTAATTAACGTAGGTATATCTCAAAGTCGAAGCCTTGAGAAATCGTTCTGTTTCTTATCATCACGAATAGTAGAAGTAGTAGTAATTGGAAGGAGAAGAAAGGGAAGTGAGGGCGAGGAAGACGCAAAGAGTTCGAGAGGAAGAAAGTGCATGAAGTCGAAATACCAAAATTAACAACCAAACGATCAGTTAACAATTCAAGACACACAGCTGAATGCTACTGAATACTTTAATAAATAAGAAAACACGCTTATGTCGTTTCACGCGTATAAAATAGCCAAATTTGATATACTACTTAGAGGGTATGTTATTATGAGTACATACGTATGTGTCAAACCATAACCGATTATATAACAAATGGGTAATGCATTTAAATGCGCGGTCATAAGCCGGGTCACGAAGGCATAAGTTGCAACGCATTGCCACGATGCCGAACCAAAACAAATGGACGCGACACCGTTACACCACTTCGCGGAATTAAATAAAGTAAAAAATGACAGCAAACCAACGGTAATCTTTGTTCGTGTAAGGTCGAAACTTCACGGTAAGGCACTGCGATCACTCGACTTCTAACACGCAATTAAAATCAAAGTGGCGCGTCTCTAGATGTCATTGTCCGATGATAAACATGCATATCCGCGACTATCTGCCAAGTAAACTTAAACATGTGGCGCGAAAACCCCTGAGTGCCGTCCGTGTTTTTAAAAGGGCAATAAATAACTCCAAGTCGGCTGGTTGTCACCTTTAGTGCACACAGATGGCACGGTTCCCAATGAATGCGTTTTGGCTTCTATATTATACAAAATTTAACCCAAAAGCATTAAATGGTAGGTAGGTACTTTGAAATATAAATTGAAGTACTGTCTATTATTATTTTATGATACTAAAGTTTCTAATGAAATGTTTATTTCCGCGCGTCGGCTTCTTTTTTCATATTTACTAATGTATGACGTTAGTTACTTATATCTAGTATAGTAGATAGGCGCATACATAGATAAAGATTTTGTATTGTTCTACGCACCACCAGCCAGGAGTGCCAACTAAAAAATATGATAAAACTATTACCCTTAGTATTTAGCAGAAGTACCTAGGTACCTAATTCTTCGTGTTTGGCAGTATATATTAATTTGTAAAGTACCAAAAAGCGCAGCGGTCCTTCAGACTAATTCAATAGTGTACATTAAATTTGTATTATGTCGTGGTGTTCTAAATTTAAATCGAAACCGGTCGATTAATTCATAAGGACTGCCCCCGTAGACAAGTGTCACAGCGTAAATTGCTAAAGAATCGAATAGATTAGGTCACATCCAAGCTCGTCGCCGGTGTACAATGCGCGCGCTGCGGCGGGGTCACGAGCTGGAGTGTGATTGGTCGATCTAATCTTTACTATTCCTTAGCGATTTAGAATCGTGACACTTGTCTACGGGCCCAGATCTGATAACAACAACTATAATTACAAAAACTTCGCTACAGGGAAGTTATCTTGATTCAGTAAAACATCAGAAAAAGAAAAGTTTCACTTCCAGGAATACTTGGTGCGCGATAACGATTAATGTAAACAACAAAGCTGGAGAAAAAATACGCAGTAATGTAGCTATTGTGTCCATGAGTGGAAGACGGAAGGCTGGAGGCGTGGGAGTGAGCGCGGGAGCCGACCTGCCCTGCCGCGGGAAAATGGCGTTCTATACGAGCACGTTCACATGAACGCGCATAAATATAAAAACACTAAAGTTGCTAACGATCGGAATGACTAAACATTGTTCTTGTAGAGAAAGGTTATCGCGCATGTATCTGATCAGCATAGCATTGACTTATAGCTATCTGATTGTTCAACAAACACGTTATTTGTGTACCCAGTTAAAGCGGGAGGGGGGAATAAAAAAACAACTCAAAGAAGTCAAAGACCATTCATACTCCTGGATCTCCTTATGAATAAAACGGAAATATCATGCCATCTACTTATATTTGAAGTTATCCAGTTATCCAGCTCGTTATCCAGAGTTGCGTTTATGGGTATTGGATTGGATGTTATATGAAACACAATTAATTGAATGAAGCATGTTTTAGTGCGAATAATACCTCGCAGCGTGTGGGCCTGAGGCCTTTTATACGGCTTTGATGCTGTATCGGTTTACAGCTCCTTACCAAAAGTTATTACGCGAATAATTTAAATGTAAGGTTATTGCACAATAAATGCGAAACTAAGTAATTTCAGAGATAAGCTCGTATGTTTCGTACAATAAAATTTACTAGCTGTGGCCTACGATTTCAGCCTCGTAACAATAAGTAGGACTCATAACCAATATCATTTGCAAAATCACTCAAAATCAGCACTGCATGGATATCATCTGTTGAGCATTAAACTGAGAGCTAAGATGGCGACCTTTTCAGGCTCGCTCAGCTGTCAATTAGCATGTAACTGATATTTTTTTAGGTTGCTGAAAAATAATACTGCTAGATAATAATACTAATTTCATCGTTGTGTGTGTTTCTGAATAAATAACTTTAGTACATCTGACTGCGGGGAAAACAGTTCACTCGCTTTTTATCAACCGTGCATCTTTTAGTTTCGTAGTTATTGATGATCTGCAGTGTTATGAAGACCATTTACCTACCTATTTTAAAACGGTTAATGCCTATATTATTTTGTTTCTCAAATTTTTTGCTAAATTGTATCGCGAATTTGTATCAACGCTCAAAACAAGCATAATCAAGTAGGTATACACTACACCAATATGGATTTGTGAAAATTAGTAGCAATAAATAGTTTTTCATACCTAAGCTACGTGATGTTAAATAGCCATTTGCGTATTAAAACCACGTGTACCTAGCTATAGTGTACGTTTATGAACTATTTTGATCAAGACTATTCAATCTATACAACACTACTGCACCACTTATAGGGATGCTAGCATAGTTTATGAACCACTATCTGTTAATCTGTGCGTAGCGTGTGCCTGGGCTTTACAATGTTTTGTCTTGGCACATTTCAAATAAAGCAGTCAACGACTTTAACACTGTATGCCTTGCCGTCTTTATAGTAGGTATGTAATAGTAAACTATTTATGAATATTAAGAATTATTATGGGATATTTATTGTGTATGCAGTCCCTTCCCTAGTGGTAGGAGGCCTTCAACCGAGCACTTTCTAGGCTAAACAACAAATAAACCTTATTCATCCCGGGAATTGAACCGGAATTTCATAATATACAGCAACCACACGTGCTAGCTACCACCGTGCTGTGCAATCGAGGCCACAAGCAAAAAGAAATGATGTTATCTATTAACATGCAGTCAGAAATGTATAACTGGAGACCATACTCGGATATTTCAATTTCACCAAAGATAATTGCAATAAAAGTTGAATATCATTGATTAGTCGAGTTTTTTGGTCGAACACGTGCGTTGGCGGTGTTTTCTACCGCCTCGAGTGTTCAATTTTAACGTGTTTCGTTTACCATTAGCGAACTACAACGATTTTATTAAGTGACGATGCTTTGCCGTAGTCATTAGATGTAGAACTGTAGTTTACGAAGTCATTCTTCCGTTCATTCATTCTAAGGTTACTGGGTGGAACACTTTTAAACCGGCCTTTAATGATATTCTTTAAATGAATGTGTCGGAGAAGGTACCTGTACAGTCTAGCTAGACTGTTCTTTTCAAGAAACTTCTTCAAAATTGATTAGGACTTCTATCTGTTAATTACCTGTAAGTTGTTAAAGTCAAAATATTTTGCTATTTTAATGAGCTCTGAAATGCAATGAAATCACAGCCCAGACTGTCATAAGGACCTTGCTCTTTAAGGACAGGCTCTCTAAGAATTTAAAATTCAAAAACAACAACGTTGTGTTGTTTTAGTCGTCGACTAAGCACAAATAGTAACAATGTATGCTAGACACTATTATATCGCACCCTTGTCTTTACTCCGTTCATCGTATGGTGTCTTGTTCGTTAGCTTACACGGTATCTAGGTTCAACACGTATTTTTGTTCTTTATTTTACAGGTAATACAAGACTGGAAACAGCAGGATTATTTTATGATAGTGTATTTTAGTAAAAGGGCTTTGATAATACTGTCCATAAAATGAGTTCAATTAAACTATTTCGGTTCAAAATTTATTTAAAATCGGCAGACAAACTTGCAAGCAATCTACTATGGTCATGATTACTACTAAACCATATGAGAAGGCGATGAAAAACCAGGTAGCCAGGTTAAAGCATTAAAAAGTTCTGATTTTGAAAATATCCATTTCACTTCAAACGAAATAAAATAATTATAGTGAATGGAAATTTTTATATTAAACGTCTTACGTCTAACTCTGTACTTATGCAGATACTTGCATGATAAAGCATACAATCAAAAAAATTAATAAAATCACTATCAAAATATAGTATGTATTTCTATCGTATCCTGACTCGCCGTACTAAGTAAATTACTGACAGAGGAACAACATTGTATTCTGCAAAAATAAAATGCCACACCTATATCATTAAGCTAGAAACTTGCCGCTCCGCATGTGTGTTTAGAGTAGCGACCATACAATGTTCCTATTCTCATTTATCTGCCTAGTTTCTGTAACCTAATCCACGATTATGAGCCACCGGCACGCACGTGAAGTTTACATACTATCTGCATTGTAGAAGCTTTTGTGTTCATAAACACCGTAGGCATGCGCACTCTCGCAAGAATAAGACAAAGCGTCGGTAGCATAGTGGTTAAGGAGTTAGCTTTGCAGTCGATAGGTCCCCTATTCGAATTCTGTTCATTACACTTTTGATGTTAACCCACTTCTAAAGTTAAACGCAGGGGTAAGCGGTAGTAAGTACTAGTAACGTCAGTGCTTCATTCATTCATTCTTCTTCATTCTTTACAAAAAAAATACGTTGGACATGCGAATACTTTTGTATTTAAATCACTATTTTATCAACCGACGATTTATAATTTTTTTACATAACATACCTATAAGGAAGATAGTTAGCCTAAATATCAAGCGATTCGTGGCAAATTTCTTTGTTGGTATGTAACAATACACGGGAACACTTTATATACATCAGAATTTTACATTACACAATAGGTTATTATTTTATTCTCAATGCGGCTGTTCTATACTTATTAACAGGTAGACATAAACCGTTTTAATCCTCTTTGATTAGACTGTTGTTGGATCTCAGTTTAGATGACGCGGATTGGATTAAAATGTTGTAGCATTTCGTAACGGCTACGAATTAGGAACGTTCCTTTGATATGTTTTTTTTTGGAAATTCGTAATCTGCTTTGGTATAACTTTTAATGGTTTTATAACACAATACATAAATATCTATATAGGTATGACTTTCATAACATGTGGTAAGTATATTTTTTCGTTCAAATTTTTAATCACAGTCAATGAACTGTGACTAAAAATTTAGATTGTGAAAACTCAATCCTACTCGAGAAAATCTGCGGCAAAGTCGAGTAAAATTAAAAATACAAACTGTTCAGCACTTTTTTTGTATCACTAATGCGTATTGACATGCTGATAAACGATTCTAGAATTTTCAACGCTTTATTGTAAATATTTAGCGATTTCAGCCATCACTTGCCAGTGTAATCCAATAAATGTTTATACTGAAATCAATTCGAGGTTATGGTTATTCAAAACTGAATTACGTCTATAGTATGTTTGTGGACCGTACTCAGGATCCCTAAGGCATTAGCACTGTCCAGTATCTACACTGTGAGTGTGACCACAAGATTAAACAGAAGTTACTATTAGTCTGTCAATGCATATAATATGAGTATTTACAAAATAAATGTCCATGCGCAAAACAGCTTACCTTTAATAGCATTTAAAATACACGTTCGATAAAAATGTGCGAAGTGAACATTTCGTTAGATTTTTATTATCATGCAAAGGTATGAATATGACCGAACTTTTCTTATTTTGATTATTAGACAGGAGTGAATTTAAGTTCGACATTGTTCCACTTATAATTAAAAAAAAACACGTTCTTAAGGGTTAGAAACAGGAACCAAAATAAAATATTTATTTTAATATTGAACATTAAAATGCAAATTATTGAATGTCGCAACTCATAATTATTTTACTTTACTTCCAAGGTGTTCGATATAATTTATTTTCGTGAGATAAGATAAAAAGGTTTACTATTTAATACTTTAACTAGGAACTTTGCAGAAATCCTTTCAGAAATAACCTAAAATGGTTCTTAGTTACCGCTGTCTGTACGGTTGTTTATCAATACTGTCACAATTTCTAAGTAAGCACTCGGAACCATGACACTTTACCCATCATTGGAACGAGTAATAGTATGTTTTGCATCTAGAATTAACTTATCTTCGTATATTATGCACAGTGTGATACAGTAGCCAGCACGATATTTGATTACAAATGCCATTTACTGTTTTTTAATGTCTAACTGATTAATATGTACCACTTAATATTCAATTAAGCAAAGGAATTTGTTATAAATTAGCATAACGATATAGGCTTACATATTTAAATGCAATGAGTTTATGATAGATATAACATAATATAGACGATTGCGAAGTAAAAAGGTGCAAGTAACAACGACAAACAAATTACTGTGGGATACTTCTTTATGCTGTCATTGGAAACTTTTTTCTTTGCAAACTGGATGTCACTTGCACTTTTTTACCTGTCAATCGTTGTACGTATATAAACACAGTACATTGCATACATATTACATATTATAAGTATGTATTTACTTGTGCTTAAAATGCTTGACGTGTAGGTGCTATACACACATCAGGTTTTCTTTTTTTCTACATCTAACATCGGTTGTCAGTTGTATTTGATAATGCCTTATTATGCTTAGTTTATTTCTAATTGCTCAAAAATAAGCTTTTTCGTAATCTGTTTAGTAACTAAGCGGTAATTTACTCGCATCAAACAATACTTTAACTTTGAAGCATATTTTTTGCAGTGACATAATAACAGTATAATTGAGAAAAGTGATTCAGCTGTATCGAAAAATAACCCTTGAGGTTGAGAGCTATGTATTCAAAACCTTTACAACCAAGACAGTTACAGTATCGAATGACAAACGTTCGTAGGCCACCGTAATAGCTAACTATCTAGCAAATGTGTACTTATTCCTAGTTAATAAAAAGGGTACGTTTTTAAGCAGAACTATCCGAAATTTCTTTATAATAACCCTTCTCTGCTGACAGTTGGTACGTACCAAATAATTATGTACGTATAATATGTCTTATGAACTAAAGCCAGTAATCGTGTTACACAATTTTGAGTGACACGCGTTAACAGTTGTGTTGTAGTAACGGTGGCATATGCTCTGTGCTCTGCATGTCAGAGAAGGATGACTGGACATTGTTTACAATAGGCGACATGATACGTATCGTTGTAAACGGGTCACCGGTCGCTAATACATATTTAGGACCACTTATCTGGAAGTAGATACTTTGTTTTTCTTATGTTTAGAATATTGGAGTGAGCAGCAACTGTATTGTTGGTGGGCGATTGTGAGGTGTAAGAAGTTCTGAATATAAAATCACGAAGTAACGTGCCTACAGTAACAATCTCAACTTCTTGTGTGAGACTACAATCTCACCCTCTAGGTTGAGAAACCTTTTTATTTAAAGCAAAACTTTTCCCAAAAAATAGGCAGTGCAACGCAAAAAAAATCCTTATTCCACTGTTAGTTAGTGATTAACGCCGTCAAACAAACAAAATCAAAAGCACTAATTCTTCTCTAATGTGTGCATGATTATTTTGATACGGAACTGGAAATTATGGTGTTTGGTGTTACTTACATATTATACATAGTAACATCCAGACTAATGCAAAAAGACATAGTCATGCATACAAATATTTGCATTGAGCGGGAATCGAACCCGCCCCCCTGTCGTAGCAGTCGAATGCACTACGCAACAGAGGCCGTCCATGTATAAACCTAAGTAATTTATACGATTATTGTTTTCGCTGAATTTTTACTAATAAATAAGTTATAAAAATTTAACTATATTATTTTTATCAATAAATAAGTATTGGAGCTTGATGTGTTTTCAGATATAATCTTATAAGCATCCCTCAATGTCTACACAACATGCCATTGATGGTTATAAGATCATAATTTTTTTAGTTCTTATTATTTCATTGGTTTGTAATATTATGTACGTTTTACGTTTTATTAAGTGTTTTCAAATGCCAGCTTTGAATGCAAGCTACAAGCAAGTAAATAAAGTTGTTTAGGCTGTCGTAAAAAAGATTTTGATTCCACTGCTAAATTAAAAAAAATAGTCCCATCAAGTTTTCAGTGTGTTTTATTATTAGGTAGTCCAAACATGGGTGGATATCTATAAAGCTCTTTATGAGTTTGATAATTTATACCAAAGCAGACATAATTCAAATTACCTATCATAATTTGTATCTATAAACGCGATCATTGAAATGATCTAGTCTACATTTTGAAGGCGTCGAATTTCAAGCCAAAAGGTGAGGTAGGACGTTTTGCCTGTGCAGTATAGATAGTTCCTACAAAGTGATGTCGTGGGTCAAATATAACAAAACCAGGATAACTGTTCATTAGAAACAAGTGGAATTGAATTGAATTTTGTAACAACTTGTCACCGAAGATAACGATATTTACATACCTATTCCGGGCACTATTAACATTCGAGATATGCTCATACAAGTTAATTATCTTATTATAATTAATATATGTAACACTTGTAGTGTTATATTTTGTAGTATTGAATTATTAGTGGCATATAAAAACGATTGACTAAAACATTTTTGTTGTATTCATTCTGCTTATAAAAGACTTCAACGCACGCTTTTATTGGGTTCAACGTTTTTATTGCTTCCACTTAATTTACTTTTATTAATTCACAACAACATGATAATAAATAAAATAAGGATAGTTCAAAGTCAAGATGTAATTATAAATTGTTAATGATAACTAGGGATATAAAAGGTCTTTGTCTCATAAGTGATTTTATATAATTAATTAATAAACAACATGTTATTCCGTAATAACATTATAATTAGGACCCCTTTGTAAATCTTGAATTGGTAAACGAATTAGAAGGTATGTTAAATATAAAATTACGATTATTAAAAAATAATTGATGATAGTTAATCAAGATGTAGGTAAATAAGAAATCATCGATGACTGCATGACATGACCCAATCTGAATAATGACATAGAAACCGAGCGGAACGACTCCGATAGCGACCTTCGCAGAATAAAGTGCAGTCCATGGAGCGATATCTTCTTGTAGCATTAATCAGCTGTACGCTACATAAATAAATTAAAATTCAACTCGTACTTACCATAAACAGATGGCTGTATTGTAAATAAATTGATCCCCTCCAATGTGCGATCACAAAAAAACAAAAATCAAACAACACAAAAACAAAACTGCTTTTAAAAAGTGTCAGTACATAAAATGTTTTGATCAGTCAAAACAACACTTCATTCACAATGGTACGAACGAGTAAAGTTTCGCTGTGGCGAGCGAACGCGGAGTACGTGCGATGCGCTCGGCGGGCTCGAGTCGAATGGTCATTCATCTGATGGGGCTGAGCAATCGCGGTCGAGCCCCGCGCGTTTTGGGCCGGCTGCCGTGCTGCACCGCACCGCACCGCGTGGCTTCCGTGCTGCAACGAAATTGTATGCGTGTGTGCCAATATGCGTATAATTGGTGATACGTCCACATCCGCTCATGAACTCAGCCCTGGGGAATAACACTGCGTGCTATCAAACATGAGTTAACGTTAAGTAATTCAAGCCAGACTGAATAATATGTTATTGTATCTTCTGTGAGCTTAAGATGACAGCTGAATCACATCCAACTAATCACAGGCAGACTTAAAAACAATTGAGCTGCAGTTTCTCATTCAAAATGTTCCTCTGTCTATTAGGTTTTAGTACATAGTGAAAATTACTAGACAACCGCGGTAGCCTAGTGGTTTGGGTAATGGACTGTTGAGACGAGGTCTCGGGTTCGATCCCAGGTTCACTATGGCACACACCAATGACTTTTCGATGCTTTTCGAAGTTATGTGTGTATTTATCGCAGGTTTATTAATGCCTCGGAGAGCACGTTAAGCCGTCGGTCCCGGTTGCCATACAAACATCTATGGCAGTCGTTACGGGTAGTTGGAGCCCTCAAAAGTCCAACCAGTCTAACTTGGAACTTCGATATCGCCATTGGTTGTGAAGGTCAGATGGCAGTCGCTCCACGTAAAATATCGAAGTTCAGCCGCATCACAGTTGGACTGGAAAGCCGACCCCAACTGAGTTGGGAAAAGGTTCAGAGAATGATGACATAGTGAAAATTACTATACATTTACATGATTTTTTTATTTCAGCATCACTAGGAACGATTTTAAGGAGATACTGTAGTATAAATTTAGATGAAGGAGACCAGTTAAAGATCTTCAAGGGCCCCCTAGAATGCAGGAACATAAGAACCGTCGTCTTTAAATTATTGGAAGCCCTAGACAATACAAAGGATTAAGGATAAGGAAAACTATAATGAGGGTGAGAGGCTCATTTTCGAGTTTGGGTTCGCTTGTTATTTTTAATTGGTAAGTATGTTGGCTTTTTGGGGGGCAATTAGTGTCTGCCCTACCAATCCCGAGGAGTAAGCCTGCGCAAGAACTTCATCCATCTAGCTCTCGGCAGGTGTGATCAGCCTACATAGTGAATAATAATGTTTAACGAAAAAGTGATGACAGCTGGTGATATTTCTCAACAGTTAATCCCAATACCGGAATCTAGCGACAAGACCTACCTACAAGAAACAACACCATCTAGGTGCAAATACAGAACTAAAGTCAACGAGCATTGTATATTCGTAATCAACATAATTTAATCAGTCTTATAAATAATTTATATGTTATACAACCCAAACAGTGGTGAATATTTTTGTTGTGTTTGTAAAAGCTGTTTATAGCCTACTTATCTGAAGTCTTGTATAATATTTATATTTTGCATTGGCATTGCGAATTTTGAAAGTTGCGGTTTCTCCAGGTAATCCGTTGAGAGCAAAGAGAGATGTCACGATTCTACTTTCATCCATCACGCATAATGACTGATAGTTTTATTGCAATTTTGTATTTATAATATTCACTTGGACATAGCCAATTTGGAACCGTCACATCGAAAAGGATTTGGTTAGTTTAGAGTTATGTTTTCGACAATATCAACATAGATAATGCTCAAATGCGAGCCTAGAAAAAATATTCTAAGATTTTACACTAACTTTATTAAAAGAAAGTCAAGCTTGGTTATCTTTCAATACATTTTCATATATACATAGAAACACCAGAAAAGCAAGATTAATAAAACAATGCAAATAAAATCCGACACATGTATAATCGGATAGCGATAATCGAACCCGCAACCTCAGATTCAGCAGTCAAATGCCCTATCTCTATGCTGCAAAGCTCGTCAAGAAAGGAATTCTAAAAAGACGCGTGTTCTTTTCATGTACGCGTATGTACACCGATTTCATCGAGATCTATAGACCGATTTACGTAATCCCCATTTTAATCAATGCGGTATACTTTTGAAATCGTTTTCATTAAGAACATTTTATTACGTGTGAAGTTGCTTTCTCGTAAATACCCTTAAACCCTATAGATGAGCGAGATTACATCCATCAATACCTGCTTTAAATTGCTTCTTCGTATCCTATGAACCTAATTTTGCTAACACGCAGACTATTTTTTTCACTGAAGTGAATAAATAAATAATTAATTAGTATGAAAGCGGTTAATATTTTCGTCATCACTATCTGGGTGTTGAATTTGACAAGCAAAACATAGCCTTTGAAATTTGGAAGCCATCAGAGGAGGCTTAACTCACGTAGGCAATATTTTTAACCAAGGATGAAAAATGATGGGTGTTTTAAGTTTAAAGTGTCTGTATGTTTGTGCTTGTGGCATCGTATGGATGACGCAATTTTGATTTTATTTTCTTTTGTTTGAGAGCAGATTTAGTCGGGAGTGTTATTAGCTATTAGTAAGATACTAGTTAAGTCCAAGATAATAAAACTACTTATTGTTCGTATCATGTTGTGTGTGTGTGTTATGTTACTACTCGCTTTTATAATGAAACTAGCAGTTAATTAGCGTTTGCAACGACAAACATAGCGCTCTCGCCAGTTTACAGAAGATAATATAAATTATGGTTTATTTGATATGATTTTTATTTGCTTCAGCTCTAATCAACAAGTGATAACGGTTTCGACTTTATAAATACAGAATACTTAATTTTTGTTCTGCCTTAAATCGTCAATACTAATTATTTTTTCATTGTTTGCATCTTCAAACCTTAATTCTACTTACTAACTTAGCAACTTCCGTATTTTTAGTAGACGATCCTTGTATAATGATAACATTATAAGGAGAACATAAGGTACTAATATAGGTGTATATAACACATAACGTATACATACACGTGTAAGCCTGTTGTGTTTATCGTTTTAACATGAAATGCAATTTTTGCAAAAGCATTTATCGTATCACTAAGCTTTGCGAGTTGAATGGAGAGAATTTACATAGTAGCGTATTTTTTCATATATCTCCATACTACAATAAGACGAATGCGGATGCAATGGGTGAGCAAAGTTAAATTAAGAAGAAAATACACCAAGCAACATATAACCTACTCCTTTTGAAGTCGGTGAAAAAGAGTCGTCAATGAAAATATGAATATGGCATATTACTTATGTTAGCATTAACGTTGTTTTGAAAGTTTGAACTGCGCAGTTTCATACAAAATAATTTTCAAAATTGTGAACTTCAGCAGTTTATAAATGAGATCCATGAATTTGCTAATTCTTCAATATTTCGTTTATTGTCGCTTCACTTGTTCTAATTCTAATTCATAATCGCGCGACAAAGAAAGGAGGCACTGAACCGAAAATGAGGGTAATTACATCTCGGCCTGGCGCGTGTTATTCTGGATAGGATATGAAAGGCAAGAGCCCTTTAGCCGTAGAATGTTTATTTTAATGATGGTGCAGAGAATTATTACCTTGATAAAACGAGTGTTGCCAAGGTATAAAATAATACTAATATGTAGAAGAAGTAAGTTAAATGAATATCAGAGCCTGCCAACATTAAGTAGCAAAAGCTTTTAAATTTGAGTCGCAAAGGATTCAGATGCATTTGACTTCATCATCGCGTCACGTTTCAATATACCAACAGAATGACTCGGCAAAGGAAAGTCCAAAAGATATAATTACGTATGTAAATTGTTTAGTATTGTTACACATCCTGAGACGTTCATTACGGTGTGACAATCAGCCGGCTAATGCAGAGTTGGAGCGTTGCAGAGCGGACGCGTAAACCTGCCAATTTGTCAGTGTCGCCTGCTCGCCACATGTTTGTACAGTCACCGAGATAAAAGCATACAAGTGAGAGTATAATGAGCCACTTATCACTATCATGTGAAGGGTTTTTGAGAGCGCAATGTATTTTATTAAATCAAAATGGAACAACATTCTGGAGTTTTGATATCCCGCTATTCAAGTTGTTTACTAAGATATTCAATAAAGTGGAAGTTTGCATCCGTTTCCTTTCCATTCCGATTCCCTTCTGCCTCGTGTGTCATAGTAATATTTCTTCATATTTAATTGTCACTTTATCAGTTGTACAGGATCATCACATGTTTCGCATTCGATACTTGAGCAGAGATTTACTAGAATAACTTTAAAGTCATACTCATAGGGTAGGTAATAATAATAGGTTAGGCAGGTAATAATTATAATGAAAGAGCCTGCAAGAATTGCAGCATGTTACAAACTATTGAAAAAAAAAAGGAATTAAAACAAATATTTTGAAACCTTTTTATTGACGCTAATTTCGATCAGATTGCACTAGCGGTGATCACAGATGGTCTGGCGCAATGCTACATGCTCTCAATCATCGAGTAAGTGAGGTAGAAGGTTCATCCAGAACTTTTGTTTTGTGATATTATAATGTACCTATATACCTACCTATCTACACTATGATCGCTTTAATTATCGTTAACATTATGCTATAAAGTAGGTATTAAGGAATTAAAAAAAAATAAGTAGTTCCAATTATAAGTAAGAGATGAAACACATTGACTACAGAAATAGTAACAATAAACTAGCTTTTAAGGATTCCATTTTGCATCGGCATTCTGTAATGGGAGCGACTCTTAACCTACGTGCAAAGGTAAAAGCAAAATTTGATCAATTTGTATCATTCTGTATTATTGAGTACGTAGTTGTTTTGAATAGATATAGCACTTTCTATAGGTATTGTATTGCCTGTGTTGTTTTGCAAATATGTAGGTTATGCACAACACTAATCTCAATTGGTTATTGGAGCTTCCTCAATTGTTAAATTGGTCGGTCACCCATATAAATATGATCTTACATCTTGATACAGTATCATTCAGAACCTCTAAATCTGAAATGTGGATCACTGTCTATTTTCCGGCTTTTAAAGAAAAAGTATACAGATTAATAGATTATTTGTTATCTATGTAGGTAAGTAGATACCTATATATTATTGTTTGAATGGAACTTATTTTAATTGTTACCTACATTCTTTGAATATATTTAATCGTGATATTGATTTGGTTATTCAATTTGAAACTAATCTTACCTCTCCGAAGATCGGAAAAGAGAACCTAGCGTAAATTAGTTTAATATAATATTTATATTTTTGAGCATGCCTTTATTGTTTTACCTATGTCAAGGTTATAAAGGCTCGACTCCGTAAAGAAACGGCCTGGAAGAATGACGAAACAATTTTTTTTTAGATTTCTACATAGAAGTCTAACTAATGTCCTAAAGTTGTCGTGGGTTATTTACAGTTTACTATTTCCAAAGTTAGTGTTATTTATAAGACACAGCATTGTGTGGAAGAAGTACTTAATTAATATTCACATTTTTCTGTAGGTATTTAATCGCACGCCATCTAGGATCTTTTTTACCGGGGTGTAAGGTTCCTCGCACCCCAGTTGACCTTGGGTCGTCTACAAAATGGTCCACGTTTTCTAGCAGGATATCAAATACCAATGTTAGGTGATGCTTTTTGTTATAGTAATGGTCGAAAACGTCACCCGAGTCAACAGTTATTTCTGGGTGCAAGTTGGATCCGCACAGATCCGCACGTGGCCACCGCAATTATTGATCAACATGAGTTTGTTTGAAGTTGTATTTACTAATCTCGATCGATCACTCGGCTTCAGTTACTAAAACACGTGATTTAAAATATAAATGCTTTTAGTGTTTAGTGTGTTAAAAAGGATGACTGGCAAAAATTTTTTTGATAGTAATCGTTCAGTAGTGTAAATAAACATAACAGTCAAATTTTAAGTGAGAGAATATCTCCCTATTTGAATCTTTTATAGATATGTGCCAGACTATATTTTTAGCTTCAAGAACAAAAAGATCTTTCTCGTCTTTTCTCAGTGTCTCCGCTTTATTCGCTACTGATCAGAGCGACTCACGGATAAATAAAATGGTTTTGTGGAATATTGGTACCTATTGAAAAGAGATTTACTGCCCTATGGCAAAATTAGGTGTTGCCAAATCCGTCATCATAAGTTATATCTATGATGTTATTTGTTTACAAATATTAGCTGCAGATTGCGGTGTTCCCGTGCCCGCTTGCCATGAGAATCTATTCCAGGAATAAAAGTATTCCTGTACCACATTTCAGCCAAGTCCCTTCAGCCATTAGAGCGTATATTAGTAGGATAGGAAGTAGGATTAGTACCAAGTTCTACTACAACAAACGCTTTGAAGTTTTTCAACCGAATTTAATTGAAATTAACTAAGTGACTTAGGTAGCAGTAAACTTTATTGTTACAAGTATTATGTCCTACTATAATTTCATTATAAAACAACATTCAGATTTTCATTAGACAGTTAATAACAGCGGCATGCTAAATCTGTGTCATAAAACTAGTGACATGTTCACCTCACGAGTTAAACCGAACAGTTGTCGCGTGAGTCGTGACCCATGTTTGTTAAACATTGAAGTTGCAACCCTTTAAACCCGCGTTTGAGTACAAAGTTAGCCCATCGAGTCGATAACACGTTCAGTTTTAACTATGTAACTACACCATTCATTAAAACTTCAAGGGGTTGTGGTGGCATCATCTACGAGTAATATTAATAGTCGTTAAAATATCGTTAAACCTGTAAATAAGAAGTTGCATAATTATATTCTTAAAAGCTCTTTGATAAATCTTTAGTACCTACCACATTCGCAAAAATATTGAAAATTTATTTAGCTGTCGTATTATTTTTAATGTTATCTTTTTCAATCGATATTTTTTTACAACGTCATAATGATCTAGCTAAAATAAGTTAAAATTAAACTATAACATTGTTACCTTATTGACAATAACACGTTATTGCCAATTAGTTGTATTCAACGTTCTTCATAATACTCTCTACTCCTTCTATATGCGGGGATGATACTTATTCATTTGCTCGTTCTCCTTATACATAACATATTATCCCATAATTTCAGATAGGTCATCAGGATCAAGGTAAAAAGATGAATAATGTATAGGGACACTTCTAGTATTTCGCTGAACACCCTGAAGACATGTTGCGTTTCCGTGTTAAATTCCCAATCAAGTACAAAGTGTTATCCGCGCATTGAGGGGTTAACAAACGTGATGCGAGCGTGACTGCACGTCGTGCTACCATCTTATTCTTTACGACGCTGTTTTCTTTCAAAATGCTATAAAATGTTTATGATTTCAGGTCTCCCCTATTTCGGTTCAAGCAAAATGTTTGATCTTAAATTGTAAACACACGCAGTCATTAGCGATACGTCATAATAAACGGGATGTTGTGACGAATCTGTAATGGCTGGCGAGCTGTTAAAACACTGTAATGTGTCTGTGCACTTACGAGAAAATGTAAATTAACGTAATACTTGTAATATAAGAGGCTAAGTGTTAGTGTACTGCGTGCGTAAATAAAGCAAATAGGTATTCATAAAGTACATTCGCATACAATACTGATATCAAAACGTTGTAGGATGTGTCGGAAAGAAATTTTATATGCTGCCACCAAAAAGATTTTCTCTCTTCGGTTTTAAAATTTCCTTTTACAGCTCTTACGGAAGGAAATAATATAATATTGAAACAGCTTTATTATGATATGAGTAATGAAATAAGTAGGTGAATGTCATGGGATTTTATTGACATAAACATCGATAAGAGAACTTTCTATTGAAATAGTAGCAGTCTCGAGCAGGCGCGCCTAAGGAACACGAGTGGGTCGTACACGTGACAATTTTGCCGCGTGACTACTCGTAATGCACTTTAGAAGGTATAAACTTGACGTCTTATTCAATTGTATTTCTGAAATCAATGCTTAATACTCCTTAAATTGCCTTAGCTTTACTTGCGACTAAAGCTTTAAGTATAATAGGATTGGTGTGTGTTTTCTGTTTGCGGATGTATTTAGGTTGGATATGTGTATGCAAGTGCCACGAAATAGTAGTTATCTTTTAATGCCTCTATTAACTATTTTTTTATATTTATTTACAAGATTAGTGAAGGGATACTTAGATTTTATGAAGTGAATAGAAAACCACTAAGATCGGAGCCCAAGCTAACCTCATCTGCAAGTCATGTAGGTACACCTGCTTATTGACAGACGAGGCTCTGCGCAAGTATTTCAATCGGAGTTCGGGGAGGGTGGGGGGGGGGGGTCTTATGGCAGTCGCTCCCATGAAAGCCGATATAAATCAATAATGGACGAATAGGAGAGCGGATCTCGAGTTCCAAAGCTTTGAATGCAACTAGGAGTAACGTTCGTATTCAGTCAGACTGCTGTCGGTTTCAGTTTCAAGATATATCTGTTAACTAGTTTACCGCCTGCGACTCCACCTGCGTTGATGTCGGTTATCGTCACTTAGTCTTTTTTAAAATGACGGACTACCCATATATTAACTCATTTTTGTAGCTTTACCTTTAGCTTACCGTCAGGGGAGGTAAAGTCATTTTGACGTGTCCCATATAAAAAAAAGCTATAATAAGTCATCTTTGCACTTTAGACTTTCAGCACCATGGTCATTTAAGCACTATGGTCATTTTACCACTTTGGTCATTACACCCCGAAAGTGGTCATTTTAGCACTTTGGTATCATGGACGATATGCACAATTAGTCACTATGATATTGGTCATTTCAGTACTACGGACATTACAGCATTATGGTTATTTTAACACTTTGGTCATTACACCCCGAAAGGCCATAAATAACACTGTATTGTGATGATGAGTTTTATGTTTTAATGTGATACAAGCACCTACATAATCTTAAATAATTATACGCGATTATGTTTTTATTGATTTAAAATACTGCCTTTCATCTTGATACGGTTCCACGCACTCTCAGACGCATAATTTATTTATGAACCTATCGTGTATTCGCTTCACCGAATTCTACACCTGTGTGTCCTTTAACATACGACTCAAATATCAGTTGGTAACAGGGCGACATGTTGAGTTTTTCTTCTCAATTACAGTGAAACTAGAAAAAGGAAGAAATGAGGTAGAAATATTGGACACCTAGTTGTTATCCGCAGCATTCTGTACTGATATTTAGTAGTTCAAGATTTTTATAAAAAGAAAATATCGAAACATACATAATAGAAAGGTGAGATTGTGGTCAATTAAGTTTGATTTTTGATCTCACCATCAGGCCAAGTCAAGTTATAAAGAAAGTTAACCTTAAAAGTAAACGCTACGAAAAACTATATCTGAATCATAATTTTCGTGAAAAAGTTGAGAATGAGTAATTAAGAGTTTTAAGTAACTTCCAAAAGGAGATTCTAACTAACTTCCGAAAGGAGGTTTTATGTTCCTCTGTATCTTTTTTTAAAGGGAAATACCTAATGCTTACTTAATTAGGTAAGTAAAAGTGCTACCTAAGCATCAATATCTAATACAATATGAATGACTATGAAGAATGTAGACCCTTTATTTTATTTCGTTCAGAAATCCCCAGGGATACCACCCTCGTCGGCCATCAGGGACGGTTACGGTTATGTTGTATTCGAACCAACTAACCCGAGCGCACCAGGGTGTAAGGTTACCCAAAAGGCATTTCCCTCGCATCTGGCCCGGGGTGGGATCTATGGTGATAGACGGCCATCCTGTCACCCCGCGTGCCCTGTACTAGTCAGAGGGACACTAGGAGAGCTTCCGAGAGCAGTCCTCTAGAGGGCCACTCCCGCCTCGGTATTTGCCGCAGGCAACAGCGTCTCCCCTACGAGTGAGAGGTGCTGCCGTCTCCGTTACACGGGTGCACCGCGTTGAGGTTCCAGCCCGCACCGAAGAATGTAGACCCTGCGTAGGTTTTTTCATGTGACAAAATAGGGTGCTATTAATTAAAGAAGATCCGAACATTAATTAAGTTAGACTGCTACTGACCTAAACGAATCAAGTTTCCATTACTTCATAACGAGATGCGTAACGATCAGCAGAAAAACTATATTCATTCGTAGTTCGTAGCAATATCAGTGTCATCATGATAGTGTTAGTGTGTTTGACTGTATCCTTCTTAAGATTTATATTAATACTAGTTGTGCTTCGTGGCATACTTCGCCCCCGTGGCACTCATTTATTCCAAATTATGACCTTAATTTATTAGTTTTACAATAATGTATAGAAATTTGCTTTGTTTGCTTGATTTGTTGAGTAGCGTGATGATATCTATAACTTATAATGAAATAAAATGAACAAACAAACTCTTAACCTTAATAATATTAAGGTATAGTATATATATATACTGTCAAGGTTTTATACAGTCTCTGTCTTCTCAGATAAAACTTGTGTAGTAAAGGATCAAATTATTATAATAATAGTATAACAGTTCGTTTAATAAGAGAACGCAATATATCAACAAGTGAACTGGGTCACGGCTTACAGCCCACGTCTCTAGGGATCCCGATATTACACCTGTTGCTGTATAATTTGGCTCCATAAGTAATGGAAATATGGACTGAGCGGACATGATGGAAAGGATTTCATCTTTAGGGATTAATATTCAGTGGTTCATCGTCTATCAAACTTATGTTAGTAGGGACTTGTAGAACGGTATATAACTTGAGATGGTTTTGAAGGTTACTTAAGAATGACTTCAACCTTTTCGGACTATTACTGAAAGTGCCAACAGCCAACTTCCTTTCCATTTCAGCTCATTTCATTTCCTTCTAGATCTTATTTAGTCCCATCCTACATGCTACTAGAAAAACGCGCGAGACGATTCGTGAAAGAGGTTTTAATTTTATAATAGTTGTAATTTTGATAGGCAACGATATCTTATGGTCATTCTCTTTCTTCTTACACTTCAC
Source organism: Lithosia quadra (assembly GCA_963576445.1). NCBI lineage: Eukaryota > Metazoa > Arthropoda > Insecta > Lepidoptera > Erebidae > Lithosia > Lithosia quadra. The sequence continues at coordinate 5,855,957 of OY754884.1, read as the reverse complement.
TTCCGCAAGTTAATACCTGTGACACCTTTATAATTATGTAGGTATCCACATATCTAAGTACCTATCTAGTTATTTCCTGGAGAAGTAAAGACTCTTTTTATTATTTTTATTTATATATCGTCAGTGATGGAGTATTTAAGTCTTTTAACAACAAGCTGCTGTTTAAAAAGAACCTTTTTAAAAAAAAACTTTTATTATTAACATTATTGCATTGTCATGGGACTTACATAAGTAGGTATGCCAAATTTCAGCTCAATCGGATAGCCAGAAGTGGTAGAAAAATGGCTTGCAAGATTTGATTACAGACAACGGGAAAGGCGAAACTAAATAAAAGCTTGTAAAATTATCTAATATGTGAAAAATCTCATTAATTTAGATACCACGGAATATACGTAATAACTCTACTTTATTAAAATTTAGCTACAACTCTAATCTTCACATATTTATGAGAACAAACATCTTTATTTTTCAATAATTATGTAACTATCAATAGTAAAGCAGTAAAGGTAGCTTAGGCAGAATTTATGGTTGACCGAAGATCAATAGATTCTTTTACTCTGATATTTATGACTAAGTGTTTGACTTAAGGTACTTTATAGCATTATGTACAGGACCGTTGCGTGTTCTAAGTCGTGTTGCATGGTGACATTCATACACGTGGACAATATATTGCTTATATTGTAAAATCGGGCAATGATCGCATTATAAGTTAGTCGGTGGTTGCAAGCACACTACGATACGGTGACGTGTTCAGCATCCAATCAGGTGCTTACCCTCACATGACGCATCTTCAAAGCCTCATGAACGCAGGTTCTATGATATTATGAGATTAAAAATTCTATGTATAGGTAATAATTATAATTTTAAATTGAAAGAGGATATATTTTGTTTGGTAGTTTTATATGCAAATAAGTGTCAATCGAACTGGCTAGTTTTAGGTGGGTACTTAAACAAATCTTGGAACTTGAATTCAACCAACTTTTTTATTGTATACATTTCAAACCATGTATATAGCTGATACGCAGTATCTAGCTAGATGATCAGATGGAGCCAGGTTAAATGTTCTGATGTGAATAAGCTGTGAAATAAATAAGTGCAGTATACGTACGATAGTTTGCTCGGTAATAATCGTATTACGTAACTCACTGCTTCGTTTCTTGAAACAATTTAGACATGTTTGATGGTAATTCTCACCTTTTACATTTGACGCGCGTTTACATTTCAATAGATTAATGCAAGTTTGTGTTAACGTCAGTTAATGTTTTTTTAGGTATGTAATTTGTTAAGTTCCCAGACTCACTGACTCACTCGTGTTGTGTTGCAGGTACTCGTTAGTATAATGTGGCCTCTAGCTCCGCGGTTGATAGGTGATTCACACCAGGGGAACACGGCTACGACTTGGCTACGATTCTATAAAAATCATGATAGGTACATGCGTAGTTTCAAGATTTATTGTTAATTGAGTTAGTAAACAAAATACAATATCTATTCACATAATTCAAATTTGACAGTGATGGTCGAAAGTTATGACTATTTTGTCGTCTCGTGCCTGCTGTGCCTGTGACATCTTTGAGATAGTACATAGGTACAACATATTTAACGAAAGTATATTAAAAGTATGCCTTCAATTTGGTCTTGGTGTAGATCGTCCAGCAATGACGAAAATTTATGCTTTGTTTGATACTCATAAATCGTTTCGACTTCACATGGATTCATGCGTGTGAACCCGTTAAAGTCTATTTCGACCTGTAGGTATATTACCTTTTCACTGTATCTACTTGGATTTACGTGTACCTACTTGATAATAATATTAGGATCTTCATCATTTATTTTAAAATCCAGTTTTAACTAAATATTTCCAATTCTCAGCACTATTTTTCTCAAGGTCACAGTCATCAGCCTCATAATTTAATAAAAAGACTTAATAGCAATCAAGACGGTATAAAAAAAACAAAAATATTGAATTTCACCGTGATTAACGTAAGTTTATAAGCACTTTAGTTACTAGACACTTGTCATGCGAAGATTTTTTGAAATAATAAAGTGTGCATTGTTTCCTTTTTTTAGGATTAGATTCACCATAAAAAAAGTAATTAGTCAACTTAAAAAATATGAAGCAGTTGTCAGACTAGTGTGGAGTGAATTCACGTACATATACGTTATTGGTATTTTCATCTAGTAAAAATTTGGTTGGATGCACTTAAGATTGGCTTGGGCTCAAAAGATCTTGATATGACCTCACACATTCTTTTTATTTATTGTACAAAAGTATTGTAGAGTACATACATACAATAAAATACATGCAACGTTCTACATGTTTTGTCACGTTCCAATATTACTTAAGTTCTTGGTTTAGTAGTGAGTTCTGAGAATTCTCATCATAAGCAGCATAAATTTGCTGATGGAACTCGATATTTTCATATTTGAGTAACAAATTTTACATTCGCTCCATTGGAATTCTTGTACAACTAGGACTTTTTCATATTGACATTATGAAGAAGTTCAGGCCAGCTATTTTCTAAAACTGTAATCCTCTATTGACTCAGCAAGCGCTGTTCACGGTTGCATCTTAGATTCTCCATCTTTTTTTTGATTTAGCTTACGACCATACGGCACCCCATACAGCTGTATTAACCTCTATTGATTTCGTTTGAACAAAAGAAGTTTTTTTTCAAGAGCAGGTTTTTAGTTTTAATAATATTCAACTTATTACCTTACAATTGTAAATTAACATCACTAAATATTTTTAATGGATGCTATTTTTTGTGGACATTAGTTTTTGCACAGTTTTTCAAGATAGTGACGAAAAATTGCGCAAAAACAACGAAGAAAAGTCGAATGAATAGAAAAAAAAAAACGATTCGGACAATCACCTTTATATAGCAAACGTACCTAATTCTCTGAATAGATGCAATCAAATAGATGAATCAGTACCTAATTTTATTTACTTTTGCTATTATAAGGGAATATAACTCTACTATATAACTTATATCGCATCCCATGTGCCTTAGTGAGCATTAACGCGTCTGTAAGGTCTGTAAGGTCGGTTTTTTTTTTTTTTTTTTTTTTTTTTTTATACCACTTCCTCACAAGGAAGCTAGACTAGGATATACTTCGGACATCGAACCTGTGTGGTAAGTGATAATCCCATCCGTGGTAGGTATACCTCTTGGTACTCCATAGATTTTCTTGCCTACTACTAAAAAGATATGTTGGTCAGCTGCTTCGTAACGGATGTCTAAGTCGTCATTTACAGGTGTAAGTAATTTTAACCTTGTGGTTAATTAACTGTTTACTCATTAAAATAAAAACAAATTATTTGTCATTGAAGATATTTGTACATTGATGTTGACACAGTTGGGGTTTTACAGTATTTACAAAGTAGTGGTAGTAATTAAGAGTGCCTACTAAACCTCCTCATGTTACACACAATATGGAACAACCTCCTTTTTGTTCGGGGCAGGTGTTGTAACTTCCGCCTAATGTTTTTTAATTGGCATATGCGTGTTATAAAATAATGTTAAGGGAGGTTCGCTAGCCGGGCAGTTATAATTTTCATTATTTGCCCGAAACCGAGACAGCCTTTTTGAACAGATTGAGATAATTATTGTTGTGTAGGTACAGATTCAATTTTATTGTATGGTTGTATTTTTATTGTTTTTCATTTACTTTTATAGCATTGTAAGAATATATCTTTAGAACAACTCGCCGTTCTCAAAGCCCGCAAGAAATTTTATTCTCTACTAACGCCTTAACAATGAAAAAAAAAATGTGCGTACCATGACTCACGACGGTCAACCAGCCAGATCACCGGTTAAAGCTTGTTTCATCGGAAATGGATATGCTACTTAATACTAGTAGTCCTGTTCTGACTCATGGTCTCGCGCCGTGATTGAAGTGAAGCGTCTCTGAGATGCGAACCATTTTACCCATTGTTTCTGTCCACGCAATTTAGAAAGTTTGTGCATAATGAGAACGAGAGCGAATTAAAATGTTATATAATTGTTCACAGTTGAAATACAATTTCGTATTTCTTTTTAAGCACTTATTTTTATTTTTTGAACCACAAGTTCTAGAAAGCTCGTATACTGTCTAGATTTTTCACATGAATAACGAAATAATTAAGAATACGGTTTAACCCCCCGTATGTTTCACACGTGGAATCAGCTCCTTTAAGGAATCAGAAGCTGATAGCTGATTCTAAATGAAGTCTCTTGTTTAAATTGTTCCATGTTTGGTTTAATTACAGTCTTTCTCTCTTTTTCTCAAAATTGTCATATTCTGTTTTTATCGTGCGAAAATCCCTATCCCTAGATGCCAGAATTGTTAGAATATATTTGAATTTAATCTAATTAAAAGTTCCCCTGACAGTAATAATGGGAATTTAGGTATAATTTTTGATTCAATTGCAATTTATGTTGTTATTCATTTATTTATTTATTTATTCACGACACACTGTGAGAAAAGATACAGACAATAAAAACTGAAACCACGTTTTTTCAATCTCTAATGATTGGTATATTTACTAGCACTGCAGTTATTGCAAGGTGGATATATTTGCACAGGTAATATGATGCATAGATTGATCGAATTCGTAATGTCAGTTAAAGCGAGCTTGATGGCGAGCAGTTACAGTATGCTATACTATAACTGCTTACCAGCAAGCTGGCTGTGCACTTATTTTACTACAGTAGTAAGAAAAAACAGCAAGAACATTTTGTTTACGTTGATTTAGTTTAATGTCTATAGGAGTCATCGATCCGGTAATAGCGATTACGGTTATTGGTTGCGGTTCGATGCCTAGGTTGAAAAGTGTTATTGGGTTTTTATGGGTTTTTAGGTAGGAAATTAGTTTGGAATCCGGAATTGTGTGCAACCAGGAATAAACGCCGCTGGTGTCAAAAGTCAACTCGATGTGGACAAGATCTGCCAGACTACACCTACTCGTATAAAAAGAGTAGATTTGCCATTGCGATACATTCTATGTTTAATGGTATCGTGTGCTCTTATTCATATTTTCAACATCTTGGGTTACTCGATATCATAATTGTTTCAGAAGATTTCAAAATTCCAATATACAAAAAGTTAATAGGTAATTAATTGATGAACAACGAAATGTATTTCAATATTATATTTTGTAATTCATTTCCATCTGGTTAACCAATTTCGATGTTGCAAAATAAATTTCGATCACAAACGTATTGGATAAAATAAGATCGTAATTGCTAGATACATTCGAAAAATTCATATTCAATGTATCGGGACAACGCGGTCTCAATAACAACATATTCAGTAATAGGAGTAACAATAATGGCTACAATTAATTATTTCTGTCCGAACTGGTTTAACTTATGATTACATTTCATACTATAAGTTAAGGTTTTCTGGGCTTCGCTTACAATATTTGAGGTATTACTCGTGCTTTGCTACCTTCAGACGGGGAGAGAGTGGGAATAGTGGAGAAGGAAGGCAACAAATTAAGCAAAAGCAACATTAAAACGTCATAAAGATGTACTTACTCCTATTTACTTGACGAGACGTTAAGTAAGATGCCGTATACGCCGGTTTTTCGTCTAAAGCTTGGATGTAGAAAGCAAATCTGGCTAGCAAGTAAGAGTCGACCATGAGCAAGAATTGATGTTTCATTTTGGAACTGTTGACCTTAGAAACTAGCCACACTCTACATGAGCCCATTTCTGTGGTTCTGTTGGTGCTTTGGGAGGGTAATAGTTTGGGAACAAAAGAGTGATAGTAATGTCTCTGGTGCTGCAAGGATTTATAGGTAAACTAGTTATCGATTATTTAGTAGTAGTGTATGAATCCATCGTGGTAATATGCCTTTTCCTTAAAAATTCAAACCCTGTCTAAATAATGCTAGTTATAAGTGGTTTGAAAAAGTTAAGTAAGTAAAAAGAATTAGATTTTTGAATTACGGGTATATACAAAATTAATTATTACCTATAACCAATGATATTACATATAAAAAGAAGTAGATGTGTTATTGCGCGAGAAACGTGAAGATCCGAAAACGAGTCAATTGGAACGTTTTGTCTCTAGTCCGCGATACCGACCGGCGCCGGTCGAACGTAGAGCGAGAGCTTCAGTGAAACAAAACCGTTTTGGTTTAAAATAACAAAAATGCCATCGTGTGTGTATAGACATTGCAAAAACTATCACTCTAAAATTAATAAATCACAAGGGATTTCATATCACATGTAAGTATTACTTATTTCAACTTATTAAGATTATATTTCTAACTTGCTTGTTATTCAAATTAAAAATGTCAGCACGAAAATAAAAGGAGACAGCATGATATAATTTGGTACGTGAGCGACAAGGACGCGTGTACTCCGAACATAGATTAAAGTACAGATGAGAATATCGTAGGCAGTAAACTCACTACACTACCTCGCAATTCTAAATTGTTATTTTTTGTAAGTGTGTACTAAAACTATGTGGTTCAAATAAGTTAATAGATAATTATTCAAATAAGATAATAGTTAATAATAAAGTATAATCAAAGAAATATAATATTAACGGACATTACCTAGTGCGTAAGTACCTACTAGGTAACTACAGTAATAGAATTACCTATAAAATAAAACTTTTATAATACCTGACTCAAAAAACTTCTTAATTTACGATATAAACGACAAATTTTCCTTTGTTTTTTTTTACTTTTACACCCATCTACTGCACATTAATTACGTGGTTTTGGCATTGCGAAGCGTAAGCGCGGGAAACGTGCGGTGCGGTACGATGCGAGCGCTCAGGCGGGCGTTCGGCAGCCCTCTGCTCTGTTGTGTCCCCGGGGATGCACCGAGCGGTAGGTAAATAGCGCGCGGCCTTGAGCGAGTGACGGAGGCCTGGTTTGAGTGCATTTGTAACACTCATACTGAATAACTGAGTGGCAAGTTTTACTGATTGATTTCTGAAATCAATATGACGCAGAGATAATTTATTGGCGAAATTAAGTGTTACGCTACATTATATGTGTGTTGAAAAGTAATAATATACACTTTGTCATACTTTGTATTGTAAGTAAAAATATGTCAGTTTTTAAAGATATTATCTGCAAAAGTCAATTTCTACATGATTCTGTAATAATGAAAGAGGATGTCACGACCATTCTTCAATAAATATATATATTTAATTTTGTAGAGTGAAGTTTGATTTCTCCATAATTTGTTTTCAACTAAAAACATATCTGTCTAAAAATAGGCAATTACCTCAATTCAGAGAGCTTTGTACCTTCTTTCTCAATAATTTTGTTAGTCTATGTACACCGATGTAGCAACCGCAATGATTGGTGCGTTGAGTGTAGTGTGATAACATTAAATCGAAATGACAAACACTAGCTTTCTTCTTTTTTTATATGGTTTTTTTCATGTCATCTCTTTTCAATCGATTGGTTTGGGAGTGAAATGTAGATGAATGAAAAATGTGTTCGGAACATTTTTTAGCTTGATTTGTGAGCATATGACATATCTAATGTTATAATATCATTGCCTATAACGAATTTTCTGTTTGGTCAATCGTTTTACGATTTCAAGTTTATAATAAATTATCATATTCGTTGTTATGACATTTGGTAACTGATATATTTCTAAATTTAACTAAACTAAATAATTACATAAATTTATAAGAGCACCAATTACTGTAATTAATTATTAAAAAAAAGATCCTATTTGAAGCACGGATTATGACTACTGAACGACACACAGTAAGAGAACTGCCTTGTCTCTTATTATTGTTGAACTTGTTACATTAATCCATGGTCAAGGTAAAGATTTCGATTGCCCCTCGCAAAAGATAATAAATCATTAATGGACCAATATACATGAGTTAGCCTTGATTCACTCTTAAGAAACTGCGTTCAGTATTTAAACCGGATTATATATGTACCTAGTGATCATTTCCGGGGAGGAGAGGCGGGCTTTCTACTCTATTCGGCTGTTTGATTTGCTTTCAATAGAGTTTTTAGGTATCTACCTGACACACACAATAATACATATATATACGTACTTATATATATGCAAATAAATCTATAGATATGCATAAAAAATACAACATTGAAAATCTCAAACTGACGCCTTGCCGTGGTACCAAATAATTCAATGAGTTATATTTTGTCCAGGTATATTAAAATTATCATATGATACATTGGCATCAGATGATAGTTTTTAATACAGAAGCGTATGAGGAATTTATTAGACATTAACATCTCCTAAGTGGAGTACTTAAATCCAGGTTTGACGTTGTTGAGTCACAAGTACAAGCAATAAGCATTTTATACCTGTCGTGGATTTTATATTGTCATTAAAAATATAAAGAGAAGCACAATTTTATTTCTAAGCACAGCATCGACAAAAGGTTGACTCGACTACCAATAAGAAAGCAATTCACATAAAAGTAAAGTACTAAAGAATCATAGCAGCTTTTTAGATATTTGCCTGTAAAAAATGCAGCTGAAATTAAGCTAAGGAGTTTTATTGAATTTCATAAGTGCCAGCGATTTCACTTAGTACCAGGAATACAGAAGAAGTGAAAAATTAATGAATAGGTTATGAAGTAAGTACCTAAAGAATAAAAGTAGGAAGTTAACCCAGGGTTCCAAACTGGAAGGGGGATAATGCTGGGATGGGATCGTGGTGATGATTTTGTTGACTTTACGGATATCGTAAGTAGGTCACCTCGCAGATTGTTATTGCCATGAAACTTTTTAACTTTTTATCTTCCATACACACATGAACTTAGAAACGTGTAAGATATTAGTTATTAGTACTATTTTATTACCGGTTATATTTTGATTCAACTAGAGAGTGAGCCTAGTGTCATTTACCGGGCACGTTTCTAAATGCTATGCTACTGGATCATTAGGAGAAGTAATTCCTAGCAAAAAAATTCTATAAAATGTTTCCCAACCAGAATCTGTACCTACTTTATATCTCTACGCCACTGAAGCATTCGATACTCCCTTCTAAAGACGAATGTTGACTGGGTAGATAATCAATATTTTTATGTTGATTTAAAACGATAAAACATTAATTGATGCCTTACAAGACACAAAACATTTCAAATGTCTCCATTTAAATTATTTCTCTGATCAATTTATGGTTAGCAGCTTGACTGTGTCCACTTGCGTAAATCCTGGACCATATTTAGAGCTGTGGAAGTCTCATAATTTCCGTTCATAGAGTTGTAAAATGCATTTGTGTATTTGCATCTCGGGTCACCACCCGCATATATTTAGTCTAATAGCCTGTTATGTTGTCGGTAATAACTGTCCAGAAGCCATCAGAGCTAATAATAAAACAATATTTTGTCTAGCGTATGACTGTTTTGCAAACCGAAGCGATTGTTGAAGTTATGTTCACTTGTATTAACAAGCATGGCTGCTAAGCACTAAAACCACTAAACTTAATAGTTAATGGGAAAAAACTGTTAGGAATGTTAATTTTGTGGCTAAAATATTCCATTCTTTGTTTAAAACACGTATTGTAGGTTAGTGTCTTGGAGTGGATCATTAAACACAAGTGCAAGTTCTTAAAAGAATTCGTCTACAATGTACGAGTATTTGTTAAATTTGGATGTAGTAGGTTAGGCATCGCGAGTTCCATCTCCGCGTAGTGTTCTCAAGATATCTTAATATTCTTCACCAATACTCATGTTTTCATATTTCTTTAATCTCGGGTCGTTTAAATGGGGTGCGAAGAACCATCTACATATTGGTGTTTTCAACATAAGGCCCAAAATTTAGCCTACTTACCATCTAAAAAGGTACAGTCTAATGACTGAATATATAATTATAATCTATGACATCTTTTTTTCGGTCAGGTCACCCTTCTAAGTGTGCCTTTATTATCACCGCCTAATACATATACATCGAAACGTCCTCACACTTCTACCTTGTTATACAGTAATTCACTACTTACTAATATAATATTCCGCTTCCGATAATCGCGTGCTATTTGATGCGAACTGTTTTGAATTAGAAATGGCCATGTTCCGGTGTTTATTTACAGGAAGCGAGTTTCGTGTGATCAATGAATTCAGCTGCATTATGTAAATCTAGGAACAAATTGACGGGTGCTGTGATCGAACTTCCGTCGAATAATCGATTATGCCATGATCGGGTGTAAACTTGATGGATTTATCTAATTATGAAACGATTTTCATAAATTATATCATTCATATAACACATTTTAAACGCGCTTTTGTGCTATTTAATTTTGTTTTGTTTATGGTTTTTGACTAACAGTGATGTGTTATTTAATAGCTTATTATACAGTGGTATCCATTTGTTCGGATTTGTATTCAAAGTAGGTATAAAAAGGGTAGACACCGATTCGTAACTAAATACTTCCTCTCGGAAATTGTGAACTGATTTTGATTATTCTTTGTTGTGGAATAAGCTTTTATATACCTACCTAAGTTAATTTAATAAAATAGAAATGGGCACAGCCCTTATTCTGAAGTAAAGAAATGACAATTTATATACAGTCATTTTGGGTAACTTTGAACATTTTTGACGGATTATTAATGTATACTCTCTGATTATATTTATTACATCTTTATTTTATAGAATAAATAGTGTTCTTTTGAGTTGGTTTATGTTTCTAAACCCACAAATTTATGGAAAAAACACTAAGACTGCCCAAAATTTGCCCCAAAACACACATTCAAAGTTAGCACGAGTTTTGGGTAACTTTGAATATATATTTTTTTGGATTTTAAAACCTTTATTATCCAAACATTTTAAGATTTGGATAAAATTGAATGATGTATTCTTGTAAAAAAAAGTCCAATCTATGAAAATCATGACTAACTTGACGTAACTACCTATGAAAAATAGCGAGGTCTTGCCATATGAAACAAGGCGGACCAATTTGGTGGAAAAAAAAACATTGTTATTTTTATATTTTCTAATAAAGTAAGATAAGTAGGAACGTAGTGCACAACATAATAAATTATATGTTTATTTGGTTATCAGATGAGACCAAAATCGTAATGACTGCTAATAATTTTTCTGGACATTTTATTTTTTAAAGAAAACTAATCACCCCTTTCCATGAACAAAATGTCATCGTAAATACAAATTTTGCCACCTTTTTAGGGCCAAATGGCAAAAAACAGAACCCTTATAGATTCGTCATGTCTGTCTGTCTGTCTGTCTGTCCGTCCGTCCGTCCATCCGTCCGTCCGTCTGTCCGTCCGTATGTTACACACCCACTATTATCTGAAACTATAAGGCCTATGCGGTTCAAACTTGGTAAGTAGACGTATTCTGTGAACCACATTAAGAATTTCATAAAAAAATAGAAAAAAGCAATCAATTTTAGGGGTCCTCATACTTAGAATTGAAACTTTTTATAAGACACGAATAACTTTGAACCATTCAATGTTACCCAAATCACTTCGATTTTGATCGTCGTTACAACTTTATCAGTTTTAGACAATTTATGTAACACCATGTACGGACAGCGATTTAAAAATAATAAGTTTTTTAGTAGAATTTAAAGATAAACACCAAACATACCTGTTTACAGCAAGTTTTGTACAAATAATTCCGATATTAAATTCAACTAACAAACACTGCTAAAAACTTCACTTGAAAAAGGCGGTTAAATTACAAAATTCTGACTTTGAAAGCTTAATGTTTTACGTTACGTTTGTTAAAAAACATTATGGCGATCCGTTTAGGCAGTTATAATATTGAAACAATAAAACATTTGCATCAAAGAAATTTTTAAATCCTTTTCACAACTTTATTCAAAGTTACACTGCGATTCAATGTTACCCAAAATGACCGTATTTGAAATGATAAAATTTTAACGTCCTTCATAATAGTAAGCTTGTTGATGCTGGTTTTTCTTCCTTGTAAAAACAATTATAGAAAGTTGATGAAGCGGGTAATGCTTGGATGTAATATGTAGATCCTCAGTGTGTCACAAACCTCTACATTTTCATAAAATTCTAAATTCGATTAACCATCAAAATTACAACATTTGTGTTCCTAAATTTTTAGTCATTGTTTCTAATAGGTACCTATTTATCTAAGATTTGGCATGTTTACTCCTATGCAGCTAAAGTTGTCTGCGAACAGAATAGAAAAGTTTTACAAAAGTTAAAATTCAACAATATACGAGTATACTTAATACTTTTTATATAACTTTTTACATAAATATTTACATATTTATGTAAAAAGTTGCTGAAAGTTTCGTTTAAGTGAACCATCGCCATCAGTTAAGTTTATTACGATCATAACTTTTATTGTTGAATAAAAGTTGTTCATTTCCCCGATGAACCCTTTGTTGGTTTCCGGGACGACAATACCTATGTACTTTTTGATACAAAGCATTTAAATTAAACTTAGATTCAAAATTTAACCATTCACTTGCATAGTTCCCTGTAATTCGATTTCCAATCTCTTTCAAAGCCATGTTCCCATTGTAAACATTGCGTGTGAGTTTAAAGTCAATATTTAGGATCACGAGTGCAATTGATGTGCAAGTGGAAGGTCAATTCTGCCACGATACAAAATCCATTTACTTTAATCAGGAACAAATACACTGAATTAAATTTTTGTTCAAAAATACGACAGTTGCTTGTTAGGACCAATTACTTTGGGTGTGGGCCGGAACCGCCAGGGTGCGGGCCGGAACCTCCACGCAGTGCAGCTGTACCTGGGCAACGGAGACGAGCAGCGCCTCCCACTCGCCACGGGAGACGCTGTGGTATCCATGGGGATGTCTGCACGATAAAAAAAGGACCAATTACTTTCGCTCTATTATTATATTGAAATATTATGTCTGCAGTAACTTGCATGCACGGCGATGGTGTCCGTGGAGATTTCCACACGAAAATAGAAGGTGTAGCTATAGGGATATATATATAGGGATACTTTTATTAAAAAAAAAGGTTCTGTGCAAAAATTAAAACCCAAAAGTCACAGCTAGTGTCTGTAATATACCTACGCGCTTTGTGGTTACTGAATGTCCGAGGAATACTATCTACTGATTTTTTTATTTTAAATCTACAAAGCTGCAAATAAAGGAGCGCATTCACACTATTAAACTAAAAAAGGTTTTTTTATTGATGTTTTAAAAGCACTTTTCATATTATAATCGTTATGTGTGTGTATGTAGTAACTTTCACTTCTAAATGGGGCCAGACACTATTATATCTATTTTATGTCCCTAGAGCGTGGGTAAAAACAACAACAGATTTCATTTCATAGCGTCTACATAGTTTGACCTTGACATCGTATAATTTCTTCAAATAGATCCTGGCCAATTTCTGTCCGCTAAATGCAGGTCAGGACTTTCGACAGTAGACTACAGTGTTTTGAATTACACAAAATTGAAACACTAAATAAATAATGCAGGAGTAGGAGAGTGGACTAAGGGTTAAAAAGGCAAGTTTGGTATATATAAATTAATCGATGGGCTTCCGGATGAAGAAAAAGAGTAGGTATCACTCGAGTTGGGCAACCTGTATAATTCTTTTCATCCAAACTGCCTGACAAGACCGGAGATGTACCACACGTTGTACCAATCGTAGCTGAACACGCAGTCAATAGGCTAATCTAAATATCTAAACTCAACCGTTTAACAGGCGGTTTGTTTAGCCTTCTGGGCATTAATTAGGGCTGCATTACGAAGTAGGAAGTTTCTTAGATGTAATAATCGAGTTAGGAACTGGGTCGGGATGAACCATGTGAGCGCGCACGAATACCGTCGCCTTCCTGGCGAAAGCCTAATACTCTGTTATAAAAATCACATGTCAAAAGTCAAATGAAATTTATCACCTTCTGAAATCCGCAACAGGTAAACCAATTCGTTCGGCGTTTCGGAAAACATCGCACAGCTATGTTAAGTTACGTGCAAAACCATGCCCTTGATATTGTTACATATGTGTTGTAATAAGAAACTAAGCACCGATGCTAAAAAGACACAATAGCCAGAGAATATTACACGGCAATGTTTGAAAGGAAATAAAAAAAATACGTAGGTAATGTGACTAACCCGCGTATCAAAATAACTAAACAGTATCTACCGACCTAATAATACCTTTTATAGATGAACATTTTCATCCATCGTTAAACTTAAGCCATATTTACTGTTAACCATCACAAACGGTAATATTTATATCAGTACGAGTAATTTATCTTCATTAATTTATAAATAGTGGCATACAGATGTGGCATGACGAACGATGACTTATTTGGACATTATATCTATGTAATATTCTATTAACGGTACTCTCGGTTTAGATGTTAGGCATATATATAATGTTAACCGTATTATATTTATGTCCTGGGCCCTTATTCTATTTGCCATTGGTTGCGCAAATCACGCGAAAATTACGATTAAGTCACGGAATGGTACAAACGTCTATTGTAAATTGTCATCGTAACAGTATCGAGCCTCGATACGGCCGTGATACGGCTGTGAAATAAAACTATAATTGTTATGCGCGCGCATTTAACTGACATTTGCGTAAGACTGGACTGACAGACTGTGATATTTGAAAATTTTTGGCCATCTTAACCACGTCTTATCCGAAGACAGAGTCTATCTACAATCGTACCAAACCGTCAAAATGACTGAAATACATGGGATTCTAATCGACAAATCAAAGCGCGCGGTTGACTGACATTAGCGTAAGACTACCAAATCTATATTATTTACTTATGATAAATCTGTAGAAGTGAAAATTCTGTACATTGAAAATATCAAAAAAATAAACGGCAGAGGGTGTTACTAGACCGACACCAAACCCAAAAATGTGATTATAATTTTTTTGTCTGTCTGTCTGTTTGTTCAGGCATCACGCAAAAACTACCGTTTCGATTACGATAAAACTTGGTATAATTATTCTTTAATATCCTGGGCACCACACTGGGTACTTTTTATTCCGGAAAAGTACATACAATAAAAAACAAACTTCACGCTGCTGCCTGCGGGCAATCCGGCAGGGTGGGAGTGGCCCTCTAGAATGTGAATAATTTCTGATCTAAGGACAGCGGATCTGATGCATCTCTTTGCAATTTCCTTTGACGACGGAATATAATAAATAATACTCATCCATTTTGGTTTAAGTTATTTAGGTATGATTCCAAAAAAACGGCAAAAAACCGTAAACAAAGTCGTTGTCAAATGACTGTAGTTGACAATTTTTTTTTTTTTTTTATATTTGCTCCTTTCGGAACAGGCTAAGGTTCTATAACCATGCTGCCTTGTCATCAGTATTCTTCTTGTTCATATTAAATGCAATAATCTTGTTCATATTAGTTGCAGAGTTTTCGTCATTTAGTCATAGTCAAGGTCAGTCAATAGTCAAATCAGTCAGTCATAGTCTTACCCCAGTAAAATAGTGGAGACTTTACTAGAGGCTTCTATGGAGTTTTGAAATCAACGTTGAAAAGCACAATTCACGGTAATATACCACTTTCCCGAACTCGTGCACGTTACCGAAGATGTTATATTTAAAAATCCACCATTTTTACACATAATAACTACATTATACACTAATTTTAGAAAATGATACAATGCCGCGATGTGTCTTTTTCAGCGTTGGCGCCAAAACTCTCCTGTAGTTGACAATGTCTGAATGTCACAGTCAACTCATTATGAGTTCAGAAATTATATGAAATTCCAAAAAGTTTGATGTAGGAACCAATTAACACTATTTCATCTTGCATTATACGCAAAGCTTATCAATTATCATACCTCTAAATTAAAACCGGGAAAATGATCACTGTCAGAAAAGTGATAATTACTGACAGTTATTTTCAGAACGAAACCACGGTACAATCATAATATATGGCAATAGAATACACTATTTTGCTTTCGATAATTTGATAAGATGAGAAAATGACGTTTGGGTGTGATACAATCACACTTTTTCTACGGTTAGTAATCGATGGCAAATAGAATAAGGGCCCTGAAATTTGAATGCATAATTGTATAGTTCATTTGTTTAGTTGCAAAGTGATTCAACGGTCACTGAATGATGTATAGGCCCACTAAGATCTTCGGAGCTCAAGCCAACCTAAACTACAAAGCCAGCACACCTGTGGATTGACGGACGAGGCTATGGTGTAGGCTTTACAATGGCGGTAAATGTTTTCAGATTGTTGCAGAAATGAAAATGATGTTTCGTTGGAGTGGGTTCTTCCAGGTGGACAAACTATTTTGTCAAACTGATTTGATTCCAGTGTAATCCACTGAACAAATCCATTAATGCATTTGATTCCATTTTTTGTTCCACTCTAGTCCATTACCGTGCTGGATTATTTTGTCAACGTCTCTTCTAGATAAAAAGGATTCAGATATTTGAAACCAAAATATTACTGAATATATTTAAAAAATTCTTCATGTCATTGTATACATACGAGTTTCTCTATCCTACTAATTAATAGTAATTGCTAAATTTTGTACGTTGAAATGGCTTAGCGGATTTGAATGAAATTCGAAATGGTGATAGCTTATAGCCTGGATTACCACAAAGGTAATTAATAACCAAACCGCAGATAAAACCGCAAAACGCAGCGCGACATGCCTACATATTTACACAAAATCATATTGTGGGTAAATAGAGAAAAATACAGGATAAGGTATTTTTTCGGTTACAGCTTATTTGTTGAATATTTAGTACATCCGAGGTGTTCAACCCTTACTACTTAATATTTAGCACTATTTGATTAATCTCATAACAATATTTTAAGGTTTTTATGCAATTTTTCTGAATTATTACGGACGTCGGACGGGCTATATAATAGAGATGACTATTGCCAAGTTGAATTCTCGTTCTGAGCCCTACTTATTTTCAAGGTAAGTAATTAAAAATAAACCTTTTCTTTTATTAAACAATACCATATTGTTATAAAGTTGACTTGGTAAACAATGACATAAAAGATTGGCCTGCATATGCAAAATATTGACTTGACCAAATTAGTACCTAGTTTATAAACATTGATGCTCGTGAAAACATTTCATCAATTTTCCGTCCGGTAAAGTTGAGTCGCAAATATAGAAGTATTTTTGGTATTTTTAGATATAATAGTAGTCCAGCAATTTTGCTTTGTTGCAATTAGTGTGTAAAAACTATTTGAATTCCGTAAATAATCCCATAAAAAGTATTCCACGCCTCAATTGTATTATTTGTATTATGTCATTGACAATGAGTTTTCTTAGCCATTTTTAAAAAGACGAATGAAGAACTGTGCCCGTAGCCAAGTGGCAAAATTATTCTATTCGATCGAATCGTATCGAATAGAATAGTTTAGGTCGACCAATCACACTCCAGGGCCCGTAGACAAACGTCATTTTATTCCGTAGCGTAAATCGCAATCGAATAGAAACGGTTAGGTCGACCAATCACATCCAAGCTCGTCGCCGGCGTACGATGCGCGCGCCGCGGCGAAATCACGAGCTGGAGTGTGATTGGTCGACCTAAACTATTCGAAACGATACGATTCGATCGAATAGAATACTTTTGCCACTTGGCTACGGGCACAGCTCGTGATTTCGCCGCGGCGCGCGCATCATACGCCGGCGACGAGCTTGGATGTGATTGGTCGACCTAACCGTTTCTATTCGATTACGATTTACGCTACGGAATACACTGACATTATAGTCGATAGGCTCGCGTTAACTGTTCTGTGGGCTCGCGTTTGACCACTATCTCACCTGATTATTTTGGTTTATTTTTTGTTTATGATTTCTGAGCATTCCTCCACAATGCCCTTGCACATGCTTGGTACATTTTAAAAGTTGTCTTGTATCGAGTTTTGCAAATGGGTCATTTATAAAAGTATGAAATACGTTAAAAGCTTAAATCCTACACGTTCACAAAAACGATGAAAGTTTTAGATACAATAAAATGCTGCGAGGTGAATGTACTAATTATTTGGAGTTGTTCGCCGTACTCATTAGTGAAATTGGTCAGCCAGTTAATCTACCTGATCGAATCTGTGAGGTGAGAGCTATTAACGTGACATCACTCTGACGTTAACTGACGAAGAGCCTCCTATTTCACCAACGTGTACATGAGGTGCTTGATAATACGTTGACTGATAATAAATTTATATACTAACATTTTTAGCATGATAAAATTATTGTTAGAATGTTGTAATTATATATCTAGGTGTACGTACACGTTTGTTTGTCTTCAGAATTTATAAACATCCACGCATTGGCATTCAAATCTAACACAACAGAGCATAACAACCTTGCGAAATGAGACTGTAGCTGGTAATTATTTTATGATTTGTTTCAATCAATTTAATCCATTGTTATTCTCAATCACAACAGTTGTCCGTGTCCACCCCCTAACGTATGCTATAGCAACGTAGCTCTGCTCCTACCGCAACTAACCTCTTCTTTTCGGATAGCCAGTCCATCTGGCTGAGGGTGTCTCACCTTCCGTTTGTTGATCCGCGATCTCCACTCTAGGACTCACTTACTCCAACACGTTAGTGAGCGAGTCCTTGTCCTTCCGTATGTTACAACGGCCCTCAGTCTTTGGGCAGATGTCACCATCCCATTGCCAATTCAACTTGCTTCAATTTAACTTTCTACGACATGTTGGTTCTTTGTCTTTATATTATCAAAAATAGTTAGCAAATCTCTATCGTCATTAGAAAGACATTTTCTATAGAAAATATTGTAAGTTCACACGAGTGTTTATTATTGGAAGAAATGTTTATTGTTAAAGTTAATAGAATACTTAAGTCAAAAATGCACAATGATTCGACCTTCGGCGGTCAACAAATGTGTGGCGTGATGAGGCAATGCGCGTCAAATAGCCGGCATTCCGGATCGTCCGCGCACCGTTACGGTACCCGGACACTACGCTTGCGCAACGGAACGCATTCGCTCGTCAGTTATGTAACGCCAGTTGCATCGTCGCCTCACACTATAGGGAAGGGAATTTTGGAGGTCGTACAGTGAGGAAATTGTTAAAGATCCGCGTCTGTTATACATGGTACAAGTAATTTTTGTTACATTTATCCATATAAACGAGATTTCTAATTATAAAAAAAAGATTGTAGCTGTTATTAAGTAATTCATTTTCAAATGCGGTTACGGTTTTTAAGACATTGCACTATAAAAATGATCCTATTTATAAATCGTTTAGTATAAGATAATTCTTAATGGATTATTTCTTGGGTTCCAAACTATATAAGATTTTTTTAAGAACTGCTATTGAGAAATTATTTAAGGCTCTGGAAGGAAAACAAAAGACAAGAGCAAAGGTGAAGGTGATAGATGAATTTTTTGGTAACCAATTTTTGCTGTAAAAGTAAGTAAAATATAACCTAGTGTGTAACGATTGTGCGTGCAGAAGAGTGCGCACGCGCCGCGGGCGGCCTCGTACGGCCTTGACAATGTCGTCGCTGGCGCCGCGCGCCGCCGTCGCTGTGCCGTTGCTGAACAATTCCCGCTGCACGAGCAGACCTTTCATTTGTAACACGTAACACAACCTAAAAAATGTAACATGCTTATCTGGGTTATTAGAAGGCATTAGTTAAGGCGAAGTTAAAACATCATTAATTAAACGGTATAGTTAGAAAGCTACATGGTTTGTATTAATTCTTGGTTAGCAGGTAGCAGACAAATTTGAACTTATTCGTATGTCCTCATTTTCTTATTAGGTTGTAACTACAAATACATAAATCTTCAGTAGCAAACGACTGTATTTCATAAGCCTAACGGTCTTGTAGAGGCCTTACCTCTCTTTTCCATACTTCCTTTCTTATTCTCTGTTCCGTTGTTCTACAGGTGGCAGGCGTTCATAAACTCGTGAACTACAGGTGGATTTTGTGATTGTTACGGACAATAACTTTACGTATCCACTTCATTACTCCACATTTCCCAAGTATTTCTTAACATAAATTTATGTACCTAGTTAACATGCGTTATGTTATTTTAATTACATGGTGGCGCCAAGAAAATGTGAGTTTGAAACTATAAAAAATATCGTCGGTCATTTTGAATGGAAAGTTGTTGAAGACATTTCCATTTTTAATTATCCATTAGTGTCTCTGGCCGCATTATTGCTGAACGAAAAGTAAAAGCAATTAAAGTGCTTTCCCTTTATTCAAAAATATTTCAATGTAGATATGTTGCATAATATGTTTTTTTTCTATCTTGCTTTTACCAAAAATTATTAGGAGATTAGACTAGAGACTAGAGATTCAAATGACACCGCAGAATCCTGATATAGAGACTCCAGCAGCTGTCTCCCTATAAACTGGGGGGCAGATTTCAGAAGTTTTTTGGAGATTAACATCTTTATAAGTAGGTACAAAGAACCCTATAATGTAGACATTGATATTTTAGAGCACATCTAAAACGGCTCACAGCAACGAAAAATAACAACTAAACTTTTATCATCAAGTTAATAAATAAGGTCATGCAAATGCAACTCTGTACTAAAATTAGCTATGCATTTTATACGACCCCACACGGGTAAGAAGCGTCTAGATAATCTTGGTTTTACTGTATCAATAAAATATGATAGCTTATCAATATAACTTTTATACAGTTCTAAGTACTTCATAAAACTTTAAGGTTCCCGGATGCAGTGTAAGACATTTTGTGCCTAAGCATTTATTTTATGTGGCGGCATAATTTCATACTGATAATATTTCAGCACCTCCTTTTTTAAGAGTAACTATGTAACCTATTTCTCAGCGTATCGCGACCTAACTCATCAGGGGAAACATAGAACTTTGTGATTGCTGTTTACCTGTGGTTTTCAGTGGGTTGGAGAGTGGTAGGGGGCCAGTCCAATTTCGAATGGAATGCATAAT
This sequence comes from Lithosia quadra, assembly GCA_963576445.1. Taxonomy (NCBI): domain Eukaryota; kingdom Metazoa; phylum Arthropoda; class Insecta; order Lepidoptera; family Erebidae; genus Lithosia; species Lithosia quadra. The sequence goes on along the minus strand of OY754884.1, from coordinate 5,835,133 downwards.
TTAGTAATGATCGAGACCTAAAGCCAAGTCCACATTGGCACCAGTAACATTATATGTATAGTGACTTGTATTTAACCTGTAACCTTTGCGCCTGTAACCTTTCTCTATTCATATATTGGATATGTCTGGAAATTCGGTTGCGACTATTAGCTTCAATTTGCGATAACCGAGCTAATATTAATAATGCAAGTATATTGTAAATGATGTACAAATAAAATGTCATCCATTTATCTATATTCGATTTCGGCCCATCGGATTCGCGACTAGTGCCATCGTCACTTGTGAACAAATGTGCTCCAAATACTTTTTGACGGTGTAAATCAAATGATGAGACAGGTTTTAGGTTATCTGAATGCATCTCCTAGCTTTTAATGAGTATGCCTTGTCAATGTATTTTTTCAATTTAAATTTTCTCGCTTTGGTTTTCCTAACTGTTAGCTTATATAGTGTGTTATAAGAAAAAAAAAATATCCAGTGTGGACGCGCTACAATGTGCCAAATTTGTTTTGTTACCTACATAGGTAATCTTTGGTATTCGTATGTGTCAGACATTATAAAGGATCTGTAATTTGTGTAGTTATATCATCAATGTGACAGTACGGCGCCAAAACATTGGGTCAAGGTAAACTCGTTCATGATTTAAGGTTTGGTTATTCGCCCATACAAACGCCAACCACATATAACAATCAATTGATGAGATGTACGGTATTATCATAGTGAAGAATCGGAGAGAATATTGTTGAAGTGTATGTTTGTTATGTTTTCTCGTCTGTTCAGGTACTGTACCAGTAACATATTGAAAATTAATGCAGCGCACTATAACTATAAACATGTTTATTCTTTGTCGCCCTGTGCTTGTCTGCCATCTAAGTGGTGTAAATTAAATTAAAATAAATTGTAATTTTTGTTAAGTAATACGGTTTTAAATTGTATTGTCATCAGAACTAAAGACTTCTGCCAAAAATTAGACCAATCAGACAACTGAAAGGGGGTCAAATTTCAATTAAATACTCGATTTGACCCAAACGTTTCCCAACTTTGTTTCTTTGATTGTAAACATAATTACCAAATAACTAGTCAAAATACATAATATTTAATACTTGGTACCTACATAGTAAACACGTAATGATTCGGTCTGTATATTTCTGGCAGCGACATGTTATGTAGACTGAATCGTTGAATTATGGTTATTATTACATTTATTGTTAGGAAACTGGCTAGATTTCTAATATTTACATTCGTGGTAGCACAATTTAATGTTAAAGTACTTTCGTGGTGTGATAAAAATAGTCAAACTCCGAGATATTCCCCAATTCAGTTGGGGTTATCTTTCTTTCTAACTATGAAATAACCGAATTTCGATATTTTCCATGAAGCGACTGCCATCTCTGAAATACACAACATACCATCTACCCAACCAACCCCAAGAGGAAAAAACGTCAGTCGTCTTTTTAACGTCGCGTCGGTCGTCTTTAGGAGTCAGCCTACAAAGTACCAAACGCTTGAATCCTACTTGAATAACATCGAATTAACTATTTTAACATATTTTTTTCTGATGTTTTATCGTCTCCCTTTGATTTTGTATAACAGAGTGAGACGTATTAGTTTTAAAATTAGTATAAAGTTCATCAAAGACGAACATTTTTAAAAGGCGAAGTAAAGTGTACAGAGATCAAACAAACAGACCAAACAAACCGTTTAAACATTAATTGAAATAAGAGATGGACGTAAAAAAGCAAATCTGGATGGGCTTCAATAAATTTTACATGTGTTTGTATGCCTTAATTTGTTACGCCTGATTGTTTTATTGGAGTAGTGCCAAAAGCGCGGTAGTATACTTACTACTCTACTATACTATCCATTTATTAGTACTTTGTTGAAATATTGCATATGGAAAGTTTGTAGTATTGGATATTGTCTAGTTTCGTGGTATACTCGAAACAAGAAAAATAAACAAAATTGGTCGTTTATCTTTCGACGCAAATTCTACGAGTTTGTTTTGTGTTATTATATTGCGATTTAAGCAATTCAATTAGGTAGATCGCGGCGCGTGTTCAAATAAAATAATTTATTTTGTAAATATGTCAAAACCGTATTGCAATATGTATTATTATTCTAGTACATTCAAATCTATGTCTCGGTTGAGTTTCGTTGTTGCATTTCAAATCAAACGTTACGGTTAAGATCACAAGGTTGCGTATTAATTTTCACGGTTCCTATAGGTATACCTAGATCATATTAGTAAAGGAAAAAACCTGCACATAACCGTAGCCGCAGGGAACGGTTATTAATATAGGTAATAGTTATTAAAATGAGCATTTCAATTTAAATATAATAATATCAAAGCGCACGACAGTGCGCAGGAAAAGTTCCAGCAACAGGCTGCGCGCATGCCGTGCACTATTTACACGAACAGTTTCGACCCACTTTTGACCCCCCTGTAGCTCAGTGCCTATTGCAAGTACAGAGATGAAATTTTACGTACGTAATCATATACTAGTACTAAAGCAGTATGCCGTATGCAGTATTTCATAGATATAGCTCCAGTAGATCCTGAAATATGACCCTGTGAATATAGCTGATTTTGGCACTGACTGACTGACCGGTAACCAAAACCTCTAGGCCACTTCTAAATAAAATGGTAATGTTTATTTTCTTAGAATGGGTTGCGCTAGGCAAGTGTATGTGGACCCACGGTAGACCACAGGGATTCCTCACCTTAGCTTTGTGCGAGCGTGGTTATGACAAAATAAAGCTGACCAAAATATCACACGACTTCATTTATAACCTTAAGAAAAATACCCAGGTACTCCGGTGAACCTTGTCCGTCATCATCATTAGGTATAGCTTTGTTTCACCTCGAGTCCGGGGTCTGCTTTCGCCTTCTTCTAAATTTGATTTATACGGCTATTATGGGAGTGACAACCATTTGACCGCTCAAACCCTAAAGAAAAGCCCGTCAATCAGAAATTTCTTGGTGGGGTCCCAAATACCCCGTTCTCTATACATACTTACATTTTGTAAAAATAATGACAGAAATGATTATGCTGAAAAATGGAAGGTCCTAGAAGACCGGATTATTTGTTTTCGAGGGGACCTACGATATGAACAAATCCTATCTCGACGTATCTTAGAATTATATTAATATATCGGTGTACATATTGTACATTATCGGCTAAACGCGTATTCCCAATGTCTTGAGTGGCGTGTACAAATGGCGAATTGACGCATCATTTCGTGGAATCAATTTGGGTCGACTACTGGCCGGTAGTAGGGAACTGCGCAGGCGCATTGTGGGCCGAAGGTCGTCGCTCGCGTCTGCTCTCTGCTCCCACTGGACAGCGTGTCGGCACCTACACTGTTAGTGAGCTTTATAAACACTAGTAGGTATGTAGGTGCCTCCCTCGATGCATATTCACCTGCAAAATAAACAAAATACCTTAAAACTTAATGATTACGTAGACCGTGTTGAGCCATACAGCAAGTATGTCTAGCGACAGCAGCGAGTCCAGATATCGGATCAAGTCAGATGTTAGGTTAATCACGAGTGTCCACGCAAGATTTTCACTCCGAGCCGAGCTCAGAATCTAAAACACATCTCATGTCGGGCTGTTCTGGTGTGATCTGACAGCGAGTGGTATAGACGCATAGCGACTTCAGCGTCAGCGAGGTTCGAGTTTGATGGTGAAGAACAGCCTATCCTGGGCATAGTCAATGCATGTACCGTTCGAGTACAGTTTTAGAGAGCTTGGCATTAGGTAGGTATTTTTTTTCTAAAATGTGAATTGAATATTATGAGTAAACAAAATAAAAGCGCATTATTTTCATTCTTTACTTAGATTCCAAATCATAATACTTACTTATTTAAAATTTTGGCAATATAATTTGGCAATACAATAATTCCAAGATTGTTGGTATTACAGAGCATATTAATATTAATTAAAAAGTCAGCCTTAAATTAGGTCCCCTACTACCTACTCATTCGAGGACCATTATAATTAAAATAAAAGAAGCAACTTGATTATACGGATTTCCCCTAGCCAAGCTATACTCGTAGGTATACCTAGGGTTTTTAGATTTAAAATGATCTACGACTTATGGTTCAGAGAAATTGCTTAATGATCGAATATTTATATTTGTTATGTTGGAAGTAATTGTTAGTGTATTGACGACCTCTGAGTCGTAGCGTAGCGACTGCTACGTTAGGCGTGCACGCTCCCGCTCAGTACAAATATTTGATTGTATGCATAAAAATGTCTATTTGCATTGATCTGGGCCTCTTTGTATAATAGTTTAGCATTAGGTTTAGATTCAATATAATTCTTGTATAATGTCAAAACTGTTGATCCCTATGGGATTAATCGTTTCACTTCGTAGACACTATCATTGATAGACGTGCATTGTGCACGTCAATTGTTTAAAAATTGATCTTCCTTATCTCATTCGTCATTAGGTTTTACAGGTCCTTAATTGGTATTATTAGATATATTGCAGTTTTATAAAAATGCTTGCTAAATCTAAGCTCTCCAACGCTTCATATTGTTTGGCGCCTTCAAAATCTTAAACTCTTTTCAAGGTACGGCGCCTTATGTTACAGACCATGCAAACATCATCAGAGACAACTCTTTGCTATGAAGTTAGGATGTCATGTCAGCCTTCAACCACCTGCCTGACTGACAAAAGAAGTTCGACCTGTATGTTGGTATTGGTTTTCTTGAGTTTGGTTGAATGATGCGGTTTCCAGAATAGTATTTTCTCATTCTGGAGCAGGTTTTAGTTTCCTTATAATGGAGGTAAGTTGGTTTTATCTTTATATAGGTAATTTTTATTTTATTTTACTAGGATAAAATAATTTAGAGATTCTTTAACTTTTCATGATATTTAAACGGACCCAAATTTCCTATGATATTCATTTTGGTACGGCACTAAGTTTATTGAGTCTTATTAAATTCGTAGTCTTCTAAGTAGAAACAGGCCTCGTTTAAACCCGGGCATTATCGGATGAAGAAAATACGTGTGCGTTTAACCATGGGAAATACCTACACCTACCTATGATGGTAACGGATTGGAACCCGGAACTGTAAGTCTATACCACTAGGATGGCCCACTATCCTTCTAAAAGATAATAATATAGGTGCTAATTAGCTAGTCTATGGAAATGTGACCTGTCTGGCAGTTGCTCATCCCATACATTATTGAAAGCTGTACCTACGAATTCATTAAATTGACCAAAGCAGTCGCCGCTAGCTGAATATACAAGCTTTGTTGATTTACAATGTAAACAAGATATTCATGCAATCATCTTGCCAAAAAGCTCAAGTGTATGCCATGATTAAAATATTACGGACTTCTTTGAGTATTTTTTGGTTATAGTTTTTTGACTTATACAGGAGTGACTGCCGTCTGACCCGAAAAGAACACCTGCGCTAGAGCCTCTTCCTATTGGTTAAGTAGAACCGTATTGACCAAAAATGATAGCCGACCTCCGATTTCCACCGCGGGAACTAGCTAGTAGAATATTAATTCAAGCATTCGCGAGAATGGAAAATGGTTAGTTAGTAGGTATTAGATAGAGCCCCCAGCTGGACATTATCAGACTTCAAGTGATACCGCTCGGTGGTCGTGTAATTGACTTGTAAAAGATAATACAGGTGCTAATTTCCCTATGGAAATGTGATGTGTCTGGCACCATTGCGCGGGGTGTACATAATTAAAAGCTTTACTTAGTTCTTCGGCGACTAGGTATCACAGTTAGTAAAGTAGGTACTGAGAATACTTAAATGAATTCATCATAGACTCGTGTCGAGGTTGACATTTCATTATTATTACAAGCTTTTTTGAACTAGTCTCGTTGGAATGATTCAATTTTTGAGACGGTTTTAACTTATTTTAATGGTCGTATCGCTTCGACTGTGCAATCAGCGTTAAAAGTTGATGATCATATCCAAGTATCAAAAGTTGCTGATGCTACAGATCGTCAAGAATAGGTGATGCTACTGCCCATAATTTATGCGCATGGATTTCGATATGGGCTTTAATTTTATTTGTGCATAGTTCTTACCTTTTCTAAAAAAATAACTTTAATTACGGGTTGTTTTCAATTGTTTCATGTTTTTTATGTAAGAATCCTAACGTTTTTGCTTTTTTAAACTATCATAGATCATGGTAAGTATGGCAAACCCTATGAGCCAGGGACCTTGCAGTTGTAAGGCCAAAATTATACTACCACTAGTGTTCAAAACATTACTGATATAAGTCACTGGCGTTGTTATCTGCAGTACATAGATACAAGAGCATTTGCTTTTGCTAAACAAAATCGATCGTTCAATATTCGCGTGCGTCATAATATTAACGTTTGACCGAAGCGAAAACTTCCACACAAGCATGTTTTATTACAAGTTTTATTTAATTGAATAGATGTTTAGCTTTGGCAAAATGCCTGGCGTAGAACACATTTCGCATTTACAAAGATCTACCTGTTGCAAAGTTCGTAACGACTACTTCTTGACTCTATGCTAAACATTCATGAATCATTGAACGGTGCATATATTAAACACTTTAAGGTGTATATTTACTTCAGTTTTAAATACTTGATGGGATATACCCGTGGGGCTTAAATTATGATAACGTCATCTTAATGACATCATCTTAACACTAATATTACGAGCATCATCAGACCAATTCCAATTCACTATAATACGTATGTCATGTATCATTTAATCATTCTATCAAAAAATGTTTTGTGGTTGCAAAATGCGCTGGTATAAGTGTATTACATCTGGGAGGATTACTATAAGGGAGACTGGATAAATAGATTGATAGCCATATAAAGACTCTTTACTATTTTAACATACTGTATATCAATATACACTTTACCTCGCACAGTGACGAAAGTAACGTCCATATCATCAATGTACAACATCATCACAGCGATAGTTCCGGTTTCATTTAGTTTGTGCTCGGGCTATCTGCTCTTTCTCTTAATATCTTGACTTTTGCTAAAACAACTGCCGTCTCACCTCCCAACCCCAAGAGGAAAGCCTGTAAGATATTATAATCTCGTTCCCGCGACATACAAGTACCTATTTCTGCAACATAAAAAATAGCCTAAGTATTTTATTCCAGACTATAATCTGTACCTGTACTAAATTTCTGCCAAATCCATACATCTATGCTTACTAGCTTTCGCATTTATATAGCAGGTATGCTATATAATCGACGTAACTATTCCTGTATAGGATACTAATACAACATTATAAGTCATTGTTGAGAAACATAATAAGGCATCAATATCGACAACTATGTTACACGGTAGAATGTGATAGGTACCTATTGTCCAATAACAATACCTATACGTTTGATAGAGGTGTGAAATATCTATTTCGTTGCGGCAAAGTTATCGTTTGATAATGTCATCTATTAGATTGTTAGTTTCTAAGTTTTCCGACAGTGCGAAACGATTCAGCTAAGTTATTATTGAAATTTGATTGAGGAGTAATCAAATTTAAATTATACCTTAGCTGCATCGTTGAATAAATATGATATTTTATTCTAGCGTTATTATAACAAAGGTCAAGTATTTCAAGAACGTAACATAATGATATTTTTTAGTACATAAATGCCTCATATATCACCAAATCTACTCCAAACAGAACTATGACTATTGACAAGCCAAGCTTTTTTTTAATATTTCAATGTACAGATATAAATAATTTACAAATATATTGCAGTTACTTAGTAGGTTCATCGCTAACAAATTAGATAGTGAAATCCAGAATAAATGTTTTTGTATTCACATTCCAATATGTATGAAAATGATAAACGCTTATAAACAAACAGACACAAGTATTCCGTGAATGTTAAATTATACAAGATGCAAATCGTTGGCATGAACAACGCATTAATATTAGATATATTTTGAATTCAGCCCTCGATATAACTTCTACAAATATATTCACGCTCCGTAAAAGGTAAACGATCGCTTTGTTTGTGAGAAACATCTTTGCTCCTTTGAGGATGAAGCCCAAAAAATGGACGGAAGAATGGACACAACGCTTGTGTACAGTATGTCAGGATGGGAATCAGACTTGTAAGTTTTTGCAAGCAATTGCCTTAATAGGCAACTTTTGGAGCCCCTATTGAAAACTTTGAGAAGATCTAATGGGATGACTCCAAAGTAATCCAATGGTAATGGCATAATAGATAGGACCCAAAGGGGCAATCAAAATGTCCAATGAATTGCCGTTAATATCTCAAATACTATATAATATTTAATAACAGCTAAATATGCCTTTTATATTTAAAAGTACACATCTAAAATGCTAATACTCAGGTTTTTGTTTTTTCGTAATTTCCGTTTGTTCAGCTTAAATAATATGTCGGACCGCTCTGTCCGCAATTATTCAGGTGGGTAGAACGGAGTACATACCGAGTGATTTTTTTTAGATTCATAAATACTAATTTATTAAGTTAATCTTAGCTCTGTCATATTATCAAATGCACAGAAAGAGTCATGAGGAAAAACTCACCTCTCCTTTTCCGGACACAAGACCAGGGCCTCGATTCTGCTAAAGACAAACAATTGGCATGCCACTGACACTCTAAAAATGCTATTTAATTGTAGACTTTACCATAATACAGTTAAAGTCTAAAATCAAATGAAAAGAATTCATTAAACTTTTTCATTCGCACTACAAACTATCATTTAATTTTAGACTTTAAACTGATAATAGTAAAGTCCAAAATTAAAACGTATTTTTTGAAGTGTCAGTGGCATGACAGTGGCTTATTTTAACAGAATCGAGGTCCTGTTTGATTGCAAAAAACAAATCTTGTCTACAAAAACCGCTCATGAAATAGCTACGTAAATAAAAAATAGCCATGAACACTTTTTGATAGGTAAGTCATCATAGGCACGTTAATAGACGAATAATATTAGAAAAGAAATAAAATCCATCTGGTTGTCAGATGGGTGAAGATCGATCTTCAACTACAGCTTCTCTACCACTATTAGTTTCTTCATTTACATTTCTTGATGTACTACCGGCATCGAGTGACTACGAAAGCGGTGATTAGGTGAATTTATTATTATTTTGTTAAATTTTAAACACCTTTATGCCGTTATTAGCACTTAGTTTATTGTATCACTAAATCCTAATGTAGGTAGGTATGTTGTGAGTACGGTAAACTAGAGTAAATGTGAAAATTTTATGTGAAAAGTAATAAAAATGATAACAATATCTGAGCTATAAAACTAAAATGTTTTCGTGCATTTTTTAAGATTATATTTATAGGTAATATCACTAACTTAGCTTTCTAAATATTAGAGGTATTAAACAAGAAGGTGACTTATAATAATAGCTATGAGTTTAAATAGTTCGTGGCTAAGTGATCCAAAATTCTATTGTCGAAGACTTATGGTTTTTGATTGGGAAGTCGGCTTTTCCGGGAGCGACTACCGTCTGACCTGCCAACGGTCGGTTGTTTAGCAGGTGCATTCATGAGGTTTCCTTGGTCCTCAAGGAAACCTTGAGGTTGGTAGGGTTATGTACACGCAGGAACTTCATGATCAAATCTTTTGTTAAATAACTGGGCAACTGGGAGAGTAATGTAGGGTTGTCTCTTTGAATATTTAAGTATGATTCTGTATTTATTATATTTATAGGAATGTCTGATATAATTTGATATAAACTCACCTTGCAAATTTGGAGGCGTGGCAGGCCATCGCAGTATTATATACATGAAAGATTTTGCGCATTTAAGTTATAAGATATAGCGATTTATGCCAAAATACTACTTAATATACCAGAAATTAAATATTTATCAGGTTCTATTAATTTAGTTAGTGATAAATACCTTTAAATTATCATTATCATCATCTTCGTGTCCTGGTAACATCCGAGGCTCACACCTCCGAGTCCGGGGTCCACATATAATCTTTGAGTAAGTACCTATAATAAAATATTAATAAACCGGCTAAATCTAGAGAACTGACTGGAGGGTGAGTACAGGGAATGTAATTAGTGATAAATATCTTTAAATTATCATTATCATCATCTTCGTGTCCTGGTTACATCATCATCTTCGTGTCCTGGTAACATCGACTGAAGGGTGAGTATAGGGAATGTAATTAGTGATAAATATCTTTAAATTATCATTATCATCATCTTCGTGTCCTGGTAACATCCGAGGCTCACACCTCCGAGTCCGGGGTCCACATATATAATCTTTGATACCTATAATAAAATATTAATAAACCGGCTAAATCTAGAGAACTGACTAGAGGGCGAGTATAGGGATGCCTTCTCGGTAAGTGATGGATACAAAATGGTAAAATGACAGTAGTTAGTAAGTGACAGACGGCATATTGTTTGAACAAAATGTTGTAATTGTTTGGCACATTGGCCATCTACTCATCAATCTGAAAGTTTAGTAAGATAATAATATACCTACTGACTATTAAATCACACAGTGATGACATTGTGTTTAATACATTTCTGTGCGGCCACACATGAATGTGTACTTACCTAATGCTATAGTCATATAATTTTACAGCTTTACTTCATAATTAGTAAATTGTTCACTTATTACTCACTTGAGTTTCCAGTCACAATTACTTATTGGTATGAAATTTATGTTATTTACTACATTACAATGCACTTGAGTAATGTTGTGAACTTTGAGTTAGGTACAAATAAAATATTAAGAAATTGTTTTAGAACACGTTTTAATTTTATTTTAAAACGTTTAGTAATAAGCTTTCTACAAAATCATTAGGTATTAAAATTTTGCTGAAATCTCAATTTCAATAAAACTCGGTTTGTAAATTTTAGCACGTTAAGCCGTCGCGTCGGTCCCGGTTGCCATACAAACATCTACTTATGGCAGTCGTTACGGGTAGTTGGAGCCCACAAAAGTCCAACCAGTCCAACTTGGAACTTTGATATCGGCATTGGTCATAATGACCATTGGTTGTGGAGTTCAGATGGCAGTCGCTCCACGGAAAATATCGAAGTTTAGCCGCATCACAGGGTTCAGAGAATGATGAATCTTTATAATCGAAAAATTGCAAATTTTAATTTTAATCAGTAAGGGCGAGGCACTGCTAGAGGAGGAAGCTAGACGAGCGTAACGACATTTTTTATTTTACCATGAGTGAGCAGGATATTGATATAGATTTTCTCATATCCTTGGTCCAAGAAAGACCCATTATATGGGATAAATCACACGAACATTACAGTGATAAATTTCGTAAAGCGAATGAATGGGTAGCTGTTTGTAAAAAAATATTTCAAGGTTACGAGGAGTTTGAGGACCAAAAAAAGAACAAAATTGGTGAGTTGTTATTTATTATATTATTTGTAAATTCAATACATAAGTTAATTTATATCTTTTTCAACTGCCATGGTAAAGCCCCTTCTGGACTCATAAAGTAATTAGCAAATTGATCTCTGATAAAATTTTCGGCTAATGATTCTTCATTGCTATGGGGTCTCAATTGTGAGAACCTACTTATTGCCATATTGTCTTGTTGTTTTAACCCATCGTGTTGTATAACAAAATTGTGTAAAACACAACATGCTTTCGCAATATTAATAGTTAAATCATATGACGTATCAATTGGCCTATGTAAAATGCGCCATTTATTTGCCATGATCCCAAATGCACATTCCACGTATCTACGTGCTCTGCTAAGGCGATAATTATAAACTCTTTGTTTCACATTGAGATTGGATCCGCCGTATGGGCGCATAACATGCTTACTTAAACCAAAAGCTTCATCACCGACGAGTACATAAGGGATTGGTGGCTCGTTATTATGATCATTTCCAAGTGGTTGAGGATCAGGCAATGGTAATTCATTTCTCATTAAAATCTTGTACAGTGTCGAATTTCTAAAAATAGTAGAATCACTTTCCTTACCATATGCACCCACGTCGACAAAAACAAACTTATAATTTGAGTCAACAACCGCCAGCAAAACAATTGAAAAATAATTTTTATAATTATAAAACAGAGAGCCACTTTTGTCTGGTTTTATTAAACGTATATGTTTCCCATCAATTGCCCCGAAGCAATGAGGAAAGTTAGCTTTGAGATCAAAATCTAATGCAATATTTTGTAGTTTTTCTACTGTGATCTCTTCTATGTACTGTGGTCGAACATATTTCCATATAGCTTGACAAACTGACGAAATAGTTCTAGAAATTGTTGCTCTTCCACGTTTAAATTTGAAATGCAAGTCGTTTATCGAATTTCCGCTGAAATAGAAACACAAAAAAATAAACAGGGTGGCCCATTTAGATTGGTCAGTGTAGACAAGTTAGGTACTTACACATTTTTTTCTTTCTTTGCAGGTAACGAGGTTGTGAAAAAATGGAGAAGCGTGAAGGACAACTTTTTTCGATACGTAAAAAAAATAAAAGAAAACAGTTCGTCTGGATCAGGGGCAAAACAATTGAAAAAATATCATTATTACAATCAGTTGCTGTTTTTGATGAAAGTTGCCCAAAATAAAACTGATAGTAGCCTTGAAATGGTGTCTGAAGAAACGGAACGAAATGAAAACTCAGCATCATCTTCTCCATTTCCTACAAAAGAAATGTCCTCGTTACCCCCAGGTCCTTCTCACTACGTGCCTGCAAGCCGTAAGAGATCAAACCAAGCAATTGATGATTTCGAGGCGCAAGCATTAAAAGCGTTGCAAGAGAAAGAAAACCGCCACTTATCATTTTTCAAAGGAATTTTGCCTTCTTTGGACAGCTTTACGGAATTACAAACTTTGACATTCCAAAGCAAAGTTATAAATATCATTACCGAAATTCGGTTCGGGGAACAGACTCAATCAACAACATGGCAGTCACGCGGATATCAAACTGGACAACAGTATCAAGCAACACCATTGCAGTCACGCGGATATCAAACTGGACAACATGCCCAGTCACCATCGCCATCATCGTATCGAACAGATGAATTCGAAGCTACCTACTCAACCAACACTACGATTAATAATTTTACTGATGATAGTCAAGAAGAAGATTATAACTTTGCTTTGTTGCCTAATAGTAATACTTAAATTAAACTGTTTTTAAAGATAATAAATTAATAACTGATTAACATTACGAGTATTATGATATTTGAATTACTTACCTCAATGTAATACCAATCATTTCAATTGGTTCTAAAGGGATCCTGAATTTGGTATATTGCTTTTTTATATGTGGTTTTAAGGTTTCAACCAAATTATTAAAGCTGGCCACACTCATTCTAAAGAAATTAAAAAATGTATTTTCATCTAATAACAACTCCCTATATTCCTGCATAAAAAACTGACCATCACTATTTCTTAATGCTATCAAAGGAGATATCCAGAATCTTCTATGATTTCTACGTTTATTTCGGTGGTGCCGTAATAAAAGCAACAAAAGAACACGTTTGTATCTATCCATTGCAAAGGCTGAACTGAGACGCAGCTGCGTCGGCGTGCATACCCTCTTGCGTTGCGTTGGCGCAGCGTCAACGCAACACAGGTGTGGCATACAATGCGTTGTTCCGTTGCGATGACGCGACGCAACGCAGCGCAACGCACTAATGGGGCCTCGCTCTTAGTGCGTTGCGCTGCGTTGTGTCGACGCAGCGTCGTCGCTGCGTCGTTTTCCATATATTTTTTATGATATGCCACATTAGACCGCTGCGACATCGCGCGCGACGTTTGTACGGATCGACGGACAAGAGGCGAAGCGGGAGGGAGGGTAATGCGCTGCGTTGTCGGAGCTCCGCTGCGACGACGGACAGTGATCCACTGCTAGAGGAAGAAGCTAGACGAGCGTAACATTTTTTATCTTACGATGAGTGGGCAGGATATTGATATAGATTTTCTCATATCCTTGGTCCAAGAAAGACCCATTATATGGGATAAATCACACACACATTACAGTGACAAATTTCGTAAAGCGAATGAATGGCAACAAAAGAACACGTTTGTATTTATCCATTGCAAAGACTGAACTGAGACGTAGCTGCGACGGCGTGCAGACCCTCTTGCGTTGCGTTGGCGCAGGCTCAACGCAACACAGATGTGGCATACAATGCGTTGTTCCGTTGCGACGACGCGACGCAACGCAGCGCAACGCACTAATGGAGCCTCACTCTTAGTATAATAAAATTAAAAAGAACTTATTATAATACAGTTCTCAAATTACATATTTTTTGAAAAAGAAAAAAATTTTTGGAACATTTTATTTTCAAATTGTTTTATAGAGGTATGTCATTCTCGAAGTAAGAAGTACCAAACTTCATATAGGGTATAATATTCTTCGACGTATGAAAAATTTTACTCCAAACAGGCTGAATTAGGGGATGAATATTTATAAAGCTAGTTCGTCACTTTAGAAGCGTGAAATGAAATAATAAAGCTGATGTAATATTGTATTGTATAATACTCGTATGTGCTTGTTTGAGTAGGTCCCTGGATAGCTTAGATTGGATAGGTAGAACGTGTAGCAATTGGCTTTTAAGAATTCATTTCGTGTTTTTTGATTAAAATTCTTTTCAAAGTTTGATGGAGGAATAGGTCTGTAACATAAGCGCATCAGCTTTTACGTGCAGGCGATCTCGTAGTACCTACTTATATTTATATAATTAGGATTCTTTGTATTATCCATTGTTATTTTGAGGCTTTAGATATCACAAGTGAATTAGGTCACGCAGTGCATCAACCTATACGTGCACTCGTGCAGGTATCCTGTTCGCAGTGAACTCGCTTCGTATTAACCCTAGCCTGCGTTACCCCATTCACGAAATAGACATAATCCTAATTATTGTTATAAACCCGAATGTTAGTTAGGTACCTATTTGTTTGTTGTTCAATCATCTGCACAGTCGGTTTTGGACTAGCACATCTTAAATGCTTAAAATATGCTTAAAATGCTTAAAAAGTGGCAATCGATACGAAGAACAACGAATCGATACGAATTTGATTCCCAAGCGTATAACTTATAGATACCTAATAAATGTCATAACGGCACCGTTGGTTAGTGACATGTTCGTAAATCATATAGCTGACCTCTTGTAATTTGCACCCGGCTCGGCTAAACAACAATACGAGCAAGGTGAGGCAACCTGCGGAAAGGGCAAGTATCGCAGATATAAAACGTGTAGATACATCCCTGCAGTCTGTATTCCATCTCAGGCGCCCCACTCGATTGTATTGATACGAACATCTCAGGAACTGAATACAACGTCATGACGAAACTGGTGAGGAATTGTATTTTATAGACCTATTGTTGTTGTTATCATCTATAATAGGTACCAGGCATTGTTTTGTCTGTCGGATAGCGCAAAGGATAATTCGTGTTGAAACCAGAGAGGTCCAAATTCTCGTAATACAAATATGCTCAAAATTCAGTCTCGATCTCATGTCGATCTCCTAACTGACAAAAAAGGTATTCTTTGGATTACATGAATAAGTACCTTTTTTGACATTTGGGATATCGACATGCGTACAAGATTAGACTTAGAGTGAATTTACAACATATTTTTAACTGTTTTTCAATAAGATTATAAGGTACCTGTGAAAAAATTTCAGTCGTTATCTTTCTCTTTCTTTTTGTTCTTTAACTTTGGCGGATTTAAAAAATATGCAAGTAGAAAAGTTACGTATTTTAGCTTACTTTAATACATTCTTCTACTTACTACTAATCTGGAGTATGACAGAATATTCGCATTTTTCCAGTTTTAACCTAACACCTCTAGTTACACTAAAAAGCTTTTATTTAGAGTGAATTTACATCGGTATTGAATACGACCCCGGCACCTTCCGATCATGGCCGAATCCTTCACCACTAAATTTACATATTTACGTCTTGAAATTTGAAAAAAATAACAAACCCGTTGTCGATTTTGTTGACGTGTTTGAACATAATTTTCATAAAATTTCAGATATTTGCCTGTATCGCTTTAGCGGGATGCGTCAGCGCTGCTCGGTTAGATCACCTAGTACCATCAGGCTATGCTGGCGGCCGTGGCGGAGGCTTCGATGCCACGCCCTACCACTATGAGAATGTTAACAACGGCGATGGGAACTATCGCTTCAGGTAATGTCAAGTTAAATTGCATTCTCAAATCAAACGTTTATTATTGCTTTGAAATTGATTACCTCAATTATTTATATCTTAGCGTGGGTTCAAAGGGCGATGTGAGGTCATTTGCAATTTGTTTAATGTTTTATTTTATGAAATTGACATCATGAATAGCTTCTGTTTGAAACATCTTATCATTACAGCGTTAGTTCCGCTTGCATTCGAAACTTGTTATTTAGAGTTTGGAGGTTCCGTACCCCTTCCTTCCATTGGTTCATTTTGGCTTTTACGGGAGCGACCGCCATCTGACCTCTCAACCCCGAGAGGACAGTCGGAGCCAGAAATTCGTTCATCAATCAGCGGGCTTACAGATGAGTTTGACTTGGGTGGAATTCTTAGTGAGGTCCAAAATACACACATTTTCCCGTTCGATAAATCCTTCTTTCGTTAAATATTTTCAGCTACGACACTCCTGAAGGTATATCAGCACATGAGAGCGGTGCACCTCGCGCTGCAGGTCCTGAAGGTCTTGCAGTAACTGCTGAAGGAGGGTTCTCTTTCCGCACGCCTGATGGCCAGCAGGTCCAACTTACTTACACTGCTGACGAGAATGGATTCCATCCAACAGGATCCCACATCCCTACGCCACCACCCATCCCTGAGGCTATACTGCGTTCCCTCGAGTACAACAGACAGCATCCTTCTCCGTGAGTTGCATACTTAGATAGAATGCTATTTACTGCACTCTATTTATCATTTTTAAATAACCTTAAACCTAAGTATAGGTAGTAAATAAAATGCACGGTCTTAATGTCTTATCTCTAAGAGTGATCTATACCAGCAAACATTAAGATGGATCTATTAGTAAGAGTAATTTTGCAACGATGCGGCGAGAGTGTGGTAAGTACAGTCAACGACAAAAGTTGCTTTGCAGTATAATATTTGCAAATTTTTGTCGTTGACTATACATATTGTTTAATATGTACGTTTCAACTTAAATTTAGTTAAAAATTTAAATTGAAAAAGTCAATGTAAAGGATCCGAAACCGCGACCAGCCCCTCTCTAGAGTATTAATTACCTCTCTGAACAATGGAGCTACCTGAATACGTTCTGGATAGGTACTCGAAATTCTCTACTATAATTGAATGTTATAAGAAGAGGTAGATATACTAATAGGTACCACTACATCGATTGCTTCAAAATTTCATTTTAAGTAGCGACTTATTTACTTTCTAACTCTTTGTTGTACACAATAAAGACTTAAAAAGGTACCTACTAGTAGGAAATATTTTAAAAACAAAATTATAATAGCACACAGCATCAGTAGGGTTCTCATAGTACCATAGTTACTCATAGGGTTTTATTTTTCATATTTTTAGTGACAGCGGACGTAACTACTACTAGAGGCAATGTTGAAGAAAATTACCGTACCTCAAATACCTATGGACTGTGATATCGAGATAATGTTACCTACGAAATATTGTTCATGTAAATGTAGATATTTATTTAAGCAATTATATTTTTACTATTAAACAATCTCAGCTGTAAAGTATTTTTTTATTAAACAACTTTGATATTATGTAAGATATTATTATAATTTTTTAAGGTTTAATATGAATCGCGACCTGTGTAGAACAGTGGCTTTAGTCTAGTGATTTGGTCTATGGGCCGGTTAGGATCGACTTTTACCCATCTGATAACCAAATATTATCAAATGTTATTCATCCATTCTGCTTCTTCTCTCATATCTAGATGT
This sequence comes from Lithosia quadra, assembly GCA_963576445.1. Taxonomy (NCBI): domain Eukaryota; kingdom Metazoa; phylum Arthropoda; class Insecta; order Lepidoptera; family Erebidae; genus Lithosia; species Lithosia quadra. Next base: position 5,817,297 of record OY754884.1, on the reverse strand, counting down.
TGCTAGCGTGGTGTAGTATGAACTTATGGAGAGGGCCCGAGCATAGGTATTGCTCTTCGAGAAGGCTTACTACATTAATATGCCTATGATGACTTGCCTATCGGAAAAGGCTTACGTTTGACTTCTGTCTTACCTGGTGGTAAGTGATGATGTGGTCATGATGAATCACGTTTACCTAGAATCCTTCTATTCACTCGTGACTTGAAGATTACCGGAAACACAGAATCAGGTAGCGAATTGAACGCCTTAGCTGTACGCAAAATGAATGTGTCGACAAAAAAATTCGTGCGTATGAGTATCACCGCCTCCTCTTCTCCTCCTCTCTATATTATGGAAATAAGGTCGAAAGAAAACAAATTTCACATCTTGTTTTTATTTGGTATGTCGGGTTTCCCAGGAGCGACTGACCCTGACAGCCTATGAAAACCGCCAGACAATAATAAGAAGGATTTCGCAGGATCGACAAGCCGCAAGATATCCTTGGTGTTAGTATATAGCATTCATGAGCTACTTTGAGACCATCAATCTGAAGTGATGCGACGAGATGATACAAATGGAACATGCGATTCAACTAAGAATGTAGGTTATTCTCTTGTCATATTCATAGAATGTAAGACTAAGAATGATAAAGTAAGTAAAATATTTTTTTTGAGATATTACTGATGTAATGACTTTCCTCTCGGGGTTGGAGATCAGATGACAGTCAATCCCATAAAAGTTATGCAGGGAGGAGTGGGCGAGTGGAACCGGGAAAAAGAAGATATTCACTAATATAAAATTCAAAATGATTGAAGTAGGATTCACAGAAAATATTATATTAACCATCTTCAGGTATGATGCGTGCTTATCTGTTGCCTAAGTGGTAAAAAATACATCATTATCGGAGTGTCAGTCCCGGTTGCATCCAAAGTTTGCAATTTTCATCCCGGTTCATCATTAATTTTACGGAACCCCGATTAGATAGCTTGCGCCATAGACCTGTAGTCTGTTTGTATTCCAGAATAAATGAAAATTAAGAAACAATATCCATTTTTTATTTGTTGCTAAAGATATTAAACTGTTTTATTTTCTTACGCGTGGAAACTCCGACGTTATTTTAAAGATTAGATATAGGTACCTAACTATTTATGCATTCAACTGTTAATCTACTTGTGTAAATATAATCAAATTATATTAAACGGGTACGGTTGTATTAAGCAAGATAATTATGTCTCATTACCATTATATAATATTATTCAACATTGACAAGTATTAAGTATATTAAATAAGTTTTTTACTTATAAAAAAAGAGAATGATTAAATTGAACACAAACCAAAAAGTAAGAAAGGGATGACAAAATAATAATAAAAGGAAAAAAATTATCTAGCAGGGCCTCGATTCTGCTAAAGACACTCTATAAAATGCCATTTAATTGTAGACTTTATTGTTATCAAGTTAAAGTTTAAAGTCAAATGACATTTTGTATAGCGAATGAAAAAGTTAAGTAAATTCTTTTCATTTGATTTTAAACTTTAACTTTATTAGGGTAAAGTCTACAATTAAATAGCATTTTTAGAGTGTCAGTGGTATTACAATGGTTTGCCTTTAGCAGAATCGAGGCCCAGGTGATAGGTAATATAAAAGACAAAGTATTTTTCTTAACTTTATTAAAAAAATAAAATAAACGATACAGAAGCGTAATATAATAGGTATAATAACTTAAGAGATCATTTAAAGATATTATACCCTTTATCACAATCCATGGCGTGGGTAAGAAAACATTAGGTTCAAGTCATCCCAAGGCAATAAAAATGATGTCTCAAACCTAAAATTTTTATTAGTTCACGTTTTATAAAAGGGCGGAAAGAAAGTTATAGACCTAGTAAAATTTGTTCTTAGAGCAGCAAAAAGTCACCTACGCGATTGCTAGTAGTGGTGGCCAATGTGGCCATGTTGATAGCGTTCACCTTGGTAGGCACCATCGCCACTGAAAAAAAATTATACGTTTTATTTTCTTCGAAGTAAATGGGGACAAAAGCTTTCTGCTATCTTCTTTTACATATTTGTGGTCTCGTCCCAGTCTTATACTGGAACCAGGGACCAGATGGACCTTTTCTAATTTGATAATGGTAAAGTCAGTCCACTTTGATTCAGTTTTTGGGACGATTATACCATTGAATTTTTACTAGTGGTTGTGGACCAATATGCAGTGACGTGCATTTTTTTAAATTTCATTAATTACTCCGAAGAATCTACTATATTCTTGTGAAAGGGATCATTACATTTTACAGTTCTATTAGGAGTATGACAAAGCGATGAAGTATGTTTATAATAGGTTTCCTTTCTATGAACTTGAGTGATACATTGCACGATCTTCGCAATGTTGGTGCCATCGCTGTATTATACAGAGATAGTAAAAATAACAAATATCAAATTACATTACTTATATATGACTTATGAATCTGTATTTATATAAGTATGAAAAGTTTAAAAGTCCGTGATTTTAAAACAAGCCGCTTCTAACTAAACTGTATTTTCAATTACGTAACAAAAATATGACCTGTCTATGTATTGTTAACTGTCAACGGAACTAGACTTTGAAACTGAAACTTATTTTTCTCGTATACCTTACAAGAAAAGCTAAATGATGATCAAATAATGTCAAAGATACACAATACTTACGAAGATGGATGTTGTCTGTTGAATTCGATGGAGCGCAGGATGGCTTCTGGGATCGGAGGAGGGGTGGGAATGTGAGAGCCGACTGGATGGAAACCATGCTCATCAGCTGTGTAGGACAGCGACACCTGTTGGCCGTCGGGGGCGGTGTAAGAGAAACCTCCCTCAGCAGTTACAGCTGGACCTTCAGGGCCAGCAGCGCGCGGCGCACCACTTTCATGCGCTGAGATACCATTGCCGGTTTCGTAGCTGTAAATGTTTGAAATTATGACGGTCATTTTAAGTAGTGTGGTGAAGCATCTGAGGAGATGAAAATCTAAGTGGATGAGGATCTTTTTTAGGACTTGATAACAGTCAGTTATAAAACGTAGTTTGAGGAAAGGTTTTGTATATGAATATTTTGAACATGTTGAATGTATGTTTCATCATGATTATTCGATTGCCCGACGGCGACGGTAGAAATGCTACGAAAATATCTATACCTACGCTACATTTTGTCGAATATTCTCACCTGCGTGTATGAAACAGTTGAATGTATACAACAAGAAGTCTGCTTTGTAATAAGAAAATCAAGACATATCAGGACTTAGTGCATATTAATGTAATATAGATATTTAGGAGTCACAGAATAAGAAAAAAAATACTTACTTGTATGAGTAAGTGCCGTCGCCGTTGTTCACATTCTCATAACGTAATATAGGGATATGCGCACCACCGCCGTAACTACCAGTGTATGCAGATGCAGAGGCACTGCTGAATGCGTTTGCGCCGTGGTTATTGTATCCAGAAGAGCCTTGATAATGGTTCAAATGTCCCGCTGATGCGATCGAAAGCAGAGCCAATGTTGAGACGAGCTGATTAATAAAACGGATAGTGATTATTTTAAAATCTTAACATACATAATTTCAAAAGTATTACTTTAAGAATACTTAACTGTAATTAACGGTAAAATGGTTACTTTTTTATATTGGACATGTCAATAAGACTTCACCTCGCCTGATGTTAAGCTAAAGGTAAAGTTCACTATCATATTTTATGTATCATATTGGATGAAAAGTGCTTGAGTTAGCCGGGGAGCGAACCCTCGAACTCTCGTTTGTAAGTCTGAGGTCTATATTATGTCATCGTAAGCCTCTAAATTGTCATTAAGATTTAGCCTAGTTTACTTTTTTAAACTTTAATGTCTGTGTGTGTACAAGAGAAATGAAAAAGGCTGCTAAATGGAAATAACAGTCTTACCCTTAAACCTGCCATTTCGGTATTTTTTTTACTACGATGTGATGCTTCCTTAGATGAGATGTTACCAAGAATGCTATTGATAGAATGTATCTTCACTAATATTTGCCGGGTTTTTATATTAATGTAACCCCTCCATTTTAAACCTTGGTTGATATTGATTAGGGCGTATTCACATTTGTGAAGAACGTTCGACACATTTGGCATTCCGATACCCCCTGCCGTTGCGATAATAGTAACATCAAATTCTAAGTAGAGTTTGTGTCAGTGTCAAGGATAGAACTGTTACAATTTAAATTTGAACTTTATGTATATAAATTACAAGGTCACAATTCGAATGGCGTGCTGGAAATATATTTATTGGAGCTTTCTGATGATGGTTTACATTTTTATGTACTTGGTATTGTTTCGAGATAATAGAGAGACTTCTAATATTACTTGCTAGGAATTGTACGTAGCCTAGTTCAAACACTCAAACTATCGTGGAGAAATTTTGGATAAGACGCAGCTAGTTTACTGGCAGGGATACCGAAGACTTTACGAAGTGGAGAAGCAAAAGCAGGGAAGTAGTTTCCGGACTCCGGATGTGGGCGCTTCGGATGCAATAATCAACAATGTGAAGATAATGATGTGCCGGCTATTTCTTCAGGTTGGTTTGCATCTGAACGTTCCTTTACTTTTCCTAGAAAAAACTCAAACATCAATAAGTTTGAAGCTATTAATTTCATGTTTATGTCATTTTTTGTGTTAAAATGATTCAAAACTAGCTGGTGCCTGTGGTCTGCTCGCGTGGAGGTTAGTTGTCGTTTTGCCAACCAATTGCAGTCAAACATATATTATGGCATATTTTAAGTTTGGCGAAGGCCTTTCTAATGGTAAAAATTGCATCGAAATCCGTTCAGCGGCAATCTTGAACAAAGAGACAAATGACAAGAATTTTTTTCGTGTTTAGAATCATTTATGTAACATAACCATGTATTTTTTTAAATATCTCCAATGTACAGATCCATTTATTTTACATTTTTATAATACTAAACATATCATTGATTAGTATTAGATTATCTGCAATTTTTCCTCATAAGAGAACAAAGATTAATTTTTGGGTATAATTCCTAATAGCTATTTGTGTACAAATGACTATGGCGAATTTTAAATTAATTTATATTTTTACGAGCTTACCTAGTTAAAAGCTTATCTTAGATTTTTAAATTACGAAATGCGAATCACAATCAATCTATTTTTAATAATGGATAGGTATGCACTTAAAAAACTAAATGATTACTATGTCACAAGGTTTCCCAGCCATCCATTCTGAATTTTGGTTTTCGTTTTGTTGATTTAACAAAGAACGAGAAGATTTAAAATAAGTTATAAATTCAAAAATACTTTTTTTTGATGAAGCTTTCTAGTAAGTGCGTAACCTGACAAATCAAATGAGCCCAAACATGGCAGGTATATTTTCTATAGTTTCGAAGTTCCCATGACCACTTACCTCCTCCATCTTCAGTCCCTAGATAATTATGTAACATCTCTGATGTTACATCATTATATAATAATTATATAATAACCCTAGATAATTATGTAACATCAGAGATGTTACATAATTATCTAGGGTTATTATACAAATACTCTGATATTTGCCACAACCACAGAACAAAGAAAAATCCTTAGGACTAGAAATCGTATGGGGGCGTGTTTGTGTCGCCAAAAACCTAAGTGTAATTGCATTTACCTCACACATATACACTTGTGTATGTGCACAACGCAGGCTAAAATAATCAAAAAACAAGTTTATGCGATTGATATTAAGGTTTATTTTCCCATAAGTTTTCACGAAATATTTACTTCAATATTCTAGAAGTTTCTATACCTGTCCAATTCAGGATGCTAAATGATAATTTTGACAGTTCACGTCTATGAAGTATCGTATTTTTATATACAAAATAATACCTCTAAAATTATCGTAGCACATTGACAAGTACCGCCCACTTTTCATAGTGAAGCGTCTTGCAAGAATTCAGCACAATTGACTATGACAAACAGGAATCGAATGAATCGAACTTAAATTAATTTATTGAAATTTTAAGTACTTATCTACTACAATTTTTTGTAATATAGCTAATAATAATATAGTATAATAATAAAAGTGGCTAAGTATAATGCAAGACATAATTACGGTAGGTACCATAAAACTTCTCTTTTATCATTCTGAAATAAGTTACCTAAAATAATAAAAAAATAAATGCTTTTGTGTTTTTATAACTATCGATTCCATATTCTACGGGAACGATAATCGAAAATCGATTAGATTCATTTTCGATTATACTATATGGGGTACACTACTTAGAGCTGTCAAAATTATCATTTTAGGTAAGTTTGTGAAAAATGTACGACAGAATGTGGTGTCCGTATTTTGAGTTAAGTTAATTTCATCCTTACCATTGTTATATTTAAGGACTGATTTGCAATACAATACAATTTTAGACATCTATTGGTGAAAAGCAAAACTATAATGTACATTGATTTTGCTATTGACCGCTAGATGGGGTATTATTGGGATAAATAAATGTGTGCTCTATTCCAACGTGGCTTAAACATAATTTTGTTGTATATTACTTTAAAATGGGGGCAGATTTGATGGTACTCTGTAAGCATCATTGAAGTTTATACCTTGTCAAAACGTACTTTAAATTCATTTTCAGTAAAATAAGGTGTGTAGTTCTGCTCTTCTTATATTTTAAGGTAAAATGTATGCAACCAATAAGACGTCCTATAAGTCTGTGTGAGTGTATTTTTTGGCGACAGCTATTCCTTTGTATTTTTACTTAATTACTACTTCTATGGTTTTTTAATGTTCTGTGGCCACAACAAAACAAATGAACCCAAACTCGATTGTGTTATCTTGTTTAATTCAGTAGTTCTCTAGTCTATGGGCTGTTTCTGCTTTCAGCGACAAATTCTTGGTAATTTTGAGCAATCGTTTCAGAAATGGTGATCGGCTGACGATGACGATATAAGACTGCAATCTCATCTGACAATAAATTATTCAGGAGAAATATTTGTATTTGTTATAACTATTAAGATAACTGCTTTTGAATAAAATATATTATGAGTGTTTACATCAAAAAAATAGTAGGCATCTAAATATTTTTTAGGTCAGTCTTCCTGTTTGTTTTGCCGATTTTGACGGGATTTTCACTAGAAAAGAGCTGATGTTATAAGGCGTAACTATTTTTTTTTTATCTTAGAAAAAAATAGGTATTAAGGTTCCGCTAAAAAAACAAAATCCAAGTCGATACGGATGAATTTTCTACTTACCTTCTTCTAAGTACTTTTATTTTTAACTGACTTTGCCGTAATGAAGCGGGTCAGTAGAAAATAAATAGCTATTACTGACTCAGTGAAATCAATTAAAAGTTTGCTATCAGAAGAAGAAAAGCAAAACTTCGCTTTCAGGAACGGATGTGCTGATTCTGCTCGTAAGTCCTATCTGGATGAGACAATTAAATATTATCATGTTCGTATTGTATTTTTGTATCCATTACTCTCAAATTTAATCAAGGAAGATTGCCTATTTTTGCCCCTAGCCTTTTGGTACGTTACAAGTCGACCTCAATAGGGAGGAATTTTTCGACACCTAACTTTAACTTTGTATATGGGTACAGAGAGTAGGTATGTACATACTAAGTAAAAAGTTTAGGTGTTAGGAGTTGTGTTAGGTGACTCGAAGCGGTTTAGTTGGTATGCAGGTGCCCCGGCAAAAAGGTGACAGCAGTACTCCATGTGGGGTCGGACTTGTGACTTATAAAGAATAAGTCTTTGCCCTGCAGTGAAATACTGCTTCGCCCTGTTGAGCTCTCCAAGTTTCTTTGATGCCAACTTGACCTTATCTTCGAGGTGATTAAGCTGTTTGTTATTAAATGTCCAGGTTCATATCTTTCAAAAAATATGCTAAATTAGTCCATAAATTTATAAATTGGCGTGAAAGTCATCCTGCAAATGAGAAAATGTTTACGTTTGGATGTCTGAACGTCATAATGACTGAACGGATTTTGATGAAATTTAGCACACAGACCCGTATGCATAAACTTTCATCCCGGCTACCTTGCTACTCCTAAGGATTATAAATGGAGCTTAAGAATGGAAGGAAATATAAATATTTAAAAGCATATGTTTTTCCAACTTTATTAAAGTTTTTAAAAATAAACAACATTAAACTGTAATAAATAGTGATACTTATAAAATAAGAAGTTTATCTTAGATCTAGCCCATTCCGTTGTTAAAGCAGCAATCAGTCAGCAGTTTGATTCTTTAGTAATGTAAACCGTGTTGGTAGTGTCCACCATGGTAGGCGCCGTCACCGCTGAAACAAAAACAATATCGTAAAACAAAGAACACCGAAAATAAAATAACGAGCAGAAATATTTAAATTTGAGAAATGTCAATTGACTGCACCGCTGAATGGTAAGAACTAGGATGGAATCTAGAATCTGAATACGATTTCTGAGGTGAACCCGAAAAAAAGTTTTTTTTTTACTTTCTAAACGGTTGTAGGGTAGCAGCAGATAACACATAGGTATATTTTCAATCTGGTTAGTGTCTACACACCAACGAAAAAATATTTCTCGTTAATAAATATAACCAAAACTAAACAAAAAACTGTAATAATAAAGTTGCCTTGAGTAGGCATTCATTTTTGGGCAATTAATTATGATTACACTGTATACGCCCAAAAGATAAAGAGCAATGATGCTGTAATTAGATAATTAGGCAATATGAAATAATGGTTTTACTTAGGTATATGGTGTAGTAACGAGCCTATTTGTCTCATTCTGATTCTGAAGGGTACGTTAAGCGTACTATCATAATACTCCTTGTATAGTTTAAAGCCTCTGGCGGCAACTAAAGCACTTTGCAATCATAAATATCCTTCGAAATGATGCTATACTTCGTGGGTATAAAGGTCAAATGAATAGATTAAGAAGAACAGTTTTGTAATCGGTATAGGTTTGTAAATGGTATTCTTTTGTAAGCGTAATAACTGTATCAAAATGTACAAAGGGCATGTTTTATGTTTTATGAAAACGATCTTGATATAATTGGAAGGGCATTAGGTAGTATTCACATTACTTCACAATTGAGTATAATTTTGACCTCAGTACAAAATTGATGAAAAACAGTTTTTGAACCTCTTTCAGAAACAGCCAAAAACGGTATACCAAAAGAGATATTGATTACATTCCTAATAATAATAAGTAGTTAAGAAACTAGTGTGGTGGCATAAAGATCCAAAATTACTTACGATGTTGGGTGTTGCCTGTTGAATTCGATGGAGCGCAGGATGGCTTCTGGGATTGGAGGAGGGGTGGGAATGTGAGAGCCGACTGGATGGAAACCGTGCTCATCAGCTGTGTAGGACAGAGACACCCGCTGGCCGTCGGGGGCGGTGTAAGAGAAACCTCCCTCAGCAGTTACAGCTGGACCTTCAGGCCCAGGCGCACGTGGAGCACCGCTCTCGTGTGCTGAGATACCGTTGCCAGTTTCGTAGCTGAAATGACAAGTTAGATTTGAGAATTAGTTCAATTTTCAACGGAGCTCTTAGTGGATGAGGGTCTTTGTATTTATGTGTAGGAAAAAAGTTTAGGTATTAATTCATCGATGTAGGTAAACGGTGTAAGTGTCGCCATATTCAAATGTTAAGTTTTAATTTCAAACATACTGAAAATAATGGTTGTTTCTATTCCATTTCATACAATTTTTCCTTCGGCTCTCCACACAAAATGGAGGGCTCAAAAGAGAGAGAACGTGCTCTCTATAAATCCACTGCGATCATCATCCCAATTTCTAATGTCACAGTCCGTTACTATTCATTTCATTTTTTCATTTTCATATCAATCGGGATTTAATAGTGATACATATCATTAACTTACTTGTATCTGTAAGTACCGTCGCCATTGTTCACATTTTCATAACGCAGTATGGGTATATGTGCACCGCCGTAGCTACCAGCATATGCGTTTGCGCCGAAATGATTGTACCCAGTGGACCCTTGATAGTGGCCCAAGTTGCCCGCAAATGCCACCGACATCATAGCAAACATTGAGATGAGCTGAGTAAAAAAATCGTTTATATACGAAATTGAGTAACACAATAATTTTCATACCAATAATAATATATCAATCAATGGCAATTATGTATTGCGTTTTTAGATCACATTGTGCTGAGTAATGATAGGTCTCTGGTGCATCAGCTGTTTGAAGGTTACCTTTTTCAGAGTAATTTGTATTTGTTTATTTTATTTAGGTATTACAAAAGTTAATTGATAGCTTTTAGCCGCAGATGAAAAATTTACTAACGCATCTACTTTAATGTTTTAATATTAATGCAATAAAAATAAACTAACGTACCTTTAAACCAATCATTTCGATGATAATAAACTTAAAATATGTTTTATGAAGAGATATTGTTGTTCAGAATGCTCTTCACGGAATGATATCTGCTCTTACAGTTACTGTGTTTTTATATTCATGTAACCCTTCTATTTGAAACCTTGCCCGATATCAGTCAGGGCGTATTCAGAATTATGAAGAATGTTCGACACTTTAGACATTCCGATGCGGCCGCCCCTTGCCGTTGCGATAATTCTTCGCAACATTAAATTCATGCCATGATTTTTTAGGAGTTTGTTTCAGAGTCAAGGATGGATCTATTACAGATATGAAACTAGAACTTGAGCACAAATAACAAGGTATTAGTTGGAATGATTAACAGGCGTGCTAAAAATATGTTAATGGGACTAAGTACGTGATGATACTTTATTATACCTAGTTGTGAGTTTTTGAATTTTTGAATTTCAGTTTTGGTTTTTAGGTTGATTCTCATCTAATAGTTCCATTATCACTATTTTTGAATAATTTCAAGATACCAACTTTTTATGGGCATTCAAATCTATAATATCGTAAAATTGTAAATTAGTGATGTCTGTACATTAGAGATTGGTAATTTAAAAAAAACTTGTTTACGTTGTGGTCCGTGGCCCGGGCGAAGCTTGTACCTGAAAATGTTTACCATTTCATGATGATACGCTTCAGAGATCTGAACTGCATAAACCAAAACATGTGCCACTCGCACCACGATATAACGCTAGCTGAGAGCAACAATTTCTCAGGAGACTTTTTATGCACCCCTATAGTTTGTGAGTTAAAGTAGAAATTGTCTGTATTCCTAAAAAAGAGTAAGCATAAAATACAAACAAGCAAAGCAGTGGTTAGGTGTAGTCTTAATTTGTAACTAATGAGTATATAGTCGTTAATTAATTGCAAGGAAGCAACGAATTATCATCCAACCCATCTCATTTTGATAATAAAGATCAATATCGTGCCGTGAATTATTGTTATTACCTAAGACTGTTTTGTAAATGCAGCAGGGGGAGCGATCCCTCTCTGCTTCATTTACAAAACTGTTTAGTTTGTCTACTTAGGGTCGAAGTCAAACAATGATAGCATGACACCCAACAATTAACTAATCAGAATATTAAATAGTACATCAATCTTGAGGCATGAGGTTGTTGATTTTGACAGTATTCAGCGAAAATTTTACTACTGTAACTTTAGTATAGTTTTTGAAGCTTTTGGCGTCGCTGTCAAACCTGTAATCTTCATCGTCATCTTCACGTTAGTCCCCGTCTCATCTCAGGCTCTCACTTCGCAATACGGGGTTCACTTTTCAAGCAGACTTGTTAGCAGTCCTTATATAGTTAAGTCAAAGTCTCCCCCTGAGTGTGAGGTACTAACTTCTAAGTTAGTTCAGTAAAGCTACAATTTTTTGTATAGAAGTATGAAAATTTACTAAATAAGGGATAATATTCTGTATACAAGTATAGATTCTTACGCATAAAACGCATATTTGTACCTACAGCAATGTAGTTTTGCTAAAACGAGTAGCCGCTCAGGGGTCTCAGTCTAACACTCTAACTATATTTTTTTATTTATACCACAGGGCTTTGGTTTTTAGCCTAGAGCGTCTTACAAAATGTATTTGAAGTTGTAATTATATATCGCTGATATTTTTTTAAATAATAATGAGTTTAAAAAGAAAACTTAATATTTCTTAGTAAGTCCTTAAAGTTAACATCGATTCAATGATGGGTTTTCGAAACAATAGTTTTGTTGGTTATCGAATATTGTCGTCAACGGAACTTTGCTTTTGTTTGAACTCGTGACTCAAAAAAGGGGCGTATTCATTATGTTAGAAGGAAACCTTTGTCTGGCATTTTACATTTACAACCACAAAATGAATACTGATTATTAGTAAGCTCATTTAATCAGAATACTTCGGTAACACTTGCTGAATCCTAGTCTGGTTTTAATGTTTTTGACGTTTTGTAAGTGCCATTGGTCTTTTTTCTCCCAAGTTAAATCAAAAGAAAGAGAAAGGATAAAATGGACTACGTGTTCTGGGGTATAAGCCTCTTATACAACCGGGAATAAATATTAATATTTACACAGCGATGTCTAAAACTCTAGACCCTAACTAGCAACCTAACCTAACTAGCAAAAAGTTATCTTTACTGTTAATTTATTTAACAAGAGAACACATTCATACGTTAGAGGTTAGTATGTGTATACATGTACTTATAGGTACATATATATCGGTCCAGTAAAGGTGTTGTAGGTAATGCTATTTCGTTAGGCTTTGCCATCCTAGAGTGCTTCTAATAATAGACGTAAGAAACTTGAACACAGGTTTGACCTTTTGGTTGGGTTCGTTAATTGGTTTAATGATTCTTAGTGTGAAAGAAACAGGTAATTTGTCTTACTGTCATCGGATTACAAGCATGTCAGGTGGAAAACATAATATATTTTATCTTGTTAATAACCGATCGTACATTTAATAACACGCGATGCTGCGGGAAGTAAATGTACTCGAAATTACAGTAATTTAAACACTGTTTAGGATGTTATTCTACTAATTGACCCTTTTTCACCTCACCGAGGCTAATGATGAGGTGAGAATGTAGGACTCGAATCGACTAAAACTAGTGTGCTTAGTGCGGTTCCTGGGGAAATCCTTTCTAGGGTACCTAATACCCGGTATCCAAATGTAAAAAAATAGCCTGTCGGGTAGAAGGTGTCGTTGATTTAGGTGCCGAAGATCATGATGGGCGCCTGATCCATAGAACTGAATGGAAAAAAGTACCTACCTCATAAAATTAAGACAAAAACGAGGTGGGTGTAATGGCAAAAGCCAAAGGCGGCCTCTTGTTTCTACCTGCCTCCTCAGAAGAATAGCGTGCACGTGTTTAATTATCGAATTTAAACGTGCAGCTTAAGCACAAACAACGGAAGACACTCACTCGTATTTTAAAATCTAGAAAAATTTCTTAACTATTATCCCTTTGCAACTTAGTTGAACGCGACAACTTAATTTGAACGTTTTTCATTTTTTTAAAATCTATTTGCGGAATGTGGACGTGTGCGGAATATGAGCCTATTTTTAAAGTCTTGTTATCATCTGTAAGTATTCCAATTCAGGACAAGACAAAGATTTAAATCAAAGTTACAAGGCACATACGGCCTAGGCTCGTGCTGTCGGCGGCGCAGTTATCATCAAAGTAAAACAAAGAGCGGCACTACTTCTAAAAGATTAAATTGCAGACTGTATGCATAGCGTCTGCAATAAAAAATCTTAATGTCTTCTACTCATTCAGAGAACGTCTGTCTGTCTGTTTGACTTGACGAATTTCTTTTCATGAGATAATTCTTACAGGACTTTACAGCTTATAGTTGAAACTATAAGTTTTTTTTTATACCACTTAGGTGGCAGACAAGCACACGGCCCACACTGATGGAAAGCGGTTACCGTGGCCTATGGACGCGTGCAACACCAGGGGCGTCACACTCGCGCTGCCGACCCTGCAAAAACCTTCTAATGCCCTTCTTGAAGAACCCCATATTGTAGCCGCCAGGGAAAACTGCAGGGAGATCGTTCCACAGCCTAAGCGTGCGCGGTTTCTTTCATACCTTACAGTACGCACTGCAGGCGGATGCAACGTGTGGGGATAAATTCCTTGCCTGTGGCGAGCGGTGCGATGATAGAAAGTGGCTGTAGGCATTATATCAAATAATTCGTTTGAACACAAACCATTATATAGCTGTAACTTAGGCGCGATAATATAGAGTTAGGGATCCGCGCTAAAGATATTAAAAACAGTATCTAAATCCTTGCGGACAAAGTCTCAGGCACAGTTAGTACATAACCTTAGAACCAAATTACTGATAGACATTCCAATATAGAATTGCCTTATTTTTTTATTTGCTGACCGTTTGAAAGCCGTCCTGGCTTAGCAAGGTTAATCAATATTTTAAAGTTTTCAATTCCTGACAATTCAAATAAAAAGAAATATACCCTACGAAGTAAAGTCCATTATAAGGATGCTCAAACTGAACTATTATCACACATTAGCTGCCAACGTTTAATACCTACTCCGATCAAACCATTGGCAGATAAAAAAATCTGCAAAGTGAAAAGTTTAAGGATTCCAGTATAGTTCCGAGATGGTTCCGAGTTCAATTATAGTATAACCATTTCCTCGGGCGAGCGTGGGCGGTGTCTGTAGAGATTATCGCACGATAAAAAGGACGGCAGTGTAGTCTACGGGTCTTTAAAGCTTCATACAGCCCTGTTTTTATTCAAATCTGCAAACTTCATTGGAGGTATGAGTGAAAAATCTATACAACCTTTACCTAAACCGTTGAAAAGATCATGTTGCATATATAAACGGTACATTAAAATATTTTCTTGTGAAATGCAGTGAAATACAACGCCTACAAGAGCATCAACCGTTGTGTACTGCTCATTATGTAATCTGATTATACAGAATTTCTGAACTAATCTTCAGTAGACTGTTATTTGGTAAGATACACTTTAAGTTGTACGTTTAGTTGCAATTTAGATGAGAGAATCATAGAGCAACCCGCTTCGTTCACAAGATGTTTGTGATTAAGCGAAATTGTAGTGCAGCAAGATCTTGTTAGATCGATGACGTGAGGTTTTGAATTAGACTATGAACTTTATGCATCTTGTTCAGATTAAACGAATTTAGATGTGTTTATTACAAATACTTAGCATTCAGTATGCAAGATAAATGTTCTAGATATCTATACGTTTTACTTTTTTTCTGTGACCTTGAAAGTAATGTTTTATATGAAGGAAATGAACTCTACGACTCTCGAGATACGTATCCATTCTAAGTATACCTCAATACTTCTACAGGTTTTATAAATGGGTTGGTAGGTTTATTTTAACTTTTTCGGCAGTAGCTGTCGTTTGAAGCCTTCTCTCCAACACCAAGGGGAGATCGATTCTCATCTGTTATTTCAGCAGGTCTTCTTCATCGAGTCAATGTAGATATTTTATGTTGTAATGGCTAAATTTTTAAATTTATCAGCCCAAAACTTGACTACGGCCTCAGCGTTTCCCATAGCCCTACACAGGTGCACGGGACTATAGGCGAAGAGGCCCAGTGGGCAAAAGAGCTAACGAGACATGGACTGGGATTGAGCTAGCAGGTGCACCGCAGTTTAGGTTGGGTTGAGCCCCAAAGATTTTGATATTACACGAATATCTCTACTAGCATGGGTCCTCACTGATGCTAGCAGATTAGTGTACGTACATTACATTATGCATAAGAATTGCTCGTTAGTATAAGTTATTCTAAGAATTAATATATATGAAGGAGGTCGCCCTCACAGTTCCGTTACCACCATCTGCTGTTAATCCAAGAAATAGCCGTAATAAGTACTACATAAGTACTATTATAAAATTGTAAACTAGTTATGTCTGTAAATTGGAGATATTTAAATAGAAACACTTTACTTGGCTTATTTTAAATCTGCATTGCATTTTTATGCATAATTTTAATGCGCTCCTTTTTATTAGAAAGGTCTTAGTCAGACTTAAAATTTGTCGCATGTTTGATACCAATTGGTTAAGTAGAACCGGAGATTTAACCAAAAAGATAAAAGACATGCGCGCGTGCGCAGCCTTGGTCATCAGCTAGTTACTTATAGTCTTAAAGTTACTACTGACTATTTGTTTTATAATTTTAATATTTGATTTATCATTGGTGAAGGTGCAATCAGTAGCAAAAGTGTATGAAGATTTCAAACTTAAAAATTCGGATGAAAATGGTTCATTATATTGTACTTAATCAAAGTTTAAAGGTAGTTTAGTAGAGTCAACTAAGTAAGTAATTAAACAGCATTTTTATTAAGAACCATAAGTTACTTTGCTCAAATCTACTGTTCTAAATCTGAAAATGATCATATTATATACTTTTGCTGCTGACTGTACGAGTAAATTAACTGTAAATGTACTTAATTACACATCAATAAGGTGGCAGGTACGAGTATGTGAAATTAGTTGGCTTCAATACCTACTGTAGGCTGAATTAATCACTTCGTTCGGCACATTAGCTGAAGATTCCACGTTTTAATTTATGAAATTAATATTTAATGTAATCCTACTCCTACTAATATTATAAATTTAAAAGTTTTTGAGGATGTTTAGATGTTTGTCACACACTTAAACGGATTAATAAAGCTGACTGAAATTAGGTACTTATAGAGATATTCGAATTTCAAATTTCAGTTCTATTTTTGATTTGGTATAAAGATAGAGAGTCTGGAAGTCTTGGAATACCTACATGGGAAGCAGGAACTGGATTAGATATCCATTTTTGTCATTCAGAAATCCATGTTGGCGTTTAAGGGAGCGGCTGCCGTATTATTTACTTTTGATGAAGTTTATTAACAATTTATTAATAACTAGCGTACCCGCGCGCGGCTCCGCCCGCGTGAATGTTGGCTATCGCCACCAAGTCTTTTTTAAGCTGAGGGACTGCCCGTACTAACTTTCAATGTCTATTCCTTCGCAATCAGTGGTTGCAGCTAAACGTATTCATTTCATCTCAAGTTCTATCAAACCCTTCAAAGTACAGTGCCATGCATCTCGGCCAAAGCCCGTATATCTACCATCATTATCCTTTTTCATTGTCTTCTAGATTTTATGGGGATTAGATAGCTGCTCTGGCTAAAGTATGTGTGACTCGGAAGAGGCCCTTTGAAAAACCCTTTCATCATAGTTGCATTGCACTTTCACATTCGATGCACTATTTCAAATTAGTGAACATTATTTATTTCCGAAAATCAGATTTTTTTATTATTAAATTCTTGCTACAGACATTGACATTTGACAACCTAATTTAACATTCAAGAAGTTCATGAAAGTAAAGAAAGAGGATATACTAATAAATACCGGTCAGCAGGGTTCCGTACAAAATTGGGATGAGGGGGATTTCCGCACGACAAAAAAAAGGAGGCGAACTTAATTTTTGTTGCAGTGCTTCTTGTCTTGAATGACAGACATACATTTTTTTTTGGTGAAGTAGGTAATATTTACGCTTTCCGGACTTTTCCCTGTACTTATGTTTTTTTCGTGCGCAAAAACCCCGTCAGGCTTCACCTCAACGGAGCCAACGGAGAGGTTGGTATATCGGAGTCCTACCAATGCCTGTGTGCTCGAGGAATCTGGTGTGTCCTAGAAAGGATATCCCAGTAACCCCAACCGGTTCCGGCCACCAGCACTGGCGACCTCGACGTGTTATTAGGAATCTAAATCCCCCATCTCTATAAAAAAGCGCGCGTGGAAATATAAAACCCCGCCACCCTGGGTCTGCTTCAGGCTAGGGTGACGATTAGCTTCGACCGTGACCCTAGGCCCGCACTCATGGAGGACGGAGATGGTTCTGCGAACTACGCCACCCGGTGCGCCTTCATCGGCACGGGGGAGTGCTAGATCTCTCCCGTAGCTTTTCCACTACCACACAAAAAGCGGTGGCGTTCCACATACTCTGTATAGTGACCATGGTCGGCACCAGGGACCTCACCATGAGGCTTACCCCACCGATGTCTGCTTCAAGGACATGGTGCCACTCTATCCACTCTGGAGACTCTACCAGTGTATGAAGAGGTGGTGTGCCCACGGAGCAGCCCCGGCAATGGTGGCATTCAAACGTCAGCACCCTGCCTACGCAATGCAGGAACTCACCAAAACTGCCATGCCCATCAGAAAGCCTTGGATAGCTCAGGGTCAAGGGTTAACTTAAACTTCGGCGTCTGTAGACCCAAGATGTAGTTCGACTTTAGTCGGTCAAGTCCGATATTACGTCCCTACTGGCCAGAGGAGGGGAGAGATTCGTGGGGATTTCCGCACGAAAAATAAGGTACGGCTTCCTAAAACTCTCCGATTGCGGTGCAGGTGACTCACTAACGTCGCCGAAGGTAACTTAACAACCTCCGTCCTCCATGAGTGCAGGCCAGGAGATGAAAGGTCAAGCCACCTATTAGTCGATAGTGAGACCACAGTTTGGATATTACGCTTCGTTTAATGCCAAGCATTATCCGCAACATTCCTTTTATCTAATTCAACTTGATGCCTCTACGTGTTCTTAAGAAAGAGGTCTTGACAGGCAGACAGACGGATAACGAAGAGATAAGGTTTTTTTCCCTAATCAGGCACAGAACCCTAAAAATTAATACATTCTATTTACTTTTGAGGAAAAAGAAGTAAAGGATATTACTCTATGAAAATTTAGACAAAGTCAATTTTAGTTCCTGTTGCTATGACAACTATTATAGATGGCGATAAAAACGTTTGCAACATCTAATTTTCTTTTTATTACTAATTTTCCTGAATGAATCATATATTTTTAATTATGTTATAAGCTATTCGAGGCGGAGACAAATTCAAAAAATCATAGATCACGAAAATCTGTTCAGCCGTTCTTGAGTTCTGGCAAAAGCACGTTTTTAGCCCTTTTTAGGGTTCGAATTTTAAAAAATCCTTTCTTAGTACACCTCTACGCATCAAAACACACATATTCTGCAAATTTCAAGTCTCTACGACCAGCGGTTTAGGCTGTGCGTTGTCTCTAGGTCAGTCAGGACTTTGAATTATATAGTATAAGATATCGGTGTTCCCCCAAAATACTGCAAGTAGGTATTAGGTACCTACATATACGCGACGCCTGAAATATTTAATTGAGCAACGATTGACGTACAAACCTCGCGCGAAACTATAATTTGTTGGCGCAATATTTATTATTTAAGTTAGGAGAGTTTAGGTGATAAAAAAATTATTCGTGATTGTACCAAATCAAATCCTGGGGTCTGATTCAATGAAATTACGTTTTAAAAATATGTGCTTTCGGAACTTACAAAAACTTATGGATAGGTAGGTACTAATTTTTTAAAATCTTGTTGAAAATGAATCAAACTATGAATAATTTTAAAGGTTCGATAAACTCGAGCATGGTAAGATTTTACTTTGACATAAACCTATTTTTCTGGCCCCAGATTCCGAGGTGAAAGCTTTGGATGCGACTGGGATTAACGCTAGGTTGAAGAAGAAGAAGAAGAATAAACCTATTTTTCTGATCGAATTGAAATCATGCGTTTTGAAAACGTAGCGTTACTGGATCGGGCGCCTGGTCCTAGTGTAGAGTAAAAGTATTGGAAGGTATTCTTGAGTTTTCCCCGGGTCTTGTGTTCCTACGGTAAGAGTATGTCACTAAACTATAATCTACCTTTAGTGTTGCACATGTCCATAGGCCACGGTGACCGCATCCTATCAGGTGGGCCGTATGCTTGTCTGTCACCTACGTAGTATAAAAAAATCTACAGGACAAACTGTCATCTTGCAGATTTTATATGTAGCTACAGGTAATTTCCTGACAGTATTGGAAAGGAAAGCAAATGGATCTGTAATCTAATGATGCGCTTTTACCATAATTTAAGAAGGTGGAAAGGTATAGAAACCTTATGGTAGATATAAGTATGGTCTAAATGGTATGGTATGGTACCTTAGCGGGCGTGCGTTGCTCCTAGTTGATGGGAGGGTCACCTGCTCAAAAAGTGATTTTTTAGTATATCTTGCTCCTCCATATCACACACATCACACATATATTATGAATTTTGACGCGGATTCCAAGACAGTAGAACTTTCTATGAGTCTTATCCAGTAAGTATCATTATTCAGTGCGTCTGGGTACCTATATAGGAATTGCCAGCAGTAGAGTTTGGATTCGTTAAGAAACAGCAGGTGCCAAGGAAAGAAAAGGATTGATAGAGCAACGGAAATAGCCAAAGGCTTCTAACGTAAGTACATATACATAACTTAGTACGACTGTTGTGTTGTGTGCACTTTACACATGTGTAGTAACTCTTTTTATGGCTTTTAAGAATTTAAATTACCAGCCGACGTCGTTAAATCCTACAATTAGTACAAATACAAAAAAAAACGATTTGGAGTACTCGCAAATCGTTTTTTATTTTCTTGGACATACATAGATAATATAATATATACTTAGATATTAACACACATGATTAGCTGTTCTGGGCTTGCATAAATAACAAAATTGGTCGTCGGTTGGACGTCGTAGAATTCCTTTTCTACGACATCCAATCGGCGACCAATTTTGCTATTTATTATATTTTTGTTTAATGCGAACTGTAAATCCAATATATTTCAGGCAAATTTTAATTTTATTATTTTAATATTGCAATGCAAGTGTCGACAGTACTTACAGGTCAATTCTGTACATTGAATATATTTCCAAAATAACTATTGGAGGAGGATTGGTGATCGATACTAATGCAAAAACTGCAATCAGTAAATTTTTTGTCCTTCTGTCTGTTTGTCTGTCTGTATGTATGTGCACGCGCACGCATGGATTAAAAACTACTGGAGGGATTTTGATCAAACTTGGTAAGATTATAGTTCATACTTCTGGGCAACATAATATAGGCTATTTTTAATTTTTAACTAACACCCGTGGCTTCGCCCGCGCTTTGTTTTTAGGTCGTTTTTAGTCATATTATCTCCGGTTCTACTTAACCAATTACAACCAAACTTACGGTAAATGTATGTGTGTTTTTATTAGAAAGGTTTTGGTTAGACAAGTGTAGACCAGTAGAGTGAAGAGTAGAGTGGAGAGTGGAGTGAAGAGTGGAGCGGAGAATGGAGTATGGAAAATGCAGTGAAGAGTGGAATAATTGTGAGTGGGGTAGTGAGTGTCAATACCGACCTCCACACGGGGGAAGCCGTGGGCGGACGCTAGTAGTTAGAATAAAATAATAAGTGTGTGTATTTGTACCATGAAATGGCAAAAAAGTATCTTTAGTCTTCTTCTTCAAATCCTGTTAGGTGCATGAAGCTTGCTTGCTACAAAAAGACAAAGACGGACTTCACATAAACATTTAATAGGTTTATTCATAAATCATGTCTATTTACAATGTCAAACTACAATTATTTACTAAATAAATAAAGAGTGCAAGTTTCGTCGTGGTATCACAGTCCTCCTCGTGAGTTCAGCAGTCATTATCGTTCAGATACCTCTGCACTAATTGCATAGAAATCGCAAATATAACACACCATAATATACATTACTTATATCATAGAACATTATTATCTTAAACAATTCTATCTCATGAAACATCGATATTCACGTCAATGATTGCCTCTTAGACGAACTTGAAATAATACTCCATACTAGTTTCAAACTATCAAGGAAATATCAACTAATGTGACTGTTGACTGTATTCAAATGTGACTCATGACAGATTCTAATTTTAACTTCAAGATAGGTGTATCATGAAGTAACAATACCGACAGGACTGTACTACAAGTACCAGTTTGAAGCCAATTGACTGGGAGCGTACGTCTATCATACAGGAACCGAGCTAAACTACATTCTTGCCCAATATTTCTGTTTCTGCTCTGGAGTAGGGCCATCACATACCCATCATTGGGAAGTTTAGTATCGGCAACATATAAAAGGCTTTACCTCTAGTTACTGTCACTTTAGTAGGAAAAAGAAAATATAAATTATAAGATTGTAGAACTCGAAACCTTCACACCTATCATATTCTTTGCGTTCATTAGCTTATTAGATTATTTGCGATTTCAATGCGTTTAGCCTGTGTGAGTATCGAGTGAGATCAGTAGTGGTAGCCATCACCGGCGCCTCCCGATCCGGAGCCGCTACCGCCCGAACCGCCGCCTTTACCTCCGGAACCGCCGCTACCGTTATAGGACCCTTCACCCCTGAAAAAAACAAAGCAATAACTTTTTAATTTAATGACTAAGCTATGTAGAGGATGAAAACAGCATTGCGTATTTAAAAGATAAACGATACTTGAAGAGCACATATAATTATGTTTGTTTGGAAGTTTGTAAGAAGAGGGAATTAAAGGCAATGCGTGAGAAACTACTTTAATATTGGGAGCGTTTATAGGCCAGGGTTACCGAGTGGCAACGAGATGAACCGTGCACTATTCTAAAGAAGATAAACCCAACGCCTAACGTATCTCAGTCAATGCCTTTGTAGGCTCTGGAAAAAATATTTTTGTCTATAGAGAAATAGAATAGTTCAAATACTAAAATTCTATAGTCTATGTTTGTCTAATAAATTAGCTTTCGCATTGGGATCTCGAGCATTTTAATCTTGCATCATTCTGTAAAGTGTCCGTAATTGAAATAAACAGAGCCGCCCATTTGGCTCAATTACAAATCAAGTACGATTTCTATAGATACATTTAATGTTATAGAGAATGTGAGGGCCCGTAATAGACCTAAATAAGCACTATTGAAATATGCGGCGAATGGTCTGGTAACTACATATATAAATTACGAATAACTTTGGAATTTACCAATTGAAATATAAATATAAAGATAGATTATCTTAATTGCCTGTATTCAACGTAAAAATATATATTTCTAACCATAATGGTGGCAATGAGGTAGACATCTTTTGACAATTTAGCTATTGCTGCTATATAGCTGCTAACATGTATTTATTCTGAATATTCGAATTTTTTTTTTTTATCACCTTTTACGGTTAGCGTTCAAAATACTTATGGGAAATACAAAAGTAATTTGGAATGTTCGATAAACTGGTAAAAACATGAGAGCATTTTGGGAAACGACTAAATGTCGGGCATTCTATTAATTAGAAGTGGTGGAAGATGATGAAGAAGATTAAAAGTGGCAAAAAGATAAACCTTATGCTTCGGATATTCATATCTCGGCAAAAGTAAATAATATTTTTATGGCATGAGTGACAAAGAAAGTTTTATATCGACTTAAAACTAAACTAGGTGTAGTTAAAGTGAGAACAATTGAACGTTGAATGGATTTTCACATAGTATAAATAGTCAGTTATATAATTAACAAAGTAATACTTATGTAAAAAAATTAGACTTACGATGATGGGTTGCGTTTGTTGAACTCAATGGAGGCAAGAATTTCTTCAGGGATTGGAGGTGGGGTGGGTAGATGTGGTCCAACAGGGTGGAAGCCGTTCTCATCGGCAGTGTATGTGAGCTGAATCTGCTGGCCGTCGGGCGTGCGGAATGAGAATCCACCTTCAGCTGTTACCGCCGCGCCTTCAGGACCCTGGGCGCTCGGGGAACCGCTTTCGTGCGCAGATATACCATTTCCAGTTTCGTATCTAAGATAAGAATTTAGTTACATTAGTATCTGTTCGATTTTAAGAAAAATAGGACTTAGTATTTTATATTTCTAATTTTTGATTTAGAAATTAAATGAGCAGAAATTGTCTATTTGATTGTTCATTTTCTGTGTTTGTTGTAACGTATAAGAAATATGACTTGTATTATCAATCAATTAACCATCCATCAACTGGGAATTTAACCCAAGCGTGCATACTCAGAAGACAGCCAACGACTGAAGAATCAGTAAGTTACTCACACTGGTTGACATAATATATTTCTAATGCATACAGATGTAGGAAATTTTATCATTTCCAAATTGACTAATACAAAAAATGTGTTTGTGGACGAGGTCTTAGGACGTTCCTTATGGTCACAACGGTATTGATAGTGTAGGTGTGTAGCAATGCCAAAAAAATTCTTCTACATACCTATTCTATGTCTTCACTGAGTTACAGATTTAATCATTGTACGCACATTAAAATTACAAAAACTAAAAAAGTCTTACTCGAAACGGTATGTCCCATCGCCATTGTTCACGTTTTCGAACTTAGTGATCGGTATTTGGTTGCCACTACCGCTGCTACTGCCACCACCAAATGATCCACCTCCACTGGAGCCACCGAATCCACCGCCTAATCCACCATTCCCTGCTCCATGACCACCGCCGCCGCCACCACCACCTAAAGTTAAATTCAGTTAATTCTGTACAGATCATTAAAAAAGAACTTAAAAGTCAAAGATATAAAAATTAGACTAATGTTTAGCAAATTACTACCGCAAGAAGACTCTAGCAATATTTTTAACTATTTTTTCATTCATCTATTTACAAATATGTTGTATAGATTCATAATCTAATTACCATAATATTTTATTCTTTTTTTAGTAGGTACTTGACATGTTTTTTCTTTTTCAACCTAGCGTTAATCCCAGTCGTATCCAAAGTACCTCGGAGTCTGAAGTCCGCTTTACCATTCTTAACTGCGGATTTGGCTGGACTTCGATATTTTCCGTGAAGCGACTGCCATCTGACCTTCACAACCCAATGGTGACATTAGGCGATATCGAAGCATTGCAGCTAGACCGTTGTTGTTTTACTTTTTAGGGCTCCAACTTTAGGTACTTGACATGTTTGCCGTCTAAATATTCTTCTTGAAGTTTAGTATCAAATAGACTTTACCTCCAGAGCCAAAACCTCCGCCTAGTCCACCGTTTCCAGCACCTCCGCCAAAACCGCCTCCACTGCCACCTCCGTTACCTCCGCCTCCTCCACCACCTGGCCGTGGTGGAAGGTACTGTGGTTCTAAACGACCACATGATCCTATGGCTACTAATGCCATTGATAATATTAACTGAAAAGAAAGGAAAATTTTACTATATTACGCGGTATTCAGGTAGGTAGTTTAAATGGTAGACTATTCAGTCAGCATGGTGACAGTAGTGAGTGCGGAAGTTGCAAAGAGATTAGTAATAATGCAAAGTCATTTACGAAATAAGATAGGATATTTTATAAAATTTGAATTCATGAAAAAAAAATTAGAGTCTTTAAAACTATCTATTAAGTACCAATTTACTAAGGGCTGCTCATCGACTTACCAGTGATGTGGTCATATCGATAATTTTTTGTACAAGTTAGCTCTTAACTGTTCAGTGGTTTACTGAATACAATTTGCGAGGATGTGCATCGTTTTATATTGCTCCGATTTGCCCTTTCTAGGTTGCCTCACCTTGTGCGTGCTCCACCGATATCGCCAAGTGAATCCGCGCCTCATTGCTCCATGTTCGAACTCACCAACATTTAGCTAACCTGGAATTCTCTATACGGATATTCTCTAAAGAAACCTTTTAGGTTGCCCTTATGCTTTTGCGGGTAAATCGATTCATCACATGTATATAGGTCAAATTATGTGCAAACTAGTTGCGTCATTGCACTTCGTACTTGCGAAAGCTTACAACATGATTAACTTGCAGTAGCTATTTCCATTAAAATTTTCCCAACGTTTCATATTGAAGTCTAAAGTATGTATGATGTAGGAATCTGCATATCATCTATAATTAGAAACTAGATAGGTACCTCAATTCAATTCAAGATTACTTTGAGGAAAGATTTACGCATGTTAAGACGCTGTGGGTTTGTAAGGAGTTCATATGAACGACATCTGAAACTGTAATATAACATAGAAAATATAAACATTAGAATTGAGAACCTCCTCCTTTTTCGAAGTCGGTTAAAAATCAGGAACATGAATCTAGCACACAATGACATAACTCACAAGTAATGTTATACATGTAAATAGCTTCATTTATCCTCATAATTCGGAAGGAGGTTCGGGTGCTAAGGCGCTTATTGGGAGAGGCCCATGTCCATTGACTGAGACCCGGAAATTGACCCTAGGATCTCGCGATCGCCAGTTATAGCGAGATCCTAGGGTCAATTTGGGTCAACCAAATAAACTTGGTTAGGTTAGCAAAGTGGTAGCCATATTTGCGTTGAACCAAAAATAAAGTCGGTGAATGAGGGTGTACTTATTATAATTTTGCTTAACCCTCTGGAGATAATATAGGCTTGAACATAAAATAAATGTAATGTAGGTTATCATTATGTAGGTACCTGGTTTATTTCGTTGTTCATCTAAGTTTGAATATAAACAAACATTTGTTGCAATCCTTTAAATGAACTTAACTTTCGCAATAAAGAGTGCAAAGTACACAAAGTGAACAAAGCTCTACAGAAGTTTATAATGAAACTAGTACTCTTCTAAGTTCAACTTCATTGATTATCATTAATTACTTTTCTTGTTCGGAAATTTCTCTCTCTTTTAATATTCTTACAACTAAGACATTCATGGAAAAAAGAAGGAGTTGGAAATTACTAGAATCGGCAACGCGTGCCTGCTGCATCAATAACATATTGCAAAACGGGGTGAACAGAAATAAATATGTCATTAGAACATTTTCAATAATTTCTTCCACAAAATTTCAATCTACCAAAATTTAAATTGAGATATTTTCAAATATCTCAATTTAAACAACGATTTAGTGGTGTTTTGTTAGCTGCATAGTCATCTTCACCATTATTTCTATGTAGGTAGTCAATCATTTTGAATCGTATTAGCATTCATTGATTTGTAGGTTATGTTTAACTTCTAGATGATAGGCTTTTAATCGATTAAAGTTATATAACTTTTAAGTTATAAATCTATTAGAATCTATATAGATTCTAATAGATTTTAAAACGTAATTTAGTTATAGAGTGTCTTGAAACAGTTTTCGAATATAGTTCATTTATTAAGTGCATTGCTGTTTTCAGTAGTATTAGTCGAATTTACTTAATGAGTTTCAAGTTATTCCCATTTTACTAAAGAAGCATTACATACAATGAGGGAACTTTCAATTTCAAGTAGGTGGTTGGTTTTGTGCAAATGTCACATAGCATTGAAGTTCGAGTCCGTGACCGTACGAGCGGCGCGCGGCGCTCCTCTCATGTCAACGACAATTACTTGAAAATGGTCCCGTTCCGATCCTACGGCAGCTTCATGTGTAGGTATTTGCGAAATAATTGCTTTTTTTGGCACTTACAGATCGTCCAACAATGCACGTTCAAGGTTTATTTTTATTAATTTTGGATAAACACTAAATGGGATAATGAATACTTAATGTAATTAAAAAAAAAAATATGATGTTATATTTTATTTTATTTTAACTTGATAATTGATAGACGTGGCTCTGATGCAAGTTTTCCCTCGAGGTACCTACAGGCGGCAAGTGCTCCCGAAAAAGCCAACAAAGTAAATTACTGGAAAAAGGAAATTACAGAGAAGGAAAAGGAAGAGAGAAGGAGACCAATTTCCTTCACTTCACAAATTTTCTTCAATATGGCTGCTTCGTAGTTAGACTAAAAAAGCCGACCCCATATCAGTTAGGCAAAGACTCAGAGAATAAACATTTCATTATATTGATAAAATTAAATTCATATTCATGTTTAAGCAGAAATGCGATAAGACACCATGTTATATTATTTAAATTAAACGACTATCTACAACTAAACGTCCAGTTGTGTTTAAAGAGTAAAGAGCAATTAATGAATATAAATGTTACCGCACCCAAATACAACTAGGATTACTAGGTACTAACAGAATAATATAACATGGTTTATTTGTTTTGCATAGTCGTCGACATTTCGGCACTGTTGCAAGCGCCATGATTAATATAGTATAATATGTGCTATAACCTCATAAGATCCAGACAGAATGTATCCTTCAGTCAATTTCTGATATATTTATAATATCTAGAGATCAAGGCCGATATTATTATGTCTCGAATATTAAATTACGCCACTTTTGACAAGCGGATCGCAAAAGGTGAATAAAGCTTTCGGTTTCGGGTTTTCGGTTACCCTAAAGCCTACTTGGCTTTAATATTATTTTTTTCTTAGACCAAAATCTATTTTAAAATTTGACATAGGTACCTACGTATCATAAGTATAATAAATATCTAGCAATAATTATATAACTATTTGTAGGTTACCAATTTCTTTACGGAGCTTATGATAGAAGCTAACATGGAAGCTAATTACACAGTTACTGTGGGTTGAATTGTTAATCTTGTGGGATTAAGGAGTATTAGGTTGATGTCTAGTGTTTACTTTAAGTACTTATATCATGTTTATCACAAACTTTAATAAAATACCTATATTTTTCAAACAGTCAAAAATCTTAGGGATACTAAGTACAGATAGATTCATCTTTTTAAACTTATATCTCGAAAGTCGACTATTGCACTCAGACTGTTGTTCATTTTGTGTGTTACTAGGTTCAAAGCTAAAGGATTCAATACCCTATTATTGAATCCTTTCTCTCTATCTCTACATCTATTTGCTAGAACAAATTACAGACATTAATACGGGTTCAATAAATAGAAATCATACTAAAAGTACAAAGACAATCATGAAACCGGACACCCATCGGCGGTTTAATAAGCGGCCGGAGAGTGCAATCAACACGGCTTGACTATACTAGAATTCCATTGCAGATTAAACTAGTTCGATCCAGATTTAGCTTGAAGTGGTTGTTAAAAACGGTTTTTTTCCAAGATTAAATTGATATAGATGGGCACTTCACGCTTATGCTCAAATTATAAGTATATTTTATTATGCATCTCTCGTATTATCAAAGACACAACTGAAGACGTTTCATCAAAGAGGTAATAACTATGTGGCTTTGACTTTTTTTACGATAATGCTAGAAGCTACTATAGAATAAGTATATATTCGCATTGTTCCGTTTGTTGCCCATTCACAAAGCTGACCTGGAACTTGCGTTATTATACCGCACTATATATCTCTATTGTACTATCAGGGTTTATTTTATTAAGAACGACTGTTGCTTGCAGACAAGAGACAATCCTATTATTAAAAATAACATATCCGAGGAACATAGTTCCTCCCATTTTCTCTCTACAGGTCGCAGCGGATGAATGACATCGTCACCTATTGTCAGATAGACCGTAAGCTTAGCTCCTTGGCTTGAATAGCCTGTGTGTCTGATTTTAAATAATTGCATTATCATTTATATAATCCAAATGTTAGATGCTATTTAGTAGTATAAGTTAATTTAAAAGTCGGTGTAACTCTATACATACGAGTATAAGCAAGTTCCTTCGACATTGCTAGACATTATGTTGTGCTTAGACAATGCGAATCTGCAAGTTTCTGGAGTACTTCGTCCTTCTCGCCTAACTATAAGAGTGTAGATAAATTTCATAGACTTTATAGTTTATAGACATTGAAAATTGTCGACATTGTAAGTTCAACTGCCATTGTTATTATCGTCTATTCTATATTCATACTGAACTCTGTTGAGCCTGTATACTACCTCTGAGTAAATAATTACATTGTAAATACTCTACTACTACTACTACTCTAATACTACCCTATTTCTCAGCTAACTTCTTCTAACCCGCACTAAGGATTTATTATACTGATAAAGTTTTGAAGGAAGAGAAATTAAGCTGCATTCATACGCAGCTAGGACTGATCACTGGTTACCTATGAAAATATCTAATAGTGTTTCCAAGTGGTTTCCATGAGGAATGTAGAATGAAGATATTGTTACTCAAATTTGAAGTCTTCTGGGAAATGAGGTTTATATTTATGTACACCTAACGTTTGACCTAAAAGTTTTATGAGATGATAATAAAAAAACAATCTATCCAGAGAATTCGATAATTTTATTCATGCTTTGGGGGCCTCATAAAATTTTGGGTAAATTTGATTGTTTTGAGATTTCTTCGCGCGGAGGTTGGCCAGGAAAACACTTGTTTACATTTTATTTGTTGGGTCAATAATGACTTTCTTATGTCTTGGGAGTTTGTCCTAGGATTAGATTAGGTTTAAATTTAATCTTCATAGAAAATTGCTTTCAGAAGAAAGCAATTTTCTAATTTTCAATCTGAGAAATAAAACGGTGATCACGATTGTTCTCACGATTCTTAGAAAAAAAAAGCTTTTGAAACAACGTTAAAAGTAACTTGTTACTTGAAATTGATACCCACGGAGTAGGTAGATAATGGTGCTTAAAGTCTACTCTAAACAAATCGTATTAACTTGTCCGTCCCCTGTGGGCTTTTTGAAGTCAACCTAATCTGTCGGCCAAATGAAAAATTAAAAATTTAGTATTTCATTTCATGGTAGACCTCTACGCAAAAATGAAAAGATGAACAATGAAGATAAAAGCTGTGTAGTTGATATTATATCCGACGCAATATTCATTTTTATAAAGTGGCTGCACATCAGCATGGAATTCTCCAATTTAGGTGTAGTAATGAAGCGTGGTAAAAAGTTTACACGAACAATTTTGATATATTGAACTTTACTAAATTCTCAAGTCATAATTGGTAGAGCCGACGAGAAAAGAACCAAGTACCTACAAAATTAACGAGTTATTATGTGATAATAACTGCGTTTACAAATTAAAAAAGCAACTTATAAGCTAATGTGACAGGGGTCACTTACCATTGGCATCAGACCGTTTAACACATATCACCTCAGCAGCATTACACAGGTATTTTGTTCTTTTTTTTTGTCAAACAAAGAAAGTACTGTTTGTGTACTTGGAAAACCATAAGACAAATTCTGATAGTATCTCGGCTGTATCATATTATTAATATTGAACCCGATGGTAATGTTAAGGTATCAGTGGCACTTTAAAATGTTTCGCTAAAAATTTCACTTGCAGTGAAAAATAAAGAAAAACAAAAGTTGACATCTAAAAGCACTGACTTTGTGATTTCAACTTTTGTTGCTTACATAAATTTCACATTTTATATCTGTTTATTGTTCATTTCTGTGTACAGTAAATTTAATTTTGAGGAAGAAAAAAATCTGCCAAATGGAGTTTTCGCTTTTTTGTGTCAACTTTTATATTATTATTTTTTTTCCCAGCTACGTACGTTTAAAGTTCAGTATTTAATATATTTTTGTACATAATCATTACTTGGCTGCTGCCTGCTGCAGTTTATATGTTTTTTAACAATAGGCAAGTTTACTATCCTCATTAAATTAATGAACTTATAAAATTTCCCATATGTATTTCTCTGTAAGCATTGTTAACAAAAAAAGGAAATTTGTACATTATTAGATTTATTGAGTTTTAGTGCATTGCTTGGAACTTTTAAAGATCTCGATCATTATTTAAAACAAATGTTATACTTCTCTTTAATCTCGTTGCGTAGGTAGGTAATCATGTCATCATATTGAATAGGTACAAATTTTTCGAATCGATAGAAGTACTTTATATCTGTTTCTGTTTTGAGATGTTCAATTATTTTTGCAATTTCCTTGGGGCATTATCAATACTATAATACGTTTCATAAACATTTTTTGTGCTCCATTTTCTTTTTTTTTATGAATGTTAAAGGACAATCGATTCTTTGTTTGTATGGATTATTACAAAGTTAATGAAATCGAATATGGCGCGAAGACTCCTTGAACTTTCGACAGTCACGAAATAGGGTGCCTAGCTTTGTTCAAATTATTATTTTAATACCTACCTACCTCAGAAATACGATTTCATTCTTGAAAATGGTATATTATTATCATATTTGTAAGTGGATTCAAGCGAAATGTTACAAAAACGTAAGTGTCCTATTAGGTACCTATAGGCTGTAATATATAGTAAGTCGGTATAGGTTACCGACTTACCACTAACTTTTAGATTAGGTTAGCTACATAGAAACCTAATAGAAAGTGGTATCACGAGAACAATATTGTAATTATAAAATTAATGGTAAGCTGTTGCAAAAAAAAATTGCCATGATCACTTTTTGATAGGCAAGTCATCATGGGCATGCTAATAAGCGAATAATAGGTATTTGATAAAAATATATCTCATCTTAACCATATGGGGGAAGATCGATCTTCAGCGGCTCTTAGATAATAACTTAAAAATATTCATTAAAGACTTCAATGAATATTATAATATAACTAAAGGAATTTAAAAAAATCATTAAATTTCAAATTACTTTGTTAATATTAAAGGTATTCGGGATTTGAAAGAAGTTTTTCCTAGAAATCTGTAATATAGGAATCAATAGGAATATTGTATCTAATATTGTCTTTGAACTTCTTTTTAGATTATAACCTCCTTTCAATTAAACTGTCTTTATAATGTCACAAAATGTTAAATGTCAAGTTTAGGTTACAATATCGTTTACATATTCATATAAACAACAAGAAATTCGTTTAGTAATATTAGTTTATACTTATATAAAAATATATGACAATGTTAATTCCTACTTGTATAATCAAATTCTGTGAACTGGTAAGTTAAAAACAAATCTATAGGTACTTTAATAATATAGGTTAATAATGTAATCATTTTTTAGGAAGTAGCTTAAGTAGGTAATAGTGGCGATGAATTGAAAGTATATCCCTATATCCCTACTGGAATAGGCCGTTCTACTACCCATATTTTTCGTTCCACGTAATAGGGGTCGATTTAACTACTATTTAACGAAATGATTTAGCATCAAAATATAGGCAAAAATTATCATACCTATTGAATAGAGAGGGTAAGAAGGGGATATCGCTTTTACCGAAAGATATATATGTACTGTATAAGTACGACAAATAAAAGTACCTAATACAACGGAGACAGTAAAATAACAGTGCTCATATCAGGCCAACGAGTTTTAGTTGCAATTTTTTTTATCATCTGTCAATCTTGATTGCTTCCCTTTCCCGCTCTCCTTTGCGTCACTGATTTAGTTTTTACGGGATCGACTGCTTGCTGACCGAAAGTAAAGCCTACGTCAGAGCCTAATCCGTATATAAGTAGGTGTATCGGCTAACAGGTGACGTTATGATGGTAGGTCAGACTAGGAATTTATTTTAATAATATTTTGCATTTCCAAATCTAACCCGGGTAAGGTTAGTAGGTTTATTCCCGACCTGAGTCAGGTTAGGAATAAACCTACTAACCTAACCCGGATTACTTACCTACCTACTGACATACCTGATTAAAATTCCGATGACATACATTTCCCTATCCCCATAGGAATTACGAACGTGACAAATGTTTCACACTAATTGCCAGCCAAGACAAAATTGAGTTATTCAATCATGGTCGTGATTCAACTTGGCAGTTGCTTCTTATGTGTTATGAATAATTCTGAACAGATTTGTTTGTCGTTAATTTATCATCAAAGGTGTGAAACTAGTCACGTGTTTTCATTTGTATTGGTTGAATTTGGATCTGATTTGTTGGCATGCTGAAATTTGAGGTCGGCTTCAGGTAACTGGGTTAGTCTGGCAATCGAAACCGACAGCTTAACGTATAGTCAGCGTCAAAAGCAGATGAACATTTTCAGATATTCAAGATTCAAGATTTTTAAAATTTTTCTTAGTAAAAATAGTGTCTACTACCCTATCAAAAAATAGTCTTCATTTAAATAAAAATCATTTTCCTTCTGATTTCTAAGTTGAACACTTGTGCAATCGTCATCTACTTTTGACGTTGACTGTTCTCTCTAAGGCATGGAGTGTTCTTATTGTGATAAGTCGATGTCGTATCCTGAGAATGATCTGCGTTGTATTTCTTAACTTTACTTACAATGAGTTAACATTCTCGGTTATATCTTGGTCTTATACCCCTCGCCTTGTAACTTTACCCTCATATTTATAATTATATTCCGTAGATGTTGACAGTGGCGTGTCTCGTTCTCCACCACTACAGTTATGACCTGACAGACTTGCCCACATTAATGCTATGCTCAGGAACATACGTTGGTTACATGGTGGTACTCTCCGGAGAAATTGTTGGTAAGATTCTCTTTGCACTAGCCAGTTGTGACTATCATAATAATGATGAAATAATTTTGTAGTATTTATTACAAAGTAGAAAGGCTGATGAATGCAAATTTAGCTTTCAGTTGTAAAAAACATAACTTTTAGTCGTTCATCATAATAATCCTCACTTAATATTATAATAATCAGTGTTAAATGAAGGCATAAGTCTACAAAGAACTTGTATGGTTCGTTTTATGTGTAGTTAGTTGATTGCATTATTCTTGCATAATGTGGACCAATTAGAATTTAAACCCCCTATAGTGTACACTTCTATGCTTCCATATATTACTATGCTTAATGTTTAGCTATTGTATGGTTATATTTTCATATTTAAATTCCAGAAAAGTACCTACGTAGTTTCATTTTCTTTGTTGATAGTTATATTATACAACGTAGGTGTTCAAAACACAAAAGCCGCATTTATAATGTATAAAATTTTCCGTCCCTAAGCAACAGAATAAATAATAGTACCTACCACGTCTACGTTAATCGTGTACTTAGCTAAGATGATTTATTCTTTCTGTCAGACGAATACGAAATAAGTGAAATTTATATTGCATTCAAGCATCCTTGGAAGCAGTCGGTATATTCTTAGTGAGTCCACTAGTAATATACTATATAGTCAAACAGTCTATTTGGAATTAGATTTTGGTTTAAATTTGGATGTACAGGGCTCTACCACGTTGGTAGAACCCTGTACATCCAAATTGAGGCTCAAACCAACCTCATCAGTAAATTGGTGCACCTGCTAAACAACGGATGAGACTGTGACGTAGGCTTTCTTCTCAGGGTTGAGAGGTAAAGCGGCAGTCTCTTCCGGCACAAAACCGACATACCATTAAAAAAAATATGTAGAAACTGGCCTGGGCTCTACGTCACTGCGTTTCACACCCGAAATTAAAACAAAAATAAAAAGATCTAGCTACCTATTTAAATCAACAAATACTAGCATCCCGTGACCCAGCTTCGCCCGGGTGTAAATTCCAGTTTTCCAATAAAATATTATAGCCTATGACACTCACGAATAACGTGGCTTTCTATTGATGAAAGAATTTTTAAAATCGGTACAGTAGATCCCGAGATTACCCCTTACAATTTAACAATTATATAAAAAACACACAAACTTTACCTCTTTATAATAATTAGTATAGATTAAAAATTATAATAATACTACACATAGATCAAGAAATATTTTCTTTTAGTTTTCTTGTTACCTGCTAAAAATTCTTCACGTCAAGATATCGTACCACCTGTAAGTACATAAATCTTAGAAAATTAAACATTCTAGGGGAGATGTTATTCGCGCCGCTGGATCTCGTCCAAGACATGTACTTTGGTATCCTTGGGGTCTGCTTATTTTCTTCTACTGGAGGAATGGTGATGTCGGCCAGACTTAAAGGATCCGTTCACCCGAAGACAGGAGACTTCAATGTGGCTGTACTGCTTGCGTCTCTCTCCATCCTGAATGCTGTATTTATGTTTTTTGATCTCACATTGGCTTACCTGGATTCTGAGGAATTTGATGAAGAAACCAGTGTATAGTAAGGTGAACTTGTTTTTCGGAATATTAATAGATATAAAACTCCAGGAAAAATTGCTATGTAGTTTATAGGAAGGTTTTGGGTAGCGCGCGTTCTAGAAAATACAATGGTATTTTGATAACTTATTAGATTGAAAAATTATTGGTTCAAGGAATTTATTTAACATCATTATCCCCGGGTCATGTCCTATGCTAACGGTATAAATGCGGCTTCTCATTGTCAAATATTCATAGCTTAATGTAGGCTTTAGATACATTTAGAAATTAGTCTTATATTATTAAGTTTGCATTATAAATTTCACACCCCATCTATAATTTTAAATTATCTTAAAATTTCATGATTAATTTGATGATGAGGGTTTTTAATTTAATCCTGATAAGTTCTCCTGTACAAAGAAGCCTTCTTCCTACCGATATTATAAATGTGAAAGTTTGTGAAAAGTTTTCGATGTTTGGTTGGATTTTTGTTATTTAATCACGCTCTAACGGCTGAACGGATCTGGCTGTAATTTGGTATAGGGATAGATAGACTGCAATAGCTCATAGGCAATGTATAATGTTTAACCCTGGAATAAGATCCCATGGGAAGATAGAACACTGAACAGAATTTCACGCGGGCAAAGCTGTGTGCAATAGCTAGTTTAAAATATACCTACTGCCTTATGCTACAGATTAATAAATTACTTATTTTATGCGAGCACCAGCATGCGTGTATACATAGCCGAACGGACTAAAGAGTACTGAATAAATTTTAATGTCAAAATTATCGCCATCCCGTAGACTGCTTTTGCCGAAACCGTCCACATCATATTGACCAGAGGATTTTACTTTTATTTGTTACTCAACAGGTGAGATAGTATCTGCGGCGGCTGACGCTTACATCGATGCCTGGTGGTCGGCTACAGGCAGTTGCCTGTTTGCAACATGTGGGGGGTTAACTCTCAACTCGTGGCACACCGTCCCCTCGTGTACCCGTCGCACCTACGCCCAAGCTTCAGCAATATGTGCGCTGGCCAATGCCTCGTTACTTTTAATCGACGGCCTGTTAGCAATCTGCTCTGCATACAAAGTTGAAGGTAGCACGATTACCCGGCCTAATAAAAATCCAAAAAGTGCTAATTATTAATTTGTTTAATAAAGTTGTTAAGTTTTAATTTTTGTTTAGTAAATTGTTGTTTTATTTTACTTTATTTTAATATTTTTAATTGCTTCTTATGTATTTATGTAAATGTTACAATTTTTGTTTACCTAAATTCGCCCTCCCCGGCGAATAATATGGTAATGTGCTATAACAACAGTTTAGGTTTTATTGCATTTTCGGTTATTAGAGCATCGAATACACATTGTAAATTTTTTTTGTAATTTTTGAGTGGATATTATGAAAATACAATATTTCCCATAGGTCCATAATGAATATTACAATTTTATTCAGTTAAATTAGAAATACAATTTTTACACGAATAATACCGTAAACGATAATGCAAAGTTATTTTTTTCCGTTAGTATCGGTAATGCCTTTTTACAATAAATTACAGATTTTAATAAAAAATCATCAACTGGCTGTAATATTGTACATTATATGTAATTTAATTAATTAGTACTGTATTATTTGATGAAATATTGTATTTGCAATATAATATTACTAATAATCAGTTGACACTATATATTGATGAATAGTATTGCAAAGTTATATTACCGTAGATACTACCATATGAATTTCCCCGAATAATATGGTAACGTTCATTTGCCGTAAACATTTTTAGCTCCATATTTACCTGAACAATACTGTAATGCATTATTACTGACCACGACAGCAATGGGAATAACGCGAATAAAATGGTAATGATACATTGCGTACTATACTTTTTATCTACAATTTTAGTAAAATGTTTTTCTTAAATAACTTTATTCCAATAACCTATTAAAATAAAATTAACATAGGAACTAGTCGGTACAAAAATTAGCTTTCTTTTGACATATAAATTATTGCCATGCAATCTACCTGCACTGAGATATAAGCATAAAACAGTTATTTGCTTCTCCTGTAAAATTTAGAATTTGCGATTACCATATTATTCGCCGGGGACAGCGAATTATTCATGAACTTCCAATTTGAAGGTTTTCTTAGTCATATGACATCTTTTGAGCTTTTGTTGTATTAGAAAGAGCAAATGTATATTAGCGATTCAGACCGGTAGCTTCATGTTTGATTATATTCCTCAGTCGCTAGATGTCGCTTAACGATGTTTTATATTTTGTTGGACATCAATTAAGCTACTGAAAGTTTTACCGCATGTGCAAAGCGTCGGTCCCTAGTTCCCTAGAACCTTTTAACATCCTTGGTCGGTCCCTACGTTCATAAGGAAATATGCGATTTTGGCATATCCGTATGGAGGTAGGTACGTAGGGACCGCCGAAAGGCTGAGCATACATGACTTGGTTTGGATGTGAAGTTACAATAATCGGGCTAGGTAAATGGTAGCTATGTTACTTCTCCAAAGCAGAGGATGAGATTACTTAATTTTCATCATTCGAATACCTACATAATTAAATACCTTACACATAGTAACAAAAACTATACCTACGGCACGATATGATGGCCGGTTTGACATATTACAATAGTGATGGAAATGTCAATTTACTCTCGATAAAAATATAATCAAATCAAATAAGTTTTTATTGCAAGCAGTACTTACCTAGGTACCTGATTCAAAAACTTTAGTAAAAAAATATATATTTTTACCTACTTAATACATATGAACGAACTGAATATTGGAATTAGGAATGAAAATGAGTATATATTAATCCAGCTTCCTTCAGTGATTGCACTAGCTTTTTTCTTGTTGGATACTCCTTCCGTAAATAGTAGCTACACACATGTCTTCGACTGGTTTTGCTCGTTTTTTTCTGTGTGTGTGAAGTTTATTTTCTTCTGTGCCAGTCTCGCCAGATTTTTCTTTAGTTATCTATTCGTCTAACAGTTATAGGTAAAATTGACCTTCCATTTTGAGATTCACGATCGAAATGTTACGAAGGCGTACCTATAACGAACACACGTGCCTGACTGTTTAGAACTCAGCTCTGCGTATGTTCGGCCATATCGACGAAATCCACAACAAAAGGCGTAAACAGAGTAAGTTGAGGGCTACCATTATAATTATCACTGTTAGTGTATGTAATGGGGACCCCTTCCTGAGACTTTACCATCAGGCGAGATTTACCATTTAGCTTACCATCAGGCGAGGAGGTCTAAACTATATCGCAATCGCACTGCACTCCTAGTTTGTACTTTTCGAAGCAACGTCAAGTCGAAAATGCTTTGTTTTGACGTAAGTTTGCCGGAGGTATTATTGGGCTTGCCAGTGGTCCTAGTGTCGATTATATAGATTTTATTTAAAGAAATTGAATTTCGAAAAACAAATACCGAGTTGTGTGAAATAAGTACACCAATAGGTAATTATAATCTTATAAAAATAAAAAATAAATGATCGTGGGACACTAATATACATTATATAATTCAGAAATCAATGTAATAAATAAATATTGTGTCCTAAAATTATACCTACATTCGATAAAATTTTATGACTTACTGTACGTCACTATTGACAATAAAGAACAGCAATTTGCTCTTTCAAAATGTCACAATAATTAATACGAAACTTCATGAGCGGACAAACGTCAAACCGGCCATTATATCGTGCCGTCAAAGTCAGAACTAATGTCGGCATTAAGGTTCTAATAACCAAATGTCACACCTATTTCTTAAAAGATTACCCAAATATAACGTCTGAAGCATAGTCATGTGAGCCTATAACGCTGTAAGATTAATTAAGTACGCAGTAATTGTAGGAAGCTGGTCTGACGGAAATAGAGTCGGCAGAATCCCACGTTAATTGACTAACAAACATCTCATTCTGTATATTTGTACTCAAATACTCCAAGGATGTAACATTTAGTAGTGAGATCTTACGTAAGCTTAAAGTTATGCTTTTAAACGTTAACTTGCCTTACCCACTTGATAAAATCTGGTATTTTTTTACATCAATTAGGTGGCAGACAAGTACACGGCCTACATGATGGGAAGCGGTCCGTGGCCTACGAACGTGTGCAACAACAGGGACGTCACAATTGCTCTGTCGACCCTGTAAAAACTTTCTAATAGGACGCGACCAAGATCATAGGGGTCAAAA
Organism: Lithosia quadra; assembly: GCA_963576445.1. Lineage (NCBI taxonomy): Eukaryota > Metazoa > Arthropoda > Insecta > Lepidoptera > Erebidae > Lithosia > Lithosia quadra. The sequence goes on along the minus strand of OY754884.1, from coordinate 5,777,756 downwards.
TCGAGCTTACCTGGACTCAGGCGTAGAATTTTCTCTCGGTGTTCGAGGGTTAGACATCAATTGCTGCAATAAATGCCAATCAAACCAAATTGTGGAAAGGAGCAGTAGCAAAGTGGAACCTGACCTCCAAAGTACTAGTTTTGGGCGAAATCGAGAGGAAACTCATAGGAAGTAACAGAGGCCAAGCCCACATTGCGAAATCTCACCGCATTACTTTTTTCCGGTGGTTTATATAATTTGCAAGAATCTTATTGAATCTTTAGTCTTTAAAAACAGTGTTTAGATGATATTTTGTTCATTTTAGTTTTATTAGTAAAATTTATTTAACGAATTATTTAATACTTACTTACAATAATTGTACCACATTCTTAAATAAATATAGGTTTTAGTGGGGTCAGGTGAGTCTGCATACGCTACATCATACAATTCGTTTAGCACTCTACATAATTATAATATTACAAATAACAAATATGTATACAGAATAGATTAAATATCTGTGATGACCTCGTTTAGTACAAAGTCCCATTCCAGAAGTGCCGTATTCATTATTCATAGCTTTTACACTACATTAAATTACTCATTTCAATTACAAGCAATGAGTATTACTATTTCTGTTGAAATTAATAATTCATAGTAACTACTAACGACCCTATCGCCCTTATTTGTGACTAGTTGTTTTTGTATACAAAGGAAAATATTTTTTTTTATACTACTTAGGTGGCAGACAAGCACACGGCCCACCTGATGGGAAGCAGGATGGGATATTCTAGTGATTAGGGCAGTGATGTCCATATAGTTAGATAAATTTGATAAACAGGAAAACTAATACGTCAGCTTTTAAAAAGACTGCATAAAATACCACTAGAGCTAGGATACCACACCACACACATTACATACACAGAGACGCAGATACACAAAAATCATTTTTCGTCGGTAAAAAAAAGTAAATAACTACCTATCCGACATTCACTTTCTTAAATTTTCAACTTAAGGTTAAGGTACAGATTCTTCTATGTTGGTGATCTTAGTCCCGTCAGGCTATCAGGTAGTTAATACAAGTCTGTAGGATATTGTTGGATGTATGGTGCCCAACAAAATCTTCGGGGCCGAAGCGAATCTCACCTGCAAGCCGTTACACTGCTGCTGATTGAAATATAAGATGAGTAGGTGTTGCTCTCGAGGATGGCCTCAGAAGGCAGTTCCTACCATAAAAACCAACTTATTAGGGTTACTATATACCACTATACAACATCTTGAAACAGTCAAGTTTTAGGTACTTACTGGTCAGTAAGTACAAGATATAGATAAAAGTTGCCAAAGCAGCCGAAGGAAAATATGTAGAGTTTGGGTTGTACAGTAAGCCTAATTTTATTAATAGAGTTAGGGGCTTGGCTCTACTAATATTTTGATAACTTTCGAAAAGTGAAAGCGTCATGAACTTGTTAGTCTTGGCAATGTACTTTACATTAAATATTTTTTCGACATATATTGGAGGCGTGGTTTCATCTCCACGCTCCATACTTATTAGTTAAATGAAAAAGGTATCTCTATATTTGGGAAGTAAATCTTTGAATTAAAAGTATTTGGAAAATAGATCTTTCTGTTAGGCAACTGAATTATTAGGATTGGCGCTCGTATGACAAAAAAAAATTTAGTAAAAAATTAAATCTCCGATCCGAGTGGGTAGAGGATTGCAGAGTTCCGAGTGCGTGGCGACGACGACGATCATCCATTGCATTAGAGGTTACTCATTAATAACTAAAAGATTTTTTTATGTGAGTTCAATTTATCACTACCGACATACTCAAACTGCTAGTAACTAAGATAGCCTCGTAATAATATACAAATGATATTTACCTGTAGTACTCGTAGTAGTAAAATGTATGGGGGACTCAATCATGCTCAAATGGCTAAACGGATCTGGCGGAAATTACAGTTACAGATTACAGTCTGGAATAACACATAGATCACTTTTTATCCCTGAAATAGGTTCCTCTGGGAAGCGAGAACGATAAAAAAATTCATTTGGGTGAAGCCTCGGGCAACAGATACCTAATGGTGTAGGTATATTTCCCCCATGGGTCATGATAATACCTTTATTCTTTTTCTCAAGCTACTTGAATTACTTACCTACAATCAATTTTCATTATCATTAATGACGTCATACTGCAATGTTGTCATCTCTGTCGTAGGCTGCTATTTTGGTCTCGTTACTCTTACGTTTATTGCGTAGGTACCTTTTGATAGCATAGAACCGGTTCGCACATTTCAATGTGTTGTAAATACTATTTATAAATATTACGTCGCTAGAAATAGTTAAACATGTAAACAATGCCACTCAGTCAGTGGTATCAATTAGTCATCAACGTAAATGCGAATCACATAAGCATTGATTAGATTTTAGAGGTTAAAATAAATGTCTTGGGATATGATTGTTTGTGTGATGCGTTGAATGTGTTTTATAAATTATATTATTTAATATGATTTTTTTGGGGTTGATTAATTCAAAATTTTCTAAAATGGTTTTTTGTCTTCGTGAATACAATTAGCTATAGGTATTTAATACTTTTTCGCGCTTGCAAGACCCTTACTTATTTGAGAATTTAATTTTTTCTTACCTTATTCCAGCATTCGTAATTTATTGAGTTTACATAAATGGTTAAATAAGGTCTTTTTCTTCTCTCGTGTCAATGTTGCCATCGTGGTCTAGTAATTAGTTTCACGGCAATGTGGCTACTTACGGAGAGGATCTGAGCATAGGTATCGCTCTTCGAGAAGGCTTACTACATCACCCCATACAGTACAGATACAGAACAGAAGATAAGTAAAGTAATAGATAAGATATAGACAGCTACATATATATAGACAGGTATACTCATATTGCTTTAAATATTTTTTCCATCCGGGGTAGGCAGAAATAACAGACTGTGATGTGTTCGGCCCTTACCGTCCTTACACACTTTACGAGCTTCCTCTACTGTCATTAAAGCTTTCATGCAAGCTCTATTGACTCAAAATTGGGTGACGTCATTCTCAGGGGATACGTTATAGTAAAACTACGTTTGTCGTATATCCATGAATACCTGTAATTTTATAAAATATCCCATAGCCTTTTAATTGAATCTAGACATAATTTAAAGGTTTGCGTTCTATTCTTTTGTTGCTAAACTGGAAAGATAGCATTGCTAAAGATGACATTTAAAAGAGAAAGCACTATGTAAACAAATTAAGTAATGTGTACAAAATGGAAAGAATGGAAACATTATAGATTGGGAATCTTTAGAACTATTTTAATACGAGTATAATCCTAAGTTGTCATTCTGTGTATGCTCATTGTTCACAGTTATGAATAGTAAGATCTTGAGGTCATCTTACGGTCCCATCATGATATAAACTTCATTTTTTATTTACATATTGATTTATATAATATAAACATAACTGCAGATAAAACAATGACCAGAAAGTTAAATTTAAGAATTATGTAAGATTTTATTACAGATAGGGACTTTGATATTGGTGTAGCTAAATGAAAACTTCAACATTTATTAATCTGTGACTTCGATAGAGAATATTATACCTATATTAGAGGTACTACGCTACTTATGTTGAAAAATCATTAAAAACAAAGTCAACAAGTGATATCTAATTTATTCCTACTTAGTGACCAAACATTAACAGTATCGGAGGAAAATTTATTCAAACCCAGTATACAGATGTATGACTGTACCGACATCAATGTAGTTTTTAACTAAGTATTTTAGTACTTCAAGCACTTTTTTTATTCCAAAATTATCGTCGATCAGACAAATTGCAATTGACAAAATGCTATTTCCTTCCATTAGAATTTGGTATAAAAATATACCATTTACAAATATTCAAGAAGTTACAGTTCATGGTTCACTCTTTTACTTCTTCTAACCATTTCTGTTTGGCGTATTGGCTATTAAGTACAAAAGTGACAGCCTTCTGACCCCTTAACCCCGAAAGACTGGCTTCGGCCCTGAAGATTTTGGTAGGATCCCATACACCTAATTCATGAAGTTATGTACTATATGACATAATAAATTAAGTACTTACCTACCTAAATATCTTACGTTTGGAACGTGTGTCAGTCGGTCACGTATTTGCTTAGGCCATGTGGTAGGTAAATTTTTTATTAATCTGTTTATTACTGTCCTATGCTGATAAACGTGATGGCCACTCCAGTGTATGATCTCACCGTACACCGCCTTACAGAGCGACGCGCGACGCCACGCCAGTAAAGCGAACGCGCAGTCTCTACGTCGCCCTGTCTTCGCGCGCTCGTGTGCCGGTGTAAACAAACTTTATTATATATCGTGATATATCAAATTCGAAGGACTCCACAATGGCTATCAGCAGATTGTCCATCATCAAGTTCTTGGAGCTGGTAACTACCCTTGTTTTTATCATAACTTTCTCATGTTTTAATGTGGCGTTCTTAGCGGCCGCATGATACAGTTAAATGTTTATGTTTTGGTACCTATCGAAACTATTTATTCTAAGCCTGCTGCTAACTTTAGCCTGAAAGCTAGCTCTTTATTGCCATAATAACTTTCTTCTCATGAAAAGGAATTTGACACATGTAGGTATTTATAAATAAAACAATAAGTTATTGTAGTAATTGTAGCTTAATAGTACGAAAACATAGCGTAGCGTAGAATTAAGTAATAAGCGTTTATCACAACGTTGAAATGTTTTTGTATTTCTGTAAGTATTTTCATAGGCGTGGCAGTGGAAATAAGATATATGTATGTAGGTACCTATAGGCAGTTAATCGGGAACGGTCGCGTCTCTTGGGCGTCAGCAAATCAACCTTTGCTGAGGCTGAGGATACATAGATACAGTTGAGTCATAAAGTCAAGGAAAGTAGGCGTAATGCGATTTATTTTTTGTTGTTGTTTTGACGCGAAAGGTCAGCAAAGCCCATGTGTCGTTAAACATTTAGTTTGGATGGTTATCTCATTTTAACAAAAACTATAATTTTTATTTGATACTACGCAGATTTAAGCAACTTTTGTGCTTTCATTTAAAGTGAAAAGAAAAGGACAGACATGTACCCGTGAGTTGTCACGGGTTTATGTATCCCATATCCCATATCATCGGGTAGCTAGTCTACCTGCGAACATGCGACCCGTTTTTGTTGATACCGCAACCGCAGCCAATGCAGTTGTTCCAAAACATAACGAAACTAGTTTGACAAGACTAAATAGTATCTCCAACTCCATTTCTTTTTCTACCTTTATGTGCGAGGATATTATTTAGTGTTGCACTTGTCACAAATGTTTATTTAAAAGTTTTGTGACAATAATATCGACAGAATTGTTGCATATGAGTCTGATAGGGACAATCACAAAACTAATAACAATCTCAGTTCTGTATGGACTGTAAAAATAACTGGAAATGTGGAGAATTACGCAACAAAGCAACGTCAACATAACAATTTTATGGTCGACCTGATTAAACGTACCTACCTGTTTATAGTAGTAGGTAGGTACTAACAAGTTTAACTATTAATTATTTCGAGTTTAATATAAGTAATAATGAATATCGTTCGTAGGTACGTGTACCTATATGAGTTTATAGTAGCCAATTATGTTATTCCATTGTTATTCCAATTATGATATTCTGTGGTTATGTTTCAAATGTTTGATAAAAAATAATTAATCACAACACCGAACAAAACAGTAACGCGTATGTTATCGAAAACTGTAGGACGTTGACCCCTTTCACTTTCAATCCGATGGGAAAGTCTATATCGGTACAGAAAAGGAAACATGAATGTCTTCGGAATTATTCTTGTTTGTTGTTTTGTTATGAATACAAAAAAGGAGAAGTAATGTAAATTCTATATAAAATATTTTTATTGCGAATAAAAAAAAACTGAAAACGCAAAATCGCACGACTTTTTTATAATTTTATAAGAGATGTAGATTTATGAGATAGCGATTACCAACCCGTACTTAATGCTTTATACTTGACTTTACTGTTTTAACTTTGAGATTTTCACTTCGATGTCTTTCACTCTGTACTGGCATAAATTTACTCTTACAGTTGCGACCTTGCGACCCAAAAGTTGTTTTAGGGAAGTAGGTACCTACGCCTTGTGACGGGTCAGTGCTCACTTCCCATGTATTGTGTTGTGTTCCCCCTGTGGCCCTGTGTAAACTTTATCAATTTGGATCATCAAAATGGGTCCGGATGGTTTGTTATGATAGGATTCTCGATTACATACTCTAATATATTTAACACTAGCAACCTTCACTTCACTTCTGTTCGTGAGTTTTTTTTTAACTCAAGCTATCAAATTTACACTTGATTTACACCCTATTTCCATCGAAAATGATGAACCTTTCAAATGGGTCCAAAGATTACCCCAACAAACACAAAATTCGGTTTCTCTTTATAATATTAGGTAGTACCTACCTATCAAATGTACTTTTAGATTTTTATTTTAGATTAAAATGTTAGAACTAATCAATAAGTATGAAAAAATATAGTTGGAGCTGTACCTATCTAATCAAGTAATGGATTCATTTCTGTTAGTATTTGTTTACTTACTTGAGTCACTTTACCACAAACAACATTTATTTTTGTGGTAAAGTGACTAAAATCTCACGGGCTTACGTCTTTATTGACGTTATTCTTAGCATCCGACCTAATCGTGTCTTTGCATTGTCATCGTATTGTTGACGATTTGCGTAGGTTGGGAGCAATTGAGTGGAAATAAATTGAATCACCAACTAATCGTAGGTACCTATCTCAATTTATGGATAGGTACTACTGACGGGGACTTCTAGGTCATTGAACCTATAAAATACTGCAGCTAGCTAGGGGAGTAGTACAATGATGAATAAGTATATATTTTAATACAAGTTTATCCACGGGCAATTACAAACATTTTAGAAGAATTTTATTACAAGGTTGCTTACTCATAAGGCATGCACCCCAAGTTACAGATTACTAAATATTTAGGTACTACATAAGCCAAATGTATGTTACTGTAAATATTCTCTTTCAATTACATACCTACTCATAGCATGAGTAAAGAGTGTCAAGTGCGAGTAAATACTTATCAATGTACCTACCTATTAAAATCATAGATTCATGCTAACTTGCGACATAAAACTAAATTACAGTAAAATATTATACTTCAAATTCAAGCGTGATACAGACAAAACAACAGGCATAAGGCGTACGGCATAATCAACCAACGTCTTATGCCTCACGCCTCAGAGAATCTCTTAAACCTTTCAATTTTAATATACATTGATATGAATAACTTCAATATTATAGATTAAGTTTACTATAGGATCTTTAATGTATTCATGTTTGAGTAAACAACTAACGACGACGCGACGCCGCTGCCCACATAGGTACTGTAGGAAACGGGTCATGGACGCTTGGTCCGATGGATTAAATGATATATCATCTAACGAGATTGACTAAATAACCATTTCATGATAAGGAAATAACCAGTTTTATTTATTTTGTATAAATTTAATTTCTTTGTTCGGTTATCGTTCTTTGTCCAGTTCACAACATGCCCGGTACTTTGTTAGAAAGCAAGTTGCTATTGTGTATTCATTAGTTAGTTATTACTCAGTTCAGTTCAGTCTCAATATAATCATTTAGCATTATTAAGTCATGAATTTGTTTTTTTTTATTATTGGTCTTTTGTTTCCGTCCCTTAAACTGCTTCGTCTTTATATTAAATTATTATTTATATAAAGACGGAAGCTATCAAAACAAAACCTAGCTACATTTTCTCGAGGTTATTAAACCTTCAGAACCATTAATAGTTTGATTCGTTTTTAATTAAATTTAGAAATATTTAGTTTTGGAAGCATTATCAATATTTGAAATCGGACATTTTTAAAACGTATTTTTACAAAATCACGCCCCAGCTTAGGATTACAATGTTGGTTGGATTGTCGTAAATGTCAGACTGAACTGCTGCCCTCTTGCCCAAGCTCTACGGGGTACTTTTGCAACTAAGAACCTGGTTTTAGTTAACATAATTATCTTATCTAAAAAGTTGTTATTTATATTTTTCGTGAGTGATCCATTTTAATTTTATTTAATGTGTAAATAGGTTTGTTATTAATATTGCGTCATTGAATGACTGAGGCACCGATGAGTCGTACTGTTATCGACATAGGTAACATAAATATTTGTTTAATGAATAACATGTAGGTATTTAAAATTTACAATCTAGCTTTAGGTGATAGGTAGCGCTAGCGCTTCTTAAAAATATAAATATTTTTCCTTCCTCGTTATTAAGAATGATCCTTTTACTATATATCTACTATGCTCATCTTTTTTTTTACTTATATAATTACTTAATTTGTCATTTGACGACTTTAATTTTTTAACCTTTAGTAGGCACGATTAAGACATTACGTACCTGATGCACTATAATAGTTAGTACATAATATTATATGCATATTTATAGCACTTTATGCATATTTGACTATCTATCAGTACCAATATGAGATAAACTTCGAAGAATTTGGTACATTATCTGCACTAACTCTAATTACTTAGACTGTTGTTGCCATACCGTCATATGACTTGGTGGGATTAGTTCAAAGATAATCCGTTGTATGTCGTTACGAAGTAGGACACTCAAATGTTGGGTAATTTGAGTGTATTAGACGACATGCTGATTTTTAAGTTTAGATACCGATAGAAGATATCCTAAATGTTTTAATCTTTTTTTTATTGACCGATTTACACTTACATTGAATTTCTGAATTTTTGTGACTCGTACTTCCCTAATCCTTCAAATTTGATACGATTTTGAATGGTTTTACGGTACCCCGACCAAGATCTTCATCGGGCCTACGACAACCTCACCTGGGGCCCTAGCTCTTAATAGCAATTCAAATGTGATGTAGTTTAACTAAAGGAGAAAGATGCATTGTGTATAGCGCCATTTCTCTGAACTTGAAAATTGAACTGCTTGACAATTGAATTGCTATTAAAGAGCTCATGGTAAGGTCTCTGGTCGCTGGTACATCTGCTGATTTATTAATAACTCGCGATTCCTTTTGGGGTCAGTAGGTAAAAGTCAATCAGGAGAGTAGAAAAGTGAAGTAGTGTGGCTCTTTGGAGCCGGAAGTTCTGTTGCTGGGTGCAACCGAGACTTACCCTATAATGTTGATGAGAATGATGCTTGTACAAATAGGGATTTGATTATAATTTTTAATAGGTTATTATAAAAACAACTTAATGCGTAAATAATATAACTAATATAAAACCTAATCATGTAGTGTTGATGATAAACAGCGCTAACTATATAAAAATATTTTTAACCTTTTGTTGAACATTTAAAGGTTAAATACCTTCTATTTCGTTGTTTTGTGGTCACAGAAGTTAATTCTATTGTTAACAGTAGTTTACCCATGAACACTATCGGAATTGACACGCGATTAAATCCTATTATGATGACTATATTTGTCGGATGTATGGGCCCTGCCAATACCAATCAATTAAACTTTAATCCATAAGGAAAGAAGGAGTTCCTACTCCGGGCTTCCAAGGGTACATTTTGAATGAAATACGTATTGACACAGACGCAGTACTAAAATCACATTAACACTATCTAGGTACCTACCGTAGGTACCTACACATAAACAAAAGTTAAAAATTAACCTATTGATTGTCAGTTATTGTTCCCATTTTTTTATTGATTCCTTAAATAACCTCTTTATTACCCTATGAATGGCATTTCGATGTTTCTATTTCTAATCCCGTAAGCGCCTGGTTCACGAGATTTGACTGCCCCGCATCGAAAATATACTTGACATAATAATGGGTGTTTAACATGTCCTGGCCTATATTTTCAGGGATAAAAATGAAGTTTTGGTATACGCATAATATTGTTGTTTTTTTTCGGTTAAGCTATAACTCGACAAAGTACCTATCTATTCATATTTGTAAGTGGCTAATTGCTTGCATTCACTTCCGTTTTTAGGTAGGTTGTAGGTCTAACGCAATATGAGTATTAAGAGAAAGCTAACTATTAAGAAAATTAGAAAATATAAACAACAGTTTTGTTTCATTAAACTAATGAATACTCAGTTCTCTACAGAAATAAGTAACAAAATTAGAATCACGCGTTCGCTAATGGATACAAAGTGGTCATAATTGACTGTACAGTGTGGTAAATGAATCTATGGATGACGATAATTAACGAAACAAACATGGTGGATTGATTCGTAAACGGTGATGCCGATATGAAAAGCTCTGTACTCTGTTGAAAAGTATTTATAAGAATCATTAAAGATAAATAATAGATAAGACCTTGTTCAGGAGTATGACGAAGACCTAAGATAGATGGACTATGTGAAAGATAATATGGCCATGAAAGAATGAATTTTATGACTGCAAGCGGTAAATGAAAATATCTCACATGAAACACCGACCTGAAATAAATATGAGTATGATCATGATAAGAACAAAGGGCAAATAAAAACGTTCCGGAGTGATAGAAAGGATAGAAGTACGAACGAATAGATTTAGTGCTGCAAGATATAGTTCAACTAACGTATACACTATACTATATACTACGTATAATCCTAAATTACTATTTCTGAAAATAAATTTGTCTTACTACCTACGAAGTCGATTGTAGTGTAGCCGTTTGTTTATTTGTTTACAACAAGTGGCGAATTATTCATGAGTAGTAACTGTTTTCACTACCGCTTACGTCTACTGATAAATATTTATAGTGCATAACACCCGTAACGTAACATAGTACCTACGAGTGAATGAACATGTGGCCAACTTTCTATAGGTCTAACTACCTATAGGTAACTGTTGAAATTTGCTGAAAAAATTGATAACGGCCACTTCCACACTTTAATTTAGCCATGGTTTCTAAAACCATTTACTTATTCATTTCATTCCATTCTCTGAACCTTTTCCCAACTCAGTTGGGGTCGGCTTTCCAGTCCAACTGTGATGCGGCTGAACTTCGATATTTTACGTGGAGCGACTGCCATCTGACCTCCACAACCAATGGCGATATCGAAGTTCCAAGTTAGACTGGTTGGACTTTTGAGGGCTCCAAGTACCCGTAACGACTGCCATAGATGTTTGTATGGCAACCGGGACCGACGGCTTAACGTGCTCTCCGAGGCACTAATAAACCTGCGATAAATACACACATAACTTCGAAAAGCATCGAAAAGTCATTGGTGTGTGCCATAGTGAACCTGGGATCGAACCCGAGACCTCGTCTCAACAGTCCATTACCCAAACCACTAGGCTACCGCGGTTATCTTATTCATTTCATTATTCATGGATAATATTTTCTCTCTCTCACACATACACAAATAATATTCTCAAACGCAGTATGTCTATAAATATATATTTCAAAATTCATTCCACGAACTTTGAATGATGTGTTGTGTAGGTATATAAATAAGTAAGATAATATTTTTCAGAAAGACTATCCAAGAGTAAATCGAAACAAAAACCTGCGCTAGAGTCTTGCCGGTGAAGCTATACTGCCTTGCAGATGAGGTAGATTTAGACTTGGAAGACCTTAGTAAGACCACATGCACCCGCATACTGTACACATACCTATAGATTACATAAATTAGATCAATGAGGTCGCTTGCCTTTAACACTTAAGGCTACGCTATTAACCTCGATTTACACTACTTATTCGTCGTTTAATCACTATGTTAATTTGTTGCTGTGAACTAACCAATTATCAGACAGTGTAGTCAATTAACAGACATGTTTTAATTTAAATATATATTTAAATTACAACATGTCTTTTATAACTAAATATTTTTATTTAGCTATAAAAGTACTAAGTGTAATATCGATTACCGATAAACCTGGAATACCTAATACCTATAACGAAAAATTTACCTGGAATAGTGTGCGTCATGGCTATTAGTATGATGCAGCTCCAGCGATCGTTTTTTTTTTATCAAGAATAGGTAGCTATATAGAATGAATTTGAGAAAGTGGTTGTGGTACAGGGATTAACTACAGGTTTGAATCGCTATATTATTACTATACCTACGTTATGTCCTATGGAAAGTAGCTAGAAATGCCAATAAACGATCATATCGGAGCTAACACTAAGAGCGTGACCACAATAAGCGGCTTTGCTTCGAGTTATTATAACCCAGATAGGGCAATATTTCCGTAACCCTTGCTGATTTAGCTAAAAGCGTTTGATGGAACAGGTGCTCCAATAGCACAAAAAAAATTGTACGTATGTAGTCTGCAATAAATATTTATTAATAGACTGAATAAGTCAAGGTTATCTGCATAACCCTGGCGTTAATTAAATGCGTTTTATGTATGAATCAGAATTGCAATGAAGTTACAAAAATATTCTTACCTCAAGGTCTTAGGATATAGGTATTTGATTAAAATATAGATCTTGTTGAATTTTAGAGTATAGTCTGAACAACAAAATGTTTTGAAATAAATATAACTATTTTTATTAAACTTGTAATCCTCACAGTGCGTAGATGACATAAGAGTACGCGAGATTTTACGATAACTCTATAGTACCTATAATATGAATTTTGTGAGTTTGGGGAAGTTAATCTTCAGGACTACTTTACTTATTGGAAAAATTCTTTTACGATCTAAAAGGTAAATTATCCTCATAGACATTAACTATAATATATTATTATGTGAAAATTCTAATGGGTAGAGTTAAAAAAGCGAAGGGAAGGTGTGTTGCTCGTATTAGATAAAATTCATCAGATTGTTACTACAACATAATGCCAGTTCAGATGTACTCTTCAATTCTATACACGTTTAATTGATGGAAATGACATTACTGAATCAAATATAGACCTGTGCTCTCAGCGCTTGGCCTCATTTAAACGTTCATCCTCAAAGACAAGGTCTTCAACAGTCGGCCTCGGCAGTTTTATGAAGGCAATCGCGTGTTTATGACATCATCCTTGCAAAACTGGTTTAACATTATACGTATTACGTCACCCCTTTCATTGACAGATTTACAGAGTGACGTCATTATTAGCACGCCTTGTTTAGTGACACTGAAGGTTTGATTGGTTTTGAGGGACAACCGTGGGCATAGTCAATCAATTTGTTTACCTACAAACGCTGTCTCATCTTCTAGTGATTATCTTATTCTATCTATTACCTTACCTAGATTATTTAATTGTTAATTTGTAGTTATCCTTACCTCATTATTACGAATTACGACATAAGTTTTAAATACAGGAGCTCGGGGCAGGAAGGCACGTTAGCAAACACCTAACAATATTAGCGTCAAAGTGGCTATGTAATGTATGTAACTATTGATAGGGTCTATAATATGGCTAGTGACTATGTATGACTCGTATCCGTTGACTACACCTGATCACGCACCATATTGTATAGCTGAACAGTGAATTTGTAAGCTGAGAGTACCGGCTCTTTCTTAGGAATTCACAGTTTTCTTCATTTATCATTGCTTGAAAAAGGAATAAGTATTGTTACGAATTAAAATCTTGAAAATCATAAGCATTAGACATTTCTTTAGGGCCTAGTTAAATTATTAGTTTTGAAATTCACTTCAAAGCATCGCTGTATATATTTTGAGTAACTTAATACCTTCAAAGTTATAGACAGTAGTAGTTTAGATGGTACTTTCATCTAAACTACTACTGTATCCACACGACGGCATCTCCCGTCCGAAATGAGCTGTCCGACTATGGAAGTACCTCCGCCCTACAGAAGACCGCCACATAATAACCATCGTGTTGTGTTCCCGGCGGTAAGTAGGGTAGCCAGAGCTCATTGTACCCCTCCTCCCCCCGTCCCTTCTTAGCCTCCTAACCCTTTCCTACTCCCGCCCTTTCCCTTCAGGGTTGGCAGCGCGTGGGTGACACCCTTGGTGTTGCACACGTCCATAGGCCACGGTGACCGCTTCTCATCAATTTTGGCCGTGTACTTGTCTGCCACCTACGTGGTATAAAAAAAAGAATGCGAAAAAAAGGGCTCTGTTCTTATTTATAATTTGTCTCTTTCCAGGCTCTGACATGCTCGTGTGTGGCGCTGCACTACCACAGCTACAATATTGAAGCGGATACTGGTATGCTCGTTACGGGCACTTTCATCGGATACCTGATCATCTTTGCAGGAGCCGCTGCAGGTTGGTACACAATATATTAAAGAATTCTTTCTTCCAAGATAGTCTATCTTTATTGTACACCAAAATCATTGTTAATATACACATGAGGCTTATACATGATGCTCTCCTCGGATTCACCTACCCCTCCGCCGCAATACATTCAAGTTATGATGATAAAACATTCTATAGCTAGCTTTTCACCTACATTCCGATACACCCTTTACTGCTGCTAGGTGTATTCACTACACATAAAAAGTGTATCCAGTTTATTGCTCAGCTAGTATCTAGGATAGTCTGTTCTGCGAAGACTAAATTCCTCGTCTAGTACCTCACTAAGCTATAAAACTTTGTATATTTAAGCACAATGATGTCATGTTCCAGGTTACGTCATGCAGACGCCTTCGCACAAACGCATTGACATATTCTATTCGCTCGTCGGAGTCGCGTTGTTTGTAGCCAGCGGTGCTGTCATTATTGATAAGTATGTTTCTATTGTTGTAACGCTCCATCGTTCGCATACTGATTATTTTAAATTAGTGTTAAGATACTTCCACCTCATATCGTTCCTACGAGTTACGTACCTAGTATTTGCAACAGCCATACTGAAAACTTTACATGCCCTCGAGACACGTTATTTTATAATGGGCCACTTCAAAATAATGACGAAGTTCCTAGGGAAACTTTCAAGCTGCTTATCAAACAGTATATGTTTACTTCCAGATACCAACACGCTGGCAAAAGCGAATGGAGAGACAAGAACTTGGCGAAGGCATCACTCGCCATCATCAATGGAGCCGTCCTCCTTGTAGACGCCGTACTCACTCAGCGCGGTGGTTAAACCATTACTTGTGGGAGTTGAACTTGAGGTGTGACCACATGAAAGTATCAAAACAATTAAATCTCAAATGAACTCTTAATTCGTCCATTTATTATTACTATTATATCATTTGAAAAATAAGATATTAATTTCATCTTCTTGTATATTATGCTTTTTGCATGTGGTCATACGGTTAATGTTGTTAATGTAAGCTATGATTTAGTGTTGAATTATGTTAGTTTTTTTTGTTAAGGACGTTTAAATATAGACGATTGACTTCAAAACATAATGTTAACTGATTAAACAGTCATCTTTCCAATATGTAGCTACTCATTTACAGGAGTGGTTATTGAAAATATATACTTGTGCCTTCTTTAAAGGTTTGCTACTACTTATACATTTTATAGATGTACTGAGAGTTCAAAGCGAAATGTAATTCCATATTTAAAACCATAAATAGACTAGTAAAAATAAATAATATTGAACATACATTCAAATATTTTAAAAAGAATGTTGCGCCCCGAGAGGACTAACGTAAAATTATTATAAAAAAAACCATAGGTAAATAGAATAAACATAAGCATTACCTGTCTGTATTGTGTGTCAGAGACAACGTTACGTTCGCGCTGATGTAGTGGGAAGTTAACACCATCTTTTCCACATTACTAAAGTGATTTATATGGGGAACACAACGCTCATAAGCGATTCTGCTACAGTTCTTGCAATTTACGAAAACTTGTTGAACCTTATTATTTTAATATGTTTAAGCTTGCAATTGTTATTATTTCTTAATGTACCTACATTACATAGGTACATTATATGCATTTATATCTTTTAGTTAAGTTTCGTAACGTCGGAGTGCTCAGTATTTGTATGATATACATATACGGGGCTGTTATTTTACACCGGATATTGAAAACTACCTCATATGTTGAAACTCAGAATCGTTTTTTAATAATTACTGTTATTTCGTTAGAAATTTTTATTTCTGTTAAGAATATTGTTATATTTCTGTGGATAATCTTCGTGGACGCTTACAGGCTTAAGGTGTCTAAAAGATATCTCAGTGTTTATAAAAGCTATTCTTTATCCCTCCAAACAAACGGGAACTGCTTTTTGTCGAATTCGACAGTTGATTCATACCATTTCACTTCAAGAATTTAGTTAAAGTGAAGTGGTATGAAATAAACATCTAAAGTGTACACAGAGAGTCTGGTATTCGTGAATTACAAGAACTATAACTTACTCATTATAGTGCCTAAGATAATTTATTACCTAACTTATTTCTAAATGTTGTATATTATTATGCATTTTATAAATGTATCAATATAAAATAAATAAATCTGATAAAATAAATATTTTTAAACCATAGCTTCGTACAAGAAACTTTGCTTTACTAATTATACACGTTGTATACTTTTCTATCAATAAAAAAATAAAGCAGTGTATTGATTTTTATTACATGCATTACGAAATGAATGCGATTGTTGTCTGGTGGCGTTACCACACAACTTATTGTAAGTTATGCATTAAACACCCATGCAAAGTATACTATATTGATGCGAGCTGTTCTATGAAGAAGTACTTCTAGCCGAAATACAAACTAAAAAAGGAAAGAATTCATTGTAAATGTATATTTTTGACTTTTGCAAATTAGGACTCAAACTATATTTTGTAAACAGGCTTTTCTTTTTTTATACCACGTAGGTGGCAGACAAGCACAGACTTATATTTAATGAACTTATGTTTCCTAGTTTGGCTACAAAATTATGCAATGTAGACTCAACTGTCATTGTGCAAAGATATAACCATAATATTTCACAGAGAAATAAATACTGTACTTATTTATGTTGATAAATTAGACCTGCCAAAATACCTACTCTTTTATTTGATTACATTGGATTATTTCATTTGTCATTATGTAATTGTCGGCTATCGGCGCTTTCACTAAGATTTAGGTTAATTTATGCAATTATAATGATATACATTTGACTCAAAAAATAATGACTAACGTGATATGTCACGATATCATGCATGTAAGTAACAGTCACAATCCCATCCATTAACTACTACTAATAAATAACAACTGATTTCCCATGATTAATGTTTATCGACACCAAGTATGGTATGTAAACATAGAATATCATTTAAAATGGTAGATATAAAATGCGATTACATGTATGTAGTATAATGTAATCAGCTCTACTATAGTAACAGAGAAAGATGACGTGTTTGGTAATATTCTGTTTGTTAAACATAGCATTTGCTAGTCAGAGCGCCGAGTTCCCTAGTTCTAAATTAGTAGAAAAAGCTGTACAAATAACAACTAAATATTATAAAGACCGATTTGTGACATCTGTGATTTGGGTATACAATGATTCAGAAGAAGTTAATGATTTTTTAACAAAATATGCTGGTTCTGTAGTGCTTATAACTATTTTTGATGTTAATAATAATAATGCGATTCTTAATACAATGGAAAATGTTGGATACTGCCAGTCAATTTTCTTCGCAACTGAATCCGAAACATTCGATACCTTTATGTCTCTTATAAGTGAAAATATCAAAACATCAATTCGACTAGTACTTGTTTTCGAAAAACCTATTAAAGACATTTTGGAACTTTCAACTTTTATGAAGATAGCTTGGAAGAATGGACTGGCTAATATAGTGGTAATAAGTAAAGATTACAGTGACGAAATAACAACATCGACATATTATCCATATAGCAATGGAAAGTGTGAAAATGATTTACCAATAAAATTAGATCCTGACGAGAACATGTTTCCAAATAAATTTAAAAATTTCAATAAATGTCCCATCAGAATTATAGCACTATATTTTTTGCCATATGTGGATATGAGTATTATAAAATCTGAGAATGGTACTGTTACCGAAGTTGGTGGTTATGATGGTATTACGCTTTCACTTATAGTTAATAAGTTGAATGCTACTCTAAACATAAATATTGACACTGTTAGGGACTATGGAACTTTTTCAGAAGGAAAAGCAACAGGTGGTTTTTCTGATTTGGTGTACAAAAAGGCAGATATGCTACTTCCAGCTGGAATACTGACATTAAGTAGATACTCTACATCTCAATTAACTCACGTTTATCATACTGTAGATATTAGATGGATTGGACCAAAACGTCGAGAAATTTATAATGGACTCAAGCTCTTGTTACCGTTTATGGATATTGTGACACCTGTACTTTGTTTAACATTTTTTATTTATATTATTGTTGCGTTATTAATAAAGAGACGTGATAAACATTGCTATGAAAGAAAGAATATAAGCCTTCAAGCATTTGCACTGTTACTTGGTCAGACAGTTAACTTCGAAACGAAGATGACATTCCTTAATAATTTTTTTATGTTTTGGATTTGGTTTAGTTTCATAATTCGAATTGCATATCAAGGAGACCTGGTGCAGTCTCTTCAGAACGAGCTTTTGGAACCACCGTTTGACACTCTGGAAGATGCAGTGACTAGAGTGAATGGATTCGGTGGATCCCCAATTTTTCAAGAATATTATAAAGGCACAATATTTGAACATAATTATAAATTACTAGAATTGGCGGATATTAGATATTATTTTGAAAGTATTGCTGCTGGAGAAAGATTTTTACTAGCAACAGATACATTTTTGGTTGGTCATATTCGAAACTCTCTTCAAATTTTAAATACTGAAATTAATAGCCCCGCTGCATATTTATATATGCGTCCTGGATGGGCAGCAGCCCAAATGATTGATTCTACAGTCGTACATTTGGTAGAATCAGGCATTGTTGAACATATTAGAACTTCGAAAAATGAAGTATCACATAAAAAAATTAATGAAGCCGAAAAAGTTCATGCTTTGGACATGACGTTGCTATGTGCCTGCTTTTATGGTTTGGGTTTGATGAGTGTACTATGTACTGTACTATTTATAAGCGAAGTAATGTATGATAAACACACATGTTTTAAACTTCGGTATAAACGATCAATTATTGAATAGAATAAATAAATGCATGTTTTTATACAACATACATTATTATATACAGAATCACCCAAAAATATTCAAATTCAACGGGCAAAGTCACGTCGAAGAGTGTACAAAGAAGGAAACCTTTGGATGTTCTCAAGAATGAAAAGGCCATGTGTGGTGCCCGCTTCCCATCAGGTGGGCCGTGTGCTTGTCGGCCACCTATGTAGTATAAAAAAATAACAAATCTGATTTTTTTATGCAGGGACAGTATTATTTATATATAAGTATGTATTATGATATTTTTGTGAATTTTTTAATTGATCAAAAATGTAGAAAAGAAGGTTATTTGTAGGTATCACGTTTTTATGGCACGATAGACATAATTAAAATTAACATTAAATGTTTTGTGTAAATAGTTGCATCTTTCAGAAACATGTTTCAAGTTCCTAACTCTAGATTAGGTTAATAAGAAGACAAATTATTATAGAATCGCTGAAAGAATGCGTTCCTGACAGGTTGTGAGCGAACGGGCGATGTAACTTTGAACTGGTGTATAATTTACGGCAAAATTTTAAATATCGTTTATTGACCTTATTAACGAGTGATAACATTAAAAATTTAATTACTGTGCCAATTTACAATACACAGATTAATTTTGGGCTAAAATGATTAACAATTAATTAATTAAAAATATAAAATCAATAGTTTTTAAAAGTCATACACGTCAAACTGCGCTGTTTCAAGGTTATGTCAAATGTTCGCTTTCATACGGCTTTCATAGTGATGAGACAAAATAACAAGGCAATTGTAACCGCGTATTTTAGTAATCTTAATAATAATAATCTGTTGGTTGAAAAATATAAAATAGAACGTTATTTTGTATTTTTGTTAATGTGTGTTAATGTAAAAAAAATATGTAATTTTGTAATAAGCCCCTACCCAAGCTAATAGAAAGAATGAATCATATTTTTATAATGAATGAAATGAATATGATTTTTTTTTATTATTTCAGGCAATAACCCATCATTACAATTAATAATCACATAAAATTAAATAAGAATGAAACAAAATTAAACATATAAAATTGGAAAAACAAATAGGGCGGATAGATAGCCAAATTAGAATAAAATTAAAATTAAAATGAAATCACGTTGTCACAATTGCTGACTGTGATTATTATTATGTTATTGTAAGTTGGGAACAGGTTTAGAGAACGGTTCTAGGTAAAGTTATTTATTGTACATAACTAGTCATGACGAATTGACATGTGTCAGGAACGCATAGTCTCAGCGGCCAAACTATAAGCACAATGAAAAATGTAGCGCAGTTTGAATTGCAATCGAAATAGATAATTTATATAGAATAGATGATATTTGATAATGTTTTTTAAATAGTGATTTACTGTTTTGGTGTTTATTGAAAGATCGCACTTTACTAACTAGGTATGTAATTCCACGTTGCAAACAATATTTATAACATAATATTTTTGCATTTCAGGTTGTGTCAGATGTGCGTGTATGTGTGTCACGGTTAGTTTGTGTTCAATAAATATGATTGTACCTCTTTCCCTGCTTTTATTTCTAGAAAATCATTTTATGTACCTACTATAGTTGAGTCAATTTAATAGGCCACATTTGACGTTTGTTAGTTTTATATTCATAATGAGGTGACCTGTTAAAAAAGGTCGATTAAAACGAATGAATCGATACGGACTTGAAAGATAATGTGACTTTTTAAAATCCTCAGGTGAATCCCTGTCTCATTATTATTTTTTCTATCGTAAATTTAAGGAGCAAAATAAGACAAGTACATGATCTATACTTATAATAAAACTGTAGGGAGGTCAATTCTGTTCATTGAATATATTTACAAAACAACTATTGGGGGATGATTGGTGATCGATACTAATGCAAAAAATGCAATCAGTAATTTTTTTGTCACAACGTGGTTATTAATTTTATGATGATATTTCTTCAAACGTAATCATTGCATTCGATTCTACTTATCAGCTTTCGATTTTTAGAGTAACATGCCTAATGTTTAAAAAGAAAAAGGATTAACTGACACAACATTGTAATGACAAGGTGACAATTGTAATGACAATAACAATGACGTTCAGTTCTATAAATCAGAAATTGTTTATTATGTTTAGAATGGTTTATTGGTGAAAGCAAAACGTAAAATTACTTGTATCTATCATTATTACAATAAATATGTAATAGTAATTGAAAAAAGTTAAGCAATTGTGCAGTTCTAACAAAACGAAAAATATATAATTTGATGCCCACCGCGGCGCGTCGCGTAAAAGGTTGCGATGTTGAATTTTGATGAATTGTCAAATGTGGCCTATTAAATTGACTCCACTATAGATTACTACACATAGAAGGTGACCATGAGAAAGGTAACTCGGATAGACTGTATGCGGAAGGTAGAGGATCGGGTGATAATGTGCATATTAGGAGAGAGGCCAGGAACTTCAGTCATCTCATTCCCACAAGCTGGTTCGCAACCCGGTACCGAGTCGGTCGGTAGCTCATCAAGCAATGACTTCTTAATAAGACCATATTTTTGTGAACACCAGTCAGTACGCTACGGGCATAATGTGCCTATTCAATATAACCGACCACTAACTACATAGTGATGTTCGTAAGGTTCATTGCGAATAGAGATAAATAAACTTGTAACAGAAATGCAGAAAAGAGAGCTTAGGTACACATACACTTGAGGACTGGACTCCCATAATTGACAACATAGACACAAACCAGACAGTGAGCTCCTTCTATAACTTACTGTGGCTACTTACTATGGCTTACTGGTAATATGAACTCGAACTCGAGGATGACCAAAATTAGCCACTACAAATTTTAGATTAAGCCGTGCCATTCACTGCATGCAACGTTATGGCCAACTCCATTTGCGCACACGAAAGTTTCCCAATGATCTCTATGATCAGCCCCTTTTTTTTTTCCGTGCGGAAATCCTCATGGATACCCACCCCGCTGTACGTTTAATTTACTTACGATATATAAACTTTTGCAATAACATGCTGCTTAAGCTCAAAACCGAATACGAAAATGGAAACTTTATAATAGCACAAATAACACCAAAAACTTTGTAAAACTATAAAATCTATAACTAAGACCGAACTGTAGGAACTCTTAACACTAACGAGTGGTACTGAACGCCGACATTCTCTTAATATTTGCGATACATACTTCTCAACTATTGGAACCGCTGGTTACCGCTGGGAACATAACACGATGTTATTATGGCCATAGTCTTCTGTAGTGTTCGGAGGTACTACCACAGTCGGACTGCTCAGGTTGGACGGGAGATATTGTCGTCGTGTCCTACCTCCTTATAGCTTCTACCTCCTTGTGTCCTACTCGTTGAAGTGAACCGTATCATGGAACCCATTACATACCCGGATCTATACGTAAATATATACTCTATAGTCTATTGGTTGGTGGGTCGTGGATCGTGGACTTTTGCTTCTGTTGGTGATAATTTTTTTTGTATTTGCTCATAAAAACCTGTGTACGTTTTGTGTTCATAAATAAAGTTAGTTTCTTTCTTTCTTTCTTATAAACTAGATTATATGACTTGAAATAAATAAAATAAATAGCCATCATCGCGTATAGTGTTTTGTTGGCACCTAACAAAAGATACAGTGACAAATAATTTGTGTCCAATATACCTACTGTAAAAATAAACTAGCAACCTAACCTCGCTTCGCTTCGGTTGATACGAGTCCTTTTTAACTCAACTTTTACACGAAGTATAAATAAAGCCTATGTCCATCGGGGATAATGTGCTTTTGAAATGGTGAAATTTTTTTTTCCAATATGTACAGTGGTTCCGAAGATTACCCCAAATATACTCACACTCACACAAAACATACTCAGAAAATTCAGCCTTTCCCTTGATGATATTATCCTAGATTTTAAAGACGCATCGTCCCTATCGTTGCCACGATATATATGACTCATTCCTTTACAGTTAATGGTGTGGGTTGAACCAATTACATGCATTAGTATCTAAAATATTATTTCATTATAGCATGCAACTTTATTGACTGGCAATGAAAATTTTAAAAGCTTTACTATTCAGATATACTAGTAATGTAGATACTATTAATACTAAAAATAAATATTTTTGCTTAGTTAAATAAAACGAGTGTTTATTGGTTTGGTTATAAAAATAATACATCACAGACACAGCTGTATTTGTGCAAAGGTTTCATCATATTTCACAAAGAATACAAGTTCTGTTAGTTGATTATATAGCCTGCACTTGTCAAAATATTCTATTTGATTCTTGTCTTCGTGACAATAACTAATTTACGAGTATAGGTAAGTTATTTACACTGATTGAAGAAGAGTGGTTTATTTCATTTTTCATAACACGGTAATTGTCGGGTTTTAGTGGTTACAGTAAAGTCTAGGTTAATTTATACAGGTATCACGATAATGTATGTGTCTAAAATTTTACTAATATGATATATCATCGAAAACAGCATGAAAATAACAACCACATACCTATCCATTATCTACTTAAGTACTATTGTAAATACTTAAGTAACCTACTGATTGTTCAAAATGGTATAAAATACGAGTACGAGCTATAACTTGAGCTCTGAAGCAACTGAAGTTACAGAAAATGATGAGCTGTTTGTTGATAATCGGTTTCGTAAACATCGCATTTGCTAGTCAGAATACTCAGAATGCAACTGCCAAGTTAGTAGAAAAAGCTGTTCAAATAACAACTAAATATTACGAAGATCGGTTCGTAACATCTGTGATTTGGGCTAACAATGATTCAGATGTAGTTAGTGATTTTTTGACAAAATATGCCGGATCTGTAGTGCTTACACCTATTTCTGATGATGATAATAATAATAATGGAATTCTTGATACTATTGAAGAATTTGGATATCGGCAGTCGATTTTCTTCGCAACTGCACCTGAAACTTTCGATAACTTTATGTCTCTTATAAATGAAAATGTCAGAGTTTCAATTCGACTAATACTTGTTTTCGAAAAGCTGATCAAAGACATTTCAGAGCTTTCAATTTTCATGAAAATAGCTCGGGAAAATGAACTTGTTGATATAGTGGTATTAAGTAAAGATTACAGTGATGAAATTATAATATCGACTTATTATCCATACAGCAATGGAAATTGTGAAAATCATTTGCCAGTAAAATTAGATCACAACGAGAACATGTTTCCAAATAAATTTAAAAATTTCAATAAATGTCGTATCAGAGTTAGAGCTCTATTTTTTATGCCATATGTGGATGTGAATAATACAAAGTCTGAGAATGGTACTGTTACTGAAATTGGTGGTTATGATGGTATCACACTGTCACTTATAGCACATACATTGAATGCTACTTTAGACATAAATATTGACATTAATTCTGACCACTATGGGACTTATTCAAATGGAAAAGCAACAGGAGGTTTCGGTGATTTGGTACATAAAAAAGCTGACATGCTACTTCCAGCTGGATTACTAACACTGGGTAGATATTCAGTGTCTCAGTTAACTCATGTTTATCATATTTTAGATATTAGATGGATTGGACCAAAACGTCGTGAAATTTATGATGGATTCAAACTGTTGTTACCATTTGTAAGTATTGTAACGCCTGTACTCTGTTTAACGTTCATTACTTTTACTATTGTGGCGTTATTGATAAGAAGATGCAATACTCATAACAGCGAAAGAAAGAAAGATATTGGCTATCAAACATTTGCACTGTTACTCGGTCAGACTGTTAATTTTGAAACAAAGATAACATTCCTGAATAATTTCTTTATGTTATGGATTTGGTTTTGTTTCATAGTTCGCATTGCATATCAAGGAGACCTGGTGCAGTCTCTTCAAAACGAGCTTTTAGAGTCACCGTTTAGCTCTCTGAAAGATGCAATATCTAGAGTTGATGGATATGGAGGATCCCAAATTATTTCAGAATATTACAAAGATACACCATTGCAACATGATTATAAAATACTGGGATTACTTGATATAAGACATTATTTTGAAAGTATCGCTGTTGGAGAAAGATTTTTGATAGCAACAGACACATTTTTGGTTCGTCACATTCGACATTCTCTTCAAATTTTAGATATTCAAGTTGGTAGCGCCGCAGCATGCCTGTATTTGCGCCCTGGGTGGCCAGCAGCTCAAATGATAGATTCTATAGTCGTACATTTGGCAGAATCAGGCATTATTGAACATATTAGAACTTCGAAAATTATAGAGAAAAGAATAAATGAGGACGAAATAGTACATGCTTTAGATATGACGATGCTTTGTGCATGCTTTTATGGTTTAGGTTTGATGAGTGTACTATGTTCTGTAATATTTACTATCGAAATAATGTATGACAAGTATACATGTTTTAAATGTCACAAATTGAAAACGTGATATTGATCATTATATTAGAAAAAGTAAAAGTAGGTACCTACGTCAAAAAAACTATGGCAATAATTTTGTGCGATTCAACAGGAAACCAGTATCGCGATTTTGCGAGTATACTACACCCAACTACACCGCAGTGATTTTAATTATTCGTCATAACAGACAATCGATTACCTTATAATTGTTACATTTTAGGTATAAATATGGATGTTTAAGTGTCACGGATAATTTGTATTCAATAAATATTACAGCACCAATTTTCTACTTTAATTTAAAATGAGCAAGACCGCGTAGGTAGATATTATGGTGTTAAACACTGATCCCGAATTCGTCCGCAACGGTGGCGGTAATTTGGTTGAGCACATTGATCAAGGATTGGAATCCTCTACTTGACACATTATGATAACATCGAATGAATTGAAAGGGCTGGTGTAACCATCATTAGGTCTGTCTTTTAAACAGCTGCGAAGCGGAGCCGTTGCTAGAATAATTTTTATGCACGCATTCGTTGCTAAAGAATTCACTTACAAAATATATTCATTAACACATGGCTACACGATCATTCATTTTCCATGTTTCACAATAGTAACTCAAATTTTTTTGTCCTCAAAATTAATATAATAAAAAAAAACATAAAACAGCAATTCGTAAAGGCATTGTGTTTGCATGGTACTGTTTTCAACCATTCTCAAATATTCAACGCGCGCCACAGGCGGCAAGCGAGCCCCCAAATGGACCTAATTCTATTTCGGCATTATTCTGACATCCATGATCATTAATTCATAATACTTTATTTGGTTTAACACTGATTTGGATTTTCTGTCGAAGTTTTGCGGTAAATAGTTCGGATGGAGGCTTTAGAAGTCATTAATAAGAGAGAAATTTATTGGAGTGTTCAATAAACTTGTCGTACTTATAAGGTATTTTTCATATTGCCCATCCTGACTTCCTAAAACAGAATATCGTATTTTACTTCCTTAGGACCAGAATTTTCAACTTCCTTCCTAGTAAATGCTTACAACACAAATTGTATCAAATACCCTAGACAATTAGGGTCGCATGACGCATTTTAGATTCTGCGGTAGCAAATCAGTCAGAATAAGTAATTATATTTATATAGACGGTATTCAACTGCCAAAATTTCAAGCTTATAGCTTCAGCAATTGAAGCTTTGCATCAATCAATCAGTGGAGACAATTAAATATAGATAAAGCTATATTTTGCATTAGCTTATTGTTTGTATAAGACTGGAAAGCGGGATATCCTTTTAATGTAGGTATCCTTATTTACACAATTATAGTTAAGGAGGTAATTATAGTTAAGGAGTTATGAGTAACAACTTAATGAATATTAATAGAAAATTGTTTAATAAAACAAATAAGAACATTAACTGCTAATTCATATCTCAATTAAATAATTATTGAAATGATATCAGAAACTGAAGTGGAAATGTGCAAACAGAACGTCGCGTCGGTCAAGTATAGACTCCATTTGCCAATGAAATGCAAACACAGGTAGGCCACATTTGATCGAACCAATCTGAACTCGCCCTCAGCATCGTGCATAATTTAATTGCATCATGAATATCTTTGACAGAGAACTACTTCTCGTACTTGTGAATTTGGACAGAAGTGTATGACATATTTGTATATGAACAAGTTGCACGGGGTCGATATCGAAGATTATGTGCTGACCAAATGGTTGAGGCTTCTATAAAGGGTAGATCAGAAGTTTCAATTTGTAGGAAGTGTATGAAAGTGTGCTACGCAGCGTCCCACAATTGTCCGCTGTAGTAAATAAAGCTTTTCATGTGTGTGAAGGCAGAAATAATAATAGCTGTTGGTTTTGTTTATGGCGGCTAGTTGCAAAAGGTGTGTGTCAAATGTGACGCATTGTAATGAGAATACATACTTATACCTACTCATGCTTACATAGTTCACCCTTCAGGGTAGGCAGAAGCAACAGCCTGTCATCTGCTTGTCTTTATACACTTTACAAGCTTCGTTTACTATCATTAAACCTTATATTAGCCCACTTGTTTTGAATGATTTTGACCGCTCAGTGTTTGCTCTACAACTAAAGTTTTTACTACATTAAGCGGAATAACAATGTCATTTATTTAATGCTTTGCTTTATATCATTATTCATAGTTTTATTATCTGAAATATATACCAGTTAATATTATTACCGTCTTTTTCATACCGCCATTTTATTTAAGTGTGCTATCAAAGTAGAAAATACCAAGTATACAATTTTGACCGAGAAATTCTATGTAAATGTAACTCTCTATTGTTACCGATTTGTATGCAATGGCATATTTATCTACATCTTATGAATGCTGATACCATCTATGTGTTTATTTGGATACAAATACGGTTCTTTAGTTTACATGCTTTATCCTTATTCTTGTTTAAACCAATATTTTCAAAATGGAGCGTAAATTATATTGTCTCTTTTAAAGCCTACGTCTACAGATTGATGGATGATGCTCTGAATTGGCTTATAAAGCCGTATAAAGAAAGAAGGAGAAGAAATAAGTGGGCCCAAGCCTAAGTAAGCAAAGTAAACCTTGGATGTAACCGTTAACAACGCTAAAATGATGATGACTATTGCTGTTTAGAGGTAGATTCAAATATATGTACTTAAAAGATACTCATTATCACCAATCCTTGGTCTTCCAAAGGACCCAGGTATATTTCCGGTTACATCTATACTAATATTATAAAGAGGAAAGATTTGTACCTATTTTTGTATGTTTGTATGTTTGTAATGAATAGGCTCAAAAAGTACTGGGCCGATTTAAAAAATTTTTTCACCAATAGAATGCTACATTCTTCCAATTTGACATAGGTTACATTTCATTTTGAAAAAAATTAGGGATCCTTGGAAAAACTGGAATTTACACTCGGGCGAAGCCGGGTCCCGGGTCGCTAGTGATTTATAAAGTAACGCTGGACGACGGTTAATACTTCTATATTTGTGGTAATTAAGTGAAAAAATATGTCCCGATAAAACTAAGGGTCAACCTTTTTTAATTGCCACTGAAAATAATTGAATCATGGACCGTAGTTACAGCCACCACATTGCACGGATACACATACTTATTACTTATTTTAATTTAGAATAAATGTTTAAAGAGCTATGCACACGACCGTTAGGCCGGAGTCTCGTCCGTTTGGCGGTTATCTGTAGCGTCCCGATAACCATAAATTGCCGGTCACTATGCGACCGGTGGCCCGGCAAACTTTTGTCTCCTACCGATTTTAGTCGGATGATACATCATTATCTTTATAACTCACATTTTTTATGAGTTAGGTTATCACATGTATGGAATTTAAGAGAATAAGGATATGGTAAGTAGATAGACAGAATATACCTACCATGAAATTAGACAAAAGAAATTTAGACAGCAAATTGTCTATTCCATAGTAAGTTACAGTGATTCATATTTTAGCTAGGTAAATAAGTTATAATAAGTGTTTTTTTTCTTGTTTTCTTGTTTAAGATTTGGGTATAAAAATTAAAAAATAGGAAACTCCAGGACCAGCACGGGATCTATATAATTGAGGACGTACAAAACAGGTTTAAACGAAAAATATGTGGTTTTGGAAAACTAGGTACAAGGTATAATACCACGGAACAGAAAACACTAGGATCCGCCTTAAAAGCGTTTTATGTAGTAAAAGAACAGATCCAGGGTTATAAATTGTAAGAAGACCAAAAGGAACAAAATTCATAGACAAAAATGCAAAAATAAATTTGAATACACGAAGAGCACTCATTCAATCAAATATGATGCTCTTCATGGACTAGGCTAGGTATTATTCGCGCAGGTACTATTCGGACGGGCGTTCTAGGACTAACTCGAATCCAACATCATTGTGATACACATAAATAGGTATTACGTTTCAAGACTGTGAATGTTACTGTACGCACCAATAAATTTCCCACGATCACTATAACCCACTTCGATCGAAGGCCCACATTTCCATGTAAATGAATTTTGAAACGGTGCGTGCTATCAGTGCTACATATCTTTAATAACCATAAATCTGCAATTCGAAACTCCAATGATTATTTATGGCATAGAAAAAATCATTTGAGCTTTGGGATTCAAAAATTAGTGTTATTAAGCGTATCAACAGTTTCAGACTGAAATAAGGTAAGGCGGCTTCCACTTCAGTTATCTTCGATATGACGTCCGCATAAATTAAATTGACATCATAATCATCACACTGTTAGTCAGAGTAGGCAGCTTTCAGATTAAAGAAGAATCATCAAAATCGGTTCACCCAGTTGAAAGTTCTGAGGTAACTAACAACAAAA
The DNA here is from genome assembly GCA_963576445.1 of Lithosia quadra. Classification (NCBI taxonomy): domain Eukaryota; kingdom Metazoa; phylum Arthropoda; class Insecta; order Lepidoptera; family Erebidae; genus Lithosia; species Lithosia quadra. Next base: position 5,748,072 of record OY754884.1, on the reverse strand, counting down.
TAGTCAAACTTCCTTCTTTTTTAAATCCTCTAAAAATAAAACTCATAGTTAAAGGAACTTCACCTTGAGTAAAAATTTGTGGTAGTTTTTGAAACTGCATTAAATTTCAATTTTTGCTGCTGCATATTCTGCGGCAAATAGAGAAATAACTTTGGATCTTTGTAGGTTGACCTTATAATGAGTTTTATCTTTCGAAGAAACTCCAAGTATAGCCGGACTTTTAATTTGTAGACTAACCCTACCGTCAGTGCCCTGTGCAGTAAGAATACCTATTGAATTTAAATATAAAACACTTGTATCTTTTGAGAGATATATCAATTTAAATACGGTGAAGTTCTTATTCTCTATCCCTAAAGATAAATGTGGCGGCATGTATTGCTAGAAGGCATTATATGGCCCTGTGAAACTGTAACGTGTCAATAGATTATTATAATGTTACATACATTGTCAACATACCTAGTTTTCTAAGAAACTAGCAAATAACCTCGGCTTCGGGTTTTCGGATTTGTTGGAGGTTGTTGTCCTTTCTACAAGCTTTGCTATTTAGATATTTTACCAATGCGAGAGATGTTGTATACAATTCAACTTCTAACTTGCGATCTCTGAAGTTGCATTTCAATGTTCTTCGCCACACAAGTTGTTGTCGCCTTATATGTTGTATCTGCTACCGATAGATAAATAACAGGTCCTACTTATGTTGTCGTATAGATGACAAAGTGGTTGGCGCGTCATTTTCAGCATAGCTCATTTGTAACGTGGAGTAGGCCGTGCTAACAATGGCATGTGCGAATGCCAGCACCAAGTGACGTCAATACACGCTGTTGTTGTCGAAGTGAATTGTTGTGCTGCCGACTCCTGTGCTCGCATAAGCGATAAATCGTGTAGAAACAATAGCATAGTAGGCGCCTACCGTCGAACCATCAGACACGCATAAATCAGTCGCTTTACTAACGTGAACCTTGTTGTATGGACAAGCGCAGCTGTAATAAAAGTGATGTCGTAGCATGCTCCGTTAATCTGTATCTATACGATTATAAATCTGCCTTTGCAATTCCTTGTTTTTTCATGTTAGACAGACGGTATGGTTGGCAATCAAAATTCGGAAATACCTTATACGTGTAATACAACTTGTACTTATACAAAATATTTAAAGCTACTGCATTATTCACGTTGAATATTTACGATTCGTTTTTTTCGGTACATTGATAAGTAAATACAAAGACAGTCGCATATTTATGTTAGCTGGATTACATAACTATATTTATATACTGTAGACTCTGCTGTAGAGATTTCATTCCGTAGCAGCAGTTGAGTAGTTAGACAACTTGCTACGAGTATACAGGGCCTCGATTCTGCTAAAGGCAAACCACTGTAAAAACCACTGACACTCTTAAAATGCTATTTAATTTTAGACTTTAACCTTATACAGTTTAAGTCTAAAATCAAATGAAAAGAATTCGTTTAACTTTTTCATTCGCTCTACAAAATATCATTTGACTTTAGACTTTAACCTGATAATAATAAAGTCTACAATTAAATGGCATTTTTTAGAGTGTCAGTGGTAAATCAGTGGTTTGTCTTTAGCAGAATCAAGGCCCAGAGTGTACCAGATAGCTTCGAACACACATCTTGCTACGTAAAGTTTGATACAGGTTGGTGTAGTTTATATCCAAACAAAACATGTAAATACTACATACGTATCAATATTCGTATCTATCTAGAAGTTATGTAGATGTAATTTAATAATATTAAATTACATCTACATAACTTTTTATTTGTATTAAATTATTTTACTTCTATACCTACTTATAAATCTGTTCAATTTATTTTAAATCTTTTTTGTACTCAATCTTAAGTAGGTAGGAGGAAAAATACATCATCGGTTCATTTTTTGAGGTTAATTATCTCGTCGTGGTACATAGGGACGTCGAATCGTGTTTATGTGTAAGGGCCTTCACTCTAAAGGCCGACATAAAAGTCGAACCCACCATCTATATGAGCGGTCTTTTACTTTATATTATCGCTCCACTGGGCAGAAAAGTTATTTCTTATTGAAATATGTAATTGAAGTACCTAGTTGTAAATACAACTTAAGTTCGTTATTACATTCCTTGTGATTCATTTGTCGAGAAGCAAGTGAATGACTGAAGACTAACAATGAGTACAAAGCAAAAATTTATGAATAATTTTCAGCTGCTTGTTTTAATTAATATAAAGAAAATCCAGTATTTTTGCCATCAACTTCATAATAGCTATGCCAGAATTGTAAGCAGCAAAACAATTAATTATGTGAAATGTTCAACAAAGCTTCTAACACGATTTTAATTCAATTTTCTAGAGTAATTTCAGAACTCATTATGTAGATGAATATTAAAAATAATACCTACTATGGGCCGAGCCGTAGTGTTAATACTCGTAATAGTCGTAATATTTCGACTCGACTATTGAAAGTCAAGAGGTTCTACTGTGAGAAAGTGTCGACAACTGTCGTCGAATTTCACAATTGCTACCCCGTCTGAATTTTAATAGTCCCGTTTATTTATTAAAATACTCCTTTAATACTTCCGTTTCACTCAAAGAATTTCCCGGGACGATAATGTTTGTTCTTAATTTGAAAATCAGATTTATTTTGCACAGAAAGGGTTTATTAGAAAAAGTCATCAAAGAAGGGCCTTAATTAAAATTTTCTTCTTGACTTGTTTATTTCATTTACTTATGTAGCGGCCTCTACGGAAAGGTAAGTTATTACGATGTTTTCAACTACAGGGATGTACGAGGCCTCACGAAGATCTTCGGAGTCCAAGCAAATCTCACCTGCAAGCTGTACCGCTAACTGACAGGCTAGGCTCTAGCTCCGGCTTTTCTTTCGGGGTTTTCGTCAGACGGCAGTTTGCGCAGTTGTCAAAATTATCTACTTATAAATCAATAAAACCTTTCTGTTTTGAAATCAGCTAAGCATGGAATTTATATAAAGAAAATACTTAAAACATATTTATAGCTATGTTGTGTCAGAAGATTACAAAAGATCAAACCCAATAAATTAATTATAAAAACCTGTAATAATTGTCATTATCCAAAAGAATCTTCACAGAAAACAGCTACTATAAAAGGTCAGGGCCATAATGTCATAATTGCTGCGGTTAGCCTAGATTTTTTGTTCGGTAGGTTAGCCACAAGATTAGCTAATCGCACTTATTTTCTTAACTCATACTTATAATATATAGAGCATCCAGAATAATAATTCTTGAATTTAAATTATTCACATCTCCCCAAAAATTAGAGAGAGGCTTTGTTACTCTTTTTACTTAAAAAGAGTAAGAAAGCCTCGGCGAGGTGAGTAATGTAGAAACCATCAGGCAATGGCATGACAGCTGTCTGCATCTTAATATAAAACAGATCAACTGAACTCCTTGGAATTAAACCAATCGTTGATATAATGGCTATAGTTGTGCAGTGTCCCCACTCTCTACATGTTGGCAGCCTCGAGTGTCAGTACCAGACATTTCTATTTTAAGTTATCGTGATTTCATTTATTCCAGGTTATAGTTAATTTCAATTATTAAGTTAGGATATACTACCTGCTTAGTTGAATGATCCAAAACTACTCATGATAAGAACTATATAATATCTATATTAATATTATAAAGAGGTAAAGTTTGTGATCTCGGGATCTACTGAATCGATTTTAAAAATTCTTTCACCAATAGAAAGCCACGTCATTTGCGAGTGTCATAGGCTATATATTTTATTGGAAAACTGGAATTTACACCCGGTCGAAGTCGGTTCCCGGGTCGCTAGTCAGTTATATTATACTTTAAACACAGGCTTACAAACGCTGTGTAAACTATTATAGTGATGATCACTATTGAGATTTTCTTTCATGTAAGTTATAGAACTCCCAGTTTCTGCAGTTGCGAGTTTGCTGAACGGTGGCCTATATCAAACAGAATTGTTGATCGAAATCGTAAAGCGGCACAATCCATTCACTCCGCTTGGAGTGACACATGTCTCTACCAAACAATATCCTCCGCTTCAAAAGAATTTAGCTACATATTCAAGAAACAATTTTATAGGAATAGAGGCTACTATGGGATTACTTCGGAAGCTGTGATTTTATAAGTTGACTAGCTGACCCACCCCGGCTTCGCCCGTGGCGTATTTCGAACCCCGATGCACCCTTTTTAACTCACATAATATGCTACATAATTGCATAATTTATCAGTTTTCTTAAAATGTATGGTAATCTACCGGAATTGTTCACATTTATAATTATTGCTCCGCTCCCTTGGGCAGTAGCGTGATGATATTCAGCCTATGACATTCACGGATAATGTGGGTTTCTATTGGTGAAATAGAATACAATTTAACAAATATACAAACACACAAACTTTACTTCTTTATAATATTAGTATAGATTAAACCTTTAATATATTACCTTTTACCAGTATTATAACATGCTAATTGGTCGATGGCGAGTAGTCCCTTTTCGGGGAATAGTCAGCACGAGTTATAGAGATGTAACTTCTCTGGCGATTGCTCTTCGCTTCGCTTAAGCTAATAATTCTCTTTCAACTCACTGTCGGTTTATTCATAGCAAAGTGCTCGGTAGACAGCTCTTTACTCGTCTCTTATTGTGGCAACTGATGGCAACAAAAAACATAAATACACTATTTGAATGAAATTTTAAGCAATTGCATGCTAACTATTTCCAATGATTTTCTGATCGGAAAAAATGATCATCCAGGACGGGACTTGATTTTCATTCAATTAATCGGGTGGAGAATCTAAAAATTATGTTTAAAAACAATTGCAATATTGTTCATTGTTACCGTAGTTCGAACGAATTACACTCGTGACTGGCAACCGCGTATGAAAACAATGATAAAAGTAGATAGAACCATGTATGTAGCTGGAATCTTAGCAAATGGAAAAATATAGTTCCTGCCTACCACATTGGGAAAAAGACGTCACTATAGGATCTGTAGTTATGTATACTACAATAATAGTCTAGTCAGTATGGTAGTATGGTAGGTATGAATTCAGATGAGCGACAGGCATCCCCCAAAATACCTTATTATCAATTGCTATCAAAGCAACATGTTCATGACGTGTTTTGAAACTGCAGCTTAATCGCGCATAATGAGATGACCTCAAGGACAGTTACCAAAAATACTGCACAGTTTAATAAAAAGCAAACTACCGTAAAGTCGTAAAATATTGTATCAAATTTCCTAGTATTCCTATTACAGTTTTTATAGGGAGGGACATATCTGTGTTTCTACAGTTTTATGTGATCTTTATACGACGGCTACGAGCACACTGACCCGAGATTTTCTTTCATATATTTTCCATGTCTGTAATTTGGTTTTGTTCGTTCAAAGTTATAGGATAATATTTCTAAAATTTTGGTAGATGTGATTTTATTCTAGTTTACGGTCGGAGTTTCTTGTGGCTTAAAATTTTTTTCCTTCCTCGTCCATTCGTCCATCCATTCGTCTTGCCCTTAAAATCATTGATCAAACTCAGACCAGAACCTTGGAGAATTTTCTCTGCTATGCTAGAAAGAGGTAGATGGTCTGAAAATGTCTGGTAGAGCCCCTGGACTTTTTTACCCAATTCTGAATATGAGTGTCTGCGCGATTCTGCCCACTAGGAAATCGAATCCAGAACCTCCAGGGTCGGCAGCGCGAGTGTGACGCCCCTGGTGTTGCACACGTCCATAGGCCACGGCGACCACTTTCCATCAGGTGGACCGTGCGCTTGTCTGCCACCTAAGTGGTATAAAAAAACCCTCTGGATCTCAAACAACGGAACAGCCCCCGTAGACTAGTGTCACAGCGTAAATAGCTAAGGAAACGAATAGATTAGGTCGATCAATCACAACCAAGCTCGTCGCCGGCGTACAATGCGCGCGCCGCGGCGGAATCACGAGCTGGAGTGTGATTGGTCGACCTAATCTATTCTATTCCTTAGCGATTTAGAGTTTTGACACATGGCCACATGGCATTTACGGGCCCTGCACACTTGTCGCCGCTATAGGATCATCGAAGTAGGTGAAGATAATCATTTCCGACTTTAACAACAAACATTATTTGTTTTTGTTTGCAATCAAATTTCCACCTGAATCTGCTGTTATGGAATCAAAGCCTAAATAGGTGCCTCAAGGGCCGAAGACACAATAGGTATTCTTAGGGAAGAAAACAAAACAAATACAGATACATTACCGTGTTATTTTACCAACAATAACCTATTCTTGATTTGATTTCCACCTTGTTATATTTCTCAAGAGTTTATTTTACTTAGGATTATAACATTCAACATCAATAATAAATTCAATGGCTTTATGAAGACTGTAAATAAAACAATATAACATAATTTCTTTAACATTTAATTTATAAACAGTCAACAGAAACATACATCCAAGCATCACAATTTGCTATACAACACGCTTATACATCAATTTTAGGTACGTCTTTGGCAAGTCGACTCCTTGAACCCCGAAATTATTGTTAAATTCACACATCCCATAAATTATACACTAATTAACACTAAAACCAGGATTAAAATAAATATAGCTCCTCTCAGCTTAGCTGCCCGTAGTATCATAACTATCAGATTCAAATTAACTAATAGACTATTTAATCAAATTAGACTGAGCACTCATTATAGATAAGATCAAAAGACAGTCTTAAAACGGACTATTGTGCTACAGAATCAAAGTGCGCACACTTAAAAAAAAAGTCGAATTACCTACAAATCATGTCGAGAAACAACTGTCTGTAGACTGTCTGTCTCTAATGTGCGGTAGCTTTTAAAAGCAACACTGTAAATTAAATCTACGTTAAACAAATTTATGGAATTGAAAATAGTTTAAGTGTAACATTTGAAATCTATGTAAATGAAATGAACAACGAAAAAAATGAAACGTGAGATCAGCTTTGAAATCAGTTAGTGCGAAACTTGTTAGTAAAAAGTAATAAAGATAAAAGTATGTACGCTTGCATTGATGATATTTATAGCCTCAGAGCAATAAAAACTTAATAAAATGGAATCAGACAATGTTTATCACACAAAGCTTATTTATGATATGTCCCTTCTTGAGCTATGGTAACAGATTAAATTTCACAACGAAAATTAATAATGTAGCAAAGGATCTTAGCGTTAAACTTACATATAAACTGCATTTTGCTATTATTATGTACAGTATCATTGCACCCACCTATGTAAGTATCAACTGACCTCGAAAATACTCAAAAATTAATTATCCAAAATATACAGATAGAACAAATTAAAATATACTATCTACATATTAAACTAATTCATCAATACTGTTAAATTTTAAACAACGGAACTGTATTCGCCAATCACGTAAGCAACTTGGATTCACAATTCCTCTATATATTTGGCATACACAATGGCTTATCAAAATCCAGTGGAATGGCTCTAAAAATATTCTGTATATCTCAAAATTCATTTGGACAATCTTTGGCACTAAAATCTTATGTCTAATACAAGTCTTGCAGACAGAACCAAAGACCAGGTTTATTAACAATATTTGCATTGATTACAACTGTCCTTATATACTAAGTTTGTCTTAAGTCACGATTTATGAGAGAGTTCGACTAGTAAGTCATTTTCACTGATTGCACTTCCTTTGGAAACGTTTGTACAATCGAATATCACATAGACACTTCAACACGAAAGTCCTTCCTGTAAGTTCCGTAACATTTATTTGGTATTGGAATCCGTCATACAAAGTCATTGATTTCGTTCTGTAGGGGAGTTTCGGCTTTGTCTACGCATTTCCTAATAGCATCTAGAATAATCACAACGCGCCGGTCGAGGGCAGCGAGATGAGGCTCCCACAGTACAGGGTTCACTGGATCTGATTTTAATGACTCACGAAGTATTTTTGATATTGGAGTCCCATTATGATATCTGTGGACAAAATATAGGAAGTTTAATAAGAAAAAAGATAAAGTTGCTACTTACCATAACTTTATGAACAGAGTAAATGATTACCAATTTATCACTGATAGCAAGTATTATACAATATCCTTAAAAAAATAAGGATGGTATTTTATTGAATCTAGTTTCAATGACTAGTAGTTTCAACTTCGTCCCATGAAGCTAAACACATTTATTTCATAATTTTGATATCTTAATATATATAAATCTCGTATCACAATGTTTGTCCTCAATGGACTCCTAAACCACTTAACCGATTATAATAAAATTCGCACACCATGTGCAGTTCGATCCAACTTGAGAGATAGGATAGTTTTTGAAACGGATTTCGACATCCACGCGGGCGGAGCCGCGGGCAACAGCTAGTGTATTATGAAATCAAAAACTATTTAACAATGTAGTACGCCGTGTCATGTAATATTAATGTAAAGTGCAAGCATATCCTTAAATAATATTTAACAATAAAGACTTAATAAACACGATATTGATACTGACATAATAAACCCATTAGTCAGATACTACCATTAATTTGATTGGTATAAGGAATATCAAAATTATAAAGAAACATGTTTATGTAAAAGTAAATACTTTCAATAACTTACTTTAATAGTTGTGATAGCGTAGTATGCCGCACAAGGCAGCACTGTAGTAATGGCGCTAATATGCTCAGCTCATCATGGTATGCCTTGCCAAATGCCCGGCCTTGATCCAAATGTAAAGTAAATGTCTCATTGCCGAACATTCTGAAACAACAATTCACTATATCAATCCTAGTACGATTCTGGTATTGTAATAATATCGATGCATCGCAAAGATATTTAAAAATACGTTAGTTTAAAGGTGTTAAGGATCAATCATCGAAAACTACATTTCCCTAATTTTGTTGTCTTATGTTAAACGTAAACTTAACCATAAACTTACAGACTCTCGCGGGAATCTCAATATTCCTGGGATTTTACTGTAGGGAATTATATATGTTACCCTAATAAAGTCTATGGCATACCTGTTACGTAAGTATGCTTTAAAAGTTATTATTACAAAGGTTTGCAATTATGGTTGTCGTAAAAAAGTCGTTAAGCTTGACCAACTCCACGCTGCATATTAGGCTCTAATAAAATAGAACTTGGTAAAGAACATTGTTTAAAAGTTAGAAGAAGACGAAGAAATAGAAACATCGCATGTATACTATCAGTAACGCCTTAAACCGCGTGGTTCGCGAGGAAGTAAAACAAGGGGAAACATGTCTACCAGTCATAAAAATTGACCAGTTCCTGTAATAAGCTCATGAATACACTGTGCCTACATTATTATGTGTATATATCACGTATATGTGTACATTCTGAAGATAACAGAACATGTATACCTAGTAGACGGAAATATAAATAGACTAAGGTTTTTGTAAACGGCCTCATTAATATGAAAACCGAACGGTATTTGCACCGTATCCAATTTACTAAAATAGCTTGCTACTTAAATAAAGTATGCAAGGCTGCATACAAGGAACTAAAACACTGTCATGGTAACAATTAGTGACAGTGATTTATTTTTACAGTAATGACGCAGGATGCAGCCAAAATTGCAACATTATGTAATGTGCAAATGGTAAAGGACAAATTGCGGTGCACAGTTTACAACGTTATTTACTTACAGGTGATGTAATTTACGTCGGTAATTAAAATTACTATTTTATTTTTTCAAGGCAGTCATATCTATTCATTAACGTTAGAGGTTCTGCACTTCTGCTGCTTTTTTTGAAAACTATGATTCGTAACTTCACGGTATTTACAAAAAGTTACATTTCAGATATAATTTTTTCCTCTTAAATCATTTTGAGAATAGAGAAAAGAGATTTCATGCATAGAAGAGATCCTCTCTCATTTATGCTAATATTTGTTTAATTTTCAAAGAAAACGCAGCTATATTCCACCAAAGACTTCCATGAAAATTAATAAGCAATCTAATCTGGCATCTTAAATTCTCAGCTTTGACGTTTAAAACGATCCTTACGTTTGTTTAATGTTTTGATGATATTCGAATACAAGTCAAAACGTGACATTATTTACGAATTAATGAAATCTGAAAGGTACAATTGATGAGTCAGCTCGAGTCAATTTAATTTCAGTTTGACTATCACAATAGTTCACTTGGTGTGAAGTTATACATCTAAAGAATAATCTTGATACCCATACAAATATAGACTTGAGAATTGAGTATTCCACAGATTTTAAAGCTATTTTGCTCACAGTTATCAATAAAGGCCAAATCAGTTAAATCCTGCATCGTTCGTGCGTTCGCGTTCGTGGTAGATAAAGGTTAAGTTCTAGATACCTATGTATTTAAAAAAAACCTAGGATAACTAGGTGAAATAAAGAACTTTATGTTTTTCTAATTAGTGGATTACCTACGTCTTATGGAATTGGTTTAAATTATTTTCAGTTTAAATTAAAATATTATTTAGGTGTTTGATTTTGATTGAAAGTTTGAAGCGATATGAAGCTGATATCAGAAATATGATGACAGGGCACTAGACAGGTTATAATAGGCCAATAAGAAACAGCATATCTAAAATTGATCCAGGGACGTCTCAAAGATTATATTATAATCATTCAAAGTACGTACTTGAATGTTTCGTAATGATGTCGGTCCATGTTCCCAGTTAAAAAATCGAATATAGCCATGTCCATAAGATCCAACAGTCGTCGACCGGAATCAAAAGGTGGAGTCGAGCGGACCTAGAAAATACAATAATCAAGTAAGAAAACTACGTATTGTTGAACTACAAGAATTGCAATGTATTCTATTATTTTAATCGGATTTTCGAAATTAAAAATCTAATACTGGAATTAAATTATTAAATTCCAGATCATATTATACACATGTAAAAGAAACTAGCTGTAAGTACCTGAAACACACCTCAGAATAGTGGAAAACTTTCTATATACAATAAGAAGAAAACGGATTTGAATGTTAAGATACTTCACATTCAATTCACTTCCAATGCATCCAATGAAACTATTTGATAAATATCAAATTTCATTGGAAGTTTGAGTTTTTGAAGTTCAAGTCAGAATCGAAAGTTGCAAATTGTTACCAATATCTTGTTCCACCTTACAGAGAGTAAGGTGGAGCAAGATATTGACTCTCTCTCACACATACACACAAAGCAACACAAACACATCACTCAAACTATAAATAACTACAGTTTCAAGTTACAAGAGAGAAAGAGGTAGTGCCCAATTTACGCAATACGCGTACCTATGTAAACCTGTGTATACGAAGGTTGTTGCAGCTTAACTACTGCTACCTTAAAAGTAAATGAATCTATAGTTGATAAAATTAAACATAAGATAAAAGTCACAGGTATAAATTACCGTATCGCAATAGTCAGCTTGAAGTTCCCACGTAGCTTTTCTTCGTTTGTGGTAACTTCTTCTCCAAGGATGTCGCCAAATCTGTACAGTAAAATTTTTATAACTTGTTTTTTTTTGGAGTAAAATTTTTCTGCTATTAATAAATCATAAAATATTATATGCTAATATTTTCCTCTCCAATATATTTTGTTATTGCCTCGATTGTTATATGGCATTTTCAAACATTTACTTAATTAAAACACTAACCTTTCGTTCAGCTATATCTGCTGATGGTAAAAACGCAGCAAAGCTCCCTTCAAGCATGTCAGGGTTGCCGCAAATCGCATGTCCAGTATCGCAATAGTACGAACACTTGCCGTGGAAACAGAAATTATTCGCTGGTGACACAAAGAACGTTTTGAGAATGTCACCTTCAGTCACATCGTAGATCTCTGTCGTCATATTGAGGACTCGGCCCACGACTGGCATCGCGCGACGGAAACCGAGTATCCTGGATAACAGTTGATTTAAATTAGACGTTACCTCTACCGACGATGTACTTAAGCAACTCGTAAATAGGTAAGTGAGATTCTCAATATGAAGTGGACTAATATAGCTCTTGAGTTTTATATAAATTAAATTATTTCAGTAAAGGATTGTTTCCATAAAATGTAACATTATAAATCTGTATATATTATATCTACTAAAAAGTACTCAAGACAATATTGCGCAAAATTGATACAATGCGGTTAAAAACCCCAAGTATGCGGTAACATTCCGCATGAATGAGTCGCAATTATGAATCAATTCAAGAATTAACATGTTACCGTTGTTCAATGTCTATATTTGAATATTATTTTTTCTAAAATAAAATCTATGAAAACTCACCTGTCCAGATGAAATGCTGCAATTTCTGCGTTATGACGTTCATAATCCGAGAAATAAAAATGATTTGGTAATGTCTGTACATCTCGGGCAAATCTGTGGAAAATTTTATATACATATTAATAGTGTATCATTAAAATAAAATTTCGTACAAACTATATTACGTTTACGGGTTTTCTTTAATATTAGGCTCGTATTAAAGACCGCAGCTTAAGAAGATTACACCAGATAAGGCACGACGCTGGCTCGTCTCCCTACTTAACCAGCAATTGATGACTATCTACGTAATTTGCAATCCAAGCATGCAGTTCATGAATAGATCGAACGCCAAGTTTAACACATTGAAGGTCTTACTTTTTAGATCGGGTAAGCCAAGTAAACTAAAGTCATTAAAATTAAGGCAACCCCTTCCAAAACTCTGACAAGGACAAGGTGAAATGCGTGTAAACAATCAGACCGAAGTCACTTCCCCAAATAACTTGCCACTAAAACTTATAAGGCGATTCAGGAATCAATTTATAAAAATACAAAGTAATTTTACAAATTTTCAACATTATTTTAACTAATTCTTGTCAGGCACTTATTCACTGTGTAAATTGAAACCGAGTAATATAAATCCATTAAAGAGAAATATCAAATATCGAGTCAGAAAGATAAAGAACCCCTGTCCTTTTAAGTAAATTTATAACCTCGAAAAATTTAAAATTACACAGTTTAAGTAACAAATGGAGGTATAATTTCTTTTAGTGTCTAATGAGTCGAATGTAGGTGCTTAATCAATTTCCCGGAAACAAAACGATTAAAGTGGCTCCTAAATCGTGAATCTGGTTAGATAGGAGCTATCCCGGTAATATACTGCATCCAGTGTCTACCAATTTATTGTCCTCACTGCGAGTCGTAAGTGAGATAGTACAATTTAAAAGACTACGAATAAATGGTTTAGTTTCTGCTTCCTATGTACCTTTTGGGTATTTGTGTTTCTTGATTCACAATAAGAATCCAGACTGTGTAGAAACTCGTACCCGCCCAATAAATAAAAGTTGTACAGTGAGAAGTGGCTGTCACGGTGATAAAACTAATAGATACTCGTGTAGAAAGGGTTACTACCGACTGTCTCGTGATTTATAGCCCCTTGTGAATCGTGAAAGATCCACGAGGGCCTCTTGATATGTCGTCGGGGTAACCCCTCGAGTCTATAATTTTCCTAGAAAAGTTATCCAGTCCGCTTAGAAAGTTTGTTGGCTATGTTTAAGTATTTCAAGGCGAGAATAATTTATATTGTTTTGTTTTTTTCACACATCTAAATCTTAATGCAAGTTTCAAGACGTAGCTATGAGATGTAAAAGTATGTGCATACATAAGATAGTTGTGAGCATACATAGTATTTTTGTCGCTTTTGATATTCTCATCTATTTTATATGAAATCTATATTGTTAAATAAAGGCGGAGTGCTAAGATGGCTGACACTCGATCTGCCTGTCTGCCGGGAGCTTCACGAAATTCCCGTGAGTACAGTTTTGGGAATACTCTTTGTATTCTTTGTCACATCCAATTGTATCAGATAACATTGCAGAATATTGAATGTAAAATATAATATTCGGATGAATAGGTAGGTACTACTTATCATTTGTGAAGTACATTAGTTAAGTTTATTAAATTCTACTACAATGTAAATCATAATACCTAGTTTACTATGATGAAATGGATTAATACATTTTTTTAAAATTTAAAGTATTTATTGCAACTGATATAAAACTAAAAGCTTCTACCCTATCAATAAATAGATTGTTGGGTGTACCTACTGGATATCGAATTGAAAAAAAAAAACAATCAACTTTAACAATGGTAGGAAAGTAACAGAACTTTGGTAACTCTACTTCAATAGCACTTGTAGTTGAGAACAGTGTGGGCAAGCCGCTAAGCCGATCGCAAGAAAGAACGCTCTCGAACTTCAGTGAATAGGAGCAAGCACAACACACACTACAAGGTGACAGGAAAGTTCTCACAACTCCTTGAGGAACATGCACGGTCTCTCGAAACTACGACCCTCATGCCCAACTTGTTTACCTAAGAAAATAAAACTTACGTATCTGAGAAAGGCATCACACATGATGGACGTACTCCTAACGCAAAACTATGAACTATTGATAATCAATATCAGTTGTACGTACCTCATCGGTTTAAATAAAGCTTGGACACCATTGGGATAGTCAATAATTAGTTTCAGTTGGGTCCCTCCTTCTTTTTGCTCTGTGAAAAAAAAAAACATTTGTCAGACTAACTTACTAGCGTTGAAGTTAAAATGATAATTTAATTAGCTATTATGATAAAACTTCAAGGTCACTCTAATAGCACGTAAGAAGGTATATACAAAAATAAATATTGTAGTAGGTCTATAGATAACTAGATAAAGTCGGATCAACAATGAAATCCATTTAAATTGTTTAAATATTTAAGTCCAATTCGAAGTAAAGGGCGAGATTGTTGTGGCACTATTGTCCGTCCAACCGCTAACCCCAGCCACTGATTGCAGACCCAGTTTCATTTAATATATATACCTACCTGCCCTAGCTTTACATATTTACTAGCCGTTACCCGCGGCTCCGCCCACGCGGATGTCGGTTTTCGCAGGTGAGTGTATTGTCATCCCCTTTGAAAATGGGGAACTTTCATACAAACTTACATCCCCTATTTTAACGCCTTCTAGCCTTTTTTTGCAACAACAGGTTGACTGTCCTTTCCCATGCTTTAGTCCACCTTTATATATAATTTTATCAATATCATTTCAATGGTTCAGGCGTGAAAGTGTAATAGATAGACAGACAGACATGCGGACAGGGTTGCTTTCGCATTTATAAAGTATGAATATCACAATACTCAATATAGAATTAAAGCGTGTTAGGAAAAATAATAGACATTAAATAATCGTCTTCATTTGATACATGCATGAATTGAGATACTAAACATGCAAACTCACAAAAATTATTTTTAATACGAATGTCTCAAAAACTGATGAAACCACTATGTATGAAGAATAAAAAAAAACCAATTAAAAGTAATAAAAAAATATTAGAGAGAAGTGAATATCATATCCATATATTATGGATTTAGTATATTACAATATGCCAAAATGTGATATTTTAGAGTAATTTACAATCCGACGAAACAGTTTTTTCCTAGGAGCAGGACACGAGGATTTCCACTCTATCATAAGCTCGTGTATGGCTTGAAGTATCCTCATATTGGTAGATTATTATTGAATTTAAAAAACGTAAACTATGTTCAGGTTATAGGGCCAAAACCCTGACTTCTCGCTTTCATGAAAGCGGTAATTCTTTCAATTTATTCCAGTTTTATTAGCAAAGCGCCATATTGTTATATGGTTGCACCCTATTACGTGGGACCAAAAATGAGGTAAAGTGACGTCATTTATATTTGGTTCATATTTAATATACGATAATGATAACAAACACATTAGATATATAACAATAATTTGGCTAATTGGAAGCTAAATATAAATGTGATCATTATTCATTTTGAACATAGATAAGCCATTAAATTTGTAGCTGCGGTTGTCCAGTCATAGACGGGGCCACGGGGGTGGAAAGGCTGTCTGTCTAAACGTAATTGCTTTTCTAAGTCCGATCACCACTGGACTGAATATTTGATGACCACATACATTATTACAAATAGACTTATATAATCACATCATTCTGTATGTGCAGGAATGGATAGGCAGAAGTGTATTAGGCATCCCTCCAGTCATTGGCTATATGTATATCTAACTGCTATTATAAATACGAAATCTTAAGTTACCAAATACGAAGTTTTTCAACAGAAGAGTTATAATATAATATAAGTATGGCTATTACCAAATAATTGATTAATTGATCAATCATTCATAGCTCAATGATTGCCGTGTTAAATCGTTACCTTATTGTTATTATCTATACTGTTGAATTAAGGTTATGAATACAAATGATATTTAAACTTACCTACATGTAGGATGGGCGAGGTGACCATATCTTTGAGTATGGCGTCCACTAGTGGCTCACCGTCCTCATACAGCTCATGTTGAGCTATCTTCATTTGGAACTTCTCCAAATTAGACGCGTTTACGCTGCAATAGAAATTAATTGGTATTGTTACGCTGTACTGAATTATTTTGATTACGAACATAACTAATTTACATATTTTTATAATGAAATTGTAAAGTTTGTTTGTATGAAAACATTAATCTCTGGAATCAGCAGTGGGATTTGAAAACTTATTTCACATAGGCCAATTCTTTAACTTAATACTACGACCTTATAGCCCAGCATTTTTGCATAACTGCGCAACAAACAAATACCATTATTAGTTAGGATGATATTGGTAAAGGATTCATGTAACACAATTACTACCAACTTTCCTTTTGAACACGTAACTAACTCTACTTAAACTCTACCTAGCCCTTGCTAGCTTTCCTATTTTGAGTGCTCATCCTTGGTCACTATGGATGAAGTAATATAAAGATTAAAAGCATCCTTAAAAGGTTTGATCACGTAGCGTGTATAGATGAGTCAAGGTCAACACTGTATATAGAAAATGTATGACTGGACGACGACCTAGACTAAATAGGTCACGTTCTCGTAAAAGTTATGCACAGTCGAAGTAATAAAATGAATGAAAATGTTGACTAGTCTAGACCACTGCCGCTGTAGGCATTTAGACTAGTATTTAAGGTATAGGACGCGAGAAGCTGCTGAATAGACATACACACCAGTGTTATTTAGCTTAGCTGGAGATGGTTAACGTGAATACAAATAGTTTTGGTTAGCAAAAGTAGAAAAAATATTTATTTATTTCGCAAAAGTAGGTAGGGGGTTGGTACATGTTGGTGCACTTGGCCTTACGACATGTAAGAGTATCAAGGAAAGAAGACATCATTTTTTGCCTACCACTTTGAATTTTGGTGTGAATATGTTTATTTTTCATGATATGGAATCATTACTGCTGCGTATTAATGTATTTTTCGTGTTACTCTTGATATCTTAGCATTCTTCTTGATTTTGAATTTCCATTTTAAATGCTTATCACTTTGATCGTATCAGTTAATACACTTTTAAGTCTTTTGCCGACATTTGATGAAAGGATTAATGTTCAGATTTACTATCATTGGTTACTTATCTTAACATTACATAACTCGGTCAATTTATTGTTTAATATTTGGAATCTAGAGTAACGTGTCTATAACTTTGAACCAAGAAAATGTGCCAAACCTTCTCAACTGATTGAATAATATAGTTGTGATTCATAAAAATTTACCCCAATCGCACTTACGTACGTACTTAAATATAATATATAAAGAGTGCCATGAGTCCATCTAGGAAGTGTAGGAAGGTATTCGAAAAAAACAAGGCTTTTCTAATATGGTTCAGTCAAGTACTCGAGGAACTTAAAAAAACAGATTTCACGAACTGAGAACCTTAGTATTAGAGTCAAAAGGAGAGTTTAGTGACCTAAATACAAGTGAAACCGCAGAATAGAGCTACTTTGATATAAAATATAGGTACAACAAAAGTGAGATTGGTATGTCATCTTCATCTTTGAAGTTACTTTAAATTTATTGCACACGCTCGTAAACCTGGTCGTTAACGTCAAGATTTACATGGAAGATTTTCCGATGGAGGCATGTTGGTTTTGGCTGCGTGGAACACATAGGTGGACGTGATTTGCTTACTAGCGGTAGGTGCGAGACTCCAGGCGACACGACGCAGCAAGGAACTGAATACTAAGAAGCGTACGTGTAACGTTTTCGATTTGTGGCATGCTCCGATAACCTGCATTTAGAAATCAAGCCGGCAGCTACTATAAAATTTATTGAGTCTTTTTCGGTGTGAATTGTGCTGGTGTCACGAGGAAATCCAAACGCGATTGTTTCGAAGCCTGGTGAAAGCGGAAGAGGGACAAGAATATATTAACAATTTTAGAAAAAATCTCTGCATTTATTTATAAATTACCTATCCAAGCTTATTATCTCGACGACAACAAAGGAAAAACACTCTTATGTTAAACAACGAATGTTCATCTTCTTTCATATTTACATAAATTACACCTATTTTGAAAAAATTACGCGAAAATTTTCCATGTATCAACGCAACCCTTTATATGAAACATGAATTCAGTCATAACAGGTCCCGTCATATCACGAGCGGCGCTCTAAGGAAGCCATCATACATTCATTCCATTTAGTTTTATTGTCAAAGACCCGCGCCTATCTCGGCGGGACCCCGTAACTGGATTTTAAATAAGATTCCATGTAGGTCTTGCGAAATTTGCCTCCCAAGATAAAGAAAGGTCGCTTGTCTGTTTCATATTATAGAATCATTCCGCGCCGAAAGTATGATATGATCCTTTTTTATAGTCTTGTATCAAACGGAATTCTGTTGATAGTGTACCTAAACGCGAATGGAATGTGATATTCTTTTCATTGCTTTTACGGTACCCTATGAGATTTGACCTAATATTTGCTTTGGAGAAATTACGTGAACCACTGGAGGCCGGCCGCGACCTACCTGTTTGATTTTGATGCATACTTCAGTACTCTGCGAGGGCATTCGTGGTAGATGAAAAGCTAGCCTTTAGAACATACGCTAGTGACGTCATATTCAGTCGCAACGGCGGTTTTGGAGATGGGGATGCGGAAATATGTAAGCAGTTGTTACACAGCAATGTTCGCGTTATCAAAGTTTAATTGCTGTAATAACGAAAGGACTAACTATTTAATTTGGAGACTCGCGGCGTGCTTCATAAATCGTACTTGTGGATGTCAGCTGTCGGCAACTTTGCACAATTTTCCTTGTAATGTCCTTTTCGCGTCGTTTTTCGTAGAACGTTTTAATTAATATTTCTTAACTGACTGAGCCTTTTAGTTTTATAGCTAAATTGTACGCAATTTTGGAGCTCTAAAAGTATTATATTTCTGAAGATTACTTTTCTAAGAATATTTAAAATCAATTTCCACGCTAATTTAGTCACGCTCACTAAACAATATTGGTTTGTAGGCTGAATACGAAATTAAAACAACTTCAATTAATATACAGACGTTTCTAGTAGGTACCTACACTTTTATTTGATCTTCTGAAGTCGCTTCGATAATATATATATTTTTTTATTTATGATATTATATATTATGACGTTTTTTACACACTCAAGAGTGTAGCCGGAGGTTATTTCCAATCCCATTTTGGCCAGATAATTTCCTAGTTCCTTCGCAAATGGAGAGCGCGTCTATTGCCATTTAACAGGTATGTTCCTAAACAATAGGTACTACTGCCAAAATTTTATAAACAGAAAAATCAAATTACCCAACACGGGTATAGAATCCAGAACTTCACAATAACACGCAAACAAATATCCCAATTGAATCAACGTATGTCTAAGTAAGCATTGTTTTTGAATTAATTCAATAAGAGCCACTAAAATATTGCGTGTTCCTTACCTTGGATTAATGTAACTGAAAATTTGTACAAAAAGTATTACAATTTGCGTTTCATAAAGTTCTTAAAAATATTTAAAATAATTCACACGAGTCCATCTTTATACGAGTATATTTGGCCTTTGAACTTTATGGCCGTTGGTTTTCTACTATCAGATATTTCAAACCTAGAAATATTAATTATCTACCAATAAAATATTTTCACTCTTTACTTTTTTGTATTTGGGATCTTGGGTAGTCAGTAAATAAGATAACAAAAACCCTTACCTAGGTTCTAAGTCTTCCATCTCGCCAATAGTAGGATTATCAGGCCTCAGCACGTTAAGATCTCGATGTGGAGGTATGATAACGCTGTGATCTTCAGCTTTCCCTTGGATTTGCGCAAACAATAGCTTCTGTAAGTCCTCGTATCGGTCAGTGGGAGGTGCTGGCGTTCGAGGCTCGGTTTCAGTACCACCGCCGCTGGTCTCGCCTGGCGCTGACTGCTCATATTCCCGAGAACCATTGCTGCCATTACTGTGAAATAAACAACTACTGTTATTTCTCATTTAAAAGACATACCTCGCTAAATTGATCGTATAAATATACTAAACTAAATGTACTAAATGATACATAAGAACGAATTCAAACATGTAGATACGTAACGTACCTACAGTTATATTTGCAAGCCATTAATCCTACTAAAAGAGTTTGTAAAGATGTTTGAAAGAGATATGACTGAAATTTTGTACAGGGATAGATCTAGAGTTCCACGTGGAATAAATTCCTGTGGGAAACGGAAACAGGAATAAAGTAACACGCGGGCGATGCCATCAGCGACTGCTAGTACAGGATAATTAGCGAAACTTAATTCTATCAATTAGTACCTACCTAATGTCGTAAGTACTAACAAATAGTATTAGTTTATTTTTAAGTTATTAACTTACCGATAGGATCGACTTAGTTTACTTAGACAATTTCGACCTTCCAAGTATTAGCCAGAGTTCTAGTTTCAGGGACGTGGCTCTGCGGCTTTTCAAACTTTTGCTTTTCACTCAAAAAACCTACAGTAAAAGCGATATTCAATTCCTACCTTTCTCTTTCAATACTTTCTCAATTTTCTCATCGTTCAAATTCCAAAGTGCCCAGTTATTAGCAATATACGTGAGACTGAAAATATAACTTTATAGAATGTGGGCGTGTAATATACCACTGCCTATTCCTTCGGGGATATAGTAGCGTGGGTTTATGTGAGTAGTAAATCGACGTGAGAGCAACTACTACATTCTGTACAGTTGGTAGTTGTTTGGCAACTGCAATAATCACAGCGTCGCGACACCGCGTCGCATTGTCGCTGTCGTATACTATACATAATTAGTATAATACTAAACTTAACTACAGAAATAGGGTCAGAAATGTTTTACTAAGTACGTATCAGGTCTTAACTTTTAATAAAAATAAAACACTTATCTCTAATCCGTAATCCGCCGAAACCGTAATTAGCGGCATTGACGTGAAACCAATTACTACACCACGATGGCAACATCGACACGAGAGAAGAAGAACTTACCTCTAGTAATCCCTAGTAATCCCTGTTTTAAGCTAGTATTCTTCTTTTTATTCCGCGCTCAAAAAAGGGATAGATTCTCGTATTGGTTTATAAAGACTGATTTTTTCTTCTTCGTCCCTATTTTCTCATACTTCCTTCTTTCTTATTGTACTTACCACACTCACTTCCTTTGTAAACGTGGTAACATACGGGTGCAATTCACCAACATTAATAGAATAAAACAACAATGTCCATATTATTTGATACAAATTTAGGTATATTCATGTATTATTATTATAATGCTAGTAAGTACCTATACAGGCAGGCCCATAATGCGTATCATCATCCATCATCATTATTATCTCATTCAGAAAGTAGGTACCTGGACGAGATAATAATAATATTTGGTATCAGTTAACTTTTACACGGCTGTGATGCGTGACCGGTGTGATACAAGCAAAAGCTGCGTATCAAATGGCGCGCTGAACGTATGAAGAGCTCTCGCATCCGTGGAAGCCTCCAAGTCCGTGATATCACAGGCTGACATGCCATCGTAAGGGATGAAATGCGTGTCAATGGTCTTACACACAGGAATATGAGTGGTAGTGTGAAGTGGAGGCAAAAATGTAAGAAAGCGAAATTTAGGTTTCAAAGTGGAAGCTTTGAATGTAACCGATAGGACTCTGGTGGTGACAATGGTGAATATGCATAAGTTAAAAATAAATTGTATTCAAAGCAATTGTAATAAAACAATAATAATATGTGTTTCATTTGCAGACTTGCATGTAAAATTTCGTAACAGTACCTAGAGGTAGAGAAAGCCTTTAATTAAAGAATACTAGTAACCGAAATTACTAGTATTACTTTGAACCCCTTCAGCTAAACTAACGTCTGTGTTAGGAGTGGGTTCAGGACGGTAGCGAAGTAAGGCCGACTCCGTAACCAAATAAACTACCGACGCTTGATGTATACCTACTAGTCACATCAATATGACTTCATCTTGCCTTGATAGTAAGCTAAAGGTAAGGTCTCGGGAATCGAAGTCACCACTACATTCACCGATAATGGTAGCCCTCAGCTTGTCGGCCTCATCAGAAGTTTTTCACGTACCGCTTAAAAAAACCCGGGACTATAGGAAAGAGGAAATACGTGTGCTGTAAGAGAATTCCAGATCTTTATGATACAGCAAAGAAAGGAAACATCAACCCGCTTGTTTCTTGACGGAATTGTTTGCACTGTATGAGGGTGATACCTCAGCCTTGCACGTGTTGTTCTGTGTAAGAAAGAAGAGAGAGGAACTAATTGGAATAACTCATTATAAAATGAGTGCGCTTCGTATTACGTATTGATTTTAATAATTTTGTATCTGAATAGCGTATTGTCAGACTATCAATTAAGTTTGTAAAGGCAAATAATTGTTGAGTTTTAAGCGTGATTACAATTTGTGTTCCATTGAGTCCCTTTGCTCGGTTATTTTCAATTTCAATTAATTTTGATATAGTCATTGTTTGTAGTGATTGTAGGAAAAGCCGATTAACAAACATGGTACTTTGTATTTACAATACAAAGGCAATACAATTAAATAACAAGTGATTTAAGTCTATGTAGTGAAGACTGTATCAGAGAATAATAAACTTAAACTTAAAAATATTTAAATCAAAAGCTTTTGTCCATTTAGATCACAAAAGAATGCAGTCCGTCTGGGGTAGTACCTCCGCCCTACAGAACACCGCGGCCATAATAACCATCGTGTTGTGTTCCCGGCGGTAAGTAGGGTAGCCAGAGCTCAATGTACCCCTCCTCCCCCCACCCCTTCTTAGCCTTCCCACCCCTTCCTAGCCCTCCTCTTTTCCCTTCAGGGTAGGCAGCGCGTGTGCTTGTCTGCCTTCTACATTGCATAAAAAAAAGAATGCACCTGCCTGTTGAATTGATGATGAATTGGCAAAAGGACAAGTTAAAAGCACTCGAAATCGGTGAATTTGCATGATAGGTTAAGAAAATTCGTAAAGTGAGCAAGGATACAAGCAGATAGCGGGCTGTTGTCTCTGCCTACCTCAGAGAGAAAAGGCCTGAGAATGTGTAAGTACCTATGTACTAATACTTTCCATTATTTGTGCATTTGCTGGTTTGAGTGATGAGTGTGACACGCAAACTGACAGCGCTTATCTTCCCCACAAGCCTGGTAATGTCAAAGCCGTCAGGAATGCTTAATGTCTACCTACACACAACACAATACCTACATGGCAGATTTAATTAGGACTTTATCTATATGTTATTTCGGACTAGCTGTTGTCCAGCTTCACCCGCATGGAATTTGGATCCCGTTCTCGTGAACCATGGGAACCTATTCCAGGGAAAAAAGCGTTTATAATATTCCAGACTATAATCTATACTTGTACCAGATTTCAGTCAGATCCGTTCAGCCGTTTGAACGTGATTGATAAAAAACATCCAAATACTTTCACAAACTTTCTTGTTATTAAGATTGCCCTATTTAAAAAAAACTTGTAGGTCTTCCTAGTACTGAAAATGCAAAAGTTTGAATTGATGTAATTTTGTTACTCTAACACGCCAAAATAGCTTAACGGATCTGGGTATAAAATTTGCCACAAAGATAGATTATAGCCTGGAACTATTACTTAATCGAAAGTTGGCTTCTATGGATTACGAGAACGGGATCAGTAGGTAGGTACTTCACGTGGATTGAGCCACGGGCTTTAAATAAAGTAAAGTATATTTTTTGATATTGGCACTATGCAAGTCTCAATTACAAAATATTTACCTCCAGTTTCAGTGTCAAGGTGAACTACGCTGTTTCCCGTCGTGCAATATCGTAAATATAGGTATAGATTATGTAAATGCATTTGTAATTTACATAATTTACTTGTTATAATTTCATTGCTTTTTCGACCCCATTAAATAGTTCACTTAACATTTTATACTTAAGTATCTATTATTTCTTTTGCGACTAATGCGACTGGCGACGAACTGAATAAAATTTTCGGTTTGAAACTTGCTACCTCATCATGGCGTTCATAGATATGTGTCTAATTATTTCGGAACCAATGAAATCGTGTGAAAAAGCAGAGAGGTGAGATTTAGGTGACGTTTTGGTCACGTGACAAATTTTTTCTACGATTTTTTAGGCGATAGACAGCCTACAGACTACAGACAAGGTCTTGCTTAGACTAAAAATTTACCGTATGTTTGGTTGTAATTGGTTAAGTAGAACCGGAGATATGACCAAAAACGACCTAAAAACGAAGCGCGGGCGAAGCCGCGGGATCAGCTTGTATAAAAAGTAGCCAATATGTTGCCCAGCACTATGAACTATAATCGTACCAAGTTTGATCAAAATCCCTCCAGTAGTTTTTGATTTTAGCGCGCACAAAGATTTGCGGACAAATAGACAACCGACAAACAGACAAACAGAAAACAGACAAAAATTCTAAAAATCATTGTTTTGGCATCTATTACATTCATAAAGTCATCTAATCATTTTTTTTCTCATATATCTTCCATGTACAGACACCGATCAGTTACAGATTTATTATATGTAATAAAATAATAATCATTTTTTTTCTCATATATCTTCCATGTACAGACACCGATCAGTTACAGATTTATTATATGTATAGATAGATATAGATGAGCAGAACTCAAACCCGTAATCTCCGACGTAGCACTCGAACACCACCGCTACGGCATTGCCAGAGAAGATTTATAAAATGAGGTCGTGCGGGCTCCGTTTTTTGAAATACGGTCGTACGGGTACTATTTTCAGATGGGGTCGAAACTTGGGGGTCCTACGGGTACGTCGCCAATATTTCGCGATAGAACTAGTTAGTCTAAGTATATGAATGTATATAGGAATGAAATGACTAGGGTGTGTCTACAACACTTATCACTCCAAATTATCGAGTGTTTATTGGAAATTACTCGTTCTAGTTGCAAGCATTAAGTTGCAGTGTTTGTGATTGCGTGGCTTTTGTTTACACTTGTAATCATTACGGCTTCGATTATACAATAGAATGAATCACAGCCACTATTATACAGTTACCTATTGCGAGAAAAATGGATATGATTTTGGCGTGGTGGTCGTTTCGGTAATATGTATTGATTTATTCCAAACAATTATTTGATACTATCTGTTATGATAATGAAATATGACGCATTGTTGTGTAGATTTGCATGATAGTATCTATTGATATATACTGTTGCTATCAGAATATTTGGTAATCTTATCAATATTGTTAATTTGAATATTGGGACGAGAGAATGTTTGTAACTTAATCAAAACAAAACAGGTGAATGGATCTATATACGAAATTTAGCAAAAATATAGATTGTAATCTGGAGTAACTTATAAGTTAATACTTTTTATGTCAGGAAGAGTTTCTGTGGATTGCAGGGGCGTGATCAGTATTTCACGCAGGTCAAGTCAAATTAAAAAAATGATTTACTACATTATTCGCAATCATATGAAAAGCTTACTGTACTTAGCATAATAAAACAAATATGGAGACATGAACGGAGGATTAGTAGAGTAGACTCAGCGGACCCCGGACTCCAACGAGCAACGTTTTTGATGCAACCGGTATTGGTGCACGGATGATGATGATGTTTGCCTTAGACAGAAACAAACGCAAGGGATGGCACGGATAACGCGCGGACGTAACAAAGTTAACCTGTGTAACTATAGAATCTGCGCTTTATCTGTGCTGTACCATTTCTGTATTTTACACATAAGTGTGCTATGACTCGCATCCTTAAAATAATGTTATTTAATGATGATAGATTTCATCGATAACTTTCCATTCATAATAACGCAAACAAAACGAGCCGTGCAACTTAGCCCACGCGTGCGTAACAAAATAAAAAAAAGCATGTGATTGTAATTTGCTGTACGTTTAAAATAATGTTTAAGCTTAACTGTAAAAACTACAGAAGCACCGACTGATTCGATAGTGTCATAAGTGGCACAAGAAGAGAGTCACAATAATAATTTTGATAGGTTTAATTATTGCCGTAAGAAGGACACGCTACGAGAAATCGTTACGATCCGTTACGATAACATTGCATTGACATGATTGACATTGACGAATACATTTTCATAGACACCATAATAAGTTATAAATGTACAGTCGAATAAATAATAAACTTAATCCCTTACAATTAAAGGAAAAATATTAAAATAATTTATTTTGTTTGATACTAAATACCTACAGACAGCTTCTGTGGCGTAGCGGTAGTGCACGCGACTTAGGGCCGCTGCGCAGGAGGCGTGGGTTCGATCCCCACTCAATGCAAATATTTGTACGCATGTATATGGGTATTTGCATTGGTCTGGTCGTGCCTTGGAGAGCACGTTAACCCGTCGGTCCCGGTTGCCATACAAACATCTATGGCAGTCGTTACGGGTAGTTAGAGCCCACAAAAGTCCAACCAGTCTAACTTGGAACTTCGATATCGCCATTGGTCATAATGACCATTGGTTGTGGAGGTCAGGTGGCAGTCGCTCCACGGAAAAATCGAAGTTCAGCCGCATCACAGTTATTCAGATTATTATAGTTGTTTATTGCGTACACTGATCGTGGCTTTATCCAAGAGGTTATATAAATTGCGGCGAAATTAAAGACGTTTATTTTAATACATGAAGATAAGATAAGATGTATTATATTGTGCAATTTCAAAATCTATTAGGTAACTGACACGAGAACAAATTCTATGGTAGATATTTTATTAATTTTATCGATTTTTAATTCTACAAAATGAGAATCTATGTTTCATGGTCTAGTAACCTGTAAAATCTGCAAGGACTCATGTTCTTTCCAGTAAGTTCCCTTACAAGTTTTTGAATTTGCGCAGCTGCATAGTCATTTAGTTTGTTTTCTTTTTCATTCAGATGTCTTTATGCAAGTACGGGTAACAACTGTATAAAGATTCGTATAAAGTATCAAATTACATACGTGAGAAACAAACATAGAAGTATTTATTTTCCTCTATTTAGATTAGCACTAAAAGAGGTGTTGATGTTGATTGTTAAGTGTAAGGATCATGTTATTGCAGTATTGCACAGCTGGCCAAACATTGTCATCTACAATGTTAAAGAATTACGTCGGTTCATATAAATTAGTTACTAGACGGTGAAGGTGAACACTGACGCATCGTTTATGGAGGTAGAACACGACGGTATCTCCCGTCCAAAATTAGCTGTCCGACTGGGGTAGTACCTCCGCCTTGCAGAAGACCGCGGCCATAATAACCATCGTGTTGTGTTCCCTCCGGTTAGCAGGGTAGCCAGAGCTCACTGTACCCCTCCTCCCCCACCCCTTCCTAGCCCTCCCCCCTTTTCCTACAGGGTAGGCAGCGCGTGTGTGTCCAGAGGCCACGGTGTCCGCTTCCCATCAGGTGGGCCGTGTGCTTGTCAGCCACCAACGTAGTAAAAAAAAATCGTAAGGAGCATACCCTAAACCTACATCAGAGGACCAATTCTCGTAAAAATTGTGTTAACGGTTCAGTCTCAGTCTAGACTCGATGTCATGTCGATACCTCAAATGTCAAAAATTTAATTTTGAATATTTTTTTGTAAAGAAAATTCACCTTTCGAGTCACAAGTACAAGTAGTTGCAATTTTATCGATAGGGGTACGCGATGGACCCGGCACCGTGCAGTGTATCCATGGATAACATAGTTTGATCGTCTTTAACACTTTCGATTCGCTGTGAAGTTGTTAAGCCTTTAAGGCGAGAAATACATACACTCTCATACAAATACATTTTTGACCTAATAAACCAAATGTCTATGGTTCACCGCGGTTTAGAAGCAAGTAAACCATTCCAAACCGCAAGTAAAATTAACAAATACGCGATTCAAAATACGTTATTTAGTTTGTAACGACAAGTTGTAACTATGTGTAGATACTTTATAGGTAGGTATCTAAAATAATTGTAAAAGAACATGTTTGACTTTAAATTTAAACACATATGGATGACATTGGTACGAAGTGTCTTTTACGCATCTGCTGCTTCAGCACGAATTCAAGTAACTTTTTCACTCAATATCTATTTTTACACGACTGCCCAAAAAAGTAGTGTAGTTTTGATTAATTTCATGTAGTATGTATATCAGTTTTAATTTGATAATACCTTTGCTTTTAAATGCCGGACTAGTATTGAATATTTCCTTAGATTTCTTCAATCATCTCGAGTGATACAAGCTATTTTCTTAAGTTTTTTTTCAGTGCCGTAGTTTGATCAGTTTTAATGAAATTATACTGCCTATAAATACTACTAAGATAATAACAAGTTCGCGATTACCCTTGCTAAGAAACATTTACAGCATCTGATTACGTGTTACCGACTTTACACCTCTACCCAATTCTTGGCAACTCTACTTGTGACTAAAGAACGAAACGAAGCAGTTGGTATTGTTTAACTGTGATTTTCCGCAGAGCCCTGTGGCTATTTATGAGGTTACAAGTAACAAGTTCAAATGGGCAACTTCGTTATGCAATTATGCAATATACCTATATACTTAGTTATAACCGAAAGGTGCAACATTTATTTACTAGTTTCACTTTAGCTACTTCGTAAAAGTTTCAACTGATAATATTTACCTACTTGTTACGTGCCTTTGACTGAGTATGTAATTATTTACCCTTAGGCTATAGAGAGATGAAGATGATGAATATGTATTGTGAAAATAAGTTACCCACGACCGGCGAGCGATAGTAGAGTAAACCCGTGAACTGTGTATGGAGTAAGGACAGAAGTGCGGTGGGCTGTTGTCGCCTGTCTACCCCGGAGGCGGAAAAGTGCGCATATTATGTATGAATTCGGTTTGTGCTGCAATAAGGCAGTAATCCATAGTTACTCCAATAGTTACTAGTTACTTACAAAACTGGAAACCCTTAATCATTTTTGCGTAATTCACATTAATGAGACAATATAATAGTGGCATATCGTATTGTTAAAGTTTTTCCTCTATGGTAGATATAGGAAAAACTTTGCCAATGCGTGAACCTTTACATATTGTGCATTGTGTGAAATAGTGTAGGAACTTGATTTAGTGAATAGCATTGAAACATAGATGCCGATTCTGTTGTAACGTGAACTTCATTGAAAGGTGTATGTGGCTCCATCAAGATGTTCGGGGTAGGGTTTGGTTAATATTAACCACATCAAAAGCAGTAAGAGTGGTCGAAATTATACTTTTTCACGCCCCACTTAGAAAAACCAGATGGAAACACGTGTGCAGGTAGAGATAGGGTAGGGCATTCCGAAAGAGCAAAGAGCAGATTTTATCCTACAGTTTAGTATAAAAATCGAAAATGTTAAAGTAATTTGATTACACGGTTATGCCCTTGTAAATTATCAAAAGGAATTTTCATTAACGAGATAGTCCGTGTGGTAATAAGTAAATGTTATATATATTATCATCATCTAGTAATGTGGAGATAGCGAACGAATTAGTTGTATACCTGTCAATATTGTTTGTAGTACTTATGATAAATTAGACCAAAATCATGTATCTACTTATTTGAACTTAGTCGGCAGATACTATTTTTTGACATCGTTGGATAATCGCTAGCTATAGTAACAAGCTTATATTTGAAGGTCAAAGCCGTATTTAGCACCAAATATTTTTTCAACAGGCTTACTAAACCTACTGTACACCTACGCGTCTATTACCAACAGAGTACCTTATAGGTAAGTAGGAACCTTCAACACTGACTCATTTATTATGAATCCCACAGAAAATGAAATTTCATTGCCTAGGAACTTGCGATTAGCATAGTCGTGAGTAAATTTTATTGTGAGATTAACAGGAAATTAAGTAGGTATCAGGTCTCGATCAGCACTTGAGACATAGGTACTTGTTATTTGTCTAAGCTTGAGTGTATATTAAATAACATGTGTGATGCATGCAACCTATTAATTATTTTTCAATAATACCCCTAATTTCCATCTAGTTATTGTAAAAATAATTATTTTCTACAGTGTATAAGTGTAAATTCCTTGCTGGATGTGAAATTGTGGGAAATATTTTATATAGCCAGCCATAATAGCCAGGGTATGTAGGGAAAGGTAGTTCCTCTACAGTAGTGAGTCTAGTGATCTGTATATAACTATACCTATATATACAAATCTAGTAGTCTGCTGTTTCAAATTAAATAATATATAATATAAAGCTGGTGTTTCAAATTAGATATCCAATCCTCGTAAAAAATATTTATGCTCACAACGACGAATTATTGCCGCGTAGATTTAAGTGTGTCTTTTATAATTTTACTGTTTTACTGTGTTTATTAGTATTAATTATTAATTAGTATTAATAAGATTACTAAAATGAGAATCGACGACGAGATAATAAATAATATATATTATCGACTTTGAAACACAGAGTAAAATTTAGCAGTTTTTTTATTGTATGAAAGTTACGTATTATGTAGATATGCTAAATGTATGTAGTCAATTTAATAATAATTATATTTTTTATTATATTTTTACTACTCGCTTACATAGTTTATAACAATATTTTTAATTTAAATTCTAAAAATACTTAGTTTACTTTCTTAATTATATTTTGTAATGGCACTATTTAGATTTGTTGAAGTAAATACCTACATATTTAAAGACGTAATTGTGTATTTATAATCTAGTACAAACATCTCCGATTTAATATTCATATGTAATAAAATATTTTGAAATATTTTACCCAGTCATTGTCGTCATCACTGCAAAAAAAAAAATAGAATGCAAAGTAATAGGTAGGGCTCAAAAGTACAAGTTTTGGGGCCCTATTCCCACTCTTTATTTAGCGTATCTTCGCCTTCACAAGAACGAGTAGGTATCATAAAGAAAGAAAGCGTGCGCCAGAATTTCGCCTTATCCGTCAATTTACCAGCGTAGCAGTTTGCAAATGGGTTTGAATCGGTATTCGGGAGCAATATTTTGGTGGTGTCCGAGTTCGATACACTTCCATTATTTCAACCCGATTAATGCCGAAAAACAACCGTAATAACCACTTTCTACGTTATTTTGTTTTTTCGAAACTATTAAACAAAACTCTATATTCAGTTTACATTGTTATATAAAACATCACGAGTACAATTTTAAATCATTGTTTCGGATGAATATGATTTGTTGCTGTTATCTTTTGGCGACAGATAAATCTTGAAAATGTAAGTATTGCGTCTTATTTGTAGATAACAGTGCACTGTCTCAAAATTTTAGCAATGTGAAATAAATGTTTCGGTGTTTATAACCATTGCAGGTTCTAATTATTTTTATGGATTACAAATTGGTTTGAATACATATTTTGTTTATCGTCCTTTCTGAAGCATAAGTAAACTGTGTTATCTACAAAGACGCTGTCAAACCAGTAAACAGCGATAACACGAGATAGCGAGACGCATAAATTTATTATTAATAGAATGCTACTTAATGTGATACAAATCATTGTACCTATAATTTATTAATTAACTATGTAATGTACGTATAATGTATATAGTAATTAATTTTAATAATAATGATGGAAATACGACGTTACTTATTGGTAATCCTGGCAACTAAGTTACTAAAGCTTATCATTAAAATAGCTATTAGTAAGTATCGTTATCAATAGACAACACGTAAGTACTTATCCATTCGGTTTTTTTATGACATCAATGGCAGACTAATTTATTTGTCATTAAAAACTTGTTTAGACATTGTATTCTGTATTGCAATGCTTTAAGTAGAAATACAACAGTTTCATACGTACTTATAATAATTGGCTGGTATTATTTTAATAATGACAGTACATATTGTATTCTTGTTGTAAATTCAACGTAAAATTTAATTTAAGGACTTTAAAAAATAATATAATTTATAAGTTACCTATCATAAAATAAACTGTAACCACAAATTACCTAACAGTTGCCTGTAACTTGGCAAAAAATTCTTTTGTTTTAATTTTACGACATTAACTACAAATCTTTTACTCGGCTTCTTTTTATTTTAAAATATTCTTGTTTATTTTATTCAAAAACGATATATTTAAAACAGGTACTTAAATTTCTTGCACTTACCTGCGCGCAGATTTTCCAAGGTAATAAAAACTTTTTTACAATCACACAACACAAAAGCAAAACTATGGAATATTTTGCAACACTTAACCGCAAAACACAACACCCACCTTTTCTGGAGGAACCGCTTCCGAAACTCGATGTATGCTGATCGGCCTTTATCATCTGTGTCTGCTATCCTCACACGTCCATGTAAGGGTACTCTATGTCCTGAGATGCCATAGTCCATTTGGAGGTCGACGACGAGCATGAGGGTGAAAAGTACGAGGAAGGCGCTGAGCGCAAGCGCAAGGCGCTCTTTGAGCTTCATGTTGAGCATGGTGCGCGCGGTCGTGCGGCGCGGCGCGTGTGGACTGCGCGCATGATCCTCAGGCGTCGGCGACCGCTTGCAATCGCGCGCACACGCCGCACCGCCGCCTCGCCACCGGCGCCGCCAGCGTGCGCGCGCCCACCCGCTTAAGCTGTCAACAAAACAGAAGCTGCTGTCAGGGCTAGTTACTGCAGGGGATATTTTAGGCGATAACTATTCTCAATTCTATGTATAATGTCTGTATAGTCGCCAATAACTTCTATATTACCGTTCATCTTCGCTCTAAACCTTTACAAAAATTATAAAAAATAATGTTAAATTTGTCCAACCCCGATGAATTTAAGTATGCCACTGCAATGTGCCAGCTAGTTGAATCAAGGAGAATTTTTACCCATTGACCATTTAATTAGACAAAATAAATGATAAAAATGAGCTAGGTATCCATGAACTAGGTGCTCAAGCTAGGCATCGAAGGTATTCCTAATAGATAAACTAAAGTTATATAGGTATTATCATTAACCTTATAATAACTTCAGCTAAAAGTTGCACCAGTGAATTAAAAATTGAGAAGCCAGCGACGTCTTGGTAAGGACATGTTTTGAGATGAAAGTACCTAATGTTGTTTTCAAAGTATGAATGTGGAGGGCTTGAACGTAGACATCTACACTTAAGCCCTTCACTAGTCTAAGATGGATGAAATGCGTGATAAAGAATACGGCGAGAAAGGAAGTGACTGAGGAGATGACATCTGACAGGAATGTATGGAGGACTCTAAATAATTGGGACAAGCACGTGGAGATGATAATTAACTTCGGCTATATTTTTCAGTCTAATTCTGTTTTGAGTAGATAGTAAAGTTATAAGGCATATTAATTCGTCTATCAGTCTAATGATACCCCATAATCAGATATTAATTAATATAACTTATTGTCAATCGATAGCAATAGCACATTAGCCTGTAGAGCACGGTTCTATAAATATTTTTTTTTGTAAAATACATACATATTTTACCTAAAAATACCCAGACTAATGCAAATAGATGTATTTATTCATAGAAATATTTGCATCAAGCGGGATTGACGTCTACGCTTAACAGATCGTCTATCAAATTTACTGATGTACCAGACTGACTATGACTATGTCGATTCCATCACTAAGAGTTGGTCGAGTGACAATATAGCAATCCAAGAACTGCAGTATTGCAGAACAAAAGATAGGTACTGCCACTGACTGAGAGACGATGGAAAATGTCAAATACTTACATAAAATTACCACTGAACCCACATTGAACATAATACCTCTCCCGCTTGTAGTAGGCCGGAAGAGGTAGGCGGAGGTTTCTAATTAACTTCCGTTTTTCGCTTTGTTTCAGTTATATTTTTCACTGATTCTATTTTTACTGTCGGACGAAGAACGGCACTTTTATAGGTCACTTTTCACAAGATACCCAGGAGTAGATAAGGTATGGTCCTTATATTCTAATTTACCTGGAAATTGGGGCATGATAGTCATAACGTAAGGAGCAATAGCGAAGAGTCTATCTACAAGATGCGATTATTACTGGACTTATGGAATACTTCCTTTTCTGGTCTAATATTCAACCTATATTCACTAAAATACAAGTAAATATGTATTCTACATTTCGCTTACTGCTCTTACAACTTCAAAATATAGTTTTGTCGACTTAGTATAGGTAAGTACTACTATCAAACTAGGAAAATGTAATAAAATCTTATTTGGCGAAGTTCCAATCAGTTTCTAAAGATTCGCAATCGGTCACTGATCGATTATATTATCAGTCTTCGGTAACATAAGTACTTCAAACTCGCAATTTAATGAAATATCAATCGTATGCGCCAAATACACCTATTTATCAAAAATTGTTATTCAGAGCGAAATTATAATTATTATTCCTAATTAATTAAAATAAATAATAATCAAGAACTTTGAAATTAGAAAATGGGAATTCTTTTTATGAATTTGAATTTGAAATAAGAACTTAGGAATTGTTTTTCTGGATTTGAAATTTAATAAAAACAAAAGATTTTCTTTTCCAAATTTGAACTTGTTGTAAAAAATTATTAATTATTATTATATTAACTTAAAAAAATATTTCTGCACTCACAGAATGAGTACGTAATTTACGATAGAAAAAGGTAAATTACAACAGTTTGATCAGGTTTGATCAATACCTAGATATGAACTGAATGACCTACATTGCTGGACATGAGTATCACAGCAAAATGTAGCAACTACAAAATATTTTATTACACTGTAATTTCTTTAGACTTGGGCTCCTATCTGTTACGATATATTATCAGTAATCAGTAGTAACATATAAAGTGCAGATAACGTGGTCAATGTACCATATTATGTATGTGTGTGATTTGTTCAGTGGAACAAATCGTGTGACCTCAACTGGACCGTGATAGCAGTTATAGTGTGAGGTAATCAGGGTATTTTCCCACAAATATCGGGTATTTTGCGTTACTAATTGTCTTGACAATAATATCGATATTAAAGTACCTATAGGTAAATTGATAGTATAATTAATCATTTACATATATATATAACAACACAACAAACTTAATAAAAAATAAAAAAAGGATTAAATGAGGCCGTCAAGCTGAGGGCAGGGCCGCCACTGTAGCACTACCAGTGTATGTAGTGGTAACCCCAGTCCTCAGACTTTTACCTTTAGTTTATCATCAGGCGAGGTAAAGTCATTTTGACGTGTTCTATATAAAAAAAAACAATTTCCTTCTACGTAAATGAATCTGTTGTCATTTAACGGACAGGAACATTTCATCAGTCATTACCTGTTTACCAGTGAAAAACCCGTCAAAATCGGCCCAGCCACTCCAGAGATAACCTAATTTAACCAGACAGAAAGACAGACTGACAAACAGACAGACAGAAGAAGAAACAGACAGACAACAAATTTTAAAATTGTTATTTGGTATAGATAGCAAAAATAAACTTGCATTTCATTTATTCGTAAAGACGTTCCGACGTTGCAGATCCACGACAGCATTTTCATCGAGTATAGTACACTAGACATAAAGGAAAACGTAAAATAATCAACACTCATAGCCATGTATCGCTATGAAATTCAAGCTACTGACAGGATCAGATAACATTCAAAGTATTCTCTATTCAGTATTCTGTATGATTATTACAATATCATCATATTTGAAGCTCCCACGCAAGCTGAAGTCCGTTTCTAGTCCAATGATATTCTGCTGAATGCACTGTTATTGATCACATATATAATGTAGGTTGGTAGGTAACATTAATTCTCACATGAATGCTTACTCAAATTAAGTTCATAATACAGCTTACGGTACATGGCAGATGTTTATCCTCGTGACATAAAGTCACGGCTCTTTC